>CM038053.1:113523824-114805512 GCA_021397845.1 Areca catechu
AGCTGGGCTCATGGGTGTGCTCATTGATTTGCTACTCTCCATACCAAACTTTTTGATGATTTCTTTGATGTATGTTGATGAAGATGCCTTCCTTTGTTTGTTTTACTTGAAGTCCAGGAAGTAGTTTAGTTTCGCCCATTAAGCTCATTTCAAATTCTCCCTGTATAAGCTTAGCAAATCTTTATATATAGATTCGTTAGTTGCACCAAAAATGATATCATCAATATATATTTGTACAACTAAGATATCATTATTCTTCCTTTTGATAATAAGTTTTTGTCTACATTTTCTCTTGAAAAATTATTTTAAATTAAGAAAGTGCTAAGTCTATCATACTAGGCTCTAGGTGCTTGTTTCAAACCATATAATGCTTTGTTTAATTTTAATACGTGGTTTGGAAAAGTGTGATTTTAAACATGGCGGTTGTTCTACAAAAACTTGTTCAGAGATAAATCATTAAAATGCACTCTTTACATCCATTTGAAAAAGTTGAAATTCATGTAGCAAGAAAATGCAAGTAGTAGTCTAATGGCTTCTAGTCTTGCTACGGGTGCATAAGTTTCATCAAAATCAATACTACCTTCTTCTTGGTTATATCCCTTAGCCACTAATCTAGCTTTGTTTCTTATTATGTTTCCCTGTTCATCTAGTTTATTCCTATAGACACATTTGGTTCCTATTATTGGATGGTCAATAGGTCTATCTACAAGTGTCCATATCCTATTTCTTTCAAACTAGTTTAATTCTTCATGCATTGCCATCATCCTTTTGGGTCAGTCTCAGCTTCTTCTAGGCTATGGGGTTTATTTGTGATAAAAAGCTAGGAATCATGTGTATCCTTATGTGCTGACCTAGTCCTAACACCATGTGAAGGATCTCCTATAATTATTCTTTAGGGTGAGATGTAACATACCTCCAGTCCTTGGTAAACGTGTTGATCCTTACCGTTTCTTCTCTCCATCTTGAGTGTCTTTATCTTGAATGCTCAAGTCATCCATTCCTTTTTGCAATGTACCTGCATCATTATCTATGCACCTCTTCTTGTCTAGAAGGTGTAGGTTAGTTTTCAATAAATACAACATGTATGGACTCTTCACAGTAAGAGTCCTCTTATTAAAAATCCGATATGCTTTGCTATGTAATGAATAACCTAGGAAAATTGCATCATCAGCTTTAGAATCAAATTTCCTAAATTATCTTTTCTATTGTTATGCACAAAGCATTTGTATCCCAACAAGTGAAAATAATTGATATTGGATTTTCTATCATTCGAAGCTCATAGGGGTTTTCATTAAAATAGGATGGATCAAAACACGGTTTAAATATAACATGCAGTGTTCTTTTGAGCAATAAACAAAATCAAGTAAATCTTGAAAAATCATCTACTATCACAAAGCATATTTCATACCTCCTAGGCTTGTGTCCTAGTATCCGAAAAGGTCCATGTAAAGTAGTTCAAGTGGTCTTATTGTAAAACTTTATTTTTGATTTAAACTCCCCCTGGTTTGTTTACCCATTTGGCATGCATCACAAACATGATCAAATCAACTTTAAACTTAGGCATGACTCTAACAAGATCTTTAGAAATCAATTTGGCAATAGTATGCATGTTAGCAGACCTAGTCGTCTATGTCATAGTAAACACGACTCTTTGATCTTACATTCATTACAACTAGACTGGGGCTACTTGACATGACAAGATCATTAAGATCTACCACATAGATATTCCCAAGTCTATGTCCAATGAACTTATTGTTAGAATCTAAAGAGTTATTTACTATACACATAGAAGATTCAAAGACAACCTTGAAGCCTTTATCACACAATCAACTTATGCTTAAGAGATTATGCTTCAACTTGTCTACTAGCAAAACATTTTCAATAAAAGTGAAAGGAGTTATTTTGATCTTACCAATACCGATTATTCTCCCTTTGCCATTGTTCCAAAGGTGACCATACCTCCTTTCATTTCGAGGATGACAAACTGGTCCTTGTCACCCGTCATATGTCTTCAGCAATCACTATCTAGTACCACCTTTTTTTTCAATTTTTGAGCTGCAAGACAATCTTGCAAATAATCAATGAATTCTTGTAGGTACCCAAGCTACCTGGGTCCTTGCAGTTAGCAGAGGCGTTCCTTTGGGAACCCAAATTTTTCTTACATTCTTATGGACATTCCTAGAATTATTACAGTCAAAGCTTTATGTCCTTTCTTTTGCAAACATAGCATACAACTTTAGAGTTTTTAAAGGAGCAGAATTAGAAGTTTTAAAAGTTGATGCAGTTGATGCAGATTTTAACCTTTTGAAATATAACCTTTTTACTCAAATTCTTTGGAACATACAATAAAGATTTTGAAGTTGAAACAGTTTTTGAAGCAACCAAGACCTTTTGTGATAAAGTATTTTGAACAGGTGCTTTAGATTTCACAAAGTAGTTACAGAAATTCCATTCATAATAGAACTTTTAAAACCAAATCCAGCTTTGTTTCCTGAAATTCGTTGTTCTTTTAAATTAACTCATGCTTTTTTAATACAAAGTAAGTTTTCACCAATGGCTTGAGTTTTGTAACCTCCTTTTTCAGTTCAATATTTTCAGTAAATAAATCATTATTTTTCCTTTCACATAAGAGATTTTCATTTTTAGTTTTTCAACTCTTTCAAAAAGTTATGCAGTTCCTTTTGCAATAAAATGTTCTTTTCTAAAATTTCATTTTTTCTGTTTGAGTAAAGAGTCATTCATATTTTTCAATGTTTTTATCTTTACTCTAGCTTTCTTAAATTCAGATAAAAGATCATAAAGCAGAATTTAATTCATCAAATATAAATTCAGTGCAATTGCTAGGGGATGTTACCTCATCTTCGAGACCCATTAACATAGATTTGCAGTCTTGGTGGTCTCTTCTTCTTCAGATGAAGATGATTCATCACTATTATTGCTCCATGTGGCAACCATGGCTTTCTTCTTCTTTTTCTATCTGAAGGATTTCTTCAATAGAGGATAGTCTGGATAAATGTGCCCCTGCTTCTTGCATTCATAGCATGTGGGGACTACTTCTTTATCTTTCTCTCTGTCCTTTTCCTTTTCTTTTCTATAATCCTTCCTATGAAATTTTCGGTTGAATCTTCCTTTCTTCCTTCCCAAGAATTTTCTGAATCTTCTCACAACCATAGCATATCATCATCTTCTAGGTCATCATTGGAGGAGTGCTTTCTTCTCATACTCTTCATCATCCCTCTTCGATTCGGCAGTAGCTCTGAAGGCTATAGTTTTTCTTTTTCTTCAGTTCGTCTTCAATTCTGTGCTGCATAGTCAGCTCGTGGATGATGAGTAATCCCAATAGATCATCCAGTAGTAGTGTGTTGAGATCTTTGGCCTCCTGGATTGTTGTGACTTTGGGATCCCACCTGTATAGTAAAGATGAAGTATCTTCTGAACTAGATCAGCATTTGAGTATACCTTGCCAAGACTCTTCAAACCATTATAATATATGTAAATCTAGAGAACATGACAGAAATTATTTCAGAAGGTTTCATTTTAAACAGTTCATAGTTGTGAACTAAAAGATTTAGCTTTGAGGTTTTCACTTAGGAAGTTCCCTCAGGGTCACTTCGAGTTTGTCCCAGATTTTCTTTGCTTAAGCAGTGGAAATTTGGTTGAACTCGTTTACATCCAAAGCACAGTATAGTAAATTCATTGCTTTGGTATTCAATTCCACCATTTCATGTCATGATCATCCCAGTCCTCTTCAGGCTTAGGGTGTCCACACCATCAACTTTGATCGTGGAAATTGTGGCCCTTTTAAGATGACCTTCCATAATTGAAAATCTATAGCTTGAATATAAATTTTCATTCATACTTTTCAATAAGAGTAATTAGTGCCTGTGAATAGTGGAGATCTATTTGTTGACTGGCCTTCGGCCAAGGATGTACTCATGGGATGAGCCATCAATCTTTACACAAGTAATCAAAGACACTGCTCTGATACCAGCTGTTGCCCAGTGTCTTTTCCTAAGAGGGGGGTATTGTTGAACCCTGAAGTGATTTTGATGATAACAAAACATTGGAGTATATATTTGATTATTTAACAACTTTTCAAATGGTTAACAAGTTTTTGTATGATGACTACTTTGACATAGTTTTTTAAACCCTACAACTTTTATTTCTTTGTGTTGAGTTGTAAGTAATTAGAATCTTATAAAGAAGAACCCAACAAAAAATTTTCCATTGAAATCAAATAAAAAGGGTTGCTTCTACTAGGTTTCAAGCTTCAATTTTTCTTGATTTTGGTGTAAGAAGATCTTAAGGAAGCCTTCAAAGCTTGACATGTGAGTTCTGGAAAATTAGAATTAGTCTGAGTGTAGAATCAATCTCGAGCCGACTGGAAGGAGGACCAGCCGCTCTAGCACTAGCACAAGAAAGAATATCTCTGGCACGCAGACCCAGCCGACTCGTCCAGAACTTGGTTAAGAATGTTTTGAGAATCTCAGGAATCCGAGCCGACTAGATTATAGCCTAGCCAACTCTTCCAAACTTAGTTGAAAACATTCCGAGAATCTCAAGGATCCGAGTCGACTAGATTACAGCCTAGCCGACTCATCCAGAGTGAACCATTTTCTCAACTACGGAACCTAGCCAACTAGTTTTTCAACCCAACCGACCCGAACCTGATCCTAGCCGACTCAAAGAATGTCTGAGCAGACTGGAATGACAGGGTCACTTCCAATGGCAAGTTCTAGTTTTCTATTTTTGAATTCCAAAAGTGCTCCAACGGTAACTATCACTTTTCAACGATCTACAACGTTCAAAATCAAGTTAGGCAGTTGAAGTCTCTATATATGAGGTATGAGAACATCCTTAGAGAGACTAATGAGTTATCGAACATTTATTGAACATTTATTGAAGTAAGAAGAAAAAGCACTTGAGCTTTGAAGTCAGTCTTCAGTCTTCACCACTCTTATCAGAAGCTTGAAGCATCTTTTGAGGAAAGCAAGGAAGCCATTGAAGTGCATTGAAGAGCATTCAATTGAGCTTCACTCAAGCTACATCGACAACCATCAGTCAACTTAGTTTGTCATTTTTGTTGCTTTTTAATTCTACTCTTAGAACCTTGGGTTATTGGTGAGCCCGGTTGTAAAAACCAAATATGTTTATTTGGTGAGCCTACTGAAAACCAAAGTGTAGAGGTTCTAGGTGAGCCTGTGAAAACCTGGTGTTGGTTTCTTTGGTGAGCCCAGTTTAAAATCAATGTGTAGAGGTAGAGATTGTGAGCTTGTAAAATAATCCGACTATATTCCGGTTTAGAGGATATAGTGGAAATCTTGAGTAGTGAACTTGGGTAGTGGACGTAGGAGCTGGATTGCTTCGAACCACTATAAACTTGCCTTGTTTGTGTTGTGCTTTATTTACTTTTTAGCTTCCGCATCTAATTCTGATTAACACAACACTCCACCACTAAAAGGAATTATTTGTGCATATATTTGCAAGAAATTTTATAATTCCCAATTCACCCCCTCTTGGAAGAAACCACCTGGGCAACAGCTAGTATCAGAGCAGTGTCTCTGATTACTTGAGTAAAGATTGATGGCTCATCCCATGAGTACATCCTTAGCCGAAGGCCGGTCAACAAATAGACCTCCACTATTCATAGACACTAATTACTCTTATGGAAAGCACGAATGAAAATTTACATTCAAGCTGTAGATTTTCAATTATGGAAGGTCATCTTAAAAGGGCCACACATTCCCACGATCAAAGTTGATGGCATGGACATCCCTATGCCTGAAGAGGACTGGGATGATCATGACATGAAAATAGGGAAATTGAATGCTAAAAAAATGAATTTACTATACTGTGCTTTGGATGCAAACTGTTCAACCGAATTTTCACTTGCTCTTCAGCAAAGGAAATCGGGGACAAACTCGAAGTGACCCATGAGGGAACTTCCCAAGTGAAAACCTCAAAGATAAATCTTTTAGTTCATAATTATGAACTGTTTAAAATGGAACCTTCTGAAATAATTTATGCCATGTTCTCTAGATTTATAGATATTATTAATGGTTTGAAGAGTTTTGACAGGGTAACTCAATACTGATCTAGTTCAGAAGATGCTACATTCTTTACTTGACAAGTGGGATCCCAAAGTCATAGCAATCCAGGAGGCCAAAGATCTCAACACACTACTATTGGATGAACTACTGGGATCACTAATCATCCACCACTGACTATGCAGCACAGAACTGAAGACAAACAGAAGAAAAAGAAAACTATAGCCTTCAAAGCTGCAGCCGAATCAAGAGGGATGATCAAGAGTCTGAAGAAGAAAGCACCTCCTCCAATGATGACCTAGAAGATGATGATATCGCTATGGTTGTGAGGAGATTCAGAAAATTCATGGGAAGGAAGAAAGGAAGATTCAACCAAAAATTTCATAGGAAGATTATGGAAAAGAAAAGGAAAAGGACAGAGAGAAAGATAAAGAAGTAGTCTCCACGTGCTATGAATGCAAGAAGCCGGGGCACATTCATCCAGACTGTCCTCTATTGAAGAAATCCTTCAAATAGAAAAAGAAGAAGAAATCCATGATTGCCACATAGAGCAATAGTGATGAATTATCTTCATTTGAAGAAGAGAGATCACCAAGACTGCAAATCTGTGTTTAATGGGTCTTGAAGATGAGGTAACATCCCCTAGCAATTGCACAAAATTTACATTTGATGAATTAAATTCTGCATTTTATGATCTATTATCTGAATTTAAGAAAGTTGGAGTAAAGATAAAAATATTGAAAAATATGAATGACTCTTTACTCAAACAGAAATGAAATTTCAGAAAAGAACCTATTATTACAAAAAGAATTGCATGACTTTTCTGAAAGAGTTAAAAAACTGAAAAATAAAAATCTCTTATATGAAAGGAAAAACAATGATTTATTTACTGAAAATATTGAACTAAAAAAGGAGGTTACAAAACTCAAGCCATTAGTTGAAAAACTTACTTTGTCTTCAAATAAGCTTGAGTTAATTTTAAAAGAACAATGAATTTCAGGAAACAAAGTTGGAATTGGTTTTAAAACGTTTATTATGAATGAATTTTAGCAACTACTTTTGTGAAATCTAAAGCACCTATTCAAAACACTTTATCACAAAAGGTCTTGGCTGAACCAAAAACTGTTTCAACTTCAAAATATTTATTGTGTGTTCCTAAGAATTTGAGCAAAAGGCTTATATTTCAAAAGGTTTATGAATGAATTTTAGCAACTACTTTTGTGAAATCTAAAGCACCTATTCAAAACACTTTATCACAAAAGGTCTTGGCTGAACCAAAAACTATTTCAACTTCAAAATATTTATTGTGTGTTCCTAAGAATTTGAGCAAAAGGCTTATATTTCAAAAGGTTTAAAATCTGCATCAACTGCATCAACTTTTAAACTTCTAATTCTGCTCCTTTTAAAAACTCTAAAGTTATATGCTATGTTTGCAAAAGAATAGGACATAAAGCTTTTGACTGCAATAATTCTAGAAATGTCCATAAGAATGTAAGAAAAATCTAGGTTCCTAAAGAAACCACCTCTACTGACCTGTAAAGACCCAAGGTAGCTTGGATACCTAAAAGAATTCATTGATAATTTTGCAGGAATGTCTTGCAGCCTAAAATTAAAGAAAAGGTGGTACTTAGACAGTGGCTACTCAAGACATATAACGGGTGACAAGGACCAGTTTATCACCCTTGACATGAAAGAAGGAGGTATGGTGACCTTTGAAGACAATGGCAAGAAAGAATAATCAGTATTGGTAAGATCAAAATAACTCCCTTCACTTTTATTGAAAATGTTTTGCTAGTAGACAAGTTGAAGCATAATCTCTTAAGCATAAGTCAATTGTGTAATAAAGACTTCAAGGTTGTCTTTGAATCTTCTATGTGTATAGTAACTACTCTTTAGATTCTAGAAATAAGTTTATTTGACTAGACTTGGGAATATCTATGTGGTAAATCTTAATGATCTTGCCATGTCAAGTAGCCACAGTCTAGTTGTAATGAATGCTAAGACCAAAGAGTCGTGTTTACTATGGCATAGATGACTAGGTCATGTTAGCATGCATACTATTACCAATTGATTTCTAAAGATCTTGTTAGAGGTATGCCTAAGTTTAAAGTTGATTTTGATCATGTTTGTGATGCATGCCAAATGGGTAAACAACCAGGGGAGTTTTAAATCAAAAAATATAGTTTCTACAACAAGACCACTTGAACTACTTTACATGGACCTTTTTGGACCTACTAGGACCACAAGCTTAGGAGGTATAAAATATGCTCTTGTGATAGTAGATGATTTTTCAAGATTTACTTGGATTTTGTTTATTGCTTCAAAAGATGAAACTTTCATGTTTTCAAAAAATTCCATAAAAATGTTTCAAATCAAAAGAACTTATCTTTAATTTCAATTAGAAGTGATCATGGAACTGAATTTGAAAATCAATTTTTTGAAAATTATTATGCTGAATTTGGCATTGATCACAACTTCTCCACTCCTAGAACACCTCAACAAAAATGGTGTTGTAGAGAGGAAAAATAGGATATTGGAAGAAATGGCTCGCACAATGTTATGCGAAGGCAATCTTCCAAAGTACTTTTGGGCAGAAGCGATGAACACTATATATTATTTTTTAAAACCGCATTTTGATCCGTCCTATTTTAAAGAAAACCCCTTATAAGCTTTGAATGATAGAAAACCAAGTATCAATTACTTTCATGTGTTTGGATGCAAATGCTTTGTGCATAACAATGGAAAAGATAATTTAGGAAAATTTGACTCTAAAGCTAATGATGCAATTTTCCTAGGTTATTCATTACATAGCAAAGCATATCGGGTTTTTAATAAGAGAACTCTTACTATTGAAGAGTCCATACATGTTGTATTTATTGAAACTAACCCTACACTTTCTAGACAAGAAGAGTGCATAGATAATGATGCAGGTACATTATAAAAAGGAATGGATGACTTGAGCATTCAAGATAAAGACACTCAAGATGGAGAAGAAACAGTAAGTAAGGATCACATCGATCTACCGAGGGACTAGAGGTATGTTACATTTCATCCTAAAAATTAATTATAGGAGATCCTTCACATGGTGTTAGGACTAGGTTTGCACATAAGGATGCACATGATTACCTAGCCTTTGTATCACAAATAGACCCCATAGCCTAGAAGAAGCTGAGACTGACCCAAACTGAATGATGCAATGCATGAAAAATAGGGTATGGACACTTGTAGATAGACCTACTGACCATCCAATAATAGGAATCAAATGGGTCTATAGGAATAAACTAGATGAACATGGAAACATAATAGAAACAAAGCTAGATTAGTGGCTAAGGATATAACCAATAAGAAGATATTTATTTTGATGAAACTTATGCACCCGTAGCAAGACTAGAAGCCATTAGACTACTACTTGTATTTGCTTGCTACATGAATTTTAAATTTTTCAAATGGATGTAAAGAGTGCATTTCTTAATGGTTTTATCTCTGAACAAGTTTTTGTGGAAAAACTACCAGGTTTGAAAATCACACTTTTTCAAACCACGTATTTAAATTAAACAAAGCATTGTATGGTTTGAAACAAGCACCTAGAGCCTGGTATGATAGACTTAGCACTTTCTTAATTGAAAATGCTTTTCAAGAGAAAATGTAGACAAAACCTTATTTATCAAAAAGAAGAATAATGACATCTTAGTTGTACAAATATATGTTGATGGTATCATTTTTTGTGAAACTAACGAATCCTATATAAGAATTTGTTAAGCTTATACAAGGAGAATTTGAAATGAGCTTAATGTGCGAACTAAACTACTTCCTTAGACATCAAGTAATATCAACAAAGAAGGCATATTCATCAACCAAGCCAAATACATCAAAGAAATCATCAAAAGTTTGGTATGGAGAGTAGCAAATCAATGAGCACACCCATGAGCCTAGTTTGCAGATTGGACAAAGATGAAAATGGATCTAATGTTGACCAAAAGCTATATAGAGGTATGATCGGATCCTTATGGTATTTGACTGCAAGTAGGCCTGACATATTATATAGTGTATATATATGCTAGATTTCAGTTGTTACGGCCGTAACGATGACATGGCCAGGCTCAGATACCATCAGATATGATCGAGCCGCGTGGAGGTTTCTTCGGTCGAGTCAGCTTCACATTGCCGAGATCGAGCTCAACCAGGCTACCTCGCCAGACGACTTCCCGAAACGTTACCCCGCCCTCGCCAAGTCGAGCTCGGTTCGGGGCTCCTCCTGCCACCTCGCCAGGAGTCCACCCAGGAGGGGTCCGCCCAGGACGAGGTCGGCCGATCCTTCGCCAGGTGGTCCCTGGAGATGGGTCCACCTCGGCCGAAGCCAGACGACCTCCTGCCACCCTCGCCAGGTGTCCACCCAGGAGGGGTCCACCCAGGCCGAGGTCGGCCGATCCTTCGCCCCTTCGCCAGGTGGTCCCCGGAGACGGGTCCACCTCGGCTGAAGCCAGACGACCTCCTGCCACCTCAGGTCGCCACCTCGCCAGGTGTCCCCCCGGAGGGGTCCACCCAGCCGAGGTCGGCCAATCCTTCGCCCCTTCTCCAGGTGGTCCCCGAGACGGGTCCACCTCGACCGAAGCCAGACGACCTCCTGCCACCTCGCCAGGTGTCCACCCAGGAGGGGTCCACCCAGGCCGAGGTCGGCTGATCCTTCGCTCCTTTGCCAGGTGGCCTCCGGAGACGGGTCCACCTCGGCCAAAGCCAGGCGACCTCCAGGCCACCTCGCCAGGTGTCCACCCAGGAGGGGTCCACCTCGGCCGAGGTCAGGCCGCCCTTACAGAGAAGATCCCAACGAAGGAGGCGCAGGTTCCGAGGTCAGCCCTTGAGCATGCGCATCATAGGCGGCGCCCCGTACGGATGGCGGTGGCACGCGAAACACCACTTACATCGGCCCGACAGGTCCCGCAGTCAAGAGACGCAGTTCTGACAAGACAGGGCCGTAAACGAATGGCGCCTACACTTAGGAGGGAGAGCGCTCTCACTGGGCCCGAGGTCTAACCAGCCGCCTTGCCGGCGCCACCCCCCTTCTGTCTTTGCCCTTTCCCCGCTAGGCTCGGCGAACGAGGTCGGAAAGCCGCCTGGCCCTCAACACCAAAAGGGGAAAGATAAAAGGATGGGAAGGGGAGCCCCCCAGGAGGAGAAGACAGGCGAACAGCGGGAGGAGATAAAAGGAAGGAAGCTGGGGACGACAAGGTAAGCTGATCGAGCTGGGGACAAGCAAGGAATAGTGGCCAAAAGCCCCACTCCGAGTTTGAGATCCAGGGTCCCGAGAGGGGATCGCTTGGCGTGAGCTCGGCAAGGAGGGCCGGCCGAGTTTCCGGTCCCTATAGCACCTTTCTTGCTAGTAAATTCTCTGAGTCTGGGACTCCTTCGGGGGCCCGTCTTGGAGAATCTGTTCCTTCTCGTCGTCTACTAACTTGACCGTCGGAGCTCCCTCGCCGGGATCCCCGGCCAGGGTCTTCTGACCCTCTCTTGCAGTTCCCTCCAGCCAGGAGGCTCTAGGAGCCAGGCGGTCCGGTAGGATCGACGGATCCGAGGCACGGGCACGGCGGTGAGATCGGTAACAGATTGGCGCACCAGGTAGGGGGGCTGGACAACACCCCCTAGCGGGAGCCAGCTTTTTGCAGGTACCTTGCTCTCCGACAATGGTGGTCACTCGCGGGGCGCGAGCTTCCACCAGCCGTGTGAGGGAGGTTTCCCTCCCCTCAAGGGGCCCACAGCCCGGAGAGGGAGCTTCCAGCTTTCCCTCCTCTTCCACCACAGCCGACCTCAGCAGACGAGCCCCTCGCGGCCGTCATCCACAGCTGCAGACCTTGACCTCAGCGGTCCGGCAGCTTCAACATCAGCAGCGGTCTCTGGCCACGCAGCCGCAGCAGGGGACCCCCGCGGCCCGAGCCGCGGGACAGCGTGGGAGCCTGCGCTCCATTCAGGGCAGGCCATCCCACCCGAGGGCAGTCTCCAACCCCCGCGAGAGCTACCAAGCTCCCGTAAAAAGAAACTACTCCGGTTCGGCGGATCACGAGAGTCGATCCCCAGCCGATGAAACCGAAACGGTGCATCGCAGCAAGCGGCGCCGAGGCCTGACTTTGCACCGAGACCGGTCGGCGCCCCCTTCACCAGCGGTCTCGGTGGAGGACTCCACCGACGACGAGGCCATCAGGCGCCAGGCCGAGAGCGCCTGGAGGAGCACGAGCGCAAGTTAGCGGAGTTCGCCCGCCGATTTGCTGACCTGCAGAACTCATCGGCGGACCCGGCGGGCTACGACTCCCATCCTCCCCTTCTTGAAGAAATTCAGGCAGAACCGATCCCAAAATGGTTCCGCATGCCGCAGGTGGATCCCTACGACGGGACCACCGACCCACTGGACCATCTAGAGAGCTACAAGGCTCTCATGAGGGTCTAGGGGGCCACCGACGCTCTTTTGTGCATCGCCTTCCCAGCCACCCTCCGGAAGGCCGCTCAAGTCTGGTTCACCCGCCTCGAGCCCGGATCCATCTGCTCCTTCCACCAGCTGGAAGGAAAGTTTGTGGCACATTTCGACGCCTATCGAAAGGTGTCGAGAGAGGTGGACAGCCTCTTCTCCATTCGCCAACAGAACCAGGAGATGCTCCGGGACTACATCACCCGGTTCAAGACCGCAGCCCTGGAAATCTACAGCCTGGACGAGCCCGTCGCCATGCTGGCTTTGAAGCGCGGGCTCAAGACGTCCCGCGTGACCTATTCCCTGGATAAGAAGCTCCTAGGACATACTCCGAGCTCCTCCTCCGCGCCCATAAGTACATCCAAGCGGAGGAGGCCGACCACACCCGTCGAGAGCTAGACGGGAAGACTCTGAAGAGGCCGTCCCCCGAGGGATATTCCAGGAGCTCGGAAGCCCGGGCCATCTGCCGACCCTCGCCCGAATCCAAGGCTGAGGGGCGAGGCCATTCCGGAACGGAGGTTCACACCCTCTCCTCGCACCTCGGACGAAGATCCTCATGGAAATTAAGGCGAGCGTTACCTCCGCCGACCTCCTCCTCAGAACCCGAGGGCTATCCAAGACAAATCGAAGTACTGCCAGTTCCACTGCGAGCACGGTCATGACACGGAGGAGTGTCGAACCTGAAGCGGGAGATCGAGGAGCTGATCAGGAGGGCTACCTCGGAAGTTCGTCGGGAACGAGGTTCCCCCGAAGGGCAGCCGCTCGCGGCTCTACGCCAGCCCCTGCAATCGATAACCGCCCGATGAGAAGCCCGGGCATGATCTCACGCGGGGTCGGGCGAGCGACGAAGAGAGCCCGGGAGGTCGGGAACCCGGAGAATGTAATCCCTCCTGAGGAGGGGAAGGATAATGAAAATGTAAACAACGATGCCGTGGTGGTCGAGATGACCATCGCGAAGCATCCTGTACATCGAATCATGGTGGATAGTGGAAGCTCGGCTGACGTACTTTTTTACGATGCCTTCTCTCGGATGAATTTGTCCCACGGTCAGCTGAGACCGGTACATACCCCCCTGGTAGGTTTTACCGGGGACTCCGTGGGAGTCGAAGGGGAGATCACTCTCCCAGTCACCGCCGGATCCCCACCTCGGCAGACGATCGTCCTGATGACGTTCACCGTCGTCAGGCTCCCTTCGCCTTACAACGCCATTCTTGGGCGTCCCGGGCTCAACCAACTAGACACCACAGTTTCCACGAAAAGGTTGTTGGTGCAGTTCCCCATGCCTTCCGGGCTCGGGGAAATGAAGGAGACGACCCAGCCGGTCCCGCAATGCCTCCAGACGGCCCGCAATGCCTCCAGAGGTCCCGGCGCCCGGGCACGGAGCTCACCCCCGATGTTGACGACCTCGACCTAAGGGAGAAGGAACCCAGGGGAGGGCCCGTAGAATGCCTGTTGACTTATCCCCTCGGTTCAGACCCGCTGAGGACGGTGCAGGTCGGGGCGCAACTCCCCGAGGAAGAACGGACCCGCCTGCTGGAGTTCCTCCGCGCGAACGCAGACGTGTTTGCCTGGTCGGCGGCCGACATGCCGGGCATTCCGCCCGAGGTCATCACGCACAGGCTAAACGTGGATCCGAGCTGCCTCCCGGTCCGCCAGAAGAAGAGGAGCTTCGCCATGGAGAGACAAAAGGCCATCAATGAGGAGGTGGAGAAACTCCTCGCCGCCGCTTTGTGGGAAGTCCAGTATCCCAGTTGGCTAGCGAACGTGGTCATGGTAAGAAAGAGCAGTGGTAAGTGGAGGATCTGTGTGGACTACACTGACCTCAACCGAGCATGCCCGAAGGACAGCTTCCCTCTCCCAAAGATCGACCAGCTGGTCGACACCACCTCGAGACATCGCCTCCTGTCATTCATGGATGCTTTCTCTGGTTACAACCAGATCCGAATGAGCCCAGAGGACGAAGAGCATACCGCCTTCATCACCGACCGCGGAACTTTTTGCTACAGGATGATGCCATTTGGCCTCAAGAACGTTGGGGCCATGTACCAGCATCTGGTCAACAGGATCTTCAAGGACCAGATTGCCGCAACATGCTGGTGTACGTGGACGATATGCTGGTGATGAGCAAACCCAACGCGGACCACGTAGCTGACCTGACGAAGACGTTCGGCAACATCCGCGTCATCAGATGAAGCTGAACCCGGCAAAGTGCGCCTTCGATGTCTCCGCCGGGAAATTCCTAGGATTCATGGTGACCCAAAGAGGAATTGAAGCCAACCCCGAGAAGGTCCAGGCCATCCTGGACATGGAGCAGCCCGCCTCCGGAAGCAAGTGCAGCAACTCATCGGCCGAGTTGCGGCCCTCGGCTGCTTTATCTCCAGGTCGGTAGATCGCTGCCGCCCCTTTTTCAAGGTGCTGAGAAAGATGAACGACTTCGCTTGGACCGAGGAATGCCAGGAGGCCTTTGAAGAGCTGAAGAAGATGCTCGCATCGCCACCGTTGCTGTCCAGGCCCGAGGAGGGGGAGGAACTCACCCTCTACCTGGCGGTCACCCCGGAAGCCGTCAGCTCGGTCCTGGTCTGGACCGATGACCAAGGAGTCCAGCGGCCGGTATACTATACCAGCAAGCTTCTCCGCGATGCGGAGCTCAGCTATTCTCGCGCCCGAGAAACTCGCTTTTGCGCTAATAGTGTCTGCCCAGCGTCTCAGGCCCTATTCCAAGCGCATCCCATCGCTGTCCTAACGGATCAACCGCTGAAAGCAGTGCTCAGCCGACCCGACACCTCCGGGCGATTGGCGAAGTGGGCACTGAAGCTCAGCGAGTTCGACATCGCGTACAGGCCAAGATCGCCATGAAAGCGCAGGTGCTGGCGGACTTCCTGGTCGAATGTGCAGGCTTAGGCAAGGAGCCCGAGGAAGGTCCCTTAGGCCAGCCACTGACGGGCCCCGATGAGCCGGAGAGGATGCTTGGATCCTCCACGTAGATGGAGCCTCGAACTCCGGTGGGAGCGGGGCCGGACTCATCCTTGCCAACAGCGATGGAGTCGTCGCCGAATGCGCGCGCTCCGTTTCCAATTCACCGCGACAAATAATCAGGCGGAGTACGAGGCACTCCTCGCTGGGATGAGGGTCTCCCGCGAGCTGGGCATGACCAACCTCAAAGCTTTCACTGACTCCCAGCTCGTAGCGGGGCAGGTCTCCGGGGAGTACGCCGCACACGACCCCCAAATGGCAAAATACTTGGAGCTCGTCAAGACGGGCGCGGCAGATTCCGACGCTTCAACATCTTCCACATCCCCCACAGGGAGAATGCCTGTGCGGACACTCTCTCCTCCTGGCAACCCTGCCGGACTCGATGCTGGGCCGTGCTCACGTGGAGCGCCTTGAGATCCCAAGCCACGAGACCCCGGTGGAGGTCCATCAGGTCAGCCGTGAGCCCTGCTGGATGGACAAGTACGCCGAATACATAACCAGTGGCTCCCTGCCAGAGGACCGCGAGGCGGCCCGCCTCATTAGAAGGAAAGCCGTGCGTTTCGTCCTAATGGATGGGCAATTGTATCGAAGATCCTACTCCTACCCCCTCCTCAAGTGTGTAGGACCCGCAGAACCCAGACTCGTGCTCCAGGAGATTCATGAGGGCATCTGTGGGAACCACGTGGGGGGCAGAGCATTGGCCTACATGGCCCTTCGTCAGGGCTACTTCTAGGAGACGATGAAGGAAGATGCCGCGGACTTCGAGAAGAGGTGCGATCGCTGCCAGTGTCACACCACGGTGCAACGGCAGCCCTCCAACCCAATCTCCCAGCTTTCAGCTCCCTGGCCATTCGCCCAGTGGGGGATGGACCTTCTGGGCCCATTCCCGCCGGCATCTGGACAGCGGAAGTTCTTGATAGTGGCCATCGACTACTTCACGAAGTGGGTCGAGGCCGAACCCTTGGCTCGGATCACTGAAGGAAACGTCGCCAAGTTCTTTTGGAAGTCGATCGTTTGCCGCTTCGGCCTCCCCCACACCATGGTTACTGACAACGGGCGCCAGTTCGGCTACCGGGAGTTTGAAGAGTTCTGCGGCGACCTCGGCATCAGGCATCGCTTCACCTCGGTGGCGCATCCCCAGACCAATGGAGAGGCCGAAGTCACGAACAGGACCATTCTGCAGGGCCTCCGCACGCGGCTGGACCAGGCCAAAGGCAGGTGGGCCGAGGAGCTCCCCAGCATCCTTTGGGCATACCATACAACCCCTAGGATGGCAACCGATGAGACCCCGTTCAACCTCGTCTTCGGAGCCGAGGTGGTCATTCCGATCGAGCTCAGCCTACCCACGCTGCGTGTGGAGCAATATGACGAGACAGAGAACCCCGCCAGAATGATGCTCAACCTTGACCTTCTTGAGGAGACGAGGGACAAGGCCCGAGTTCGGATGGCGGCGTATAGGCAGCGTGTGGCCAGGTATTACAACTCCCGAGTGCGGCCGAAGTTTTTCCGTCCCGGAGATCAGGTCCTCCGGCGCGCTGAAGCTTCTCAGCCATGGGAATGCGGCAAGCTCTCACCCAACTGGGAGGCTCTCACCCAATTGGGAGGGCCCGTACCGGGTAGCAGAAGCCCTCCCCCACGGTGCCTACTACCTGGAGGAGTTGGGAGGTGCCAGGTTCCCCCGGACATGGAACGCCTTGAACCTAAGAGTGTATTATCAGTAATGTAAGGCTCACCACTCCTGCAATTAAGTTTCCTTGCTTCAAACCTCTCTCTTCTCACTTTGTAGGGAAACCGGCGCATGGCCCTGAGTTCGGCACGCCCGATCGTGGCCGACAGCCGAAGGAAGCGGGAAATCCTTGGCTTCGGCCTGGAAGGTAGGGCAGAACCCAGTTCGCCCATGCAAGCCCGGAGAATAGCTCGGCAAGCCGCGCAAGGCTTGAGAAAGCCTGCGGCCCCGGGGTTCAGTCCGGAGGTCCTGGGCTTCGGCCTGGAAGGAGGGACAGAACCCAGTTCGCCCATGCAAGCCCGGAGAACAGCTCGGCAAGCAACGCAAGGCTTGAGAAAGCCTACGGCCCCGGGTTCAGTCCGGAGGTCGTGGCTTCGACCTGGAAGGTGGGACAGAACCCAGTTCGCCCATGCAAGCTCGGAGAACAGCTCGGCAAGCCGCGCAAGGCTTGAGAAAGCCTGCGACCCCGGGGTCAGTCCGGAGGTCCTGGGCTTTGGCCTGGAAGGTGGGACAGAACCCAGTTCGCCCATGCAAGCCCGGAGAACAGCTCGGCAAGCCGCGCAAGGCTTGAGAAAGCCTGCGGCCCCGGGGTTCAGTCCGGAGGTCCTGGGCTTCGGCCTGGAAGGTGGGACAGAATCCAGTTCGCCCATGCAAGCCCGGAGAACAGCTCGGCAAGCCGCGTAAGGCTTGAGAAAGCTGCACCCCGGGGTTCAGTCCGGAGGTCCTTGGCTTCGGCCTGGAAGGTGGGACAGAACCCAGTTCGCCCATGCAAGCACGGAGAACAGCCCGGCAAGCCGCCCAAGGCTTGAGAAAGCCTGCGGCCTCGGGGTTCAGTCCGGAAGGCCCGGGCTTCGGCATGGAAGGCAGGGCAGAAACCACTTCGCCCACGCGAGCATGAAGGCAATCCCAAAGATGGACCCGCTCGAGGCCTACTCTGATGCCACGCGGTCCGGAATCTCCCAACCTCTGATCTGAGCGACGGACGGGACCAGGACCACACTCGTTCTGGCACTCCACATCAACATCCCAAGAAATAAAAAGGGGAGAAGGGAGAGTGGGAAAGGAAGTGAATTCAAGACTTAGGCAAACGGAGTCTTCATTAATCCAAGAAGAAGTACAAGCTGGGAATCCCGACAGGCCAGGAGTCCCCAAGAAAAAGAAGAAAAGTACAACAACAACAACAAAAGAAAATGAGAGGATAGGAGGCTCAGTTCCGTGCAGGGTCGGAGCCCTTGGCCTGGGTCGCGCGCTCCGCATCTTCACCTTCAGTGGCTACCGACTTAGGGGGCTGCTCCGGGGCCACGGCCATGTCGGTCGCCGGGGCCGCAGGCGAGGCGTCGGCCGTACCGGAAGCTCCGCTCTCGGGTCCTTGCCTCCTACCTCCGAGCAACACCCCACTGAGGTCGAGCTCAGGGTAGAAGGCCCCTACCTTCTCCCGACACATCCGGAACCCCTTCAGGAAGGAGTCCACAGTGGCCTCCCGGACCTCCGACGTGTACTTGTCGGAAGCCCGGAACTTCGGGATGGCTTCCTGTGCCTCCCGCTTCGCGGCCTCCAAGAGCCGTTGATGTACGCGCTCTGCTCCTTCGCCGCATTCGCATCCCTCCTGGCCTCCTCCAGCTAGTGCTCCAGCCATTAGGAGTGGGCCTGAAGGCGGGCCCTCTCAACCGCGTCCTCCTCCGTGCGACGCTGGTGGGAGATCCGCTCCTCCGACAGGGAAGACTCCAGCTCCTTGTTTCCGCCCCTCGGCGCGCGCCAGGTCTGTCTGGAGGGCTTGATTGTTGGCTCGCAGCTCGACCCCCTTTTCCATGAGGTCCTTGACGTCGTCGCGAGCTTGCCGAGCTTCTTCTCCTTCTCGGCATCCCTCTTCGCGTTCCCTACAGAAAGTTCCTTAGTAGGAGAACGTCATTCCCAATCTGCACAAGTGAAGCGATCGGGTTAAAAAAAAAAAAAAAAAAAAAAAAAAAAAAAAAAAAAAAGAAGAAAAAAAAGAAGATCACTCGAGGTCAAGGAGGACAGAAGAGCATGAGTTTGAGCTTACCGTGAAGAGCTACGGAGGATCCCGAGCAGAGCGTCAGCATAATCCCGGCCGCCCCGAGCCCGGCGATCCCGGCTGTGGAGGCGTACTCCATCACCTTCTCCGCGAGCCCTTTGTCGTGGATGACTGAACACCAGTGGGTGATCACCGGTGGCGGAGCCGTAAGGTCAGCTCCGACGGCGACGGCCCCTCCAGCAGGAACCGCAGCTGACCGGTCGATGGAGGACGCAGGCTGCACCATCGGAGCCGCGGCGATGATAGGGCCGGCGCTGGACGGAGCCGCAGGTGGCGGAGCCCCCTCGACGGCAGCACCGCCGGGTTGACAGCTGAGGAATCAACAGCCCCGCCTCGAGGCAGCCTGGGCGGGGGAGCAGCGGCCGCTGAACTAGGTACGGTCGCCGGCGCAACCTCCTGACTCGCCTCGGTGCGGGCACTCTTGGCCGCAGGCTCATCTACCTCGGGGACATCTCTCTGGGCCGCACCCTCTAGGAGGCTCTCCAGCGAGAACTTCATGCCTGCAATGAAGGAGAAGAAGGTCAGCCAACCCTGTTATAAAGGAAAAAGGATGCAGGGGTCAAGGGAAGACCGAATCTCACCCGACTCGCGGATGGGACTGATCCCGGCCTCAAAAAGATTCTGCTCCGAGAGCAGAACCTCGAGCGCCGGGACCACGTCGCTCAGAAGCAGGGAGTAGGCCTCCTGGTCCGCCGACTCGACCTGGGAGTTCCGATTCGGAGACCGGTCCGGTTCACTCCAGGCCCAGTCGACATCTTCGACCGAGGCAAAGAAAAACCGGCTCTTCCAGCCCTTGATAGAAGAAGGGAGGTCGAACCGGAGACACCTGGGCCGGGGCGAGATGTACCACCAGCCGTCATCGGTGGAGTACCTCTTCAGGGTGAACATGGCCCTGAAGAGGGAGAAACGGGCAACAAACCCGTGGAAATGACAAAAAACTATGAAAGAAAGAGACCCGGATGGCATTTGGAGCAAACAAGGCCGGAACAAGACGGAAATGGCTAAGGAAAGAGAGGAAGAAAGGGTGCAGAGGGAATCGAAGACCCCCGAGGAAGAAGTCTTCGTAGAAGGCTATGCGGCCGGGGCCACTCAAGGTGACGCGCTCCCCGGGCCGCGGAACAAACAGATGGATTGATCCTGGGATGCCGTAGGCCTCCCGGAGCAAAGAAAGGTCGCCTTTGATCATGGTGGAAGCATGACCGAGGGACCGGCGGGAAGAAGAGGCGGAGCAGGAAGAAGAGGTGGAGCAGGAAGAGAGAGAAGCGGAAGAGCGGAAGCAATCGGAGGAGACCGGCCCCCCCCGCCTGGGAATGCGATGGTGACACCCCAGGTTGCAGTCTCCCTTGGATCTCCTCTGGGATCGTTTCCTCCTCTGAGGAGGAAGAAGATGGAGTCCTCGGCCGGGACGGACCGGCCTCGTCCGGATTAGAGGAAACATAGCGACGACGCGCCATGACAAAGAAGGAAGAAACGAAGATTCAGAGAGAAAAAGGGAGAAGGGAACTAGAGAGAAGGATGGAGGCACTCACCGAAAATATGCCAAACGAATGCGGGGCAACGGAAGTTAGCCTACAGCAAACCTTCCACGTGCAAGGGAAAGGCCTCATTCCGGAAAGTCCCCCCTTTTCAAACTCAATCGACAGCAGCCATACACGTCATTCCGCCCCGAGCCACTGGATGATCGCCGCGTGGACGCACGTCCGACACCGACGCCTCGTTAGCAGGGTAACGGCCTCTGCCTTGAAGCGACGCATTTATTGTGGACAAGTGGGCGACGCGTGGCAGCTCCCTATAGGGCTTCGGGCGCATCGAGAAGCGGCGACGAGGATCATGGCAATTATGATGCAAGATCTTCGCCTCCCCACGTCATGTCCGCATTTAATCCCGACGCTCCGTTCTACGATGCCCCAACGGAACAGCGGGCTAGGGGCCAACTGTTACGCCGTAACGATGACGTGGCCGGGCTCAGATACCATCAGATATGATCGAGCCACGTGGAGGTTTCTTCGGCCGAGTCGGCATCACATTGCCGAGATCGAGCTCAGCCAGGCTACCTCGCCAGACAACTTCCCGAAACGTTACCACCCTCGCCAAAGTCAGCTCGGTTCGGGGCTCCTCCTGCCACCTCACCAGGAGTCCACCCAGGAGGGGTCCGCCCAGGCCGAGGTCGGCCGATCCTTCGCCCCTTCGCCAGGTGGTCCCCGGAGATGGGTCCACCTCGGCCGAAGCCAGACGACCTCCTGCCACCTCGCCAGGTGTCCACCCAGGAGGGGTCCACCCAGGCCGAGGTCGGCTGATCCTTCGCCCCTTCGCCAGGTGGTCCCCGAGATGGGTCCACCTCGGCCGAAGCCAGACGACCTCCTGCCACCTCGCCAGGTGTCCACCCAGGAGGGGTCCACCTAGTCGAGGTCGGCCGATCCTTCGCCCCTTCGCCAGGTGGTCCCCGGAGAGGGGTCCACCTCGGCCGAAGCCAGACGACCTCCTGCCACCTCGCCAGGTGTCCACCCAGGACGGGTCCACCCAAGCCGAGGTCGGCTGATCCTTCGCTCCTTCACCAGGTGGCCTCCGGAGACGGGTCCACCTCGGCCGAAGCCAGGCGACCTCCTGCCAACTCGCCAGGTGTCCACCCAGGAAGGGTCCACCTCGATCGAGGTCAGGCCGCCCTTACAGAGAAGATCCCAACGAAGGAGGCACAGGTTCCGAGGTCAGCCCTCGAGCCGTGCGCATCACAGGCGGCGCCCCGTACGGATGGCGGCAGCACGCGAAACACCACTTACGTCGGCCCGACAGGTCCTGCAATCGAGAGACGCAGTTCTACAAGACAGGATCCGTAAACGGATGGTGCCTACACTTAGGAGGGAGAGCGCTCTCACTGGGCCCGAGGTCTAACCGGCCGCCTTGCCGGCGCCACCCCCCTTCTGTCTTTGCCCTTTCCCCGCTGGGCTCGACGAATGAGGTCGAAAAGCAGCCTGGCCCTCAACACCAAAAGGGGAAAGATAAAAGGATGGGAAGGGGAGCCCCCCAGGAGGAGAAGACAGGCAAATAGTGGGAGGAGATAAAAGGAAGGAAGCTGGGGACGACAAGGTAAGCTGATCGAGCTGGGACAAGCAAGGAACAGTGGCCAAAAGCCCCGCTCCGAGTGTGAGATCCAAGGTCCCGAGAGGGGATTGCTTGGCGCGAGCTCGGCAAGGAGGGCAGGCCGAGTTTCCGGTCCCTATAGCACCTTTCTTGCTACTAAATTCTCTGAGTCTGGGACTCCTTCGGGGGCCCGTCTTGGAGAATCTGTTCCTTCTCGTCATCTACTAACTTGACCGTCGGAGCTCCCTCGCCGGGATCCCCGGCCAAGGTCTTCTGACCCTCTCTTGCTGGTTCCCTCCAGCCAGGAGGCTCCAGGAGCCAGGCGATCCGGTAGGATCGACGGATCCGAGGCACGGGCGCGACGGCGAGATCGGTAACATCAGTCATCACCAAAAGAAACAATATGCTTGCTGTTAAAGAATAATTAATACTTGAAAGGAACAAGTAATTTAGGAATTTGGTATTTTAAACATTCTACCCTAATTTGATTGGATTCTCTGATGCTGACAATGCTGGTTATAAAATAGATAGAAAAAGCACTAGCAATACATGCCAATTTCTAGGGTTGAATTTAATTTCATGGCACTGTAAGAAGCAAACTCCATAGCCTTGTCCACTGCTGAGGCAGTGTACGTGGCTACTGGTAGTTGTTGTGCTCAAGTATTATGGATTAAACAACAACTAGAAGACTTTGGTGTATCACAATCTAAAATTCAATTAAATGTGATAACACAAGTGCTATAATTTGACAAAGAATATAATTCAACACTCTAAACCAATCTAATTGAAATTAGACATTATTTTATTAGAGATCATGTTTCAAATGTAATATAGTGCTTGATTTTGTTCCTACTGAAGATCAATTAGCTGATATATTTACTAAGCCACTTAATCAAGATAGATTTGAACTAATTATGAGTGAATTAGGACTTTATGATCCCTTCTAATTTTTCTAATCTAATTCCTTCAAATTTAAGGAAACATCATCTAGAGAACCTCCTGATTTCATTCTCTATCATAGAACCTAAATTTTCTTTTAAATTTTCTCCAAAATCTCTTAGAATTGTGATTGAAATTTTCAAAACCCTGATTTCTTTGATCGAGTCGACTAGTTTTTAAACTGAGTCGACTGGGTTTCTTGCATGTTTTTGAAAGGATTATGCCCTATAAGCCAATATTTGTATCTCCCAGACCATTGTAAATTGACAAGTTAATAAAGGCAATATTTTTCATCATTCGCTGTGTCATTATATGATGAACCCCATAGTTAGGGCTATGGTCCTAGGGCTATGATGAGATCATACCAGTGAGATCTAAGGCCTTAAAACCCTAATCTAGAATATTCCTAGTCATAGGAACCCTGAGTTGGGGATCAGGGTTTTCCGGTAAGACTGGCACTTCCTATGTATGCTGAAAAGGGTGACTGCTCTCACAGTCACTTGTGTGGGACACTAATACAAGGATGTGGGTGCTCATTAGCGAATGAGTTCACTGAATAGATCCAGTTTGAGAACATCTAATAGAGCCTTAGCTGCATGTCAATAGATGTTTCTCATAGTGGGAGTTGTACAAGTAGTCCTATGACCTGAGACTGCCATAATACCTTATGTACATGAACCCATGCTTTGGTTCAATCTCAATCATGACACTGGGTCATGCACGAGGTTGATGCTGGGTATGGTGAATTGTATATGAAGGTAATGAGTAGGTCAACAAGGAATTGATCACTCCTAGTAGGAGGAGATTGCATCCAGCCAAATTAGGTCAGATGATGATTCAGGAAATCTTTGATCAAAGTACAGATATTAGAAATGATTTCTAATATCGAATTAATTGAATCATTAGTGTTTGACTGAGCTGGGAATGAGTATAAGCTGGTTTTGGCATGTTTCCATATCCATAGTTATATTCGGGATGCAAATGATTAAAGGATCGAATTGTACGGGAACTTTCCACTGAAGGGTAGTTTTGGAATTTTACCAGAATTTCCATATCTTCCGGGTAGACATGACACGTTGCTAGACGTCAATCTTGTCTTGTGGGTTGATCAAATTAAATGGTTTAATTGGATCACAAATTAGGAGGAGTCCTAATTGACTAACTCGAGTTAGCTCGATTTGACCTAAATCGATTAGAATGAGTTCTGATCAAATTAGGTCAACTTGCACTTGGACCCACTGCTGGCTAGGTATGGAACCCAATGGGTCACACACTTAGGATAGATAATCAAGGATTTAATTTGGAATTAAATCTCGTTTGCGGATGAACACACTAGCATGTGTTGCAAACCATGGCTTCTACTTGAATCGTATTCGAGTTAGGGTTCCGATTTGGTCTTTTTAGATCCAAATTCATTCCGGTTTGAATCTAATTGAAGATTCAAGACATTGGGCTAATAGTAGGCTAGCAATTGGGCTAACCTAAGAGGTTAAACCCCTTTCCCACATCGCCTAAGTCCCTCCCCCTCTCTTCCCACGCGCGCGCGCAAGGAGAAGAGTCCACGCACGCGTGGACTCTTTCCAAGTGGCATCTTTGCGTGAAAAGGGAAAAGGGTCGGCGTTTTTTTGGCTGAGGGGGCATGGAAGAGAGTCCACCTAGGCGTGGACTCTTCAAAAAGGGATTACCGTGAAAGAAAGAAAGAAAACACCGAAGGGGCGCGACTCCTCTCTTCTGCGCGCGCCCTTCTGAGTTTTCTCGCAATTTTTCCTAGCGTCTTCCCATCCCAAAGGCCGTGAGATTAATCCCAAGGGCCGTGAGATAATGGGAAAGGCGTGAGAAGGGAGAGAGGGACGTGAGAGGATGATTACAGATGAGAAGTTGCCTCTTGTCGCCTATTTAAGGAGAAGACTTCACCGTAAAAATAATTCCAGATTTTCTACGGCGAAGCCTTGCTCCTTTTTCCTTCTCCCTCTCCAGAAGATTGTTTCCCCCTCCTCTCTTTCCTCTTTGATTCCTTTACAGAGCCTAGGCTCTGTCGAATCTCAGAACAGAAGGAGAGTCAGAGAGAAACTCTCTGACGGTAAAGGAAGAAGGCGCCTCTTCTTTCTTTCTTACATTAAGACAACCTTGTCTTAATTTTCTTCTCCCTCCAAGACAAGCCTTGTCCCATTTTAGGACAAGGGCTTATTCTTAAGACAAGAGTGTCTTAAGGGGCCAAAGTTGCTAGAAGACGAGGAGAAGGGTAAGAGAGAAGGTTTAGTCCCAGTTTGGCTAGAGGAGTCCTAGCCAATAGCCCATATATCAAGTTCTTAGGGTAGAACTTGATTGGAAGGAACCCAATTAAGGAGTCAGTATCTTGATCATCTGCCCGTGTGGATCACCATCGGAGGGCGGACAAGTGGACGCCTGGTGTGTTCCAAGAGGCTACTCAATTTGGAGTTCATTTCTCCATCAGACTGGTAATAGCGATCTGAGGTTAGTATTTAACCAATGTTTAAATTTGGACATGTATGTAGTCATAGTTTTAATTGCTAATAAGGTGATTTGGGATTAGGGTTCGGACCTGATTTCATAAATTTTGAAATCCACGCTTCCGCACTTGTTCACGAACCCAACAGTGGTATCAGAGTCTCCTTATTAGGATTAAAACTTATACAGTTCAATTCATGCTTTATTGAATGATGTAGTATCATGTTAAAGTTTTTATATTGATGCACAATGCATGTCTGTGATTGAACATGAGTTTGATGATTGCCACCAGTTAGGGTTTTCCACTGAAACCCTAATTGTCTTAGAGATATGATTAGCCCTGGAGCCATCATACTGAAATAAGGTTGCCCTGGCATAATGGTGTATCCATTATGTGGTAAATGGTTGTCCTCGTATGATGGCACACATTTCACATATTTGCTTAGTTTAAAGCATGTATTAATATATGTGATAGCTTTTAATTGAATGTGCTGGCATTGCATAAATCCCTCTTAAAATTATATTAAGTGGTAGTATAGTTAACCGATAAGCATTATTAGTCATGATGGATAATTAGTCATTTCGGTGTCTAGAAAGGTGGTTCTGGGAAGGTAAAGGGAATCATGGTTTTTAATTGGTTCCGTTGTCTGACCTGGCCAATTTTTAAATTGGTGTCTAGGAAAGCAACGGGGGGACCCCCACATCTCTTCCACTAGCCTGGCCGATCTGATTGATTTATTCTTGACTAACATGCTTGGTGTTAAAATACTATTATTGGCCTTCCTTCATGATAGGTCATTATTGTGTTACGATCTATACTAGGTTTGTTGTGTACACACAAGACCTAATATGGTGACTAACACAATTTTTGGCCTAATACAATTATTTGTTTATGGCATGATTTAATGTAATATTTTGTTGTGTACACACAAGGGTATTACTATTAAAGTCATGACTATATGGCTATGAAGGGTCTTACTTAACTGAAATATTATAGTTTGTTGTGTATACACAAGGCTATTAATATTTTAGAGGCCGGGATAAGTTGAGAATTGTACGGGTTACAATTGGAGAGAGATTTCCTACCTATGAACTTATATAAGATTTGTTGTGTACACACAAGGTCTTTTATAAGGGATTGGAATCTCAACCCCACTAAGAAAAACTAATTAGAATTTTCTCGATCATCGTATAGAGGGTTATGATGCTCGATAAAATAGTGGGAGACATAATTAAATTAAAGTCCTAATTTAATTATGTATTGTCATTTCATGGTTGTTTGCTTATGTATTGTTCTTTGTTTAAATGTAGATAAATGGCCTCTTCACTCTCACTCCGTAGTATTTTAGATGCCAACAAATTGACTGGGCCTAACTATGTTGATTGGCTGAGAAATTTAAAAATAGTACTCAGTCAAGAAAGAATTTCCTATATTCTTGATACCCCAATTTTGGAACCACCAAGGGAAGATGCCTTGCAAGAGGAGAAGACCACATATAATATGTGGCAAAATGACTCACTTACTGTCAAGTGTGTTATGCTTGCCTCTATGACTAATGAGTTGCAGAGGCAGCATGATAGCATGGATACTAACTCCATACTGCTCAATTTAAAAGAGCTTTATGGAGAACACAGTAGAACTGCTAGATATGAAATATCTAAGCAGTTGTTCCGTGCAAGGATGACAGAAGGTACATCAGTACAAGACCATGTATTAAAGATAATTGATCTAATCACTCGATTAGGTCAATTAGGTTTTGTAATGGATGGGGAGTTGAATCAAGACTTGATCTTGCAATCACTCCCAGAGTCATTTTCATAGTTTGTTCTTAATTATCATATGAACAAACTTAATTCTTCCTTGCCTGAGCTGTTGAATATATTGAAGACAGCAGAGAGCCATGTAAAGAAAAATAAGGCTCCAGTTCTTCTTGTGGATAAGAAGAAGACAGGCAAAAAGGGTTCTAGTAAGAGGATGAATCCCAAAGGGGGCATTAAGAAGAAGAAAGGAAAGAAGGCCTCCGGACAGATGACCTGCTTTCATTGTGGCAAGCCGGGTCATTGGAAAAGGAACTGCAAGGTTTACCTTGCAAGTGTGAAGCCTGGTGCATCAGAGGCACCAAAAGGTATGAATGAAGTTCATACTATTTTGTCATTGGATTCTTCCATTTCAAATACTTGGGTGTTGGATACCGCCTGTGGTCATAACATCTGCAAATCATTGCAGGGACTTCAAGGGCTTAAAGTATTGAAGGAAGGTAACTTTGAGCTCTACGGTGCTGGAGGGGACCCCATCCAAGCAGAAGCAGTAGGGACTTATGTTTTGAAGTTACCTTCAGGGAAGATGTTGGAGCTAAGGAATTGTTACTATATGCCAAAAATCATTAGAAATATCATATCTGTACCCTTGTTACTTAAACAAGGATATACTATGAATGTAATGAGCAGTGGATGCTCAATTTCTTTATCTAATGAAATTATATGTTATGGCATATTCTGCAATGGTCTATTAACTCTTTCCACTAATGACAATATTTTTCATGTTTCTAACAACGTAAAAGAGATGATGTAAACAATACTTTACTTTGGCATTTTCGACTTGGACATATTAATGAGACTAGGATTAACAAGTTATACAAAGAAAATTTCTTTGATCCTTATGACTATGAGTCATTAGGAACTTGTGAATCATGTCTCATGGGTAAGATGACCAAGACTCCATTTAGTGGACATGGAGAAAGGACAAAAGAGTTATTGGGACTCATACACACAGATGTATGTGGGCCTATGACAACTCAAGCCTATGGTGGATACTCATACTTCATCACATTTACTGATGATTTTTCAAGGTATGGATTTGTGTATCTAATGAAACATAAGTCCGAGGCTTTTGAAAAATTTTTAGAGTATCAAAGTATGGTAGAGAAACAGACAGGAAAAAGTATAAAGATCCTCCGATCAGATAGAGGAGGTGAGTACTTATCCACTGAGTTTCTTGATCACCTTAAAGATAAGGGGATCATCTCTGAATGGACTCCTCCTTACACACCACAATTAAATGGTGTTGCTGAAAGGAGGAATCGTACTTTATTGGATATGGTACGGTCCATGATGTGCTTCACGGAGTTACCTTTTTCTTTCTGGGGATATGCTTTGGAAACAGCAACTTATATCTTGAATAGAGTACCATCTAAAACTGTCTCTAGCACTCCATATGAATTATGGAGAGGTAAGAAGCCCAATCTTAAGTATATTAAGATATGGGGATGTCCAGCCTATGTAAAAAGAAATTTTGGACATAAACTAGATGCTAGAGCAGACAAATGTCTATTTATCAGATATCCTAGAGATAGTATAGGATATCTGTTCTACCACCCTACTGAGCAAAAGGTTTTGGTCAGTAGGCATGCCACTTTTATGGAAAAAGAATTCATCCTACAAAAGGGCACTGGTAGAAATATCGAACTTAATGAAATTCAACAAATAGACACATCTCAGTCAAGTAACAACATAGTTAATATAGAACCTGAACACACTCCTATCCGTAGGTCTGATAGGGTGCGACAGGCACCTGAGAGGTATGGGTTCATAATTGAAAATAATGAAGCCCAAATCATTCAAAATGATGAGCCTCTAACCTATATGGAAGCAGTCATGAGTAGAGACTCAGACAGATGGCTGGAAGCCATGAGATCCAAAATGGACTCCATGTATGTCAACCAAGTATGGTCTTTGGTTGATGCACCAGAGGGTATTAACCCCATTGGGTGTAAATGGGTCTATAAAAGGAAGATTGGGGCAGATGGCCAAGTTGAAACTTATAAAGCCAGATTGGTGGCTAAGGGTTTCAGACAAAAATAGGGAATAGATTATGATGAAACATTTTCCCCTGTTGCCATGCTCAAATCTATTCGGATTATGCTTGCCATAGCAGCATATCATGATTATGAGATCTGGCAAATGGATGTAAAAACTGCATTCCTCAATGGTTTCCTTGAGGAAGAGGTTTATATGTCACAGCCAGAAGGTTTTGTCTTGGAGACTAAACCTAATCAGGTATGTAGGCTAAAGAAATCCATTTATGGATTAAAGCAAGCATCCAGGAGTTGGAACATCCGATTTGATAAAACAGTCAAAGAATTTGATTTTTTCAAAAATGAGGATGAACCTTGTGTGTACAAGAAGACTAGTGGGAGTGCCATAGTTTTCTTAGTTCTATATGTTGATGATATACTTCTTATTGGGAATGATATCCCAATGTTACAATCAGTCAAAGTGTGGTTATCGAAACAGTTTTCCATGAAAGACTTGGAGAAGCATCCTATATACTGGGTATAAAGATCTATAGAGAAAGATCAAGAAGGATGCTAGGCTTATCCCAGTCTAGGTACATTGACCAGGTGCTAAAGAGATTTAGCATTGAGGAAAGTAAAAGTGGTTACTTACCTATTGGTCATGGCATACGTCTTTCTAAGAGAATGTCTCCTAAGACACCTGAAGAAAGAAATAGAATGAGTTCTATACCTTATGCTTCGGCTATAGGGTCGATTATGTATGCTATGTTATGTACCAGGCCTGATGTGGCATATGCCTTGGGTGTAGCCAGTAGATTTCAGGCTGATCCAGGAGAGGATCACTGGATGGCTGTGAAAAATATTCTTAAGTACCTGAGAAGGACTAAGGATATTTTTCTCATATACGGAGGGTCTGATCTTAAACTAGAAGCCTATTCAGACTCTAGTTTTCAATCAGACCCAGATGATAGTAAATCCATTTCAGGGTATGTCTTTACCTTGAATGGTGGAGCAGTAAGTTGGAAGAGCACTAAACAACAGACTGTAGCTGACTCAACTTCCGAGGCAGAGTACATAGCTGTTAGTGAAGCCGCCAAGGAAGCTGTCTGGATGAAGAAATTCATCACAGAGTTGGGAGTAGTTCCTGAGATTGAGAGCCCCGTGCCACTCTATTGTGATAACACTGGAGCAGTTGCTCAAGCTAAGGAACCGAGAGCCCTTCACAAGTCCAAGCACATTCTGAGACGCTTCCATCTTGTCCGAGAGATAATCGAGAGACAAGAAGTCTGCATCAACAGAGTGGATACAAAGAACAACATAGCAGACCCATTCACTAAGGCTCTACCACAGCGGGAGTTTGATCGCCACCTCGATTGTATAGGGTTAAAAAATAAGAGCGATTGGCTTTAGTGCAAGTGGGAGATTGAAAGGATTATGCCCTATAAGCCAATATTTGTATCTCCCAGACCATTGTAAATTGACAAGTTAATAAAGGCAATATTTTTCATCATTCGCTGTGTCATTATATGATGAACCCCATAGGTTAGGGCTATGGTCCTAGGGCTATGATGAGATCATACCAGTAAGATCTAAGGCCTTAAAACCCTAATCTAGAATATTCCTAGTCATAGGAACCCTGAGTTGGGGATCGGGGTTTTCCGGTAAGACTGGCACTTCCTATGTATGCTGAAAAGGGTGACTGCTCTCACAGTCACTAGTGTGGGACACTAATACAAGGATGTGGGTGCTCATTAGCGAATGAGTTCACTGAATAGATCCAGTTTGAGAACATCTAATGGAGCCTTAGCTGCATGTCAATAGATGTTTCTCATAGTGGGAGTTGTACAAGTAGTCCTATGACCTGAGACTGCCATAATACCTTATGTACATGAACCCATGCTTTGGTTCAATCTCAATCATGACACTGGGTCATGCACGAGGTTGATGCTGGGTATGGTGAATTGTATATGAAGGTAATGAGTAGGTCAACAAGGAATTGATCACTCCTAGTAGGAGGAGATTGCATCCAGCCAAATTAGGTCAGATGATGATTCAGGAAATCTTTGATCAAAGTACAGATATTAGAAATGATTTTAATATCGAATTAATTGAATCATTAGTGTATGACTGAGCTGGGAATGAGTATAAGCTGGTTTTGGCATGTTTCCATATCCATAGTTATATTCGGGATGCAAGATGATTAAAGGATCGAATTGTACGGAAACTTTCCACTGAAGGGTAGTTTTGGAATTTCACCAGAATTTCCATATCTTCCGGGTAGACATGACACGTTGCTAGACGTCAATCTTGTCTTGTGGGTTGATCAAATTAAATGGTTTAATTGGATCACAAATTAGGAGGAGTCCTAATTGACTAACTCGAGTTAGCTCGATTTGACCTAAATCGATTAGAATGAGTTCTGATCAAATTAGGTCAACTTGCACTCGGACCCACTGCTGGCTAGGTATGAAACCCAATGGGTCACACACTTAGGACAGATAATCAAGGATTTAATTTGGAATTAAATCTCGTTTGCGGATGAACACACTAGCATGTGTTGCAAACCATGGCTTCTACTTGAATCGGATTCGAGTTAGGGTTCCGATTTGGTCTTTTTTAGATCCAAATTCATTCCGGTTTGAATCTAATTGAAGATTCAAGACATTGGGCTAATAGTAGGCTAGCAATTGGGCTAACCTAAGAGGCTAAACCCCTTTCCCACATCGCCTAAGTCCCTCCCCCTCTCTTCCCACGCACGCGCGCAAGGAGAAGAGTCCACGCGCGCGTGGACTCTTTCCAAGTGGCGTCTTTGCGTGAAAAGGGAAAAGGGGTCAGCATTTTTTTGGCAGAGGGGGCGTGGAAGAGAGTCCACCTAGGCGTGGACTCTTCAAAAAGGGGATTACCGTGAAAGAAAGAAAGAAAACACCGAAGGGGCGCGACTCCTCTCTTCTGCGCGCGCCCTTCTGAGTTTTCTCGCGATTCTTCCTAGCGTCTTCCCATCCCAAAGGCCGTGAGATTAATCCCAAGGGCCGTGAGATAAAGGAAAAGGATGTGAGAAGGGAGAGAGGGACGTGAGAGGATGATTACAGATGAGAAGGCGCCTCTCTGTCGCCTATTTAAGGAGAAGACTTCACCGTAAAAATAATTCCAGATTTTCTACGGCGAAGCCTTGCTCTTTTTTCCTTCTCCCTCTCCAGAAGATTGTTTCCCCCTCCTCTCATTCCTCTTTGATTCCTTTACAGAGCCTAGGCTCTGTCGAATCTCAGAACAGAAGGAGAGTCAGAGAGAAACTCTCCGACGGTAAAGGAAGAAGGCGCCTCTTCTTTCTTTCTAACATTAAGACAACCTTGTCTTAATTTTCTTCTCCCTCCAAGACAAGCCTTGTCCCATTTTAGGACAAGGGCTTATTCTTAAGACAAGAGTGTCTTAAGGGGTGAAAGTTGCTAGAAGACGAGGAGAAGGGTAAGAGAGAAGGTTTAGTCCCAGTTTGGCTAGAGGAGTCCTAGCCAATAGCCCATATATCAAGTTCTTAGGGTAGAACTTGATTGGAAGGAACCCAATTAAGGAGTCAGTATCTTGATCATCTGCCCGTGTGGATCACCATCGGAGGGCGGACAAGTGGATGCCTGGTGTGTCCAAGAGGCTACTCAAATTTGGAGTTCATTTCTCCATCAGACTGGTAATAGCGATCTGAGGTTAGTATTTAACCAATGTTTAAATTTGGACATGTATGTAGTCATAGTTTTAATTGCTAATAAGGTGATTTGGGATTAGGGTTCGGACCTGGTTTCATAAATTTTGAAATCCACGCTTCCGCACTTGTTCACGAACCCAACAGTTTTGAATGAGTTCTGGCCTAGCTGGCTCGAGATTTTTGAGTTGACTAGATTCTCTGTGTGTTTTGGGTGAGTTCTGGCCTAGCCAGCACGAGCCTCTATAGGACTTTTTCGAGTTGACTGGTTTATCGCGCCTGAGTTTTTTATTTTGGGGCTTAAACCCCATTCCGAGCCATTTAACCCTCATTTCAACCTTCTAACAGTTCTTTCCTCTCCTAATCCTATTCCAAAAAACTCTTATCTCCCTTCTAAGCTCTCCAATCTCTCATTTCTTCCTCTTTCCTAGCAATGGCTCCAAAGTGTGCTACTGGGAAATGCTCTATTAGGGTTGCTCCATCTATGGAAAGGGAAAGAAGGACTAAGAGGCATCAAGAAGAGCTGACTGCCACTGTTCATCATGAGGAACTTGTGGAAGAATCTGCAAGGGATGCTCCAAGTGCTCCAAGTCAAGTCCCTTCAATGTCCACAAGACCGGTAACCTCTGGCCGTCGCATTAACTTTGAATTCATTAAGGAGATTGGGTTAAAAATTGGTGATTTGATCGAAGATTAATGTTGGAGAAGATTTTGCTCCCTAAATGAAAAGACCTACCCCACTCTTGTTAAGACATTTTATGAAAATTTGAGATTGGGGACAAATCATGTAGATTCTATAGTTAAAGGAAGAAGAGTTGTTGTCAATGAAGAATTTCTACATGGTCTACTAGACTTACATACTGATGGAGTGAAATTCTTAATAATTCAAGATAGAGAAATGCTTACAATGACATACATCTATACTTGTGAATAGAATAGATTTTTTCATGCCCAGTATTTTGTCATCATCAAAAAGGGGGAGATTGTTGAACCCTGAAGTGATTTTGATGATAACAAAATATTGGAGCATATATTAAATTATCTAACAACTCTTCAAATGGTTGACAAGTTTTTGTAGGATGACTACTTTGACATATTTTTTAAACCCTACAACTTTTATTTCTTTGTGTTGAGTTGTAAGTAGTTAGAATCTTGTAAAGAAGAACCCAACAAAAAATTTCCCATTGAAATCAAATATAAAGGGTTGCTTCTACTAGGTTTCAAGCTTCAATTTTTCTTGATTTTGGTGTAAGAAGATCTTAAGGAAGCCTTCAAAGCTAGACATGTGAGTTCTGAAAAATTGAAATTGGTCTGAGTGTAGAACCAATCTTGAGCCGACTAGAAGGAGGAACCAGCCGACTCTGGCACTAGCACAAGAAAGAAGATCTCTGGCATGCAGACCCAGCCGACTGGCACCAAGTCCCAACCGACTCATCCAGAACTTGGTTGAGAATGTTCTGAGAACCTCAGGGATCCGAGCCGACTAGATTATAGCCTAGTCGACTCGTCTAGAACTTAGTTGAAAACATTCTGAGAATCATAGGGATCCGAGCCGACTAAATTACAGCCTAGCCAACTCATCCAGAGTGAACCATGTTCTCAACTACAAAACCTAGCCGACTGGTTTTCACCAAACCGACCCGAACTTGATCCTAGCCGACTCGAAGAATGTTTGAGCCGACTGGAATGACGAGGTCACTTCCAATGGCTAGTTCTAATTTTCTATTTTTGAATTCCAAAAGTGCTCCAACATTAACCTGTCACTTCCCAACAGTATACAACGTTCAAAATCAAGGAAAGGTAGTTGAAGTCTATATATATGAGGTATGAGAACATCCTTAGAGAGACTAATGAGTTATTGAATATTTATTGAACATTTATTGAATTAAGAAGAAAGAGCACTTGAGCTTTGAAGTCAGTCTTCAAGTCTTCACCAACTCTTATCAGAAGCTTGAAGCATCTTTTGAGGAAAGCAAAGAAGCCATTGAAGTGCATTGAAGAGCATTCAATTGAGCTTCACTCAAGCTGCATCAACAACCATCAGTCAACTTAATTTGTCATTTCTATTACTTTTTTTATTCTACTCTTAAAACACTTGGGTTATTGGTGAGCCCAGCTATAAAAACCAAATAGGTTTCTTTGGTGAGACTACTGAAAACCAAAGTGTAGAGGTTCTAGGTGAGCCTGTGAAAACCTAGTGTGGGTTTCTTTGGTGAGCTCGATTTAAAAGCCAAAGTGTAGAGGTTGGGATTGTGAGCCTTTAAAACAATCCGACTATATTCCGATTTGAGTGATATAGTAGAAATCCTGAGTGGTGAACTTGGGTAGTGGACGTAGGAGCTGGGTTGCTCCGAACCACTATAAACTTGCCTTGTTTGTGCTGTGCTTTATTTACTTTTCAGCTTCCACATCTAATTCTGATTAACACAACACTCCACCACTAAAAGGAATTATTTGTGCACATATTTGCAAGAAATTTTATAATTCCAAATTCACCCCCCTCTTGGGAGAAGCCACCTGGGCAACAGGGGTGAATTGGGAATTATAAAATTTCTTACAAATATGTGCGCAAATAATTCCTTTTAGTGGTGGAGTGTTGTGTTAATCAAAATTAGATACAAAAGCTGAAAAGTAAGTAAAGCACAGCACAAACAAGACAAGTTTATAGTGGTTCGGAGCAACCCAACTCCTACATCCACTACCCAAGTTCACCACTCGGGATTTCTACTATATCCCCCAAACCGGAATACAGTCGGATTATTTTACAGGCTCACAATCCCAACCTCTACACTTTGGTTTTTAAACTGGGCTCACCAAAGAAACCCACACTAGGTTTTCACAAGCTCACCAAGAACCTTTATACTTTGGTTTTCAGTAGGCTCACCAAAGAAACCTATTTGATTTTTACAACCAGGCTCACCAATAACCCAAGTATTCTAAGAGTAGAATAAAAAAGTAACAGAAATGACAAACTAAGTTGTTTGATGATTGCCTATGTAGCTTGAGTGAAGCTCAATTGAATGCTCTTCAATGCACTTCAATGGCTTCCTTGCTTTCCTCAAAAGATGCTTCAAGCTTCTGATAAGAGTTGGTGAAGACTTGAAGACTGACTTCAAAGCTCAAGTGCTCTCTCTTCTTACATCTATAAATGTTCAATAAATATTTAATAACTCATTAGTCTCTCTAAGGATGTTCTTATACCTGATATATAGAGACTTCAACTGCCTTCCCTTGATTTTGAATGTTGTAGACCGTTAGGAAGTGACAGGTTACCATTGAAGCACTTTTGGAATTCAAAATCAGAAAACTGGAACTAGTCGTTGGAAGTGGCCTCGTCATTCCAGTCAGCTCGGACATTCTTCGAGTCAGCTCAGATTAGGTTCGGGTCGGCTGGGTTGAAAACCAGTCGGCTAGGTTCCGTAGTTGAGAAAATGGTTCACTCTGGATGAGTCGGCTAGGCTGTAATCTAGTCGGCTCGGATCTTTGAGATTCTCAGAACATTCTCAACTATGTTCTAGACAAGTCGGCTGGAACATGGTGCCAGTCGGCTGGGTCTGCGTGCCAGAGATCTTCTTTCTTGTGCCAGTCCCAGAGTTGGCTGGTTCCTCCATCCAATCGACTCGAGATTGGTTCAACACTCAGACCAATTCCAATTTTTCAGAACTCACATGTCAAGCTTTGAAGGCTTCCTTAAGATCTTCTTACACCAAAATCAAGAAAAATTGAAGCTTGAAATCTAGTAGAAGCAACCCTTTATATTTGATTTCAATGGGGAGTTTTTTTGTTGGGTTCTTCTTTACAAGATTCTAATTACATACAACTCAACACAAAGAAATAAAAGTTGTAGGGTTTAAAAAATATGTCAAAGTAGTCATCCTACAAAAACTTGTCAACCATTTGAAGAGTTGTTAGATAACCAAATATATGCTCTAATGTTTTGTTATCATCAAAATCACTTCAGGGTTCAACATCTAAGTTATTTTTTTACTTGAGTCCTGTATTAGTCAGCTCATGTTGAGCTAGTTATTTTTCGGAGATCTGTACATGTAATGACTCATACAAGTGAAGACAAAGCTAGTCCAAGTGAAGACCAACCCAACTGAAGCTAGGAGAATCATAGAAAGCCTAGGAGAAGAAATCATAAGTCAATCAGAAGCCCAGGTTACAAATTCGAAGCCCTGTAGCCCTGGACCATAGCTGGAAGCAAATTAGGCTAGTCCAGGCCCAGGAGAGGAGCTAGGGCGCCACTTGCTTATGGTGACCCTCCCCTTGGTCGGCCACTTAAAGTCACCCCTCTTGGCTGACCAAGGCAAGGAGAGGGAGAGAAATTCTAGGGATTTATTTTACCTTTGTTTCCTTATTTTCTAGCTAGGGTTTGGGTGGGAATGAATTTCCTTAGTAAAGTCTATTGTACCCTTACTTGGTGCCCAAGACTAAGAGTTATTTAAAGGACCCTAGTCTCTTGTATGAGAAATTAATTATGATATATGAAATACTCTTGATTTTTCAATTGCTGTGTGCTACCCTGCTGGGTGCTTAAGAGGTTCTGTGTGAACTTTTCATCTTCTAGGTGTCTTGCAACTACCTACTACCGCCAGCCTGCTCTCCAAAGCCCTGGCCGTCCACTCCAAACACCCTCTTCCCTTTGTTGTTTTTCTCTTATTTCTTCTTCCCCTTTGAGTTTTCTAACCCCTGATAGGTCGTTTGCAGGTCCCTCGACTCCGACAAATCCAACGACTCCAGCCAGGCCATAATCGGATCACCGAGCAGAAAGCAGGGTATCCATGGGTCTCTGGCTTGATTTTTCAGGCCGCATCCATCGAGGAATGAGTGATCTCTTCACTGTGGTCTTCACCAGGTGCATCAGACATTTTCAGGTACACCCCCTCTACCACCAGTCACTTTATTGCAGGAGAACTAGCCCAACCGAGGCTTCTCAGCCTCGGCGGTCCTCTATCTGTTGCTCTTAGGTCCTATATCGCATGCTTTTAGCTTCTTATCTTTCATAGTCTTCCCAGCTTAGATACTTGGTCTGCACTTTAGGATTTAGATTTACAACTTAAATTAAAAATATATAAAAATATAATTGCATGCATATATAGGTTCCGCATCATTTGGTATCAGAGCCTGTTTGGGCTCAGTTCTCTTTGGATACTCGGATCGGGCGCTTCACCATGGCCGTCCGGTCATAGGAGATTATTAGGGCATCGAAACCCTCTTTTTCAATCAATGAGATCTCCTATGGCGGTAGGGGTGCTGCTGTGAATTGGATCATGAAGAAGAACAAAAGGAGTTCTTAGGTTTTTTTTAATTTTTGGCCTTCTGAAATTACTCTGTTATTTTAATTGTTTCTCCCTGCTTAGAACTCTAAAAATTTTGAGTTTTATTTTACTGGATTCAAGTTAATTCAAAGTATTTTATAGAATTTTTTCAGATTTTATTTTGGTCTGTAAAGTTTCAACAAGCCAAAATATAGCCTGCAAATTTTTGGCTCTGTTTTTCAGCAAGACAATTTTGGAAGGTTTAGGGTTTTATTTAGCATCTATTTACATATATTTATTTTTATCATATTTCCTACATATTAGAGCATAATTTGCAAATATCTTCCTATTTAATATAATTCCAAAACAAAAATATATATATATACATATATACAAAAACTCCAAAAAAATACTTATACCCAAATTTTGCATCATCTGCCTGCCATCATTGCATAAAATACCTTTAAGGGCACTCTTGCTATGTCAGATGGGGGAAGATTTGATCATCACTCCTTAGCCCAAAACCACATCCCCTGCATTCAGTACCAAGCCTAACTTAAAATTTATTAGACTTAATTTGCCCTAGTGTGCTAGCGACACCAACTGGTTGGGTCCGGGTTAAGTGTCAGATCATTGTGTCAAGCTAACCTATATGTGCCTTGTGCTTAGTGTCTAGATGGTGGTTCAAGGATTCAATCCCGAAGGGCTTGTGTGCTGGTCTGCCTACTGGCCAATCTCTGATTGGTGTCTAGGATTGGCAATCAGGGACCTAACACTCCCCTTACACCTGCTTGGCTGAGTACAGGGTTACTAAGGCTAGTTTGCCACCCTGATTTAGCATCTAGTTTTGGACTCTAGGTCAAGGGAGCTATAGTTGGTTTGATCGAGTCTTGCATAAGCACTAGATCAGAAGCATCATATCACCCACCATCTCCACCTTTGGCTAAACCCATGGATAACTTTGAAGCCCAAATGAAAGCCCTTACTGATCATCTAGCCCAAACCTTCACTCAGTTGAATCAGAGGTTTGACCAGATGGAGAATAGGATAGAGACCTTAGAGAGAACCCATGGGTCGCAGTCTGAACTAGATCCAGAGTCACCTTCCCATCCTAGGAGAACCCCTCGCTATGACCCATACTATGAGGCTGAACCTAGGAGGACCCCAAACCCTGATCCATACCTTGAGGCTAAACCTAGGAGAGCCTATCGTCATGACCCAATCCCTGAGGTTCATCCTAGAAGACCCAATCAGGATTTTGTAGACCAGGAAGACAGATCCTATAGACACATTAAGCTTGATGCCCCCACTTTTGATGGTTGTCTTAATCCTAAGGTCTATATAGATTAGGAGGGAGAGATTGATCAATATTTTGAATGGTACGATATGTCGGAGGAGCATAAGTTTAGGTTTGCTAAGCTTAAGTTGGTCCTGGAGACCAGGTTACATTGGGCTAGTGTTGAGAGAACCCTAAGACTAAAAGGGCATGATCCCATAGTCACCTAGAGGGCCATGAAGGGTAAGCTTAGGGGAAAATACGTTCCACAATCATATCATTGTGGTTTACTAGATCAGTGACAGTGATTGAATCAGGGTAGCAGGAGTGTAGATGAGTACATCACAAAATTTGATGAGTATTCTTTACGATGTGACTTAGATGAGTTTGAGGATGTTGTTCTGTCTTGGTTTAGGGCTGGACTGAGAGATGATATTAAGAAGGAGCTCTATATGAGAGAGGCTAGAGGCGTGGACCATGCCTACCAGATTGCTAGGGATCATGAGCATTTCCAAAGAGTGCCCGTTTACTGTAAACCTGAGCCCACTAGATACCCTAGTCAATACCTAGGACCTAGCCAGTCCCACCAGGGCCGACCTAGCCCTAGCCGACCTAATCTGAGTCGACCCAATCTGAGTCACCCTGACCTGAGTCAACCCCAGCCTAGTACTCCTTTGACCCATAAAGCTGATAAAGGAAAATCTGTAGAGGTCCACAGGATTGACAATCCCTAGAAGACCTATTTTAAATGTTGGAAACCAGGCCACTTTATGAGCCAATGCCAAGTTAGTGCCCTACACTTAGGTGAGCTAGAGGAAGAGGAGCCTGAACCCGTAGCTAAACCTGAGAGAGAAATTTATGAGGCTGATGACCAGTTGTTAGACGAGTATGAAGGTGAGGAGGAGGAACCTGAGTCTAAAACCCAATTAGGAGTGGTTAGGTGCATCTTAACCCAAACCCTAGTTAAGGAGGATTGGCGTAGGACTAGCATCCTACAGACCTTTGTTAAGGTAGAGGGTAAGGTACTTAAGATCATCATAGATAGTGGGAGTTGTGTCAATGCCGTCTTTGCCAATACAGTTAAATCTTTAGGATTGACCACCGTTCCCCATTCTAGCCCTTACAATATTTCTTGGATAGATTCCACCTCCATCCAGATCAAAGCTAGGTGCCAAATTTTAATTAGACTGTAAACCTATGAGGAAAAGATTTGGTGTGATGTCATCCCCATGGAAGTGAGTAATATCATTCTAGGTTGACCTTAGCTTTTTGATCATAATGCAACCCTGTTTGGTCAAACCAATGTTTATACTTTTAGCTACCATGGGAATAAGTTTGTTATCCACCCAACTCCTCCTAGAGACCCAGTTAAGAGGGGTTCTAGTAGCCTTAAGGACAAGAACCTGGAGTTAATCATTTTAAGGCTAAGGAGTTAGAAAGAGAAATTGCTGAGGGTAACCCTATTTGGATCTTGACCACCAAAGAAGTACATGAGCCGACCCAAAAGGAACACCTTAAAGAAATTGTTGAGGCTCTGAAAGAATTTTAGGATGTCTTTCCTGATGATTTACCTTATCAATTACCATCCCTTAGAGACATCCAACATGCAATAGACCTAGTCCTAAGAGCCACTTTACCAAACCTTCCTCACTATAGAATGAACCCCAGTGAGCATCAAGAGTTACAGAAACAAGTGAAAGAATTGCTTAAAAAGGATTTCATTAGGGAGAGCTTGAGTCTATGTGCAGTCCCTGCTTTATTGACCCCTAAGAAAGATGGTGCCTGGAGGATGTGTGTAGATAGTAAAGCCATCAACAAAATAACTGTGAAATATAGGTTTCCCATTCCCCAATTGGACTATATGTTAGACATGATGGCCGGAGCCAAAGTTTTCTCAAAGATGGACCTTAAGAGTGGCTATCATCAGGTTAGGATTAGACCTAGGGATGAGTGGAAAACCGCATTCAAGACTAAGGATGGCCTATTTGAGTGGGTTGTGATGCATTTCGGACTTTCCAATGCACCAAGTACCTTTATGAGGATTACGACCCAAGTCCTGAAAGAATATACTAGAAAATTTGTTATGGTCTACTTTGATAACATCTTAATTTACAGCAGGACTAAGAAGGACCACCTTAGTCATCTAAGATTAGTATGCCCGACCCTTAGGGAGAATAGCCTCTATGACAAATTTAAGAAGTGTGAGTTCATGACACATAGGGTTATCTTCTTATGTTTTGTTGTCACCCCTGAGGGAGTTTCTGCAGATCCTGAAAAGGTTAGGGAAATTGTTGAGTGGCCTATACCCACTAGTGTCCATGATGTGCATAGCTTCCATGGCCTAGCAACCTTTTACAGGAGATTTATTAGGAGTTTTAGTACAGTCGTCGCACCTATAACTGATTGCATTAGGAAGGGTACATTTAAGTGGACCAAAGCAACTGATAAGGCCTTCCTAGAGCTTAAGGATAAAATGACCCATGCACCCATCCTTAGATTGCTTGACTTCACTAAGGTGTTTGAGGTCGCTTGTGATGCCTCTGGAGTAGGAATAGGTGGGGTACTAAGTCAAGAGAATCACCCTATAGCCTTCTTCAATGAGAAGCTGAATGAGGCTAAACTTAAGTACTCTACCTATGACAAGAAATTTTATGCGGTAGTCCAGGCCCTTAAATATTAGAGACATTGATGGAAAAAGAAGCGCGGTTGCAGGTTCCTACGCTAAGCATGCAAAGCAGGGAGCAGGCTTGAATTTTAAAAATTAAATTCACAGCGGAAAAAACCTGCTCCGGATAGGATCTAACAAATTCCGGATGCATGTATAGACAATACTAGGCATGTTCAAGAGAATATAATGTTTATAAATAATTGAAAAAACCTAGATCTATACATGCATGAAAAATAAAAAAAGAAATAATACCTTATTCCAGCCTGGAATAGCCTCGGTATAAAGCTGGAATTGCTGGGATAACAGGAATAAATTTATTCTTGTTGTCTTCTACTTCCAGCACGTTGACAGGGTCTTTTCTTTTCACCAAAAACTGCTGCAAAATAGCTGAAAATCTGGCAACGTTTGATCTCCCTTCCAGCACCAAAAGTTAAGGAACAAGTAGGTTGATCTTCCTTCAAAAGGGGAGAAGTTGATTCAACGTATTGGTGCCCTTCCTTTCAACCAAAAACAGCACCAGAAAATTTCAGCAAGCTGAAAACCTGCAACCTGAAAACAGAGCATAACAAAATAGCAGGAAAGAGGTCGATCCAGCTTCCAAGTGCTCGGTTGAACACCCTCAAGAGGGGGAACATGCCAGGGGCTAGCTCTGATCCATCTCTCGGGCGATGCTAGTTGCCGGAGGACATGGAAAGGTGAGAGGGAAGAAGGGAGGAAACATAATTTCAGAAGCTATTTTTCAGCAAAACAGAGTTGCTTCTTCCTTCAAATTTGAGCACCAAAAAACAGGGATCAAGGGTTGTTCTCTCTTCCTTTCACTCACCAAAACCCAGCCCTCAACTTCACCGGTGGAAAGGGAAGGAATTTCTGCAAGAAAGAAGAAATCTCACAATATAAACACCTCTCACACGGTGACATCTCCTCCTTTGAACCAGGGGATAGCAGGGTTAATAAAAGGAGCAGCAGCGGAAGAGCAAATGAAACTCCTGGGAGGCCAAAAGACGTCGGTGGCTTAATCACCAATTAACCAGCCATTAGAACCAATAAAACAGGTTTAAGGCTAATAGGTGGAGGGAGATAAAAGGACGCCGATTGGTCTTCAATGGCTTGGAATACGTCCAGCGTGAAAAAGACCGTGTAAAGTGGTCATTGGAAGAGAAAAAATGGTTCAAGGAATATTTGGGTTCAAATCAATTAAACCCAATGGTTCAAAAGAAAAACTGGTCCAAGCCAATAAACTAGATTGGTTCAATCCCAAAAATTTCGGTTCAATCTAATTGAATCGGTCCAAGCCCAAATAAATTTAGTTCAATTGGTTCACAACTAATTGGAGGCCGAATTTAGCTCCGAATCAGTTCAAAATTGATTCAGAAAAATCCTGGCGCAGACCTAGTCAACCCGGAACAATTTTCAGTTGACGCAAACAAGGGCAGGACCGAGAAAAGAGTGCTCAAAAAATACCGCGACCATAAAACCAAGACGATTCCCAATTGTAATCGGTATCCGGATCAGAGAGTTATCCTTTGTGGCGTGTGACCTCATAGGTTCGAACCTAAACGGTAGCACTGAAACAATTCCAGTACCAGCACAAGAAACCATCTAGCAATGGGTCCCGATGTCCGGATAGGTCGAAGATGCGGGAGCATACTATCGAACCTCTAGCATATGGTTACTGTATAATTCATCGCTTTGACCTCTAATGCTCAGGACGACTGATATTGGGCTGCCAACCCAGATTGAGTCAGTCGACAACGTGTCTCAATCTTGCAAGCCCAGTGACTCTTCACTAGGGCTACCCCGGCCGAGGATTTGCTAAATTGAGATACGGTGAGACATTCAATCCAAACTGTTCGGACAGGTCAATTCCATCTTGGTCCATCACTGCTCCACAAGTACTTGCCTGTACCCAGAAATCTTCCGTCACCGGATTAAAAATCCGGGTAGTCCAGTACCAAAGCACAGGGAGTTGCTTGCAAGCTATCGTGATGACCTCAGGTCAGAGGGACACATATACCCATATCCTATCGTGAGTATCCCTTTGGCAGAAAGGGGCTTCATGGAGTCACGTTCAATGAGATATCATATATCCCACTTGTAGATCACATCAGTGTCACCATACTCATTTGGTCAAGAGGACAACCAAACGATGTGAACTGCAATAACCTATACTTGATATATTGCCATCCAGTACAATATATCCTTTGGTTGTGAACAAGGTTTAAGGACCAGTCGATACATCCTCTCTGTATCGAAGTCAGTGTAGCCCTAAGGACTTCATCACATGGAAAGAGTTCACTTTTAGGGAAATACAATATGTGATGAGATGCCAAATAATAATTTTATTAATTCATAAAATGAATACAATACTCAGCACAACCGCCTACAACCCAAGCGATTGGCTTTGGGACACAATTCCCAAAAGACATTACTTACTACCACAGGAGTTTGTCTTATTTTATGATCATGAGGCACTCCGGTTCCTAAACTCCAAAAAAAACTTAACCCACGACATGGTAATTGGATCAAGTACATTCAGGCCTACACCTTTGTCTTGAAGCATCGTGCCAGAATAGAAAATAAGGTAGCAGATGCCCTTAGCCATAGGTCTTTGCTATTAGGATCAGTTGGCAATCAAGTCATAGGGTTTGATAGGTTAAAGGATGAATATGAAACCTGCTAAGACTTTGGAGATATTTACCAGACCCTCAGGCTAGGACCATCCAGTATCCATAGTGAGTATACCATTCAGGATGGCTACCTTTTCCAAAATAATCGACTCTGTATACCTAGAACTTCCCTTAGAGAGTTCCTAATTTGGGAGACCCATGCTGGAGGTTTAGCTGGTCACATTGGTAGGAATAAGACAATCTTAGCAATAGAGGACCAGTTCTTTTGGCCAGGATTGAAAAGGCATGTTGCACAAATTGTAGCTAGGTGTAGAAATTGTGCTGTTGCAAAATAGCAGAAGCAAAACACTGGTCTTTACATACCTTTACCAGTGCCTGATCGCCCTTGGCAGGACCTAAGTATGGACTTCGTGTTAGGATTATCTAAGACCCAAAAGAGGCATGATTCTATCTTTGTAGTGGTCGATAGGTTCTCTAAGATAGCTCACTTCATCCCCTGTTCCCAGACCTTTGATGCGTCTAGAGTAGCCAAGCTTTTCTGAGATCATGTGGGTAGACTCCATGGCCTACCCAAGATCATCATATCTAATAGGGATGTTAGGTTCATCAGTTATTTCTAGAAACCCTGTGGCATCTCTTAGGGACCATGTTTAAGTTTTCTACAGCCTACCACCCCCAAACAAATGGCTAAACTGAGGTGGTGAACCGTAGTTTAGGAAACCTCCTTAGATGCCTGGTAGGTGAACACATTGGAACTTGGGATCTATTGTTGCCTAGAGTAGAGTTCGCCTACAATAGCTCAATGAATAGGATAATGTGCAAGAGTCCTTTTGAGATAGTCCATGGGTACAAGCCTAATCGCCCTGTTGACCTAATTCCTTTACCTATTCATGCACGAGTCTCAGAGTCTACAAAATCATTCATACATCATATTAGAGACTTGCATAAGGATATTAGCCAAAAAATAAACCTAAGCAATGAAACATATAAGAAACTGGCTAATTCCCGAGAAGGGCCAAGAAATTTGATGTAGGGGATTCTGTCATGATTAGGCTTAGGCCTGAGCGATTCCCACCCGGGACCGTTAAGAAAATTCATGCTCATGGAGCCAGACCTTTTAAAGTGATAGAGAGGGTTGGACCAAATGCCTATGTGTTAGATTTGCCTTCGGATTTGGGCATTAGTTCTACCTTTAATATTGCAGACCTGGTTGAGTATAGGGAACCGACAGTGATACCTAGTGAGGCCTTTGAACCCATTCCTTCCATTGAGAGTGACCCTTGCCCAGAGTGTCCCCTAAAAATTGGCTTGAGAGAGGAGAACTGATCGAGCATATTGGTGAGGACACCTACACAAAATTTCAGAACTCACTATGGATCTCGTAAGGAAGATCCAGACTCTGAACCATCTAGCAAATGCAACCCAGTAATTGTTTTCGGGTTTTAAAGTATGAAGTCTTTTGTTGCCAAACATCAAGAGAAGCTAGCAAAGGAGGGGAAAATTTCCTAATTTTAAAGCATGTGTCATACATTTCTTAAGCCAGCAAGGAAGGAAATGTTTTGTGTCGTGCAGCAGCCCCATCTTTCAGATTTGAGATTTTGGCAGAAATTCGGATTTTGGTAGAATCTGAGATTTTGGCAGAATTCGGATTTTGGTAGAATCTGAGATTTTGGCAGAATCTGAGATTTTGGCAGAATTCGGATTTTGGCAGAATTCGGATTTTGGTAGATTCGGATTTCTAGATTTTGGCAGAATTTCCAAATGCAGCCCCAGCTTTCAGATTTCCAGATTTTGGTAGAATTCGGATTTTGGTAGATTTGGATTTCCAGATTTTGGCAGAATTTCCAAATGCAGCCCCAGCTTTCAGATTTCCAGATTTTGGTAGAATTCGGATTTTGGTAGATTTGGATTTCCAGATTTTGGCAGAATTTCCAAATGCAGCCCCAGCTTTCAGATTTTGGCAGATGCAGCCCCAGCTTTCAGATTTCCAAATTTTGGCAGATGCAGCCCCAGCATTCAGATTTCCAGACTTTGGCAGCTACAAGATCATCATGATTCCTGCAGCCCCAGAGTTTGTAGCTTTGTACCCATTTAAAAAATTAAACTAATCCTTATATATAGAGTTCTAGAGAGTGTTCTTGAGCCTATAAATAGGGATGGTTCTCTGGTAAAAGAAAAAAACAGATAGATGAAATGAAATATTGTTGGAGTGCTTTCTCTAGTGCCTTTGTTACAGTTGTAACATTGAGGGGTGTGAGGCCCTAATCCTGCCTTCGTTGCATTTGCAACGTCGAGGAGTGTGAGGCTCCGACTGCCTTCGCTGCACCCGCGGTGTCGAGAGGCGCGAGGCCCTATCTATCCTACCATTTTCCAGCTGTCTAAGCCCCCCTATCATCCATTCCATCATCCATAATTCTCACCACCGTGCTCCAGAAGATCGAAGATTTCAAGCTCGCCCGAATTTAGCCCTTCCACCTCGAACGGAGCCCCAAGAGTTGTGATTGTCATTTTATTTGATGTCCTGGTACTCTTCTTGCTTTGATTTGGGTTTTGTACCTTGTAGGGTCTTTCTCCGGTAACGATCCCCCAAAGGAACCTTCCCAACATACATTTAGCACGACGCCACCCGTTAAGCAGCTGATTATTGATCATCTAGGCCGCATCTTCCTAGGAAGAGTGACCCTAGTGCTTTGGGAATATTTATTTACTGTTGTGTCATTTTACCTCACCTCCTTATCCTCAAGATCTGTTTCATTAATTGTTTGCATGTCCTAGATCAGGGATTTCTCAATCTCTGAGTCCTGGGTCTATTATTTCTGCTCACTTAATTTTGGGGTCCAGCATGAGAGGTTGTAAGAGTTGATATCTTCCTTAAGTTGTTTTCTATCATCCTTGCTTGTTATGAGTCTCAATTTAATCAGATTTAGGGTGATTTTCTTTGCATTGCATCTCTCATCATCTTCATGCCATCCTAGTCTATAGGTTCTCCATCATATTTGGTATCAGAGCAGGTTAGATTAGGACTTGTTCCAGTCTCTGCACTTCAGGGTTTCTGTTTTCACTTGTGACCTACCTGTAATCCATTTTAATTTCAATATAAGAGTAGTTAGTTTTCTTGTTTTGTATTTTTTTCCTTGTATAATTTTTAGTTAGCTGTCTTATTTTAAAATTTCGTCTTTAGAAAAAAATTATAAAAAAAACTAAAATTCCTGCAAGTTGTTGCTGTCCTGTTTACTGTTTACTATTTTTCTGTATTAGTTACGTTTTCTGCCTGTAATCTACTTAAATCTCTATATAAAAGTAGTTAGTTTATCTTGTTTATATTTTTTTCCTTGTAGAATTTTCAGATTTCTATCTTCGTTTAAAATCTCATCCTCAGAAAAAAATTACAAAAAAAGTTAAAATTTCTGAAATCCTCTGCTATCTGCATGCTGTTTTGCTGACTCTTCCATTTTAGTTAAGTTCCAAGACATGTTTAGAATAGCATAGGTTTTATTTGTCTAAATCCTTTCATCTGGTATGCTATTTATGTGTTAAGTGTCTACTGTGATTTTTCTGGAATTTCTTTTTTTTGCACCATTAGACTAGGGTTCATTGCATGTTTCATTCCATCTCATGATAAATCTATTTAAGGGCGGCAATTTCATAACAAAGAGGAGGACGTCATTACCTCTCCTTAGTCCACAACAACCACCCTCATTTTCGAACCTAAGCCTTTAAATTTAAAATCAATTAGCAACATACTGCTTTGCTCTAGAGAGCCATAGGGACACCAACACGGTCGAGTCAAGACTTCGAGTCTACTCCTTGTGTCAGTCTATCTTGTGTGTGCCACTATTCTTGGTGTCTAGGCTGGTGAACCTAGGGCTTGTGAGTTGGTCCGTCATACTTGGCCAATCCCCGATTGGTGTCTAAGGTTGGCAGAAAGGGACCTTCACTCCCCTACACCTACCTGGCCAAGGATAAGGGTTACTACAGGTTAGCCTGTCGCATTGAGTTAGGCCCCAGTTGAGATTCTAGGTCTAGTTACCCTTAGTTGAATTTTCTGCTTGTGTGCTTGATTCATGTCTACTAGGGCAGGGACATCATATCAGCCCGAGACACCTATGGATAACCCTCAAGAGGCTTTACTAAGAACTATGTCTGAGCATTTTGCCGAAATGTCAGCCCAGTTATCTGCCCAATTGATCAATCACTTAGATAATTGGTTGAATCAGTTTGAGGCTAGATTGGACACCATAGAGAGAGCCCAGCAGCAGCATTCTGAGCCCGACCCTGGCACCCCAGCTTCGATGACACACCCTAGGAGGGCTAGAAATCTTGATCCTTTCGAAGAGCCTAACCCTAGGAGAGAGAGAACTTTCGACCCATTCGAGGAACCGCATCCTAGGAGGGCCCAGCAACCTGACCCATACCGAGATCATCCTCCTAGAAGACCCCATCAGGAGTTTATTGATCTGGAGGATAGGGCTTTTAAGAGCATTAGACTAGAAGCCCCAATATTTGATGGCACCCTAGACACCAAGGTATAACTGGACTGGGAAAAGGAAATGGACCAATATTTCGAGTGGTACGAGATGACGGAGGGTAGGAAATTTAAGTTTGCCAAGCTTAGGTTAATTCGCCAAGCCCGGATGTATTGGGATACTATTGAGAGACTAATGAGGCATAGAGGACAGGAACCCGTAGCCACCTGGGGAGAGTTAAAAGCCAGGCTTAGGGAAAAGTACATACCTGTGTCTTACCACCAATGCCTTTTAGATCAGTGGCATAGGTTGATTCAAGGAAACAAGAGTGCCACAGAGTATATTGCCCAGTTTGATGAGTTGGCCATGAGGTGTGGGATGAACGAATCTGAGGCCTTGATTTTGTCTAGATTTAGGTCTGGTTTGAGAGAGGAGTTAAAGAGAGAGCTTTACCTGAGGGAGGTAAAAGATCTAGAGCAGGCCTACCAGGTAGCTAGGGATTTTGAGCAGTTCCATAGGACTCCCGCCTATCGAAAGATTGAACCCTCTAGGAGTCTATACCCTAGACCAGCCCAGCATAATCCAAGCCGACCTTACCCTGCCTGTACAAATCCGAGTCGTCCTGACCCAAACCGGACTGACCCTAGTCGACCCGAGTCTAGTAGACACAGTCCCAACCGGCCTCAAGATAATAAAGGTAAATCTGTAGAGGTCCCCAGAAAACCTGGCATTTGTTTTAGATGTCACCAGCCCGGCCATTACTCTAGTGAATGTCCTACTAGATCCCTCCATATAGGTGGTTTAGAAGAAGAAGAGATCCCCGAGACTATTCATGAGTTGGAAGAAGAAGTGTATGAGGAAGGACTGACTTTAGCAGAAGAGTACGAGGGAGATGAGGAAACCTGTGATCCCACTACCTTGTGTGGAGTAGTTAGACGTATCCTTGCCCAATCTAAGGAACAAGAAGACTGGCGTAGGACCAACATCCTACACACTTTCATTAAGGTTGGAGAGAAGGTTTGTAAGATTATCCTGGATAGTGGCAGTTGTATCAATGCCATTTCTGCTAGCACTGTCAAGACTTTAGGACTAACCCCAATTCCCCATCCTAGCCCTCACAAGGTGTCCTGGATAGATTCCAGCTCCATTCCCATCAAGCTCCAGTGTCAAGTCCTCATCCAATTACAATCGTACAAGGAGAAAGTGTGGTGTGATGTGCTGCCCATGGGGGTTAGCAGCATCATTTTAGGATGACCCTGGCTCTATGACCATGATGTCACTCTGTTTGGCAAGTCTAACTCCTATTCCTTCAACCACTTAGGGAAGAAGATAGTCATTAACCCAGTGCCCCCTAAGGATGAAGTCAAGAAGGGAGCTAGCTCTTTGAAAAAGAAGACATCTAAATTAAATCTGATTAGTGCCAAAGAGTTAGAAAGGGAGATTGTGGAAGGTTCACCTGTTTGGTTAGTGTCTTCCAAAGAAGTTAAGAAACCAACCTTAGAAGACCCACCTCAGGGAGTCTTGGAAGTTTTGGAAGAATTTAAGGATGTATTTAAAGATGATCTGCCCGACCAACTTCCACTCCTTAGGGACATCCAGCATGCCATTGACCTTGTCCCAGGATCCACTTTGCTTAACCTGCCCATTACCGGATGAACCCCAAGGAACATTTTGAGCTCCATAAGCAAGTTAGTGAGTTGTTGAGTAAAGGTTTTATCAGAGAGAGTTTGAGTCCTTGTGCCATCCCAGCCCTTTAGACACCCAAAAAGGATGGCACATGGTGAATGTGCGTAGACAGTCGAGCTATTAACAAGATCACCATCAAATATCGGTTTCCCATACCCCACCTAGATGACCTCTTAGATATGATGGCTGGAGCCACAATTTTCTCCAAGATTGACCTTAAGAGTGGCTACCATCAAGTTAGAATCTGACCTGGGGATGAATGGAAGACATCATTCAAGACTAAGGATGGTTTGTATGAGTGGGTAGTCATGCCTTTTGGATTATCCAATGCACCCAGCACTTTCATGAGAGTCATGACCCAGGTCCTTAGGATGTTCATCGATAAGTTTGTGGTAGTCTATTTTGACGACATCCTGATTTACAGCAAGAATGAGAAGGACCACCTGGACCACCTTAGGTTAGTGTGTTCGGCCCTTAGGAAAGACAGCTTCTATGCAAATCCCAAGAAGTGCGAGTTTCTGACCCGTAGGGTTGTCTTCCTAGGATTTGTCATAACCCCAGAAGGAGTAGCCGTGTGAGGCCCAGTTCTTATTGGGCTGATTTTGGACTGAAGTCGGCAAGGGCCGCCGACTTCAGTTCAAATTTCTTCTGGTTCGGGAGTTTGGATTTCCCGGCGGGAAATCCGGAGAGGCTCGTTGACGCCGCCGGAAGTGGGGGGGGATAAGGGTTTTTCCTCGGGTTTTAGGGGTATTGGGAGCCTCTGTTGATCCGGGAATACCTCCCTATGAGTGGAGTGCCGACGGCTTCTTCGTGTGTCCCTGCCCTTGCCGGAGCGCACTCCACCGGTGGTCGCTGCGGACGGAGCCAGTCTCGCCGGTAAGTCTTCTTCCTCGGGAAGGGGTAGTGTATGGTTGATTGGCTGGGAGGAAGGAAGAATCTGGTTGATTCTTCCTCTCCGTTGAAGCCATGGGTTGTGGCCGGCAGTGAGAAAGCCACCGCCGAATTCCTCCTCTCCGGCAACTGTCTTGGGCGGCCGATCACGGGGATCGCCGCCGTCCCTTCGCTTGCTTGGCGGGGGGGGGAGAGAGAGGGAGGGAGAGATGGATTTTGGTCGACCGGGAGGTCCTGTTGTAAGCGGCAGACTCTGACTCAATGCTCGCCGGCTGTCGGTCGGACGGCCACCGTATGGGTCGCCGGACCTTCTTCCTTCTCCGGCGAGAACTCCGTGATGGTCGGACGGGAGGATCGCCGTCGATCCTCCCTGGTTCTCCCATGGGTTCGGGGAAATGCCATGGACGGAGAAGCTTTTGGCTGGGCTCGGTTTGATCTGAGCCTGGCTGGGCCGGGCTTGGCTGGGCCGGGCTGGGCTGGGCCGGGTTTGGCTGGGCCGGGCTTGGCTGGGCCGGGCCTCGTTGGGCTAGACTTGGTTGAGCCATGCCCTGTTGGGCTAGGTCTATTTCTTGGTTGGGCCGGTCCAGTAAAAACCCCATTGGAAAAAATAAATAAATAAATAATAATAATAATGATTATATTAATAATATTAAATAAAGGGGAAGAAGGGGAAAAGATCTGTTGGACAAGGTTGTTCCAAGAAAATTTAGTTTTATTTTAATTTGTGATTCAGGATCATCGTTGACTTTGGAAGACCCGGATTAGTGTTGGACTGTTCTAGTTGGTGAATACTCCTCTGTAAGTTATATTCAACTCTGATATGTATGACAATATATATATATTTATAACTTAGTAGATATGTATAATATATCTGCATTTGATTGCATTGGATTGCGTGCATCATGCTGGTGTGGGTGCTCTGTTGGCGTAAGTACATTGTGTTGGTGTGGGTACATTGTGGGATTGCATTGGATTGCGTGCATCATGCTCTGTGTTGGCGTGAGTACATTGTGTTGGTGCGGGTATATTGTGGGATTGCTTTGGATTGCGTGCATCGTGTTGATGTGGATGCATTGTACTGGTGTTGAGTGGTGTAGTTGGTTGTGAGTGCTCTCTAGTCTGACTATGATCATACGAGAACCTAGTCTCCTTTTGGGCCTCCAACAGGGCTATTGCTGGCACATGACCGTTGAGCGGTATGTGACACAGGAGCTAGATGTCTTATTTTAGCCATGCGTGGCGGGCACATGCAGAGGATGCATGTTTCTTGTATGATACTCAGAGCTAGTTTTCCTTTTGGGCCTCCAGCAGGGCTATTGCTGGCACATGACTGTTGAGCAGTATGTGACACAGGATCTAGTCTCTTTCGGGGCGAGCCATGGGCCGATCGTGGCCATAGTCTGAGGGACTAGGAGAGTTAAGTAAATGGTTGGCCATCCATAGTCATGTCGTGTCTGTGTCGGTCGCATTAAGTGTACGTATTTGCATCAGGTCGTGGGTTATTATTATTATATTGCTGGACATCTTGTTGCATGATGTATTATGCTTGTTGTTATTAGATGCATATTGGTGTATGTATATTGATGGTGTTGATAACTTACTGAGCCTGTGTAGCTCATCCCTATTTTCCTATATTTTTGTTTCAGATATCGAAGATCATTTGGGCTTTGGGACCGGTCAGTGAGGAGCTAGGTTTTAGGTGTTAATCCCTGAGTTTATATTTTATCTGTATTTTATTTTCTGTTAATTTTATGGAAAGTTGTTCCTTATTATTGTTTGGTTGTAGATTTGGAAGTTAGGCCTGGCATGATCTCTTGAAGATATCTAGGATTGTGCGGCCGGTCACGTAGCCGATCCTTGATCTGGAATCAGGGCATGACAAGAGTGGTATCAGAGCCAGGTTAAAGATGTCATAGTTAGTGAGAGTGGGGTAGAATTAGGGTATTGAAAGATATTTGATGATTTAAAAAATTTATATCAGAGTGCGCAGCGAAAGTGTGGTAGACTAAAGACACTAGAATTAATTTAAAGTATGTATGATGGAAGAAGAGATGCTCTTATAGGAATTATTGAATTTGGGTAGAATGGTACTTGTGAGTATTGAATCATATAAGTTTTGGATTGTGCATCTTCGGGGTTAGAAGACTTAAATTTCGAGGACGAAATTTGTTTTTTAGGTGGGGAGAATTTGAGGCCCAGTTCTTATTAGGCTGATTTTGGACTGAAGTCTGCAAGGGCCGCTGACTTCAGTTCAAATTTCTTCTGGTTCGGGAGTTTGGGTTTCCTGGCGGGAAATCCGGAAAGGCTCATCGACGCCACCGGAAGTGGGGGGGGATAAGGGTTTTTCCTCGGGTTTTAGGGGCATTGGGAGCCTCTGTTGATCCGGGAATACCTCCCTGTGAGTGGAGTGCCGACGGCTTCTTCGTGTGTCCCTGCCCTCGCCGGAGCGCACTCCACCGGTGGTCGCTGCGGTCGAAGCCAGTCTCGCCGTTAAGTCTTCTTCCTCGGGAAGGGGTAGTGTATGGTTGATTGGCTGGGAGGAAGGAAGAATCTGGTTGATTCTTCCTCTCCGTTCAAGCCATGGATTGTGGCCGGCAGCGAGAAAGCCACCGCCGGATTCCTCCTCTCCAGCAACCGTCTTGGGCAGCCGATCACGGGGATCGCCGCCATCCCTTCGCTTGCATGGGGGGGGGAGAGAGATGGAGGGAGAGATGGATTTTGGTCGACCGGGAGGTCTTGTTGCAGGCGGCAGACTCCGACTCAGTGCTCGCCGGCTGTCGGTCGGACGGCCACCGTAGGGGTCGCCGGACCTTCTTCCTTCTCCGGCGAGAACTCCGTGATGGTCGGATGGGAGGATCGCCGTCGATCCTCCCTGGTTCTCCCATGGGATTGGGGAAATGCCATGGCCGGAGAAGCTTTTGGCTGGGCTCGGTTTGATCTGAGCCTGGCTGGGTCAGGCTTGGCTGGGCCAGGCTGGGCTGGGCCGGGTTTGGCTGGGCCAGGCTTGGCTGGGCCGGGCTAGGCTGGGCTGGGCTTGGCTGGGCCGGGCCTCGTTGGGCCAGACTTGGTTGAGCCATGCCCTATTGGGCTAGGTCTATTTCTTGTTTGGGCCGGTCCAGTAAAAACCCCATTGGGAAAAATAAATAAATAAATAATAATAATAATGATTATATTAATAATATTAAATAAAGGGGAAGAAGGGGAAAAGATCTGTTGGACAAGGTTGTTCCAAGAAAATTTAGTTTTATTTTAATTTGTGATTCAGGATCATCGTTGACTTTGGAAGACTCGGATTAGTGTTGGACTGTTCTAGTTGGTGAATACTCCTCTGTAAGTTATCTTCATCTCTGATATGTATGCCAATATATATATATTTATAACTTAGTAGATATGTGTAATATATCTGCATTTGATTGCATTGGATTGCGTGCATCATGCTGGTGTGGGTGTTGTGTTGGCGTAAGTACATTGTATTGGTGTGGGTACATTGTGGGATTGCATTGGATTGCATGCATCATGCTGGTGTGGGTGTTGTGTTGGCATAAATACATTGTGTTGGTGTGGGTACATTGTGGGATTGCATTGGATTCCGTGCATCATGCTCTATGTTGGCGTGAGTACATTGTGTTGGTGCGGGTATATTATGGGATTGCTTTGGATTGCATGCATCGTGTTGATGTGGATGCATTATACTTGTGTTGAGTGGTGCAGTTGGTTGTGAGTGCTCTCTAGTCTGACTATGATCATACGAGAACCTAGTCTCTTTTTGGGCCTCCAGCAGGGCTATTGCTGGCACATGACCGTTGAGCGGTATGTGACACAGGAGCTAGATGTCTTATTTTAGCCATGCGTGGCGGGCACATGCAGAGGATGCAAGTTTCTCGTATGATACTCAGAGCTAGTTTTCATTTTGGACCTCCAGCAGGGCTATTGCTGGCACATGACTGTTGAGCAGTATGTGACACAGGATCTAGTCTCTTTCGGGGCGAGCCATGGGCCGATCGTGTCCATAGTCTGAGGGACTAGGAGTGTTAAGTAAATGGTTGGCCATCCATAGTCGTGTCGTGTCTGTGTCGGTCGCATTAAGTGTATGTATTTGCATCAGGTCGTGGGTTATTATTATTATATTGCTGGATGTCTTGTTGCATGATGTATTATGCTTATTGTTATTAGATGCATATTGGTGTATGTATATTGAAGGTGTTGATAACTTACTGAGCCTGTGTAGCTCACCCCTATTTTCCTATATTTTTGTTTCAGATATCGAAGATCATTTGGGCTTTGGGACCGGTCAGTGAGGAGCTAGGTTTTAGGTGTTAATCCCTGAGTTTATATTTTATCTGTATTTTATTTTCTGTTAATCTTTATGGAAAGTTGTTCCTTATTATTGTTTGGTTGTAGATTTGGAAGTTAGGCCTGGCATGATCTCTAGAAGATATCTAGGATTGTGCGGCCAGTCACGTAGCCGATCCTTAATCTGGATTCGGGGCGTGACAAGCCGCTGATCCCGAAAAGATCAGGACGATAGTTGAGTGGCCTGTTCCAACCTCTATTACTGAAGTTCGTAATTTCCACGGACTGGCCACCTTTTATAGACAATTCATTAGGGGTTTCAGCACCGTTGTCTCACCCATCACTGATTGCATTAAGAAGGGAGCTTTCGAGTGGACCAAAGCTGCTGATAAAGCCTTCTTAGAGCTGAAAGAGAAAATGACCCAGGCCGCCGTCCTAAGATTGCCCGATTTTTCCAAAGTGTTCGAGGTAGCATGTGATGCCTCAGGGGTAGGAATAGGAGTAGTCCTAAGCCAAGAGTACCACCCAGTAGCCTTTTTCAGTGAGAAGTTCAATGAGGCTAAGCTTAGGTATTCTACCTTTGACAAGAAATTTTATGTCTTAGTACAAGCACTAAGATATTGGAGACATTACCTTTTACCTAATGAATTTGTGTTGTACTCTGATCACGAGGCATTAAGGTATCTGAGTTCCCAAAAGAAGTTGAACCCTAGACATGCTAAGTAGGTAGAGTATATCCAGGCATATACCTTTGTTTTGAAACATCGAGCGGGAACTGACAATAAGGTAGCCGACGATCTTTACTCCTGAGCACTGTTAGAACCGAGGTTGTAGGGTTTAACCAGATTAAAGAGCAGTACGATACATATCTTGATTTCAGAAAGATTCACCAAGCCTTGAGTATCGGACCATCTAAGGAACACAGTTAGTATACCTTGTTAGATGGTTACCTGTTTAAGGAGAATAGGCTATGCATCCCAAGAATGTCTGTGAGGGAATTTTTGGTTAGGGAGACGCACGCAGGAGGTTTAGCTGGCCATTTTGGGAAGAATAAGACCATCCTTGCTGTAGAGGAACATTTCTTTTGGCCAAGTCTGAAAAGGGATGTTGCCCAAATTGTGGCTAGGTGCCGAACGTGCGCTGTTGCAAAACAGCGAAAGCAGAACAATGGCTTGTACACCCCTTTGCCCTCCCTAGTTGCCCTTGGCAAGATTTGAGTATGGATTTTGTGTTAGGATTACCTATAACCCAAAGGAAACACGACTCAATCTTTGTTGTGGTTGATAGATTCTCCAAGATGGCCCACTTCCTGCCATGCAACCAATCTTATGATGCCTCTAAGGTAGCCAAACTATTCTTAGATGAGATAGTTAGAATTCATGGCCTACCTAAGACAATTATGTCCGACAGAGATGTTAGGTTCACCAGTTACTTTTGGAAGACCCTTTGGCACATGTTAGGGACCAAGTTGAAATTCTCCACTGCTTACCATCTCCAAACTGACGGCCAGACTGAAGTTGTGAATCGAAGCCTAGGAAACTTGCTTAGTGCCTTGTAGGTGAAAACATTAAGAACTGGGACTTGCTGTTACCCAAAGCCTTGTTCGCCTACAACAGTTATGTCAATAGGACCACCGGTAAAAGCCCAATTGAGATTGTCCATGGGTACCGACCTAACAAGCCACTTGACCTGATTCCCCTGCCATTGCATGCTAGGACATCCGAGTCTGCTGAATCGTTTGCACAGCATACTAGGAATCTGCATAAGGAAATCACCCAAAAAATCACATTCAGTAATGAGGCTTATAAAATACAAGCTGATTCTAGAAAGCGATTCAAGGAATTTTTTGTAGGGGATTTCGTAATGATCCAACTCAGACCAGAACGGTTCCCCTCAAGAACTATTAAGAAATTACATTCTCGAAGTACTGGTCCCTTTAAAATTATTGAGAGAGTAGGACCCAATGCTTACGTGCTTGAATTACCTCCTGATCTAGGCATTAGCTCCACTTTCAATATTGCAGATCTAACTGAGTATAAGGAGACAACAGTAATACCCAGTGAGGCATTCGGACCTGATCCATTACTTGAGAGAGAACCCACCATAGAGTGTCCACTAAAAAGGCCTGAGCGACGAGAGAAGATCGAGCGAATCCTAGATGATCAAATTATCAGTACTTGGCGGAATGGTTATCAACGCTACTTGGTAAGGTGGCAAGGATGTCCCGAGTCGGAGGATTCATGGGTTACCCGAGAAGACCTAGAAATGCTTTAACTCGGACCTTCTGGAAGAATATCAAAGCCGGATGAGCCTTTACTCGACGAAGTCAAGTTCTTCCCACCCCAAAAGGATTGGTGAGGACACCCACACAAAATTTCAGAACTCACTGTGGATCTCATAAGGAAGATCCAGACTCTGAACCATCCAGCAAATGCAACCCAGTAATTGTTTTCGGGTTTTAAAGTATGAAGTCTTTTATTGCCAAACATCAAGAGAAGCTAGCAAAGGAGGGAAAATTTTCTCAATTTTAAAGCATGTGTCGTACATTTCTTAAGCCAACGAGGAAGGAGCATTTTTCTGAGCATGCACCACCATGTAGCAAAGTTTGCAGCTACAAGATCATCATGATTCCTGCAGCCCCAGAGTTTGCAGCTTTGTACCCATTTAAAAAAATTAAACTAATCCTTATATAGAGGGTTCTAAAGAGTGTTCATGAGCCTATAAATAGGGATGGTTCTCTCGTAAAAGAAAAAAAGAGATAGATGAAATGAAAAACTATTGGAGTGCTTTCTCTAGTGCCTTCGTTACAATTGTAACATTGAGGGGTGTGAGGCCCTAATCCTGCCTTCTTTGCATTTGCAACGTCGAGGAGTGTGAGGCTCTGACTGCCTTCGCTGCACCCGCAGCGTCGAGGGGCGCAAGGCCCTATCTATCCTACCATTTTCCAGCCGTCTAAGCCCCCTATCATCCATTCCATCATCCATAATTCTCACCACCGTGCTCCAAAAGATCGAAGATTTCAAGCTCACCCAAATTTAGCCCTTCCACCTCGAACGGAGCTCCAGGAGTTGTGATTGTCATTTTATTTGATGTCCTGGTACTCTTCTTGCTTTGATTTGGGTTTTGTACCTTGTAGGGTCTTTCTCCGATAACAATCCCCCGAAGTAACCTTGCCAACATACATTTAGCACGATGCCACCCATTGAGCAGCTGATTATTGATCATCTAGGCCGCATCTTCCCAGGAAGAGTGACCCTAGTGCTTTGGGAATATTTATTTACTATTGTGTCATTTTACCTCACCTCCTTATCCTCAAGATCTATTTTGTTAATTGTTTGCATGTCCTAGATCAGGGATTTCTCAATCTCTGAGTCCTGGGTCTATTATTTCTGCTCACTTAATTTTGGAGTCCAGCATGAGAGGTTGTATGAGTTGATATCTTCCTTAAGTTGTTTTCTATCATCCTTGCTTGTTATGAGTCTCAATTTAATCAAATTTAAGGGTGATTTTCTTTGCATTGCATCTCTCACCATCTTCATGCCATCCTAGTCTATAGGTTCCCCATCACATATCCTAGATGATCAAGCCTTAACGACCTGGGGCCAGGGCTTAGTTCATCTAAGTTATTTTTTTACTTGAGTCCTGTACTAGTCAGCTCATGTTGAGCTAGTTATTTTCTGGAGATCAATACATGTAGTGACTCATACAAGTGAAGACCAAGGCAGTCCAAGTGAAGACCAACCCAACTGCAACCCAACTGAAGCTAGGAGGATCATGGAAAGCCTAGGAGAAGAAATCATAAGTCAATCAGAAGCCCAGGTCACAAATCCGAAGCCCTGAAGCCCTGGACCATAGCTGGAAGCAATTTGGGCCAGTCCAGGCCCAGGAGAGGAGCTAGGGCACCACTTGCTTATGGTGACCCTCCCCTTGGTCGGCCACTTAAAGTCACCCCTCTTGGCCGACCAAGGCAAGGAGAGGGAGAGAAATTCTAGGGATTTATTCTACCTTTGTTTCCTTATTTTCTAGCTAGGGTTTGGGTGGGAATAGAATTCCTAGGTAAAGTCTATTATGCCCTTACTTGGGGCCCAAGACTAAGAGTCTATTTAAAGGATCCTAGTCTCTTGTATGAGAAATTAATTTTGATATACGAAATACTCTTGATTCTCTAATTATTGTGTGCTACCCTACTGTGTGCTTAAGGGGTTCTGTATGAACTTTTCATCTTCCCGGTGTCTTGCAACTGCCTCCTGCCGCCAGCCTGCTCTCCAAAGCCCTGGCCACCCACTCCAAACACCCACTTTCCTTTGCTATTTTCCCCTTATTTCTTCTTCCCCATTGAGTTTTCTAACCCCTGACAGGTCATTTGCAGGTCCCTCGACTCCGACGAATCCAACGACTCCAGCTAGGCCACAATCAGATCACCGAGCAAAAAGCTGGGCATTCACGGATCTCTGGCTTGATTTTCCAGGCCACATCCATCGAGGAATGAGTGATCTCTTCACTGTGATCCTCACCATATGCATCAAACATTGCCAGGTACACCCCCTCTGCCACCAGTCACTTTATTGCAGGAGAACTAGCCCAACCGAGGCTTCTCAGCCTCAGCGGTCCTTCTCTTTCTATTGCTCTTAGGTCCTATCTCGCATGCTTTTAGCTTCTTATCTTGCATAGTCTTCCCTGCTTAGATACTTGGTCTGCTCTTCGGGATTTAGATTCACAACTTAAATTAAAAACATACAAAAATATAATTGCATGCATATATAGGTTCCACATCATATTCCCATAAAATCTCCATGTAATTTGAGTTCCACCCTTATAGCTAGGAACCTCTCATGAAAAGCTCCTTGTAATTCAAAATTTCAAAAGTCCTTGGAGGCTTATAAAATCTACTCCAAGCTCTCTTGTAAAGGATAATGAATTTGAATGAAAAAAAATGAGTTTATTTCTTCCATTTGGTGTTATTAAATGTCCTCTGAGAGGGAGTGGGTGGAGGCCCTTGGCTACTTAAAGAGAGATCTTCTTCCATGCCAATAGCCATTAGCTACACTTCTAGTCCATCCAAGCACTCCATTCCAATGACCAAGGTGCAAGAAAAGCCATTCCAAGGGGGCCGGCCAAGCTACTTCACTCCATCCACTTCTTCTCAACTTCAACCTTCAATTCATTACTATTCTACCTTTCAATCTCATTCTTAACTCTAATATGGTTTGTGTAGGATCCCAGGGATTTCCAGGTTCCAAAGAAGAGGGCCTTCCAGGACAAGAAATAGAGACAAGAAGTCCCAACATCTAAAGGAATCACCGTGTCATCCAAGGGCTTCATCCTTGAGTGCAACCTTTCCTATCTTTGAGATGTTAATGCTTGGGTACCCATCTTTCAATGTTTTATCAAATCTGAAATATTAGAGTAGTTAAGCCCTATCCTGTGTGGTTTTTTAACCACAAAGATCCTTTTATCTTTACTATTATGAAGGTTCTCAATTCAAGTCTAGTTAAATATGCAAAATCCCTTCATGATAATTTCTATTCTTTTACATGGAAAAGTAGTCTAGCTTTACTTCATTTTTCATTTAATTGTTACTATCTCCTCTTAGATTGCACCATTCCATTTCATCCCACATCACTATTCTCCCTAAGGGTCTAGCGGACTAACTTAAGATGGCTAAGGTGGTCTTCTTTAGTCCTGCTATATATCAAAATGTCATCGAAGTATACCACAAAGAATTTTCCAATGAACTCTTTCAAGACTTGGGTCATGACCCTCTTAAAGATGCTAGGTGCATTAGATAGTCCAAAAGGCATCACTACCCATTCAAAAAGGCCATCCTTAGTCTTAAAGGCCATCTTTCACTCATCCCTGGGTCTAATCCTAATCTGATGGTAGCCACTCTGAAGGTCTATCTTGAAAAAGATAGTGGCTCCGGCCATCATGTCAAGCATGTCATCCAAACGAGGGATGGGAAATCTATATTTCACCATGATTTTGTTGATGGCTCTACTATCCACACACATTCTTCATGATCCATCTTTTTTAGGGGTCAGCAATGCAGGGACTACACAGGGACTTAAAATCTCCCTAAGGAAACCCTTCCTAAGCAATTCTCCCACTTATTTTTGAAGTTCTTGGTGTTCGGTGAGGTTCATTCTATAATGAGAAAGATTTGGTAATGTGGCTCCTGGGACCAGATCTATAGCATGATGGATGTCTCTAAGGGGTGGTAGTTGATCAGGTAATTCATCAGGGAAAACATCCTCAAACTCTTTCACAGCCTTAACTACTTCTTGGGGGTGCTGTATTTAGGTCGGCTCATGACTCTCTTTGGTGGCCAAAATCCAAGCAATGGCTCCCTCAGCAATCTCTTTCTTTAATTCCTTAGACATGACCAGGTTGACTCTAGGTTTCTTTTCCTTAAGGCTACTCGATCCTCTTTTAACCTGATCCTTAGGCTAAGTTGGTCTGATTGTAAATTTTTTTCCATGGTGGTTAAAGGCACATGTATTGGTTCAACCATAAAGGGTGGCATCGTGATCATAAAGCCAGGGTCGACCTAGGATAATGCTACTGACGCCCATGGGAAGGACATCACACCAAATCATTTCTTCATATGACTACAATTTGATCATGACTTGGCATCTAGACTTGATGGGTACAGGCATTGAATATATCCAGGAGACCTAATAAGGGTTAGGTGAGGAACTGGGGTCAATCCTAGGGGTTTGATAGTACTTAAAGAGATGGTGTTGACACAGCTCCAACCATCCACTATGATCTTGCACACCATATCCCCTAGTTTGACAAACGTTTGTAGGATGTTAGTCCTCTGCCAATCTTCTTGCACAATATTCTGGGTAAGGATGCACCTGACTACTCCTAAAAGGTATTCAGACTTAAACAGTTCTTCTTCTCCCTCATATTCTACTAACGATAGATCTTCTGCCTCATAGACTTCTCCTTCTGATTCAGCAATGGGTTCTAGCTCATTTTCAGCTGGCTCTTCTATGAGTAGGGCTTTGGAGGTACACTAGCTTGCATAATGCCCTGGTTAATGATATCTAAAGCATGTGTTTTGGGGTTTGGGGCTCCTCTAGACTTCAATAGATTTACCCTTATCCTCTCTACTGAAATAGGGTTGGCTCAGGTCAGGTCAGCTCAGACTAGGTCAGCTCGAGTTGGATCAACTCGGGTCGGGTTGGCTCGGACTGGGTTGATTCGGGTAGACCTGACTATACCCTTGGTTAGATCCTGGGCTCCAACTAGGGTTCCTAAAAGGTTCAGGTCTACGATAGGTTAGCGTCCTTTGGAAATGCTCACAATTCCTCGCAATTTGGTAAGCATGCTCCAAATCATTGATCTCTCTAAAGTAAAGCTCCCTCTGGATGTCTGCATGTAGGCCAGCCCTAAATCTAGATAGGGTCACAAATGCTGATTCATCGACATTACATCGTATGACATACTCATCAAACTTTACAATGTACTCAGCCACACTCATGCTCCCTTGACTCAAATTCTGCCATTGGTCCAATAATTTCTGGATGTAAGATAGTGGTAGGTACTAACCCCTAAGCCTAACTTTCATGTCCCTCCAAGTGGCTATGGGCTCTTGTCCTCTTTGTCCTACTAGTCTCTCAACATTATTCTAAAATAACCTAGCCTGGCGAACCAACCTAAGTTTGGCAAATTTAAACTTCATCCTTTCCGTCATAGTGTACCAATCAAAGTATTGTTCTATGTCCTCCTCTCAATCTATGTACACTTTGGGATCTAGACTACCATCGAAGGTAGGTGCTTCTAGTTTAATTCTTCTAATGGTCCTCTCTTCATGGTCTATGATCTCCTAATTGGGTCTCCTAAGTTGGATCTCTTGGGCTAGGTTAGGATGGGGGACTCTCCTGGGTTTAGCCTCTAAGGAAGGATCACGTTGAGGATATTCCCTAGGGTAGGGAGGTGACTCAGACTCAAGTTCAGTGGATGGTCTCTTGCCCCTTTCTAGGGCTCCAAATCTGATTTCGAACTCATCAAATCTCTTGGTTAACCTAGCAAGATGTTCAGTGATGACCTTCAATGGATCCTCGTGGTCGTTCTCCATGGGTTCACTTGACTGGGAGTGAAGTGGGTGATACGGGACTCCTGACCTAGTCGACATGCAACACACAACGAATGGTGCTACAGGTTTGCTAGACCTAGGAGTTCAATCAGAGTGGGTCACGTAGAAGACACACAACACATCAACTAACACGTTCACCAGCCAGGTAAGAGGTGGGAGTGTGGGAGGCCCCCCTTTCTTTCGCAAGGACCCAATTAAAGAACCACAACACTACTTAGGTCATTTGATGCTAAACCTCTTTCCTTAGACTCCAGCTTCCTAGTAATAATTGAAGGGTTGCATGCACTAGCTTCCCCAAAGTGGTTAAACTCGACTCATGGATGTCCCTAATCTATTAATTTGCTACTCAGTTTTAGATTAGGTTTGGGTTGAAAATGCAAGGGTGGTTGTTTTTGGGCTAAGGAAAGGTAATGACTTCCTTCCCTTATCTTGTGATATTGATGTCCTTAAGTTAATTATGAAAATGATGACATACACATGATCTAATGAAATGTATCTAAGTTTTGTTTTTGGATTTTTTAAGTATGATAGCAGAAATAAGATGCTGGAAATAATAAAATATGAACCTAAATGTAAAATTAAACTACATGGAAAATGAAAGTGTGATAAGATGCACTTGCTGGAATTTCAAAACAAATTTATTCTCTAGTAGTATTCCAGCATGTAGAAATTTTATAAACTGTAATAAAATCTGAGAAGATTTTTAAAAATACTTTCAAATATATATAATCCAAAAAAATAAATTTAACAAAAATTAGAGGTTCTTACAGGCAGAAACAACTAAAATAGCAGACTATGTACTGAGTTGCTGAATTTCTAAAGATGCTGAAAAAAAGATGCAAAACTTTTTCTTAAGGATCTAAACCTATCTCCTTGTGTTCCCCTTCAAAGGTAAATCACATCGACACCCTTACATGCCATAGGAAATCCTCGTGAAATGGGATGTGAGGGTCTTGTAGCCCTACATTTTTCTATGACCGAACGACCATGGTGAAGCACCCAATCCAAGTACTTAAGAAGATACTAAGTCTTAACCAGGCTCTGATACCAAGATGTTGTGGGACCTAAGAGATGCTAAGATGCATGCTGATGCAAATGATTCTTTTCTTGTTAATGTCTTTAAGTTTTTTGTGGATATAAGGAATCCCGAAGATAGGCAAAGAATAGATCTAAAGATTTTGTAATGATAAGAACTTTAGCAAGCAAAATAGCCCCTAAACAAGGATAATCAAAGGACCCCAGGATTGAGAAACCCTATAGGACTTAGCTCTTAGATCAATATCTACTTAGGGATTTTAGGGATGCAAACCTTGTAAACTGTGATGCACCCGATGCCGAGTTCACTCGCTCTCGCGGATGCGGCCTGGAAGAACAAGCCTTTAACCCTGTGGATTCGCTGGCTTTCTGTCCGATGGTCACGAAGATAAGGGAGACTGACTCCGTTGTCCATGGCACCTAGAGGACTTATGAGCAACCAAGTGAAAAGTTAGGATTCAACAAGAAGCAAGTAATAAATGAGGGAACAAAGGTTGAGAAGGTTAGTGAAGAAGGTTCTTCTTGCTAGGTGCCCAGGTGGATCATCTAGATGGCTTCCGATCTAGAAGATGAGAGGTGGCTTGCACAGAAGGGAAGTAACTCAAGGCCTCTCACCCCTCGATATCCCGAAGGACAAAGGCACTCCCTCTCGGAGATCCTAGTCTAGAAGACAAGGGCTAGAAGAAGACTTCTCAAGATGCTTTTTCATTCATTCAAAATTAGCTCATACAAGGGAGGGGTAAGGCCCTTTATATAGGCACCTTAAGACCCATTCAAAATTTAAATGAAAAACATTATGAGTCTTCATGAAGAGGGCATCCAAATTCTGATTTCTTTTCTTCTTGGCCGACCAAGGTCTTGTTTGCTTGATGGCATGGCTTGATTTGGGGCTTGAAATTTGGATGTTGTCTTCAAGATTTGAGTTAGCGCCCTTTGGTCAATGAATTTCTACCATGGCCGACCAAGCACTTTGGGAAGAAGGCTTGACATGGGGGCTTGAAGCAAGGGACATGTCTTCATTGCTCATTGACCTTCCTTAGCCGCCCACCCATCTTTGGAGAGAAACATGATAGGGGGAGGTAAGGGAAGAATGTTGTCTCCCATTTTAATTTTCTTCCTTGGCCGACCAAGCACTTTGGCAAGAAGGCTTGATATGGGGGCTTGAAGCAAAGGACATGTCTTCATTGCTTATTGACCTTCCTTGGCCGCCCACCCATCTTTGGAGAGAAACATGATAGGGGGAGAAAAGGGAGGAATGTTGTCTCCCATTTGAATGTTCTTCCTTGGCTGCCCACTTGTCATGGTGATGTGGTGCCACATGGGATGGATGAGGTCATGCTCAAGGGCTGAAGTGGCATCTTTCAAGGCTTGGGAGATGGCTTGACTCATTAATAATTGGACTAGACTCAATGACCACTCCTTCAAATAGGCTTGGACCCAACCTTCAAGTAGACTTGGGCTTGGACCATTACAGGATTTATTGACCTAGCTTGATCACATTGGCCAAGGTACAGGACTAAAACAAAAGTACATGACTAAAAGTAAAAATTACTTAGGCTTGAAGCCTTATTGTAGAACCCAACAGACTAAACCCTAGTCAGAGATCTATAGAGAGTTGAGGAGCCTCTATCTGATTCTGGTGCCCACACCATTTGATATACCTTCCAGTTTGTTTCTCTACTTCATTGCGATATCGTTTGAACATTTCAAATGATTCAGATTTACGTCTCATCAAGAAGACATAACCATACCTTGGAAGGTCATCTGTAAACGTAATGAAATAACTGTACCCACCTCTGACACTAATATTCATGGATCTGCATACATCAGTATATACCAGACTTAGAATCTCTTTGGCTCATTCACCTTTTTTAGTAAAAGGTGATTTTGTCATCTTTCCAAGAAGACAGGACTCACAGGTTAGTAGTGAACCACTTTCACTAAACACAAGGAGACCCTCACTCTTCAACATGTTTATCTTGTTCTTGTTAATATGACCTAGCCTAGAAAGCCATAGGTACATATCGCTGACATTATCTATCCTAAGTCATTTGCCCGATGTGACACTACACTAACATGTCATAATAGCACATAAATGCCATTGTTCATATATCAATTCATCTCAATAGAACCACTCCAAATGATTTTGTAAATGTCTTTCTTTCTTGATAGTTCATAACCATATATGGCCAATTGGCCTATAGAAATGACATTCAAGATGAAAGATGGATAATAATGACACTCATTCAAAATGATTGTACAAGACTCGAAAATTAGTTTGAGGACTTCCAATTTCAGGACTGGAACTTGGCTTTCATTTCCCACGTTCAAGAATCTTTCGCCATCCTTGAATCTTCTACTAACTTGAAGTCCCTACAAAGAATTGCAAATATGAATTGGACTTTCTGTATCTAATACATAGTTAGTAATATCATAGATAGAGAAACTACAATGTGTTATTATATAAATACCTTGTCTAGCACCGTCCTGTTGCTTTCTCTTCTTGGACCTATTTGGGTCAAGGGATGCAATATAAAGAGGACAGTTTCTCTTCCAATGACCCTGCTTCTTATAGAAGAAGCTCTCTGCTTGGCTCTTATTAGCTTTCACCCTCTTGGCTTGATTGGGCCTAGAAGCATTTTGTACCTTTTTTTGTTTATTTATTTTTTCTTTTCTTGAAAGGATGATGCCCTGCCGAAGATCCTCCCATAAGATTTACCACCCCTTTGTTCAATTGGTGGTTTTTCACATAAGTCTACAATTACCCCAACAGACAATGGTAGTTAACTACATGCTCATTCATTATATAATGATCGAGAAAGTCTAGATAGGAAGAGGGCAGGGAATTCAGTATCACATCTTTCTCTAGCTGTTCATGCAAGGGACATCCGAGCTTGCCCAGGCGCTTAATCATCTTGATCATATATAATACATGATCAGTGACTAAGGCCCCATCATGCATCTATGCATTACAGATAGCACAGGAGACCCTGTACCTCTCAACATCATCTAGTGTGCTGAAGGACTCCTTCAACCTTTGAAGGATTTCCTCTGACTAGGCTTCTTCAAATTTGCAACTGAATGCATCGTTCATCGCTTCCAACATAATGCATCAAACAGTGATCCTCTTAGAGAGCCACTTCTGATAAGTATCTTTGATCGAATCCCGAGCATTGGGAACAGGAGTTTCAGGTGCCAGATCCGATATCACATACAGGATCTGTTCATGCTCTAAGAAAATCCTGAGCCTTCGATACCAACTATCGAAGTTGGGACCCTTGAGATTCTTATTGTCGAGAAGAGACTGGAGCGATAGGATGGAAGACATCTAAAAGGAAAACCAAAACTTATTAGTGTATATAAATTATTAACCTAAAGATATGGACTTTAGTCTAAAGGCCCCTCCCACTATTTTGTTCAGATTGGTAGCCTCTACCTCTAATATGAGGAATTACTTTAATTCCTTAGTGGGTACAGAGTCCAATAGACAACACATGAGCCTGACTTTGACCGGCCCACCCATGCACATCTAAAGGTAGGTTCTTCGATCGATTACTTCTCCAAGTAACCTCTAGTATTTAAGTTTTGCCCCAAGGTGCACTTCAATCAGCCTTTGGGCCTCCTATTGAAGGTCCCAATTAGGTCTAACCATTAACATGAAAAAATTCAATGCTTCTAACTAACGAATAGTCAAGCCCGACTATGGCTGGCCCACCTGACCACCATTAAGAGAGTCGAACTGAGCCATTATATTAGGAACAGTAATTCTATTAGCGCGATGAACACCCGATCTTTGGATCTGTTGATGAACATCCAACTATTGGACTCGTTACCATCCCACTTAATGAAAAGCTAGGACTTGGTTATCTCCATAACTTCATCCTTTTATGGACCTAATAATTTAGAGAGTTTAATTTTAATGTGACAAAAGAAGAGATGAGAAGACATGGATCAACCTCACATTGACCACATCAGTTAGCAAGGAGGATTACACATAACTAATGATCCATGGGCACCTAAAATCAATCAAGACTGATTAACCTTGGTTGACATGGGTTAACATGAGTCAATGAGCTATCCAATCAATTTTGATCAACCATATTGGCCAGGTAAATGAGATCATGGGTTGGGTTCCGTCATAAACCATCTTGCCTTAAACACCAACTGTTGGGATATCCCGGTTCAGCTACAAACCGAACTCTGGTTCGACTAGTCGAAGCCCGTTTCTCCGGACTATGGACTTTGAACCAAGCAATAGATAGGCCGACTGCAGGCAACCCAAAGCTTCATGCCGTGCCACAACATCCGGAGGCTGGCCCTTCGGGTAACGTCTTCGGCCCCGGCCGAAGATCGAACTACTCATCGACTTCCGAAGGCATGTACTTCGGTCCCCGCCATAGACATGATCTCCGGCCCTGGGAAAATACCAAGTCTTCAACCCATGCAAGGAAAAATCCGAAGCTTGGACCACGATCTGGTCTAAAAAGGTAACTGTGACCAACGGTTACAATCGATAGTCATCATGCCATGATCAAGGCGCGTAACTCCTGCCGCCACGCCTCCGATCTGGCTGGAACCACTCAATGACAATCCACGATCGCCAATCATGGGAGAGATTGGCTCCCCATGATCATCAGAAAAAGGGCAGGCCATAGGCCGGAGGCCTTTTTAAATAAGGGTAAGAAGGATTGCTGGAGAGGTACGCGAACATCCTCTCTCACATATACTTACAATTTCCAAGAGCCTTTCTTTCTTCCACTCTCCACACCTTCCCCATTTTGTGGCTGGGATCCGCCTCTGACTTAGGCATCGGAGTGTCCCCCACCAGAACAACTCCGGCAAGGGACCTGTTTTGCAGGTAAACCAGGGAGCAGTCCTGCGACACAGCGGCTCTGACCGGTCGATCTAGGGACTCCATGCTAACAGATTGGCATGCCAGGTAGGGGGGCGTTAACATTCTTTAAGCTCCCTCCCAAACAAGGGGAAGAAAAATGTTTTTGATGGTAAGAGGAAAAGCTCCAATCGCTTCTACAAGCCGAAGTCATGCTCCGTCTCAAGGGGGTGCACCCCCGAAGGAGAATGATGCTCCACCTTCCACAGTTGTTGTGGGAGTACAGCAGTTTGAAGTTCTTATGAACCAGGTCACCAACCTTATGGCCATGGTTCAAGAATTCCAAGACAGAGCCTTTCCAGTGGGAAACCCAATGGCTGCTTCTAGACATAGCTCTCGATCCTGAAGGAGAGCTCCACGGGAGAATTCCGTGCATCCCTCCCCCTGTTCTCGGCCCTCTCCTAAAGGCCAAACTTCGAGGTTGCCTAGGTCCGCCGATTTCCCACACAAAGGGAAAAGGCCTAGGCAAACTCCCTCACCCTCCTCCAGAGACTCCACTTCTGTGAAGAGAGCATCGAAGCAGACTCCCGATTATGATGGGAGGTTCAGAGCCATTGAATCAGAGATGGTGAAGGTGCGAGAACACAGGATGCATGATCTTAAAGATCTCGATGACTTGATTATGGGTGACCTACGCCCACCCTACACCGACCGCATCATAGCCGAGGTCATCCATCGGCACTTCAAGGTTTCCCAGATGGAGCCCTACGACAGCACCACCGACCCCCTTGATCATTTGGGTAGCTTCAAGGCCCATATGATGATTCAAGGAGCTTCGGATGCGATGTACTGTTTGGCATTCCCGGCTACCTTGAAGAAGTCTGCTCGGATGTGGTACTCGAGCCTGCGCCCAGGTACTATCGATTCCTTTTCTATGTTAGAAAAACTATTTATCTTGCATTTCAGTACCTGCCGCAAGACTCCTCGGAATACCGACACACTATTCCTCCTTCACCAGAATGAAGGAGAAAGCCTGCGAGATTATATCTCCAGGTTTAATGTGGCCACGCTTGAGATCCCGGATCTCAATGAGCACGTGGCCATGTCAGCACTGAAGAAGAGGCTTCGTACCTCCAGGCTTACATTCTCCCTGGACAAGAAGTTTCCTAAATGTTATGCTGAGCTCTTGTCAAGGGCTCAAAAATACACCGATGCTGAAGAGCAGGCAATGAATCGATGACTGATTGAAGCGTAACCCCCTTCAAAAAAGAAGAATAACACAGACAAGGTCTCCAAACTTCTAATAACAACGGCGGCAGATACGCAGACCGCCGAAGAAGTCCTCCCAAGCCCAAAGCATTGGGAGGAAGATTCAACTCCTACACCCCCCTCAGCCTTCCTCGAGAGAAGATCCTCATGGAGATAGAAAAAGAAAACTATCTCCAACGGTCCCGTCCCATGAAGGCCTCCTCTTCCATCAAGAACAAGAACAAATACTACCAATTCCACCAGGACCACAGCCACAAGAGAGGGTACCTAGGGTGGTATATCGATTGCCAAGGCCCCCGATCGGAAGCAACTGCTCCCCAGCCACCTCCTGAAGAGGCCAAATTAGCAAATCAAAGGCCCATCAACGAAGGTGTAGGGATGATCCACCAACCCACCAACTAGAGAAGGGATGAGGACGATGCCCCAAAGTGACTACAGCCATACTTTCAAGCCCACTCTATTATGGTGCTAACTGATCAACCTCTCAAGGTCGTTCTCCGATCTCCCGACACCTTTGGAAGGATAGCCAAGTGGGCTGTGAAGCTAAGTGAATTTGACATCAACTTCCAACCTCGAGCGACTATGAAGGCCCAGGTGCTCTCCAATTTTTTGGCTGAGTGCACCTGGAAGTCCGAAGACGAAGCCTCTTCGGTAGAAGAAGAAGCCTCGAAGGAGATGAAGTCCGTTTGGGTGCTTCATGTGGACAGAGCTTCCAATGCTACTGGGTGCAAGGCTGGACTCATGTTGGCTGAACCTCATTGCCATACCATAGAGTACGCGCTCTGCTTCTCCTTCCACGCCTCCAATAATCAGGTCGAATATGAAGCCCTACTTGTCGGACATCGGATCGCCAAAGATCTGGGAGTCCGGTAACTTCAAGCCTTCTCAAACTCCCAATTGGTTGTGAATCAAGTCAACGTTGAATATGCAGCCAAAGATCCAACCATGGTGCAATACCTGGAGAAGGTGCGGGCTTTATCTTCCCAACTGGAACATTTTAAGATTTTCCATGTTCCATGATCAGATAACTCCCGACCGGATGCACTGTCTTGACTGGCAACTACAGCACCAGAGTCCCTTGGGTGCACCTTTGTTGAATATCTTGAGACTCCTAGCATAGCCGAAGAGGCTGCAGAGGTGCGCGAGATCAACACTGAGCCATGCTAGATGGATCCCATCATCAGATTCCAGAATGAGGGAGAACTACCGAAAGATAAGGCAAAGGCCAAGAAGATCCGATGGATGGCATCTCAGTACGTCATCTTAGATGGAACCCTCTATAAGAGATCGTTCTCCCAGCCATTGCTAAAATGTTTAGGATCCATCGATGCAGATTATGCTTTGAGAGAGGTCCACGAGGGCATATGCGGTGATCACTTGGGAGGCAGAACTCTGGCATACCAGATCATTCGACAGGGGCATTATTGGCCCTCCATCCAGAAGGACTCAACTGATTTCATGCGGAAGTGCGACCAATGCCAGAGGTATGCCAATGTACAGAGACAACCTCCGAGTCACCTAACTCAACTAGCAGCCCCATGGCCTTTTACCCGATGGGTGATAGACATTCTTGGCCCATTCCCACCAGCATCAGGGCAAAGGAAGTTTCTCCTAGTGGCTATCAACTATTTCACAAAATGGGTAGAAGCCAAACCATTGGCCCATATCACAGAAGGCAAGGTAGAAAATTTTGTAAAAAAATTCATCATATTCAGGTTCGGCATCCCACATGTCATCATTATGGACAACGGGAAATAATTCGACAATCTGAAGTTTAAGGACTTCTGTGCTCGGTACCATATCCAGCATCGGCTGACATCCATTGCTCATCCACAGTCCAATTGAGAAGCCGAAGTCCCCAACCGGACCATCCTCCATGGTCTGAAGACAAGGTTGAGCACCGCTGAAGGACTTTGGGCCGAAGAGCTGACCTCCATTCTCTAGGCATACCGAACTATCCCAAGAATGGCCACCGGTGAATCTCCGTTCAACCTGGCATACGGTACCGAAGCCGTACTACACATTGAAGTCTCCCTACAGTCCCTGAGAATTGACAACTATGAAGAGCCTGAGAATTTTGATCGCAGAAGGATTGATCTGGATTTGGTATCAAGCACCAGGCTATAGGAGGCCCAGATAAGGATGGCGGCGTACTAGCAAAAGGTCGCCAAGTATTACAACTCAAGGGTGAAGGAGTAAGTTTTCCACATAGGGGACATGGTATTGCGAAGAGCAGAAGTATCCAGGCCAATGGAATAGGATAAACTCTCCCCCAACTGGGAAGGTCCATATCATGTCGAAGAAGTCATCCGACCAGGGACATATCGACTCAAGACCCTGGTGGGGAAGGCCCTGTCCCAGCCATGGAATGTACAAAACCTTCGCAAATACTATCAATAAAAGAGTTCCTGAAATTCATGTGCAAAGCTTCTCAACACTACTCAACTCAGAATGACTAGTTGCATTGACTAAACGACAACAGCCTGAGTGACCTGATCTGAAAAATTGGTCAACTGTGCAAAGGAGAGTATGATCCACTCACCTTATCGATATGCCCGATGAGCGCAATGGATGGTCTAACCAGGCCACCAAAAAGATCAAAGGCACAGGGATGGTTCTCATAACCTACCCTATGGTGAATCTGAACATGCACCGAGGCGAGCCTGAACAGCCTACCTTAATCATGATAGAAAGTGCACAAGGATGGTGTAAACACCTTACCCTATGGAAAATCCAAACACGTGCCTAAAAGGACCACTATCATCCTTTCTGTCAACAACAGACATTCTCAGAATGGTCCAACTGACCTCACTTCTTCTCTATAGACCGAAAGTAGTCTACAGAGTCTACATTACATACAAATCATGATGCAACACATAGCAAAAACTACACGGAAAGAGGTAACAGAAAAGATATTTCATTCCTTTCAATTTTTTTTTACAAAAAAAAAAGAGAAAAGAAAGGAAGAATCTCTCGTAAAGAGATAACAAGAAAAAGAAACTCTCATAAGGAGAGATAAAAAATAAAAAAAAAGGGGGCAGCAGCAGTAGAATGATGTGGGAAATTTTCAATAACTCCCCATCGGGTTTTTTCCATACCGGTGGGGAGAGATCTTGTGGGACGACGAAGGGCCCCCGGGGTTCCCGTCCGAACTCGAATCTGACCCCTCATCAGAGTCGGAATCAAATTCGTGGCCGGGAAAGGGAACGGAGGGCTTAATGTTCTCCATGCCCTTCAAGTTATAAAACTTGGAGGCCTTCCTCCGACATTCCAGAAACCCCTGGTGGATGGAATCCAGAGCCACCCCGGTGAGTTCATCCTTGAAGGTGGTAGAAGCCTTGAAGTTCGTGACGACATCCGCCGCCTCCCTCCTCGCTTCCTCTGCCACCATGGTCGCCACCGTGACTTGGTTCCAAGCTTCCCTCAACTGAGCCTCCAACAAGCGGACCTTCTTCTCGAGATGATCCATGAGAGGCTCTTCTTCTTCATCTCCCGGCCCAAGAGACTCCAGACTTCGCTTCCTTTTTGGATCAATGGTTCTCCTTTTTGCTGCACGGTGGAGCTGAGAAGTGCTGAACATCATTATTATTAATGGAAGGAAGGAGTCTACAAAATGATGGCCTTTGACAGTGGAAGGCAGGGTCCTATTTATAGAAACCCTGCACCCACGACCGACTACGGGAAGGCATGCCCCACATCCTTCCTAGCCGCATCAAAAAGTGCCACGTGTCCGGACGATGCTTCGAGAACCAGAAAAGTCGCTCAGAGCGATCCCCAGGATAACAACTGCCATCGCTTCGAATCTAGAGAAATTCTCATCGTGTGACGGCATCATTAATGGTTTCATTTTGGAAAGGGGAGACCCGATGGCTCGCAAGGCGCAAGAAATCACGATGGCACAAATATCGACATGCCACATGGACAACAATGATCACAATCAAATCTCCTTGATCAATGATTGGCGTGGAAATGACTCTTGTCCGCCCCAATGGGCAAACTTAACATCCGAAGGAAGGTGACGGTCTTCGGCAACGGAGTTTTGGTCCATTCCAGAGTTCGTTCTTACTATTGGGTTCTGGGTCAATGCAGCGAAAAGATAATTTCAAAATTGAAACTAAATTTACACCAAAAACCCTAAACCAGGAACTCCTTAAATAAGACTAGAACATATGACAAGCATATCTATGCAAATTAGGATTAGGGTACCAACCTGTAATCGCTTATTCCAACAAACTTGAAGTTGAAGGGGCTAACTGAATTCACCAAGCATCCAGGTGTCCGCCCTCCGATGGTGATCCACACAGAGCACTGATCAAAAACACTATCTTCTTGTCCAATGGTTCCTCCTATTGAGTTCTTCTTCCTAGAACTCAATTCTTCGGATTATGGCTGGAATTCTTCCACACAAGAGGTTGCCTCCCTTTCTTTGATCTCTTCTCCTCCTTCCACTAAGACCTTGACCCTCTAAGACACACTTGTCTTGAAGAAAAGACTTTATCCTAAGGGGATTTAGGCTTGTCTTAAATTGGAGGAGAAATTAAGACAAGAATGTCTTAATGTAAGAAAGAAGGAACAAAATCAGAACTCCTTCTTTCCTTTACCGTCGGAGACAGCAACAGAGTTTCGATAGAGGAGTCCTCTATAAAGGAAACAATGTAAAACAAGAAAAGAGGGAAGGAGTCATTCGGAGAGGAAGAAGAAAAATAAAAGCATTACCCGGTTCTGATTTTTCCTGACCCCTTAAATAGATTTCAGATAGGCGCCCACACATCTCTCCGTAAACTCCTTCTAACGCCCTTCTCATTTTCTCACGTCCCTTCCCTCCTTCTCACAGCCTTCCAGATTAAACCCCACGGCCTTTCTAAAAGGAAAAGTCGTGATGTTTTAAAAAGAAAGGAGTAGCGAATTTAAATCTCCGAAGAGATGTTATTTCGCGTAACCGGGAAGCAACAGCACTTTCTTTCTTTCTTAAAACCCCACCACCCATTAGATTTCCATCCAAGGGAGGACATGTGAGGTGCTAAGGTGAGAAAGAAAAGCCGCCCCATCTTAAATCATCGGAGAATTAAGTGGGCGCGCCAAGAGTCCATGCGCCCATGGACTCCTCCAAATGGCGCGCCAAGAGTCCATAAGCGCATGGACTCTTGGCATTTTGGCATGAAAATGCAAAGGGGCGGGTGGAGGGGCTAGCCTAAATACTTGGTTAGCCAATAGGGTTAGCCATAATCCCTATAAACTCAATTAGGATCTAATTAGATCCAATTAGAACCCAAATTGAACCAATCCGGAACCCTAATTCGAATCTAATTCGAATAGAAGCTAGGATTTGCAACACCTACTAGAGTGTCATAATGCAAAATGATTTAATTACAAAATTAAACCCTTGATCAATTCTCTTAAGTGTGTGACCCATTGAGTTCCTCATCTAGCCAACAGTGGGTTTGAATACAAGTTGACCTAATTTGATTAGAACTCTTTCTAATCGATTTAGGTCAAATCAGGCTTACCCGATTATGATCAATTAGGACTCTTCCTAATAAGTGATCATTCAATTTAATCAACCCACAAGACAAGATGGACGTCTAGCAACGTGTCATGTCTACCCGGAAGATATGAAAATTCTGGTGAAATACCAAAAATACCCTTCAGTATAAAGTTACCGTACAATTAAATCCTTCGATTAGCCTTCACCCAGAATATAATTATGGATATGGATATATGTCAACTCCAATATTATATTCGTTTCTAGCTCAAAATATTGATAATTCAATTATCTTGATATTATAAATCATCTCTAATATCTTTACTTTGATCAAAGATTCCCTGAATCATCATCCGATTGATAACTAGCTGGATGCAATCTCCTCTTACTAAGAGTGATCGATTCCTTTTTGACCTACTCAATACCTTCATATCCAATTCACCATTCCCAGTATCAATCCTGTGCATGACTTAGTGTCATGATTAGAATTGAGCCAAAGCATGGGTTCATGTATATAAGGTACTTATGGCAGTCTCAGGTCAAAGGATTACTTGTACCACTCCTACTATGAGAACCTTCTATTGACATGTAGCTAAGACTCCATTGGATGTTCTCAAGTTGGATCATATCAGTGAACTCATTCTCTAATGAGCACCCACATCCTAGTATTAGTGTCATACACAAGTGACTGTGAGAGCAGTCACCCTCTCCAGTATACATGGGATGTGCTAGTCTTACCGGAAAAACTCTGATCCCCTACTCAAGGTTCCTTTGACTAGGAATATTTTAGATTAAGGTTTTGAGACTTTAGGTCTCACTGGTATGATCTCATCATAACCCTAAAACCATAGCCCTAATCTATGGGGTTCATCATATAATATAAAGATAGCGCATGATGAAAATAATGCCTTTATTAGAATATTGCCAATTATAATGGTTTGGGAGATACAACATAGATTGGCTTGTAGGGCATATCCCTTTCAATCTCCCACTTGCACTAAAGCCAATCACCTTTAAATCTTAATCCCATACACTCGAGGTGGCGATCAAACTCTCGCTGTGGTAGAGCCTTAGTGAACGGGTCTGCTACATTGTTCTTTATATCAACTCTATTTATGTAGACATCTTGTCTTTCTACTATTTCTCGAACGAGATGGAAGCGTCTCAGAATGTGCTTGGACTTATGATGAGCTCTTGGTTCCTTAGCTTGAGCAACAGCCCCAGTGTTTTCACAGTAAAGTGGCACTGTGTTTTCAATCTCAGGAACAACACCCAACTCTATGATGAACTTCTTCATCCAGATTGCTTCCTTGGCGGCTTCACTGACAGCTATGTATTCTGCCTCTGTGGTTGAGTCAGCTACAGTCTGCTGCTTGGTACTCTTCCAACTCACTGCTCCACCATTTAGGGTAAAAACATATCCCAAAATGGATTTGCTATCATCAGGGTCTGATTGAAAACTAGAATCAGAATAAGCTTCTAGTTTAATATCAGAACCACCATAAACCAGAAAAATATCCTTAGTCCTTCTCAGGTACTTAAGAATATTTTTAACTGCTTTCCAATAATCCTCTCCTGGATCAGCCTGAAACCTACTGACAATGCCTAAAGCATATGCCACATCAGGCCTGGTACATAACATGGCATACATTATGGACCCTATTGCCGAAGCATAAGGTATAAAATTCATTCTATTTCTTTCTTCAGGTGTCTTAGGAGACATCCTATTAGAAAGATGTATGCCTTGACTCATAGGAAGATACCCTCTTTTACTTCCATCCATGCTGAATCTTTTCAGCACTACGTCAATGTACCTAGATTGGGATAAACCTAGCATCCTCTTAGATCTATCTCTATAGATCTTAATACCTAGTATATAGGATGCTTCTCCCAAATCTTTCATGGAAAACTGGTTTGATAGCCAAACCTTGACTGATTGAAACATTGGGATATCATTCCCAATAAGGAGTATGTCATCTACATACAGAACCAAGAAAACTATGGCACTCCCACTAGTCTTCTTATAAACACAGGGTTCATCCACATTTTTGATAAAACCAAACATTTTAATAGTTTCATCAAAGCGGATGTTTCAACTCCTTGAAGCTTGCTTTAATCCATAAATGGATTTCTTTAGCTTGCATACTTGATTAGGTTTATTCTTTGAAATAAAACCTTCTGGCTGTGACATGTAGACTTCTTCCTCAAGGAAATCATTGAGGAATGCAGTCTTCACATCCATCTGCCAGATCTCATAATCGTGGTATGCTGCTATAGCAAGTAAAATCTGGATTGGTTTGAGCATGGCAACAGGTGAGAATGTTTCATCATAATCAATTCCCTGTTTTTGTCTAAAACCTTTTGCCACTAATCTGGCTTTATAGGTTTCAACTTGGCCATCAGCCCCAATCTTTTTCTTATAGACCCATTTGCACCCAATAGGATTAACACCCTCTGGTGCATCGACCAAAGACCATACTTGGTTTACATACATAGAGTCTATCTCGGATTCCATGGCTTCTTGCCATCTATCTGAATCAGTACTCAAGATAGCTTCCGTATAGGTCAGAGGTTCATCATTTTGAATGACTTGGGCTTCATTATTTTCAATAATAAACCCATACCTCTCAGGAGCCCGTGGCACTCTATCTGACCTACGGGGAGGAGTTTTGTGTTATGGTTCTGTCCTAACTATATGTCCTAATGGTTGAGAACTGTCTATCTGTGTTTCTTGTACTTCTCCAAGTTCAACAGTTCTACCATTGCCCTTTTCTAAAATGAACTCTTTTTCTAGAAAAGTGGCATGCCTACTGACAAAAATCCTCGAAAAGTGGCATGCCTACTGACAAAAATCTTTTGTTCAGTAGGATGGTAAAATAGATATCCTCTACCCTCTCTAGGATATCCTACAAATAGATATTTATCCGCTCTAGGTTCCAACTTATGTCCAAAATTTCTTTTAACATAAGCTGGACATCCCCATACCTTAAAATATTTAAGATACGATTTCTTTCCACTCCAAATTTTATATGAAGTACTAGCAACGGATTTAGAAGGTACTTTGTTCAGAATGTAAACAGCAGTTTCTAGGGCATGACCCCAGAACGAAATGGGTAAATTTATGAAGCACATCATGGATCGTACCATATCTAATAAGGTACGATTCCTCCTTTCAGCTATACCATTTAGCTGTGGTGTATATGGAGGGGTCCATTCAGAAAGAATTTCATTAACTTTAAGATAGTCTAAAAACTCCATGGATAAGCATTCTCCTCCTCGATCAGAACGAAGAACTTTAATACTTTTCCCGGTTTGTTTTTCGACCATACTTTGATACTCCTTAAATTTATCAAAGGGTTCAGATTTATGTTTCATAAGATACACACATCCGAACCTAGATAAATCATTTGTAAAAGTGATAAAATATGAGTATCTACCTCTGGCCTGAGTTGTCATTGGACCACATACATCAGTATGTATAAGTCCTAATAACTTAGTTGACCTTTCTCCATGTCCAGTAAATGGAGTCTTGGTCATCTTACCCATAAGATATGATTCACAAGTTCTTAATGATTCATACTTATAAGGATCAAGGAATTTTTCCTTGTATAACTTGCTTATCCTAGACTCATTAACATGACCAAGTCGGTGATGCCAAAGTAAAGTATCATTAAAGTCTTCTCTTTTTCTTTTATTATTGACATGAAAAACACTATCATTGAAAGAAAGAGTCAAGAGCCCATTGCTAAATATGCCAGAACAAACAAATTCATTAGATAACATTATCGAGCAACCAGTGCTCGTTACATCCATTACATATCCTTGTTTTAATAACAAGGGAATAGATATAATGTTCCTAATAACCTTAGGCATATAATAACAATTTTCTAACTTCAAGATCTTCCCTGAAGGCAACTTCAGAATATAGGTCCCTACAGCTTCTGCTTGGATGATATCACCACTAGCACCGTAGAGATTGAAGTCACCTTCCTTCAATACTTTAAACTTGTGGAGGTCCTGCAAAGATTTGCATATATGGTAACCACAAACGGTATCCAATACCCAAGTATTTGATATAGACGAACTTAATGTCAATATAGCATGTATCTCATACATACCTTTTGGTGCATCTGACGCACCAGGCTTCACAGTTGCAAGGTAAGCCTTGCAATTCCTTTTCTAATGTCCTGCTTTGCCGCAAAAGAAACAGGTCGACTGTTTTGAGGCCTTCTTTCCTTTCTTATTCTTATTGATGCCACCCTTAGGGTTTAGCCTCCTATTAAAACCCTTTTTGTCTGATTTCTTCTTATTTGTCTTATCAACAAGAAGAAGTGGAGCCTTTTCTTTCTTAACGTGGCTCTCCGCTATTTTTAACATATTTAACAGCTCAAGCAAGGAAGTGTTCAGTTTGTTCATGTGATAATTCAAGATAAACTGAGAAAATGACTCCGGGAGTGATTGCAGGATTAAATCCTGATTCAACTCCCCATCCATGATAAAACCTAATTGATCCAATCTGGTGATTATGTCAATTACCTTTAGAACATGATCCTGAACGGATGTTCCCTCTATCATCCTAGCCTGGAATAACTGCTTAGATATTTCATATCTAGCAGTTCTGCTATGTTCTCCATAAAGCTCTTTTAAATTGGGCATTATGGATTGAGTATCCATGCTTTCATGCTGTCTCTGTAACTCATTGGTCATAGAGGCTAGTATGATACACTTGACAGTGAGGGAGTCATTCTGCCACATTTTGTATGTGGCCATATCTTCCTGTATGGCATCGTCCCCTAGTAGATTAAGACTAGGGGTATCAAGAATATAAGAAAGTTTTTCTGAACTCAGCACAATCTTTAAATTTCTCAACCAGTCCACATAGTTTGGACCAGTCAGTTTGTTGGTATCTAAGATACTTCGCAGTAATAATGAAGATGCCATTTATCTACATTTAATAAAGAACAATACATAAGCAAACAACCATGAAATGACTTACATAATTAAATTAGGTCTTCAATTTAATTATGTCTCCCACTATTTTATCAAAAATCATAGCCCTCACTATGATAATCGAGAAGAACGCTGATCAGTTTTTCTTAGTGAGATTGAGATCCTAACAACTTATAAAAGATCTTGCAGAAAACACAACAAATCTTTTATAAGCTCAAAGATAGGAAACTCTTCCAATTATATCTCATATAATTCTCAAGAAGTAACTTGGCATCTAGAACATTCTTAGTCTTGCAGAAAACACAACAAACCATAATGTTCTAGTTAAGTCAAGACCCTTTCATTTCTATACAGTCAATACTCAAATATAATGCCCTTGCAGATAACACAACAAAGCATTATACTGAATATACTGTAAGCATATCTATGCACTAGACTAGTATTATGTCAATCACCATATTAGGTCTTGCAGATAACACAACAAACCTAATGTGGTTCATAACACAATAATAAACCAGCATGACGGAAGGCCAATATATAGTATTTTTAACACTAAGCATTTTAGTCAAGATTTAAATTTAATCAAATCGGCCAGGCAAGTGGAAGAGATATGGGAGTCCCCCCGTTGCTTTCCTAGACACCAATAAAAATTGGCCAGGTCAGTCAACGGAACCAATTAAAAACCATAATTCTTTTTACCTTCCAAGAACCACCTTTCTAAACACCGAATGATCAATTGTACATCATGACTAGTGATGCTTATTAGTTAAATATACTAAGACTTAATATAATTTTTAAGAGGAGGGATTTATAAATTGCCAGCACATTCTTATAGAACGTATCACGATCAACATATCACTCTTATAAATAAACAAATATGTGCTAAGTGTGTCATCATACTAGGATAACCATTTACCACATAATGGATCCACCATTAAGCCAGGGCAACCTTATTTCAGTATGATGACTTCAAAACTAAACATATCTCTATAATAATTAGGGTTTGAGTGAAAAATTCTAACCAGTGGCATACATCAAAACATATATGCAATCAAAGATATGCTAAGTGTAGTAGCATATTAGGATTTAAAAAGCCTAATATGTAACATACAAACTATCATAGATTATAGTCCTAATTAAGGTGGCTCTAAAACCACTATTGGGTTCCGGTGCAACACAGCGGAAGGGTAATTTCAAAATTGAAACTAAATTCACACCAAAAATCCTAAACCAGGAACTCCTTAAATAAGACTAGAACATATGACAAGCATATCTATGCAAATTAGGATTAGGGCACCAACTTGTAATCGCTTATTCCAACAAACTTGAAGTTGAAGGGGCTAACTGAATTCACCAGGCGTCCAGGTGTCTGCCCTCTGATGGTGATCCACACAGAGCACTGAACAAAAACACTATCTTCTTGTCCAATGGTTCCTCCTATTGAGTTCTTCTTCCTAGAACTCAATTCTTTGGATTATGGCTGGAATTCTTCCACACAAGAGGTTGCCTCCCTTTCTTTGATCTCTTCTCCTCCTTCCACTAAGACCTAGACCCTCTAAGACACACTTGTCTTGAAGAAAAGACTTTGTCCTAAGGGGATTTAGGCTTGTCTTAAATTCGAGGAGAAATTAAGACAAGAATGTCTTAATGTAAGAAACAAGGAACAAAATCAGAACTCCTTCTTTCCTTTACCGTCGGAGACCTTCTCTTTTATTCTTATTCAGCAATAGAGTTTCAACAGAGAAGTCCTCTATAAAGGAAACAATTTAAAACAAGAAAAGAGGGAAGGAGTCTTTTGGAGAGGAAGAAGAAAAATAAAAGCATTACCCAGTTCTGATTTTTCCTGACCCCTTAAATAGATTTCAGATAGGCGCACACACATCTCTCCATAAACACTTTCTCACGCCCCTTCCCTCCTTCTCACGGCCTTCCAGATTAAATCCCACGGCCTTTCTTAAAGAAAAAGTCACGATGTTTTAAAAAGAAAGGAGTCGCGAATTTAAATCTCCGAAGAGATGTTATTTCGTGCAACCGGGAAGCAACAACGCTTTCTTTCTTTCTTAAAACCCCACCACCCGTTAGATTTCCATCCAAGGGAGGACAAGTGAGGTGCTAAGGAGAGAGAAAAGCTGCCCTATCTTAATTCATCGGAGAATTAAGTGGGCATGCCAAGAGTCCATGCGCCCATGGACTCCTCCAAATGGCGCGCCAAGAGTTCATAAGCGCATGGACTCTTGGCAATTTGGCATGAAAATGCAAAGGGGAGGGTGGAGGGGCTAGCCTAAATACTTGGTAAGCCAATAGGGTTAGCCATAATCCTTATAAACTCAATTAGGGTCTAATTAGATCCAATTAGAACCCAAATTGAACCAATCCGGAACCCTAATTTGAATCTAATTCGAATAGAAGCTAGGATTTGCAACACCTGCTAGAGTGTCATCATGCAAAAATGATTTAATTATAAAATTAAACCCTTGATCAATTCTCTTGAGTGTGTGACCCATTGGGTTCCACATCTAGCTAGCAGTGGGTTCGAATACAAGTTGACCTAATTTGATTAGAACTCTTTCTAATCGATTTAGGTCAAATCGGGCTTACCCGATTATGATCAATTAGGACTCTTCCAAATAAGTGATCATTCAATTTAATCAACCCACAAGACAAGATTGACGTCTAGCAACGTGTCATGTCTACCCGGAAGATATGGAAATTCTGGTGAAATACTAAAAATACCCTTCAGTAGAAAGTTACCATATAATTAAATCCTTCGATCAGCCTGCACCCAGAATATAATTATGGATATGGATATATGTCAACTCCAATATTATATTCGTTTCTAGCTCAATCTTATATTGATGATTCAATTATCTTGATATTATAAATCATCTCTAATATCTTTACTTTGATCAAAGATTCCCTGAATCATCATCCGATTGATAACTAGCTGGATGCAATCTCCTCTTACTAAGAGTGATCGATTCCTTGTTGACCTACTCATTACCTATATATCCAATTCACCATTCCCAGTATCAATCCTATGCATGACTCAATGTCATGATTAGAATTGAACCAAAGCATGGGTTCAAGTACATAAGGTACTTATGGCAGTCTCAGGTCAAAGGATTACTTGTACCACTCCCACTATGAGAACCTTCTATTGACATGTAGCTAAGACTCCATTAGATGTTCTCAAGTTGGATCATATCAGTGAACTCATTCTCTAATGAGCACCCACATCCTAGAATTAGTGTCATACACAAGTGACTGTAAGACCAGTCACCCTCTCCAGTATTCATGGGATGTGCTAGTCTTACCGGAAAAACCCTGATCTCCTACTCAGGGTTCCTTTGACTAGGAATATTTTAGATTAAGGTTTTGAGACTTTAGGTCTCACTGGTATGATCTCATCATAACCCTAAAATCATAGCCCTAATCTATGGGGTTCATCATATAATATAAACACAGCGTATGATGAAAAATAATGCCTTTATTAGAATATTGTCAATTACAATGGTTTGGGAGATACAACATAGATTGGCTTGTAGGGCATATCCCTTTCACTTATCGACTGAACGGCCTTCAACTACGACTGCTCAACCAAACAGGAAAGAGAACGGTAAAATCGGTTCTTATCAACTGAACAGCCTTCGGACGCGATTGTTCGATTAATCAGAAGAAAAACGGTAAAACTATTTTGAGCTACACATGAAGCACAACATGGCGTAAGCAAAGAAAGAAAAATTCATTCCAAAATCTAGAAAAGCTATCATACAAAGTTCATTGATAAAACAAAAAAGAAAGAAGGAAAATACATCTAGAGCGACCCAAGTCACCCAACATCAGCAGGAGAAGGCTCCGCACCACAGGACTGGAGCACCTTTTCAATTTGCTCTGAGAGGACCTCATCAATCTAGGCCGGGACTGCAGAACCTTTAGCTTAGACTCCTCCAGCCTGAGTTTCCTCCTGAACTGGGGACAGAGTTAGGGTCACCTCTAGATTTTCGACTGGGGTAGTAGCTCCTCCTCCGAACATGGTGCCTCCTCGACCTCTACCATGGCTTCAGCCCCCTCCACTTCCTCTTCTTTTCTAGCTATATCGAAGGGTGGAATGCTGAAAAGGTCGAGGTGAAGGAAGGCCTCCTTCACCTTGGAGAGTCCGTCATTGAAGCCATACTGGTAGCCATACAAAGTTGCTTCATTGATCTCCGCCTGGAACTGTGGAGACGTCTTGAAGTTCGCCATGGCATCGTCTACCTGCTTCTTCAAAGATGCAGACTCCCTTTTAGTAGCTTCGAACTCCAGGATCGCCTCTTCGGCCCTCCTGGAAGCCTCCTCCATCGCCTTAGTCAGGCTCTCTATCTTCTCCTAATCCTCCCTTGCAGCTTGCTCCAGGGATTCGACTTGCTTCCTACTCCTCCTCCACCCTGCCTCTTGCCCCGTCATTGTTACATGAGCACTTCTTAGTTCGCCCTTCAGTTCACGAACTTCATCATTCATCCGAGCAAGATGGTCCTCCATGGACTGCTTCAGCTCCTCAGCTACTTCCTTGGCAGTTCTGGCAGTCTGAAGCTCCTCCTTATGGTCATGGATGAGGCTATCTACATTCCCTAGGCCCTCCTTTGGTTCAATCCTAATCATGACACTGAGTCATACATAGGATTGATACTGGGAATGGTGAATTGGATATGAAGGTAATGAGTAGGTCAACAAGGAATCGATCACTCTTGGTAAGAGGAGATTGCATCCAGCTAGTTAACAATCGGATGATGATTCAGGGAATCTTTGATCAAAGTAAAGATATTAGAGATGGTTTCTAATATCAAGATAATTGAATCATCAATATAAGATTGAGCTAGAAATAAATATAATATTGGATTTGACATATATCCATATCCATAGTTATATTTTGGGTGCAGGCTGATCGAAAGATTTAATTGTACGGTAACTCTCTACTGAAAGGTAATTTTGGTATTTCACCAGAATTTCCATATCTTCCGGGTAGACATGACATGTTGCTAGACATCAATCTTGTCTTGTGGGTTGATCAAATTCAAAGATCACTTATTAGGAAGAGTCCTAATTGATCAAATCAGGTAAGCCCGGTTTGACCTAAATCGATTAGAAAGAGTTCTAATCAAATTAGGTCAACTTGTATTCGAACCCACTGCTGGCTAGATGTGGAACCCAATGGGTCACACACTTAAGAGAATTGATCAAGAGTTTAATTTGTGATTAAATCATCTTTGTAGGATAACACTTTAGCAGGTGTTGCAAACCCTAGCTTCTATTCGAATCAGATTCAAATTAGGGTTCCGGATTGGTTCAATTTGGGTTCTAATTGGATCTAATAAGACCCTAATTGAGAAAATAGAGATTATGGCTAACCCTATTGGCTAACCATGCACCCAGGCTAGCCCCCCACCCACTCCTTATTCTTTTCATGCAAAAATACCAAGAGTCCATGCGCTAATGGACTCTTGGCGCGCCATTTGGAAGAGTCCATGGCGCATGGACTCTTGGCGCACCCCACTTAATTCTCCGATGAATTAAGATGGGGCGGCCTCCTTTCTTAAAGTTAGCGCTCCACTTGTCCCCCCTTGGATGGAAATCCAATGGCTGGAAGATTTTTAAGAAAGATAAAAGGCGCTGACTCTTCCCGGTTGCACGAAACAACGTCTCTTCGGAGACCGAAACATCACGATTCCTTTCTTCTAGAATTTCATGACTTTTCTTTTAGAAAAAGCCATGAGTTTTAATCTGGAAGGGTGTGAGAAGGAGGGAATGGGGCATGAGAAATATGGAAGACCGTGAGAAATATTTTACGGAGAGTTGTGTTCTTTTGAAAAGGCACCTTTTTGTAATCTATTTAAGGAACAGAGGTCTCAGGTGTTTGACTAATGTACGACAGAGGTTTTATTTTTCTTTTCTTTCTAGGAGACTGATTCCTCCTTAGCTTGTTTAGGACACAGAGAGTTTCCCTTTTACAGAGTTCTCTTCTCTGTTGAAACTCAAGTCTAAAACAAGAGATAGGAAGAATCTCTCAATCGGTAAAAGAAAAGAATTACTACTCTGTTTCTATTTCCTTTACATTAAGACATTAGTGTCTTAAATCCTCCTCCTCCTTCAAGACAAGAGTTTTATTCTTAAGACAAGGTCATAAGAAAGGGAGAGGAAGAAGAAAGAAAGGAAGTAAGGAGTCCCTACCATGGAGTTTTACAGCCATAGTCCTCTTGAGTTCTAGGATAAGAATTCAAGTGAAGGAATTTTGAAGAAGCTAGCATCTTGATCAATCTTCTTGTGGATCACTATTGGAGGGTGGATATTTGGATGCCTGGTGAATTCAAAAGGGGCATTCAACATCAAGTTTTGATTCTACATTAAAATTGGATTTAGCGTTAACAGGTTGGTGCCCTAATTCTAACAATGTAAGTTTGCATGTTTAATATATGTTTTAATCCTGAATAAGGAGATCTTGGCTAAGGGTTTATGGTACAAATTTCATCATGTTTGAAATTATTTTTCACAATGGTGCACCGGATTCCTAACAGTGATATCAGAGCCACCCTTATTACAGTTAAAACATATGAAAATTATTTATATGTGTTTGTTGGCTCCACCTAGTGATTTTGATGAATAACAAAACATTGAGTACATATTGTATTTTAATGAGGATTCCAAGTTATGAGTTTTCAGGAAGAAAGCACCTCAAAATTTCAAATATTTATGGTGTATGGCACGCAATGGCACGGAGCAATTCTCACATATCCGGGCATCCTCTTCATTGAAAAAGGGCTTATAATTGCTTAATTATTATGTGTTATGCATTCATGAACATTATTTTTGATTTCAAGAGTTTTACTCTTGATTCTGGATGTTTTCAGTCTCAAGTGTCGACACCTGGACAGTCAAGTATCGACACTTCAGCATTTGGCACGGACAAAAATCCTTGGCACGCCAAGTGTCAACACCAAGTGTCGACACTTAGGTTTCAAGTGTTGACTCAAGGCCTGAGAATTTTGAAAATATAGAACTTTGTTGGTTCAAGGATTTTTGTGTCAAGTGTCGACACCTGTGCATCAGTGTCGACACTTGAATGTTCAAGTGTCGACTCCTAGAAATCAAGTGTCGACACCTGACAGTCATGTGTCGACACCTGACAACCAAGTGTCGACACTTGCAGCCTGACAGCTCTAACGGATCTATTTTTCTGGCTTGCAGAAACTGGTTTTCAAGCTTCAAATGGCTATTTTCAATGCTCCAACGGTCACAAACCATTTTTAGAAGGTTTTTGGTGTATTTAATCTCCACCAACCTCATTTTAAATAAGGAGATGAAAAGAGAAGTGAAGAATAGAAAAGAAAAGAAGAGAGAAGTCTATTCAAGAGCATTCAAGTCCACTCAAAAGCCAATATTCTCTCCATACTTCAAATCAAAAGCCTCTTCTAGCTTGATTCCACTGAAAAAGCCTACTAGCTCAACTTTACTACATTCCAAAAGGAGGCAACTTGAAGAAGAGTGAAGTCAAAGCATCCTTTGGGCTTCAAAGATTCCAATCCACTCTTGAAGAGAGTTTGTTGTAGCTTTTAAATTTCATATCTGTTTTATTGTACTTTAACCTTGCTTTCAAGGGTGTCTTGAAAGAAGGTTATTGTGGTTTATTGGTGAGCCAAAGTGTTAAAACCAACTAGGGTTAACTTTTGAGCCCGAAGACAAAACAAGTATTTAGGTTTGTTGGTGAGCCTAGGTGATAAAATCGACTTAGGTTTTGACTTGTGAACCTTGTAAAAACAAGTCAACTGTAATCTGGTGTGGATTATAGTGGAATTCCCAAGGGTGGCTTGGGGAGTGGATGTAGGTGCTAGGTTTGCACCGAACCACTATAAACCTTGTATTTGTGTGTGATTGCTCTTTTCCTCTCGTACTCTTTAATTAATTGCTATCATCTTGCATCTAATTTATTATTGCTCACAAGCACCACTAGACCTTCACTTTATTGTGTTAATTTTTTAAAGACCCAATTCACCCCCCCCTCTTGGGCTCCATTTCTGGGCAACAAGTGGTATCAGAGCGCCGGTACTCTCTTGTAGGTCCAAGGATCTTGAGTAAAGGATCATGGCAGCCCCAATAGGCATGGGTATTATTAAAGGTCAAGCTTCAAACTGACCCCCACTTTTTAATGGCACAAATTATACATACTGGAAGACATGCATGCGCATATTTATACAAGCTCTTGATTATAATTTATGGAGAACAATAGTAAAAGGTCCTCATCAGCCTATAATGATGATTAATGTCATTCTCACCCCTAAAATGGAAGATGATTGGGATGAGAGTGACATTAAGCAAATTGAGCTTAATGCTAAGGCAATGAACCTTTTATTTTGTTCTCTTGATCCTAGTGAGTTTAACAGAATATCAAACTGTCTCTCCGCAAAGGAGATTTGGATACACTTGAGGTTATCCATGAGGGTACACACCAAGTAAAGACCACCAAGGTTAACATGCTAATTCACACTTATGAAATGTTTAAAATGGAACCTACTCAGTCTATCAGTGAGATGTATACTAGGTTCACAAACATTGTGAATGGCATGAGAAGTTTAGGAAAAATAATTTCTAACGGTGAACTTGTGAATAAACTTCTCAGGTCTTTACCAGCTTCATGGGATGCAAAGATCACTGCAATCGAAGAAGCAAAAGATGTCAACACTCTCCGGCTGGAACAACTGTTGGGTTCTTTGATGACATATGAACTATCCCTCAAACAGAAGAACGGAGAGGTGGACAAAAAGAAAAAGACAATAGCATTCAAATCTACTACCAGAGAAGACTCGAGCGAAGACTCTGAAGAGGATGACGAAGAAGATGAAACTGTTATGTTAGCAAGGAAATTCAGAAGGTTTATGAGGAAAAAGAAATTCAATTACAAAAAGAAACCTCTGAAAGATGAGTCCAGTAAAGAAAAAGATAAGGAAAAGAAGGAGGAGCAGCCCACATGTTTTGAGTGCAAAAAGCCAGGGCATTTCAAGGTAGACTGCCCCTTACTAAAGAAAAGCAGAAGAAAGCTAAGAAAGAAGGCCATGATGGCAACCTGGAGTGAAAGTGAAGACTCCAGCTCTAAGGAAGAACAACAGGAAGTAGCAAATTTCTGTCTAATGGCCGATCAAGAAGAGGTATGTTCTGAAACCGAAAATGAATTATCTTTTGATGAGCTTCATGAAATTTTTGATGAACCAGTCATAGAATTTCAAAAATTAAAGTCAAAACATAAAGACCTAAAGAAGCAAAATCTGGAACTAGCTAAAACAAATAACAACCTTTCAAATAAAAATGAATACCTTCTAATACAAAATAAAAATTTAAATGATAAGATTATGCTCTTGAAAATGAAAAGAATATACTTGAAAAGAAAAGTAACTTATTTTCAAATGAAAAATGTCAAGACAAAACAAAGAAATTTTAATAGAAAACAAAAGATATAAAGAGGAAATCGAAACTAAAACCTTTTGTTGAAAAATTTACTTACAGTTCTGAAAAGTTAAATTTACTGTTAAATAATCAAAGAGCAGTATTTGACAAAGCTGGATTAGGATTCAGAACTCATAAGAAACAGAAACTCCTTAAAGATTTCTTTGTGCCTGCATCTTCATCAATTACATGCTATACTTGTGGTGTTAAAGGACATAAATCTTACATGTGCAACAAAAGAAAATTAAGAAAAACTAAGATAGTTTGGGTTCCAAAAGGAACCAATGCCACTAACCAAAAAGGACTCAAGATGGCTTGGGTACCTAAGGTCTCCACTTGATCTTTATTGCAGGTATGCCTTGCAACCAACAAGAAAGAATGTGGTACCTTGATAGCGGTTGCTCAAGGCATATGACAGGAGATGTGGAGCAGTTCTAATCACTCACATATCAAAATGGTGGCAATGTAACTTTTGATGATAATGGAAAGGAAAAATCATCGGTATTGGTAAAATCCATATCATCCCTACCTCTTATATTGATATGTTTTATAGGTTGATGGATTAAAACATAATTTGCTTAGTATTAGTCAATTTTATGACAAGAATTTTAAAGTTGTTTTTGAATTTTCTTTGTACATTGTTTCTAGTCTAGATGACAATGGCATTAAATTCATCGGTCATAGGCATGGCAATATTTATATGGTTGATCTTGATAATCTCCCTATTCAAGAAGGTCAATGTCTAGTGGCAATGGAAGCAAAGATCGATGAAACTAGTTGGCTTTGGCATCATAGACTAGGACATGCTAGCATGCATTTAATTTCAAAACTTAGCAAAAAGAATTTAGTAAAAGATTTGCCTAAACTTAATTTTGAAAAAGATAAGATTTGTAGTGCATGTCAACTTGGAAAACAAACAAAATCTTCTTTCAAACCTAAAGGAGTAATCTCTACATCTAGACCTTTGGAATTACTTCATATGGACCTCTTTGTGCCTACTGGAACATCTAGTTTGGGAGGTAAGAAGTTTGGTCTAGTCATTGTAGATGATTTCTCACGTTTTACTTGGGTCATGTTTTTAGCACATAAAGATGAAACGTTTTCTGAATTTATAAGATTTCACAAAAGAGTTTTAAATGAAAAAGGTGTTTCAGTAATTCTTTAAGAAGTGGTCATGGAACTGAATTTGAAAATGCCGATTTTAATAAAATCTGTATTAAAAATGGAATTAATCACAATTTTTCTGTACCTAGGACACCTCAACAAAATGGGGTAGTAGAAAGAAAAAATAGAACTCTTGAAGAAATGGCATGCACCATGCTCTGTGAAAATGATTTACCTAGATACTTTTGGGCGGAAGCCATAAATACTGCATGCTATATCTTAAATCATGTTTTAATTCGACCGATTTTAAAGAAAACTCCTTATGAGCATTGGAAGGGTAGAAAACCTTCAATCCATTATTTTCATGTTTTTGGTTGCCGTTGTTTCATCTTAAACAATGGTAAAGACAATCTAAGTAAATTTGATGCCAAATCAGATGAGGAAGTCTTTTTAGGCTACTCCACATCTAGTACGGCATACAGGGTCTTCAACAGAAGGACACTTGTTGTTGAAGAATCCATTCATGTAGTATTTGATGAAACTAACCAAAAATATTCAAGAAAAGAAGATGTACTTTTTGATGAATCAGGTAACAAGAAAACTGAAGAAAGAAACAACAATGAAGAACTTACCAAGGAACAGAATGATGATCAAAACACTGACACAGATCAAGCACAAGGTGATGAAGATACCTAACTGTGATCCTTTACCAAAAGAATGGAGGTATGCTCATGGACACCCAAAAGAACTAATTATAGGTGATCCATCTAAAGGTGTAAGTACTCGATCATCTCTTAGAAATATTTGTGATTACTTAGCTTTTGTGTCTCAAATTGAACCTAAAACTATTGAGGAAGCTGAATGTGATAGTAATTGGATAAATGCTATGCAAGATGAACTTAATCAATTTAAAGGAACAATGTTTGGACACTAGTAGATAGGCCCGCAACACATCAATTATTGGCACAAATGGTTTTTCGAAACAAACTTGATGAAAATGGAATAGTAATCAGAAATAAAGCTAGACTAGTTGCCAAAGGATATAATCAGGAGGAAGAGATAGATTTTGATGAAACCTTTGCTCCTATGGCTAGACTTGAGGCAATGATGCAGAACGAATGCTCTGATACCAAAATGATGCAGAACGAAAGAAGAGATGATGCGATGCGGAAATAAATTAAGATTAATTCTTATTTTTATATATATTTTCAGAAGTCGGCTTTGACTCAAAGGAAAGATAAACTTTTGTTGAAAGAAACTAAGAAATGACAGAGAGCACAATTAAAAGGAGTGGATTATCAGAGTAACTCAAAAGTAGGATCGCGGGGATTGAGAAACCCCCAGATCTATGGTTTGCTCTGAGTTTCAACGAAACAGACAAAGTGAGAGGGAAGGTTCTTGTTACCTAGCAGTGATATCTCTCGTTGCTTCAATTGGAGGATACTCTCGAGCAGATTGTAGGATCCTTGGAGATGGGGTATCTTCGTAATGGATCCTCAGATTGTAGTCCTATGGCAAGGTTGGCCTCCTTCTCGAACTCAGGATCTGGAAGAAGAAGAACAAAAGAAGAACCAGAAACTCAAAGAAAGACACTGACCTGAGGACTTAATGAAGATTGTTGGATGTAGAAGTTCCGGAGTTCTTGATACTGATCTGACTCTCATTTGAACTGGCTCTGTAGTTGAAACAGTTGATCTGAACCTGGATGCTGGTGACCGGCTTCGATGTGGAAGAGAGGGACCGTGGGATTAAGATGGAAAATTAGGGTTTGGTGGTGGTGGAGTAGAGATGGGTGGACTAAGCTAGGATTTTGGGGTTGGAGATCTCACACCTCCTCAAGGTTCCTAGGGAACCCGGATTTACTCCCTCACGGAGCTCAACACCTGAATACAAGTGCGGAAGAGAGAAACACAAAGTTGCTCACAAAGAAATTGATTTCATTCATCATTTTTTCAAGAGTTACATAGAGTTGAATATATAGACATAACAAAGAAATAAATTTCATACACTTTCCATGTGGGACTAATAGGACTAACCCACACTTTAGGCATCAAATTCTCTTCCCAAGACTCCTTCCATGAGTGGGCAGCCCAAAAACTCAAGAAAACTTGAAAATCAGCTCCAAATGGCAGGTTATGGGGGTGTCTCCTAGTATCTCTCCATGAATCAAGGATTTTCCCTTCATGGTTTGGCTCTTTTGGACACCTCCTAGTCTTGCTCCACAAGTTTAGGCTTCTTCCTTTCATGGCTTTGGCACTTTAGGAAACTTTTGGGTGCCTCCTTGATTTTCTCCCCAAGACATGCTCTCTTCCCTTTTATAACTTGGGTTTTTATGGAACATTGTGGGGCACCTCCTTGATCCTCTCTTCAAGAAAAATTCTTGCCATCCTGGCTTGGGTTTATCTGGAAAGAAGTTGGCTCCTCCTTGGATTGAGGTATCTTGATGGATTTCTCCCCCAAGTGGCGCATGAAAGAAGGGACCTGCTTTCTTGTGGTGTGGGGACCAAGGCACACTGGATGGAGATGTGGTGCCTCCTGGACTCTGGCATGTGGCTTGGAGTGTGGCGCCCACTTGCTTGGTCCTGGGAGAAAATGTGGCACCTTGGAGAAGACCTAGACCACTACTAGGACTTGTATTGAGTCAACATGACTCAACAAAATTTAAATTGCAGGGAAATACAAACTCAAACTAAAATTGAGTTGACCAAGTCAACCCTTATTACAAAACCAAAAACCCTAATTCTTCGGGCAATGTCAATCAGAGATCCAGATGGAGCCCTGAAGTCTTCTTCTGAGTCTGGTGCTCGCACCAATTCTCCCGGGGTGGGAGGAACTCGACCCTGTCGAGTATGGATCAAGCTGGCTTGGTATCTCTCCAAGAGGTCTGGGTCCAATTCTTGTAATTCTTCTCGGGAGATCCAAGAGTTATCAGAATCTGGCCTTCCTTGCCAGCAGACAGGTATCTTTGGTATCCTCGATTACGAGTAGAGATAACCTGATCATCCAGGATTTTTTAATCTGCTCTTTTCTCACAGGCCAGTTTGTTGGTGGACACACAGGGTTGGGTTCACTCTCAAGAGCAGGATTAGGCTCAAAAAGACTCACTGGAAATCACAGCTGGCTCTCTATACTCTACTAGGTCTGTAATGTTGAAAGTGGAGCTAATGCCTAGTTCTGAAGGCAACTCGAGCACATAGGCATTGGACCCTACTCTCTTCACCACTCTAAATGGTCCAGCTCCTCTAGCATGTAACTTTCTAACAGTTCCAGGAGGAAACCGTTCAGGCCTTAACCTAATCATTACATAGTCTCCCTCAACAAAAGTTTTGACTCGCCTTTGAGAATCAGCCAACTTCTTATAAGTTTCATTACTTAAATTTATTTTGGCATTAATTTCTTTATGCAAGTCCTTTACATGCTATGCAAGTGCATCAAGAAACTTGTGTGTGTGGACTAATAGTGAAATCAGATCAAGTGGTGTGTGAGGCTTGTATCCATGAACAATTTCAAAGGGACTCTAGCCTATAGACCTATTGATCGAAACATTATATGCAAATTTAGTCCTGGACAAAATACAAATCCCAATTCCTGGTGCTCTCAATCAAACCAAAATCAGAGCCAAAGCCTAGTAAAGGGTCAAGAAAAACTAAACTAGACTGACGACGCATTCCTAAAGAATGGACTTTATTCCAAAGGAACCCTAGGTCTAAACCTAACAAACTAAGGCTCTCTAGGTTTGACCTTGGGTCGGAGGAGGGCATGCAGAGCATGAAAACTTATTATGGATGCCTAGTAGGTGCCATAAGGTCTTCCAGAAGTAGGTGGCAAACCTAATAGGTTCTAAGGAGTCTTGCAACCTAGAGATCTCAGTAAAGTGTAATCCCATAGCTCTAGAAACATGAGAAGATTCAGGGAAGGGTAGGAAATAAGAATCAGAGTTTTGAGGTGGCTTATCAGAAAAGAAAAACAATCCTTGGTATTCAGGATGACCTTAAAATGAGGACATTGTTCTATAGGTGCACTCATCCAAACCTCATGATTTGCTCTAGGAGGGTCTACAAGTGCAAGTTCTAGGGTAGGCTGGGTGCTCCTAGAAGGTGGAAGGTTATCAGGAAGGTCTTTGGAATGTTTATCTAAAAAGTCCTCTAAGCTACTGTCTTTTTCTTGTTCTTGGACCTTCTCAATGGGCAATTCTTGTGAACCCCTTCCTTCTTCACACTTCTCTACCAGATTTGACTCAGGGGTGTCTTCTTTGGATTCCTCAATGAGTTCAGAGGTATTCTCACTTAAACTCTCATTGGGTGCAATTTCTCTTCCTGAACTTCCTCAAAAGGGTCTTCTCTTAGGGTTAGCTCCTGAATTCCTTGAGTGGCAGGGGTCCCCTCAATAACCCCATCAGGTAGGAGTTGGTTAATTGAATTATCGGGAGAGATATCCTCAAATTCTTCTTCTTCATATTCATCTATCAAACTTATGTCAGGCTCATATATTTCTTCCTCAATCTCACTGAAAGGTTCTAATCTATTCTCCTTTGATTCCTCTTTAAGTACGGCTCTGGTCAGGTCAACTAATTTGGGATGGCCATGCCTAACTCCTTCTCAGTGTTATCCTTCTGGTCAAGAGGTGACACAAGTGGGAATTGACAAACAAAAGTCTGGTTCACTACGGGTGTCGGATCAATCGGAACTTGACTCAAGTTGGTAGAGGTTGGCTTTAAGTCCAAAGTACTTGATTGGTTATATCTTAAAGACCACTCATAGTCTTGGGCTTCTTGGTAGGCTCGGTCTAACTTATTGGTCTTTTCAAGGCATAGCTTCCTATAAATGTCTGGGTGTAACCAACCCTAAACCTCGATGTGATCTGAGCTTCGGTCTCAATGGTATTGCATTTCATGTCATACCACTGGAAGTCCTCGATATATTTAGACACAGGCCTATTACCTTGTCGCAATTGGTACCATTGGTCTAAAAGTCTTTTCTCATAGGATCTACCTAGGTACCTATCTCTCAACTTACTTCTCATATCTCTCCAAGTATATATTTCCTCTTTTCTTTGATAACACTCATGCTCAATAGCATACCAATGCGACCTAGCATGTTTGGTGAACTTGGTTTTGGCCAACCTAATTTGTCCTAATTTTGATATGTTAGTGCACTCAAAATACCGATCCATTTGTTCTTCCCACTTAATATATGTCTCTTGTCTTCCATCAAAAGTGGGTGCATAAGGTTCGATGTTCCTAACAGGTCCCTTTTCTGAGTAAACCAAGTATGGATATAGGCTCCTAGGGTTATGCTCGGGATCACGGTATAAGGTCCTCCTAGGCTCCTGGCATGGGTGAGGTTGGGGCCTATTAAATTTTGGATCAGGGGTCCAATTTTGATGTCTACGTTTCTCAAGTCCCTAGGCTCGGTCTCTAAACTGGGCAAAACCCTCATTCATATCCTGACTCAATTTGGTCATACTTTCGGTAAGAGTTCTAATCATGGCCTCTAAATCAGGTTGGGTTTGACCAGGTTGGTAGGGTACTTCGTTCCGGTGGACATGATGATGCAAGCAAGCACACCAAATGAGACTCGACTGAAACGACTATGGGCTAACTAGACCTAGAGCCCAAGCTAGATGCCCAATCAGAGTGGCAAGCTAGCCTGTAGTAACTCGGGACTCAGCCAGGCAGGTGTAAGGGGAGTGTTAGGTCCCTAATTGCCAATCCTAGACACCAATCAGAGATTGGCAGGTAGGCGGACCAGCACACAAGCCCTTCGGGATAGAATCCCTGAACCACCATTCTAGACACTGAGTACAAAGCACACACAGAGTAACTAGACAAACTGACTCAACATTAGCCTAGACCCGACTTGTTGGTGTCCCTAGCCCACTAGGGCAAATTAAGTCTAATAAATTTTAAAATTAGGCTTAGGATCGAATGAATGGGTGGTGGTTTTGGGCTAAGGAGAGGTTATCAACTCCTCCCCTTATCTTAGATGCTCAATTGCCCTTAAGATGAATTAGGAGATGATCACTCAAAAAAATTGAATTGCAGAAACACAGAAACAGAATTGCTGTAATTTAACTCTCAGGAATTTCAAAGAAACCAATAAATTACAGTAAAATTATGTAAATATTATCAATTATACTGGTCCCAACAAAACAAAAATATATAATTTGGAGTTACTACAATGAGAAACAATTCCTACAACAGGATAGTTACAGACTGAAAACAGGGTGCTTCCCCGTTTACAATTCCTGCTACGAAGTTATAACCTAACGGATCCCCTACACACCCTAGGAACACCCAATGGAATGGAAAGAGGAGGTTTGCACCTCACTTCGTTCCTAGGACCGGACATCCTGGGGAGTCTACTTCGAGCAGACAAAGTAAAAGGAGAGAGACTTAAAACAAGCAAGCAAAACAGAAACCCTAGACTGGGCTCTGATACCAAAAATGATGCAGAACGAATGCTCTAATACCAAAATGATGCAGAACGAAAGAAGAGATGATGCGATGCGGAAATAAATTATGATTAATTCTTATTTTTTTATATATATTTTCAGAAGTCGGCTTTGACTCAAAGGAAAGATAAACTATTGTTGAAAGAAACTAAGAAATGACAGAGAGCACAATTAAAAGGAGTGGATTATCAGAGTAACTCAAAAGTAGGATCGCTGGGGATTGAGAAACCCCAGATCTAGGGTTTTCTCTGAGTTTCAATGAAACAACAAAGTGAGAAGGGAAGGTTCTTATTACCTAGCAGTGATATCTCTCGTTGCTTCAATTGGAGGACACTCTCGAGCAGATTGTAGGATCCTTGGAGATGGGGTATCTTCATAATGGATCCTCGGATTGTAGTCCTATGGCAAGGTTGGCCTCCTTCTCGAACTCAGGATCTGGAAGAAGAAGAACAAAAGAAGAACCAGAAACTCAAAGAAAGACACTGACCTGAGGACTTAATGAAGATTGTTGGATGTAGAAGTTCCGGAGTTCTTGATACTGATCTGACTCTCATTTGAACTGGCTCTGTAGTTGAAACAGTTGATCTGAACCTGGATGCTGGTGACCAGCTTCGATGTGGAAGAGAGGGGCCGTGGGATGAAGATGGAAAATTATGGTTTGGTGGTGGTGGAGTAGAGATGGGGGACTAAGCTAGGGTTTGGGGTTGGAGATCTCACACCTCCTCAAGGTTCCTAGGGAACCCGGATTTACTCCCTCACGGAGCTCAACACCTGAATACAAGTGCGGAAGAGAGAAACACAAAGTTGCTCACAAGAAATTGATTTCATTCATCATTTTTTCACGAGTTACATAGAGTTGAATATATAGACATAACAAAGAAATAAAATTTCATACACTTTCCATGTGGGACTAATAGGACTAACCCACACTTTAGGCATCAAATTCTCTTCCCAAGACTCCTTCCATGAGTGGGCAGCCCAAAAACTCCAAGAAAACTTGAAAATCAGCTCCAAATGGCAGGTTATGGGGGTGTCTCCTAGTATCTCTCCATGAATCAAGGATTTTCCCTTCATGGTTTGGCTCTTTTGGACACCTCCTAGTCTTGCTCCACAAGTTTAGGCTTCTTCCTTTCATGGCTTTGGTACTTTAGGAAACTTTTGGGTGCCTCCTTGATTTTCTCTCCAAGACATGCTCTCTTCCCTTTTATAACTTGGGTTTTTATGGAACATTGTGGGGCACCTCCTTGATCCTCTCTTCAAGAAAAATTCTTGCCATCCTGGCTTGGGTTTATCTGGAAAGAAGTTGGCACCTCTTTGGATTGAGGTATCTTGATGGATTTCTCCCCCAAGTGGTGCTTGAAAGAAGGGACCTACTTTCTTGTGGTGTGGGGACCAAGGCACACTGGATGGAGATATGGCGCCTCCTGGACTCTGGCGTGTGGCTGGGAGTGTGACGCCCACTTGCTTGGTCCTGGGAGAAAATGTGGCACCTTGGAGAAGACCTAGACCACTACTATGCTACTGTATTGAGTCAACATGACTCAACAAAATTTAAATTACAGGGAAATACAGACTCAAACTAAAATTGAGTTGACCAAGTCAACCCTTATTACAAAACCAGAAAACCCTAATTCTTCGGGCAATGTCAATCAGAGATCCAGATGGAGCCCTGAAGTCTTCTTCTGAGTCTGGTGCCCGCACCAGGCAATTAGGCTATTGTTGGCTTTTTCCTGTTTCATGAACTTTAAACTGTATCAGATGGATGTTAAAAGTGCTTTCTTAAATGAATTAATTGAAGAAGAAGTTTATGTTGAACAACCCCTGGTTTTGAAAATTCTGAATTTCCAATCATGTTTATAAACTTCATAAAGCTTTATATGGATTAAAACAAGCTCCAAGAGCTTGTATGATCGTTAAGTTCTTTTCTGCTGAAAAATGATTTTACTAGAGGTAATGTAGATAAAACATTGTTTTTAAAGAAAAAGAATGATGATCTCTTAGTAGTACAAATCTATGTTGATGATATAATATTTGGTGCTACTAATGAATCTCTTTGTCAAGATTTTGCAAGTCTAATGCAGGGTGAGTTCGAGATGAGCATGATGGGAGAACTGAATTTCTTCCTCGGACTCCAGATAAGGCAAACCAAAGAGGGGATCTTCATCTACAAAACAAAATACACAAGAGAAATACTCAAGAAGTTTGGGATTGAGAACACTAAGCCATTAGGTACCCCTATGAGCTCTACATGTAGACTTGACAACGATGAATCAGGTAAGTCAATAGACCAAAAATTATATCGTGGCATGATTGGTTCATTATTATATCATACTGCTAGTAGGCCAGATATCATGTTTAGTGTCTGTATGTGTGCTAGATATCAGTCCAATCCTAAAGAGTCTCATCTTTTGGCTGTTAAATGCATACTTAGATCTCTATCTGGCTCAATTGAAATTGGTTTATGGTACTCTAGAGATTCTTCATTTGATTTAATTGCTTATTCTGATGCTGATTTTGCTGGGTGTAAACTTGATCGTAAAAGTACTAGTGGAACCTGTCAGTTTCTTGGAGTAAATTTGATCTCCTGGAGTAGCAAGAAACAGAACTCTGTTGCTCTATCTACGGCGGAAGCCGAATATATAGTAGCTGGGAGCTGTTGTGCTCAAATCCTCTGGATCAAAACAACAACTCGAAGACTTTGGCATAAACTAACTAAGACACCCATAAGTTGTGACAATACTAGTGCAATCAACCTATCTAAAAATCCATTGCAACATTCAAGAAGTAAACACATTAGAATAAGACATCATTTCATAAGAGATCATGTACAAAACTCTAACGTAATTATTGATTTTGTTTGTACTAATGATTAGTTAGCTGATGTATTTACAAAGCCTTTGAGTGAGGATAGGTTCTGTCTGATTAGAAGAGAGTTAGGTGTAATTGATCCATTCTCCTAGGACTCTCTTAGTATCATTTTACCTAGTCCTAAAAGCTCAAAACTTATTGTTTAAAACCTCAAGAAATTTGTCAAGATTTTTTCCTAATTTTTCTGGATTTTCTTGAATTTTCTTGGCCAAGTGTCGACACTTGGAAAGTGTCAAGTGTCGACACCTGACCAAGTGTCGACACTTGACAAATCCGAAGTGTCGACACTTGCGAATCTGAACTGTTTTATACGGATCGAACAAAGGATTTTTGAAAATTTTCTTCCCCCCAGGTTTTTTGGAACAGTGGTCCCCCCTGTCCAAATCCGTCCTTTCACCCCTCAATCCTTTACAAATCAGGTATTTTCCCTCTCTAATTTCGTTTTTATTTTTCTATGTTTTTAATTTTATTGTTTTCAAACCAAACGATCGTGTTTTAGGTTTTCTGAACATTTTTCTTGAATCTAACCAGATTTTTGCATGTTTTAGTGAATTTCTAAAACTCCATTTGAGGGAATCATGTTTTAGATTTGTTTTTTTCGGATTTCCCTCATCTTTGGGTGTTTTTCAACCTTTTTCACAAAAATCACTGTTTCATCAATTTTGGGCAAAATAAAATGGGTTTTCATCTAATTTAAGCATACTAAATCTTTTTATTGATGATTTAGAAGGATTTTTAGTAATACATTTTGAACATTTTCGCCTATTTGCAAAAACCCTAAGTGATTAAAACCCAAATCCCATGGTTCTTTGATTTTTGGACCTTACAAAAATAATTCTTTTGGGATTCAAATGTGCTCCACCTAACACAAATTCTTCCTACAAATTTTACTCAAAAATTTTGTCATTTGATCAAAACTTATTGATTCTGGTTTTCGAAACCTATTTGAACTCTAATCTCAACCTATAGCCAGTCCTTTCTTCTAAACCCTTTTTCATTCTTCCTGGTCAGTTGGCTGATATGGGTCCTAGGAAGAGACTTGCAGTTAGGGCAAGGCCTAGTCAGGTAGTGAGAGGAGGTCGAAGGCCAGATTTGATCCCGCACAGCCGAGCAGTACAACCACTCCGAGCTCCCCCATGCAGAGAGGATGGCAGGGAAGTCAGTAGCTTCAGGGAGGAGAGTTGATCTACAGTGTTTCGATAGGCACCATTTTGGCATTAGGGAGATACTCACAGATGCAGGACTAGTACCCTTCTGCACCATGCAGGAGAGATACTATCCTCACTTGGTGAGGGAGTTCTACGGTGCAATGGACTGTCGATGACTTTTATGGACGACATCCGTCAGGGGTACACAGATTTCTTTGACTGATGAGTTGCTGAGCCGAGTATGGGAGATACCCCGGAGAGGAGTCTGTGCATTTTCAGTTGATGATAGAGAGGCGGCTTTCAGATGCATCCTTGAGCGAGAGGATGTTCGCGATATCTCAGTGGTTACCGCGAACCAGTTATCATTAGAGATGCGACTGCTGCACCACATTACCGCACGGATCCTTCTACCGACGAAGACTGGCAGATTCGATTTCATCACAAAGAGAGAGCTGATGTGATGACCAGTCTGATCGAGAGGAGACCGGTTGATATACCTGCCTTGATGCTGTCACAGATGCATGATGCTGCCACTCAACGCTGACACTGTTTGCCATACGGGATGGCACTGACCCGTCTTTTCAGAGCCTGTGGAGTATCATTGGAGGGGGAGATCCCCAAAGAGATACTACACATGGATGTATATGATGAGAGGTCACTGCACCGGATGGGATTCAGGATGGTTGGAGGTCGATGGGTTCGGAGAGAGTCTGGCCAGGAGCCAAATGAGGAGGATGAGATTCGAGAGGCTGAGGCTGGACCATCTGAGCCAGCAGTTCTTCCTCCATTAGATATGCCATCGACACAGGCAAAGCACCTATCGCCTGATGCTTCAGCTCCTCCACCTCCATCTACCAGATTATCTTTTGAGGAGCATGACAGAGCACAGTTCACACAGATCAGAGGTAAGGTGACTCAGCTGCGTAGCGAGGTCGAGCTTCTACGAGCACAGACTACCTCGGAGCATGCTGAGATTCGCAGATCCATGGAGGAGGGATTTACACGCCTTGAGAGTCTACTGAGATCACTTATACCTCCTGCTGCACCTGCACTTGCTCGATCTGATGATGATGATGATGATGATGGCGGCGATCACCAGAGCGACCATGCTGATTTTGCTGACGGTGGTGATCAGGATGTTGACCGAGCCACTAGGTAGTGGGCACTGACAGCGATAGTGTAGGCGGAGCTGATGCTTATGAGTGGTCAGTCGAGATCCTCCTACTACACCTGCTCCTTCTATTGCACTGGTTGACTTCGTTCCGGATCCTGTTGAGCCAGCTGATTGTCTTTCACCTCCTTCTACCAGATCTTCTAGGGTTGTACCCGCTTTTGGTCCTGCCGACCGTACCAGGAGTCTTAGAGCTTTAACACCTCCTAGGGCCTTAGCCACCAGATCTAGGATTAGTGCTCCTTTAGTCTTGATGTTCCATCTGATGAGGATTAGCCTCAAAGATGTCTGTTTCAGATCTTATTTTGTATGTTTGATATATGTATGTTTCAGCTCTTTTGTACTGAAAGTTTATCTCATATATATATGTTTGTTATCTTGAAACTTTTGTACTTCAGTTTATCATATTTTAGCTCTGATATAATGGGATATTTTAACTCTGATATTCCTTGATACTAGCATAATTTCAGCTATGATTTTTGTTTCCCTACTCTCTTTTTGTATCCATGCTAATTATGAGGGGGAGGTTATTCCCTTTTCTTATGATTGACAAAAAGGGGGAGAAAAAGTGATGTTAATTGTTATTGAGAACAAGTATTTGATTTTATGAAGAATAAGAATATTGATCTTTATTGAGAAAAAGATGCATTATATTGATTATATTGATTTGAAGTTTACCTTAATAAGAAGTATGTAATTAAGGGGGAGATTGTTTCCTCCTATCTATAAAGTTGTTATCTCTATTATGACTAGAAATTCATGTTTATAAAAGTTTGAACTATAGTATCTTTTTCTCAAGGTTTTGTCATCATCAAAAAGGGGAGATTGTTGGCTCCACCCAGTGATTTTGATGAATAACAAAATATTGAGTACATATTGTATTCTAATGAGGATTCCAAGTTGTGAGTTTTCAGGAAGAAAGCACCTCAAAATTCCAAATATTTATGGTATATGGCACGCAATGGCACGGAGCAATTCTCACATATCCGGGCATCCTCTTCATTGAAAAAGGGCTTATAATTGCTTAATTATTATGTGTTTATGCATTCATGAACATTATTTTTGATTTCAAGGCTTTTACTCTTGATTTTGGATGTTTTCAGTCTCAAGTGTCGACACCTGGACAGTCAAGTGTCGACACTTCAGCATTTGTCATGGACAAAAAATCCTTGGCATGCCAAGTGTCGACACCAAGTGTCGACACTTAGGTTTCAAGTATCGACTCAAGGCCTGAGAATTTTGAAAATACAGAACTTTGTTGGTTCAAAGATTTTTGTGTCAAGTGTCGACACCTGTACATCAAGTGTCGACACTTGAATGTTCAAGTGTCGACTCCCAGAAATCAAGTGTCGACACCTGACAGCCATGTGTCAACACCTGACAGCCAAGTGTCGACACTTGCAGCCTGACAGCTCTAACGGATCTATTTTTCTGGCTTGCAGAAACTGGTTTCCAAGCTTCAAACGGCTATTTCCAATGCTCCAACGGTCACAAACCATTTTTAGAAGGTTTTTGGTGTATTTAATCTCCACCAACCTCATTTTAAATAAGGAGATGAAAAGAGAAGTGAAGAATAGAAAGAAAAGAAGAGAGAAGTCTATTCAAGAGCATTCAAGTCCACTCAAAAGCCAATATTCTCTCCAAACTTCAAATCAAAAGCCTCTTCTAGCTTGATTCCACTGAAAAAGCCTACTAGCTCAACTTTACTACATTCCAAAAGGAGGCAACTTGAAGAAGAGTGAAGTCAAAGCATCCTTTGGGCTTCAAAGATTCCAATCCACTCTTGAAGATAGTTTGTTGTAGCTTTTAAATTTCATATCTGTTTTATTGTGCTTTAACCTTGCTTTCAAGGGTGTCTTGAAAGAAGGTTATTGTGGTTTGTTGGTGAGCCAAAGTGTTAAAAAACTAGGGTTAACTTGTGAGCCCGAAGACAAAACAAGTATTTAGGTTTGTTGGTGAGCCTATGTGATAAAACCAACTTAGATTTTGACTTGTGAGCCTTGTAAAAACAAGTCAACTATAATATGGTGTGGATTATAGTGAAATTCCCAAGGTGGCTTGGGGAGTGGATGTAGGTGCTAGGTTTGCACCGAACCACTATAAACCTTGTGTTTGTGTATGATTGCTCTTTTCCTCTCGTACTCTTTAATTAATTGCTATCATCTTGCATCTAATTTATTATTGCTCACAAGCACCACTAGACCTTCACTTTATTGTGTTAATTTTATAAAGACCCAATTCAACCCCCCCCCCACTCTTGGGCTCCATTTCTGGGCAACAGTGTTTTTGTTATAGTGTCGCATGTTAGGGTTTTAAACCCTTTAATGCTGATACACTTAGCATATTTATGGGATGCATGTATGATAATTTATGTTTTGATGTATGCCACTAGTTAGGGTTTTTCACTCAAACCCTAATTATTATAGAGATATGATTAGTTTTGAAGTCATCATACTGAAATAAGGTTGTCCTGGCATAATGGTGGATCCATTATGTGGTAAATGGTTGTCCTTGTATGATGACACACTTAGCACATATTTGTTTTATCAGAGTGATATGATTGTGATATGTTCTATAAGAATGTGCTGGCAATTTTATAAAACCCTCCTCTTAAAATTATATTAAGTTATAGTATATTTAACTAATAAGCATCACTAGTCATGATGAACAATTGATCATTCGGTGTCTAGAAAGGTGGTTCTGGGAAGGTAAAGAGAATTGTGGTTTTTAATTGGTTCCGTTGACTGACCTGGCCAATTTTTATTGGTGTCTAGGAAAGCAACGGGGGGACTCCCACATCTCTTCTACTTGCCTGGCCGATTTGATTATATTTAAATATTGACTAAAATATTAGTGTTAAAAATACTATATATTGGCCTCCTTCATGCTTGATCATTATTGTGTTATGAACCACATTAGGTTTGTTGTGTTATCTGCAAGACCTAATATGGTGATTGACATAATACTAGTCTAGTGCATAGATATGCTTACAGTATATTCAGTATAATGCTTTGTTGTGTTATCTGCAAGGGCATTATATTTGAGTACTGACTGTATTGAAATGAAAGGGTCTTGACTTAACTAGAACATTATGGTTTGTTGTATTTTCTGCAAGACTAATAATGTTCTAGAGGCCAAGTTACTTCTTGAGAATTATATGAGATATAATTGGAAGAGTTTCCTACCTTTGAGCTTATAAAAGATTTGTTGTGCTTTCTGCAAGATCTTTTATAAGTTATTAGGATCTCAATCTCACTAAGAAAAATCGATCAGGGTCTTCTCGATTATCATAGTGAGGGCTATGATTTTTTATAAAATAGTGGGAGACATAATTAAATTGAAGACCTAATTTAATTATGTAAGTCATTTCATGGTTGTTTGCTTATATATTGTTCTTTATTAAATGTAGATAAATGGCATCTTCATTATCACTGCGAAGTATCTTAGATACCAACAAACTGACTGGTCCAAACTATGTGGACTGGTTGAGAAATTTAAAGATTGTACTGAGTTCAGAAAAACTTTCTTATATTCTTGATACCCCTAGTTTTTATCCACTAGGGGATGATGCCACACAGGAAGATATGGCCATATACAAAATGTGGCAGAATGACTCCCTCATTGTCAAGTGTATCATACTGGCCTCTATGACCAATGAGTTACAGAGACAGCATGAAAGCATGGATACTCAATCCATAATGCTCAATTTAAAAGAGCTTTATAGAGAACAAAGCAGAACTGCTAGATACAAAATATCTAAGCAGTTATTCCGTGCTAGGATGATAGAGGGAACATCCATTCAGGATGATGTTCTGAAGGTAATTGACTTAATCACCAGATTGGGTCAATTAGGTTTTATTATGAATGGGGAGCAGAATCAGGATTTAATCCTGCAATCACTCCCGGAGTCATTTTCTCAGTTTGTCTTGAATTATCACATGAACAAACTGAACACTTCCTTGCCTGAGCTGTTAAATATGTTAAAAACAGTAGAGAACCACGTTAAGAAAGAAAAGGCTCCACTTCTTCTTGTTGATAAGACCAATAAGAAGAAATCAGGCAAAAAAGGTTTTAATAGGAGGCTAAGCCCTAAGGGTGGCATCAATAAGAATAAGAAAGGAAAGAAGGCCTCAAAATAGTCAACATGTTCTTTTGCAGTAAAGCGGGACATTGGAAAAGGAATTGCAAGGCTTACCTTGCAACTGTGAAGCCTGGTGCGTCAGATGAACCAAAAGGTATGTATGAGATACATGCTATATTGACATTAAATTCTTCTATATCAAATACTTGGGTATTGGATACCGCTTGTGGTTACCATATATGCAAATCTTTACAGGACCTCCACAAGCTTAAAGTATTGAAGGAAGGTGACTTCAATCTCTATGGTGCTAGTGGTGATATCATCAAGCAGAAGCTATAGGGACCTATATTCTGAAGTTGCCTTCAAGGAAGATCTTAGAGTTAGAAAATTGTTACTATATGCCAAAGATTATTAGGAACATTATATCTATTCCTTTGTTATTAAAACAAGGATATGTAATGGATGTAACGAGCACTGGTTTCTCGATAATGTTGTCTAATAAAGTTATTTGTTCTGGCATATTTAGTAATGGCCTCTTAACTCTTTCTTCCAATGATAGTGTTTTTCATGTCAATAATAAAAGAAAAAGAAAAGACATTAATGAAACTTTACTTTGGCATCATCGACTTGGTCATGTTAATGAGTCTAGGATAAGCAAGTTATACAAGGAAAATTTCTTGATCCTTATGAGTATGAATCATTAGGAACTTGCGAATCATGTCTCATGGGAAGATGACCAAGACTCCATTTACTGGACATGGAGAAAGGTCAACTGAGTTATTAGGACTTATACATACTGATGTATGTGGTCCAATGACAACTCAGGCCAGAGGTGGATACTCATATTTTATCACTTTTACAGATGATTTATCTAGGTTCGGATGTATGTATCTTATGAAACATAAATCTGAACCCTTGATAAATTTAAGGAGTATCAAAGTATGGTCGAAAAACAAACCGGGAAAAGTATTAAAGTTCTTCGTTCTGATCGAGGAGGAGAATACTTATCCGGAGTTTTTAGACTATCTTAAAGTTAATGAAATTCTTTCTGAATGGACCCCTCCATATACACCACAGCTAAATGGTATAGCTGAAAGGAGGAATCGTACCTTATTAGATATGGTACGAAACATGATGTGCTTCACAAATTTACCCATTTCCTTTTGGGTCATGCCCTAGAAACTGCTGTTTACATTCTGAACAAGGTACCTTCTAAATCCATTGTTAGTACTCCATATGAAATTTGGAGTGGAAAGAAACTGTATCTTAAATATTTTAAGGTATGGGGATGTCTAGCTTATGTTAAAAGAAATTTTGGACATAAGTTGGAACCTAGAGTGGATAAATGTCTATTTGTAGGATATCCTAGAGAGGGTAGATGATATCTGTTCTACCATCCTACTGAACAAAAAATTTGTCAGCAGGCATGCCACTTTTCTAGAAAAGGAGTTCATTTTAGAAAAGGGCAATGGTAGAACTGTTGAACTTGGAGAAGTACAAGAAACATAGATAGACAGTTCTCAACCATTAGAACATATAGTTAGGACAGAACTAGAACACAAAACTCCTCCCCGTAGGTCTAATAGAGTGCCACAAGAACCTGAGAGGTATGGGTTTTTTATTGAAAATAATGAAGCCCAAGTCATTCAAAATGATGAACCTTTGACCTATACGGAAGCTATCTTGGTACTGATTCAGATAGATGGCAAGAAGCCATGGAATCCGAGATAAACTCTATGTATGTAAACCAAGTATGGTCTTTGGTCGATGCACCAGAGGGTGTTAATCCTATTGGGTGCAAATGGGTCTATAAGAAAAAGATTGGGGCTGATGGCCAAGTTGAAACCTATAAAGCCAGATTAGTGGCAAAAGGTTTTAGACAAAAAAGGGAATTGATTATGATGAAATATTCTCACCTGTTTCCATGCTCAAATCAATTCGAATTTTTCTTGCTATAGCAGAGTACTACGATTATGAGATCTGGCAGATGGATGTGAAGACTGCATTCCTCAATGGTTTCCTTGAGGAAGAAGTCTACATGTCACAGCCAGAAGGTTTTATTTCAAAGATAAACCTAATCAAGTATGCAAGCTAAAGAAATCCATTTATGGATTAAAGCAAGCTTCAAGGAGTTGGAACATCCGCTTTGATGAAACTATTAAAAGGTTTGGTTTTATCAAAAATGTGGATGAACCCTGTGTTTATAAGAAGACTAGAGGGAGTGCCATTGTCTTCTTGGTTCTGTATGTAGATGACATACTTCTCATTGGGAATGATGTCCCAATGTTGCAATCAGTCAAGGTTTGGCTATCAAACCAGTTTTCCATGAAAGATTTGGGAGAAGCATCCTATATACTAGGTATTAAGATCTATAGAGATAGATCTAAGAGGATGCTAGGTTTATCCCAATCTAGGTACATTGACTTAGTGCTGAAAAGATTCAGCATGGATGGAAGTAAAAGAGTTATCTTCTTATTAGTCAAGGCATACATCTTTCTAAAAGGATGTCTCCTAAGATACCTGAAGAAAGAAATAGAATGAATTCTATACCCTATGCTTCGGCAATAGGGTCCATAATGTATGCCATGTTATGTACCAGGCCTGATGTGGCATATGCTTTAGGCATTGTCAGTAGGTTTCAGGCTGATCCAGGAGAGGATCATTGGAAAGCAGTTAAAAATATTCTTAAGTACCTAAGAAGGACTAAGGATATTTTTCTGGTTTATGGTGGTTCTGATCTTAAACTAGAAGCTTATTCTGATTCTAGTTTTCAATCAGACCCTGATGATAGCAAATCCATTTCGGGATATGTTTTTACCCTAAACGGTGGAACAGTGAGTTGGAAGAGTACCAAACAGCAGACTGTAGCTGACTCAACCACAGAGGCAGAATACATAGCTGTCAATGAAGCCGCCAAGGAAGCAGTCTGGATGAAGAAGTTCATCACAGAGTGTGTGTTGTTCCTGAGATTGAAAACCCAGTACCACTTTACTGTGACAACACTGGGGCTGTTGCTCAAGCTAAGGAACCAAGAGCTCATCATAAGTCCAAGCACATTCTGAGACGCTTCCATCTCGTCCGAGAAATAGTAGAAAGACAAGATGTCTACATAAATAGAGTTGATACAAAGAACAATGTAGCAGACCCGTTCACTAAGGCTCTACCACAGCGAGAGTTTGATCGCCACCTTGAGTGTATGGGATTAAGATTTAAAGGCGATTGGCTTTAGTGCAAGTGGGAGATTGAATGGGATATGCCCTACAAGCCAATCTATGTTGTATCTCCCAAACCATTGTAATTGACAATTTTCTAATAAAGGCATTATTTTTCATCATACGCTGTGTTTATATTATATGATGAACCCCATAGATTAGGGCTATGATTTTAGGGTTATGATGAGATCATACCAGTGAGACCTAAAATCTTAAAATCTTAATCTAAAATATTCCTAGTCAAAGGAACCCTGAGTAGGGGATCAGGGTTTTCCAGTAAGACTAGCACATCCCATGTATACTGGAGAGGGTGACTGCTCTCACAGTCACTTGTGTATGACACTAATACTGGGATGTGGGTGCTCATTGGAGAATGAGTTCACTGATATGATCCAACTTGAGAACACCTAATGGAGTCTTAGCTACATGTCAATAGAAGGTTCTCATAATGAGAGTAGTACAAGTAATCCTTTGACCTGAGACTGCCATAAGTACCTTATGTACATGAACCCATGCTTTGGTTCAATCCTAATCATGACACTGAGTCATGCACAGGATTGATACTGGGAATGGTGAATTGGATATGAAGGTAATAAGTAGGTCAACAAGGAATCGATCACTCTTGGTAAGAAGAGATTGCATCCAGCTAGTTAACAATCGGATGATGATTCAGGGAATCTTTAAGTAAAGTAAAGATATTAGAGATGGTTTCTAATATCAAGATAATTGAATCATCAATATAAGATTGAGCTAGAAATAAATATAATATTGGATTTGACATATATCCATATCCATAGTTATATTTTGGGTGCAGGCTGATCGAAAGATTTAATTGTACGGTAACTCTCTACTGAAGGGTAATTTTGGTATTTCAACAGAATTTCCATATCTTCCGGGTAGACATGACACGTTGCTAGACATCAATCTTGTCTTGTGGGTTGATCAAATTCAAAGATCACTTATTAGGAAGAGTCCTAATTGATCAAATTGGGTAAGCCTGGTTTGACCTAAATCGATTAGAAAGAGTTCTAATCAAATTAGGTCACTTGTATTCGAACCCACTGCTGGCTAGATGTGGAACCCAATGGGTCACACACTTAAAAGGATTGATCAAGAGTTTAATTTGTGATTAAATCATCTTTGCAGGATAACACTCTAGCAGGTGTTGCAAACCATAGCTTCTATTCGAATCGGATTCGAATTAGGGTTCTGGATTGGTTCAATTTGGGTTCTAATTGGATCTAATTAGACCCTAATTGAGAAAATAGAGATTATGGCTAACCCTATTGGCTAACCATGCACCTAGGCTAGCCCCCACCCACTCCTTATTCTTTTCATCCCAAAGTACCAAGAGTCCATGCGCTAATGGACTCTTGGCGCGCCATTTGGAAGAGTCCATGGCGCATGGACTCTTGGCGCGCCCACTTAATTCTCCGATGAATTAAGATGGGGCGGCCTCCTTTCTTAAAGTTAGAGCTCCACTTGTCCCCCCTTGGATGGGAATCCAACAGCTGGAAGATTTTTAAGAAAGATAAAAGGCGCTGACTCTTCCCGGTTGCGCGAAACAACGTCTCTTCGGAGACCGAAACATCGCGATTCCTTTCTTCTAGAATTTCATGACTTTTCTTTTAGGAAAAGCCGTGAGTTTTAATCTAGAAGGGCGTGAGAAGGAGGGAAGGGGGCGTGAGAAATATGGAAGACCATGAAAAATATTTTACGGAGAGTTGTGTTCTTTTGAAAAGGCACCTTTTTGTAATCTATTTAAGGAACAGAGGTCTCGGGTATTTGACTAATGTACGACAGAGGTTTTATTTTTCTTTTCTTTCTAGGAGACTGATTCCTCCTTAGCTTGTTTAGGACATAGAGAGTTTCCCTTTTATAGAGTTCTCTTCTCTGTTGAAACTCAAGTCTAAAACAAGAGATAGGAAGAATCTCTCGATCGGTAAAAGAAAAGAATTACTACTCTGTTTCTATTTCCTTTACATTAAGACATTAGTGTCTTAAATCCTCCTCCTCCTTCAAGACAAGAGTTTTATTCTTAGGACAAGTTCTTAAGAAAGGGAGAGGAAGAAGAAAGAAAGGAAGTAAGGAGTCCCTACCGTGGAGTTTTAAAGCCATAGTCCTCTTGAGTTCTAGGATAAGAATTCAAGTGAAGGAATTTTGAAGAACTAGCATCTTGATCAATCTTCTTGTGGATCACCATTGGAGGGTGGACATTTGGATGCCTGGTGAATTCAAAAGGGGCATTCAACATCAAGTTTTGATTCTACATCAAAATTGGATTTAGCGTTAACAGGTTGGTACCCTAATTCTAACAATGTAAGTTTGCATGTTTAATATATGTTTTAATCCTGAATAAGGAGATCTTGGCTAAGGGTTTATGGTGCAAATTTATCATGTTTGAAATTATTTTTCATAATGGTGCACCGGATTCCCAACACGTAGTCCGACTGATCGGCCGCCAAGACTTTCTTCCCATCATTGGCGGTCAGGCGAGGCTTCTTCCACACCGTATCGAAGCCCCATGAATTAAGAGACAATACAAACACAAAAATGGGTTTCCACCCGTGGATGGCGCTGGGCATATCCTTGATAACCCTACGGCTTGATCTTGGGCTAATCACCCACCATCTGTTGCTATGGAAATCCCTCTTGAGGACGAAAAGGGCCCTAAACAAATTGGTCCTAGCCTCTATGTTCGCGATGCTGCACATAACCAGGAACCCATAGATGTTCTTGATGCTGTTCGGAATCAACTGCACTGGCACCACTTGGTACAAGCGAAAGATCTTGACGAAGAAAGGGTGCAGGGGAAACCGAAGACCAGCTTTCAGGTGATTTTCGTATACGGCTAGGCACCTAGGGGGAGGTTCGTTCACCCACTCCTTGGCGCAGGGAGGACGAGGGAAAACTCCTCAGGAATGTAGTAGCGTTCCTAAAGAAGGACTGCCTTGCCCTGAGAAACTGAGCTGGGGATCGACTCCGGACCTACTATGTCTCTGGCCCCCGAGGGCCCAACCTTTTACCCTGACTCACTATGGTCTCTTCCATGACAAAGGAATAAAGTAAGGGAGCAGAAAGAAGATTCTACCTGAGAAACAGACGGGTAGTCCAGAACAATTTGGGTGGAGGATGAGACGAGGTTGAAGAAGCTTACTTAGCCGGACCTTTGCCCTTCCCCAAAAGAAAAGTAGGGGTCTCTAGAGCCCCGCCGGGGTTAGATTGACTCAAGGTTACCTTGGGAGGTAACCCACCTGCAACTGACTGCCAGGATAAGGTATACCCTTCATCCAATGGACAGAGGACAGCCACCACAACCATCGAAATCCCAATCAAAAGATTATCTCAACCACCGTGCAACGGGAAAAGAAAAGATGGCCCCAAGGCCACCCACTTTTTCTTTCCCAATTGGGAGTGACACCTATCCACCATCTAATTCTCAGATCATGATGGATAGTTCAATCATGGATCCCGTAATCATCCACTGCACCGTCTCTCAGGAGGAAAACGACGAGGCATTAATACTCTCTTCTCGAGGCAAATCTTCGCTTCAAAAACTGAGAGTAGGGGGCAACTATTGGGATATCCCGGTTCAGCTATAAACTGAACTCCGGTTCGACTGGTCGAAGCCTGTTTCTCCAGACTATGGACTTTGGACCAAGCAAGAGATAGGCCGACTGCAGGCAACCAAAGGCTTCATGCCGGGCCACAACATCCGGAGGCTGGCCCTTCGGGTAACGTCTTCGGCCCTGGTCGAATACCAAACTACTCATCGACTTTCGAAGGCACGTACTTCGGTCCCTGCCGTAGACATGATCTCTGGCCCCGGAAAATACCAAGTCTTCAGCCCATGCAAGGGAAAATCTAAAGCTTGGACCATGATCTGTCTAGAAGGCAACTATGACCAACGGTTACAATCGACACTCATCATTCCATGATCATGGCATGTAACTCCTGTCGCCACGCCTCCAATCTGACCGGAACCGCTCAATGACAACCCACGATCACCAATCATGGGAGAGATTGGCTCCCCATGATCACCGAAAAAAGGGCGGGCCACAGGCCGGAGGCGTTCTTTTAAATAAGGGTAAGAAGGATTGCTGGAGATGTACGTGAACATCCTCACTCATATACACTTACAATTTCCAAGATCCTTTCTTTCTTCCACTCTCCACACCTTCCCCATTCTATGGCTGGGATCCGCCACTGACTTAGGCATCGGAGTGTCCCCCATCGGAACAACTCCAGCAAGGGACCTATTTTGCAAGTAAACCAGGGAGCGGTCCTGCGATGCAGCGACTTCGACTGGTCGATCCAGGGACTCCACGCCAACACCAACTGAGTTGGCCAGGTAAGAGGTAGCCCCAAAGAACCAAGATCAAACTGCCAAACTTACCTCGGATACCAATGGTTCATCAGACTCAATTAGACTAGCCTAAAGACTTGGGCTGACCACTGAGCCATAAATTAGATCCATTTTGATCTATGAACTAATCAATCTAACTATTAGAGATATCTATAAAAAAAGAAATCCTAACTCTACATTTAATTAGATTAGTTCTCTATTTAGTCCAATGCATCTAAACTTAGGTCTAACCCAATTAAGAACAAAATAGATGCTAACCCATGACCCTTAAGGCTTATTGAAATGATTTAAAATCTTTGAATCATATTTCTAGAGTTATTTTTCATTCAAGGTAACTTAATTTTAATTAAGTTCAATAGCCTTAATGAATCGAAACAATTTTAATTGAAAATGTAAAACAATTTTACAATGAATCAAAATTTGAATTCACTATTTTTCAACATTCTCATGTCAAGTGTCAACTCAACAGGGGCAAGTGTCAACACTAGGTGTTGACACTTGGGTCGACTAATGGCCTGAGATGGGAAGACAATAGAATGCCATGTTTTCTGGCATGAGCTCATGAGTTGAAACCTTCAAGGTAGAGTATGACTCACGAGCCCAAGTGTCGATACTTCCTGGTCAAGTGTCGATATTTTAGCCTTCATGAGTCGATTCAAGGGTCGACTCTAGGCCTGTCACAGGGCAAAAAATAGTGATTTCAAATCCAAAGTTTCTCCAAACTTTTAATCAAAGCCGATCAAAACAAAAACTCTTAGATCTCATCTAAATTTGTTTAATGATCATAACAATCCAGATTTGATTAATACACTTTTAATCTACATTCTTTTTACCTTTCTTCTTCATGAGTCAAATCACAAGTGACACCCTACACGCCATAGGAGGCTCCATTAAATAGGAAGAGAGGGTCTTGCAGCCCTACTTCTCTCCTATGATTGGACGGCCATAGTGATGCACTCAATCCAAGTACTTTGAAACAAAAAACTATGATGTTAAAGCATGCTAGCATTATTATACTATGAAGAACCTGGCTCTGATACCATTGAAGGTGAAATATGCAGGCGAGCATGCATGGCAGAAAGATATTTTAAAACTATTTCAAAATAAAATTAGTGGAAGACGTGGTAGATTGATCAAAATGATCTACCAAATGCCTGCAATAGGACCTAGTATTGATAATGTAGCATGCAATAAATATCATAAGCAAGAAAAGAACCAAAGATATAAAGATACCTTACCGTTATACCTTTGAAGGTGTTGTAGAAAAAGTCCTCGAGCACACACATGTCTGGCCTCTACGAGTAGTTCACACCGGGGCTCAACTCTGATCAACTCCCTCAGAGTGCTAGCTCCTTAGAATCCTTTAGGCTGATCTTCTTCTCAGAAAAAGAGGAGGAGAGGTGGAACCCTTCCTAACTAGCTCTCCTCCCAAGACCTAGCTTGAGTGCTAGGTATTCACACACCCAATACCCTAGTCCTCACAAGCCCCTTTCTCTTCCCTCTCATAATCTTAGCAGCAAGAAACTCTTCAACAAGAAAACGGTTTCATCCAGCATGGCAGACCTAAAACAACCCTTATTTATAGAGGCAACCATGAGAGGGAGAATGAGGAAGGAGGAATGATTAGGGGAGAAGGTTGAGGGCTATACCAAATAGGTTCCAAGCTTAAATGGTAAGAATGATCATCATTCTATGAAAGCTTGGAGCCAAAACCAGCTAGATTTTGAAATTCGAATTCAAAATTCGAAGTCAAAACCTTCACAAAAATCTTTCCAAGATTTTTGCTCATCATAGCCAAGTATCGACACTTGGAAGTGTCAACACTTGGAACATGGTCAATCACATTGACCTCCAGTGATGGCAAACGATTCTTAATCGTCGATCAGCTTTTAGATCATATAGAAACCCTATGATGTGTGATCCCATAGGTTCGAACACTAAGCCGGTAGCACTGGATCACTTCTAGTACCAGTCAAAGTCCTCATCTAGCAATGATCCCGATATCCGGATATGTCAAAGATTGCATAGCAATTTTCTAAAACCTCTAGCATATGGTTACCGCATAATTCATCCCTTTGACCTCATAATGCTTAGGATGACCTAGGGTTTGACTACCAACCCTAATTTGGTTCATCCAGATCGCGTCTCAACCTTACTAAGTTCTGTGACTCCACAAGAACTATCCTGGCCAAGGTTTACTAAATTGAGACATAGCGAGTCATTCACTCCAAACTATTTGGAGGGGTCAATTCCATCTTGATCCACCACCGTTTCATAAGTACTTGACTGTACCCAAAAAACTTTCATTACTAGATTAGAAATCGAGTAGTCAAGCACCAAAGTACAGTGAGTGCTTGCAAGCTACCATGGTGACCTCAGGTCTGAGGGACACATATACCCATATCCCTTCATGAGCAACCCTTTAGCAAAAGGGAGATCCGCAGATGGTCATGTTCAGTGAGATGTTGATGTCACACATTTCACTACAGTATCACCACACTCCTTGGTCAAGAGGACAACCAACCAATGTGATATACAATAACCTATACTTGATATATCGTCATCCTATAATAATATCCTTTGGTTGTGAACCAGTTTAAGAACTACTTGATATATCTTCTCTATATCAATTATAATGTAGTTCCAAGGACTCCATCACACAAGAATTCTTTTTACAAAATGCACATGGATGAACAACTAAATGAATAACTTTTATTCATTAAAAATTATATATGATCACAAAATAGCATAACTGTCTACAGCCTAGATGATCGACTTTGGGACATAATTCCTAACAGGTGCCACTCCCAGCTTGCCTAGGAACTTCCTTAACCACACAACCTCCTTTTCGGTATCTGATGCTATAATGTACTCTACTTCGTATACTGAGTCTGCCACTGTATGCTGCTTAAAGCTTTTCTAGCAGATAGCTCCTCCATTCAGGGTAAACATAAATCTGGATACACTCTTGCTATCATCTCAATCAGACTGAAAATTGGAATCAATATACCCCATAAGTTTTAAGTCAGGTCTCAAAAAACTAACCATTTGTCTTTAGTATTATGCAAATACTTAAGGATAGTCTTTACTACCTTCCAATGTGCCTCACCTGGGTTAGACTGGTATCTACTCACTATCCCTAGTTAGTATGCCATGTCTGGTCTAGTACATGTCATGGCATACATGACATTACCGAAACATATGGAATCTTATGCATACGGTCTCTCTCCTCAGAAGTTGTCACAAAATCCTTCTTGGAAAGATTAATTCATGGCCTATCAAAAGATAGCCTTTCTTGAAATTTTTCATGCTGAACAGTTTCAACACAATGTCTATGTACGTAGATTGAGACAATCCCAAAAGCTTCCTAGATCTATCTCTATAGATTTTCATACCAAGTATGTAGGAAGCTTCACCCAAGTCCTTCATAGAAAACTGAGACGACAACCAGACCTTTATTCCTTGTAATGCAACAATGTTATTCCTGATTAAGAGAATGTTATCCACATACAGAACAAGAAATACAACTACAGAACCATAAGCCCATTTATATGTGTAGGGTTCTTCTTCGTTCCTAACGAAGCCATACATCTTGATACATTTATCAAAATGCATGTTCCAACTACGAGATGCTTGCTTCAGTCCACAAATGGACCTCTGCAGCTTGCACACCTTAGACTCATCTATGGATGTGAATCTTTCAGGTTGCATCATATACACCTCTTCTTCCAGCTCACCATTTAGGAAAGCTGTTCAGACATCCATTTGCTATATTTCATAATCTAGATATGCTGCCAGAGCAAACATAATCCGAATAGACTTGAGCATTGCCACAAGAAAAAATGTCTCATTATAGTCTATACCATAACATTGATGATATCCCTTGGTAACCAAACGGGCTTTATTGGTCTCCACCTACCCATCTGTGCCTCTCTTTCTCTCGAAGATCCATTTACACCCAATGAATTTTATCCCTTTAGGTGGATCTACGAATGTTCACACATTATTGACTTCTATGGACTCCATTTTGAATTTCATTGCCTTAAGCTATTTCTCAGAGTCAGACCTCTATTGCATCCATATAGGTGATCAGATCCTTGTTGTTCTTATCGAGCTCAACAGGATCACCATCCCAAACAAAAAAATTATATATCTATCGGACTGACATGGTACTCTACCAGATCTCCTTAATGGTTGCATAATAGGCTCGGATCTTATCAAATATGGTTCTATAGCAGTCCTAGAATGTGTTGTTTCCTCTACCTATTGAACTTTTCTAAGTTCAACCTCAACATCTTGAGTGCCTTCAATAAGGTACCCCTTTCTAAAAAGTAGTCCTAAGACTGACGAACACTCTATGTTCCTCAAGCAGATAGAAGAAATACCCTTTAGACCCAACAAAGAGGCACCTATGACCTAGGTCCAAGTTTATTCATCTACAAATGTTGACATAAGCCAAACACCCCTAAACCCGAAGATATGAAAGTGTTGGCTTGCGCCCAATCCATATCTCATATGGAGTTTTGTCAATAGATTTACTAGGAACCCTATTCAGAAGATGACATGCTGACTCAAGAGCATATCCCTAAAAGGATATAGGAGAGTGGCTAAGCCCATCATGGATTGGACCATATCTAATAAAGTCTGATTCCTTTTTCCATACACTCCATTTAATTGAGGTGTCCCAGGAGGAGTCTATTGAGAAAAAATCCCATTCTTCTCAAGATAAGTTAGAAACTCACCAGAAAGATACTCACCACCTCAATATGATCGAAGGATTTTAATAATCTTCCTAGTTTATTTTTCTACTTCATTACGATATTGTTTGAACATTTCAAACGACTCAGATTTATGACTCATAAGAAGACATAACCATACCTGGATAGGAATTTGTAAACATAATGAAATAGTTATACCGACCCCTGGCACTAATATTTATTGGTCCACATACATCAGTATGTACCAAACTAAGAATATCATTGGCTCGCTCACCTTTTCTAGTAAAGGGTGATTTGGTCATTTTACCAACATGACAAGATTCACAAGTTGGCAGTGATCACAATCACTGATATTTAGGAAACCTTCTCCAACTAACTTGTTGATTCTGTTCTTATTAAAATGACCTAGCCTACAATGCCAAAGATAAGTATCACTAACATTATCTATCCTAAGGCGTTTGCAAGAAGTTGTCATTACTATAACAGGTCGTGATAGTAAGTATATGCCATTACTTAAATGTCCATCCACAAGTTTTCACCATTCATAATGATAAAAAAATATCATTCCTTATTGAAAATTTATAATTCTTATTAGCCAACTGGCCTCCAAAAATGATATTCATAAGAAAAGATGGATAATAATGATAGTCATTCAAAATGTGATGGGGGACTAACTGGATGCTAGGATGATGCAGATGATCTTTAGGGTTTTAAATTAGGTTGAGGATTTCCAAAGACAAGAGAGAGTAATTCTAGGGATTCAGTAATAATAAGAACTATCAAGCAAGCAAGTAGTACCTAAGCAATGATAAAGAGAGGACCCCAGGATTGAGAAACCCTGTATGACATAGCTCTCAGATCAATACCTACTTAGGAGTCAGGGGACAAATCTCAAAGATCTGAAGTGCCCGATGCCGAGGTCACTCACTCTAGTGGATGCGGCCTGGATGATCGAGCCATCAATCCTACGGATGCGTCGACTGGCTGTCCGAAGATCTCGATGGCAAGGGCAAACAACTCCGTACTCGTGTCACCTAGCCGACCTGCGAGCATTCAAAGAAGGGTTAGGTTTCAATCGGAAGAAAGCAATAGAAGAAGGAAAGAGAGTTGTTATGGTGATGGCGAAGTTCTTCTTGACTCGAAGTTGGAGGATGGAGTTGCAGAAGTGACGGTAACTTGAGGCCTCACACCTCTCGACGCCCGAAGGCAAGGCGCTCTCTCACGGAGATCGATGTTCCTAGTGAATGAAGGCAACTAAAGAGAAATTGGATCTCAAGAAACTTGGTTTTTCATTCATCAAAGATTACCCTTACAAAGGAGGGGTAAGGTCCTTTTTATAGGCACCTTAGCACCCTATTTGAAATTCAAATGAAAATTACAAGTCCTCTTTGGAGAGGCACCAAAAATTTCAAAAAAATCTGATTTCTCTCCTTTGGCTGACCTTCACTTGGATTTGATTGTGCATGGCTTGATGTGAGGCTTGGAAGGGGGATCTTGTCATCCTTGAACTTGGAATGTTGGTCCTTTCTTTTGGAAGAAGACAAGAGATGGCTTATAGCAAGGCATGTGTTCTCCTTCTTTCCTTGGTTGTGCATCCAACTTTGGAATAGACAAGATGTGGGGAGTGGGAGGTGGAGGCGCCCATGGATTCTTGCCTTCCTTCCATAAATGTTCATATAGTTTGGGAAGAAAGCTTGATGGAGGGCTTGAAGCAAGGGATTAGATTTTCAAACTTTAACTCCCCTTTGACCTTCTCTTGGCCGGCCACCCATTTGTAGAAACAAGTTTGATAGGGGGGAGGGAAAGAGGGAGTGAATCATGTGATGTGTCCCTCTTTAGGTGTCCAAAACTGAAATGTGTGCCACCCACATAGCAAGTTGTCATGGTGCCACATAGGATGAAAAGGTGGGCCCTGAGCTGAGTTGGCTTCCTTCCTGACTTGGCTCCAAAGAGACTAGATTTTAAGACCATTCTTGCTAGGACCCATACTTCAAACCGACTCTGACTGGACTCAGTACAGGACATAATTGACTTAATACAGGACTGGACTCAGTACAGGACACAATTTGACCCAATTGGTTAAAATACAGGACTAGACACAGACACATGAGACTCAATTCAAAGAAAATTACAAGGTTTAGGCTTAAAGCCTTATTTCAAGACCTGAGAAAATGAAACCCTAATTGGACATCCACTGAGGGTTGAGGAGCCTCTGTCAGATTCTGGTGCCCACACCAATCTTTTGGGGTGGGAAAAACTCGACCCTATCGAGTAAGGGTTGAGATGGCTTAGGTACTCTTCTAGAAGGTTGGGATCGAGGCGCTGCAACTCCTCCCAGGTAATCCATGAGTCATCGAACTCAGGTCGTCCTTGCCATTGGACTAAGAAATGTTGATAACCTTTGCCCCGGGTGGTAATAACTTGGTTATCCAGGACACGCTCGATCCTCTCTCCTCTCTCAGGTATAATTGGAGGTGGACACTTTGGTTCGGGTTCGCTCTCAAATGAAAGGTTAGGCCCAAATGGCTCCTGGGTATTTGCTGGTTCCCTATACTCAACTAAGTCTGGGATATTAAAAGTCGAGCTAATGCCATAATTCAGGGATAGATCAAGCATATAGGCATTAGGGCCAACTCTCCTTATCACTCTAAAGGGGCCAGCTCCACGAGCATGAAGTTTCTTAACGGTTCCTGGTAGAAACTATTCAGGCCAAAGCCTAACCATTACAGAATCCCTAATTTCAAACTCTTAGGCTCATTTCTGAGAATCAGCCAAATTATTTTAAAATTTATATTTAACGTAGAATTCTGTCATGATGCAAAATGCAGACTTAACTAAGCATTCTTATTGAAAGGAATTTTATTGGACTCTCTAGGTCCTAAACCTAATAGATTATTGACTCTCTAGGTTTGACCCTGGTCTGGTATGCACAAGAAAAATTACCGTGAATCCCTAGCAGATGCCATAAAGTATGCCAAAAGTATGTAGCAAATGGGATGGTCTCTAAGGGTTCATGCAACCTAGTAATCTCTACGAAATGTAACCCTATGGCTCTAAAAATATGAGAAGGCTCAGGGAAGGGTAGAAAATAGGAGTCGGAGTCTTGGGGCAATCTCTGGGCATCATGAAACAGACCTTGGTTATTCAGGATAATCTTAAGATTTGGGCATTGTTCTATAGGTGCAAGTTCCAGGGCTAGATGGGTGTTCCTAGATAGTGGAAGGTCATTAGGAAAGTCTTTGGGAATGTTATCTTGAAAGTCCTCAAAACTAATGTCTACCTCTTGGGGTGGTTTTATAGGGACTTGTTCCTGGACCTCCTCTAAGGGCAATACTGTGAACCTTCACCTTCCTCTACAATGTTCGATCCTAACTTGGTCAGTTCTTCTTCAAGTTCTGTAGTGGGTTCAGGATCATTATCCTTAGATTCCTCTGATACGTCCATCTTGGGCCCATCTTCATCACACTTCGCCACTAAGCTTGATTCATGGATATCTTCTTAGGATTCCTTAATAGGCTCAGTGGTTTCTTCACTTACACTCCTGATGGGCTCAGACTTATCCTCTTCCTTTCCTAGCTCTTCAATCTGGGGATACCCTAAGTCTTGAATATCAATGCACTCAATTTGTACTTCAGGGTTCTTGTTCCTATCATTCATATGAACTAATGGGACAGTAGAAGTTGGTTGGTCTAAGGAAAGTTCACTAGGGTTGGGTTTGGGTCCAAAGGTACTGGTGCGGACACCAGAGGTACTAGAATAAGGTAGAGGCTTTTCAACCCTCTGTGGATCACTTAATAACATTCGAGTTGACTGTAATAAAGTTTAGTCCAACTGAATTGAGTCCTGTATTAGTCAGCTCATGTTGAGCTAGTTCAGTCCAGTATTAGTCAGCTCATGTCGAGCTAATTTTATTTTTTCAAGTCCTGTCCAAGCAAATGAAGACTCAGACTGAAGGATGCCCTATAAGCCAAATCTGAAATGTAATATATAGACCAATTTTAAATAAATTGACAATAATAAGGCATTATTTTCATCATTCGCTGTGTCATTATATGATGAACCCATAGGTTAGGGCTATGGTCCTAGGGCTGTGATGAGATCATACCAGTGAGATCTAAGGCCTTAAAACCCTAATCTAGAATATTCCTAGTCATAGGAACCCTGAGTTGGGGATCAGGGTTTCCGGTAAGACTGGCACATCCTATGTATGCTGAAAAGGGTGACTGCTCTCACAGTCACTTATGTAGGACACTAATACAAGGATGTGGGTGCTCATTACGAATGAGTTCACTAAATAGATCCAGTTTGAGAACATCTAATGGAGCCTTAGCTGCATGTCAATAGATGTTTCTCATAGTGGGAGTTGTACAAGTAGTCCTATGACCTGAGACTGCCATTATACCTTATGTACATGAACCCATGCTTTGGTTCAATCTCATTCATGACACTGGGTCATGCACAAGGTTGATGCTGGGTGTGGTGAATTGTATATGAAGGAAATGAGTAGGTCAACAAGGAATTGATCACTCCTAGTAGGAGGAGATTGCATCCAGCCAAATTAGGTCAGATGATGATTCAGGAAATCTTTGATCAAAGTACAGATATTAGAAATGATTTCTAATATCAAATTAATTGAATCATTAGTGTATGACTAAGCTGGGAATGAGTATAAACTGGATTTGACATGATTCCATATCCATAGTTACATTCGGGATGCAAGATGATTGAAGGATCGAATTGTACGGGAACTTTCCACTGAAGGGTAGTTTTGGAATTACACCAGAATTTCCATATCTTCCAGGTAGACATGACACGTTGCTAGACGTCAATCTTGTCTTGTGGTTGATCAGATTAAATGGTTTAATTGGATCACTAATTAGGAGGAGTCCTAATTGACTAACTCGAGTTAGCTCGATTTGACCTAAATCGATTAGAATGAGTTCTGATCAAATTAGGTCAACTTGCACTCGACCCACTGCTGGCTAGGTATGGAACCCAATGGGTCACACACTTAGGACAGATAATCAAGGATTCAATTGGAATTAAATCTCGTTTGCAGATGAACACACTAGCATGTGTTGCAAACCATGACTTCTACTTGAATCGGATTCGAGTTAGGGTTCCGATTTGGTCTTTTTAGATCCAAATTCATTCCGATTTGAATCTAATTGAAGATTCAAAACATTGGGCTAACAGTAGGCTAGCAATTGGGCTAACCTAAGAGGCTAAACCCTTTCCCACATCGCCTAAGCCCCTCCCCTCTCTTCCCACGCGCGCGCGCAAGGAGAAGAGTCCACGCGCGCGTGGACTCTCTCCAAGTCGCGTCTTTGCGTGAAAAGGAAGAAAAGGACGGCGTCTTTTGGCTGATGAGGCATGGATCAGAGTCCACCTAGGCGTGGACTCTTCAAAATAACAATTACCGTGAAAAAAAAAGAAAAAAAAAAAAAAAAAACATCGAAGGGGCGCGACTCTTCTTTCTGCGCGCGCCCTTCTGTGTTTTTCACGATCCTTCTTCGCGTCTTCCCATCCCAAAGGCCGTGAGATTAATCCCAAGGGCCGTGAGATAAAGAGAGAAGATGTGAGAAGGGAGAGAGGGACGTGAGAGGATGTTTTCAGATGAGAAGGCGCTCTCTGTCGCCTATTTAAGAAGAAGGCTTCACCGTAAAATTAATTCCAGATTTCTACAGCGAAGCCTTGCTTCTTTCCCTCTCCCTCTTCAAAAGATTGTTTCCCCTCCTCTCTTTCCTCTTTGATTCCTTTACAGAGCCTAGGCTCTGTCGAATCTCAGAATAGAAGGAGAGTCAGAGAGAGAAAACTCTCCGACGGTAAAGGAAGAAGGCGCCTCTTTTTCTTTCTTTCTTATATTAAGACAATTTTGTTAATTTTCTTCTCCCTCCAAGACAAGCCTTGTCTCATTTTAGGACAAGGGCTTATTCTTAAGACAAGAGTATCTTAAGGGGCCAAAGTTGCTAAAAACTAGGAGAAGGGTAAGAGAGAAGGTTTAGTCCCAGTTTGGCTAGAGGAGTCCTAGCCAATAGCCCATATATCAAGTTCTTGGGGTAGAACTTGATTGGAAGGAACCCAATTAGGAGTCACTGTCTTGATCATCTGCCCGTGTGGATCACCATCGGAGGGCGGACAAGTGGACGCCTGGAGTGTTCAAAAGGTTACTCAATTTGGAGTTTATTTCTACATCAGACTGGATATAGCGATCTGAGGTTAGTATCTAAACTATGTTTAAATTTGGACATGCATGTAGTCATAAGTTTTAATTGCTAATAAGGGGATTTTGGATTAGGGTTCGGACCTGATTTCATAAAATTTTGAAATCCACGCTTCCGCACTGGTTCCCGAACCCAACAGTGGTATCAGAGCCAGGTTATTAGGATTAAAACTTATGCAGTTCAATTCATGATGTAGTATCATGTTAAAGTTTTATATTGATGCACAATGCATGTCTTTGATTGAACATGAGTTTGATGATTGCCACCAGTTAGGGTTTTCCACTGAAACCCTAATTGTCTAGAGATATGATTAGCCCTGGAGCCATCATACTGAAATAAGGTTGCCCTGGCATAATGGTGTATCCATTATGTGGTAAATGGTTGTCCTAGTATGATGGCACACATTTCACATATTTGCTTAGTTTAAAGCATGTATTAATATATGTGATAGCTTTTAATTGAATGTGCTGGCACTGCATGAACCCCTCTAAAATTATATTAAGTGGTAGTATAGTTAACCGATAAGCATTATTAGTCATGATGGATAATTAGTCATTTCGGTGTCTAGAAAGGTGGTTCTGGGAAGGTAAAGGGAATCGTGGTTTTTAATTGTTCTGTTGACTGACCTGGCCAATTTTAAATTGGTGTCTAGGAAAGCAACGGGGGGACCCCCACATCTCTTCCACTAGCCTGGCCGATCTGATTGATTTAATTCTTGACTAACATGCTGGTGTTAAAATACTATTTTGGCCTTCCTTCATGATAGGTCATCATTGTGTTACGATCTATACTAGGTTTGTTGTGTACACACAAGACCTAATATGGTGACTAACACAATTTTTGGCCTAATACAATTATTTGTTTATGGCATGATTTAAAGTAATATTTTGTTGTGTACACACAAGGGTATTACTATTAAAGTCATGACTATATGGCTATGAAGGGTCTTACTTAACTAAAATATTATAGTTTGTTTGTATACACAAGGCTATTAATATTTTAGAGGCCGAGATAAGTTGAGAATTGTACAGGTTACAATTGGAAAGAGTTTTCCTACCTATGAACTTATATAGATTTGTTGTGTACACACAGGTCTTTTATAAGGGATTAGGATCTCAACCCCACTAAGAAAGAACAATTAAGGTTTCTCGATCATCGTATAGAGGGTTATGATGCTCGATAAAATAGTGGGAGACATAATTAAATTAAAGTCCTAATTTAATTATGTGTTGTCATTTCATGGTTGTTTGCTTATGTATTGTTCTTTGTTTAAATGTAGATAAATGGCCTCTTCACTCTCACTCCGTAGTATTTTAGATGCCAACAAATTGACTGGGCCTAATTATGTTGATGGCTGAGAAATTTAAAAATAGTACTCAGTCAAGAAAGAATTTTCTATATTCTTGATACCCCAATTTTGGAACCACCAAGGGAAGATGCCTCGCAAGAGGAGAAGACCACATATAATATGTGGCAAAATGACTCACTTACTGTCAAGTGCGTTATGCTTGCCTCTATGACCATGAGTTGCAGAGGCAGCATGATAGCATGGATACTAACTCCATACTGCTAAATTTAAAAGAACTTTATGGAGAACACAGTAGAACTGCTAGATATGAAATATCTAAGCAGTTGTTCGTGCAAGGATGACAGAAGGTACATCAGTACAAGACCATGTATTAAAGATAATTGATCTAATCACTCGATTAGGTCAATTAGGTTTTGTAATGGATGGGGAGTTGAATCAAGACTTGATCTTGCAATCACTCCCAGAGTCATTTTCACAGTTTGTTCTTAATTACCATATGAACAAACTTAATTCTTCCTTGCCTGAGCTGTTGAATATGTTGAAGACAGCAGAGAGCCATGTAAAGAAAAATAAGGCTCCAGTTCTTCTTGTGGATAAGAAGAAGACAGGCAAAAAGGGTTCCAGTAAGAGGATGAATCCCAAAGGGGGCATTAAGAAGAAGAAAGGAAAGAAGGCCTCCGGACAGATGACCTGCTTTCATTGTGGCAAGCGGGTCATTGGAAAGGAACTGCAAGGTTTACCTTGCAAGTGTGAAGCCTGGTGCATCAGAGGCACCAAAAGGTATGAATGAAGTTCATACTATTTTGTCATTGGATTCTTCCATTTCAAATACTTGGGTGTTGGATAACGCCTGTGGTCATAACATCTGCAAATCATTGCAGGGACTTCAGGGGCTTAAAGTATTAAAGGAAGGTAACTTTGAGCTCTACGGTGCTGGAGGGGACCCCATCCAAGCAGAAGCTGTAGGGACTTGTTTTGAAGTTACCTTCAGGGAAGATCTTGGAGCTAAGGAATTGTTACTATATGCCAAAAATCATTAGAAATATCATATCTGTACCCTTGTTACTTAAACAAGGATATACTATGAAGTAATGAGCAGTGGCTGCTCAATTTCTTTATCTAATGAAATTATATGTTATGGCATATTCTGCAATGGTCTATAACTCTTTCCACTAATGACAATATTTTTTATGTTTCTAACAAACGGAAAAGAGATGATGTTAACAATACCTTACTTTGGCATTGTCGACTTGGACATATTAGTGAGACAGGATTAACAAGTTATACAAAGAAAATTTCTTGATCCTTATGACTATGAGTCATTAGGAACTTGTGAATCATGTCTCATGGGTAAGATGACCAAGACTCCATTTAGTGGACATGGAGAAAGGACAAAAGAGTATTAGGACTCATACACACAGATGTATGTGGGCCTATGACAACTCAAGCCTATGGTGGATACTCATACTTCATCACATTTACTGATGATTTTTCAAGGTATGGATTTGTGTATCTAATGAAACATAAGTCCGATGCTTTTGAAAAATTTTTAGAGTATCAAAGTATGATAGAGAAACAGACAGGAAAAAGTATAAAGATCCTCCGATCAGATAGAGGAGGTGAGTACTTATCCACTGAGGTTCTTGATCACCTTAAAAATAAGGGGATCATCTCTGAATGGTCCTCCTTACACACCACAATTAAATGGTGTTGCTGAAAGGAGGAATCGTACTTTATTGGATATGGTACGGTCCATGATGTGCTTCACGGAGTTACCTTTTCTTTCTGGGGATATGCTTTGGAAACAGCAACTTATATCTTGAATAGAGTACCATCTAAAACTGTCTCTAGCACTCCATATGAATTATGGAGAGGTAAGAAGCCCAATCTTAAGTATATTAAGATATGGGGATGTCCAGCCTATGTAAAAAGAAATTTTGGACATAAACTGGATGCTAGAGCAGACAAATGTCTATTTATCGGATATCCTAGAGATAGTATAGGATATCTGTTCTACCACCCTACTGAGCAAAAGGTATTGGTCAGTAGGCATGCCACTTTTATGGAAAAAGAATTCATCCTACAAAAGGGCACTGGTAGAAATATCGAACTTAATGAAATTCAACAAATAGACACATCTCAGTCAAGTAAAACATAGTTAATATAGAACCTGAACACACTCCTATCGAAGGTCTGATAGGGTGCGACAAGCACCTGAGAGGTATGGGTTCATAATTGAAAATAATGAAGCCCAAATCATTCAAAATGATGAGCCTCTAACCTATACGGAAGCAATCATGAGTAGAGACTCAGACAGATGGCTGGAAGCCATGAGATCCGAGATGGACTCCATGTATGTCACCAAGTATGGTCTTTGGTTGATGCACCAGAGGGTATTAACCCTATTGGGTGTAAATGGGTCTATAAAAGGAAGAATGGGGCAGATGGCCAAGTTGAAACTTATAAAGCCAGATTGGAGGCTAAAGGTTTCAGACAAAAACAGGGAATAGATTATGATGAAACATTTTCCCTGTTGCCATGCTCAAATCTATTCGGATTATGCTTGCTATAGCAGCATATCATGATTATGAGATCTGGCAAATGGATGTAAAAACTGCATTCCTCAATGGTTTCCTTGAGGAAGAGGTTATATGTCACAGCCAGAAGGTTTTGTCTTGGAGACTAAACCTAATCAGGTATGTAGGCTAAAGAAATCCATTTATGGATTAAAGCAAGCATAAAGGAGTTGGAACATCCGATTTGATAAAACAGTCAAAGAATTTGATTTTTTCAAAAATGAGGATGAACCTTGTGTGTACAAGAAGACTAGTGGGAGTGCCATAGTTTCTTAGTTCTATATGTTGATGACATACTTCTTATTGGGAATGATATCCCAATGTTACAATCAGTCAAAGTGTGGTTATCGAAACAGTTTTCATGAAAGACTTGGGAGAGCATCCTACATACTGGGTATAAAGATCTACAGGGAAAGATCAAGAAGGATGCTAGGCTTATCCCAGTCTAGGTACATTGACCAGGTGCTAAAGAGATTTAGCATGGAAAAAAGTAAAAGAGGTTACTTACCTATTGGTCATGGCATACGTCTTCTAAGAGGATGTCTCCTAAGACACCTGAAGAAAGAAATAGAATGAGTTCTATACCTTATGCTTCGGCTATAGGATCGATTATGTATGCTATGTTATGTACCAGGCCTGATGTGGCATATGCCTGGGTGTAGCCAGTAGATTTCAGGCTGATCCAGGAGAGGATCACTGGAAGGCTGTAAAAAATATTCTTAAGTACCTGAGAAGGACTAAGGATATTTTTCTCATATACGGAGGGTCTGATCTTAACTAGAAGCCTATTCAGACTCTAGTTTTCAATCAGACCCAGATGATAGTAAATCCATTTCAGGGTATGTCTTTACCTTGAATGGTGGAGCAGTAAGTTGGAAGAGCACTAAACAGCAGACTGTAGCTGACTCAACTACCGAGGCAGAGTACATAGCTGTCAGTGAAGCCGCCAAGGAAGCTATCTGGATGAAGAAATTCATCACAGAGTTGGGAGTAGTTCCTGAGATTGAGAACCCGATGCCACTCTATTGTGATAACACTGGAGCAGTTGCTCAAGCTAAGGAACCGGGAGCCCATCACAAGTAAGCACATTCTGAGACGCTTCCATCTTGTCCGAGAGATAATCAAGAGACAAGAAGTCTGCTCAATAGAGTGGATACAAAGAACAACATAGCAGACCCGTTCACTAAGGCTCTACCACAGCGGGAGTTTGATCGCCACCCGACAGTATGGGGTTAAAGAATAAGAGCGATGGCTTTAGTGCAAGTGGGAGATTGAAAGGATTATGCCCTATAAGCCAAAATTTGTATCTCCCAGACCAATTGTAAATTGACAAGTTAATAAAGGCATAATTTTTCATCATTCGCTGTGTCATTATATGATGAACCCCATAGGTTAGGGCTATGGTCCTAGGGCTGTGATGAGATCATACCAGTGAGATCTAAGGCCTTAAAAACCCTAATCTAGAATATTCTAGTCATAGGAACCCTGAGTTGGGGATCAGGGTTTCCGTAAGACTGGCACATCCTATGTATGCTGAAAAGGTGACTGCTCTCACAGTCACTTATGTAGGACACTAATACAAGGATGTGGGTGCTCATTAGCGAATGAGTTCACTGAATAGATCCAGTTTGAGAACATCTAATGGAGCCTTAGCTGCATGTCAATAGATGTTTCTCATAGTGGGGAGTTGTACAAGTAGTCCTATGACCTGAGACTGCCATTATACCTTATGTACATGAACCCATGCTTGGTTCAATCTCATTCATGACACTGGGTCATGCACAAGGTTGATGCTGGGTGTGGTGAATTGTATATGAAGGAAATGAGTAGGTCAACAAGGAATTGATCACTTTTAGTAGGAGGAGATTGCTCCAGCCAAATTAGGTCAGATGATGATTCAGGAAATCTTTGATCAAAGTACAGATATTAGAAATGATTTCTAATATCAAAATAATTGAATCATTAGTGTATGACTGAGCTGGAATGAGTATAAAACTGGATTTGACATGATTCCATATCCATAGTTACATTCGGGATGCAAGATGATGAAGGATCGAATTGTACGGGAACTTTCCACTGAAGGGTAGTTTGGAATTACACCAGAATTTTCATATCTTCGGTATTCCGGGTAGACATGACACGTTGCTAGACGTCAATCTTATCTTGTGGGTTGATCAGTTAAATGGTTTAATTGGATCACTAATAGGAGAGTCCTATTGACTAACTCGAGTTAGCTCGATTTGACCTAAATCGATTAGAATGAGTTTGATCAATTAGGTCAACTGCACTCGGACCCACTGCTGGCTAGGTATGGAACCCAATGGGTCACACACTTAGGACAGATAATCAAGGATTCAATTTGGAATTAAATCTCATTGCAGATGACACACACTAGCAGGTGTGCACAACCATGACTTACTTGAATCGGATTCGAGTTAGGGTTCGATGTTGGTCTTTTTAGATCCAAATTCATTCGGTTTGAATCTAATTGAAGATTATTCAAAACATTGGGCTAACAATAGGCTAGCAATTGGGCTAACCTAAGAGGCTAAACCCCTTTTCCACATCGCCTAAGCCCCCCCCCTCTCTTCCCACGCGCGCGCTCAAGGAGAAGAGTCCACGCGCGCGTGGACTCTCTCCAAGTCGCGTCTTTGCGTGAAAAGGAAGAAAAGGACCGGCGTCTTTTGGCTGATGAGGCGTGGATCAGAGTCACCTAGGCGTGGACTCTTCAAAATAACAATTACCGTGAAAAAGAAAAGAAAAAAAAAAAAAAACACCGAAGGGGCGCGACTCTTCTTTCTGCGCGTGCCCTTCTGTGTTTTTCACGATCCTTCTTCGCGTCTTCCCATCCCAAAGGCCGTGAGATTAATCCCAAGGGCCGTGAGATAAGAGAGAGAAGACGTGAGAAGGGAGAGAGGGACGTGAGAGGATGTTTTCAGATGAGAAGGCGCCTCTCTGTCGCCTATTTAAGAAGAAGGCTTCACCGTAAAATTAATTCCAGATTTTCTACGGCGAAGCCTTGCTTCTCTTTCCCTCTCCCTCTTCAGAAGATTGTTTCCCCCTCCTCTCTTTCCTCTTTGATTCCTTTACAGAGCCTAGGCTCTGTCGAATCTCAGAATAGAAGGAGAGTCAGAGAGAAAACTCTCCGACGGTAAAGGAAGAAGGCGCTGATGGGGACATCATCCTGCACGAATCTCAGAGTAGCACAAATTTCAGAGCAGCAAATAAATTTGAAAAATAAATTTAGGATTTATCTTTTATTTGAAATTTAAATTAGAATTTTGTTGGTTATGATTGAGATATGGATGCTTATCTTATCCTATCTTTTATTTGAAATTTAAATTAGGATTTTGTTGGTTATGATTGAGATATGGATAGGCTTATCTTATCCTATCTTGTATTTAAATTTGAGTTATCCCTATCCTGTATTCAAATTCAAATGAGGGTTATGGAGCTTATAAATAACCCCTCATTCCTATTGTAAAAAGGGAGAAAAAATTGAATTTTTGGGATTTGGTTTGTCAGTTGGTTTGGCAGTTGTTGTTCAGGGCTATGGCCCATTATGTCTTCACCTGCGGGTGTTGATGTTGTCTTTGTCCTTCGGGACTTCGTAGGGGCGTGATGCCCTAGTTATCCCCCCATTTCATTTTCCTCCACGTTCTTTGAAATCCCCCTCATGGCTCCAGGAGTGACCTGGGTGGCAGGTGAAATACCCTGGGCTCCGCGTGTAGTGAGATGGGTGGTAGGTGAGATACCCTAGACTGCATGTAGTGAGGTGGGTGGCAGGTATAATGCCCTAGAGGTATGAAGTCTCTCTGTGAGAGTGGGTTTCAGGGTTCGTGGTAGTCCATCCTCGTTATCCTCCATCCCTATTTTTTCCTTCGTCACCACCATAAGAAATCAGAAAATAGAAAAAAAAATAGGATACCCTAATCTTCGGTGACTTCTTAGCTCGCCGTCGATCCTATCCCTATCCCGTGCCCCATCAACTTGGTATCAGAGCCTAGACGGATTAGGGTACGTTTCTTCTTCCCAACTCTTTTCTATGTTGACACCCCCTGCTACCATCGCTCGTGAAGACCGTCTCCGTCGCCTGCAGCCGATCCAGAAGTTGTCACCGACGGAGTCGAGTTCTCCCCACCTCAGGAGAATGATGGGGACATCATCCTGCACGAATCTCGGAGCAGCACAAATTTCAGAGCAGCAAATAAATTTGAAAATAAATTTAGGATTTATCTTTTATTTGAAATTTAAATTAGAATTTTGTTGGTTATGATTGAGATATGGATAGGCTTATCTTATCCTATCTTTTATTTGAAATTTAAATTAGGATTTTGTTGGTTATGATTGAGATATGGATAGGCTTATCTTATCCTATCTTGTATTTAAATTTGAGTTATCCCTATCCTGTATTCAAATTCAAATGAGGGTTATGGAGCTTATAAATAACCCCTCATTCCTATTGTAAAAAGGGAGAAAAAATTGAATTTTGGGATTTGGTTTGTCAGTTGGTTTGGCAGTTGTTGTTCAGGGCTATGGCCCATTATGTCTTCACCTGCGGGTGTTGATGTTGTCTTTGTCCTTCGGGACTTCGTAGGGGCGTGATGCCCTAGTTATCCCCCATTTCGTTTTCCTCCACGTTCTTTGAAATCCCCCTCATGGCTCCAGGAGTGACCTGGGTGGCAGGTGAAATACCCTGGGCTCCGCGTGTAGTGAGATGGGTGGTAGGTGAGATACCCTAGACTGCATGTAGTGAGGTGGGTGGCAGGTATAATGCCCTAGAGGTGTGAAGTCTCTCTGTGAGAGTGGGTTTCAGGGTTCGTGGTAGTCCATCCTCGTTATCCTCCATCCCTATTTTTCCTTCGTCACCACCATAAAGAAATCAGAAAATAGAAAAAAAAATAGGATACCCTAATCTTCGGTGACTTCTTAGCTCGCCGTCGATCCTATCCCTATCCCGTGCCCATCAACTTGGTATCAGAGCATGGTTGCATTAGGGTAGAATAGTTTTCTTTAAATCCAAGCAAGATCTAAAACTCACGCCTCCAGAGGGGTGTACTCCAGTACACTGTCACGACCCATGGGAATAATGAGCCCCTGGCCGGACGTGAGTTTTTAGATTGAAGTTTTGGGTAAGCCATTGCACTTGTTTGATTAGGTTCTGTTTTCTGAAAATTTGCATCTGTTTACTGTAATCTGTCTGCAGCTCCAAAGGAAAGTCACTAATTTTATTAAAATATTTTTTTTCTTGTTCCTTTTAAGTCAGTTATCACCATATTAAATTTCATCATCAGAAAAAAATTATAAAAAAAATAAAAATTTCTGCAGTTTGACACTGTCATTAGGGTTCTGTTCTGTCCTTTTTATTTATCTTCATTTGTAGGATCTGCTTAGATTAGTATAGATTTTAGTTTTAAAATTCCTTTCATATACATTGAAAATATAAGTTAGGAATCCTCTGTGAATTTTTCAGAATTTTTGGACATTTTTTTCATCACGTTTTCCACACCACTTTCAAATTGCAACACACTTCTGCAGCACCTTTGCATTTCATTCATCTCATGAGAAATCAAATTAAGGGCATCAATTTGACATAGGGTCAGGATTTCATCACCTGTCCCTAGCCCAAAAATCACCAACCAGCATATCGATCCCTGCCCATTAATTAAAATTGAGTAGAACGTTAATTGCCCTAGTGGGTTAGGGACACCAACAAGTTGGGTTCAGGTTAGGGTCAAGTTAACTATGTCAGCTAATTGGTGTGTGCTTACTGGCTTGGTGTCTAGGATTGGTGCATCAGGGCTTGTGATTTGGTCCGCCTACCTGGCCAATCTCAGATTGGTGTCTAAGGCTGGCAATCAGGGACCTTCAGGCGGACCAAATCACAAGCCCTGATGCACCAATCCTAGACACCAAGCCAGTAAGCACACACCAATTAGCTGACATAGTTAACTTGACCCTAACCTGAACCCAACTTGTTGGTGTCCCTAACCCACTAGGGCAATTAACGTTCTACTCAATTTTAATTAATGGGCAGGGATCCATATGCTGGTTGTTGATGGATTTTGGGAATGAATGAAAATTGAAGTTGAAATTTGGAAGTAGAAGTTGTCTTGTATTTTTTTCTTATGTGAAAGTTTTCCATCCTCTTCCTCCACGCCAAAGCCATTCTTTTTCCCTAGCAAAGCATCTTCCAAGCTCAAGTGAAGGCATTGGAGTCGGCCAGATCTACTCAAATTTCTGTTCTTAGTTCATCAATTCTCTCATCCCTTCTATATGTTCCTATCCTTCTTCCTTAACTTTGATCTTCATTGCAGGGTCCTTCGAAGTCTTTGAGTTGTAGGCTGGGTTCACCTTAACAAAGAACAAACAAGCTGAAGCCCCAAGTCCAGGGTTCTGATCTCTGTTATCCAGATTCTTCAGTTTTGAGCATTGGTAGTTTCAAGGTATGAATCAAAAGAAGGTTGGAAAGCTCATCAAGGTAAGTCCACAATCATTAGCCCCTATTGTCTAGATCTTCTTCCTTCTTAGTTTAGGATTGTGTCTAATCAAGTAAAAGTCCAATTTCTTATAATCCTTAAGTCTTATTATGATGAGTACAATGCTAGTGTAATTAGGTTTCATTGCTCTACAAACCATATTCAAAACATTAATCATATGCGTGCCACATCAGGCGCCTCTTTTTCTTTCTTTCTTACATTAAGACAATTTTGTCTAATTTTCTTCTCCCTCCAAGACAAGCCTTGTCTCATTTTAGGACAAGGGCTTATTCTTAAGACAAGAGTGTCTTAAGGGGCCAAAGTTGCTAAAAACTAGGAGAAGGGTAAGAGAGAAGGTTTAGTCCCAGTTTGGCTAGAGGAGTCCTAGCCAATAGCCCATATATCAAGTTCTTGGGGTAGAACTTGATTGGAAGGAACCCAATTAAGGAGTCACTGTCTTGATCATCTGCCCGTGTGGATCACCATCGGAGGGCAGACAAGTGGACGCCTGGAGTGTTCAAAAGGTTACTCAATTTGGAGTTTATTTCTACATCAGACTGGATATAGCGATCTGAGGTTAGTATCTAAACTATGTTTAAATTTGGACATGCATGTAGTCATAAGTTTAATTGCTAATAAGGGGATTTTGGGATTAGGGTTCGGACCTGATTTCATAAAATTTTGAAATCCACGCTTCCGCACTGGTTCCCGAACCCAACAAAGACCACATCATAGAAATGAAGACCAAGTCCAACCTGATTGAAGACATGGAAGTTGAGCCCAAGTCCAACCCAGCTTGAAGACTTGAATATCTCAGGAGGAGAAAATGAAAACAAGGACAAACCTGAAGCCCTGGACCAGTAGGAAGCAAACTGGGCCAGCCTAGGCCCAGGAAGGAGATTAGGGCGCCATTACTTATGGTGACCCTCCTCTTGGTCGGCCACTTATGGTCACCCCCTGGCCAACCAAGACAAGGAGAGGGAGAGCAAAGATTAAGGGATTTTCTACCTATGTTGCCTTATATTCCTAGTTAGGGTTCGAAAGGGAGAAGGAGTCCTATGTAAAGTCTAAAGTACCTTACTTGGGGCCCAAGGTTAAGGATCTATTTCAGGGACCCTAGTCTCTTGTATGAAACTTGATTTTGATATATGAAAGAATACTTGAGTTCTCTTCAACTTTGGTGTGTTACCCTGCTGTGTGCATAAAGGGGTTTGTGAGTTCTTCTTCCGGTGTTTGCAACTACATCCTACCGCCAGCCAATCCTCCAGAGCCTTGGCCGCCCACTCCAAATTCCTTTCCCCTTTGCTATTTTCTTTTATTTTCTTGATCTCCTCTAAGTTTTCTAACCCCTGACAGGTCGTTTGCAAGTCTCCGAGTTCCTACGAATCCAACAACTCCAGCCAAGCCTCAATCGGACCACTGAGCAGAAAGCGAGGTATCCGCGAGTTTTTGGCTTGGTTTTCCAGGACACATCCATCGAGGAACGAGAGATCCCTTCGCTGCGATCTTCATCGGGCACTTTAGACGTTGTCAGGTACAACCCCTCTACCTCCAGTAATTATATTGTAGGAGAACTTGTCCTAACCGAGGCTTCTCAGCCCGGCGATACTTCTTTATTACTTTCTACGTCCTAATCTGCATGCTTGACTTCAAAAATTCATACATAATTCTCTATAACTTATTTTGATCTGAAATTCGGGATTTAATCACTTAACTCCATATTAAAACACATAAAAATGATTGCATGCATATTAATCGCATATCAGGTACTAACCCTGCTGGGCTTAACTTGGTAGTTCATGAATTTTCTTTGATATGACTCAAATTCCCTAGCAGTGTCATAGGCTTCTTCTAGGCTATAAATCTTCCAATGGAGAAGTTCCTACTGGATATCCCTACGTAGACCATGTCAAAACCTAGCTATGGTCTCTGACTTAGATTCTGTGGTGTTACATTTCTTGACAAACTTCTGAAAGTTCTTGATATACTCAGACACTGGCCTATCATCCTGTCTCAGTCGGTACCATCGGTCTAAAAGTCTTTTCTCATAGGATCTACCTAGGTACTTATCTCTCAACTTACTTCTCATGTCTCTCCAAGTACGTATTTCTTCTTCTTTGTGATAACATTCACGCTCAATAACATACCCATGCGACCTAGCATGTTGGGTGAACTTGGTTTTGGCCAACCTAACCTGTCCTAATTTCGATATGTTAGCGCGCTCAAAATATTGATCCATTTGTTCTTCCCAATCAATATATGCCTCTTGTCTTCCATCAAAGATGGGTGTATAAGGTTCGGTGCTCCTAATGGGTCCCTCCTCAAAGTCATCCAAGTATGGGTATGGGCTCCTAGGGCTAGACTCAGGGGCAAGATCATGATCATAGGCTCTTGGATCAAGGGAATTGGGCCTAGAGGAGTTGAATTTAGCATGGGCCTTGCGGGCTTCAAACCTATCTTCAAACTTATCAAGCTTATTGTTCGTCCTAGCTATGTATTCAAGGATAAGCTTTAATTGATCTTCTCGTTCATTATCCATGGGTTCACTTGATTGGGAATGATGGATATGATAAAGGACTCCTGATCTAGTCGATATGAGTCAAGCATGCAAAATCGTCTATGATCTACAGACCTAGAATCTCAACTAGTTGCCTAAGTCAGGGTGGCAAACTAGTCTATAGTAACTCTGTGCTTGGCCAGGTAGGTGTAGGGGAGTGGAGGTCCCTGAACACCAACCTTAGCACCAATCTGGGATTGGCCAGGTAGGCGGACCAAACTCACAAGCCTTGAATCACCAAGCCTAGACACCAAGAGCAGCAGCACACACAGAATGGGCTGATGCCTAAAATAGAAACTTAGTCTTGACTCGACCAGTTGGTGTCCCTAAGCTCTCTAGAGCAAAATTAGTGTCTACTTAATTTTTAATTATAGCTTGGGTTCGATATGCCGGGTGGTGATTTTTGGGCTAGGGAGGTAATGAAATCCTAACCCTATGTCAATTTGCTGCCCTTAAGATGACTTATGAGAATGATGGCAAACAAATGATCTAATGAAATGTCACTAAGTTATATATATATATATTGGATTTTGATGTTTGATAATGGAATTAAGATGATGGAAATAAAAAAAATTATGACCCTAAATGCAAAATTAAACTATATGAAATGATTGAAGATGAGATGCAATGAGCCTGCTGAATTTCAGAGAAGAATTTGCTCTCAGTTAGTATTCTGGCTTGTAGAAACTTTACAAGTTGTAATAAAATCTAAGAAAATTCTAAAAAATACTTCTAGTTATGCAAAGTCTAGAAAAACTAAAATCATAAAAATCTGGTGTTCCTACAGGCAGAAATAATTAAAATATACTATATTTGGACAAGAAAAAATGCAGAAATTAAAAGACAGTGATCTAATGATGCAAAAAAAATTTTAGGGTTTTGAAATCTTTTTTTTTCCTTCTTATTTTTCCTTCGAAGGCCTATCACAGTGGCACCCCGACACACCTTAGGAGATCCCCGTGGAATGGAAAAAGAGGGTCTTGAAACCCTACTTTTCTCTTAAGATCGGACGGCCTGGTGAAGCACCTAATCCAGGTAATTAAGAAATGCTAAGTCCTAACCATGCTCTGATACTAGAAATGATGGGGGACTACCTAGATGCTAGGATGATGCAGGTGATTTTTAGGGTTTTAAATTAGGTTGAGAATTCTCAAAGACAAGAGAGAGTAATTCTAGGGATTCAGTAATAAAAAGAACTATCAAGCAAGCAAGTAGTCACTAAGCAATGATAAAGAGAGGACCCCGGGATTGAGAAACCCTATAGGACTTAGCTCTCAGATCAATACCTACTTAGGAGTCAGGGGGCAAACCTCAAAGATCTGAAGCGCTCGATGCCGAGGTCACTCACTTTGGCAGATGCGGCTTGGATGATCGAGCCATCAACACTACGGATGCACCAGCTGGCTGTCTAAAGATCTCAATGGCAAGGGCAACCGACTCCGTACTCGTGTCACCTGGAGGACCTGTGAGCATTCAAAGAAGGGTTAGGTTTCAATCGGAAGAAAATAATAGAAGAAGGAAAGAGAGTAGTTGTGATGATGGCAGAGTTCTTCTTCACTTAAAGTTGGAGAATGGAGTTGCGGAAGTGATGATAACTTGAGGCCTCACACCTCTCGATGCCCGAAGACGAAGGCGCTCCCTCACAGAGATCGACGTTCCTAGTGAATGAAGGCAACTAAAGAGAAATTGGATCTCAAGAAACTTGGTTTTTCATTCATCAAAGATTACCCTTACAAAGGAGGGGTAAGGTCCTTTTTATAGGAACCTTAGGACCCCATTTGAAATTCAAATAAAAATTACAAGTCCTCTTTGGAGAGGCACCAAAAATTTCAAAAAAAATTAGATTTTTATCCTTTAGCCGACCTTCACTTGGATTTGATTGTGCATGGCTTGATGTGAGGCTTGGAAGGGAGATCTTGGCACCCTTGAACTTGGAATGTTGGTCCTTTGTTTTGGAAGACGAAGAGATAAGGCTTGTAGCAAGGCATGTGTTCTCCTTCTTTCCTTGGTTGTGCATCCAACTTTGGAATAAGACAAGATATGGGGAGTGAGAGGTAAAGGTGCCCACATATTCTTGCCTTCCTTCCATAGATGTTCATGTAGTTTGGGAAGAAAGCTTGATTGGAGGGCTTGAAGCAAGGGATTAGATTTTCAAACTTTAACTCCCCTTTGACCTTCTCTTGGCTGGCCACCCATTTGTAGAAACAAGCTTGATAGGGGGGAGGGAAAGAGGGAGTGAGTCAAGTGATGTGTCCCCTCTTTGGGCATCCAAAACTGAAATATGTGCCGCCATATGGCAAGTTGTCATGGCACCATATAGGAAAAAGGTGGGCCCTGAGCTGAGTTGGCTTCCTTCCTGACTTGGCTCCAAAGAGACTAGATTTTAAGACCATTCTTGCTTGGACCCATACTTCAAACCGACTCTGACTGGACTCAATACAGACATAATTGACTCAATACAAGACTGGACTCAGTACATGACACAATTTGACCCAATTGGTCAAAATACATGACTGACACAAACACATGAGACTCATGATGCAGGACAAAAATCGATGTAACCTGGTTATTTGAAAAATAGGGAAACAACCAAACAAACTAGGACCGTGGGAGGGCTAAGAAGCCTCCCGGGACTAGGGCATACTGACTCCAAAATCCTAAGACAGCTGATCTCTTTTGTTTTCAATTTTCTGGATAGATGTAGCGAAGGAAGGATGGAGATGGGGAACCAGGAACTAGAACTCATGGCCCTGAGACTCACTCTAGCGGGAGACGCACACAGAAAGTCATGGGTCAAAGCCTAAAGCTACCCTCCTGAGGGATCACAGCACCAGCTACCCTGAGCATAAAGCTACCCTCCCGAAGGGGTCACAGCACCAGCTACACTGAGCTCTCATCGAACCCATAATGCACACAGCAGGGCTCTCACATAGATGTGCTAGGATGACTCTCAAAGGACACGAGGGGATAAAGAAAACGAGATATGGGATAACTAGGATGCTCATCGAACCCATAATGCACACAGCAGGGAACGCCTCACACCCCTCATCGAACCCATAATGCACACAGCAGGGAACGAAGGAAAACGGGCCTTAGCCCAGAACCAGAACCGGAATCGATGGCTAAACCAAAAATTTCATTCAACTCTCTGACAATTACAAGGGGAGAGGGGGCCTTTATATAGAAAAACCAAAACCCTCAGTTTCTTAGCCTCCAAGAAAACTAAAAAAGGAAAATAAATTACATCAAAATTCGTGTTGCATCAAAAATGATGATGATCTGCTCTGAGAAGCATGTCGGCTTGATGATCTGCTCCAGAAAGCGTGCTGCTCTGAAAATAATGGGATTGCTTTGAAATGCGTGCTATCTCATCTCATGGTCGAGCGGAAGATCGATCTACCGATGGAGCATACGGCCGGCGACGGGAAGTAGGCAGCTAATGGGGACGGATGATGAGCGACGGCTGGCCGGTGGTGGGCTGCAGGCGGGGCGGCATAGGGGAAACGGCACGGCACGCCTATTTTGCTGCCGTTGGTCTCACGGCCGTGGGAGACCTCCTGGGCGCCGGCGTGTGGACGGTGGGGAAGGCCGGGGATGGCGGGAAGGTGGCGGCGGACAGGCAGGCGGCGGAGCAGGCGGCCACGGCAGGTGGTGGCGCAGGGGCGGCACGACACGCATGGCCATGCCGTTTAGGCTTCCCACGGTCTAGGGCCCAAGGGCACCGGCGAGGGCCCTCCGACGGCCGGGCGTGAGCCGGCGGGCGGCTTGCAGGTGGCCGGTGGCAGGCCAGCGGAAGCAAACGGCGATGGTGGCCGTGTGGGACGTGGGCGACGGTTGGTCTTCCCACGGTCGTTCATCTTTCATGGGCTAGGTCGGCGGCGGCGGCTCCTCTGGCCAGGGCGGAGGCCGGCGAGCGGCGGCGGCGGTCCAGAGGGGGCGGCCAGGGGTCGGGCAGCCCGGATCTGGGGCTGGAGGGGGCGGCGGCTAGGGTTTGAATTTTTTTAAAAACCACAGGAAGAAGATGGAATAAGGCTGGAATAAGATTGGAATAATATTGGGATAAAGCTGGAATAGAGTGAATAGGTGGAATAGCGAGAATAGGTAAAAATAAAAAAATGCGAGAAAGAAAGAAAAAAATAGAAAAATACCCAGACCTACCTTGGATCCCCATCAACTCAATTCAAAGAAAATTAGAAGGTTTATGCTTGAAGCCTTATTTCAAGACATGAAAAAATGGAATCCTAATTGGACATCCATAGAGGGTTGAGGAGCCTCTGTAGGATTCTGGTGCCCACACCAAAATGACATTACAGGACTCGAAAACTAACTTGTTAACTCCCAACACCAGGACTGGAACTTGACTTCCATTTTCTACATTCAGGAATTTCTCACCATCCTCGAATCTCCTACTAACTTGAAGCCCCTACAAAGAATTGCAAATATGAATAGGACTTCCGATATCCAATACCCAATTAGTAGTATTATATATAGAAAAATTATAAGGTGTCCTCATTAATTACCTTGTGTAGCAACAGCTTGCTACTTTCTCTTCTTTGGCCTGTTCGAGTTAAGAGTAGCAAGGTAGGTAGGATAGTTCCTCCTCTAATGACCCTGCTTCTTGCAATAGAAGCACTCCGCCTTACTCTGATCAGCCTTCTTCCTCATCTGACTAGGCCTAGCACTTTGCACCTCCCACTAGGTTCACCAACCCTTTATTAAGTTGATGATCTTTCTTGTAGGTCTACAATAAACTCAACAAACCATGGTAGTTTACTACAGGCCTATTCAATCTACAGTGATAAAGAAAGTCCAAGTAGGAAGGAGGCAAGGAATTCAAAATTGTATCTTTCCCCAGCTACTCATGCAGGGAAATCTGTGCTTGCCCAAATGCTCAATCAACTCGATCATGTACAGTACATGATCGATGACTGATGCTCCATCATGAATTCGAGTACTAAAAATGGTAGAGAAAATCCTGTACCACTCAACATTATCAGGTGTGCCAAAAGACTCCAACATTTGAAGGATCTCCTCTAGCTGGGCTTCCTCGAACCTATGACCGAACTCGTCATTCATCACCACCAACATAATATATTGCACTGTAGTGTAGTTACAGAGCTACTTCTGATAAGCATTACTGACTGCAGTATGGGCATTGGCAGCAGGTTCCTTAGGTGTAGGATTCGCTCACATATAGGATCCTTTCATGCTCCAGAACTATTCTGAGTCTTTAATACTAGTTATCGAAGTTAGGACCCATAAGTTTGTCATTGTCAAGCAATTGTCGAAGTGACAGACTGGTAGATATATCTGAAAAAAAAAACCCAAAAAAATGTTAGTGTATATGAATTATTAACATCTTACAGATATGGACTTTAGTCTAAAGGTTTCTCCCACTATTTTGCACAGATTTGTAACCTCTACACTCCAATCCAAAGAATAACACTTACTCCTTAGCGAGTACTAGAATCCAATAGATTACACATGAGCCCAACTTTGGCCGGCCAATCCATGTGCATCTAAAAGTTAGGTTCATAACCAATTACTTCTCGAAGCAATTTCTAGTATATAATTTTTGCCCCAGGGTGCCAATCAATCAGCCTTTGGGCCTCTAAATAAAGGTCCTGGTCAGGTCCAACCATTAACATGACTGAATTCAATACTTCTAACTAACAAATGACCAAGCCCGACTTTGGCTAGCTAACCTGAACACTTATTAAGATAGTTGCACTGAGCCATCATATTATGAATGGCAATTCCACTAACTTGATGACCATCCGATCTTTGGATCTGCCGATGATCACCCTACTAATGGACTCATTACCATCCACTTAATAGGAGGCTAAGACTAGGTTATCCTATAACTTTATCTTATAAAGGACCTAATTATTTAGAGAATTTAATTCTTTGTGACATATTTAGAGAAGGCATGGACCTAATTAAGAAACCTCCCACTAGCTCATAGAGGGGCTCATGATCAATTGGTCCTTGGGCACTTAATAACCAGTCATGATTGATTAACCTTAGTTGACATGGGTTAACTCGAATCAATAAGTTATCCAATCAATTCTGGTTCACCACATTGGCCAGGTAAGTGAGATCAAGGGATGTGGTTGTGCCAAGTAAGCCTCTTGCCTTTGACACCAACCTTAGTTGGCCAGGTAAGAGTTGCCCCCAAAGAACCTTGATCAAGATGCCAGAATTACCTTAGACACCAATTGGTTTACCAGACTCAATTGGACCAACCTAAAGACTCGGGCTCATGATGAAGCCAAAAATCAAGTCCATATAGATGTATGCACCGATCAAACTAACTAATTAGAGTGATCTATAGAAAAAATACCTAATACAATATTTGATTAGACTTATTCTCTATTTAATCCTGATGTGGTATATCCACAGATGTGGAGCCTTGCTGGCAAAAGACCCATCCCTGGGCATGATGGCCCAGTAAGGGGCTAAGGCAAGCCCTCCTACCGAGGTCAGCTCCTAGGCGGAGTCGTGCTCAAAAGATGAGCCTTCTATCTAAGGCCAGCTCTCGACCGGGGTCATGCTCATGTTGCCAAGGTGACCCTCCGGCCGACATTAACTCCTAGCTAGAGTCGAGCTCATAGGGTGAGCCCTCCGTTTGAGGCCAGCTCTCAGTCGGGGTCATGCTCATGCTGCTAAGGCAAGCCTTCATGCCAAGGTCAGCTTTCAGCTAGGGTCGAGCTCATTAGATGAGCCTCTGTCTAAGGCCAACTCTGAACCGGGGTCATGCTCATGCTACGAAGGTGAGCCCTACTGGCTGAGATCAGCTCCTAGTCGGAGTCAAGCTCATAGGGCGAGCCCTCCATTTGAGGCCAACTCTCGACCGGGGTCATGCTCATGCTACTAAGGCCATAGTTCCCGCCAACGACGTGAGGGGGAGGAGGATCAATGGAGACACAAATCATGACAAAGTGGGACCTGGCCACCCACTACCTTCGGGAGGTGGCACACGTCCTGCCATAAATACAAGCTCTGTAACACACCACCTGCACGACCTGCAACCCCCCATGACACCAGAACCCAAGCCTTTTCAAGAAGGTATTCCACTAAGGCCCCAGGCCATGCAACACTCCAATGGTTCCCCCCATAATGGGAATGTGCCATCATGGCTCGGGGCTCAGTGGCATGGAGCCCACCCCTTCCATGGGAAGTTACACCATCAGAAGGGTAAGACTGGCCCGACAAAAGGGTGACAGCGAGTAATCAAAAACCCTTCTACAAAAGGTACCTGAAGATGGACACCTGGAAGAGGCCCCAAACCTAGTCTGGGCCACCCCATCCATATAAAGTCAAAGAGGGGAGGTGAGTAGAAGGTAAGTAAGCAAACAGAGAGAGAAGGGGCAAGGAACCACTCGAGGGAACCACTCGAGGGAATCTCCCAAGCTCTCTCTCGCTTTCTCTCAAATCATTTCCATTCCATTTTCAACCCTCTACGTGGTGAGTCCCACAAGATCTCCATCGTAGAGGTTCTATTCCCCTCGATCATCCCACTAACTTGATCATCGAAGTGTCCCCATCAAAATCCCTGGCCCGGGTCTCCATTGTTTTGTAGGTTAGCTAGCCAAGGAGGCAAACGGAAGAGAAGACCAAGCGCCCCATGGGAACCCAACACATCATAGCTCAGTGAGAGCCCAGCGCATGGATACTCTAGAGGGTGGATGCTTGGACACCTCGAGAGGTTACATCGACCTATTTATTTTGCTGTTGTAGATCTTATTTTGCTGTTGAAAGAGTTCAACCGATCGCTGCTGATCTGATCTGAAGACTGAGGGAGTCGGCTTTGATCGAGTATATTTTATTTTGAGATCATGCATGCCTAGATCTAGTTGTTATCATATGATTTATAATTGTAGCAATTGCCTATACATGCCTGTCTATTATGCTACATGCATCATGATATGTTAGATCCTGTGAATGAGTAGGTACTTTCCGCTGCATGTTTAAATTTTTAATTATGCAATACCTGCTCCCTAGTGTTGCATGCCTAGAGTAAGCTTCTACTACACCAGGTTTTCCTTCAATGGTATCAGAGCCACAGGTTCCTGTGTAGCATATCATGAATGCATATGTTAAGGATTACTTTTAGGAACCTAGTTGAGACCTTCACCATAGCCATGTGTCCGTAGAAAATCAAGGTTAAAACCCCTGAGTTTCTATGGCACGAGGCGGTTCATCTGTGTTGGCCTTTTTAGAAGGATCCTTAAAGAAAACCTATGGTATTAAAAGTGTTAATCCTGATTCATGTACATTGGCATGTCTAAAATGTTTAGGGCTTGCAATATTATAATTGATATGATGAAACTAGATATGATGAATGAAACATGTAAAAAGAGTTTTACATGAATTTAATTAAAAATGTTTTAATTAAAAGATGGTTTATAATCTACAATTATGAATTGAAAGATTAATTAAATGACAAGTTTAATTAGGGTTTATGAATCCTAATGTCATTTGAATAAGCCATCTGGGTTAATTAGGTTAGCTATCTGATTGGGTCCATCATTTGGGTTAGACCTGAGGTTAATTGAATTGGATTTAAGAGAACTAATCAAATGTTGATTAAGGACTTCTTTTTAGTATCTATCTAATAGTTAGATGGGTTAGTCCATTCTTCCAAATGGATCTAATTAGTGGCTCTATGGAAAGCCCGAGTCCTTAGACTGGTCTAATCGAGTCTGGTTAATCGATTGGTGTCTAGGCAGGTTTGGCATTTCTGATCATGGTTGCATGAGGCTATCTCTTTCCTGGCCAACTTGGTTGGAGTCTAGGAAAGATGGTTAATGGTGGTTACTCACCTATTATCTCACCTACCTGGCCAATATGATCAACCAGAATTGATTAGAAAAGCTTATTAATTCGAGTTAACCCATGTCACCCAAGTTGATCAGCTTGACTGATCTTTAGGTGCCCATGGACCAATTTGTTGAATTGTATTCAACCCTCCTAAGAATTGATTTGATTAGTAGGAGGTTGATCCATGTTCTTCTCTTTATTCTTCTGTTATAATTTAATTAAAATCCTCTACAATTATTAGGTCCTGAAAAAGACCAAGTCAATGAGTTGATGGTGTCTTAGCCTTCCATTGAGTGGGTTAGTAATGTATCCTTTAGCCTGTGTACATCGGCAGTTCCAAAGAATGAGTGTGCATCCGGTTACTGGAATTACTCTCTCATAGATGATGGTTCAGTGCAACCTTCTTAACAGTGATCAGGTAGGCTGGCCAAAGTCGGGCTTGGTCATTCGTTAGCTGGAAGCATTGGATTTATCATATTGATGGTTGGACCTAACCAGAGACCCGTAATAGGAGGCCCAAAGGCCGATTGGGAGTTTTGTGGGGCAAAATTGATTACTGGAAGTTGCTTAGGGAAGCAATTGGTTAGAGAACCTACCTTTAGTTGCGTATGGGTGAGGTGGCCAAAGTTGGGCTCATACATGGTCTATTGGATTTCAGTACCCACTATGAAATGTTGATTTCACAGATTGGAGTTAGAGGCTCCCAATCGAAAAATTAGTGGGAGGGACCTTTAGACTAAAGTCCAAGTCTTTTGGTTTAATTGATTAATTCATATACTAACATGGTCTCAATTTTCCTTTTAGATGTCTTCAAACCTTTCGCTCCAGTCACTTCTCGATAGTGAGAAGTTAAAGGGTTCCAATTTCGATAGCTGATATCAAAAGTTAAGGATTGTCCTGGAGCACGAGCGGATCCTTTATGTGATAACGGATCTAGTACCCGAAATCCCTTCTACCAATGCTCAGAGTTCGATCAGGGACACTTATTTGAAGTGGGTTTCTGATCAGACTACTGTGATGCATAATGTTGGCAGCTATGAATGACGAGTTCAGTCACAAATTTAAGGAGGCCCAGCCAGACGAGATCCTTCAAAAGTTGAAGGAATCTTTCGGCATGCCAAATGATGTAGAGCGTACAAAGTGTCTTGTACCATCTACAATGCCAAAATGCATTATAGCGGTTTGGTCACTGATCATGTATTGTACATGATCGAGATGATTGAGCGATTGGGCAAGCTCGGATGTCCCTTGCACGAGCAACTTGGCAAGGAAGCAATTTTGAATTCTCTACATTTCTCCTATCTTGACTTTCTTGCTAATTATAGAATGAATAAGCCTGCAGTCAATTTTCATGGTTTGATAGGTGATGGGGACATCAGCCTGCATGAATCTCGGAGCAGCATGAATTTCGGAGCAGCAAATAAATTTGAAGAATAAATTTAGGATTTATCTTGTATTTGAAATTTAAATTAGGATTTTGTTGGTTAGGATTGAGATATGGATAGGCTTATCTTATCCTATCTTGTATTTAAATTTAAGTTATCCCTATCCTGTATTCAAATTCAAATGAGGGTTATGGAGCTTATAAATAACCCCTCATTCCTATTGTAGAGGAGATAGAAGAAATTGAATTTTTGGGATTTGGTTTGTCAGTTGGTTTGGCAGTTGTTGTTCAGGGCTATGGCCCATTATGTCTTCACCTGCAGGTGTTGATGTTGTCTTTGTCCTTCTGGACATCGTAAGGGCGTGATGCCCTAGTTATCCCCCCATCTTCGTTTTCCTCCACATTCTTTGAAATCCCCCTCATGGCTCTAGGAGTGACCTGGGTGGCAGGTGAAATACCCTGGGCTCCGTGTGTAGTGAGATGGGTGGTAGGAGAGATACCCTAGACTGCATGTAGTGAGGTGGGTGGTAGGTATAATGCCCTAGAGGTGTGAAGTCTCTCTGTGAGAGTGGGTTTCAGGGTTCGTGGTAGTCCATCCTCATTATCCTCCATCCCTATTTTTTTTCCTTCGTCACCACCATAATGAAATCAGAAAATAGAAAAAAAAAAAGGATACCCTAATCTTTGGCGACTTCTCAGCTCGCCGACGATCCTATCCCTATCCCGTGCCCCATCATCTTGGTATCAGAGCATGGTTGCATTAGGGTAGAATAGTTTTCTTTAAATCCAAGCAAGATCTAAAATTCACGCCTCCTGAGCGGGTGTACTCCAGTACACTGTCACGACCCATGGGAATAATGAGCCCTGGCTGGACATGAATTTTTTAGATTGAAGTTTGGGTAAGCCATTGCACTTGTTTGATTAGGTTCTATTTTTTGAAAACTTGCATCTGTTTACTGTAATCCGTCTTCAGCTCCAAAGGCAAGTTGCTAATTTTTTGTTGAAATATTTTTTTCTTGTTACTTTTTAAGTCAGTTATCACTATATTAAATTTCATCATCAGAAAAAAATTATAAAAAAAATGAAAATTTCTGCAGTTCGATACTGTCATTAGGGTTCTGTTCTGTCCTTTTTGTTTATCTTCATTTGTAGGATCTGCTTAGAGTAATACAAATTTTAATTTAAAATTCCTTTCATCTGCATTGAAACATATAAGTTAGGATCCTCTGTGAATTTTTCAGAATTTTTGGATATTTTTTTATCACATTTTCCACACCATTTTCAAACTGCAACACACTTCTGCAGCACCTTTACATTCATTCATCTCATGATAAATCAAATTAAGGGCATCAATTTGACATAGGGTCAGGGTTTCATCACCTGTCCCTAGTCCAAAAATCACCACCATATCGATCCCAGCCCGTTAATTAAAATTGAGTAGAACGTTAATTGCCCTAGTGGGTTAGGGACACCAACAGTTTGGGTTCACGTTAGGGTCAAGTTAACTGTGTCAGCTAATTGGTGTGTGCTTACTGGCTTGGTGTCTAGGATTGGTGCATCAGGGCTTGTGATTTGGTCCGCCTACCTGGCCAATCTCATATTGGTGTCTGTTGGCTCCACCCAGTGATTTTGATGAATAACAAAACATTGAGCACATATTGTATTCTAATGTGAATTTCAAGTTATGAGTTTTCAGGAAGAAAGCACCTCAAAATTTCAAAAACTTATGGTGTATGGCATGCAATGGCACGGAGAAATTCTCACATATCTGGACATTCTCTTCATTGAAAAAGGGCTAATATTTGCTTAACTATTATGTGTTTATGCATTTATGAACTTTATTTTTGATTTCGAGGCTTTTACTCTTGATTCTGGATGTTTTCAGTCTTAAGTGTCGACACCTGGACAGACAAGTGTCGACACTTCAGCATTTGGCACGAAGAAAAATCCTTGGCATGCCAAGTGTCGACACCTAGAATTCAAGTGTCGACACCAAGTGTCGATACTTAGGTTTCAAGTGTCGACTCAAGGCCTGAGAATTTTGAAAATACAGAACTTGTTGGTTTGAGGATTTTTTGTGTCAAGTATCGACACCTGTGCATCAAGTGTCGACACTTGAATGATCAAGTGTCGACACTTGAATGATCAAGTGTCGACTCCCAGAATTCAAGTATCGACACCTGACAGCCAAGTGTCGACACCTGACAGCCATGTGTCGACACTTGCAGCCTGACAGCTCTAACAGATCTATTTTCTGGCTTGCAGAAATGGGATTTCAAGCTCCAAACGGCTATTTCCAATGCTCCAATGGTCACAAACCATTTTTAGAAGGTTTTTGGTGTATTTAATCTCCACCAACCTCATTTAAAGTAAGTGAAGTGAGAAGAAGTCAAGAAGAGAAAGAGAGAAGTCTATTCAAGAGCATTCAAGTCCACTCTAAAGCCAAAAAGCCTTTATTCTCTCCAAAATTCAAATCAAAAGCCTCTTCTAGCTTGATTCTACTGAAAAAGCCTACTTGCTCAAATCAACTACATTCCGAAAGGAGGCAACTTGAAGAAGAGTGAAGTCAAAGCAATCCTTGGGCTTCAAAGATTCCAATCCACTCTTGAAGAGAGTTTGTTGTAGCATTTAAATTTATATCTAATTTGTTGTGCTTTAACCTTGCTTTCAAGGGTGTCTTGAAAGAAGGTTATTGTGGTTTGTTGGTGAGCCAAAGTGTTAAAACCAACTAGGGTTAACTTGTGACCCGAAGACAAAACAAGTAGTTAGGTTTGTTGGTGAGCCTAAGTGATAAAACCATCTTAGGTTTTTGACTTGTGAGCCTTGTAAAAACAAGTCAACTGTAATCTGGTGTGGATTATAGTGGAATTCCCAAGGGTGGCTTGGGGAGTGGATGTAGGTGCTAGGTTTGCACCGAACCACTATATATTGTATTTGTGTGTGATTGCTCTTTTCTTTTTGCATTCTTTAATTAAGTGCTATTATCTTGCATCTAATTATTTGTTACTCACAAGCACCACTAGACCATTTGTTAAATTTTTAAAAGACCCAATTCACCCCCCCTCTTGGGCTCCATTTCTAGGCAACAAGTGGTATCAGAGCACCGGTACTCTCTTGTAGGTCCAAGGATCTTGAGTAAAAGATCATGGCAGCCCTAATAGGCATGGGTATTGTTGAAGGTCAAGCCTCAAACCGACCCCCACTGTTTAATGGCACAAATTATACATACTGGAAGACACGCATGCGCATATTTATACAAGCTCTTGATTATAATTTATGGAGAACAATAGTAAAAGGTCCTCATTAGCCTACAATGATGATTAATGGCATTCTCACCCCTAAATGGAAGATGATTGGGATGAGAGTGACATTAAGCAAATTGAGCTTAATGCAAAGGCAAAACCTTTTATTCTGTTCTCTTGATCCTAGTGAGTTTAACAGAATATCCAACTGTCCTCTGCAAAAGAGATTTGGGATACACTTGAGGTTACCCATGAGGGTATACACCAAGTAAAGACCACCAAAGTCAACATGCTAATTCACACTTATGAAATGTTTAAAATGGAACCTACTGAATCTATCAGTGAAATGTATACTAGGTTCACAAACATTGTGAATGGCATGAGAAGTTTAGGAAAAATAATTTCTAATGGTGAACTTGTAAATAAACTTCTCAGGTCTCTACCAGCTTCATGGGATGCAAAGGTCACTGCAATCGAAGAAGCAAAAGATGTCAACACTCTCCCACTGGAACAACTGTTGGGCTCCTTAATGACATATGAACTATCTATCAAACAGAAGAACGGAGAGGTGGACAAAAGAAAAAGACAATAGCATTCAAATCTACTACCAGAGAAGACTCAAGCGAAGACTCTGAAGAGGATGACAAAGAAGATGAAACTGCTATGTTGGCAAGGAAGTTCAGAAGGTTTATGAGGAAAAGAAATTCAACTACAAAAAGAACCTCTGAAGGGTGAGCCCAGTAAAGAAAAAAGATAAAGAGAAGAAGGAGGAGCAGCCCACATGTTTTGAGTGCAAAAAGCCAGGGCATTTCAAGGTAGACTGCCCCTTACAAAAGAAAGGCAGAAGAAAGTTAAGGAAAAAGGCCATGATGGCAACCTGGAGCGAAAGTGAAGACTCCAGCTCTGAGGAAGAACAACAGGAAGTAGCAAATTTCTGTCTAATGGCCGATCAAGAAGAGGTATGTTCTGAAACCGAAATGAACTATCTTTTGATGAGCTTCATGAAATTTTTGATGAACTAGTAATAGAATTTCAAAAATTAAAGTCAAAACATAAAGACTTAAAGAAGCAAAATCTGGAACTAGCTAAAATAAATAACAACCTTTCAAATGAGAATGAATACCTTCTAATAAAAAATAAAAATCTAAATGATAAGATTATGGGTCTTGAAAATGAATAGAATATACTTGAAAAGAAAAGTAACTTAGTTTCAAATGAAAAATTGTTAAGACAACACAAAGAAATTTTAATGAAAATAATAAATATAAAGAGGAAATCGATAAACTAAAGCCTTTTGTCGAAAAATTTACTTACAATTTTGAAAAATTGAATTTACTGTTAATAACCAAAGAGCAGTATTTGATAAAGCTGGTTTAGGATTCAGAACTCATAAAAAACAAAAACTCCTTAAAAATTTCTTTGTACCTGCATCTTCTTCAATTACATGCTATACTTGTGGTGTTATAGGACATAAATCTTACATGTGCAACAAAAGAAAATTAAGAAAAACTAAGAAAGTTTGGGTTCCAAAAGGAACCAATGCCACTAACCAAAAAGGACCCAAGATGGCTTGGGTACCTAAAGTCTCCACTTGATCTTTATTGTAGGTATGCCTTGCAACCAACAAGAAGAGAATGTGGTATCTTGATAGGGTTGCTCAAGGCATATGACAGGAGATGTGGAGCAGTTCTCATCACTCACATATCAAAATGGTGGCAATATAACTTTTGGTGATAATGGAAAGGGAAAAATCATTGGTATTGGTAAAATCCATATCACCCCTACCTCTTATATTGATAATGTTTATATGTTGATGGTTTAAAACATAACTTGCTTAGTATTAGTCAATTTTGTGACAAAAATTTTAAAGTTATTTTGAATCTTCTTTGTGCATTGTTCTAGTCTAGATGACAATGGCATTAAATTCATCGGTCATAGGCATGGCAATATTTATATGGTTGATCTTGATGATCTCCCTATTCAGAAAGGTCAATGTCTAGTGGCAATGGAAGCCAAGATCGATGAAGCTAGTTGGCTTGGCATCGTAGACTAAGACATGCTAGCATGCATTTAATTTCAAAACTTAGCAAAAAAAATTTAGTAAAAGATTTGCCTAAACTAAATTTGAAAAAGATAAGATTTGCAGTGCATGTCAACTTGGAAAACAAACAAAATCTTCTTTCAAACCTAAAGGAGTAATCTCTACATCTAGACCTTTAGAATTGCTTCATATGGACCTCTTTGGGCCTACTAGAACATCTAGTTTGGGAGGTAAGAAGTTTGGTCTAGTCATTGTAGATGATTTCTCACGTTTTACATAGGTCATGTTTTTAGCACACAAAGATGAAACGTTTTCTGAATTCATAAGATTTCACAAAAGAGTTTTAAATGAAAAAGGTGTTTCAGTAATTTCCTTAAGAAGTGATCATGGAACTGAATTTGAAAATGCCGATTTCAATAAATTCTGTATTGAAAATGGAATTAATCACAATTTTTCTGCACCTAGGACACCTCAACAAAATGGGGTAGTAGAAAAAAAAAATAGAACTCTTGAAGAAATGGCACGCACCATGCTTTGTGAAAATGATTTACCTAGATACTTTTGGGCAGAAGCCATAAATACTGCATGCTATATCTTAAATCATGTTTAATTTGACCGATTTTAAAGAAAACTCCTTATGAGCTTTGGAAGGGTAGAAAACCTTCAATCCGTTTTTTCATGTTTTTGGTTGCCGTTGTTTCATCTTAAACAATGGTAAAGACAATCTAAGTAAATTTGATGCCAAATCAGATGAGGGAGTCTTTCTAGGCTACTCCACATCTAGTAAGGCATACAGGGTCTTCAACAGAAGGACATTGTTGTTGAAGAATCCATTCATGTAGTATTTGACGAAACTAACCAAAATCTTCAAGAAAAGAAGATGTACTTTTGATGAATCAGGTAACAAGAAGACTGAAGAAAGAAACAACAATGATGAACTTACCAAGGAACAGAATGATGATCAGAACATCGACAAAGATCAAGCACAAGGTGATGAAGATACCTCAACTGTTGATCCTTTACCAAAAGAATGGAGGTATGCTCATGGACACCCAAAATAACTAATTATAGGTGATCCATCTAAAGGTGTAAGTACTCGATCATCTCTTAGAAATATTTGTGACTACTTAGCTTTTGTGTCTCAAATTGAACCTAAAACTATTGAGGAAGCTGAATGTGATAGTAATTGGATAAATGCTATGCAAGATGAACTTAATCAATTTAAAAGGAATAATGTTTGGACACTAGTAGATAGGCCCTCAAACACATCAATTATTGGCACAAAATGTGTTTTTCGAAACAAACTTGATGAAAATGGAATAGTAATTATAAATAAAGCTAGACTAGTTGCTAAAGGATACAATCAGGAGGAAGGGATAGATTTTGATGAAACCTTCCTCCTGTGGCTAGACTTGAGGCAATTAGGCTACTATTGGCTTTTTCCTGTTTTATGAACTTTAAACTGTATCAGATGGATGTTAAAAGTGCTTTCTTGAATGGATTAATTGAAGAAGAAGTATGTTGAACAACCCCTGGTTTTGAAAATTCTGAATTTCCAAATCATGTTTATAAACTTCATAAAGCTTTATATGGATTAAAATAAGCTCCAAGAGCTTGGTATGATCGTTTTAAGCTCTTTTCTACTAAAAAATAATTTTGCTAGAGGAAATGTGGATAAAACATTATTTTTAAAGAAAAAGAATGATGATCTCTTAGTAGTACAAATCTATGTTGATGATATATATTTGGTGCTACTAATGAATCTCTTTGTCAAGATTTTGCAAGTCTAATGCAGGGTGAGTTCGAGATGAGCTTGATGGGAGAACTAAATTTCTTCCTCGGACTCCAGATAAGGCAAACCAAAGAGAGGATCTTCATCAACCAAACAAAATACACAAGAAAAATACTCAAGAAGTTTGGGATGGAGAACACTAAGCCATTAGGTACTCCTATGAGCTCTACATGTAGACTTGACAAGGATGAATCAGGTAAATCAATTGATCAAAAATTATATCATGGCATGATTGGTTCGTTATTATATCTTACTGCCAGTAGGCCAGATATCATGTTTAGTGTCTGTATGTGTGCTAGATATCAGTCCAATCCTAAAGAGTCTCATCTTTGGCTGTTAAACGCATATTTAGATATCTATCTGGCTCAATTAAAATTGGTTTATGGTACTCTAGAGATTCTTCATGTGATTTAATTGCTTATTCTGATGCTGATTTTGCTGGGTGTAAACTTGATCGTAAAAGTACTAGTGGAACCTGTCAGTTTCTTGGAATAAATTTGATCTCCTGGAGTAGCAAGAAACAGAACTCTGTTGCTCTATCTATGGCAGAAGCCGAATATATAGCAGTTGGAGCTGTTGTGCTCAAATCCTCTAGATCAAACAACAACTCGAAGACTTTGGCATAAACTAACTAAGACACCTATAAGATGTGATAATACTAGTGCAATCAACTTATCTAAAAATCCAGTGCAACATTCAAGAAGTAAACACATTGAAATAAGACATCAATTCATAAGAGATCATGTACAAAACTCAAACATAATTCTTGATTTTGTCTGTACCAATGATCAATAGCTGATGTGTTTACAAAGCCTTTGAGTGAGGATAGGTTCTGTCTGATTAGAAGGGAGTTAGGTATAATTGATCCATTTTCCTAGGACTCTTAGTATCCTTTTTACCTTGTCCTAAAAGATCAACACTTATTGTTTTAAACCCCAAGAATTTTTTTTTTTCCCAGATTTTCTTGAATTTTCTTGGCCAAGTGTCGACACTTGGAAAGTGTCAAGTGTCGACACCTGACCAAGTGTCGACACTTGACAAATCCGAAGTGTCGACACTTGCGAATCTGAACTATTTTAAAATGGGCCGAACGAAAGGTTTTTTGAAAATTTTCCTTCCCCAAATTTCTTGGAACAGTGGTCCCCCTGTCCAAACCTGTCTTTTCACCCCAATCCGTCTCAAATCAGGTATTTTCCCTCTCTAATTTAGTTTTTATTTCTCTATGTTTTAACTTTATGTTTTTAAACCAAACAATCGTTTTAGGTTTTCCGAACCTTTTTCTTCAATCTAACTGGATTTTGTGTGTTTTTAGTAAATTTCTAAAACTCCATTTGAGGGAATCTTGTTTTAGATTTGTTATCTCGAATTTCCCTCATCTTTTTGGTATTTTTCAACCCTTTTTCACAAAAATCACTATTTCATCAATTTTGGGCAAAATAAAATGGGTTTTCATCTAATTTAAATGTAATAAATCCTTTTATTAATGATAGGAAGGATTTCTAGTATTGCATTTTGAATATTTTCGCCTATTTGCAAATCCTAAATGCTTAAAACCTAAATCCCATGATTTTTTTTTTCTTTTCTTCAAAAATAATTTTTGGGATTCAAATGTGCTCCACCCAACACAAATTTTACTACAAATTTTACTCAAAATTCTCATCTTGATCAAAACTTATTAATTCTGGTTTTGAGACCAATTTAAACTCTAATCTCACCTATGGCCAGTCATTTATTCTGAACCTTTTTCATTCTTCCTGTCAGTTGGCTGATATGGGTCCTAGGAAGAGACTTGCAGTTAGAGCAAGGCCTAGTCAGGTAGTGAGAGGAGATCGAAGGCCAGATTCGATCCCGCTCTGCAGAGCAGTTCAGCCACTCACGAGCTCCCCCCCTGCGAGAGGATGGCAGGGAATTCAGGAGTCAGGGAGGAGAGTAGATCTAACAATGTGTTCGAGAGGCACAGTTTTGGCCATTAGAGAGATACTCTCAGATGCATGGGTTAGTACCCTTCTGCACCATGCAGGAGAGATACTATCCTCACCTGGTGAGGGAGTTTTACGGTGCCCTGGACTGTCGACGACTCTTATGGACGACATCCGTCAGAGGTATACAGATTTCATTGACTGATGAGTTGCTGAGCCGAGTATAGGAGATACCCCGGAGAGGAGTCAGTGCGTTCTCAGTTGATGATAGAGAGGCAGCTTTCAGATGCATCCTTGAGCGAGAGGATGTTCGTGGAATCTCAGTAGTTACGAACCAGTTATCTTTAGAGATGCGACTGCTACACCACATTACCGCACGGATCCTTCTACCGAAGACTGGCAGATTTGATTCATCACAGAGAGAGAGCTGATGTTGATGACCAGTCTGATCGAGAGGAGACCAGTTGACATACCGGCCTTGATGCTGTCACAGATGCATGATGCTGCCACTCAGCGCCGACACTGTTTGCCATACAGGATGGCACTGACCCATCTTTTCAGAGCTTGTGGAGTATCATTGGAGGGGGAGATCCCCAAGGAGATACTGCACAAAGATGTATATGATGAGAGGTCATTGCACCGCATGGGTTTCAGGATGGTTGGAGGTTGATGGGTTCGGAGAGAGTCTGGCCAGGAGCCAGATGAGGAGGATGAGATTCGAGAGGCTGAGGCTGGACCATTTGAGCCAGCAGTCCTTCCTCCAGTGGATGTACCATCGACACAGGCAGAGGGACCTGTCACCTGATGCTTCAGTTCCTCCACCACCATCTACCGGATTATCCTTTGAGGAGCATGCTAGAGCCCAGTTCACACAGATCAGAGGAGAGGTGACTCAGCTGTGTAGCGAGGTCGAGCTTCTACGAGCACAGACTACCTCAGAGCACGCTGAGATCCGCAGATCTATGGAGGAGGGTTTTACACGTCTTGAGGATCTTCTGAGATCACTTATACTCCTGCTGCACCTGCTCCTGATCCATATGATGATGATGATGATGACGGTGGTGATCACCAGAGCGACCATATGATATTGCTGATGGAGGTGATCAGGATGTTGACCGAGCCACTGAGGTTGTAGGCACTGACAGCGACAGTGTAGGCGGAGTTGATGCTTATGAGGTGGTCAGTCGAGATCCTCCTAATACACCTGCTCTTCTATGCACTAGTTGACTTGTTCGGATCCTATGAGCCAGCTGATCATCTTTTTTCGCCTCCTTCTACCAGATCTTCTAGGGTTGTACCCGCTTTTGGTCCTGCCGGCCATACCAGGAGTCTTAGAGCTTTAGCACTTTCTAGGGCTTTAGCCACCAGATCTAGGATTAGTGCTCCTTTTAGTCTTGATGTTCCTTCTGATGAGGACTAGCCTCACAGATGACTGTTTCAGATCTCTTTTTATGTTTGATATATGTATGTTTCAGTTTTGTTTGTACTAAAAACTTGTCTCATATATATATGTTTGTTATACTTCAGTTTGTCATATTTTAGCTCTGATATAATGGGATATTTTAACTCTGACACAAGCACAATTTCAGCTATAATATTTTCTATACTCTTTTTGTATACATGCTAATTGAAAGGGGGAGGTTATTTTTTTTTTATGATTGACAAAAGGGGGAGAGAAAAAGTAATGAGAAAAAGTAATGTTAAAAAGTAATTGTTTATGATGAAAAAAGTGATAATGGATGTTTAATTGTTTTTGAGAATTTGAGGACATGTATCTTGTTTAAAAGAAAAAATGCATTATATTGATTGTTTCCTATTAATTAGAAAACTCATGGTTTGAACTATGTTCTCTCTTTTCTCAAGGTTTTGTCATCATCAAAAAGGGGGAGATTGTTGGCTCCACCCAATGATTTTGATGAATAACAAAACATTGAGCACATATTGTATTCTAATGTGAATTTCAAGTTGTGAGTTTTCAGGAAGAAAGCACCTTAAAATTCTAAAAACATATGGTGTATGGCACGCAATGGCACGGAGCAATTCTCACATATCCGGACATTCTCTTCATTGAAAAAGGGCTAATATTTGCTTAACTATTATGTGTTTATGCATTTATGAACTTTATTTTTGATTTCGAGGCTTTTACTCTTGATTCTGGATGTTTTCAGTCTCAAGTGTCGACACCTGGACAGACAAGTGTCGACACTTCAGCATTTGGCATGAAGAAAAATCCTTGGCACGCCAAGTATCGACACCTAGAATTCAAGTGTCGACATCAAGTGTCGACACTTAGGTTTCAAGTGTCAACTCAAGGCCTGAGAATTTGAAAATACAGAACTTGTTGGTTCAAGGATTTTTTGTGTTAAGTGTCGACACCTGTGCATCAAGTATTGACACTTGAATGATCAAGTGTCGACTCCCAGAATTCAAGTGTCGACACCTGACAGCCAAGTGTCGACACCTGACAGCCAAGTGTCGACACTTACAGCCTGACAGCTCTAACGGATCTATTTTTCTAGCTTGCAGAAATGGGATTTCAAGCTCCAAACGGCTATTTCCAATGCTCCAACGGTCACAAACCATTTTTAGAAGGTTTTTGGTGTATTTAATCTCTACCAATCTCATTTTAAAGTAAGTGAAGTGAGAAGAAGTCAAGAAGAAAAAGAGAGAAGTCTATTCAAGAGCATTCAAGTCCACTCTAAAGCCAAAAAGCCTTTATTCTCTCCAAATTCAAATCAAAAGCCTCTTCTAGCTTGATTCTATTGAAAAAGCCTACTTGCTCAATCTACTACATTCCAAAAGGAGGCAACTTGAAGAAGAGTGAAGTCAAAGCAATCCTTGGGCTTCAAAGATTCCAATCCACTCTTGAAGAGAGTTTGTTGTAGCATTTAAATTTTATATCTGATTTTTGTGCTTTAACCTTGCTTTCAAGGGTGTCTTGAAAGAAGGTTATTATGGTTTGTTGGTGAGCCAAAGTGTTAAAACCAACTAGGGTTAACTTGTGAGCCCGAAGACAAAACAAGTAGTTAGGTTTGTTGGTGAGCCTAAGTGATAAAACCAACTTAGGTTTTTGACTTGTGAGCCTTGTAAAAACAAGTCAACTGTAATCTGGTGTGGATTATATGGAATTCCCAAGGGTGGCTTGGGGAGTGGATGTAGGTGCTAGGTTTGCACCGAACCACTATATATCTTGTGTTTGTGTGTGATTGCTCTTTTCTTTTTGCATTCTTTAATTAAGTGCTATTATCTTGCATCTAATTATTTGTTACTCACAAGCACCACTAGACCATTTGTTAAATTTTAAAAGACCCAATTCACCCCCCTCTTGGGCTCCATTTCTGGGCAACAGTGTCTAAGGTTGGCAATCAGGGACCTTACTCCCCTCCACCTACCTGGCTAAGTCCCATAAGTACTACTAGCTAGTTGGTTCACTTAATTAGGCTTCTAATTTGTGCTCTAGGTCTAGAAAACCTTAGCTCGATCTTGAGTCCATTTACATGCATGACAACTAGAGCAGGGACATCATATTCACCAATCCAAGCCCAGTCAAGTATAGCCATGGACCAAAACTTAGGGAATTTGATCAAAGGCCTAAATGATCAAGTGGCCCAACTGACTAAGAGTTTAACCGAGCAATTGGCCCAAACAAATCAGAATGTGGCACAAACCAACCAAGACATGAATGAGCAGTTAGCCCACATCACTACTAGGTTGGATCAGTTAGAGGCTAGAACCCCTGAAAGCAATCATGAAGCCCAGACTGAGCCTGAGCCTGAGCCTAGTCTTGCACCTAAACTCGAGACCCCATTGAACCCTAGAAGGATTCCATATCAAAACCCTCTCTACGAAACAAACCCTAGGAGAGCTTCCCAAGATCAGTTTTATGATCCATTCCTAGAGGACCCCACCCTGATCAAACTATCGATCCCAACCCAAGGAGATTCCATTATGAGCCTAACTATGAACCCAATGTCAGGAGACCCACCCTAATTCACTTTGATCAAGATGACCGAACCATGAAGAACATTAGGCTGGAAGCTCCCACCTTTGATGGAATTTTAGATCCTAAGATCTACATTGATTGGGAAGGTGAGATGGACCAGTATTTTGACTGGTTTGAGATGAGTGAAGAGCGCAAGTGTAAGTTTGCAAAGCTTAAACTTGTGCACCAAGCTAGGTTATATTGGTGAAACGTTGAGAGACTCACTAGACAGAGAGGTGATGTGCCATAGTGACCTGGCGAGCTATTAAACTTAGGCTTAGAGAGAAATACCTTCCTATGTCCTACCACCAAAGACTCCTAGATCAATGGCAAAGACTTACTCAAGGAAATAGGAGTGTCACAGGGTACATAGCGAAGTTTGACGAATTCATTATGAGGTGCAATGTTGATGAATCTGAGTCGGTGACCTTGTCTAGATTTAGAGCTGGACTGAGGGAAGAAATTCAAAGAGAATTGTTCATGCGAGAGGTACATGACCTAGAATTGGCCTATCAGATAGCTAGGGATGCTGAGAGATTCCATAGAGGTCCAGTCTATCATAGGCCCGAAGCCCCTAGGACTAGTGAACCTTACCAGCAGTCAGGATCCAATCAGCCTAGATTCAACAGACCCAATCCTAATGTGCCTGTGACCCGAAGAGATGACAAGGGAAAAACACCTGAGACCCAAAGAATTCCAAATGCCTGTTTCAAGTGTAACAAAGTGGGTCACTATTCTAGCAGCTGTTCTAATAGAGCCCTACACATAGAGGAAGTAGAAGAGGAAGCCATAGAATCCCAAGGTGAATTTGAGGAGGAAGTATACCAGGCAGATGAGAACTTGGCTGAAGAGTATGAGGAAGAGAAAGTCCTGGTAGATCAAGATCTAATAGGAGTGGTAGGTGTATTCTCACCCAGGCTAAAACCCAAGAAGATTGGCATAAGACTAGCATCCTACAGACATTCATTAAGATAGGTGAGAAAGTATGCAAAGTCATTTTAGATAGCGGTAGCTGTGTCAATGCCATATATACCAACACAGTAAGAACCCTAGGATTGCCCACCGTACCCCACCCCAATCCCTATAAGGTATCCTGGATAGACTCAACCACGATTTCCATTAAGTCTAGGTGCCTAGTAACCATTCAGTTCCAATCTTACCTAGAGAAAGTATGGTGTGATGTACTTCCAATGGGAGTAAGTAGCATAATACTAGGCCGACCATGGTTGTACGATCTTGATGTAACACTCTATGGTCATTCTAATTCGTGCTCGTTTACTCATAATGGAAAGAAGATCGTAATCCATTCTTCTCCACCTAAGAACCCCATTAAGAGAGGATCAAGCCAATTGACTGATAAGAAAAAAGGGATTTTGATTTTTGGAGATTAATGAAAGTTGAAGTTGAATTGAAGTTTTATGTTTTGAGTGATTGTCTCTAAGCCCCTCTTCCACACCAAATTATTCTCACTTCCAAGCATCCAACGCCCAAGTCAAGAAGAAGGCCTTGGAGTCGGCCAAGCCATCTCAAATCTCTTCTTTGCTCACAAATTTCCATCCCTTCCATATGCATGCCTTTCTTCTTCCTTAACTCTTATTCTTTATGTGCAGGGTCCTTCGAGGTTTTCGAGTTGCAAGCAGGGTCTTCCTTGACAAGGAACCAACAAGCTGAAGCCCAAGTCCAGGGTTCTGATCTCTATTATCCAAGGTTCTTCAGTTCTGAGCGTTGGTAGTTTCAAGGTATGAATCAAAAGAAGGGTGGAAAGCTCATCACGGTAAGTCCACAATCATTAGCCCCTATTATCTAGATCTTCTTCTTTCTTAATTTAGGATTGTGTCTAATCAAGTAAAAGTTTCATTCTTATAATCCTTAAGTCTTATTATGATGAGTACAATGCTAGTGTAATTAGGTTTCATTGCTCTACAAACCATACTCAAAACATTATTCATATGCTTGCCACATCATCTTGGTATCAGAGCCCAAAAAATTAGGGTACATGCCATTTTTCCGAATCATCCCAGATTCCTCTCTCTCACTAGCCCCACTGTTCTAATCTCTCCGCTGTTCAACTCCCTACTCCCAATCCTTCTGATTGCCACCCCAAAATACCTTCCGTCGCCCCCGTGCAAGACCTCCTCCCGCTATTCTTATCTAATTCCACTGTCTTTCTATCACAAATTCTCCAATTCTAGATTCCTTCCTCCAGATCTGGACCCCAGTGGAGCTCTTCTTTTCATCCTCTGCCTTCTCCTCCTCCTCCACCAATAAAGATTAAAGATAGATAGTGTCGACTAGTTAGCAGCAGTGTGGGAGAAGGGGTTTGTTGTTTCAAATCGAAACAATAAAGAAAGATGGAGAAGTCTTGCGCTCTGCTGGTCCACTTCGATAAGGGTACGCCGGCGATGGCGAACGAGATCAAGGAGGCCATGGAGGGCAATGACGTCCCGACGAAGATCGACGCGATGAAGAATGCCATCATGCTCTTCCTGAACGGCGAGACCCTACCCCAGCTTTTCATCACATTCGTTCCTACGTGCTCCCCTCGGAGGACCACACCATCCTGAAGCTCCTATTGCTGTACCAAGAGATCATCGACAAGACCGACGCCCGCGGCCGCGTCCTCCTGGAGATGATCCTCATCTGCCAGAACCTCCGCAACAACCTCCAGCACCAAATGAGTACCTCCGCGGAGTCACCCTCCGCTTCCTCTGCCGCCTCCCCGAGCCGGAGCTCCTCGAGCCATTGATCCCATCCGTCCTCTCTAACTTGGAGCACCGCCATCCCTTCATCCGTCGCCATGCCCTCCTCATCGTCTTTGCCATATACCGCCTCCCCCAGGGCGAGCAGATCCTCGCCGACGCTCTAGACACCGTGGAGCGCTCCCTCACCTCCGAGCAGGACCCCTCCGCCCGCCATAATGCTTTCCTCATGCTCTGCCACTGCGCCAAGGACCGCGCCGTCGCCCACCTCCTCGCCCACGTCGACCCCATCGCCGGCTGGGGCGAGCTCATGCAGATGGTCGCCCTCGACCTCGTCTGCAAGGTCTGCCGCTCCAACCCCGCCGAGAAGGGCCGCTACATCAAGATCATCATCTCCCTCCTCGCCGCCCACTCCGCCACCGTCGTCTATGGGTGCGCCGGCGCCCTCGTCTCCCTTCCCACGCCCCACCGGCATCATCCGTTTGTGAAACCATCGCCAGCAGCTGACGGCCCATCAACGGCCAGTGACTGAGAGCAGCGTAGAGGTACGACCTTAACTCCCTCTGCTTCGACCCCATCAAGGAGTCGATCATCTCCGCGAGATGCCGGCGCGACTGAGAGCAGCTGTCGACGGTGGCCCTCCTCCGCCTTTTCTCCTCCGCGTGGTGGCGCTCCTAGCCTCCTTCCGGCCATTGATGGTGGAGGTCCTGGTGATGGATGTCCGATCCCACGGGGTGACGGTCATTCCCTTCGCCGAGTGCTTCTCCGCTACCGTGATGATGGATCCTCCCCACCCAGATCGAACGACATCTCCACGGATCGCCTCCCCTCCACCACTGACCGTGGCCAACGCACGCCCGGTTCCTCCGGCGCGCCAAATCCTTCATCCCCCAGGCTGCCGCCATTCTCCAGAGCAGGGCCGTGCCGCCATCCCCCCGGGCCGCCATCCTCATCCCCAGCCTCATTGCCGACGACGCCCACCATCAAAGCCTCTGTTTCTTGGTTTGTGAAGAACTCGCAGGAAGCTGCACGAACGTGAATGCATACCCTGCATTCGTTTGCCGACTTCAAGCATGGAAGAAAAAAAAATGAAAAAAAAAAGAAAGAAAGAAAAAAGGAGAGAGAAAATCAGTGAAAAAAAAATCAAAAAAAAAGAAAAAAAAAAGAAAGGTGGAAAAAAAAAATGAAACTAGCACTTTTGTTTTGATTTGGTTAGTTTCGGTTCCGTCAAACCCCGCTGAGCTTGACTCGACGGAGTCGAGTTCTCCCCACCTCAGGAGAATGATGGGACATCAGCCTGCACGAATCTCGAAGCAGCATGAATTTCGAAGTAGCAAATAAATTTGAAGAATAATTTAGGATTTATTTTGTATTTGAAATTTAAATTAGGATTTTGTTGGTTAGGATTGAAATATAGATAGGCTTATCTTATCCTATCTTGTATTTAAATTTGAGTATCCCTATCCTGTATTCAAATTCAAATGAGGGTTATGGAGCTTATAAATAACCCCTCCTTCCTATTGTAGAGGAGATAGAAGAAATTGAATTTTGGATTTGGTTTGTTGGTTGGTTTGGCAGTTGTTGTTCAGGGCTATGGCCCATTATGTCTTCACCTGCAGGTGTTGATGTTGTCTTTGTCCTTCGGGACATCGTAGGGGCGTGATGCCCTAGTTATCCCCCCCATCTTCGTTTTCCTCACATTCTTTGAAATCCCCCTCATGGCTCCAAGAGTGACCTGGGTGGCAGGTGAAATACCCTGGGCTCCGCGTGTAGTGAGATGGGTGGTAGGTGAGATACCCTAGACTGCATATAGTGAGGTGGGTGGTAGGTATAATGCCCTAGAGGTGTGAAGTCTCTCTGTAGAGTAGGTTTCAGGGTTCGTGGTAGTCCATCCTCGTTATCCTCCATCCCTATTTTTTTTTCCTTCGTCACCACCATAAAGAAATCAGAAAATAGAAAAAAAAAAAAGGATACCCTAATCTTCGGCGACTTCTCAGCTCGCCGACGATCCTATCCCTATCTCGTGCCCCATCAATGGGGTTGCTGCAGACTTATGAGAAGGACCACCAACTAAATTAAGGGGTGGTGAATTTAGTGGGAGGTTCTAGAGGTTGTCGTTCCTTTAAGAAAGAGAAAAAGAAAAGTAAGGGAAGAAGGTGCAAAGTGCTCCTGGCACAAATCAGACCAAGAAAGTTAAAGTTGATCAAAATAAAGCAAGGTGCTTCTACTATAAGAAGTAGGGACATTGGAAGAGGAACTATCCTCTTTATCAGGCATCCTTAGACCCGAACAGGCCAAGAAAGGGAAAGCAGCAATGTGCTGCATAAGGTATTTATATGATAAAACCTTGTAATTTCTTTATTTGTGACACTGCTAACTAGGTATTGGATACTAGTAGTCCTATTCATGTTTGCAATTCATTGTAGAGACTGCAAGTTAGCAAAAGATTCGAGGATGGGGAGCGTCGGAAATGGAAATTGTGTTCTAGTACTGGCGATCAGAGTTCTGAGTCTTCTTTTAGAGTCTAGTATTGTCGATTTAGTCAACTATCATTATTGTCCTAGTTTCATTATGAGCATTATCTCTGTAGGCCTATTGGCCAATTATGGTTATGAACTTTCAATAAAAGGAGATTTTTGCCATGTTATTATGAATAACTCTATGATAATGAAAGCTAAGTTGAATAATGGCATTTGTATTTTGTCACGGCCTGTTAATGTAACGTACACGTCTAGCAAATGCCCAAGGATAGAAAATGTCAGTGACTTGTATCTATGGCACTGTAAGCTAGGTCATGTTAACTAGAATAGGTTAAACAAGTTGCGAGGAGATGGTCTCCTCGAGGTCAGTGATTCTGACTCACTGCCCACTTGTAAATCCTGTTTGCTTGGTAAAATGACCGAGTCACCTTTTACTGGAAAAGGTGAACGAGCTATAGAACTTCTAAGTCTCATACATACTGATGTGTGTGGACCCATGACAGTTAGTGCCAGAGGTGGATATAGATATTTCATTACGTTTACAAATGACCTGTCCAGGTATGGTTATGTCTTCTTAATGAGACATAAATCTAAGTCATTTGAAATGTTCAAACGATATCGTAATGAAGTAGAGAAACAAACTGGAAAGAGTATTAAAACCCTTCGATCTGATCGAGGTGGTGAATACCTATCCGGTGAGTTCATGACATATCTTGAGGAGAATGGGTTTCTCTCTCAATGGACTCCTTCAGCTACACCCCAGTTAAATGGTGTGTCCGAAAGGAGGAATCGAACCCTATTGGACATGGTTCGATCCATGATGGGTTTTGCAACTCTGCTGCTATCCCTTCTAGGGATATGCACTTGAAACAGCTTGTTACTTGCTGAATAAAGTCTCGAGTAAGTCTATTATCTCCACTCCATATTAGTTATGGATGGACGTAAGCCCTCAATTTCACACCTTCAGGTCTGGGGTTGTCCGGCTTTTGTAAAGCATTTAGACTCAGGTAAACTTGGTCCTAGGTCTGATCAGTGCCTATTTATTGGGTACCCTAAGGAAACAAAAGGATATTTCTTCTACTTGGAGGATGAACAGAAAGAGTTCGTTGCTCTTAGGGCTATCTTTTTACAAAAGGAGTTCCTTGGAGAAGGAACTGTAGCCTCTAAGATTGAACTTAGAGAAGTTTAACCAGTGGAAGAACCTGCACACTCTAAGGACATCAGAGAACCGGCTGTGACTGAATCACACCCAAAACCCATTATTAGGAGATCCAGTAGAGTACCGCATCAGCCGAACAGATACTACAGTTTCTTAGTCTGAGATGGGGATCCTATTGAGCTCGATGAGAATGATGAGGATCTGATCACCTATATGGATGCACTTCAGAGATCTGACTCTAAGGCATGGCTTGGAGCCATACGATCCGAAATGGAGTCCATGGAGATCAACAATGTATGGACATTGGTTGATCCACTTGAAGGGATAAAACACATCGGGTGCAAGTGGATTTTCAAAAGGAAAAGCGGTGCAGATGGGAAGGTGGAGACCTATAAAGCCCGTCTGGTTGCCAAGGGGTATCGTCAGCGATATGATATCGATTATGACGAGTCATTTTCTCCTGTGGTAATGCTCAAGTCCATTCTAATTATGCTTGCTTTGGCAGCACATTTTGACTACAAGATTTGGCAGATAGATGTCCGAACCGCTTTCCTGAATGGAGAGCTGGATGATGAGGTATATATGATACAACCTGAAGGGTTCGCATCCACAGACGAGTCAAAAGTGTGCAAATTGCAAAGGTCCATTTATGGACTCAAGCAAGCATCTCGAAGTTGGAACATGTGATTTGATAGGTGTATCAAATCGTATGGCTTCGTTAGGAACGGAGAGGAACCCTGCATCTATAAGTGGGTTAATAGTTCTATGATTGTATTCCTGGTACTGTATGTTGATGACATTCTCTTAATCGGGAATGCTGTCGCAGCATTACAAGGAATAAAGGTCTGGTTGTCATCTCAGTTCTCCATGAAGGACTTGGGTGAAGCTTCTTACATACTGGGTATGAAGATCTATAGAGATAGATCTAAAAGGCTTCTGAGATTGTCCCAGTCTACGTACAATGATACCATGCTGAAACAGTTCAGTATAGAGAATTTCAAGAAAGGCTATCTCCCGATAGGTTTGGAATTACTCTTTCCAAGAAGGATTGTAAGACAACTCCTGAGGAAAGAGAGCGCATGAGTAGAGTTCCTTATGCTTCGGCAGTGGGCTCTATCATGTATGCTATGACATGTACTAGACCAGACATGGCATACTCATTGGGAGTAGTGAGCAGATACCAGTCTGACCCAGGTGAGGCATATTGAAAGGTAGTTAAGACCATCCTGAAGTATTTGAGAAATACTAAGGACCAATGGCCGATTTATAGAGAACCTGACTTAAAACTTGTGGGGTATACTGATTCCAGTTTCTAGTCTGACAGAGATGATAGCAAGAGTGTGTTAGGATTTGTGTTTACCCTGAATAGAGGAGCGATCTACTGGAAGAGTTCCAAGCAGGCAACAGTTGCAGACTCGGTATGCGAAGCAGAGTATATTGCAGCATCAAATGCAGCAAAGGAAGCCATGTGATTGCTAAAGTTCCTTGAAGAGCTAGGGGTGGCACCTTCCCTAGATGGTCCTGTTCCAGTGTATTATGATAGCACAAGTAACATTGCTCAAGCTAAGGAACCAAAGTCTCATCACCGCACCAAGCATATTTTGCAGTGCTATCACCTCGTGCGAGATATCGTGGAACGAGGCGACATCAATCTTATGAAGATTGATGGAAAGGAGAATCTGGCCAACCCGTTCACTAAAGCCCTCGGAATCAAAGAGTTTGACTATTGTAAATGGAAAATGGGTATTAGATATTGTTCTGATTGGCTTTAGTACAAGTGGGAGTTGTTGGGAATTATGTTCCAAAGCCAATCGCCTAGGTTGTAGGCGGTTATTGTAATTAGGATATGAATTAATAAAACTTTATTTTGGCAGCTCATCACATTCTGCATTTTTCTGTAATGAACTCTGTTTATATGATGAAGTCCTTAGGACTGCACTGACTTCGATATAGAGAGGATATATCGAGTGGTCCTTTAAAAAGGTTCACAACTAAAGGATACATTGTATAGGACGGCAATGTATTAAGTATAGGTTGTTGTGGTTCATATCGTTTGGTTGTCCTCTTGACCAAATGAGTGTGGTGACACTGATGTGCTTTGCAAGTGGGATATGTGACATCTCATTGAACGTGAATCCATGGAGCTCTTTTCTGCCAAAGGATTGCTCGCTGTTGGATATATGTATATGTGTCCCTCCGACCTGAGGTCATCATGGTAGCTTGCAAGCAACTTCCTGTGCTTTGGTGCTGGACTACCCGGATTTCTAATCCAATGACGGAAGGTTTCTGTGTACAGGCAAGTACTTGTGGAGCAGTGGTGGACCAAGATGAAATTGACATGTCCAAGTTGTTTGGATTGAATGTCTCGTAGTGTCTCAATCTAGCAAATCCTCGGCCGGGGTAGTCCCAGTAAGGAGTCACTGGACTTGCGAGGTTGAGACATGTTATGGATTAACTCAGCTAGGATTGGCAGTCTAATCCTATATCATCTAGAACATTAGAGGTCAAAGGGATGAATTATACAGTAACCATATACCAGAGGTTCGATAGATTGCTCTTGCATCTTCGACCTATCCGGATACCGGAATCCATTGCTAGATGGTATCTTGTGCTAGTACTGGAAGTATTCTAGTGCTACCGTTTAGGTTCGAACCTATGAGATCACATGCCATCGAGGATTTCTTCCTGATCCAGGAATCGATCAACGATTGGAAATCGTTTCGGTATTTAGATCACACGGATTGATTAAGCACACATTGGATTTTTTGGACTGATTTGGATCGACCAAGATGGGTTTGGGTCAGCCAGGAATTGTTTCTGGAAGACTAGGACTGAACCAGATTTTATTATTGGCTTTAGTCGGACCGGATTTATTAAACCAATTTTAAATTGGTGAACCAGTTTTAATGAATTGGTTTTCTTATTTGGAATAGTTGAACCAATTTTTTTTGGGTTGGTTTACACGGTGATTTGATCAACGTGTATATTGGATGCCCCTCCCTTGTTTCACGATCTTGGTTCTTCTCCCATGGATGGATTACTCCCGCATGCCTGCAGTTCCTTGCTTCCCACAAACAAACTTGAGAGGGTTTCGTCCAGCCCCGCTTGCCTCTTTCCCTCTCTCTCATGAACTCTTCTTTGACTCTCGGTGGAACACTCCAGCATGTCTTCCATTCTCTCGTGAACTCTCTTCCCAGCCCTAAACGAATTCTTTGTCATCCGAAGGAGTTTTGGATGTGGCATTTTGGAGATCAGGTTACAACTCTAGTTGTTCTCTTCGGCTTGGGAGATCATTTTGTTTTGGACCGGGAGAGGTCTCCCTGCTGCTTCATGGGTGTTCCCAGCGATCCGAGAGAATTCTCACGGTGGATGCCAAGCCTTTTGGGAGTTCTCAGCCGTGTAGTTCTCTTCCTGCAAGTGAGTTTCGTTTGCACTTGGGAAAACTCTTTCTTATACACCGATCTGGACTGCACTTCCCTTCCCTTCACGGTTTGGTTTATATGCCTATAAATAAAGCCCAAGGGTTGAACGCCAAGAGGTACAAGAGAGAAGTAAGAAAGAAGTAAGAGAGGAGCAGTGAGAGGTTGAAGAGAAGAACAGATTTTTCTGTTGGCCTTCACGGGATTTCTAAGTAATTTTGTTTACTGGGTTTCAAGGCCACGAGGGAATTAAGAAGTACCGAGCATCTACCTATTGGATGAAGCAGGGAGCGTCCGCGAAATTCTTTTACTGTTTTTAGTTTCCGGTGTGTGCTATTTGTGGAGTTTAGGCGGTCAGGAAGAAGACTGCCGTGAGATCTGTTTATTTTCTTACTTCACCTTCCGTGACCAGTTTATTGATTTCTAGTGGACTAGCATCCATCTGAAAGTCGGATCAGTGAGAGTCCAGCACGTGGATACTCTAGAGGGTGGATGCTTGGACACCTCGAGGTTACATCGACCTATTTATTTTGCTGTTGCAGATCTTATTTAGCTGTTGAAAGAGTTCAACCAGTCGTTGCTAATCTGATCTGAAGACTGAGGGAGTCAGCTTCGATCAAGTATATTTATTTTGAAATCATCCATGCCTAGATCTAGTTGTTATCATATTATTTATAATTATTGCAATTGCCTATACATGCCTGTATATTATGCTACATGCATCATGATATGTTAGATCCTGTGCATGAGTAGGTACTTTCCGTTGCATGTTTAAAAATTTTTAATTATGCAATACCTGCTCCCTAGTGTTGCATATCTAGAGTAAGCTTCTGGTACACCAAGTTTTCCTTCAATATCCTGATGGGATGACCTGCAAAACATGCTGCCCCCGATCAAAGTTGACTCGGGGGACTCTCCGATGCCCAATATAGAAAACTAGAATAAAAGGGAAGAAATGAGCATTAGGGTAGGATGAGTTGCTTACCTTGGGAATCACCTTCATTCCTTCTTTTAGAGGTTGCTCAAAGAGTAGTCCTGGATGGAAAAGATTCTGATGGTAATGTGCCTCTAATTAAAGAGATGATTGTTATTTCATTTCTTTTATGGAAGGATTCCATTGATCCCTTATGTCTTATTTGCCTAGGTCTGGCCACACACTCGGTAATCGCAGGGATTCATTAATGGTAAGGGAGATCACAAATTAGGCCTTTCCCGTTTAGCTATCTCAATGGATGAGATCTTCTTTGAATAAAATTAATTGAGAAGGTGACTTGTTGTTGATAGCTAGTTAATCAAGCAGGGTCGGATGATCCAAAGCCAAGGTACGGTGCTTAGGGATTGACTGATCTGGGTCGGAAGGTCTGAGGGCACTTTGATCAAGCAGGTGAAACTTATCAATCCCCATGATGGGTCATCTCATGGGTAGAGATTGGCTGCCCAGGATCAGACTATCCGATTTCGATGATTCGAGACCCATGCATGTACGAGGACAATCTTTTATCCATGACACTCCTTTTTTTTTTTTTTTTCCAAGAGTTTTTTTTTATTTTATAAATTTTTGTTTCAAAGGTTTTGTTGGGTGCTAAAAAATTCTCCATTAATTTCTATTATGGTCATACTTGCGGAGAGAGAAATTTCGATTATATCTTAAGATGATATTTTCAATTATTTCTACATAAGGGATAAAAATATATTTTAGGATAATGCCTCGCAAGTTTTCAAATTTGATTTTAATCTTATAATTCTTTTATAAGTATTTTACAATTTTTTATAACTAAAATTTTTATTATTTTTTTTAAATCATATCTATAATTTTTTAAGCATTACTCTAACAGGATCCTGTAGTGTGAGAGAACACTGTGCTGCGTTCTTCCTTCTTTGAAGCTAGTCATGTAAGTGGGAGTTATTGAATCCTTTGTCGAACCATTGCGACGTTTCCGCTGGGTCTTTCCCAGGGCACTAGCATTGTTCATTTCCTCAACGATGACTGATCTTCTTTCGGAAAGATCCCTAAATAACATCAAGAGGATTTTTTCTAGAAAGATAGAAAACTTGTTGCACGCCTAAACAACAGACATAGGCCTGGGAATAAAAAATCTAAGACAGATGAGCCTAGTGATGATCGGTAAATGGCGATGACAACTCCCATATATCAACCCCACATTCTACAGGAATATTATTCGCGACAGTGATTATTATCCACAGGAATGTTACACATGAAGAATGCCTCTGCAACGTCCACGCTATTAGTTTCGTCTACTTATACTATTATGTAACGATTTAATCTACTTAAAAGAAATCAGGGAAGGCTGCAACCAACCTTCTCCTCCTCGTCTCGCAATATAGCCGTCAACCAAACCAAAATCTGACCAGCTTCCCATGACCCAGCAAGGAAGAACTATGATAGAAAAGTATTCAGCCATTAAACCCCTTTCCAAAGGCAAAAAGAACAAAAGCGCAGTCACAAGAACTCAAAGGTTGCCTTGTAGTAAACTGACTGAACCAGATATTTCCATCCCTGATCATTTCAGTTCAGGTATTTTAACCATTTTGCAAAAAGAGTCGTACTCATAACGCCTAAGGATTCAAAGGATTCAAGAGTCTCCCTCGCTTCATATACTTAGGAAAGTTTGGTTGGGATAATCTAACACGAAAAAATAAAATCTATATTAGATTATCATATATGGTATGATAAGTGAAAAATAGAAATGATAAACAAATTGATGAATTTTGTTGGCATGGAGTCCCTGGATCGGCCAGTCGGAGCCGCTGCGTTGCAGGACCGCTCCTTGATTTTCCTGCAAAATAGGTCCCTTGCCGGAGTTGTTTCGGCGGAGGACACTCCGATGCCTAAGTCAATGGCGGATTCCAACCACAGAATGGGGAAGATATCGAGAGTGGAAGAGAAAAAGAGCTCTTGGAGATTGGAAAAGTGTATGTGCGAGATTATTCACGCGTACCTCTCGAGCCATCCACTTTATCCATATTTAAAAGATGGCTTCCGGTCTGTGGCCCGCTCTTTTCCCGGAGATCATGGAGAGCCATTCACACCCATGATAGTCGATCGTGGGTTGTCAATGAGCGGTTCCGGCCAGAACGGAGGCGTAGCTGCAGGAATTGTGCACCATGATCATGGCATGATGAGTGTCGACTATAACTGTTGGTTACAGTTTCCTTTTTGGAACAGATTGTAGTTCAAACTTCGGGTTTCCCCTTGCGTAGGCCGAAGGCTTGATATTTCCCAAGGCCGGAGATCATGTCTACGGCGAGGACCGAAATTTGTGTCTTCGGAGGTCGGTGACTAGTTCAGACTTCGGCCGGGGCCGAAGGTGCTATCCGAAGGGCTGGCCTTTGGATGTTGTAGTTCGGTGTGAAGCCTTGAGTTACTTACAATTAGCCTTCGCTTAGTCCGAAGCGCGTGGCCTGGAGAACCGAGGCTTCGATAAGTCGAACCGAAGCCTGGTCCGTAGCTGAACCAGGATATCCCAATAGTTGCCCCCTACTCTCAGTTGTCGAAGCGAAGATCTGCCTCGAGAAGTGAGAGTATTATTACCTTGTCGCTTTCTTTCTGAGAGACGGCGCAGTAAATGATTACAGGACCTCTATTGAGTTGTCCATCACGATCCGAGAATCAGATGGTGGACAGGTGCCATTCCCTGATTGGGGAAGAGTAGGTGGCCTTGAGGCTATCTCTCCTCGTCCTGTTGCACAGTGGTTGAGGCAATCTTTTGGTTGGGATTTGGATAGTTGTGGTGGTTGTTCTCCGCCCGTTGTATGAAGGGTAGATCTTATCCTAGCGGTCAGTCGTAAATGGGTTACCTCCTAGGGTAACCTTGAGTCAAATTAACCCTCTACGGGGATCCAGAGATCCTTACTTTTCTTTTTTGGGAAAGAGTGAAGGTCTGGGCAAGGAAGCTTCTTCAACCTCGTCTCATTCTCCGCCCAGACCGTTCTGGAGTACCAGTCTACTCTTTAGGTAGAATCCTCTTTCCACCCCTTTGCTTCATTCCTTTGTCATGGAGGAGACCGTAGAGAGTCAGGGGAAGCAGGTTAGGCCCTCGGGGGCCGGAGATATAGTAGGTCTGGAGTCAGTCCCCAGTTCGGTTTCTCAGAGCAAGGCAATCCTTCTCTGGGAACGCTACCGCATTCCTGAGGAATTTTCCTTCGTCCTCCCCGTGCTCGAGGAGCAGGCGAACGAAGCTCCCCCTGGGTGCCTAGCTGTATACGAAGATCACCTGAAGGCTGGTCTTCGGTTTCCCCTGCACCCATTCTTTGTTAAGATTTTTCGCTCGTACCAAGTGGTGCTAGCACAGTTAGCCCCAAACAGCATCAGGAACATCTGCGGGTTCCTAGTCATGTTCAGCATCGCCAATGTAGATCCTAGGACCAACTTGTTCTCGGCCCTTTTCATCCTCAAGAGGGACTTCCGCAGCAACGGATGGTGGGTGATCGATTCCAGATCGGGCTGCAGGGTGATCAAGGATATGCCCAGCGCCATCCACGAGTGGAAACCTGTCTTTGTTTTTGTGTTGTCCTTCGACCAATGGGGCTTCGACACTGAGTGGAAGAAGCCTCGCCTAATCGCCAATGACAGGAAGAAAGTCTTGGTGGCCGATCAGTCGGATTATGATCTTCTGACCAACTTGGAAGTTGCTCCTATCCGGGAGTTGTTGGAGAAGAGGAACCTCCATCGAGCAGGAATTAGTAAATTTCCCTCACTAGGTATAACAGTGAAAATTTCTGCTCTTTGTCTTTAGGTTTCATTGTAGCTCATTTAACTGAGGTGATCCTCTTTGCCTGCAGGTGGTGGGATGAAGCGCAATCTGAGCTGGCTTCGCCAGACTTCGGAGAGGAGGGTGGCACAAGCCCCTTCCACCAGGTCTGCAGCTCGGAAGAGAGCTCAGAGAGATGGTCCCGAAGGGGACCAAAGCGCCCCATCTTCCCAAGGCATCTCGGGGGAAAATGCAGCGGCCGCGGAAGAGGTTCCAGCGAGGCCCTGCCCATTCAAGATTCCAACGGCGGTTGCCTTCCCAGTTGACACGACGAGGGGCTTGCCTCAAGGAGTGGAAGTGTCGTCAGTTTGCCCATTTGCCGCTGATAGGGGCAAGGCACGGCAAGTCGAAGGAGGGTCCGTCTGTGGAGCTTCATTAGCCGAAGATCGCCCAACGAACCCTTCGAAGCTCCCGCCTATAGGAGAACTGCTGGTCCCAGAGGAGGCCAGACAAGCGTTGAAGGAAACGATTCAGCCCCGCAACCTGGCAATTCTTTGGAACCGAAGCTTTCACAAAGTGTCCGATTCTGGCTTTGCCGCTCTGCAACAGGTATGATTATCACCGCCTCCCTTGTCTTGAGAGTTACATGACCCTCGATTCTTCTTTTTTGATGTAGTTGGTCTATGACTTTACCTTCATGGAGGAAGGCTTGGGGAACGTGGACAGCCTCATCTACGACCTCAAGGAGGAGCTTCAGGCTGCTAGAGCTGCCAGGAAAGTAGCCGAGGAGCTGAAGCAATCCATGGAGGACCGTCTTGTCCGGGTGACCGATGAAGTTCGCGACCTGAAGGGCAAACTGAAAAGCGCCCACTCGAGGATAGCGGGACAAGAGGCAGGGTGAAACAGGAGCAGGAGGCAAGTTGAATCCCTAGAGCGGACTGCCAGGGAGAACCAGGAGAGGATGGAGAGCCTATCCAAGGTGGCGGAGGAGGCTTCTAGGAGGGCCGTAGAGGCAACCCTAGAATCCGAAACTGCCAAGAGGGAGGTCGAAGCCGCCAAGAGGGAGTCCGAAGCTTTGAGGAAGCAGATGGACAATGCCGTGGCTGACTTCAAGATGTCTTCACAATTTCAGACAGAGATTGATGAAGCATCATTGTATGCCTACTAGCACGGCTTCAATGATGGACTTTCCAAGGTGAAAGAGACCCTCCCTCACCTCGACCTTTCGAAGATCCCCTCCTTCAACATAATTGGAGAGGAAGGGGAAGAAGCGAAGGAGGCCGAAGCCGCAAAGGAGGTCGAGGAGCCACCATGTCCGGCAGAGGAGGCTGCTACCTCAGTCGAAAACCCGGAGGTGATCCCGGCTGTGATCTCGGCCTAGGAGGCGACTCAAGCTGGAGGAGTACAGGCCGAAGGTTCTCCCGTCCCGGCCCAGAATGATGAAACCTTCTCCAATCAAGTAGATAGGTTGCTCCAGTCCTGTTGATGTTGAGTGACCTGGATCACTCTGAATGTATTTTCTTTTTTTTTTTTGTATTGCCAATGAACTTTGTATTGTAATTTTCCCAGATTTTGGAATGAATTCTCCTTTCTTTGCATATGCATTGTTGTGACTCATGTGTTCATGTGTAGTCTGAAATAGTTCTACCATTTCTTCTTTAGCCTAGTCGAATGATAGCCTTCGAAGGCCATTCAGTTGATAGGAGCTGGTTTTATCGGTCTCTTTTCCGCTTAGTCGAGTAGTCATGGCCGAAGGCCGTTCAGTCGGTAAGGACGAACCCTCGAACAGACCAGAACTATGTTGCGTTGCCTTCCTTCGAACGATTAGCTTGTCCGTTGGGGCGGACATGAGTCATCTCCCCGCCAATCAATAATTAGGGGGATTTGATTAGGATCACCGTTGTCCACGTGGCACATCGAAATTTGTACAGTCACGATCTCTTGCGCCTTATGAGCCGTCGGGCCTCTTTTTTCCAAAAAGAGATCATTAATGATGCCGTCGCATGACACGGATTTCTCCGAATTCGAAGAGATGGCGGTTGCAATCTTGGGGATGGCTTTCGAGAGATGTTCTGGTTCTCGAAGCGTCACCCAGACACATGGCGCCTTCTCAGTTTGTCGGGAAGGATGTGGGATGCGCCTCCCCGCAGTCGATTGTGGGCATAGGGCTTCTATAAATAGGACCCTGCCCCCTGCTATCGAAGGCCATCATTTATGTTGGTGTCTTCCTTCTATCAGCCATGAGGTTCAGCACTTCCAAGCTTTATCGTGCCACGAAAAGGAGGGCTATTGACCCCGAGAGGAGGTGAAGTCCGGGGCCACCTGGGCCCGTTAGCGAAGAGGAGGAGCCTCTGGTTGACCGTCTTGAGAAGAAGGTCGGCCTCCTAGAGGCTCAGTTGAGGGAGGCCCGGGCCCAAGTCACGGCGGCGACCACGGTGGTGGAGGAGGCAAAGAAGGACGCAGCGGAGGCCGTCGCAAGCTTCAGAACTTCTGTCACATTCAAGGATGAGGTCGCCGGGGTGGCCCTGGACTCCTTCCACCAAGGGTTTCGGGATTGTCGGAGGATAGCCTCCAGGTTTTATGACCTAAAGAGCTTGGATAATATCAAACCCTCCGTTCGCTTCCCCGGCCATGAATTCGATTCTGACTCTGACGAGGGGTCGGACTCGAGTTCGGACGAGAACCCTGGGGGCCCTTCATCGTCCCATCTGGTCTCTCCCCGACGGTATGGGAAAAACCTATCGAGGAGTTAATGTAAATTTCCCAACCTACTGTTGCTGCTGCTGCTTTTTTTTTTTTTTTGTATCTCTCTTTTAGAGAGTTTTTCTCTTTTCTTACTCTCTTTATAGGAGAGTTTCTTTCTTTTTTCTTTCTTTTTTTCTTTCTTTTCTTTCTTTTCTTTTTTTTATGTAAGAAAAATTGAAAGAAATGAAAGATCTTTTGTGTTACCTCTTTTCGTGTATTTTCTACGATGTGTTGCATCATGATTTGTCCATAATGTAGACTTCAAAAACCACTTGTGGTTTGTAGGGAAGAAGTAGGGTCCGTTGGATCATTCTGAGAGTATTTGTTGTTGACAGAGAGGACGACAATAATCCTATTAGGCACGTGTTCGGATTTACCGTAGGGTAGGTTACGAAAACCATCCCTGTGCACTTTCTATCATGATTAAGGTAGGCTGTTCAGGCCTGCCTCGGCACGTGTTCGGATTCACTGTAAGGTAGGTTACGAAAACCATCCCTGCGCCTTTGATCTTTTAGGTGGCCTGGTTAGGCCATCCATTGCGCTCGTCGGGCATACCGATAAGGTGAGTGGATCAGGCTCTCCTTTGCGTAGTTGACCGATTTTTCAGATCGGGTCATTTGGGCTGTTGTCGTTCAGTTGATCCAACTAGCCGTTTTGAGTCAAGTAGGGTTAAGGAGCTTTGCACAGGAGTTTTTTGGAACTTTTTCATTGATAGTATTTGCGAAGGTTTTGTACATTCCATGGCCGAGATAGGATCTTCCCCTCTAGGGTATTGAGTCGATATGTCCCTGGTCGAATGACTTCTTCGACTTGATATGGGCCTTCCCAGTTAGGGGAGAGTTTATCCTGTTCCGTTGGCCTGGATACTTCTGCTCTTTGCAATACCATGTCTCCCATGCGAAAAGTTTGTTCCTTTATCCTTGCATTGTAGTACTTGGCGACCTTTTGCTGGTATGCCGCCATTCTTATCTGGACCTGTAGCCTGGTGCTTGATAGCAGATCCAGATCGATCCTTCTGCGATCGAAATTCTCAGGCTCTTCATAGTTGTCAATTCTTAGGGACTGTAGGGAGACTTCGATAGGTAGCACGGCTTCGGTACCGTAGGCTAGGTTGAACGGAGATTCGTCGGTGGCTGTTCTTGGGATAGTTCGGTATGCCCAAAGAATAGATGTCAGTTCTTCAGCCCAAAATCCTTTGGCGGCGTTCAACCTTGTCTTCAGACCATGGAGAATGGTCCGGTTGGTGACTTCGGCTTCTTCGTTAGACTGTGGATGTGCAACGGATGTCAGCCGATGCTGGATATGGTACCGAGCATAGAAGTCCTTAAACTTCGGATTATTGAATTATCTCCCATTGTCCGTGATGATGACGTATGGGATACCGAACCTGAAAATGATGGAGTTTTTCACAAAACTCTCCACCTTGCCCTCTGTGATTTGGGCCAATGGTTCGACTTCCACCCATTTCGTGAAATAGTCGATGGCCACTAGGAGAAACTTCCTTTGCCTTGATACTGGGGGGAACGGGCCAAGAATGTCCATCCTCCACTGGGCAAAGGGCCATGGGGCTGCCAACTGAGTTAGGTGACTCGCAGGTTGTCTCTGTACATTGGCATACCTCTGGTATTGATCACACTTTCGTACGAAATCAACTGAGTCCTTCTGGATGGAGGGCTAGTAATACCCTTGTCGAATGATCTTGTATGCTAGAGATCTGCCTCCCAAGTGATCCCCGCATATGCCCTCGTGGACCTCTCTCAATGCATAATCTGCATCGGTGGGTCCGAGGCATTTCAGCAGTGGTTGGGAGAACGATCTCTTATAGAGGGTTCCGTCCAGGATGACGTACTGAGATGCCATCCAGCAGATCTTCTTGGCTCTGCCTTATCTTCAGGCAGTTTTCTCTCATTCAGGAATTTGATGATGGGATCCATCTAGCTTGGCTCAGCATCAATCTGGCGCACCTCTGCAGCCTCTTTGGCAATGCTTGGAGTTTCAAGATGTTCAACAAAGGTGCGCCCGAGAAACTTCGGTACTGTAGTCGCTAGTCAAGACAGTGCATCTGCCCGGGAGTTCTCTGATCAAAGAACATGAATAATTTTAAAATGTTCCAATTGAGAGGATAAAGCCTGAACCTTCTCCAGGTATTGCACCATGGTTGGATCTTTGGCTGCGTACTCTCCATTAACTTGATTCACAACCAGTTGAGAGTCAGAGAAGGCTCAGAGTTGCCAGACTCCCAAATCTTTGGCGATCTGAAGTCCGACGAGTAGGGCCTCATATTCGGCCTGATTATTGAAGGCGTGGAAGGAGAAACTGAGTGCATACTCTATAATTTGGCCGTCAGGTTCGGCCAACATGAGTCCAGCTCCGCACCTGGTAGCATTGGAAGCTCCGTCCACATGAAGCACCCAGATAGACTTCATCTCCTTCGAGGCTTCTTTTTCATCCGAAGAGGCATCATCTTCGGACTTCCAGGTGCACTCGGCTAGAAAATCGGAGAGCACCTGGGCCTTCATAGTCGCTCGGGGCTGGAAGCTAATGTCAAATTCGCTTAGCTTCACAGCCCACTTGGCTATCCTTCCAGAAGTGTCCGGAGATCGGAGAACGGCCTTGAGAGGTTGATCAGTCAGTACCACGATAGCGTGGGCCTGGGAATATGGCCGTAGCCGGTTTGCCGCAATCACTAAAGAGTAGATCAGCTTCTGCATCCTTGCATACCGTGTTTCTGCATCATGCAGGATCTTGCTGATGTAGTAGATCGGCTTGTGGGACCCGTCTTCCTCCTTCCGGACAAGAACCGAGCTCACTGCTTCGTCTGAAGTAGAGAGGTACAGGTAGAGGACCTCGCCTTCTTTTGGCTTGGAGAGTAATGGCGGGGTCTCCAAATACTTCTTCAATTTCTTAAAGGCAGCGCGACAGTCTTCGGACCATTCGAAGCCCTTTGATTGTCGGAGTACCTTGAAGAGCGGAAGACATTTCTCGGCGGACCGAGAGATAAATATGCTTAGGGAGGCAATCCTCCCTGTCAACTATTGGACTTCCTTTTTACAAGAGGGATGTCGCATATCCTTCAAGGCCTGGATCTTCTCGGGATTGGCCTCAATCTCTCGTTTGGTGACATGGAAGCCTAGGAATTTACCCGACGTGACCCCAAAGGCGCACTTCGCCGGGTTTAACTTCATTCTGTAGCGCTGGAGAGCGCTGAATGACTTCTCCAAGTCGTGGATGTGGTCTCTCCGGTGGAGACTCTTGACGATCATGTCGTCAACATAGGCCTTCATATTCCTTCCTAGTTGCTTTTCAAACACCTTATTGATGAGTCTTTGAAATGTTGCTCCGGCATTCTTGAGGCTGAACGGCATCATCTTGTAGCAGTAGAGACCTTTGTTAGTGATGAATGCTGTCTTCTCCTCATATTGCAGATCCATTCTGATCTGGTTGTAGCCAGAGAAGGCATCCATAAAGCTCAGCAACTGGTGGCCACCGATAGAATCGACCAGTTGATCAATCTTTGGGAGAGGGAAGCTATCTTTTGGGCAAGCCTTGTTGAGGTCCGTATAGTCGATGCAGATCCTCTACTTGGCACTAGCTTTCTTCACCATTACCACATTGGCCAGCCACTCGGGGTAGCGAGCCTCTATGATGAACCCTGCTTTGAGGAGCTTGCCAACCTCTTCATCAATAGCTTGCTGTCTTTCGAGGGCGAAGCTCCTCTTCTTCTGCCGTACCGGCTTGTTCCCAAGGGTTACTTCCAGCCGATGAGTAATCACCTCAATGGAAATCCCGGGCATATCCGAAGCTGACCAAGCGAAGACATCGGCATTGTCCCTGAGGAAATGGATCAGCTTCATTCTGGTTTCCTCGTCAAGGGCGCTCCTGATCTGCACAACTCTGGAGGGATCTTCCTCTTTCAAAGGTATCGGGATGGTCCTCTCCATGGGTTCACCAAGGTTTGTGGTTGAATCCCTTGGATCTAGCTAATCCAGGATAGTCGAATCTTTGAAGTGCCTGTCTTCAATCATTAGACATTGCCGTGCTATCCTCTGGTTCCCTCTAACTTCCCCAACACCATTCCTGGTGGGGAAGCATACTAAGAGGAAGTGAGAGGAGATCACGGTCCAGAACCTGTTCAAGGCAAGCCTCCCCAGAATAATGTTGTATGTAGAGGGGATCAGGACCACCATGAAGTTGATCGGCAATGTCTTTTGTCGAGGCTCGGAGCCGAGGGTTACAGGTAACACTATCTCCCCTTCGGCATAAACTTGGTTACCCCCGAAACCAGAGAGTGGTATGGGGGATCTCTGTAGTTGATGTCTAGGCAAACACATTTTGAAGAATGTATCGTATATCAAGACATCAGTCGAACTTCCATTATCAATAAGAACTCTCTGTACATCATAATTGACCACTACAACCAAAATTACAAGAGGGTCGTCGTGCGGGAGCCGGACTCCCGCAAGGTCATCATCGGAGAAGAGGATGGAGTTGTTATCCTTCAGTCGCTTTGAAGCTTCATCTTCATCCCTTCTCTAGTTGGCGGGCCGGTGTATCATCCCTACACCTCCGTTGGTGGGCCTTTGGTTTGGCAATTCGGCCTCTTCGAGAGATGGCTGGGGAACAGTTGCTTCCGACCGGGACCCCTGGCGACCGATGTACCACCCCAGATACCCCCTCTTGATGAGATCCTCGATTGCATCTCTCAATTGGATGCATTCTTCTGTGTTGTGGCTGTGGTCCCGGTGAAATCGGCATAATTTGTTCCTGTTCCTTACGGAAGAGGAGGCCTTCATGGGACGGGGCCGTTGGAGATAGTTTTCTTTTTCTATCTCCATGAGGATCTTTTCTCGAGGGAGGTTGAGGGGGGTGTATGAGTCGAATCTTCTTCCCAATGCTCTGGGCTTGGGAGGGCTTCTCCGGCGGTCTGTATATTTGCCGCCGTTGTTATTGGAAGTTTGGGGGCCTTGGCCCCTGTTATTCTTTTTCTTTGAAGGGGGTTTCCCTTCAATCACACGTCGATTCGCCACCTGCTCTTCAGCATCGGCGTATTTCGAGCCCTTGATAGGAGCTCAGCGTAGCTTTTAGGGAACTTCTTGTCCAGGAAAAAAGTAAGCCTGGAGGTTCGAAGCCCCTTCTTCGGAGCTGACATGGCCACATGCTCGTTGAGATCGGGGATCTCAAGTGTGGCCGCATTGAACCTGGAGATGTAATCTCTCAGGTTCTCTCCTTCATTTTGGTGAAGGAGGAAGAGTGTGTCTATATTCCGAGGAGTTTGCGGTAGGTCCTGGAATGCTAGACAAACAATTTTTCTAACTCGGAAAAGAAATTGATGGTACCTGGGTGCAAGCTCGAGTACCACATCCGAGCGGACTTCTTCAAGGTAGCCGGGAACGCCAAACAGTACGTCACGTCCGAAGCTCCTTGAATCATCATATGGGCTTTGAAGCTGCCCAAATGGTCAAAGGGGTCGGTGGTGCCGTCGTAGGGTTCCATCTGGGGAACCCTGAAGTGACGAGGAATGTCCTCTACCATAATGCGGTCGGTGTAGGGTGGGCGTAGATCACCCATAATCAGGTCCTCGGGATCCCTCTGATCCCGCATTCTCTGCTCTCGCGCCCTTGCCATCTCTGATTCGATGGATCTGAACCTCCCGTCATAATCGGGAGTTTGCTTGGACGCTCTCTCCATCGGAGTGGAGTCTTCGGAGGAGGAGGAGAAAGTTTGCCTAGGCCTTTTCCCTTTTTGTGGGGAATCGGCGGACCTAGGCAATCTCGAAGCTCGACCTTCGAGAGAGGGCCGAGAATGGGGGGAGGGATGCGCCGAATCCTCCAGTGGTGCTCTCCTTCTTCGGGATCAAGAGCTATGTCTAGAAATAGCCGGTGGGTTTGCCACCGGGAAGGCTCTGTCTTGAAACTCTTGAACCATGGCCGATAGGTTGGCGACCTGGTTCAAAAGATCTTCGAACTACTGTGCTCCCACAGTAACCATGGGAGGTGGAACATCGTTCACCTCCGGTGGTGCACCTCTTGAGACGGAGCACGACTCCGGCTTGTAGAAGCATTTTGGGCTTTTCCTCTTGCCATCAAAGAATTCTTTGTTTCTTCTCCTTATCTGGGAGGGAGCTTAACAAATATTAGTAAAACTGCTCCCCCTACCTGGCGCGCCAATCTGTTAACGTGGAGTCCCTGGATCGGCCGATCGGAGCCGCTGCGTCGCAGGACCGCTCCCTGGTTCTCCTGCAAAACAGGTCCCTTGCCGAAGTTGTTCTGGTGGAGGACACTCCGATGCCTAAGTCAGTGATAGATTCCAGCCACAGAATGGGAAAGATGTCGAGAGTGAAAGAGAAAAAGAGCTCTTGAAGATTGAAAAAGTGTATGCGCGAGATTATTCATGCGTACCTCTCGAGCCATCCTCCTTACCCATATTTAAAAGATTGCCTCTGGTCTGTGGCCCACTCTTTTCCCAGAGATCATGGAGAGCCATTCACTCCCATGATAGTCGATCGTGGGTTGTCAATGAGCATTCCGGCTAGATCGGAGGCGTGGCTGCAGGAATTGAATGCCATGATCATGGCATGATGAGTGTCGACTATAACCGTTGGTTACAGTTTCCTTTTTGGAACAGATTATAGTTCAAGCTTCGGGTTTCCCCTTGCTATCCTTTACATTATTACAATTACGTAATCGACTGCAGAAAACCCAGGAGAGAATATTTGGCAGATAAACTGAGATCACTTTGCTCCCATTAGCACTCACAATCCTGTTATCTCTCTCGTGAATTTTACCTTTCACATCACTTGAAATGCACTTGCCAGGGATTTGAAATTACTGGAACACAAACGGAGTAAGAGATTGGTGATGATAGCAACTCCAAGGAATTCAAATTACAGGAATGCATGCAAAATGAAAGACTGATTTTGTCAGCAGCAAGGCCAATTGATATTCAATATTGGCAAAGGAACTGCTGTATAAACAAGAACAACAGCTTTTTAGATTTGGAGCTGGACTGACGTCTGCTCCCTAAGTTATACAAGCGGTAGATTTTGGAAAATTATGAACTCAACATTTTAAGGGTTTCAGGCACAAAACTAAGCAAATAATCAAGCAATTATGTTGGGACAGCATAAAGTTCATGGAGGCCAATCTTGGAAGAAGTCACTAGCTGCAGGTTTTGATAACCACTACCTTCAATATCAGGCTTATGAAACAAGAACCTCTGAAACCCTCCTTTGTCATGCAATGAATGAATGAAACTCATGAAGACCACTTGTTGAGAGTATTCTTGTGCAGGCAACAGCTACATAAATCTGACTGACATGCTTTCCCATGTGAAGCAAGTGGTGCCTGAAGTCTGAATCTTGTGATTGATTATTGTACTCTAGCAGTGACTTGATCAGAGAGATGATGGATGCTATACCAGATTATAAGCATGATCCAGAACCTCCATGGCAATGCTTCAGGAAGCAGACATGCCAACCACTAGAATGCTCTCAAGATGCCAATATACCTGCTACTAGAACAGATAGCCTAATGCCAGTGCACTGTGATCAGATGACTCCATCTGGATGGTGGAATTTTGGTATGGTACAAAAGAGCACTCTTTTAGAGGATGCGATAATATATGCCAGTAACCTTAGGAATAGTTTGCTGGAAGGCGTTTGGTCTACATTTTTCTCTCTCCGTGGGAGAAAATAAAGATTCTAAAAGATGCTGAGACATCATGTTCACCTTCAAATTGGCTTTACTTTCATTAATATTGTTTTTATTGCCTTTGGTATTCAAAAATATCTACAACCTGGTCCTAGCAGAAGCAGCTACTCCCTTCAAATCATTGTTCGCTGATATCATGGGATTTATACCCCTAAGAACATCAGGAAAAAACACTGGTTAATTGTTAGCCCTAAGAACATCAGGAAAAAACACTGGTTAATTGTTAGCCCTAAGAACATCAGGAAAAAACACTGGTTAATTGTATCAGATCATATGATAGGAAATTTTTCAGAACATCAATATTCAAACAACATAAAAGGACTAGGGGTACCAGAAAGTAGATCAGTAGGCATAGGTCATATTACTGCCAACATGACCAATCTGCAGTACTATAGGTACGGATGAGAAACCACACCTCAAAATAGATAAAGTGGTTTCAGCTTGTCATATCAGCAATTTTGTAATCCAAATATTCCTATTCATTTAAATAAACCTTAAATCCCTCACACCATTCTCCTCTAGAGATCAAAAAACTTCTGCTCGAGCTCTCCAAAGTGTTAAAGACTTTCATTTGCACAGATATGGCAAAGATACACAGCTATTCTTGGCATTGATTTTAATCTTTTCCACTGATATGTACACAACGATAACATCAACTTCCAATTCCAGATTCACTGCAATATAAAGATTACAATGTTGATCCGTTCCTTTTTCTGTACCTTAAAGCATCTCCCCTCGTGTGATATTGTCAGTTCTTAAACTGTTCCAAGAGTCTCACAAGGCTGTATGTTTCGGCATCAGGCCTAGCTCCTCCCAAAATCATCTTCCTCAACAGTTCTGGATCATAAACTTCTGCCTTCACATAAGCCCTTAGAAGAGTATTACACACAAAGGTGTACCTACAATACTTTGTTTCCTTGAATTCTTCAAATAACATTATTGCATTTTCTAAGTCACCCAAATCTGCAAAAACCTCAAGTAGCATGTGAGTAGTCTCCAACCATGGTGTAGATCTTCTTACCTGAAAACCCAGAGTTTCACTCTTCCCCATGTTCATAGTCTCCAATGCTTCCTTTATCAAACCAACCTTTAAGCAACCTAGTGCAAGGTGGCGATATGTTATAGCATTTGGCTTGCATCCATTTGCTTCAATTTGTTTGAACACCTCAGATGCTTTCTCCATGAGCCCATGCCTGCAGTAGACTGATATAATGGAATTAAACTGCTTTGTCAATCTCAATTCTCTGTTTGATTTCATCTCTGCCCATATTTCTTCAGCTCTACTTACGTGGCCTATCCTTCCTAATGCTTCAATTGCTAGCATAAAGCTTTTAGATCTAGCATGAGGAAGCTTTCTCACAAACTTCCAAGTCCTCTCTAGCTCCTCCTCCTTTCCCAAGTAACCATACAACATAAGCAGAATATCCAGGGTAGACCAGTTATTACCAGTTTTTGATCTTTCAATTGCTTCAACATATGCCTCAGATACTGTATACAGTCTTGCCACAGCATGTGCAATTGCTAGGATGCCGTATGTGATTTCATTTGGTTCAACTTTTGCTCGTTTCATTTCAATGAATACCTTTGAGAGCCCTTCAATATCATGGTCATCAGCTTCTATCTTCAAGAGAATGTTGTATGTGGATGTATGTGGGGAGATACCATCAGCCTTCATTTGAGTAAGAATTCTAGGAATGCTTTTCTTACGGCCTGAAGAGGAATGGAGAATTATCAAGCGATTGTAAACATATGGGGAGATGGGGAAGGCTAATTCCCTCATCCTTCTCATGTAGGCTAGTGAAAGCCTAATCAAACCCTTATCTAAACATGCCATGACAAGATTGTTGTAAAGCAACTCATTCTGATACTCTTGAGGGATGCGAAGGAAGAGACTTTCACCATGTGAAATCCCATGAATCTTGGTTGTGAACTCCAGAAGATAAGAGTATTCCAGCTCTTTCAGCTTGTAAGGTCTCTCTCTAATCACCCACTCCATAACCTGTCAAAGAAACATTTAAGAGAATGTTTGGATGTCTAGGATTTATAAACTTAAGATAAAAATCATGATAGGATATAAGATTTTATCCTATAGAATTATGCATAAAATCCTATTCAAAAAAAAAAAATCTCATATAAATAATCCGATGCTATATTTGGATAATAAATTAGGATTTTCTCCCCCGGCCCTTCTTCCTTTTCCACTCCTCTCTCTACCCCTTCTTTTACCAAAATAATAAACTTTTCATTATCAAAATTTCATATTAATTATTATAATTATAAAATAACTCATATCAAGAAAAAGCTAAAATATCTTGGTGTATCTTTGAAATTTAAAATTAAAATCCATTTTTATAATATATATATATATCATAGGAGGATATGGGGATGTGAACGCTCCAAATCTTTAAACAGCCTAACCACTACCTTAACCAATAAGCCACAGTTTAGAGCTACGATTTTATTGATTGATAATAATTTATACAATTTAAATTATCTATAAATATCCAACACAAATCCCTAAACATCATTTAAGCTTCCCTATTTGGCCACTCCAAGCCGCCCACACCTGATTGAGACACATGAGAACACAAAAAAAAAGAGGAAAAACAAAACATAGGAAAAATCAATGAAAACAAAGGAAAGACGAAAAAGTTGAAAGGTAAGACCTTTTTCCTAAATACATTGATCATTTTCTTTACTTTTTGCTTCTTTTTCTTTACATTATATTTTTCTTTTTTGGAAATTTGTGGTGAACAAGTGCACCTGAGGGAGATTGGGCGGTTTCTAGGTTGGCTGGCAAAAGTGGCAAGGAGGAGGGTAGGGGGGAGGCTATCAACAGAGGGGAAGGAGAGAAGGCGGAGGTGGAGGAGGGGCAATTGGAGAGGAGAGGAAGGGGAAGATGCAAGAGGGGGATGAGATGGCTCAGATGAGAGGGATGGGTGACATGCAGGTGGGGAGGTAGAACTTGATAATCATAGAAAATAAAAGACCTCCTAGGTCATTATTTTTTTCCTATAGGATTAGCCACTTTCCATTAATTTTTTATCCCATAGTTCAATCCCCAAAACAGTAGCTCGAAAAGAAAATGGGATTTTTATTCATAATATTTTCAAATCTTGTAGGATTTGGGCCAATCATATCCTTTCCAAATAAGCCCGAATTGTTTTTAGATTGCTTAAGTCTCAATTTTGTTGCCTTCTCAATTTCAAACAAAAGGCTTCAGTAAGTTTATCCAAAATCAAAATATAATAATCAGGGTCAATATATAGAATGCACCATACCATGTGGGTAGCACATAATGTCTAATGCCTTGCTGTACTATATAGTCCAATTTTCCATAATCATTTACCTATGTGAGTCATGGAGAACTCATACATGCAATGGTTCTAATTTAACCTTATTTCAATGATTATTTTATTGGAAATAATACACAATGCATGTTTTTGACAAAGATGACCATCATGACAAATCTTGCATTAGGAAATTCCTTACTACAAATATCTCAATCATATTGATGCATAAAGTTGTGAGGGCAAGATTTGATGCAATGGTAAGGTTGCTCCATTGTGATCTACATGTCACGAGTTTGAAACATGAAAACAGCTTTTCCGCACCTAGGGATAAGGCAACATACATCTGACCTCCCTAGATCCTGCCATGCTAGGAGCCTTGTGCATTGAGATGCCATTTTTCTTGATGCATAAAATTGTATGCTACCCACATAGGATTAAGGAGTGTTTTGCCACAACGGTAGAGGCTAAGCATTAGCATGGATCCGCAGAAATCCTTACACCATCAAAAGATACTCTAAACATATCATTAAATCATGCAACTAAAAAAGAGACTTGAAGGTCTTGATTCACCAAAAAATCACTGTGCATTTACTATAACAGAAAAGAAAATGACAATAAAAGTTCGGGTTGCTTTGTATGAGCTTGTTTTCTCCTTACAAGATTGCACAACAAATGATGTAATTCACTTGGGATAGTGCATAGCTAATAGTTTAATCGATGCAGAGAAAAAGTCATTATACTGTCTAGCATAACCTTTTCATGCATACAAATATAAGCAAAATTAAGGGTATGAAATATCACTGCATTCAAAGATTCAAGCAAAGCATATAAAAACACTATAAAAATTTAAGAAACAGCATCCTAGGATTAATTGATGCACACTGAACAGATATGTGCATTCATATGCAAAGAAAGCCTCAGAAAGCCCTATCTAGGAATGTTGGAAATGAGGTGTAAAAGGACTGACAATAGGAAAAGGACTTAGAAAAATGGGGCAGTTGTAAAAAAGCAATACAATAAGAAATGCAAAACTATCTGATAAATCTGAATTATACAAAATGGAGAAAAGAAAAATCAAATGGGAAAAAGAGATGAGATAAGGTGGTGATAGTGTACAATGGACGTGATAGCATAAGGTAGTCAAGGGGGGCAATACCTCCGACTCAGGGTTACTCTTGTGAACTAGCAATGCCTTATTATTTATGTCAGAGTATTTGTTCTTTTATTGTCTGAGTATTGGTCGAAAGAGAAATCAGTTTAAGTGGCACCCACCATACTTCAAAAAAAATAAATGTAATTGCAAGGCCTATGCTATCCAGTCATCACTGCAAATTCTTATTTTGTAATGACTTCAAACAAAAACTTGCTTGTCATAATTGTTATCACACTATCTCTTTATACCATCACTCTAACTGCAAATTACAAGTTTCTTAAGCTGTTTTTCCAAGCTAATCGAACCCCAAGATTACAGTGGTAAGTGAATAAAGAAATGTTTTATAATTAAATGACTCAATGCCTCAATGAAATGGTTGCTTGATTGGATGATTTAATCTCGTACTTCCTCCTTGAATGATTACACTACACATCACTTCCCCATTTCTTTTGAGTCTTGATGCCAACCATAACCCAACATTTCTCCGCAATCATGCATCCTTCAAATCTTCATCATCTATAATGAATTTGTCATACACAACAAGAATGATTAGATCTCCCCTTGTTATTTGTTCCTGAAAGTTCCAATTTAGAAAACAAAAGATCAGTTTGCTCGGTCTCAGCACTTAAACAAAAGTTTACCTAATAAAGCCACATTTCTTTTTATCACAATGAACATATTTATAAGTGACCATATAAAAATTGTCGCACAGGAAAGCATAGATTAAAGCAATTTTTCATTATAACCCCACTCGCCACCATATCCATTCCCAACAAATCCACCTCAAAACCAAATTCTCCACGCAAACAGCAAAAGAGAATCAACAAAGACACAATCTTTATCCAAAATAATTACATAATAAATTTTCCTTATCAAGTATAAATCCAAAAAACAGAGATTTGTTGTATTGAATTAATGGGTATCTAACCTCGAGAGCTCTCTTGTTCATCTTGAGCTTCCGAAGCCGATTGATAGCGTGGAAGATGTCACCCCTGTGGATGGCTAATCCCTGTCGCATCCAGCTCTGGAAGGCGGACACCACCGACTCCCCCTTCGTCAGCCTCTCCACCCTCAACGACAGCATGTCGCCGGAATTCTCCTCCGAGGGGTCTCCTTCTCGTTCTCGGGGCTTGGGGAAATCTAGAGGCGATGCCACAGGGAGGGGGCAGGAGGCGAAGTTCCGGAGGATGGAGTAGAGGTGGAGATCGCTGCTCCTTCGGCACAGCAACAACAGGAGTCGGAACCGCGGCATCGCCTCGCGTCCAGAGAGATGGAAAGATTGAGAGGCGTCCAGGGCGTGCGCAGTACCAGTAAGTCCTGAGCAAGGCCCAAAGACTTATCTGGGCCTCCTATGCTTCAACTACTTTTCTCTCTCTCCTTTCTTACACCCATGCATAGAGGGAAAAAAAAAAAAAACGTCTCATTCATCAAAAATCCATCTTAATGTCCCATAGAAATTGATAGTTTTATTTGACAACAGGTAAGATTCGGATTATATATTTCATGTAAAAAAATAATTAATTTTTTTATAATATTTGTTATAATATTTTGGTTCAATTTTGAAATAGTTACCGGTTCATTCTTCAAACCAATTTTAATTTTTGGTTTGTCAGTCAAATCAGATTATTAAGAAAAATATATCTTTGACTTGGTGAGATTTATGATCCATAAAAAGGATAGATTATTGTTCCTTCGGCTTCGTATCTTCTGCCTGGTCCGAAAACTTAGTCTATTAATTATTATCCCTTCGGCTTCGTATCTTCAGCCTAATCCGAAGAGTAAGCCTACAAATTATTATTCATTCGGCTTCGTATCTTCATCCTAGTTCGAAGAGTAAGCCTACAGATTATTATTCCTTCGGCTTCGTATATTCTGCCTGGTCCGAAGACTAAGCCTATTAATTATTGTCCCTTCGGCTTCGTATCTTCAGCCTAGTCCGAAGAGTAAGCCTACAAATTATTATTCCTTTGGCTTCATATCAGGTCCAAAGACCATGCCTTTGATTTATTTTTGTCTCTTTAATATTACAATAAGTATTTGTTTATCTTGTTCACTCCAAAGGGATACGTCCGAAGTACATGATTAACATTCCTTAAAGCCATTCCAAGGAAGGCCCTTTGAAAAGGTTGTTGAATTTACTTGGACTCTCTCTAAGAAAGGAGTGCATCTGAAACTCTTGGATGGTCTTTCAACTTAAAACAGTTGAATGCTGTTCTAGCTGTCGTAACCGCCCACATGGTCGAATAACTGATTTTTTAATTGCCACTACTTACAATTATGAGAAGGTTTTGTTAACTAACTCCCATAACCGTAAGTAGTTACACTTTTTGCCTATAAATACTGGTAAGAGGGAACACTCGAGGTAAGCTAACTCTAGATCATTTGAATTCTTTCCTTTCCCTGAGCTCTCTATTCTGCTGCTTGAGTTCTTGCTAACTTTGGCATCCGAGTGTCTCCCACCAGAAGATTTCCAGTCAAGGGATCTGTTTTGCAGGTTTCGGTCGACGGCGAACCGACGGATGAACCACACCATCTGGTTGGCAAGGATTCAGAGTCAACAGATTGGCGCACTAGGTAGGGGAAGATCTGTTTCCCTCTATTAAAGGAGAGCTTCACTCAAACAAAAATGATGAAAGGAAAAGTTCATAATGCATCCACAAGGAGGGAGCAACATGCTTCTCAAGCAGACGATATTCCAGTAGATCACGGAATGCAACCTCCTATGTTGATGGTAGGGCAACAACAGTTTGAAGCCCTATTGAACAGGGTGACACCTTGACAGCGTTAGTTCAAAATCTGCAAGAAGCTACTGCTCAAAGGCAATGTCCACCACCTATCTCGCAACCCAGCCATCAAACCGAGAGAATAGAAGATCGACATCGAGAACTCACTCCAAGTTCTTCACAGATCCGGTCATCTCATGATCGCCATGCCTTTCTTTCAGACCGACAAATATGGGATCATAATGGAAAGAAGATGATCAGGCATTCTCCCTTTGTTTCTTCCAGAGATTCTGTACCTGAAGGGGCTAGATAGAGAGAAATAAACTTCGAATTTGAAGAGAAATTCAAGTCTATGCAAGCAGAGATTGCTAGGATTTCAGATCAGAGAAGAAATGATGAAGTCATAACTTTCAACTCCTAGCCTCCTTTCTCCGATAGAATCATGGATGAAGTAATCCCTCGGCACTTCAAGATTCCACAACTAGAAGTTTATGATGGGACTATGAATCCTCTTGACCATCTAGGGAGTTATAAGGCTTACATGATGGTGCAAGTAGCAACTGATGCTTTATACTGTCTTGCTTTTCTTGCTACTCTGAGAAGATCTGCTCGAATATGGTATTCGAGCTTACCACCGAAGGCTATCCACTATTTTGCTGAATTAGAGCGGTAGTTTATTTCACACTTCAGAACATGCTAGAAGATGCCGCACAATATCGATAGCTTGTTCCTCCTCCAGTAGAATGAAAGAGAGAGTTTGAAAGAATTGGTACACCACTTTAATTCAGCCACCTTGGGGATCCTAAATCTTAATAAGCATGTGGCCATGTCTGCTTTAAAGAAGGGTCTCAAGTTGTCCAGGTTCACTTTTTTCTTGGATAAAAGATTTCCAATGAGCTATGCCGAACTATTGGCGAAGGCTCAGAAGTACGCTATCGCCGAGGAGCAAAAGGCAAGCTGAAGACTTGCTGAAGGGAGATACCCTTCTAAGATGAAAAATGCCAAGGGACCAAACGTGCCCACATCTTTTAATAATGCTTTAGTTCCTAGGCACAGTCCCAAGTCCAAGCAACATAATAATTGATTTGATGCCTACACACCCCTCAACTTATCAAGGAAAAAAATTCTGCTGGAAATTAAGAAAGAGAATTATTTGCAAAAGCCACGTCCCCTGAAAACTTCTACAAAAGCTAGGAACAAGAGTAAATACTGTCGATTCCACCAGGACCATGGCCACAATATCGAAGAGTGTTTTCATCTACGGGATGCTATTGAATATCTGATAAAGATGGGATATCTAGGAAAATACATCAACCGCTCAGAACCTTAAGCTGAAGCAACAACTCTTCAAAGGATATCTGATGAAGCCGATCTAATTGATGGAAATGTTAGCATGCTTCATCGATCCATTCCATAGAACAATGATGCTGAAGAGAATATCCCCAAAAGGTTCAAAGAAAAAAATTCCATTACTTTTTCTAATGAAGATATCCAAGGAGTTCAACTTTTACATGATGACCCTATTATGGTATCAGCTGTAACTACTAAGTATGATATAAAAAGAATTCTGATTGATAATGGAAGTTCTATTAATATTTTGATGTATGATGCTTTTCTTAGAATGGGATTATCTAGACGTGAATTACGAAGGTCTCTCATTCTTATAACTGGTTTCGGAGGAAATCAAGTTGGAGTTGAAGGTGAAATAGTCTTGCCTGTGACTTTTGGATCCGAACTATATCAAAGAACCCTTTCCATCAATTTCATTGTGGCTAGAATGTCTTCCGCTTATAATGCAATCTTGGGGCATCTGGCATTAAATAAATTCAGGGCTATAGTATCTACCTATCATCTTTTGGTGCGGTTTCCTACCAGATTAGGCATCGGGGGGGTGAAAGGGGATCAAAGGATCGCTCGCCAATGCTCAATGATCCAAGAAAAATAGTCAGCTAAACCCTAGCACTTAATCAGTTAGATCCGAGGGATGAGACCGAAGACTGTTGAGAACCAATAGAGAAAACTCCTTTTGTGCCATTGTCCGAAGATGATCCAACGAGACTTATACAAATAGGTAGTTTATTAGATGAAGAATCAAAGGCGAAGTTGATCACTTTTCTCTGAAGTAATGCTGATATTTTTGGTTGGACAGCTTCGAACATGCCCGGAATTCCATCTGAGGTAATCACACATCACCTAGAGGTATCTCCCAGTTATAAGCCTGTTTGGCAAAAGAAAAGAAATTTTGCTCTAGAAAGGTAGAAGGTTATTAACGAAGAGGTTAATAAGCTTCTTGAAGCTAACTTTATAAGAGAAGTGCAATATCCGAATTGGTTGGCCAATGTAGTTATGGTGAAGAAATCTAATGGCAAGTGGATGATCAGCATAGACTATACAGATCTTAACAAAGCATGCCCAAAGGACAGTTTTCCTTTGTCGAAGATTGATCAATTAGTTGATGCCACAACTGGTCATCAATTATTAAGCTTTATGGATGCTTTTTCATGTTATAACCAAATCCGAATGGATCCTGGAGATGAAGAGAAAACTACCTTTATTATAGTAAAAGAACTTTACTGTTATAAAGTAATGCCATTTGGATTAAAAAATACTGGGGCAACTTTCCAAAGGCTGATCAATAAGGTCTTCAAAAATCAAATTGGAAGAAATATAGAAGCTTATATTGATGATATAATTTTGAAAGTTTTCATAAGTATGATCATATCACAGATTTGAAGAAGCCTTTTGATGCTCTTAGACATCATCAGATGAGATTGAATCCAACCAAATGTATTTTTGGTGTAACTTTTGAGAAATTCCTGGGATACTTGGTCACTAAGCGGGGGATTGAAGTTAATCCAAATGGTTCAAGCACTTCGGATAATGAGGCATCTTACTTGCAAAAAGGAAGTACAGAGGTTAACAGGAAGAATTGCTTCTTTAAGCCGATTTATTTTTCGGTCTGCAGAAAGATGTCTCTCCTTTTTTAAGGTTCTTTGCCAAACCCATAATTTCGAGTGGATAGAAGATTACAAAGTTGCTTTTGACAAATTGAAAGAATACTTGGAAAATCCTCCTTCACTCTCTAAGCCCTGTGAAGGAGAGACTCTTTACTTATATTTATCTATCTCAGATGAAGCAGTTAGTTCGGTACTTGTACGAAGAGATGCCAATCACTTGCAGAAGCCGATCTACTACACTAATAAAGTGTTACACGAGGTTAAAGTTCGATACCCCAGAGTGTAAAAGCTTATTTTTTCCTTGGTGGTCGTGGCAAAACATTTGCGGCCTTATTTCCAAGCTCATTCTATTATGGTTCTGACAGATCAGCCCCTAAAGGCCATTCTTCGCTATCCTGACATCTCTGGAAGGATAGCTAAATAAGCTGTAAAGTTGGGGGAGTTCAATATTAAATTCTAGCCTAGATCAGCAATGAAAGCACATATTTTGGTTGATTTCATAGCAAAATGTACTTGGAGATCTGAAGAGGGCCAGCTAAGAGTCGAAGAGGAGGAGATTGCCGAAGAAGGTCCATAATTCATATGGATGCTCCATGTAGATGGTGCCTCAAATGCCAATGGCTGTAGAGCAGGTCTCATTTTGGCTGGTCCAAATGGACAAGTTATTGAATATACTCTTTGATTTTCTTTCCAAGCTTCAAATAACCAAGCAAAGTATGAAGCACTTATTGCTGGGCTTAGAATTTTCCAAAAGCTGGAGATTAAGAAGATTAAAGCTTTTTCTGATTCACAGTTGATGGTGAATCAGGTAAAAGGTGATTTTGAAGCCCGAAATCTAAATATGATTCAGTATTTGGAAAAAGTTCGAAGCTTGATATCCGGGTTGGAGCATTTTGAGATTGTTCATGTACTAAGAATGAAAAATTCTCGGGCTGATGCTCTTTTGTGACTTGCAACTACTATGCCATATTCTCTTGGGAAGACATATGTAGAGTATCTTGAAGATCCCGGCATATCAGAATCCATAGTTGAGGTATGTCAAGTTGAACATGAACTCTCATAGATGGATCCTATTCTTAAATTTTTGAAAGAAGGCACCTTACCTGAAGACAAGTTGGAAGCTAAATGGCTTAGATGGATGGTCTCTCAATATATAATCTTAGATGAAGCATTATATAAAAGATCTTTCTCACAGCCTCTATTAAAGTGTTTGGGACCTACTGATGCTGATTATGCACTTAGGGAAGTGCATGAAGGTATGTGTGGAGATCACTTGGGGGGGCAGATCTTTGGCCTACAAGATAATTCATCAAGGTTATTATTAGCCAACTATCCATAATGATTCTGCAAAATTTGTCCGAAGATGTGATCACTGCCAAAGGTACTCCAATATACAGAGACGGCCTGCAAATCAGTTGACTCCATTGATAGCTCCCTAGCCATTTACGCAATGGGAAATGGACATTTTGGTCCATTTTCTCCAATTCTGGGTAGCGGAAGTTTCTTATAGTGACAATTGATTACTTTATAAAGTGGGTCGAAGTCGAAGCACTGGCACAGATCACCGAGGCGAAAAGTTGAAAGCTTCGTAAGAAATTTTATCATCTTCCATTTTGGAATTCCTTATTCCATAATAATTGACAACGGAAGATAATTTGACAATCCTAAGTTCAAGGGTTTTTGTACTTAGTATCATATTCTTCACAAGCTTACTTCTGTGGGGCATCCTCAATCTAATGGAGAAGCTGAAGTGACAAACAGGACCATTCTTCATGGTCTTAAAACCATATTAAATGATGCCAAAGAAGTGTGGGCTGATAAGTTAAATTCAGTTCTTTGGGCATATCGAACCACTCCCAGGATAACTACTGGTGAATCTTCATTTCATCTCTCTTACGGCACTGAAGCAATTCTTCCTATGGAAGTCTCTTTACAATCTCTATGGATTGATCAGTATAAAGAACCTGAAAATTTAGAATGCCAAAGAGTTGACCTGGATTTATTACAAGGTACTTGACTTCAGGCACAACTGAAAATGGCTATGTATCAGTAAAAAATTATAAAATACTATAATTCTCATATAAAGGAATGGGTTTTTCATCCTGAAGATCTAGTTCTACGAAGGTTTGAAGTATCCAAACCAGCCGAACAAGGCAAACTTTCTCCTACATGGGAAGGTCCATATCGGGTTAAAGAAGTTATTCATCCCGGAACTTATTGGTTGGAAACATTAGAAGGTGTTCTACTACCTCGATCTTGGAATGTACAAAACCTTCATAAATATTATCAATAAAGATTTTAATACAAGGTTATCGAGATAGATTTAATTATTCCATCTTCATCTCTCTTATAAAAAGGCATAAGGATGATCTACGTGATCTACCTTATAAAATGCTGAGGTGGGCTTGACCAGCCTATCTTAATCTTTTTTCTTTGAAGGCATAAGGATGATTTCCATGATCTACCTTACGAAGTGTTGAGTTGGGCTTAACCGGTCCATCTTAATCAAAAAGGCATAAGGATGATCTCCGTAATCTACCTTACAAAGTGCCGAGATGGACATGATCAGCCTGTTTTAATTCTTATCTGAAAGGCATGAGAATGATCTCCATGATCTACTCTACTAAATGCCAAGGTGGACGTAATCAGCCTATCTTAATCTTTAATTAAAGGGCATAAGGATGATCAAAGTGATCTATCCTGTAAAATGCCAAGGTTTAATCAGCCTATTTTATTTTTTATAAAGGTATGGATGACCCACGCAGTCAATCTTATTCTAAGTTCGAAGACTTAGTATTTTTTCAAGTCAAAAGGCTTAATATTATTTCAAGTCCAAAGACTTGATATTATTATTTGGAGATTTGGTATCTTCTCAAGATCTTAGGATCATTCTCTTATTCTAAGTCCGAAGACTTAATATTATTTTAAGTCAAAAGGCTTAGTATTATTTCAAGTCCGAAGACTTGATATTATTATTTGGAGATTTGGTATCTTCTCAATATCTCAGGATCATTCTCTTATTCTAAGTCTGAAGACTTAATATTATTTCAAATCAGAAGGTTTAATATTATTTTAAGTCCGAAGACTTGATATTGTTATTTGGAAATATGATATGATCTTGAATCAGACTTTGGAATTCTATTTCTCAAGAAATTATATTATCCTAAGTTTGAAGACTTAGTATATTTTCAAGTCCGAAGACTTAGTATTCTTATCTGGAGACTTGGTATTATTTCTCGTCTCAATTATTTAGAATTATCCTAAGTCCAAAGACTTAGTGTATTTTCAAGTCTGGAGACTTAGTATTATTATCTGAAGACTTGATATTACATCAGTCTCACCTCTTCAGAATTATTCTAAGTTCGAAGACTATCTTTCAAGTCCAAAGACAAGAACTTGATATTATGCTAAATCCAAAGATCTGGTATTCACTTTAAAGTCTCAAATTACCATTCTAAATCTTAAGACTCACTGTATTTTCAAGTCCGAAGACTTTATACTTGAATGAATTATTATCTTAAAATTGAGAAGTTACATATATTCATTTAGAGAATTTCTCCACAGATGTATAATCTTGCTTAAGGTAAGTTTTTAATTAAAATTTTTCTCAATAAAACTTTTATTCATGAAAATAATGTACATTTTCTCAAAAAGAAAAGAAAAAAAGTTACAGATCGTCCTTTATTAGAGTATCATCGGCTTGTGTGAGGTCGATCGGTTCAGTTACTTCTTCAGCTAAAGCGAGCACTTTCGAAGGACCTTGTAGTTTGGGCTCCTCTAATTCTTCAAGAATAAGCAGTTAGACATCTGAAATATCTAGGCTTGGGTGAAGATTTTGCACCTCTTTCATCCCATCATTGAAGCCTGCTTTATAACTATAGATCCCTACTTCGGTCATTTCATCTTTGAATGCTGAAGACTCCTTATAAACTTCTATCGCCCTCTTCAGTTGATCTTCTAAAGACTGTATCTCTTTGGTTGATGATTCGGCCTTTTCAACTACCTCTTCAGCTTTCTTAATAGCTTCTTCAGTCTTCAGTTAGGCTTCCTTGACTGAAAATTCTAGGGATAGGATTTTCTTCTTCTTCTTGAGCTTCGCATCTTGTTCAGAGTTCTTTGATTGAACTCTTTCCAAATCGATCTTCATACTCTAAATGAGAGCATCACTCTTGGCAAGCTTTTCCTCCGTAGCTCACCTCTATTCTTCGGCTATCGTCTTTTTAGACTTAGCCATTTTCATCTTATCCTTCATCTTCTCATAGCTATCTCGGAATTCAAAGACTCTTTCTTCCATGATAGTAATATCATGGATTAGCTATATTGATAAACATAATAGATGAAGTTAGCAAGAGCAGTAACACCTACATTTTGAAAAGAAAGAAAGTTCTGATGCTTACCTTTGGTGTGGATGAAAATGCTGAGTCAGAAACATCCTCGATGCATCGAGATTTAGTATTATCCCAATCTTTTGGGAGAAGCGTACGCTTCAGCAGTTCCCTGGCAAGTTCAGGATTTTGTAGGCCATGCCCATCAGAGAAAATGGTGAAGTCCACATGGCAACCTTCGTCTGAAGGGGCACTCCTATTGTTGAGTCTCAGGTGGTGCATTCATGGCTAGTCGGGTCAATGTACATGTGTTGATCTGGTCTATCAAGGTTTTTCATGATGTGTCTAGGGCTAGGGTTGAGTCCGGTATGAGTCCTAGGTGTTTAGGCTCAGTTTTTGGTCTTTCTGGATCTTTGAGTCAGCTCTTCTATTGTAAGAGTCGACTCTGCTGGTTGGCATGTCTCAGAATAGATGATTATAGACTGAACGGGTTGGCTCGGATGGATTCGGGTTGGCTTGGATGTACAGTCAAAAAATCTGCAGTCTGGATGGGTCGGCTCGGATGCACGGTCAGGAAACCAATTGTCTGGACGGGTCGGCTCGGATGGATTAGAGTCGGCTCGGATGTAATGCCTAGTCGACTCTAATGTCTTGGGTTGGCTCAGATGACGGATGAACCATTTTTTGAACGGTGCTAGCTTGGAGAGTTTTTAGGATCTTGGGCATGTGTGACCGAGGTATATATATATTGTATTCTCGTAAGAGGATGTGAGGTGGTGTAACGAACTTCTTGGTAGTGGAAATTCCTTTCTCCCATAAAAATTCCTCTATTTTCTTTTTATTCTCTCTTCTCCCGTTCATGGTGCTCTTGATCTTCATAGACCTGAATCCTACCGTGATCTTCAATGGAGATTGCTGGCAGATGGTCATCCATGACCTGGTGATACACTTCCGTGATTGCTTTGTTGATCTAGGCATTCATTCTTGATCGGGAATAAAGTTGTTCTTGAGGATTTGGTTTGTCAAATTTGGTTGGATTTGTAGTAGAATTCTCAACATTTAGTATTAGAGCTTGGTTCGTGGGAGGAAGATCTCAGAGGGTTGGAAGTAAAACTTCTTGCAGGAATGGTTTTTATATCTTTTGAATTCTTGATTGTTGTAATGGCATCAAGTGGGTTCAAAGTAGATTTTGAGAAGTACGATGGCAAGGGAAACTTCACCCTATGGCAGCAAAGGGTTAAAGATTTGCTGGTTCAACAGAGAATCTACAAGGTCTTGGTTAAAGAAAGACCAGAAAAGATTAGTGTTGAAGAATGGGAAGAGTTAGAAGAGATTGTTTTCAGTACCATAAGGATGTGTTTGGCTGATCAGGTTTTACCTGAGGTGTGTTCAAAGACTACTGCAAAAGGTCTTTGGAGAAGATTGGAGAACACATATATAGGAAAGAACATGACAAACAAGCTATGGCTCAAGAAGTAATTATATAGCTTGAAAATGCCTGAAGGAGGAGACCTTGTTGCACATATTCAGAAGTTTAATCAGGTTTGTTTTGAGGTGATGAGTCTGGATGTGAAGATAAATGAGGAGGATCAAGCATTGTTGCTGTTGTGTTTACTCCCTGGATCATATGATGGTCTCATAACAACTTTGGTTTATGGAAAGGAAACACTAAACTATGAAGAAGTTATTGGTGTGCTTAGATCCAATTAGTAAAGGGAAATGATCTGCAAAGGTAATCCTAATTCAGAGGTTTTTGCTGTGAATGAGAGGCAAGGAAGATCCAAGGAAAGAACTAGGGAAAAGTCCAAGGGCAGATCTCAGTCTCGGAACCACATGAGTTTGAAATGCTACAAGTGTTGTCAGCTTGGGCATATCAGGAAGAATTGTCTTCTTTGAAAGATAGAAAACGGGAAAGCCAACACTAGTGGTGCTAATGCTTTGGAAAGCAATGGAAAAAGAGTACTGGTTGTATCAGATGGATCAATAGATTGGAAGAATACCTGGATTTTGGATTCTGCATGCTCATACCACTATACCTCACATCGGGATTGGTTTTACACCTATGACAGGTCAGATGGAGGTAGTGTAAGTCTTGGTGATGATCACCCTTGTATAGTAGCTGGATTAAGCACTCTTAAGGTGAGGATGTATGATGGAGTGATAAGGACTCTATCTAATGTCAAACATGTACCAGAATTGAAAAAGAATTTGATTTCTTCGGGCTACTTGGAAGAGCAGGAATATGCTTTTAGTTGCCAATCTGGCAGTGGATGTTTGAGAATTACCAAAGGAGCTTTGGTAGTAATGAGAGGAAGAAGACTGAGCAACAATCTATGTAGAATGGAAGGCTCAGTGATAAGTGATAGTACTGAAGTGCTTGCAGCTGCACAGGAGGAACAGTTGAAATATAAACTATGGCACTATCGAATGGGTCATATAAGTGACTGAGGGCTCATGGAGTTAAGCAAAAGAGAGAACATCCCAGCTTTGAAAAAGGATGGAAATGACCTGTGTGAGCCGTGTATCTTTGGTAAACAGCATAGAGTTAAATTTGCTGTTTGTACCAAGCCAAGTGAAGGAGTGCTAGATTTGGTGCACTCAGATGTATGGGGACCAGCACCTATTTTATCCAGAGGTGGAGCAAGGTATTTTGTTACCTTCATTGATGACTTCTCTAGAAAACTGTGGGTGTATCTGATGAGGGAAAAATCAGATGTGTTGCCTCGGTTTAAAGCTTGGAAAGCTGAGGTAGAGAAGGAGATAAAAAGACATGTAAAGTGCCTTCGGACTGATAATGGTGGGGAGTACTCTAGTACAGAGTTTAAGAGTTATTATGAGAAAAATAGTATCAAATGCCATTACACAGTAAGGATGACCCCACACTAGAATGGTGTTGCGAAAAGGCTGAATCGGATACTATTGGAGAGGGCAAGGAGTATGAGGCTGTAGTCATCACTGCCAAAAACTTCTTGGGGTGATACTATTACTCAAACATGTTTTCTCATAAATAGGTCCCCTCACTTCAAGTTGGATGGTGGACTTCCAGAAGAAGCTTGGAGTGGAAAGAAGGTGGAGCTTGGCCACTTGAAAGTTTTTGGTTGCCCGGCTTATGTTCATGTGGAGGCAACTGAAAGAAGCAAGCTGGATTCTAAGTCAAAGAAAATGATCTTTTAGGGTATCCACAAGGAGTCAAAGGTTACCTACTGTGGGATCCATAGTCTCAAAAGGCTGTGATCAGTAGGGATGTCATTTTTGATGAGAGAAGCATCTTGGCGAAATCGGGGACTGCAATTGGAAATGCAGTCAATAAGATGAACAATAGTGAGAGCCCATCACAGGTGGAGGATAAGTCTTCAATATCAGCAGAAAATGGAGTTTCTGTTGAGGTGGAGTTGGACAGGAAAGATTCTCCAGGAGTGAAGGAGAGGCAAGAAGAATTAGCTGTTCAAAGGGAAGTGCAGGAGGAGCCACAAGCAGTAGACTTGCAGGATAGTGCAAGGGGAGTGGCATTGCATAAGCCTCAATGCACAATCCAGAAGCCGGTTAGATATGGCATGTATGAAGCAATTTCATATACTCTTATATCTGTGAATGGAGATCCAAAAAGTTTTGTAGAGGCTATGGAAAGTCCTGATAAAGAATCATGGATGCAAGGCATGATGAAAGAGATGGAATCTCTCAGGAGGAATCAGATATGGCAGCTAGTGGATCTACCTAGAGATGCTCATGCTATTAGTTCCAAATGGATGTTCACTAAGAAATCATTGCCTTCAGAGCAAGGTGGAGTAAGATACAAGGCAAGATTGGTTACAAAGGGATACTCATAGAGGGAAGGAGTTGACTACACAGAAGTGTTTTCTCTTGTGGTACGCCATAGTTCAATTCGAGTGTTGTTGTCTTTGGTGGCAAAAGATAATTTGGAATTGGAGCAGATGGATGTGAAGATAACCTTTCTACATGGAAGACTAGAAGAAAAAATCTACATGAAGCAACCTGATGCCTTCATTGAGATTGGACAGGAGAACAAGGTATGTCTACTTTTGAGGTCATTGTATGGATTGAAACAATCACCTCGTCAATGGTATCACATATTTGATACATTTATCTCTTGAGCCTTGGATTTTTAGATGTGAACATGGTCATTGTGTCTATATGAAGGATGTGGATACTAAGGATGCTCTGTATTTACTTCTGTATGTGGATGATATTTTGATAGCCAGCAGAAGTATGATAGCTGTAAAAGGACTGAAGAGAGCATTATCTCAGGAATTTAAGATGAAGGACTTAGGATCAGCTCAGAAAATCTTGGAATAGATATTTGTAGAGATAGGTGCAAAGGAATACTCCATTTGTCACAAGGTGGGTACATTAAAAAGGTACTCGAAAGGTTTGGGATGGATAAGGCCAAACCTATGGAAACACCATTACCAAGGCATTTTTCTCTCTCGAAAAAATAGTGCCCCCAAATAGAGGAGGAGGTAGAGTACATGGAAAGAGTTCCATATGCCAATGCAGTGGGCAGTTTGTGTGCTATGGTTTGTTGTAGGCTGGGACATAGCATATGCTGTAAGCCAGGTGAGCAGGTACATGGCTAATCCTGGGAAGGAACACGGAAGGCATTGAAGTGGATTTTAAGATATCTACAAGGGAGTCAAAGACCTGGACTGGTATTTGGTGGGTAGCTTGAAGGACATGATGAAACTTCAAAGAATCATGTGAGGATTCAGGTCTTTGGAAGGGTATGTGATGCAAGCTATTGCAGATGATCTTGATACAAGAAGGTCTATAACAGGTTATCTCTTCTGTATGTATGGTGGACCAGTTTCTTGGAGATCAACCCTTCAACCTATTACAGCTTTGTCTATAATAGAAGCAGAGTATATAGGATACTAAAGCTGCAAAGGAAGCACTATGGTTGAGAAGGCTAGTGTCTGAAATGGGGGTGAAAACAGTGTATGGTGGTCCTGTACAGTGATAGCCAGAGTGCCATACACTTGACACAGAATCCAATCTATCATGCTAGGACCAAGCATATAGATATGAGGTACCACAGAGTCAGGGAGCTGGTGGAGGAAGGAGAAGTGGTGCTAGTGAAGGTCCATACAACGGAAAACCAGGCAGATGCACTTACGAAGGCTCTACCAAGGGATAGCTTCTACTCTTGTATGTGGTTAATGTGTTGAGGAGTCTGGCATATGTAGCCTGAAGTACCAAAGTGGAGATTGTTGAGTCTCAGGTGGCATTCATGGCTAGTCGGGTCAATGCATATGTTGATCTGGTCTATCATGGTTTTCCATGATGTGTCTAGGGCTAGGGTTGAGTCTGGTATGAGTCCTAGGTGTTTAGGCTCAGTTTTGGTCTTTCTGGGTCTTTGAGTCGGCTCTTCTATTGTAAGAGTCAACTCTGTTGGTTGGCACATCTCAGAACAGGTGATTATGGACTGGACAGGTCAGCTTGGATGGATTCGAGTCGGCTCGGATGCATAGTCAAAAAATCTGCAGTCTGGACAGGTCAGTTCCGGATGGATTCGGGTTGGTCAGATGCATGGTCAGGAACTTGTTGTCTGGACGGGTCAGCTCGGATAGATTAGAGTCGGCTTAGATGCATGGTCAGGAACTTGTTGTCTGGATGGGTCGGCTCGGATATATTAGAGTCGAGGCCTAGTCTACTCTAATGTCTCGGGTCGGCTTGGATGACAGGTGAACTATTTTTTGAACGGTGCCAGCTGGGGGAGTTTTTGGGAGCTCAGGCACGTGTGATCGAGGTATATATATTGTATTCTCGTAAGAGGTTGTGAGGTGGTGTAACTAACTTCTTGGAAGTTGAAATCCCTTTCTCCCATAAAAATTCCTCTATTTTCTTTTTCTTCTCTCTTCTCCCATTCATGGTGTTCTTGATCTTCATAGACATGAATCCTACTGTGATCTTCAATGAAGATTGCTGGCAGATGGTCATCAATACGCTTCCGAGATTCCTTTGTTGATCTAGGCGTTCGTTCTTGATCGGGAATAAAGCTGTTCTTGAGGATTTGGTTTGTCAAATCTGGTTGGATTTGTAGCAGAATTCTTAACACTGGGGTCATCCTCGAAGTGATATCGTGCTTTCTCCTTCCCCTTTTCCAGTGGAGATGCAAGAAGTGATTCCTTATTAGGGGGTGCACTGCGCTGATCAGGAGGCATCGGACGGGGGCTTCTTGCAAAAGTACCTCTCAGAGATGGATTCTCTGGAGGTTTGGTAAGAGATGGACTCCTTGGCAAAGATGTCAGGGGTGCTTCATCTATATTTGATGCATCCCTCGTCGGAAGCATGCTTGAAGCCTCTTCAGCTCTTGTTTTCTTTTGAACTTCGAATTCTGGTGGAACTAGTACCGGCCTTTCTTGAAGCTTGTCGAAGTTTCTCAAGCTTCGGTCATATCGGATCACCTGCAAATTAATGGAAGAGTTTTTCAGGAAAAAAAAGAAAAAAAGAAAGAGAGTCCGAAGTCGACTGTCCTTAACCTAGTGAAGGAACTTTACTGATATGAGCACGGTGGGGTTATCCTCCCTCAGGAACTCCTTGAATAATGGAATTTCTGGCTCTAATAAAGTCTCAAAATCTTTCTAATCAGCTCTCAAAACTCTCTTTCCAGTGTTTGCATCCAAACGCGGAGCCTTCCATCCGATATTGAATCTCCAGTTTGTGTAATATACAAGAAAAAATAGGGTTTCCACACATGTATGGCACTAGGTGTTCCTTTTATCAGTCTTCGGCCAGGCCGAGGACTTATAACTTACCACCCTTTACCATGGAAGTCCCTTTTCAGTACAAACAGGGAGGTAAACAGGGAAGTCCTTGGCTCTATATTTCAGAGTTTGCAAAGAACTAAGAACCCCAGATGTTCCTAAAACTATTCAAAGTTAGTTGGGCTGAAACTACCTGGTAAAGATTGAAAATTTTTGTAAAAAAAGATGAAGCGGAAGCCGAAGACCTGCCTTAAGATGGCCTTCGTATATGGTAATTGACCTAGCAGGAGGGTTAACTACTCTTTCAATCAGGTTTCAGAAGAAATGTTTTGAAGGTTCGTGGGATGTGGAAATGATATCGAAGGCTCTCTAATCTAGCATGCAATAAAGAACTAACAACTACTTCAGGAGATCTCTCCGGGCTCCTCTTCCTGCCAGAACCTCTCCTTTACTGGGTTCACCTCCTATTAAATCCCCACTAGTGGAAGGATTGCCTGTAGATCCTGACATTGTAAGGAAAAAAAAAGAAAAGAAAGAATCTCTACCTCCAAAAAGAATTGAAAATGGCTGGTTGGAAGAATGGTAGTGCAGAGCAAGAGGAGGAAGAAATGTGGAGGTGAAGAAGTTCTTCTTATGAAGTTCTTCGCCCTTTCGTAGAGGCGAAGTGGTGGGATTTCCCGTCGATTCGGAGATCTCCTCGATCGTGCGTCGTATCAGCGATGCCGATCATGGGTACAACTCTCTAGGAGGCATCCATTAATGAGTCGGCGATTGTAATCCGTGTGAAAAGCCACAGATGAACAGGATGGATTTTCAACACTTTGATCAAGCCATAAGATGATGCCAGGTGTTTCGCCTCGATTGAACAAAAACACTTTAACAGAAATTCCTTAAAAAGATTTGCCAAATCTGAAACATCTTTTTGAAGCAGCAATAGGGTGACGACACATGTCTTCAGCATGATCTCCATGCCTCCAAGTAGTTATTATAAGTGACAGTTGTCAGAAGTATGCCATTATTGCTCATTAGTTTTTGCTAAATGACAAATCCTGATACTCCCATTTTTGAAATAAAATTATTTCGAACTTGGGAGTGGGGGGCAGCTATTATGATATTCTAGTTCAATTTTGAAACAGTTATCGGTTTCATTCTTCAAACCAATCTCAATTTTTGTTTTATCAATCAAATCAGTATACTAAGAAAAATATCTCTTTGACTTGGTAAAATTTTTGATCCATAAAAGGGATAGATTATTGTTCCTGCGGCTTCGTATCTTCTGCCTGGTCCGAAGACTAAGCCTATTAATTATTATCCCTCTAGCTTCGTATCTTCAGCCTAGTCCGAAGAGTAAGCCTATAGATTATTGTTCCTTCGGCTTCGTATCTTCTGCCTAGTCCGAAGACTAAGCCTATTAATTATTGTCCCTTCAGCTTCGTATCTTCAGCCTAGTTTGAAGAGTAAGCCTACAAATTATTGTTCCTTCAGCTTGTATCTTCAACCTAGTTCAAAAAGTAAGCCTACAGATTATTATTTCTTCGGCTTAGTATCTTCAGCCAGGTCCGAAGACTATGCCTTTGATTTATTTTCGTCTCTTCAATATCATAGTAAGTATTTGTTTTCTTGTTCACTCCAAAGGGATATGTCCAAAGTACATGATTAACATTCCTTAAAGCCATTCCAAGGAAGGCCCTCTGAAAAGGTTGTTGAACTTACTTCGGACTCTCTAAAAAAGGTGTGCATTTGAAACTCTTGGGTGGTCTTTCAACTTAAAATAGTTGAAAGCTATTTTAGCTATCGTAACCACCCACATGGTCGAATAACTGATTTTCCGACCGCCACTACTTATAGTTATGAGGAAGTTTTGTTAACTAACTCCCATAACCATGAGTAGTTACACTTTTTGCCTATAAATACTGGTAAGAGGGGACACTCAATGTAAGCTAACTCCAGATCATTTGAATTCTTTCCTTTCCCTCTTTGCTTTTCGAGCTCTCCATTCTGCTGCCTGAGTTCTTGCTAACTTTGGCATCGGAGTGTCCCATGCCGGAAGATTTCTGATCAGGGGATCTATTTACAGGTTTCGATCGACGGTGAACCGGCGTGCGAACCACACCATCCGATCAGCAAGGATTTAGCATCAACAATATTAATCATTGGATGGTGTAATAATCTTTTTGAATGCTAGACAGCCAAACAAAGGTCGAGAGCTATACAAATAAAGGGAGAAAAATATGTTGAAATGCTTTAAGACTTATGTCTCTGGCTTGAAAGTAGTGCAAGGCATCATTTAGTGATTGATGAAATTTTTTTTTCATGTAAAAAATAAAACTAGACTCCAACGTGCATAGTCACCTGATGTATGCCATGCAGGATATAATTAAGAGAGAGTAAATGGCTAATTAGGTACTTAACTGGATGGTAATTGGATACTTAATGTGTTAATTCAAATTATTTGGTATAGGAAAACACCATCGCATGAACTATAAATAATAAAATAATAGAGGTATAGAAAAGTGATATAAATTGAATTAAAAATAGCATCCATGTGAATGTTATTTTTGTTGTTTAAGAATCCTTGCAAATAAAAGATATAAAGAAAGAAAAAGTTTTCATCGTCACTTAAACTTGAAACAAATATTATGTCAGAACAAAAAAAAAAATAAATGATTTTTTTAAAAGTATATATTAGTTCTTGTTGTCGCTGTTTCCTGCCCGGATGCCATAAATTATTGGAAATGTGGTGCTTGGAGGCTACACCTATAAAGAAGTCCTAGTTGAAGGTTGCTCCGACGAGGATCCTTCAATGTTCAAGTCAAGTGACAGTTAATAAAAAAAAAAAAAAGGAGTGGAGACCAGAGTGAGTCATTATAGCTGGGTGCTTTTAAGGAGCTTTTTTATAGGCAAAAGATAAGGGTATTTTGGAATAAGAAACTCTTAATGGATTTGGTGAGAAGTAGTAGGGCTGAAGATCCCGTCATGTGAAGTGTCAGAGGTCATTCTGTTTGCCTAAGATATTTGCTTCCCATTAATTGGGACTTTGTCTCTTGTACAGAATCGACCATGCCTCTTAATAATGATGTCAAGCACTGTATGGGGCTGGTTGCACTCCTCTTAATTATGAGAATTTGTTAAAGATTATAGAATATGATCTCTGATCATACAATTGGATGCATGTGGATGAGCATCGGCTGGTTCTACCTTTGGTGGTCTTGAGGAGCACCACCTAAGAATCCCCATCCACCCTTATTAGATGCAAGGGCCCAAGGTCGGTCCAAGCACTTTTATCGAGGTCAAGGGTTAGCCAGACCGAGGGACTCAAGGCATAATTCTTCTTTGCTCAAAGAACAGTGGATCCTGGCTGCTAGAGGTGAAGCTGGCTTGCGGAGCCTTGGGATGCCAAGGGTGGGGGGTTGGTCCCCCATATCATTTGCCCCCCACTCTTTAGTTTGAGTGTGGAGGATCTTGGACTGATGAGTAAATCCTTTAGCATGCCCGAGGGATCTCTACACTAGCTCAGAATTAATATGCTCTTCAAAAAAAATGCATGGTGGGCTGGCGAGTGAAAAGCTGCCATGCGCATTTAAGGCTCTCCTTAAGGCTAGGGAAGGATTTATGGTGGCCTTTTCCTTTAAAAGGGGATCCAAGGCTACCCTTTTTGCTACTGTTCTAGCTTTAGTAGAGAGAGATCTTGCACCACTAAGAGCCAATTTCCAGTGAACTAGGCAATTTCTGGTACTGGAGTTCAGGATCATCTGCGAATCTTGGTGAGGACACCAGAGCTAGGAAAATACGTCATAACCCTCCGAGCTTGTTGTGAATCACCAATAAGTAGTTGTTTTATCTTAATTTCAACTTGAGTCCTATAAATAACATTAGTTTGCTTTGTTTTGTGAATTGGTCAATTTGAGTCATGTAATTAGTACTTGAATAAGTCAAGGGGTTTCATAGGTAGCCAAGATCCAAGTCATCATCACCTTGGTGGATCAATTCCATGGCAAATGAAGGTTGTCCAAAATTTTTACCAGACATCCAAATATCCAGACATCCAGACATCCAGACATCCAGATATCGAGACATCCAGACATCCAGATATCGAGACATCTGGACAAGTTTAAGATCCAAAGTTTATCCAAGGGAGGTGCCATCCAACTCTCTTTCATCGCCCATTTGAAATCCAAATGACACCATTTAAGGAGTTCTCATTGCCCATTTAAAATATAAACGACGCCATTTAAGAGGAGTAAAATGGAAGGATTCTCCTCTCATTTAATGCCATTTCTCATGGATTGTCACCCTCTCCATAATGGTCGGCCAACTCAAGTTTAAATTCAAATTTAAAGGAGGAGTTCATCCAAGAAGATTTCAAATTCAAATGGAGATATCTCCCAAGTTTAAATTGCAAGAGGGTTAAGAAGAACTCTAGGAGGAGTTAAGGCCCAAGGAAGGAAGATTGGATGCCCACTTTGTAGCCCATTGCACTTGATATTTGAATTTCAAAATTCTTGAGGAGTAACACCAACTTGAAGAAATTATCGCCAATTTGAGAAAGCCGCACCTCACCTCAAATTTTTTGTCACATATTAAAGAAGGGTGCTCTGATTCACAATTAGGAGTCCAGATCAAGGAGGTGCCTATCCTATTCAAATTTCAAGGAGTCTACCCAATTTAAATTACAAAGAGTCTTCATCAAGGTTAAGAAGGAGATTAGAGTTCATTGTCATCTTAATTATCATGTATTCAAAGAATTCTATGTTATCATGCTACCTTGTATAAAGGGTCTATAAATACAACTCCATTCTACCCCCTTCAATCCAACTTATGATTGATTAATAAAACTCTGTCAGTTTTTTCTCTAATTGCTGGGTAAGTGTTGAGAGTGTAATTACTAGTTAAGTAATTGTAGTGTGTGAGTGCTCTGCTGGTTAAGCATTGCATTAGTGTGTGTGGAGTACTGAAGCCCGAGTTATCTCTTGAGTCCAAGATCCAGAAGCCCAGCACCACCATCTTCAACATCCAGTCCAGATCCAGAACCAAGCCATCCATCCTTCTTCCCCTCTCTCATTTCAAATTTCCACTCCATTTCCACCATTCTAATCAAAGTTCTCTTGTAGGATCTCTAGAGTACTCGATCAAAAGAGGAGGTTTTCCTTGCCATCCAACTATCAACGAGAAGATCTACTTCAAAGGATTGAAGTTTGCAATCCTACCATGAGATCTTAAGAGTTGAATCCAGATCTATTAAAACGGAGGAGGGAAAAGCGTTATTGATAAGTAACCATCCGAATCTTATTAGTTGTAGTTGATTGAAGTCAGGACATTCTACTTTTGGTGGTTTCTCAATCTTCGGATCCAGGATTCTTTATGTGATTGCATGCTGATTATATTGTGGGTATGTAGTAGAGACTTGTCTAATTTCATTAAATTAATTGATAGGTTATTTGAGTTTGCTACCATTGCTCATCAAAATTAAATTCTTAATTATTAGAATTAGTCCTTGCATCCATCCCGCATCAAATTTGGTATCAGAGCGTGATCCGTCCCGCATCAACTTTGGTATCAGAGCATGATCCATCCCGCATCAGTTTTGGTATCAGAGCATGGTTAGGACTTAGTTTCTTTTTAAGTACTCGAATCGGATGCTTTACCATGGCCGTCTGGTCATAGGAAAAAGTAAGCTTGCAAGACCCTTACATCCCATTCAAAGGGGATTTCATATGGCGTATAGGGGTGCTGCTGTAATTGACCCTTGAAGAAGAAAACAAAGAGATAGGCATCTTTAAAATTAATTTTTGCATCACATCTATCCTAGTACATAATCTATTATTTTAATTATTTCTGCATGTAGGAAGATCAAAAAATTTGATTCTTATTTTGCTAGATTCTACATTTGATTTTATTTTTTAAAATTTTCTCAGGATTTAATTCGGTCTGTAGAATTTTTGCATGCCTGATTACTACTTGAGAATAGTTCTGCTCTAGAATTTCAGCATATAGTTATTTCGGCCTATTTAAATTCCAACATAGTTTAATTTCTGTATTTTGGTTCATATCATTTAATTTTCAGCAATTTATATTTCTTCCAAAATACATCAAAATATACAAAAAACTTAAGTGCACATCATTAGATTTCATATGTATGCCATTATATGCATAACTTACTTTAAGGGCGACAATATCATAAGATAAGGGAAGGAGGTCATACCTTTCCTTGGCCCAAGAACAATCCCTTTGCATTCAAACCTAAGCCTAACTTAAAATCGATTAGCAACCTAATACAGTTTAGGGACACCAATAGGTCTGGTTCAAGTCTTATGAGTGAACTAGTGCACTCAACCTTTTAATTATTATTGGAAGCTAGTGTCTAAGGCTAGAGGTCCAAAGGCAAACTCCCTAAGCGAACTGGTGGTTTTTAATTATGATCCTATGTCAAGCAGGGGAAGCCACCCATCACCCCACCTCTTACTTGGCCAGTGGAAGGGCTAATTGTTGAGTTGGGTGTAATTTGAGTTAACTCATTCCACTTGAGCTCTAGTTTAGGAACCCTAGAAGCTAGGATTGCATTACATGAGCACTAGATTAGGAGCCTCAAATCTAGCCCAATCTGATTTGACCATGGACTCAACTATAGAAACTTTACTAAGGACCTTCAATGAATAATGTGCTCTGATGGACAATAGGTTTGACCGACTGGATAAGCGACTTGATAACTTAGAGAGAATCCTAGGACCCATGCTAGCCCTGGTTCACCAAAGACTACTCCCCTTGGCCCCATAACCCATCGACCCAAACCCATTAGGATCTATGCACTGAGTCAAAACTCCAGAATCAGTCAATTTTCCCTTAGCCGACCCACCCCTACTATCCCAAATACTAATCAATTTTTCCTTAGCCAACCAAATCCTATTACTCCATTGGTTCATAAGGATGACATTAAAGAGGAAATACATGTAGCCGACCTAGAGTTAGTTGACTATAAAAACACTCAAGCCATAGGACAAGTGGACAAAGAGAACCAAGAAGAGCCTATGCCTACTATTAGAGCTCTACTTGAAAAACACTAAAAGAGAGCCATGCCATAGAGCCTAGTCCTGAAATTCGAGAACCCAAAGTAATTAGTGAGGACTTGATCTTTTCAATCCAGCACCCTCAGGTTGAATTCACCCCTTTGGTCCCAATTGAAGATTTCTTTCCTGAAATTACAAACTCGGCCTTCCATAAGGTCGACTTCTTGCTACCTATAGATCCATGTCCATACTTTAAGGTCACCCCTATGAATCTAGACCCAGTTATCGAACCCACCTCATATTTCCTACTCTTCTCTAAGGCTTCCAATGTTTTTAGAACCACCTGGTTGCATTTTATTGAGGTTAGTATGTTTCATCAGTCCTTTGAGGCTATTCAATTTGCTACGTACTTTTGGAAGTCCTTATGGCACTTATTAGGAGTCCACATCAAATTTTCATCTGCATGTCATCCATCAACTAGAATCAAGTCCAAAGTTGTAGTTGTAGACCTAATAAATTTCATTCAATAGGAATGCATAATTGAGTCCATTAGGTGTTGATATGAGTCATATGCATAGCATATTAAGGAATTGCATAAAGAGATAAGTAAGAAAATTATTGAAAGTAGTGAATCTTATGAGCATATGGCTAACTCACATAAATGTTTCAAAGAATTTAATGAGGGAGACTTTGTCTTGATCATGCTTCGTCCTGGACGGTCCCCACCAGGAACCATGAAAAAACTACATGCCCGTAGTGCGGGACCATCCAAGATCATAAAGAAAATTGGGTCTAATGCTTATGTGATAGATTTACCACCTGAATTAGGTATTAATCCAACCTTCAATGTATTAGATCTTGTTGAGTATAAAGAGCCAAAAGTGAGCCATTTGGGCCTGATTCCATCTTTGAGAGTGACCCTATCCTTAAGTGTCAACCAGCTAAATTACCAAAAAGAAAAGATAAGATCGAGTAGATTTTGGATGATAAAACTATCACTACTAGGAGTAAGGATTATCAGCGTTACCTGATTCGATGGCAAGGTAAAATGAAATCTGATGATTCATGGATCACTTGAGAGAATCTGTAAAGAATTAACCCAGACTTGCTAGAATATTACCAGAGCAGAGTCAACCCATACTCAACATGATCGAGTTCCTCCCATCCCAGGAGAATTGGTGAGGACACCAAAGCTAGGAAAAGATGTCAGAACCCTCCGAGCTCATTGTGGATCACCAATGAGTAGTTGCTTTATCTTAATTTCAGCTTGAGTCCTGTAAATAATATTAGTTTGCTTTGTTTTGTGAATTGGTTAATTTGAGTCCGTAATTAGTGCTTAAATAAGTCAAAGGGTTTCCATAAGTAGCCAAGATCCAAGTCATCATCACCTTGGTGGGTCAATTCCATGGCAAATGAAGGTTGTCCAAAATTTTTACCAGATATCCGAACATCGAGATATCCGGACATCTAGATATTGAGACATTAGGACATCCAGACATCAAGACATCGGGACAAGTTTAAGATTTAAAGTTTATCAAAGGGAGGCGCCATCCAACTCTCTTCTCATCACCCATTTGAAATCCAAATGATGCCATTTAAGAAGGAGTTCTCATCGCCCATTTAAAATCTAAATGACACCATTTAAAAAAGGTAAAATGGAAGGATTCTCCTCCCATTTAATGCCATTTCTCATGGATTGTCGCTCTCTCCATAATGGTCAGCCAACTCAAGTTTGAATTCAAATTTAAAGGGGAGTTCATCCAAGAAGATTTCAAATTCAAATAGAGATATCTCCCAAGTTTAAATTGCAAGAGGGTTAAGAAGAACTCTAGGAGTTAACACCCAAGGAAGGAAGATTGGATGCCCACTTTGTAGCCAATTTCACTTGATGTTTGAATTTCAAAATTCAAGAGGAGTAATGCCAACTTGAGGGAATTATCGCCAATTTTGAGAAGGCTATGCCTCACCTCAAATTTTTTTGTCACACATTCAAGAAGGGCTCTCCATTTCACAATGAGGAGTCCAGATGAAGGAGGCACCTATCCCATTCTAATTTCAAGGAGTCTACCTAATTTAAATTATAAAGAGTCTTCATCAAGGTTAAGAAGGAGATTAGAGTTCATTGTCATCTTAATTATCATGTATTCAAAAGAATTCTATGTTATCATGCTATCTTGTATGGAGGGTCTATATATACCACTCTATTCTATCCCCTTGTATCCAACTTATGATTGATTAATGAAACTCTGTCGATTTTTTCTCCAATTGCTGGGTAAGCGTTGAGAGTGCAATTGCTGGTTAAATAATTATAGTATGTGAGTGCTCTACTGGTTAAGCATTGCATTAGTGTGTGTGGAGTACTGAAGCCCGAGTTATCTCTTGAGTCCAAGATCCAGAAGCCCAACGCCACCATCTTCAATGTCCAGTCCATATCTAGAACCAAGTATCCATCCTTCTTCCACTCTCTCATTTCAGATTTCCACTCCATTTCCATCATTCTAATCAAAGTTCTTTTGCAGGACCTCTAGAGTACTCGATTAGAAGAGGAGGTTTCCCTTTCCATCAAACCATCAACGAGAAGAGCTTCTCCAAAGGACTGAAGTTTGCAATCCTATCGCGAGATCTTGAGAGTTGAATCCAGATCTATTGAAACGGAGGAGGAAAAAGTGTTATTGGTAAGTAACCATCCGAATCTCATTAGGTCTCGTTGATTGAAGTCAGGATGTCCTAATTTTAGTGGTTTCTCAATCATCGGATCTAGGATTCTTTATGTGATTGCATACTGATTATATTACGGGTAGCTAGTAGAGACTTAGTCTAATTTCATTAAATTAATTTGATTGCTTATTTGAGTTTGCTGCCATTGCTCGTCAAAATTAAATTCTTAATTATTAGAATTAGTCTTTGCATCCTTCCCGTATCAACTTTGGTATCAGAGCGTGATCCATCCTGCATCAACTCTTTGGTCTGGCACGAGGCTAGATGGATCCACGTGAACTGAATGAGGTTTGAAAGGCTGCCAGGAAACTTCAAAAGTCTAGCTCCTCAATCAAGTCATTGCTCAACCAACTCATAGGACTGCCACCCAAGAAGCAAGCTCCGGAGAAGTATGCCTTGGAGTTACTAATTTCAAGTTTGTTTGAGGGTCCGAGGGTAGCCGAGGACTTAATTTAGTCCCTTCTTTTGCCTGCTGACATGATAAAGATGTGCGATGTTGATCCTAAACTTCACAAGCATGGGGCTTTTCAATCAATCATCTAGGTATGGTAGTATATTTCTTCGAATATTTCACCTATGTATCTTCCTTATGATGATTTATCATGCAGTTGGGACAATACCTCAACTTTTTTATGGAGTCGACCAAGGCATGGAGATAAAGGTGGTGGAAATTGAGGAATGGGCCACTTCTAACGAGAGGGAGGCCTACAAGGCCCAAGTACGAGCATCAGAGGTAGAGCAAAAATTTTAGTAATAAAAGAAGCATGATGATGCCACCATGGATGATGTCGAGGGCTCAGCAAAAAAGCTAAAGCAAGTGGGAGAATGGCTTGCATCGATGCACAAGTGGGTGATCGATGCTTGCCAGCAGGAAGCTCAAGTTACTGGGAGGCATAGATGGAGATTGCAAACTTGAAGGAGAGCTTCTATGCTGAAATTACATACTTGAAGGAAGATTCTTGTACTTGAGTTCATTGGCTATGGGATGAACTTCTATCTACCAGGGATGAAATAGGTGGCTTTAGGGTGAACTCCAATAGGCTTGTAGTCTGATTCCTAGCCAAGGATCTTCGAGCTAAGAGTAGGAGGAGAGAATCCACCAAGCTAAGCAGGTGTGGAATGAGGCTCTGGCTAGGGTCTAGTTCCTCCATCAGGCATTGGAAGAGGAGAAGAGGAAGAACATGATAGAGATGACATGGGCCTACAATCTTCATGCTGAGGAAGCATGAGAGATAGTGGCCTTAAAAGGCAAACTAAAGATGGCAAAGAAGACCATCAAGAGCCTGAAGAACTCCATTGATTAGCATGGGCAAGAGGTCAGAATGTTGCAAAACAAGTTATCGATGATTGAGGCACACCTAGGTAAAGTTGACACTTGACTTTGACATGAGGAGAGAAAGGCCTATGTGACTAGATTTGAAGAATGGAAGGCCTTGGTGGTAGAAATCCTTCCATCAACCGAGGTAAAGTTACTTCAGATCCCCTTCCCTGCAATATCTCATGCTTTAGCCATCCTCCGGACTAATCAAGGTTGAGGGCAATGACTTCTTTTTCTTGTTTGTTGGGTTGTATTTGATGTAATCCACATTTCTTTTTCTTGTGTTATTGTAATTAACTATAGAATGAATAAAATTTACTTTTCTCAAACTGTGTGACTCGAAGCTATTTCTAGAGATTGAACATTCAATGCTAGTTTCATGGGCCTTGATTTGTTCCAAGTTCAGTGGATCAGCCCCCAATATTTCATTAGGCAAGGGTGAGCCTTTGCCATAGAGATCTTGGTCTTCCTTCAGCCTTTTTTATTAAGGTAGCCTAGGAATATTCTAGCCAAGGCACACAAGGATGAGGATAGTGTCAGATCAATCAAGTCCAATGCTTGAGGAAGTGTCTCATTGGTGGTTTCACAAAGAATGAATAGTCAACCTTAAATGCATTGCAATGATCGAAAGGGGCATGGTTCTTGAGATGGTACCAGCCATTTGTGCCCATGGAATATGAGGTGCCAGCATTCGCCTCCTTTGGACACCTACCATCCCATGATCTGTGAGAGTTAGGCTTTGGCCAATCTTGGCTTACCACATATTAAGCATTTGACGGGGGAGGTCTCTTCGCCCTCAAATCTAGGCTGTTGAAGAGCTTTATAAATGCTTGAGACCTAGCCCTTGCTTGCCATTTTGCTTTTTCTGCTTCTATCTTCTTTTTCTCTTCTTCTCCTGAAGACTTGTCTTCCCACCGGTTATCTTCTCTGGTGAGCATCCCCGCCTCCATCACTTGACCTTGGTTAGGTTGTTGGGGGATCCCTTAAGATGTGGAATATAAATCACCATCCAAAATTGCAATGTCGATATTGATGTTGATATCATAGGAGGAAAGAAGAATAGAGAAAGAAAAAAATAAAATTATAAAATAAAGACATAATCAAGATCATGTGGAATGCTTAAAAAGCTTATCTCCATGGGGTATGCAGCTTTACTATGAGAGAAATCTACATGCATAAGATAAGAACATGTACTCTTAACCCCTGTATATTAATCTCCCAACTAGAAGTCTAAATTCTATCCAAAAGGTTTTCAAAAAATATCAAAGGAGGTTCTCTATCATCATATAAGGTCCCTAATCCATCTAGCCTATTTTAAAGACCCTAGGGATTGAATTTGGATAAAAAATGGACTCTTAAACCCATCAAAACTATGTTTGTCACATTTGCCACCAGAACTGTCCAAAATAGACCTCAAACCACATATGAACCATGCCTAGATTGCCATGGACAGATTGCATGAGCCGGTGCATGGACCACCCCTGTCCTTCGAACCACATGTGTGCCTGTGCATGTCTGCACGTGTAGATTGCATGATGGGCTATCATGGTGAACTGCGGGCCATGCATGCCTATGAGCTATGCCCTATGCATGCACTTGAGACTGGCCCACTACTGCTAGGCCTGGACTTCTCATAGGTATGGGTTGGGCTTCCTCTTGTGAGCCGGGCTCGAGGTGTTACTTAACAACCTCCACTTTGACTCGATGTCTGGCCTCCACATACTTTTGAGAGCTCTTGAAAGATCTTGCCCCCATACATTGGGAACAATGCCTATTGCTTATGGATGAACAAATATATGAGTTCATACATCCAAATCTTGTCAGTCCCGCATGACACCGAAGCTTCAATCTGCATCAAACACAGGCCTGCCAACTTGGGCCACCGTGCTAGCTCCCAATGCCTTGCTACTGGATATCAAACAGCATGCTCACCAACCTGCTATGAGATGGTGGTCATTGCTAGATCCACCCCCTCTTACTCCAGTCATGCGTGCTTTAAAAGTGGCCACCATTAATGCCCATCGCCTAAGGAATGCCCGGTCACAGGGATGTGCCATGCTAGTCATCACTTCGTACTCTACCAACTATGATATGACCTCTATAATGAGTATGCTTGCAACCACCGAGCTGTGCCAGATGCTACTCCCCTATAGCTCATGCCATATGTTTCCTTTCCTTTAAGTGTCAAGTACATGCCTATAATTTATTCCTCGGGGACCCTCCATGAATGGCAAATCAAAGCCAAGGTAAGCTAACAGAGGTCATGGTAAGCGGGCCAATAGAGAAGAATGAAGAGGTGAGGCAAAATGAACTGAGAACCCCTATCTCTTAAGAGAGTCATTATCCTGAGAGCACATCTCGAAGCTTCTTGATTCTATGAGCATCCATCTGCATGTTTATTAAGACATTTCCAGGCCTTCATAAACACTTTCTACATCTTATAAAATATTTTGGCCTCCTCACCTCCACTCATCAATGTGCCATCTCCATGGAAGCATGCCTCATATGCATTGAGAGCCCTTCTTAAACACACCTCGTTCCATCTCCCTCGTCTGTTCCTTCTCTGGCTCCTCCCTTTACTCTACTTTAGATTTTAGAGAGGACTCCAAGCCTTCTCTATTTGCTTGTCTGAGATACTGACTTGGCATCGAAGGGTCCACCACCAGGAAACCCTCTTGGGTATGGGCTTTTTGATCCTTCTTTATCTTGTAGGATCGACTTCCAGTGATAGGCCACTACAAGACTTGACTTTCCAATCAACAACCACCTCAACTCCAGCCATCACAAGTCGAGCTTGAGTCAGCAACACTTCCTTGCATGGTAATAGATTGGCACTAAAAAAGGGCCTTGTGCCCATAAACTTCATCAAGATTTGGAGTTTACCTTTAGACATCTCTTATCCATAACCCATGCCATGGCCAAAGGCAAAAGGATGATTGTCTCTACACCCACCAAGGCATCCATAACTTTGGCCACCCCACCTTTTATTCCCCGGATATGGGAAGAGATGGGACTGCCAACTACTTTGACGGTCACTATTGAGTAGTTTCAACACTTCTCCTAGCAAGTCAAAGCACTAATAACCTTGGTACAAGGTTTATAGCAAGCCTCGCTGAGGTTAGAGGTGGAGTTGACCTACCACCCATCTCCAGTGCATTCGCCTTCTTCTAAGAGAGGCGAATAGCTCAAGGTACAAGGTGAACAACCTGAGGTGTGAGGTGAGCCAAGGGATGATCCCACTAAGCCAGAGGCCCCCTAGGTGAGGTGATCAGCCTATAACATGAGGTAAGCCTCTTAACAAGCCTCACCCCAACTCACCGCATCTCGTAATCACTGCTCTTTCATGGAGCCATATGAGATTCATTAATCTGACTCTCTGGATTTTGCTTCCTCCTCTATTTAGGATACTTCATCGAAGGAATCTTTGAGCCATCACTCTACCCGATGGTTCGAGCAATGGGGTAAGCTGGCCTGCAAGCTCCAGGAGGTGGATGGTTACTTGAAGGAGCTTTATTAGTAGAACTTGCCTACAAGTAGCGAGCCTCGGTTCATGGTTCATCCCTTGTTCTCTCCAAGATCATGGAAGAACTTGTACCTTACCATTTTAAGGTGCCTGCTATGGAGGCCTATGATGGCACCACTGATCCCTTTGATTATCTAGAAAGCTTCATATCCCTTATGCTTCTCCAAGGGGCATCTGATGCTCTCATGTGCAAGACCATTCTAACTACCTTTAGAGAGGTAGCGAGAACTTGGTACACTAGACTCTCACCTAGATTGATTCACTCCTTCGAAGAGTTTGACCACCAGTTTATGACCCAGTTTTGATGCAGAACAAATAAAGGGACGCCTCCCGAGCAGATTGTTGGATCCTCGGATTCAGATTTCTTCGCAATGGATCCTCCAGTACTAGTCCTTTGGGGGTTGGCTTCTCCTGAACTCAAGATCTGGAAGAGAAGAAAAACAATTGATGGAATCAGAGAGTCAAGGGAAGAATTTACCAGGTTGATGAACTTGAAGATTGAAATTGCTGAAAACTGGATTCTCCTGGAAGCTGATGTGATTTTCCTTGGAACTTGCTCTGGATCTGAAGTAGCCGGACTGGATCTGGATGAAGGTGGACGGCCTGGACTTGTAGAGAGAGAGAGGCCGTGGGAGATGGATGGAGCTAGGGTTTGATGGATTGAAAATAATGAAGGGTGGCTAGGGTTTTGGAATTTCAAGTGGCTAACCTAGGGTTTTGGATAAAGATGGAGATCTCTCACCTCCTCAAGGCTCCAATGGAACCCGGATTACCCCCTCACGGAGCTCAACACTTAGAAAAGTGCGGAAGAAGAGAAACCTAGGTCACTCAACACAAGAGAGTAGCAAAAAAATAATTTTCTTCATTGATTTTCAAAGTTACAAAGAGAGGTCTATTATATAGACCTAAAATTTTCTCCTAGCTTGTACAAATTCCCATGTGGGACTAAACTCTTCCAACCTCTAGATTAGGTAGAAAACCCCTCTCTTGGTTGACCAAGACTTCAAAAAAAAATTGGGACGGCCATAAAGGAATTTTTTTTGGAATTTTTATGGCGCCTCCTTTGGAGTTGGATTTGGATTTGGAGTCCTCCTCTTCTTATGGTATTTCTTCTTTTCTTCCACTCCAAGTTAAGCTCTTTGTTTTTGATTTGAACTTCAATTGGATGTCCTTCTTTGATTTCTTCTCCAAGAGAAGTTTTCTTCCTTCTTTGCTTAGGTAAAATAGGCAGGTATGGGCGCCTCCTTTAAATTAGCTTCCAATTTGATTTTTTTCTTCTTTGGGTGTGGGGACCATGACACTGGGATGCCTCTGTGGCGCCTCCTGGACTCTGGCGTGTGCTCGGAGTGTGGCTGGGCGTGTGGCTTGGAGTGTGGCCTCCACTTGCTTGAACCTTGATTTGATTGGAAGACAAATGTGGCACCATTTTGGACCAAATTGAAACCACATCGGGACTTGCACCGAGTCAACATGACTCAACAAAATTTAAATGGTGACTCAAGAAATAAATAAAAATAAATAAACTGGTTGACCAGGTCAACCTTTATTACAGACCCTGATTTCTCGGGCAATGTCAATCAGAGATCCAGATGGAGCTCTGAAGTCTTCTTCTGAGTCTGGTGCCCGCACCAATTCTCCCGGGGTGGGAGGAACTCGACCCTGTCGAGTAAGGCTCAAGTTGGCTCTGGTATCTCTCCAAGAGGTCTGGGTCCAATCCTTGTAATTCTTCTCGGGAGATCCAAGAGTCATCAGAATCTGGCCTTCCTTGCCAGCGGACCAGGTACCTTTGGTATCCTCGATTACGAGTAGAGATAACCTGATCATCCAGGATCTTTTCAATCTGCTCTTTCCTCACAGGCCAGTTTGTTGGTGGACACACAGGGTCGGGATCACTCTCAATGATTGGGTTAGGCTCAAAAGGCTCACTAGGAATCACAGCTGGCTCCCTGTACTCTACTAAGTCTGTAATGTTGAAAGTAGAGCTAATGCCTAGTTCTGGAGGCAACTCGAGCACATAGGCATTGGATCCTACTCTCTTTACCACTCTAAATGGTCCAGCTCCCCTAGCATGTAACTTTCTAACGGTTCCAGGAGGAAACCGTTCAGGCCTTAACCTAATCATCACATAGTCTCCCTCAACAAAAGATTTGACTCGCCTTTGAGTATCAGCCAACTTCTTATAAGTTTCATTACTTAAATTTATTTTGGCATGAATTTTTTATGCAAGTCTTTTACATGCTGTGCAAAATTCTCAGCAGATTCGGAGACTCGAGTGTGGACAGGTAAAGGGACGAGGTCAAGAGGTGTGTGAGGTTTGTACCCATGTACAATTTCAAATGGACTCTTACCCGTAGACCTATTGACCGAGTCATTGTACGCAAATTCTGCCCTTGGTAGGTATAAATCCCAATTTCTGGTGTTTTCACCAACAAGACATCTCAGCAGATTTCCTAGGCTACGGTTCACTACTTCAGTTTGGCCATCAGTTTGGGGATGATAGGCAGTTGAAAACTTAAGTTTTGTCCCTAACTTATGCCAAAGGGTCTTCCAAAAGTAACTGGTGAACCGGACATCCCTATCTGAAACGATTGTCTTAGGTAGGCCATGGAGTCTAACTATCTCATTGAAGAAAAGTGTGGCTACCTTAGATGCATCAAAGGTTTGGGAACAAGGCAAGAAGTGGGCCATTTTAGAGAATCGGTCGACTACGACACAGATAGAATCATGTCTCCTCTAGGTCTTAGGTAAACCTAACACAAAATCCATACTCACATCTTGCCAAGGACGATCTGGGACAGGGAGTGGGGTATAAAGGCCAGTGTTTTGTTTTCGCTGTTTGGCAACAGTGCAGGTTCGACATCTAGCTACAATATTAGCTACATCCCTTTTCAAGCTAGGCCAGAAAAAGTGGTCTTCAATAGCTAGAATGGTCTTGTCTTTTCCAAAATGGCCGGCTAAACCTCCAGCATGGATTTCCCAAATCAAAAATTCCCTAAGTGAAGTTCTAGGGATGCAAAGCCTATTTTTGAAGAACAAAAAACCATCTACAAGGGTATAATCCTGGTGATTACTAGATGGTCCTTGAACTAGATCCTGATACACAGTTGTGAAATCCGGACAAGACTCATATTCCTCTTTGATTTGCTCAAACCCTATGACCTCAGTTCTAACAGAAGTTAATAACAGGGATCGGCGACTAAGGGCATCAGCTACCTTATTCTCAACTCCAGCCTTATGTTTCAGGACAAAAGTATAGGACTAGATATATTCTACCCACTTAGCATGCCTAGGGTTAAGCTTTTTTTGGGAGTTCAGAAATCTAAGAGCCTCATGGTCCGAAAATAGTACAAATTCCTGCGGTAGCAAATAATGTCTCCAGTAACGCAAAGCTTGCATAACCGCATAAAATTCCATATCATAGGTAGAATACCTAAGCTTAGCATCATTAAGTTTTTCACTAAAGAATGCTATGAGAAGATTCTCTTGGCTTAGGACTCCACCTATTCCTACACCTGAAGCATCACAGGCAACCTCAAATACTTTAGAAAAATCGGGTAATCTCAGAATGGGTGCCTGGGTCATTTCTCCTTAAGATCTAGGAAGGCTTTATGGGCTGACTTAGTCCAATGAAATTCTCCCTTCCTAATACAATCAGTGATAGGAGCAGCTAAAGTACTAAACCCCTTGATGAATCGCCTATAGAAGGTAGCCAAGCCATGGAAACTTCTAACTTCATGCACATTGGTTGGCTCTGGCCAGTCTACTATGGACCTAATCTTCTCAGGATCGGCTGCCACGCCATCAGGGGTTACTACAAAACCAAGAAAGATAACTCTACTAGTCATGAATTCACACTTCTTAAGATTACCGTAGAGTCTCTCATTCCTCAAAACTTGGCAGACTGCTCTAAGGTGGCCTAGGTGATCTGCTGGGGTCTTACTATAGATCAGGATGTCATCAAAATAGACCACCACAAATTTTCCTATGAAAGCTCTAAGTACCTGGGTCATAATTCTCATGAAGGTACTAGGGGCATTGGACAACCCAAAAGGCATAACAACCCATTCATAAAGACCATCCTTAGTTTTGAAAGCAGTTTTCCATTCATCCCCGGGTCTAATCCTAACCTGATGATAGCCGCTTTTGAGATCAATCTTAGAAAAAACCATTGCACCAGCCATCATATCAAGCATGTCATCTAATCTAGGGATGGGAAACCTATATTTGATTGTAATTTTATTGATGGCACGACTGTCAACACACATCCTCCACGTGCCATCTTTCTTTGGGGTCAGTAAGGCTGGGACTGCACAAGGGCTAAGACTTTCTCTAATAAACCCCTTCCTCAATAATTCTCCAACCTGCTTTTGCAGTTCTTCATGCTCAGATGGATTCATCCTGTAATGGGGCAAGTTGGGCAAAGTCGCTCCTGGGATTAGATCTATGGCATGCTGGATATCCCTAAGAGGTGGAAGGTGGTCTGGCAAATCCTCGGGAAAGACATCCTCAAATTCTTTAACACAGGTTTAACTTCTTGAGGAGGCTCTGAGGGTTCCGAAGTTCTAAGTTCCTTAGCAGTCAACATCCAGATTGGTGAACCACTATGAATTTCTTGTTCTAGATCCTTAACACTGATTAGGTTCACTCCAGTTTTCATCTCCTTAACCTTACCGGCTCCTTTAGTTACCTTGTCCTTAGGGGGAACTGAATGGATCGTAATCTTCTTCCCATTGAAACTAAAGACACAGGTATTGGATTTTCCTAAGAGGGTGGCATCATGATCATACAACCAAGGTCTTCCGAGAATTATACTGCTCACCCCCATGGGTAAGACATCGCACCAAATCTTTTCATGATAAGATTGCATTTGGATTTGGACTTGACATCTAGACTGGATGGGTATGGAGGTAGAATCTATCCAAGAAACCTTATAGGGGTTGGGATGGGGAACTGGGATTAAGCCTAACATCTTGACAGTGCTAGTAGAGATGGCATTTACACAGCTCCCACTATCTATGATGATCTTACATACCTTATCCCCTAATTTAAGAAAAGTCTGTAGGATGTTAGTCCTACGCCAATCCTCTTGAACTAGATTCTGGGATAGGATGCATCTTACAACTCCTAATTGGTCAGATTCATTGGGTTCCTCCTCTCCTTCATACTCCTCAACCAAATTCATTCCGGCCTCATAAACTTCTTCTTCAAATTCCTCACTGGGCTCGGAATTATCATTCTCTCCCTCTTCTATGTAAAGGGATCTCCGAGGGCACTGGCTAGCAACATGACCTACCTTATGACACTTGAAACAGGCTATGGCAGTACACTGACTGGAAATGTGACCTGGTTTCTGACACTTAAAATAGGTGATATTTGAACTAGGGGTTCTCTGGGTGTCAGGTGCCTTACCTTTGTCCATGGGCCTAGGGGTAGAAGTACCCTGAAAAGGTTTACTAGGGATAACTTGGCTAGGTCCATTCCTTGGGATTGGGGCACTAACCCTAGAAGGTATAGGTCCTCTCTGAAATTTCTCAGTGTTCAGTGCAATCTGGTAGGCTTGGTCTAGATCAGTAACCTCTCTCAGAAATAGTTCTCTCTTGATATCTTCCCTCAGTCCAGCCCTAAATCTAGACAAAGTGACTTCGTGGGCTTCACTCACATCACATCTCATTAGGTATTCATCAAAAGTAGCTATGTAGTCTGAGACAGATCGGTTTCCTTGTTTCAGGTTTTGCCATTGGTCTAACAGGTTTTGCTGGTATGAAATGGGTAGGTATTTATCTCTCAGTTTTTCTTTCATACCCTGCCAAGTGGTTATGGGCTCAACATTCCGTCTCCTAGTGGTTAGCTCAATGTTCCCCCAGTATAACCTAGCTTGACGCACTAATTTCATCTTGGCAAACTTGTATTTCCTCTCCTCAGACATAGCATACCACTCAAAGTATTGGTCCATCTCACCCTCCCAATCAGAATACACCTTAGGGTTCAGACTACCATCAAAAGTGGGTGCATCTAATTTGATGTTCCTGATGAACCTATCATCTCTATCTTCAGGCTCTGGGTCAGGCCTCCTATGATTAGGTTCAGGATCTCTATATAAAGGCCTTCTAGGCTCCTGATGTGGGTGAGGTTGAGGCACATTAAAATCGGGGTCAGGAGTCCAATTCTGATGCCTAGGTTCTTCAAGTACTTGGACTCGGTCCCTAAGTTGGGTAAGATCCTCATGAATTTGTGCGCTAAACTGGGCCACAGTGTTTGTCATATCCTGATTCATTTTAGCCATACTTTCAGTAAGAGTTCTGATCATGGCCTCTAAATCAGGTTGGGTTTGACCAGGTTGATATGGCACTCCGTTTCTGGTAGACATGATGATTCAAGCAAGCACACAAAATGAGACTAGACTAAATCGACTACTGGATCACTAGACCTAGAGTCCAAACTAGATGCCCAATCAGAGTGGCAAGCTAGCCTGTAGTAACTCAGGACTCAGCCAGGCAGGTGTAAGGGGAGTGTTAGGTCCTTGATTGCCAATCCTAGACACCAATCAGTGATTGGCCAGGTAGGCGGACCAGCACACAAGCCCTTCGGGACGTAGTCCCTAAACCACCGTTCTAGACACTGAGTGCTAAGCACACACAGAATAACTCGGCAAACTGACTCAACACTAGCCTAGACCCGACCAATTGGTGTCCCTAGCCCACTAGGGCAAATTAGGTCTAACTGATTTTAAATTAGGTCTAGGTTCGAATGATTGAATGGTGGTTTTGGGCTAAGGAGAGGTAATCAACTCCTCCCCTTATCTTAGATGCTCAATTGCCCTTAAGTAAATTATGAGATGATCACTCCAAAAAGAATTGAATTGCAGAACACAAAAAAATAGAGTTGCTGTATTTTAATGCTCAGAATTTTTACCAAAACCAATAAATCACATAAAAATTATGGAAAATAGGTTCAATTATACTGGTTTCAACGAAGCAAAAATCATGCAATTCAGAGTTTTATGCAGGGAGAATTAATTCAGACAACAGGGAAATTACGGGCTGCAACTAGATTGTCTTCCCCGTTTATAATCCCTGCTACGAAGTTATAACCCAATGGATCCCCTACACGCCCTAGGAACATCCCGTGGAATGGGAGGAGGAGGCTTGCACCTCGCTTAGTTCCTAGGACCGGACGTCCTGGGGAGTCTACTTCGAGCAGACAAAATAAAAAGAGAACAATCAAAGCAAGCAAGCAAATCAGAAACCCTAGACTGGGCTCTGATACCAAAAATGATGCAGAACAAATAAAGGGACGCGATGCGGAAGTAAATTAAGATTAACTAATTTTTTTGTTGTTTTTATATGTTTGTAGAAGTTGGCTTCAAATCAAAGAAAAGTTAACCTAACATTGAAAGATACTAATATGATAATTGAAAGCACAATTTAAGGAAACTAAATTATCAGAGTAGTTCAGAAGCAACGGATCGCTGGGGGTTGAGAAACTCCCAGACCTAGGGTTTCGCTCCGAACTTTCAGCAGAACAGAAATAAAGAGAAGAGATAGTTTACCTAACCAGACAATGATCTTCACAAATTTTGGTGGAAGAACTCTCCCGAGTAGATTGTTGGATCCTCGGATTCAGATTTCTTCGCAATGGATCCTCCAGTACTGGTCCTTTGGCGGGTTGGCTTCTCCTGAACTCAAGATCTGGAAGAGAAGAAAAACAATTGATGGAATCAGAGAGTCAAGGGAAGAATTTACCAGGTTGATGAACTTGAAGATTGAAATTGCTGAAAACTGGATTCTCCTGGAAGCTGATGTGATTTTCCTTGGAACTTGCTCTGGATCTGAAGTAGCCGGACTGGATCTGGATGAAGGTGGATGGCCTGGACTTGTAGAGAGAGAGAGGTCATGGGAGATGGATGGAGCTAGGGTTTGATGGATTGAAAATAATGAAGGGTGGCTAGGGTTTTGGAATTTCAAGTGGCTAACCTAGGGTTTTGGATAAAGATGGAGATCTCTCACCAACTCAAGGCTCCAATGGAACCCGGATTACCCCCTCACGGAGCTCAACACTTAGAAAAGTGCGGAAGAAGAGAAACCTAGGTCACTCAACACAAGAGAGTAGCAAAAAAAATAATTTCTTCATTGATTTTCAAAGTTACAAAGAGAGGTCTATTATATAGACCTAAAATTTTCTCCTAGCTTGTACAAATTCCCATGTGGGACTAAACTCTTCCAACCTCTAGATTAGGTAGAAAACCCCCTCTCTTGGTCGACCAAGACTTCAAAAAAAATTGGGACGGCCATAAAGGAATTTTTTTTGGAATTTTTATGGCGCCTCCTTTGGAGTTGGATTTGGGTTTGGAGTCCTCCTCTTCTTATGGCATTTCTTCTTTTCTTCCACTCCAAGTTAAGCTCTTTGTTTTTGATTTGAACTTCAATTGGATGTCCTTCTTTGATTTCTTCTCCAAGAGAAGTTTTCTTCCTTCTTTGCTTAGGTAAAATAGGCAGGTATGGGCGCCTCCTTTAAATTAGCTTCCAATTTGATTTTTTTCTTCTTTGGGTGTGGGGACCATGACACTGGGATGCCTCTATGGCGCCTCCTGGACTCTGGCGTGTGCTCGGAGTGTGGCTGGGCGTGTGGCTTGGAGTGTGGCCTCCACTTGCTTGAACCTTGATTTGATTGGAAGACAAATGTGGCACCATTTTGGACCAAATTGAAGCCACATCGGGACTTGCACCGAGTCAACATGACTCAACAAAATTTAAATGGTGACTCAAGAAATAAATAAAAATAAATAAACTGGTTGACCAGGTCAACCTTTATTACAAACCCTAATTTCTCGGGCAATGTCAATCAGAGATCCAAATGGAGCTCTGAAGTCTTCTTCTGAGTCTGGTGCCCGCACCAAGTTTTAGAGCAGCAAGAGGCCCGAGCGAGGCTTCAACTTCCTCTTCTATATTTAGGAGGAGGACGAGTCCCTATTTAAAAATGGGGTAGGGTTTTTGTTGCCCAGTAAAGCAATCCAAGAGGGGGGTGAATTGGGTTTTAAAAATATTTTACAATAATGTAAATCAGGTGCTAGTGTATTTTCAAAGTGTTTATGTGCTTAACAATAATATGCAGCGGATGTAATGTAGTAAATATGAAATAAATAAGAGCAAATAATAAGAAGAGTAAGCAATCATAAATACATAAATTTATAGTAGTTCGGTGTACACCGAGCACCTACATCTATCCCCCAAGCTTCCCTTGAAAACTTCATTATAATTCTCAAGATTATAGCCAACTTAATTTTACCGGGCTTACAAGTCAAAACCCAACTTGTTTTAATGGGCTCAAGAGTCAAAACCCAACTTGTTTTAATGGGCTCACAAGTCAAAACCCCTTTGTTTTCACAACGCTAACCAAAAACCTAGTTGGTTTTTCATAAAAGGTCACAACAACCTAGTTAGTTTTTCATAAAAGCTCACCAACAACCTCAATACTAGTTTCAATCCACTTAAAACTAGTAACAACAAAAGCTCAAATATAAATATGAGAATACAAAAAAGCTTTCTAAAATAAAAGTAAATATCTCGTTGAAGTTCTATGAATGTTGTTGAGAAGCTTGTCCTCAAGTTGTTGAAGCCTTGATTGATGCTTGAAGATGTGGACTTTGAAGCTCTTTTTGAAACTTGAAAGCTTGAAGGTTCAACTCACTCAAAAGTATGGAATCTTAAGATGTATGCACTTTGATCTTCAATCCATTTAATCTCTTTCTTCCCTCTTGTGTTTTGTTGTATTTAAACACCTTTTTAAGCCTTAAATGACCATTTATGACCATTAGAGAGGAGAAAATAGCTGTTAGAAACATTCTGGAAAAGTTCTGCACTTCAAAAAACTAGCCAATACTGTTTATCCAGACCTACAGGTGTCGACACTTCAAGTCATGAGTCGATACATGAGTCAACACTTGAGTCGATATTAGGTCAAAAAAGTTTTCTGATGCTCTCTAGAGTGCTCTAGTATGTCAACACTTCTTCTAGTGAGTCGACACTTGAGTCGACACTTCATCATCATGAGTCGACACTTGAGCAAAATCTTGAAATCAGCTCATTCTATCTTTTATTTGGTCTCAGGCCTTGAGTCGACATATGAGTTGACACTTGGCTGACCATGAGTCGACACTTCAGCATACCAGTTAAAATTTTCTCTGCATATCATTCCAAGCCTTCTATGAGTCGACACTTGATGAGTTGAAACTTTGAAGTGTTGACACTTTCATGAGTCGACACTTTGAAGTGTCGATACCTTCATAAGTCAACAGTTTGAAGTGTCGACACTTTCATGAGTCGACACTTGACCTGAATAGTGCAGAAACATATCCAAATTAAAATTGTAAGCTTTTCAAGATCTTCCTCATATTCCAAAGCCCATATAACTTAAAAATTCAATAATTTAAATGACTTCTTCAATAAGATGGCAATCTTTCAACACTGAAGAGTACTTGAATCTGATAAAAACTTTTAACATACATTATTACTCATATATACTTAAGTATTTTGTCATTTATCAAAATCAAGACCAGAGTCAATAATCTTTTCCTTTTTGATGATGATAAAATTTTCAAGTATATAAACATGATAAACTTAAAAGATTTATAATAAGATTCATGATAGAACTCCCCCTCAAAATATGATCTAAAAATATTTTTCAAAATTATTCAAAATTTCAAACTATCTCCCCCTTACTGTCTTCCTTTTAAGTTTACAAATTTTTATTTTCTTCTCCCCCTTTTATATTTCCTATTTCTCTCATATTTATCATATCTTATCATATCTCTCTCCCTTTTTCATGATTATTATATATTTCTCCTCCTTTTTGTCATCATGAAAAGGATGAAAGGCAATACAAAGTGGGGATAAAGTGAAAGGATAGAAAGAAGAGTATCAAAATTAATGCAAGTAAATCTAATACCAAAACATGATATACAAATACAAAACATATTCTAATCTCCCTTTTTTTGATGATGATTAAAGAAATAATACTTGCTCCCCCTGAATGTTATTTTTCTTAAATATATGGGCATTATCAATAAGCAAATTTCTTAATTTTTCATGCTAAGCATGAGAGGTCTGTTTCAAATACCAAGCACTTTATGCAATTTAAAAATTTGATCAAGATATGCATGATTTTTAGAACACTTTTAATATCCATTAAAATTAATTTGAAATACATATAATGTTGGCATAAATGTAAGTAGCAAATATATTAACCAAAATCAAATGAAAGCCTTATAGCCACAAGTCAAATTATGTGAATATAAGATTCATCAAAATCAATCACTTATTCATTATCACATTCATTGGCTATAAGTCTTGACTTGATTCTAATTAATTAGTTAAAACAATTTTCAAAGCTACTAATAATAGATACTAAGTTTTATTTCAACTAATATATTTCTCAATAAATATGGAAGGAGATAATTAGATTTTACCAATGTAGATAATCCTTCCTTTACCATTATGTCCAAGAATGTAGCTAGTCCACTCTTCATGTATCTGTACAGCTACTAATTAAGTTCCATCTTTCTTTCTTCTTGTTGGCTGCAAGACATTCCAGCCTTATCAAAAATAGCTCTTTGGTTATTTAAAAGTAGAATTAGTTTTTCATAACTTAAAGTACATTTTTTAACAAATGATTTTACTTTATCAAGCTCATCTTTAAATTTCTTGTTTTCCAACTCAAGGTCTTTGTTTTTCTTTATAAGCTTATCATTTGAAACAAAATCCTTGGATATTTTTAAGGTTTCTACTTCTTTTGAAAAATCATTCTTTTCCTTTTCCAAAATAGCAACCTTGGCTTTTAGTTCATTGTTTTCATTTCCAAGATTGTTGTTTTCAAAAGAAAAAGGATTAGCTTGCTTCTTTAATTTCTTGTACTCAATTTTTAATAATTTATATTCATGCACAAGATCATCAAAAGTATCTCTAAGCTCTTCAAACATAAATTCAAGTTCAGAATCAGATTGTACCTCATTTGTCATTAGACAAAGATTGGCTAATTTTTGTGCTTGATCCTCCTTAGAGCTTGAGTCCTCACTCTCGTTCCAAGTTGCCATCATTGCCTTCTTTGTATATTTCTTTTTGGCTCTTTTTCTCATGAATCTTCAAAATTTATGAGCCAAAAGTTTGATCTCATCTTCATCTTCACTATCTTCCGACTTCTTACTTGAAGACTCATCTGGTGTAGTAGATTTGAGGGCAATTATCTTTTTCTTTTCATCAGTATCCACTTCCTTTTGCCATAAGTACAACTCATAGGTCATGAGTGAACCGATAAGTTCTTCCAAATGTAAGGTGTCAACATATTTTATTTCTTGAATAGCCGTCATCTTTGGATTCCAAGAAGTTGGCAAAGACCTAAGAATTTAAATAACCAAATCAGCATTAGTCATAAATTTGCCAAGACTTTTCATTTCATTAACAATGTTAGTAAATCTAGTATACATATCAATTATGGATTCATAATGCTGCATTTTAACATTTTATATGTATGTACATGCATATTAATTTTTGTGTTTTTCACTTGAAGAGTACCCTTATAAGTAACTTCAAGTGTATCCTATATTTTCTTTGCTATTTTGCATGTAAAAATCCTATTGAATTCATTAGGGTCCAATGCGCATAAAGCAAATTCATTGCTTTGGCATTAAGCTCAGATTGCTTAATATCATTTTCATCCTAATCGCCTTCGAGTTTTGGAACGAAAACACCATTAACCAAGATAGAAGGAATATGAGGACCGTTAATAATCATTTTTCAAAGATAATAATCAATAGATTGAAAGAAAATATGCATGCATGTTTTCCAATATATATAATTTGTGCCATTGAAAAATGGTGGTCTATTTGAAGCTTGTCCTATGGCAAAACAAGCACCATCTTGGGTTGCCATGATCTTTTACTCAAGATCATTGGACCTCTTTGCTAAGTATCAAGTACTAATACCAAGTCAAGCACTGAGTACTTGGCTCTGATACCAATTATTGCCCAGCAAAGTAACCCAAGAGGGGGAGTGAATTGGGTTTTAAATTTTTTTTACAATAATATAAATCAAGTGCTAGTATATTTTCAAAGTGTTTGTGTGCTTAACAATAATATGTAGTGGATGTAATGAAGTAAATGCGAAATAAATAAGAGCAAATAACAAGAAGAGTAAGCAATCACAAACACACAAATTTATAGTGGTTCGGTGCACATCAAGCACCTACATCCACTTCCTAAGCTCTCTTTGGAAATTTTACAATAATACTCAAGATTACAGCCAACTTATTTTCACTGGGCTCACAAGTCAAAACCCAACTTATTTTAACAGGTTCACAAGTCAAAACCCAACTTGTTTTAATAGGTTCACAAGTCAAAATCCCTTGGTTTTCATAAGGCTAACAAAAAATCTCTTGGTTTTTACAAGACTAAACAAAAACCTCTTGATTTTTACAAGGCTAACCAAAAACCTGGTTATTTTTCACAAAGGCTCACCAACAACCTCAGTACTAGTTTCAATCTACTTGAAACTAGTAACAACAAAAGCTCAAATAGAAATATAAGAATATAAAAAACTTTCTAAAATAAAAACAAATATCTCGTTGAAGCTCTTTGAATATTGTTGAGAAGCTTGTCCTCAAGTTGTTGAAGCCTTGATTGATGCTTGAACATGTGGACTTTGAAGCTCTTCTTGAAACTTGAAAGCTTAAAGGCTCAACTTACTCAAAAGTATGGAATCTTAAGATGTATGCACTTTGATCCTCAATCCATTCAATCTTTTGCTTCCCTCTCATATTTTGTGGTGTTTAAATACCTTTCCAAGCCTTAAATGACCATTTATGATCATTGAAGAGGAGAAAATAGCCATTAAAAATAATCTGAAAAAATTTTGTACTTCAAAAAGCTAGCCATTACTATTCATCCAGACCTGCAGGTTTCGACATTTCAGGCCATGAGTCGAACATGGATTGACACAAGGTCAAAAAAATTTTCTGAAGCTCTCTAAAGTGCTCTATTGCATCGACACTTCTTCTAGTGAGTCGACACTTGAGTTGACACTTCATCATTATGAGTCGACACTTGAGCAATGATGAAAATTCTCCCAGGGTGCCGGGGATTATGCAGCACGCGGAATTGACTTTCAAAATAAAATTTCATAGCATGATACCCTAACATGTATAACATGTATTGAAAATCCTAATTCCCAAGAACCCCTTGAACAATTACAACTAATGAATCATCAAATAAAGTTAAGAAAAATACCTGGATCACTAAAATCTAACTTTTTTCACAAGGCTCACAAGCGCAAGCCCTCCAACAGTGATCCCCATGAAATTCAGACCAAGGAAGAGCTCCTTCTTCAAGTTGCTTGGAGAAGTGGAACTCTTTCGGCAGCCTTTGGTCTATTGACCACTGTAGGACATCGTGTCCTACTGAAGGGCACTCAAGACACTATCCTAAATCACTATAGGATATAGGACTACCCTCTTCTACGACCCTACAGGCTTATATCCTAAAACCAAGCCTTGTCCTAGTGCAGAAGAACTTGTCTTAACAAGACAAGTCTTGTCCTAAAATAAGGAGGGAGGGAGAAAGTGGAAGAACACTCTAACTCTCGGAAGACCGAAGAAGTATTTCTCATTTCACCATACCCCTATTTATAATCCTAGATGGGGCATGAAATACATCTCGACAACACTTATTAGATATGAAACATCATATCTGATAAGACTCTTTGGGAATGGAGAGTCATATCTGTGTTCTTTCACTTACCAGATCAATCCCCATCGTGCCATGTGTCAAATACTGGTTTCTGAGATAGGGAGATGCCTCTTCTAATATGAAGTAACACAAGGCTTGAAGAGTTTCAAAGATAGAAGGACTCTGCCCTTTGTTGTGTGCGCGCATATGAAGAGGCGCGACTCTTCATGTGTGCACCACCTTTCACACCTCTTCAAGCCATCCCTTTAAACTTTAAATCGGCTATTAGACTTCTTAAGACCATGGGGATAAAATGAAGAGGTACCTTCCTGATGAAACTCTTAGAGTCTCATCTGTAGAGGGACTCTTAGTCCTTTTGCGTGCCACTTATTCTCCCGGGTGCGCCAAAGGGCGCCAATAGTCTTTCCCTTTTCATTTAGTCCACCCAAAGAATCAAATTGACTTGGTCAAACATATGCAATATGGGATTCATTGGAAAGGGCATCAAATAAGCTTTCTGACCATATCTTTTATTTTCAGATCAGAGGTCTGTAGGCCCTTCTGTGCCCTTTTGAAGTTAAGATATCATTTAGGTACCAAGAGTCCCATGCCATTGGGACTCTTCATATATGGCACCTAAAATGCCCTTAAATCCAAATTAAAATCAGATTAAGCTTTAATTTGGCTAGCCCTACTTAGGACTCAACCTAATTTAGATTTTTCATAATTAAATTAGCCTAATTAGCAAGCAACTGAACCCAATCTAATTGGGTTAGGAATTAGGTTAGCCTACATATGCTAGTATGTAATTCGGCTAACTAATTAGGATCCTATGACCCTAATTAAATCATGAATGACTTCCTTGGCCAAGTCTCTATTATGTGTGACCCATTGGGTTCCACATCTAGCTAGTAGTAGGTTTAGGTTTGAGCCAATTCGATCTGATCGAACTTGATTGACCTAATTAGGTCACATTGGTTCACCTAATTGTCCAATTCGAATCACACATCGAATTGACTCTTGAAACCAAACCAATTAGTTCATGAAAACCTGTAAGATAAGATTGATGTCTAGCAATGTGTCATGCCTACTCGGAAGATGAGAAATTTGGTAAAAAATATCAAAATATCCTTCAATAGTAAGTTACCGTGCAATTCAATCTTTCGATCTCCCATTATTTCGATTAAGTGATAGGTATGGATAGATGTCAAACCCTAACACTTCATCATATAGAATCTTAGCTCGATCATGAGAACTCAGCTAATGACTGATTAGATTCCACTAATCTCATCCTGCTTTGATCAAAGGCTTTTTGAGTCACTCATCGAAGAGATTGCATGGGATAATAATTCCTCTTACTAGGAATGATTGATTCCTTGTTGGTCCACTCACATCCTTCGTACACCTTCCACCATACCCAGAACACCCCGTACAAGTTGCAATAGCATGAATGATTATGAACCAAAGTATGGCTTAGTGTGCACAAGGAACCATGGTGACCTCAGGTCTAAAGATCACATGCACAACTTCTACTCTGGGATCTATCTTTTGACAAGTAGTAAGACTTCCATAAGATAATCCCAGTGTGGATCAGTCCAGTGTACTCATACCCTGATGAGCACCCTTATCCTAGTATTAGTGTCTATACATAAGTGGTTGTGAGATCAACCACCCTCATCAACTGAGCATACATAGGATAAGCTAGTCTTTCCGGATTCATCGATCCCAGAATCAATGGTCCAACGACTAGGAACATTCTAGATTAGGATTTATAGAAAATTAGGTCACACTATTATGAACTCCATCATAACCCTAAATCTATTGTCCTACTCTATGGGGTTCATCATAATCAATAAAAATATGACATAGCAGTATATGATGAATCAAATACTTTTATTAATATGAAAGTATGTCATACATGAGCTGGAAGTTTACAAAAAGGCCCTCATAATGACTTGCTCTTAGGGCACCTTTCTATCAAGCAAAATCCTGAAATCAGCTTATTTTGTCTTCTATTTGGTCTTAGGCCTTGAGTCGACACATGAGTCGACACTTGGCTGACCATGAGTCGACACTTCAGCATACCAGTTAAAATTTTCTCTACATATCACCCAAGCCTTCTGTGAGCCGACACTGATGAGTCGACACTTTGAAGTGTTGACACCTCCATGAGTCAACACTTTAAAGTGTCGACACTTTCATGAGTCAATACTAGATGAGTCGACACTTGACCTGACCAGTGCTGAAACTTATCCAAATTAAAATTATGAGCTCTTCAAGATCTTCCTCATGTTCCAAAGCCCGTATAACTTAAAAATCTAATAATTTAAATGACTTCTTTAACAAGTTGGCAATCTTTCAACAATGATGAGTACCTGAATCTGATAAATATTTTTAATACACATTAGTACTCATATATACTTAAGTGTTTTATCATTTATCAAAATCAAGACCAGAGTCAACAGTTTCATACATGTATAATTTCTTTTATTTTTTCAGCAGATGCATATTAGATTAAAACTTTTTTAATCAAAAATCATGTATTAGAATTAATCTAAAAATACCTACCAAGGATCTAGATATGATATGTATATGAAGTAAATGCTGAAATTTTAAATTAGTATGCATCAATCTCATTAATGCATAGTATAGATCAAATTTATAAAACCTATAAGATCAGATCTCCTACCTTTGCATGGGTTGTTGATCTCTACTGCTAATGAATATGGTAATGAGTTTTTTAGGTCACCTCATAGCTATATAGGGTGTCCGGCCTCTATAACAAGTCCACATGAAGCCATGAAAGATTAGCCTCTAGGATTGCTAGCTCCTCGTGAAGGCAACTAGATGGCTAATTTGTCTCCTTCTTTAGAACTTCTCAAATCCTCTAAGAAGAAGAATAGATGATGACCTAGGAGGATTCAGAGGTGAAAGAAAATAAAAACAATGGAGGCCCTTCTCTATTTTCTTTTTTCTCCCTAAAACTTTAGTAACAAGAACTACCCACACCACAAGTTTTTTCATGCCAACTCTCCCTATGTTTTTTGGTGATTTTCTTTCACAAAATCCATGATAATCCTACTCAAAATATGTGCATTCCCATCAAGAAAAATCAAATAAAAATAGGCATGAAGAGGGATAGAGAGATTAGGATTGAATAAGATAAGGCTAGGAGTTTGAATCGCATTAAAACTCTATCAAATTGAATTCAAAATCAATTAACATTTAAACAAGACTTAATCATCATCTAATTCTCATCTAAATAAGAGAGGGGGGAGGGGTGACAAAGAGGATTTGGAATGGAAAAAATCATGGTAAAAGAGAATTTGGTATGTAGAAAAACTAAGGAGAAAAATAGGCGGTGCTAGGAATAAAATTTGAATTTGATTTGATCTAGTTTAAGTGTAACTAAATCAAATTTAGTTTGATCCAATTAAGATATCTGAACCTAATCCAATTAAGACCCTAATAGCTTAATTAAATTCTAATAAATCAAGAATTAATCGGCCCTAAGCTTGATCAAACTAGAATTAAAACTCCTTAATGTTTAGGTCATCATATAACCTAATCGGGTCAGACCTAATTGAATCTAATTCAATTAGACTTGACTTAAACCTCTTTGCTCAATTAAATTAAACTAATTATCTATCTAATTACTAATTAATCCTTCTATAATTCATTAACACTTAGTAAATTATTTCTTTATAACACTTGTATAAGGTTAATTATCAATCATATTGATAATTATATCCTTGAACGATTCGTAGTCATTAATCAGACATCATGATCAGTCAGAAACTTCTATTGTATATGGGCCTATAGGTCCGAACACTAAGTCGATAACATAGAAATAAATTTCTAAACTAATTGATGTGACCATCTAGTAATGGTACCTAATGTCTGGATAGGTTAAATGATTGCAAAGTAACATTCAGGAACCCAGGCTTATAGTTATTGCATAATTCATCCCTTTGACCCAATGCTTAAGATAACTTTAGAATTAACAATCAACTCTTAATAGGTGCATCTAGAGGTATCTCAACTTAATAAATCTTATGAATCCTCACAAGGATTATCCTGACCAAAGTTTTTTTAAATTGAAACACGGCAAAGCATTATCTCCAACATCTTGGAGTAGCCAATCCTATCTTGACTCATGCAATAACTTTACTAGTACTTAACTGTACCCAGAAACTTTTCATCATTGCATTAGAAATACAGGTAGTTCAGTACCAAAGTATGATAAATTACTTGCAAGTCACCATGGTAATCTCAAGTTAGAGGGATACTTATACCCATATCCTTCTATGAGATACACTTGACAGCAAGGTACTTCATAGAGTTGGTCATGTTCAATGAAATGTGCACCTACATTCACCTGTTTGCTTACCCATATCACCATATTCTTCAGTTATAAGGACAACCAATCTATATAGCACATAACGACTTATACTCAACAAATGTTGAGATCCTAAATAACAACATATCATTTGATCACAAACTGGTTAAAGAACTATATGACAAATCTTCTTTTATCAAATAGAAATAGTTCTAAGGACTTCATCACAAAAAAGTTTAAAAGAATTTGCACAAAATGTGATGAACTACCAAAATAATTTTTATTTATTGATAATTTATATATAAATTATAATGAGCTCAATTATCTACAACTCAAATGATTGGCTATAGAAAATATTTTTTAACAACTCCAACTTGGACTAAAGCCAATCAAATAGTATTGAATACCCATCTTCCATTTGTAATTATCGAACTCTTTAATTCCAAGGACTTTAGTAAATGGGTTGGCTAAGTTCTCCTTTCTATCAATCTTTTGAAGTTTAACATCACCTCGATCCACGATCTCTTGGACAAGATGATAACAATGTAGAATTTGCTAGTTCACTGATGGAACTTTGGTTCCTTCACTTGAACTATGGTTTCAATGCTATTACAATATAGAAGAACTGGACCATCAATGGAGGGTGCCACTTCAAGCTCACTGATAATTTTTTGCAACCAAATAGCTTTTTTTACTATATCAAATATTGTAATGTACTCCATCTTGCATACTGAATTGGCCATAATGTGCTGCTTGAAACTTTTTTAGCAAAATACTCCTCCATTTAGGATAAAAAATATCCTGACGTACTCTTGCTATCATCCCTATCTAACTAAAATATGAAGTCAGTATAACCCACTAGTTTCAAGTCAGAATCTTTATAATTAAGACACTAGTCCTTAGTATTTTTTATTTATTTAAAGATAGTCTTTACGACCTTCCAATAGTTCTTGCCTAGATTAGATAAGTATCTACTCACTACCCATAGTGAGTATGACATTTGGTCATGTACATGTTATGGCGTACAAATAGATCTCACTGCCAAGGTATATAGAATCTTGCTCATATGCTGTATCTTGAGGAGTTATCAGATAATCCTTCATAAATAGAGTAATTTTATGGTCCATTGGAAGATAACCTTTCTTAAAATTTACCATGCTGATCCGCTTTAGCATAGTTTCAATGTACACAGACTAGGTTAACCCAAGCAACCTTTTAGATCTATCTCTATAGATCTTCATTCTAAAGATATTGGATGCTCCCAAATCTTTCATGGATAACTAAGATGATAGCTATACTTTTATTCTTTGTAATGTAGGAATGTTATTCCAGATTAAGAGAATGCCATCTACATACAAAATAAGAAATACAACCTCAAAGCATTAGCCTATTTGTATATGCAGAGTTCTTCTCCATTCTTGACGAAGCCATACATTTTGATCACCTTATCAAAATGCATTTCCAACTTCATGATGCTTGCTTCAACCCATAAATGGATCTCTAAAGCTTACACACCTTTGATTCATCTGTGGATGTAAACTCCTCATGTTGTATTTGAAGGGAAAAAGCAAAGGAAAGCAAGCATGCAAGGTAGAAACATGGTATTTTAAAACTATTTTAAAAATATGCAGTGGAAGGCTCGGTAGATAGATAAAAAATGATCCACCGATCTGCCAATAATAGGACCTAGTATAACAATGTAGCATGCTAGAAAACATCAACGGCAAGAAAAGAGCCAATAGGCATAAAGGTACCTTACCACTATACCTTAAAGATGGAGGTAGTGAAAAGCTCTCAAGCCACACACGCGTCTAGCCTCTAAGAGTAGTTCACACCGGAGCTCAACTTTGATCAACTCCCTCGGAGTGCTAGCTCCTTGGGATCCTTCGGGCCGATCTTTTTCATCTCAGAAGACAAGGAGGAGAGGTGGAACCCTTCCTAACTAGCTCTCTTTCCAAGACCTAGCTTGAGTGCTAGGTATTCTCACACCCAATCCCAAATCCTCACAAATCTCTTTTTTCTTTCTAGCTCTTCAACCAACTAGCAGCCCCTAAAACAACCGTTATTTATAAAGGCAGCCATGATGATGCGAAACCTATATATGCATGCAATTATATTTTTTTTGTATGTTTTTAATTCAAGTTATGAATCTAATCCTTAAGAGCAGATCAAGTATTTAAGCAAGGAAAACTATGCAAGAAAGAAACTAAAAGCATGCAAAATAGGACCTATGAGCATCAGAAAGAGAAGGACCACCAGGGCTGAGAAGCCTCGGTTGGGCTAGTTCTTCTACAATAATGCTATCGGTGGTAGAGGGGTGTACCTGGCAACATCTGAAGCGCCTGATGAAGATCACAATGAAGAGATCACTCATCCATAATGTTGGGTTCCGGTGCAACGCAGCGGAAGGGTAATTTCAAAATTGAAACTAAATTCACACCAAAACCCCTAAACCAGGAACTCTTTAAATAATACTAGAACATATGACAAGCATATCTATGCAAATTAGGATTAGGGTACCAACCTGTAATTGCTTATTCCAACAAACTTGAAGTTGAAGGGGCTAACTGAATTCACCAGGCATCCAGGTGTCTGCCCTCCAACGGTGATCCACACAGAGCACTGATCAAAAACACTATCTTCTTGTCCAATGGTTCCTCCTATTGAGTTCTTCTTCCTAGAACTCAATTCTTCGGATTATGGCTGGAATTCTTCCACACATGAGGTTGCCTCCGTTTCTTTGATCTCTTCTCCTCCTTCCACTAAGACCTTGACCCTCTAAGACACACTTGTCTTGAAGAAAAGACTTTGTCCTAAGGGGATTTAGGCTTGTCTTAAATTAGAGGAGAAATTAAGACAAGAATGTCTTAATGTAAGAAAGAAGGAACAAAATCAGAACTCCTTTCCTTTACTGTCAGAGACCTTCTCTTTTATTCTTGTTCAGCAACAGAGTTTCGACAGAGGAGTCCTTTATAAAGGAAACAATGTAAAACAAGAAAAGAGGGAAGGAGTCTTTTGGAGAGGAAGAAAAAAAATAAAAGCATTACCCGGTTCTGATTTTTCCTGACCCCTTAAATAGATTTCAGATAGGCGCCCACACATCTCTCCGTAAACTCCTTCTCATGCCCTTCTCATTTTCTCACACCCCTTCCCTCCTTCTCACAGCCTTCCAGATTAAATCCCACGGCCTTTCTTAAAGAAAAAGTCGCGATGTTTTAAAAAGAAAGGAGTTGCAAATTTAAATCTCCGAAGAGATGTTATTTCGTGCAACCAGGAAGCAACATCGCTTTCTTTCTTTCTTAAAACCCCACCACCAGTTAGATTTCCATCCAAGGGAGGACAAGTGAGGTGCTAAGGTGAGAAAGAAAAGCCGCCCCATCTTAATTCATCGGAGAATTAAGTGGGCACGCCAAGAGTCCATGCACCCATGGACTCCTCCAAATGGCACGCCAAGAGTCCATAAGCGCATAGACTCTTGGCATTTTGGTGTGAAAATGCAAAGGGGCGGGTGGAGGGGCTAGCCTAAATACTTGGTTAGCCAATAGGGTTAGCCATAATCCCTATAAACTCAATTAGGGTCTAATTAGATCCAATTAGAACCCAAATTGAACCAATCTGGAACCCTAATTCGAATCTAATTCGAATAGAAGCTGGGATTTGCAACACCTGCTAAAGTGTCATCATGCAAAATGATTTAATTACAAAATTAAACCCTTGATCAATTCTATTAAGTGTGTGACCCATTGGGTTCCACATCTAGCCAGCAGTGGGTTCGAATACAAGTTGATCTAATTTGATTAGAACTCTTTATAATCGATTTAGGTCAAATCGGGCTTACCCGATTATGATCAATTAGGACTCTTCCTAATAAGTGTTCATTCAATTTAATCAACCCACAAGACAAGATTGACGTCTAGCAACGTGTCATGTCTACCCGGAAGATATGGAAATTCTGGTGAAATACCAAAAATACCCTTCAGTAGAAAGTTACCGTATAATTAAATTCTTCGATCAGCCTGCACCCAGAATATAATTATGGATATGGATATATGTCAACTCCAATATTATATTCGTTTCTAGCTCAATCTTATATTGCTGATTCAATTATCTTGATATTAGAAATCATCTCTAATATCTTTACTTTGATCAAAGATTCCCTGAATCATCATTCGATTGATAACTAGCTGGATGCAATCTCCTCTTACTAAGAGTGATCGATTCCTTGTTGACCTAATCATTACCTTCATATCCAATTCACCATTCCCATTATCAATCCTGTGCATGACTCAGTGTCATGATTAGAATTGAACCAAAGCATGGGTTCATGTGCATAAGGTACTTATGGCAGTCTCAGGTCAAAGGATTACTTGTACCACTCCCACTATGAGAACCTTCTATTGACATGTAGCTAAGACTCCATTAGATGTTCTCAAGTTGGATCATTTCAGTGAACTCATTCTCTAATGAGCACCTACATCCTAGTATTAGTGTCATACACAAGTGACTGTGAGAGCAGTCACCCTCTCCAGTATACATGGGATGTGCTAGTCTTACCGGAAAAACCCTGATCCCCTACTCAGGGTTTCTTTGACTAGGAATATTTTAGATTAAGGTTTTGAGACTTTAGGTCTCACTGGTATGATCTCATCATAACCCTAAAATCATAGCCCTAATCTATGGGGTTCATCATATAATATAAACACAGCGTATGATGAAAAATAATGCCTTTATTAGAATATTGTCAATTACAATGGTTTGGGAGATACAACATAGATTGGCTTGTAGGGCATATCCCTTTCAATCTCCCATTTGCACTAAAGCCAATTGCCTTTAAATCTTAATCCCATACACTCGAGGTGGCGATCAAACTCTCGCTGTGGTAGAGCCTTAGTGAATGGGTCTGCTACATTATTCTTTATATCAACTCTATTTATGTAGACATCTTGTCTTTCTACTATTTCTCGGATGAGATGGAAGCGTCTTAGAATGTGCTTGGACTTATGATGAGCTCTTGGTTCCTTAGCTTGAGCAACAGCCCTAGTGTTTTCACAGTAAAGTGACAATGGGTTTTCAATCTCAGGAACAACACCCAACTCTGTGATGAACTTCTTCATCCAGACTGCTTCCTTGGCGGCTTCACTGATAGCTATGTATTCTGCCTCTATGGTTGAGTCAACTACAGTCTGCTGCTTGGTACTCTTCCAACTCACTGCTCCACCATTTAGGGTAAAAACATATCCCAAAATGGATTTGCTATCATCAGGGATTGATTGAAAACTAGAATCAGAATAAGCTTCTAGTTTAAGATTATAACCACCATAAAATAGAAAAATATCCTTAGTCCTTCTCAGGTACTTAAGAATATTTTTAACTGCTTTCCAATGATCCTCTCCTGGATCAGCCTGAAACCTACTGACAATGCCTAAAGCATATGCCACATCAGGCCTGTTACATAACATGGCATACATTATGGACCCTATTGCCGAAGCATAAGGTATAGAATTCATTCTATTTCTTTTTTTAGGTGTCTTAGGAGACATCCTTTTAGAAAGATGTATGCCCTGACTTATAGGAAGATAACCTCTTTTACTTCCATCCATGCTGAATCTTTTCAGCACTAAGTCAATGTACCTAGATTGGGATAAACCTAGCATCCTCTTAGATCTATCTCTATAGATCTTAATACCTAGTATATAGGATGCTTCTCCCAAATCTTTCATGAAAAACTGGTTTGATAGCCAAACCTTGACTGATTGCAACATTAGGATATCATTCCCAATAAGGAGTATGTCATCTACATACAGAACCAAGAAAACTATGGCACTCCCACTAGTCTTCTTATAAACACAGGGTTCATCCACATTTTTGATAAAACCAAACCTTTTAATAGTTTCATCAAAGTGGATGTTCCAACTCCTTGAAGCTTGCTTTAATCCATAAATGGATTTCTTTAGCTTGCACACTTGATTAGGTTTATTCTTTGAAATAAAACCTTCTGGCTATGACATGTAGACTTCTTCCTCAAGGAAACCATTGAGGAATGCAGTCTTCACATCCATCTGCCAGATCTCATAATCGTGGTATGCTGCTATAGCAAGTAAAATCCGGATTGATTTGAGCATGGCAACAGGTGAGAATGTTTCATCATAATCAATTCCTTGTTTTTGTCTAAAACCTTTTGCCACTAATCTGGCTTTATAGGTTTCAACTTGGCCATCAGCCCCAATCTTTTTCTTATAGACCCATTTGCACCCAATAGGATTAACACCCTCTGGTGCATCGACCAAAGACCATACTTGGTTTACATACATAGAGTCTATCTCGGATTCCATGGCTTCTTGCCATCTATCTAAATCAGTACTCAAGATAGCTTCCGTATAGGTCAGAGGTTCATCATTTTGAATGACTTGGGCTTCATTATTTTCAATAATAAACCCATACCTCTCAGGTGCCCGTGGCACTCTATTTGACCTACGGGGAGGAGTTTTGTGTTCTGGTTCTGTCCTAACTATATGTTCTAATGGTTGAGAACTATCTATCTGTGTTTCTTGTACTTCTCCAAGTTCAACAGTTCTACCATTGCCCTTTTCTAAAATGAACTCTTTTTTTAGAAAAGTGGCATGCCTACTGACAAAATTTTTTGTTCAGTAGGATGGTAAAACAGATATCCTTTACCCTCTCTAGGATATCCTACAAATAGACATTTATCCGCTCTAGGTTCCAACTTATGTCCAAAATTTCTTTTAACATAAGCTGGACATCCCCATACCTTAAAATATTTAAGATACAATTTCTTTCCACTCCAAATTTCATATGGAGTACTAGCAACATATTTAGAAGGTACTTTATTCAGAATGTAAACAGCAGTTTCTAGGGCATGACCCCAGAAGGAAATGGGTAAATTTGTGAAGCACATCATGGATCGTACCATATCTAATAAGATACGATTCCTCCTTTTAGCTATACCATTTAGCTGTGGTGTATATAGAGGGGTCCATTCAGAAAGAATTTCATTAACTTTAAGATAGTCTAAAAACTCCGTGGATAAGTATTCTCCTCCTCGATCAGAACGAAGAACTTTAATACTTTTCCTGGTTTGTTTTTCGACCATACTTTGATACTCTTTAAATTTATCAAAGGCTTTAGATTTATGTTTCATAAGATACACACATTCGAACCAAGATAAATCATCTGTAAAAGTGTAAAATATGAGTATCCACCTCTGGCCTGAGTTGTCATTGGACTACATACATTAGTATGTATAAGTCCTAATAACTCAGTTGACCTTTCTCCATGTCCAGTAAATGGAGTCTTGGTCATCTTATCCATGAGACATGACTCGCAAGTTCCTAATGATTCATACTCATAAGGATCAAGGAATTTTTCCTTGTATAACATGCTTATCCTAGACTCATTAACATGACCAAGTCGATGATGCCAAAGTAAAGTATCATTAAAGTCTTCTCTTTTTCTTTTATTATTGACATGAAAAATACTATCATTGGAAGAAAAAGTTAAGAGCCCATTGCTAAATATGCCAGAATAAACAAATTCATTAGATAACATTATCGAGCAACCAGTACTCGTTACATCCATTACATATCCTTGTTTTAATAACAAGGGAATAGATATAATGTTCCTAATAACCTTAGGCATATAATAACAATTTTCTAACTCCAAGATCTTCCCTGAAGGCAACTTCAGAATATAGGTCCCTACAGCTTCTGCTTGGATGATATCACCACTAGCACCGTAGAGATTGAAGTCACCTTCCTTCAATACTTTAAGCTTGTGGAGGTCCTGCAAAGATTTGCATTTATGGTAACCACAAGTGGTATCCAATACCCAAATATTTGATATAGATGAATTTAATGTCAATATAGCATGTATCTCATACATACCTTTTGGTGCATCTGACGCACCAGGCTTCACAGTTGCAAGGTAAGCCTTGCAATTCCTTTTCCAATGTCCTGCTTTGCCGCAAAAGAAACAAGTCGACTGTTTTGAGGCCTTCTTTCCTTTCTTATTCTTATTGATGCCACCCTTAGGACTTAGCCTCCTATTAAAACCCTTTTTGCCTGATTTCTTCTTATTGGTCTTATCAACAAGAAGAAGTGGAGCCTTTTCTTTCTTAAAGTGGCTCTTCGCTATTTTTAACATATTTAACATCTCAGGTAAGGAAGTGTGCAGTTTGTTCGTGTGATAATTCAAGACAAACTGAGAAAATGACTCTAGAAGTGATTGCAGGATTAAATCCTGATTCAACTCCCCATCCATGATAAGACCTAATTGACCCAATCTGGTGATTAAGTCAATTACCTTCAGAACATGATCCTGAACGGATGTTCCTTCTGTCATCCTAGCACGGAATAACTGCTTAGATATTTCATATCTAGCAATTCTGCTATGTTCTCCATAAAGCTCTTTTAAAATGAGCATTATAGATTGAGTATCCATGCTTTCATGCTGTCTCTGTAACTCATTGGTCATAGAGGCTAGTATGATACACTTGACAGTGAGGGAGTCATTCTGCCACATTTTGTATGTGGCCATATCTTCCTGTGTGGCATCTTCCCCTAGTGGATTAAGACTAGGGGTATCAAGAATATAAGAAAGTTTTTCTGAACTCAGCATAATCTTTAAATTTTTCAACTAGTCCACATAGTTCGCATCAGTCAGTTTGTTGGTATCTAAGATACTTCGCAGTGATAATGAAGATGCCATTTATCTACATTTAATAAAGAACAATACATAAGCAAACAACCATGAAATGACTTACATAATTTAATTAGGTCTTCAATTTAATTATGTCTCCCACTATTTTATCAAAAATCATAGCCCTCACTATGATAATCGAGAAGAACCCTGATCGATTTTTCTTAGTGAGATTGAGATCCTAACAACTTATAAAATATCTTGCAGAAAACACAACAAATCTTTTATAAGCTCAAAGGTAGGAAACTCTTCCAATTATATCTCATATAATTCTCAAGAAGTAACTTGGCCTCTAGAACATTATTAGTCTTGCAGAAAACATAACAAACCATAATGTTCTAGTTAAGTCAAGACCCTTTCATTTCTATACAGTCAATACTCAAATATAATGCCCTTGCAGATAACACAACAAAGCATTATACTGAATATACTGTAAGCATATCTATGCACTAGACTAGTATTATGTCAATCACCATATTAGGTCTTGCAGATAACACAACAAACCTAATGTGGTTTTCATAACACAATAATGATCCAGCATGAAGGAAGGCCAATATATAGTATTTTTAACACTAAACATTTTAGTCAAGATTTAAATTTAATCAAATCGGCCAAGCAAGTGGAAGAGATGTGGGAGTCCCCCCGTTGCTTTCTTAGACACCAATAAAAATTGGCCAGGTCAGTCAACGGAACCAATTAAAAATCATAATTCTCTTTACCTTCCCAGAACCACCTTTCTAGACACCGAATGATCAATTGTACATCATGACTAGTGATGCTTATTAGTTAAATATACTAAGACTTAATATAATTTTTAAGAGGAGGGATTTATAAATTGCCAGCACATTCTTATAGAACGTATCACAATCAACATATCACTCTTATAAATAAACAAATATGTGCTAAGTGTGTCATCATACTAGGACAACCATTTACCACATAATGGATCCACCATTATGCCAGGGCAACCTTATTTCAGTATGATGACTTCAAAACTAAACATATCTCTATAATAATTAAGGTTTGAGTAAAAAACCCTAACTAGTTGTATACATCAAAACATATATGCAATCAAAGATATGCTAAGTGTAGTAGCATATTAGGATTTAAAAACTCTAATATGTAATATACAAACTATCATAGATTATAGTCCTAATTAAGGTGGCTCTGATACCACTATTGGGTTCCGGTGCAATGCAGCGGACGGGTAATTTCAAAATTGAAACTAAATTCACACCAAAAACCCTAAACCAGGAACTCCTTAAATAAGACTATAACATATGACAAGCATATCTATGCAAATTAGGATTAGGGTACCAACCTATAATCGCTTATTCCAACAAACTTGAAGTTGAAGGGGCTAACTGAATTCACCAGGCATCCAGGTGTCCGCCCTCCGATGGTGATCCATACAGAGCACTGATCAAAAACACAATCTTCTTGTCCAATGGTTCCTCATATTGAGTTCTTCTTCCTAGAACTCAATTCTTTGGATTATGGTTGGAATTCTTCCACACAAGAGGTTGCCTCCCTTTCTTTGATCTCTTCTCCTCCTTCCACTAAGACCTTAACCCTCTAAGACACACTTGTCTTGAAGAAAAGACTTTGTCCTAAGGGGATTTAGGCTTGTCTTAAATTGGAGGAGAAATTAAGACAAGAATGTCTTAATGTAAGAAAGAAGGAACAAAATCAGAACTCCTTTGCTTTACCGTCGGAGACCTTCTCTTTTATTCTTGTTCAGCAACAGAGTTTCGATAGAGGAGTCCTCTATAAAGGAAACAATGTAAAACAAGAAAAGAGGGAAGGAGTCTTTTGGAGAGGAAGAAGAAAAATAAAAGCATTACCCGGTTCTGATTTTTCCTGATCCCTTAAATAGATTTCAGATAGGCGCCCACACATCTCTCCGTAAACTCCTTCTCATGCCCTTCTCATTTTCTCATGCCCCTTCCCTCCTTCTCACGGCCTTCCAGATTAAATCCCACGGCCTTTCTTAAAGGAAAAGTCACGATGTTTTAAAAAGAAAGGAGTCGCGAATTTAAATCTCCGAAGAGATATTATTTCGGGCAACCGGGAAGCAATAACGCTTTCTTTCTTTCTTAAAACCCCACCACCCGTTAGATTTCCATCCAAGGGAGGACAAGTGAGGCGCTAAGGTGAGAAAGAAAAGCCACCCCATCTTAATTCATCGGAGAATTAAGTGGGCGCGCCAAGAGTCCATGCGCCCATGGACTCCTCCAAATGGCACGCTAAGAGTCCATAAGCGCATGGACTCTTGGCATTTTGGCATGAAAATGCAAAGGGGCGGGTGGAGGGGATAGCCTAAATACTTGGTTAGCCAATAGGGTTAGCCATAATCCCTATAAACTCAATTAGGGTCTAATTAGATCCAATTAGAACCCAAATAGAACCAATCCGGAACCCTAATTTGAATCTAATTCTAATAGAAGCTAGGATTTACAACACCTGCTAGAGTGTCATCATGCAAAATGACTTAATTACAAAATTAAACACTTGATCAATTCTCTTAAGTGTGTGACCCATTGCGTTCCACATCTAGCCAGCAGTGGGTTCGAATACAAGTTGACCTAATTTGATTAGAACTCTTTCTAATCGATTTAGGTCAAATCGGGCTTACCCGATTATAATCAATTAGGACTCTTCCTAATAAGTGATCATTCAATTTAATCAACCCACAAGACAAGATTGACATCTAGCAATGTGTCATGTCTATCCAAAAGATATTGAAATTCTGATGAAATACCAAAATTACCCTTCAGTAGAAAGTTACCGTATAATTAAATCCTTCGATCAGCCTGCACCTAGAATATAATTATGGATATGGATATATGTCAACTCCAATATTATATTCATTTCTAGCTCAATCTTATATTGATGATTCAATTATCTTGATATTAGAAATCATCTCTAATATCTTTACTTTGATCAAAGATTCCCTGAATCATCATCCGATTGATAACTAGCTAGATGCAATCTCCTCTTACTAAGAGTGATTGATTCCTTGTTGACCTACTCATTACCTTCATATCCAATTCACCATTCCCAGTTACAATCCTGTGCATGACTCAGTGTCATGATTAGAATTGAACCAAAGCATGGGTTCATGTACATAAGGTACTTATGGCAGTCTCAGGTCAAAGGATTACTTGTACCACTCCCACTATGAGAACCTTCTATTGACATGTAGCTAAGACTCCATTAGATGTTCTCAAGTTGGATCATATCAGTGAACTCATTCTCTAATGAGCACCCACATCGTAGTATTAGTGTCACACACAAGTGACTGTGAGAGCAGTCACCCTCTCCAGTATACATGGGATGTGCTAGTTTTACCGAAAAAATCCTGATCCCCTACTCAGGATTCCTTTGACTAGGAATATTTTAGATTAAGATTTTGAGACTTTAGGTCTCACTGGTATGATCTCATCATAACCCTAAAATCATAGCCCTAATTTATGGGGTTCATCATATAATATAAACACAGCGTATGATGAAAAATAATACCTTTATTAGAATATTGTCAATTACAATGGTTTGGGAGATACAACATAGATTGGCTTGTAGGGCATATCCTTTTCACACAATGGATGCAGCCTGGAAAATCAAGCCAAAGACCCGCGAATTCCCGTCTTTCTGCTCGGTGGTCCGATTATGGCCTGGCTGGAGTCGTCGGATTCGTTGGAGTCGAGGGACCTGCAATCGACCTGTTAGGGGTTTGAAAACTCAGAGAAGATGAAGAAAATAAGAGAAAACAGCAAAGGGAAAGGAAGTTTTGGAGTGAGCGACCAAGGTTTGGAGGATAGGCTGGTGGCAGGAATCTGTTGCAATACTGGGAAGAAGAAGACACCAATAAATCCCCTAAGCACATAGCAGGGTAGCACACAGCTGTTGTAGAAAACTCAATTATCATTCATATATCAAAGTTCCTCTCATACAAGAGACTAGGGTCCTTTAAATAGACCCATAGTCTTGGGCTCTAAGTAAGGATACAAAAGTAATTACATAGGAGTCTTATTCCCACCCAAACCCTAGCTAGAAAATAAGGAAATATTAGGTAGAAAAAATCCCTAAAAATTCTCCCTCTCTCCTTTCCTTGGTTGGCCAAGAGAGTGACTTTAAGTGGCCGACCAAGGGGTGGTCACCATAAGCCCTTGGCACCCTAGCTCTCTCCTGGGCCTGGGCTGGCCTAATTTGCTTCCGACTGGTCCAAGGCTTCAGGGTTTCCGATTTCTCCTCCTGGGATCTTCAAGTCTTCAAGCTGGGTTGGACTTGGGCTACACTTCCATGTCTTCAATCTGGCTGGACTTGGTCTTTACTTGTATGATGTGGTCTTGAGTCTTCAGTGTGATTGGACAGAACTCAGAAAAATAAAATTAGCTCAACATGAGCTGACTAGCACTAGACTGGACTAGCTCAACATGAGCTGACTAATACAGGACTCAAATAAAGACAACTTAGATGAACTAAGCTTTATTACATTGGACTTGAATGTAGCTAAGTGATCCATAGAGGGTTGAGAAGCCTCTGTCTTATTCTGGTGCCTTTGGTGTCCGCACCAAGTCTTTCGGGATTGGAGGAACTCGACCCTGTCGAGTGAAAATCAAGCTGGCTCACATATCTCTAGAGGAGGTCTTGGTTGAGGCATTGCAAGTCCTCTCGAGAAATCCATGAATCGTCCAACTCTGGCCGGCCTTGACATCGGACTAGGAAGCGTTGATAACTGCTGCCCCGAGTCGTTAAGGCTTGATCATCCAGGACATGCTCGATCTGTTCTCCTCTCTCACGCCAATTAATTGGTGGACACTCTGGGCTAGGGTTGCTCTCAATGGAAGGGATAGGTCCAAAGGCCTCACTAGGTATCGCTACCAGTTTCCTGTACTCAACCAGGTTTGCGATATTGAAGGTAGAACTAATGCCCATATCTAAAGGCAAATCTAACACATAGGCATTTGGTCCAACCCTCTCTATCACTATAAAAAGTCTGGCTCTATGAGCATGAAGTTTCTTAACGGTCCCGAGAGGGAATTGCTCAGGCCTAAGCCTAATCATGACAGAATCCCCTATATCAAATTCCTTGGCCCTTCTTCGGGAATTAGCTAGTTTCTTATATGTTTCGTTACTTAGATTTACTTTTTGGCTAATGTCCTTATGCAAGTCTCTAATATGCTTTACGAATGATTCTACAGACTCTGAGACTCGTGCATGAATAGGTAAAGGAATCAGGTCAATGGGGCGATTAGGCTTGTACCCATGGACTATCTCAAAAGGACTCTTGCCCGTTGTCCTATTCACTGAACTATTGTAGGCAAACTCTGCTCTAGGCAACAATAGATCCCAAGTTCCAATGTGTTCACCTACTAGGAATCTAAGGAGGTTTCCTAAACTATGGTTCACCACTTTAGTTTGGCCATCTATTTGAGGGTGGTAGGCTGTAGAAAACTTAAGCTTGGTCCCTAACAGGTGTCACAAGATTTTCTAGAAATAACTGGTGAACCTAACATCCCTATCAGATATGATGGTCTTGGGTAGCCATGGAGTCTAACCACATGATCTAAGAAAAGCTTGGCTACTCTAGACGCATCAAAGGTCTAGGAACAGGGGATGAAGTGAGCCATCTTAGGAACATATCGACCACTACAAAGCTAGAATCATGTCTCTTCTGGGTCTTAGGTAATCCTAACACGAAGTCCATACTTAGGTCCTGCCAAGGGTGATCAGGCACTAGTAAAAGTGTGTAGAGACTAGTGTTTTACTTCTGCTATTTTGCAACAGCACGAGTTCTACACTTGGCTATAATATGTGCAACATGCCTTTTCAATCTTGGCCAAAAGAACTGGTACGGGCACCAGACTCAGAAGAAGACTTCAGGGCTCCATCTGGATCTCTGATTAACCTTGCCCGAAGAATTAGGGTTTTGGTTTGTAATAAGAGTTGACTAGATCAACTCAATTTAGCTTGAGTCTACATTACCTGCATTTTATTTTGTTGAGTCATGTTGACTCAGTAGTGGACTAGGGTTCCAACCGGGGATGTTACATTTTCTCCCAAGACCAGGCAAGTGGACACCACACTCCCAGCCACACTCCCAGTCTAGGGGGCGCCATATCCACATCCAGCAGCTTTTGGTCCCCACTCCATAGATGGCAAGTTCCTTCTTTCATGCACCAGATAAAGAGAAGTCCACCAAGAGAGCACAAATCAAGGGGGCGGCCAAGACTTTCCCAAGTAATTCCAAGCAAAGAAGGGAAGAAGTTTTTCTTGGAAGAGAATATCAAGGGGCGCCCATTACCTGCCAAAAACACCCAAAACAAAGATGGGAAGGGCCTTGACTTAGGGAGGAAGAAAAGGAGGAGTCCAAAAGAGTTCATCCAGGGAAGGAAAAAAACTTTTTCTTGAAGAATCAAGCAAGGTGGCACCATCTACCTGCCATTTATAACCCAAATGCTAATTTTTGGTATTTTGGCCGACCATATGTAAGGGATTTGCCCTAATTTGGAGATCCCCTCCTTTAGTCCCACATGGGAAAATATGAAACCCTTCTCCCTTGTAAAGCATTATAAATTAAATCCCTCTTGTAAGTTGAAAACAATGAGATGAATGAAAGAAATTTTTCTTGAGCAAACTTGTATTTTCTCTTGTCCGCACTTGCTTCCAGGTGTTGAGCTCCGTGAGAGAGTAAATCCGGGTTCCCCTGGAACCTTGAGGAGGTGAGAGATCTCCAAAACCCCAAACCCTAGGTTAGCCACTCCACTCCCAAACCCTAGCCGCCACCCCCTTCTCTTTCCACCAAGCCCTAGTCTTTTCCTCTTCTCACGGCCACCATTTCCAAGCCCTGGCCGGCCACCAGCATCCAACTCCGATCCAGATACTTCAGGTCTGCAGCAACTCTAAGAGGAAGTCAGATCGGCCTCCAGGAGAATCCTGATCTCAGCAGCCTCGGCTTTCAAGTTCTTCAGCCTGGTAAGATCTCTTCTTGAGTTTCTGAATTCCATCTTTTGTTCCTCTTCTCTCCCAGATTCTGAGTCCAGAAGAAGCTGACCAAACCACGAAACCAGTATTAGAGGATCCATTGCGAAGATAGCCGACTCCGAGGATCCCACAATCTGCTCGAGAGAGTTCTTCCACCAAATCCTGAGAAGATCACAAGTCTGGTTGGTAAACCATCTCTTCTCTCTGTTTCTGTTCTGCTGAAAGTTCATAGCAAAACCCTAGGTCTGGGAGTTTCTCAACCCCCAGCGATCCATTACTTCTGAACTAATCTGATAAATTTAGTTTCTTCTAAACTGTGCTTTCAATCTTTACCTAGTTTCCTTCAACTTAGTTTAGCTTCACTTTGAGTTAAGCCAATTTCTGAAATATATATAAAAAAAAAAAGGATTAATCTTAATTTTACTTCCGCATACGCTTCTTTGTTCTTTGTTCGGCATCATTTTTGGTATCAGAGCCCTGTCTAGGGTTTCTGTCTGATTGTTTGTTTGAGTCCCTCTCTTTTTACTTTGTCTGCTCGAAGTAGACTCCCCAGGACGTCCGGTCCTAGGAACGAAGCGGGGTGCAAACCTCCTCCTCCCATTCCACGGGGTGTTCCTAGGGCGTGTAGGGGATCCGTTGGGTTACAACTTCGTAGCAGAAATTGTAAACGGGGAAGTGCTCTGTTTTCAGCCCGTAATTGCCCTGTTGAAAGAATTATTTCTCACTACAAGTAACTCCAAATCAGTGATTTTTATTTTGCTGAAACCAGTATAATTGAAACTAATTTACATAATTTTCTCATGATTTATTGGTTTCCGTGCGATTTGTGAGAATTAAATTACTGCAACTCTATTTTTGTGTTCTGCAATCCTTTTATTTTGAGTGTTCATCACTTAATTCAACTTAAGGGCATTTGAGTATCTAAGATAAGGGGAGGAGTTGATAATCTCTCCTTAGCCCAAAACCACCACCCCTCATTCGAACCTAAGCCTTTAATCTAAAATTGATTAGACCTAACTTGCCCTAGTGGGCTAGGGACATCAACAAGTCGGGTCAAGGCTAGTGTTGAGTCAGTTTGTCTAGTTACTCTGTGTGTACTTTGTACTCAGTGTCTAGAACGGTGGTTCAGGGATTCCATCCCGAAGGGCTTGTGTGCTGGTCCGCCTACCTGGCCAATCTCTGATTGGTGTCTAGGATTGGCATTCAGGGACCTAACACTCCCCTTACACCTGCCTGGCTGAGTCCTGAGTTACTACAGGCTAGCTTGCCACTCTGATTGGGCACCTAGTTTGGGCTCTAGGTCTAGTTAGCCCGTAGTCGTCAGTTGAGTCTCATTTTGTGTGCCTGATTGCATCATGTCTACCCGGAATGGAGTACCGTACCAACCTGGTCAAGCCCAACCTGATTTAGAGGCCATGGTTAAAGCTCTTACTGAGAGTATGAACAAATTAAGTCAGGATATGAATGAGAATTTTGCCCAGCTTAGGGATCGGGTCCAAGTACTTGAGGAACCTAGGCATCGAAATTGGACTCCTGACCCAGATTTCAATGTGCCTCAACCTCACCCACACCAAGAGCCTAGAAGACCTTTATACCGAGATCCTGAACCTAATCATAGGAGACCTAACCCAGAACCTGAGGATAGAGATGATAGGTTCATTCGGAACATCAAGTTAGATGCACCCACTTTTGATGGTAGCCTAAATCCTAAGGTGTATTCTGATTGGGAGGGTGAGATGGACCAGTACTTTGAGTGGTATGCCATGTCTGAGGAGAGGAAATTCAAGTTTGCCAAAATGAAATTAATACGTCAAGCTAGGTTATACTGGGGGAACATTGAGCTGACCACTAGAAGACGAAATGTAGAGCCCATAACCACTTGGCAGGGTATGAAAGAGAAACTTAGAGACAAGTACCTACCCATTTCATACCAGCAGAATCTGTTAGACCAATGGCAGACTTTGAAACAAGGGAACCGGTCTGTTTCAGACTACATAACCACCTTTGATGAATACCTGATGAGATGTGATGTGAGTGAAGCCCATGAAGTCACTTTGTCTAGATTTAGGGCTGGGCTTAGGGAAGATATTAAGAGAGAATTGTTTCTGAGAGAGGTTACTGACCTAGACCAAGCCTATCAGATTGCCCTGAACACTGAGAAGTTTCAGAGAGGACCCATGCCATTTAGGGTTAGTGCCCCAATCCCAAGAAATGGACCTAGCCAGGTTACCCCTAGCAAGCCTAATCAGGGTATCCCCACCCCTAGGCCCATGGACAAAGGTAAGGCACCTGACACCCAGAGAACCCCTAGTATCATCTGTTTTAAGTGCCAGAAGCCCGGTCATATTTCCACCCAGTGCACAGCCATAGCTTGTTTTAAGTGTCATAAGGTAGGTCATGTCTCTAGCCAGTGCCCTCATAGATCCCTATATATAGAAGAGGGAGGAGAAGAGAGTTCCGAGCCTAATGAGGAGTTTGAAGAAGAAGTTTATGAGGCCGGAATGAATTTGGTTGATGAGTATGAGGGAGAGGAAGAATCCACTGAATCTGACCACTTAGGGGTTGTAAGATGCATCCTGTCCCAGACTAAAGTTCAGGAAGATTGGCGTAGGACCAACATCCTACAGACTTTCCTTAAACTAGGGGATAAGGTTTGTAAATCATCATAGATAGTGGGAGCTGTGTGAATGCCATTTCTACTAGCACTGTCAAAATGTTAGGCTTAACCCCAGTTCCCCACCCCAACCCCTATAAGGTTTCTTGGGTAGACTCTACCTCTATACCCATCCAGTCTAGATGTCAAGTCGAAATCCAAATGCAATCCTATCAAGAAAAGATTTGGTGTGATGTCTTACCCATGGGGGTGAGCAGTATAATTCTTGGAAGACCTTGGTTGTATGATCATGATGCCACCCTCTTAGGAAAATCCAACACCTGTGTCTTTAGTTTCAATGGGAAGAAAATCACAATCCATTCGGTCCCTCCTAAGGACAAGGTAGCTAAAGGAACTAGCAAGGTCAGAGAAATGAAGACTAGAGTGAACCTAATTAGTGCCAAGGATCTAGAACAAGAGATTCATAGTGGTTCACCCATTTGGATGTTGACTGCTAAGGAACTTAGGACTCCTACATCCTCAGAGCCTCCTCAGAAAGTTAAGCCTTTATTAGAAGAATTTGAGGATGTTTTTCCCGAGGATCTGCCAGACCACCTTCCACCTCTTAGGGATATTCAGCATTCCATAGATTTAGTCCCAGGAGCTACTTTACCTAACTTGCCCCATTATAGGATGAATCCATCGGAGCATAAAGAACTGCAAAAGCAGGTTGGCGAATTGTTGAGGAAGGGGTTCATTAGAGAGAGTCTTAGCCCTTGTGCAGTCCCTGCACTTCTGACCCCGAAGAAGGATGGCACGTGGAGGATGTGTGTTGACAGTCGTGCCATCAATAAAATCACAATCAAGTATAGGTTCCCCATCCCTAGACTAGATCACATGCTTGATATGATGGCCGGCGCAATGGTTTTTTCTAAAATTGATCTCAAGAGCGGCTATCATCAGGTTAGGATTAGACCAGGGGATGAGTGGAAAATAGCCTTCAAAACTAAGGATGGTCTCTATGAATGGGTTGTTATGCCTTTTGGGTTGTCCAATGCCCCTAGTACTTTCATGAGGATTATGACCCAGGTACTTAGAGCTTTCATAGGGAAGTTTGTAGTGGTCTACTTTGATGATATCCTGATCTATAGTAAGACCCCTGCAGATCACCTAGGCCACCTTAGACAAGTCTGTCAAGTTTTGAGGAATGATAATCTCTATGGTAATCTTAAGAAGTATGAATTTATGACCAGTAGGATTATCTTCCTTGGGTTTGTTGTAACCCCTGACGGCGTGGCTGCCGATCCTGAAAAGATTAGGTCCATAGTAGAATGGCCAGAGCCGACTAGTGTGCATGAAGTCAGAAGTTTCCATGGCTTGGCTACCTTCTATAGGCGATTCATCAAGGGGTTTAGTACTGTAGTTGCTCCTATCACAGACTGCATCAGGAAGGGAGAATTTCAGTGGACCAAAGCAGCCCATAAAGCCTTCCTAGATCTTAAGGATAGGATGACCCAGGCACCCATTTTGAGACTACCAGACTTTTCAAAGGTATTTGAGGTTGCCTGTGATGCTTCAGGAGTAGGTATAGATGGAGTCCTAAGCCAAGAGAACCATCCCGTAGCATTCTTTAGTGAAAAACTTAATGATGCTAAGCTTAGGAATTCTACCTATGATAAGGAATTTTACGCGGTAGTACAAGCTTTGCGTTACTGGAGACATTATTTACTACTGCAAGAATTTGTGCTGTTTTCGGACCATGAGGCTCTTAGATTCTTGAATTCTCAGAAGAAGCTTAACCCTAGGCATGCTAAGTGGGTAGAGTATATCCAGTCCTATAATTTTGTTTTGAAGCATAAGGCTGGGTCTGAAAATAAGGTAGCTGATGCCCTTAGTCGTCGATCTTTGTTGTTGAATTCTGTTAGGGCTGAAGTCATAGGGTTTGAGCAAATCAAAGAAGAATATGAGTCGTGTCCGGATTTCAAGACTGTATACCAGGATCTAACTCAAGGACCATCTAGTGAACATAAGGATTATTCTCTTTTAGATGGCTTTCTGTTCTTTAAGAATAGGCTTTGCATCCCTAGAACCTCTCTTAGGGAATTCTTGATTTGGGAAACTCATGCTGGAGGTTTAGCTGGCCATTTCGGAAAAGATAAGACCACCCTGGCTATTGAAGACCATTTTTTCTGGCCTAGCTTAAAGAGAGATGTAGCACACATTGTGGCTAGGTGTCGGACATGCGCTGTTGCCAAACAGCGAAAACAGAACACCGGCCTTTATACCCCACTCCCTGTCCCAGATCGTCCTTGGCAAGATGTGAGCATGGACTTTGTGTTAGGTTTGCCTAAGACCCAGAGGAGGCATGACTCTATCTGTGTTGTAGTAGACCGATTTTCCAAGATGGCCCATTTCTTGCCTTGTTCCCAAACTTTTGATGCGTCTAAGGTAGCCACCCTGTTCTTTAATGAGATAGTTCGACTCCATGGCCTACCCAAGACCATTGTTTCAGATAGGGATGTTCGGTTCACCAGCTATTTCTGGAAAACCCTTTGGCATAAGTTAGGGACGAAACTTAAGTTTTCAACTGCCTATCATCCCCAGACTGACGGCCAAACCGAAGTAGTGAACCGTAGTTTAGGCAATCTGCTAAGGTGTCTTGTTGGTGAAAACATTAGGAACTAGGATTTGTACTTACCTAGAGCTGAATTTGCATATAATGACTCGGTCAATAGGTCTACGGGTAAAAGTCCATTTGAAATTGTGCATGGTTACAAACCCCACACACCTCTTGACCTAGCTCCTTTACCAGTCCACACACGGGTCTCCGAGTCTGCCGAAGTTTTTGCACAGCATATAAAAGACTTGCATAAAGAAATTCAAGCCAAAATAAATTTAAGTAACGAAACTTATAAGAAATTGGCTGATTCTCAAAGGCGAGTCAAAACTTTTGACGAAGGAGACTATGTAATGATTAGGTTAAGGCCTGAACGGTTTCCTCCTGGAACCGTTAGAAAGTTACATGCTAGGGGAGCTGGACCATTTAGAGTGGTAAAGAGAGTAGGATCCAATGCCTATGTGCTCGAGTTGCCTCCAGAACTAGGCATTAGCTCCACTTTAAACATTACAGACCTAGTAGAGTATAGGGAGTCAGCTGTGATTCCTAGTGAGGCTTTTGAACCTAATCCTGCTCTTGAGAGTGAACCTGACCCTGTGTGTCCACCAACAAATTGGCCTGTGAGGAAAGAGCAGATTGAAAAGATCCTGGATGATCAGGTTATCTCTACTCGTAATCGAGGATACCAAAGATACCTGGTCCGCTGGCTAGGAAGGCCAGATTCTGATGACTCTTGGATCTCCCGAGAAGAGTTACAAGAGCTGGACCCAGACCTCTTGGAGAGATACCAGAGCCAGCTTGATCCATACTCGATAGGGTCGAGTTCCTCCCACCCTGGGAGAATTGGTGCGGGCACCAGACTCAGAAGAAGACTTCAGGGCTCCATCTGGATCTCTGATTAACCTTGCCTGAAGAATTAGGGTTTTTGGTTTGTAATAAGAGTTGACTAGATCAACTCAATTTAGCTTGAGTCTACATTACCTGCATTTTATTTTGTTGAGTCATGTTGACTCAGTAGTGGACTAGGGTTCCAACCGGGGATGTTACATTTTCTCCCAAGACCAGGCAAGTGGACACCACACTCCCAGCCACACTCCCAGTCCAGGGGGCGCCATATCCACATCCAGCAGCTTTTGGTCCCCACTCCATAGATGGCAACTTCCTTCTTTCATGCACCAGATAAAGAGAAGTCCACCAAGAGAGCACAAATCAAGGGGGCGGCCAAGACTTTCCCAAGTAATTCCAAGCAAAGAAGGGAAGAAGTTTTTCTTGGAAGAGAATATCAAGGGGCGCCCATTACCTGCCAAAAACACCCAAAACAAAGATGGGAAGGGCCTTGACTTAGGGAGGAAGAAAAGGAGGAGTCCAAAAGAGTTCATCCAGGGAAGGAAAAAAATTTTTCTTGAAGAATCAAGCAAGGTGGCGCCATCTACCTGCCATTTATAACCCAAATCCTAATTTTTGATATTTTCGCCGACCATATGTAAGGGATTTGCCCTAATTTGGAGATCCCCTCCTTTAGTCCCACATGGGAAAATATGAAACCCTTCTCCCTTGTAAAGCATTATAAATTAAATCCCTCTTGTAAGTTGAAAACAATGAGATGAATGAAAGAAATTTTTCTTGAGCAAACTTGTGTTTTCTCTTGTCCGCACTTGCTTCCAGGTGTTGAGCTCCGTGAGGGAGTAAATCTGGGTTCCCCTGGAACCTTGAGGAGGTGAGAGATCTCCAAAACCCCAAACCCTAGGTTAGCCACTCCACTCCCAAACCCTAGCCACCACCCCCTTCTCTTTCCACCAAGCCCTAGTCTTTTCCTCTTCTCATGGCCACCATCTCCAAGCCCTGGCCGGCCACCAGCATCCAACTCCGGTCCAGATACTTCAGGTCTGCAGCAACTCTAAGAGGAAGTCAGATCGGCCTCCAGGAGAATCCTGATCTCAGCAGCCTCAGCTTTCAAGTTCTTCAGCCTGGTAAGATCTCTTCTTGAGTTTCTGAATTCCATCTTTTGTTCCTCTTCTCTCCCAGATTCTGAGTCCAGAAGAAGCCGACCATACCATGAAACCAGTATTAGAGGATCCATTGCGAAGATAGCCAACTCCGAGGATCCCACAATCTGCTCGAGAGAGTTCTTCCACCAAATCCTGAGAAGATCACAAGTCTGGTTGGTAAACCATCTCTTCTCTCTGTTTCTGTTCTGCTGAAAGTTCATAGCGAAACCCTAGGTCTGGGAGTTTCTCAACCCCCAGCGATCCATTACTTCTGAACTACTCTGATAAATTTAGTTTCTTCTAAACTGTGCTTTCAATCTTTACCTAGTTTCCTTCAACTTAGTTTAGCTTCACTTTGAGTTAAGCCAATTTTTGAAATATATATATAAAAAAAAAGGATTAATCTTAATTTTACTTCCGCATACGCTTCTTTGTTCTTTGTTCGGCATCAAGAACTGGTCCTCTATTGCTAAGATTGTCTTATTTCTACCAAAGTGACCAGCAAAATCTCCAGCATAGGTCTTCCAAGTTAGGAATTCTTTAAGAGAAGTTTTAGGTATATAGAGTCGATTGTTCTGGAAAAGGTAGCCATCCCAAATGGTTACTTACTATGGGTACTGGATGGTCCTAGCTTGAGGGTCTGGAAAATATCTCCAATGTCTAGGCAGGTTTTATATTTGTCCTTTAACCTATCAAACCCTATGACTTGGGTGCTAACTGATCCTAACAGCAAAGACCTACGGCTCAGGGCATTTGCTACCTTATTTTTCAGTGCTGGCATGGTGTTTTAGGACAAAGATATAGCCCTGAATATACTCGGTCCATTTATCATGCCGTGGGTTAAGTTTCTTTTGGGAGTTTAGGAACTGGAGTGCCTCATGGTTAGAGAATAAGACAAACTCCTGTGGTAGTAAGTAATGTCTCCAATATCTAAGGACCTGGACTACCACATAAAATTTCTTGTCATAGGTAGAGTACTTAAGTTTAGCCTCATTCAGCTTCTTACTGAAGAATGCTACAGGGTGATTCTCTTGACTTAGTACCCCACCTATTCCTACTCCTGAGGCATCGCAAATGATCTCAAACACCTTAGAGAAGTCAGGTAATCTAAGGATGGGTGCATGGGTCATCTTATCCTTAAGCTCTAGGAAGGCCTTATCAGCTGCTTTGGTCCACTCAAATGTACCCTTCCTAATGCAATCAGTGATAGGTGCGACGATTGTACTAAAACCCTTAATAAATCTCCTGTAAAAGGTTTCTAGGCCATGGAAACTACGCACATCATGGACACTATTGGGTGTAGGCCACTCAACAATTTTCCTAACCTTTTCAGGATCTGTAGAAACTCCCTCAGGTTCAGCTATAGGTTTAGGCTCTTCTTCCACTAGCTCATCTAGGTGTAGGGTAGCTGGGCATTGGTGTATAAAGTGGCCTGGTTTCTTACATCTAAAACATATCTTCTGGAGATTATTACTCCTATGGACCTCTATAGATTGTCCTCTATCATCTTTACTGGTCAAAGGAGTACTCAGCTGGGGTCGACTCGGGTCAGGATGACTCAGATTGGGTCGACTTGGATTAGGTCGGCTAGGGCTGGGTTGATTCTGTCGGGATTGGTTAGCTCCTGGATATTGACTAAGGTATCTATTGGGCTCAGGTTTACGGTAGACGGGCCCCCTCTGAAAATGCTCATGATCCCTAGTAATCTGGTAAGCATGGTCCAGGTCTCTAACCTCTCTCATATAGAGCTCCTTCTTAATGTCATACCTCAGTCCAGCCCTAAACCTAGATAGAACAACATCCACAAACTCATTTAAGTCACATCGCATGGAATACTTATCAAATTTTGCGATGTACTCATCTATACTCTTGCTACCCTAATTCAATCGCTGCTATTGATCCAATAAATCACAACAGATACGATGGTGGAATGTACTTTCTCCTGAGCTTACCCTTCATGGCCCACCAGGTAACTATGGGATCATGCCCTCCTAGTCTAAGGGTTCTCTCCACACTAGCCCAATGTAACCTGGCCTCCCGAACCAACTTAAGCTTAGCAAACCTAAACTTATGCTCCTCTGACATATCGTACCACTCAAAGTATTGATCAATCTCTCCCTCCCAATCTATATAGACGTTAGGATCAAGACACCCATCAAAAGTAGGGGCATCAAGCTTAATGTATCTATAAGATCTGTCTTCCTGGTCTACAAAATCCTGATTAGGTCTTCTAGGACGAACCTCTAGGATTGGGTCATGACGATAGGCTCTCCTAGGTTTAGCCTCAAGGTATGGATCAGGGTTTGGGGTCCTCCTAGGTTCAGTATCATAGTATGGATCACGACGAGGGGTTTTCCTAGGATGGGAAGGTGACTCAAGTTCTGGTTCAGACTAGGTCCTATGTGTCTCCTCTAGGGTTCCTAATCGGGCATCTATTTGATCAAGTCTAAGATTGATTGATTGGGCTAGTTGATCAGTAAGGGCTTTCATTTGGACTTCAAAGTTATCCCTAGGTTTAGTCAAAGATGAAGATGGTGGGTGATATGATGCTCCTGATCTATTGCTCATGCAAGACTTGATCATACTAACTACAGCTCCCTAGACCTAGAGTCCAAAACTAGATGCTCAATCAGGGTGGAAAACTAGCCTATAGCTGTACTCAGCCAGACAGGTGTAAGGGGAGTGTTAGGTCCCTTATTGCCAATCCTAGACACCAATCAGAGATTGGCTAGGTAGGCGGACCAGCACACAAGCCCTTCGGGATTGAATCTTTGAACCACCGTTCTAGACACTAAGCACAAGGCACACACAGGTTAGCTTGACAGAGTGATCTAACACTAGCCTGCACCCGACCAGTTGGTGTCCCTAGCCCACTAGGGCAAATTAAGTCTAGTTAATTTTAGGTTAGGCTTGGGATCGAATGCAAGGGATTGGTTTTGGGCTAAGGAGAGGTTATCAACTCCTCCCCTTATCTGGCATAAAGAAAGTGTCGTTAAAGTAAATTATGCAATGATGGCAGGCAGATGAGGATGCAAATTAGGGTTTAGATGTTTTTGGTATTTTTGATTATATGTAATTTTTTTTTTAGAATTTTCTTAAACAGGAAGATATTTGCAGATTATGCTCTAATATGCAAGAAACATACTAAAATAAAATATATGCAAAGAAATACTAAACAAAACCCTAAATCTTCCAAAATTGTTTTGCTAAAAAAAAAAAAAAAATAGGGCCAAAAATTTGCAGGCAAAAAAAAATAGAGCCAAAAATTTGTAGTATATATTTCGGCTTGCAGAAACTATACAGACCAAAATAAAATCTGCAAAAATTCTGTAAAATACTTTTAATTAAGATGAATATAAAAAATAAGTTTTAGAATATTTGGAGTTCTAATCAGGAAGAAACAATTAAAAGAATAGTGTATATATGGACTATGAAGGGTGCAGAAAACAAGCCCTAATCTAAGCTCTGATACCAAATTGATGCAGAACCTATATATGCATGCAATTATATTTTTTTTGTATGTTATTAATTCAAGTTGTGAATTTAATCCCGAAGAGTAGATCAAGTATTTAAGCAAGGAAAACTATGCAAGAAAGAAACTAAAAGTATGCGAAATAGGACCTATGAGCATCAGAAAGAGAAGGATCGCCGGGGCTGAGAAGCCTCGGTTGGGCTAGTTCTTCTACAATAACGCTACAGGTGGCAGAGGGGTGTACCTGGCAACGTCTGAAGTGCCTGATGAAGATCGCAGTGATGAGATCACTCGTTCTCGATGGATGCGGCTTGGAAAATCAAGCTAGAGACCCACAGATTCCTAGCTTTCTGCTTGGTGGTCCGATTGTGGCCTGGCTGGAGTCGTTGGATTCGTTGGAGTCAAGGGATCTGCAATCGACCTATCAGGGATTAGAAAACTCAGAGGAGATGAAGAAAATAAGAGAAAATAGTAAGGGGAAAGGAAGTTTTGGAGTGGGCATCCAAGGTTTCGAGGACAGGCTGGTGGAAGGAATCTGTTGCAACATCGGGAAGAAGAAGACACCAATAAACCACCTAAGCACATAGCAGGGTAGCACACAGCAGTTGTAGAAAACTCAATTATCATTCATATATCAAAGTTCCTCTCATACAAGAGACTAGGGTCCTTTAAATAGACCCATAGTCTTGGGCTCCAAGTAAGGATACAAAAGTAATTACATATGAGTCTTATTCCCACCCAAACCCTAGCTAGAAAATTAGGAAATATTAGGTAAAAAAAATTCCTAAAATTCTCCCTCTCCTTGCCTTGGTCAGCCAAGAGGGTGACTCTAAGTGGCCAACCAAGGGGTGGTCACCATAAGCCCTTGGCGCCCTAGCTCCCTCCTGGGCTTGGGCTGGCCCAATTTGCTTCTGGTTGATCCAGGGCTTCAGGGTTTCTGATTTCTCCTCCTAGGGTCTTCAAATCTTCAAGCTGGGTTGGACTTGGGCTACACTTTCATGTCTTCAATCTGGTTGGACTTGGTCTTCACTTGTATGATGTGGTCTTGAGTCTTCAGTGTGCTTGAACAGGTCTTAAAAAAATAAAATTAGCTCAACATCAGGTGACTAGCACTGGACTGGACTAGCTCAACATGAGCTGACTAATACAGGACTCAAATAAAGACAACTTAGATGAACTAAGCTTTATTACAATGGACTTGAATGTAGCTAAGTGATCCATAGAGGGTCGAGAAGCCTCTGTCTTTTTCTGGTGCCTCTGGTATCTGCACCACATGAGAGGGAGAAAGAGGAAGGAGGATTGATTGGGGGAGAAGGTCAAGGACCATATCAAATGGGTCCAAGCTAAAAAGGCAAGTATGACCATCATACCATGAAAGCCTAGAGCCAAAAATGCCTAGAATTTGAAATTCAAATTAAAAATTCAAAGTCAAAACCTTTCCAGAAAACTTCCCAGAATTTTTGCTCGTCAATCATGTATCGACAGTTCTATTTTACCAAATGTCGACACTTGCAAGTGTCAACACTTCGAACATGGTTAATCACATTGACCTCCAGTGACATCAAACGATTCTCATCATCGATTAGCCTTAAGATCAGATAGAAACCCCTATAGTGTGTGACCCCATAGATTCGAATACTAAGCCGGTGGCACTGGAACACTTCCAATACCAGTCAAAGTTCTCATCTAGCAATGATACCCAATATTTGAATAGGTCGAAGATTGCAAAGCAACTTACAAGAACCTCTGGCATATGGTTACCGCATAATTCATCCCTTTGATCTCATAATGCTCAAGATGATCTAGGGTTCAACTGCAAATCCTAATTTGGTTCATCCAGATTGTGTCTCAACCTTACAAGTTTCATGACTCCTCACAAGAATTATCCTGGCCAAGGTTTTGCTAAATTGAGATATAGCAAGTCATTCACTCCAAACTATTTGGAGGAGTCAATTCCATCTTGATCCACCATTACTCCACAAGTACTTGACTATACCTAGAAACATTTCATCACTGGATTAGAAATCCAGGTAGTCCGGCACCAAAGTATAGTGAGTGGCATGCAAGCTACCATGGTGACCTCAGGTATGAGGGACACATATACCCATATCCCTTCACGAGCAACTCTTTGTCAAAAGTGAGCTCCGAAGATGGTCACGTTCAGTGAGATGTCACATATTTTACTTGTATGTCACAATAGTGTCACCACACTCCTTGATCAAGAGGACAATCAACCAATGTGAGATACAATAACCTATACTTGATACATCGTCATCCTATAATAATGTATCCTTTGGTTATAAACCATTTCAAGAACTACTTGATATATCCTCTCTATATCAAATATAATATAGTTTTAAGGACTCCATCATGCAAGAGTTTTTTCAGAAAATGGCACATGCGATGAAAAGACAAAAGAATAACTTTTATTCATTAAGAAATTAATATATAATTATAAAATTAGCACAACCATCTACAGCCTAGATGATTGGCATTGGGACATAATTCCCAACAACTCCTACTTGGACTAAAGCGAATCGATACAGAATCTTATTCCTATTTTTCATTTAGAACTGTCGAACTCTTGAATTTCGATGGCTGTAGTGAAGGGGTCAGCCAGGTTCTCCTTTCCATCGATCTTTTGAAGGTCAATGTCACCTCATTCCATGATCTCTTGTACAAGGTGATAGCACCGCAGAATGTGCTTTGTACGATAATGAAACTTCAGCTTTTTGGCTTGAGCAATGGCTCCAGTGCTATCATAATACACCAGAATAGGACCATCCAGGGAAGGTGCCACTCCTAGCTTGCCAAGGAACTTCCGCAACCATACAGCTTCCTTCGCTGCATCCGATGCTACCATGTATTCTGCTTCGCATACTGAGTCTGCCACAGTAGGCTGCTTGAAACTTTTCCAGCAGATCGCTACTCCATTTAGGATAAAGATAAATCTTAACACACTCTTGCTATCATCCTTATCTGACTGGAATTTGGAGTCAGTATACCCCACAAGTTTCAAGTCAGGTTCTTCATAAATTAGCCATTTGTCCTTAGTATTTCACAAATACATAAGGATGGTTTTTATCACTTTCCAATGAGCTTCACCTGAGTCAGACAGGTATCTGCTCACCATGCTTAGTGAGTATGCCATGTCAGGTCTAGTACAATCATGGTGTACTGATAGAATCCACTGTCAAAGCATACGGGATTCTACTCATATGCTGTCTCCTCAGGAGTTGTCACACAATTCCTTTTGGAGAGAGAAATTCCAGTGGCTATCAGGAGATAGCCTTTCTTGGGATTTTTCTTGCTGAACCTCTTCAGCATAGTATTGATGTACATAGATGGGACAGTCCCAGAAGCTTCTTAGATCTATCTCTATAGATCTTCATACCCAGTATGTAAGAGGCTTCACCCAAGTCCTTCATAGAGAACTGAGATGACAACCAAACCATTATTTCTTGCAGTGCTAGGATGTCATTCCCGATTAAGAAAATATCATCCATATACAACACAAGGAATACAATTACAGAACCATTAGCCCATTTTTAAATGCAAGGCTCTTCTTCATTCCTAACGAAGCCATATGACTTAATACACTTATTAAATTACATGTTCCAACTCCATGATGCTTGCTTCAGTCCATAGATAGACTTTTGAAGCTTGCACACCTTTGACTCATTTGTGGATGTGAACCCTTCAGGTTATATCATATACACCTCATCTTCCAGCTCACCATTCAGGAAAGCTGTTCGGACATTCATTTGCCAGATTTCATAGCCAAAGTGTGTTGCTAAAGCAAGCATGATCCGAATGAATTTTAGCATTGCCACAGGAGAGAACATCTCATCATAGTCAATAACATAATATTGACGATACCCCTTGGCAACTAGACGGGCTTTATAGGTCTCTACCTGCCCATCTGAGCCCCTTTTTTTTAAAAAAATCTATTTACACCCAATGGGTTTTATCCCTTCAGGTGGATCAACCAATGTCGATAAATTGTTGATTTTCATAGACTCCATTTTGGATTTCATGGCTCCTAACCATTTCTTAGAGTTGGACCTCTGCATCGCATCCATATAAGTGATCAGATCCTCATTGTTCTCATCGAGTTCAATGGGATCACCATCCCGGACCAAGAAATTGTAGTATCTATCAGGTCGACTCCGTACCCTATCAAATCTCCTTAATGGTTCCTGTATGGGCTTAGGGTGTGATCTAATCATAACCAGTTCTATGTTATCCATTAAGTGTGTCGGTTCTTCTACTTGTTAAACTTCACTAAGTTCGATTTTAGTGGCTACAATTCCTTCACCAAGCAACTCCTTTTCCAAAAAGATAGCTATAAGACTGGCAAACAACTTTTGTTCCTCAGCCAAGTATAAGTGATGCCCCTTAGACTCTTTTGGATACCCAACAAATTGGCACCGGTTAGACCAAGGTCCAAGTTTGTCCATTTCTAAATATTTTACATAAGCTGGGCAACCCCAGACCCGAAGGTATGAGAGTGTCGGCTTATGTCCAGTCCATATCTCATATGAGGTTTTGCTAATGAACTTACTCGGAGTCCTATTCAAAAGGTAACAGGCTAATTCCAGAGCATATCCCTAAAAGGATAATGACAGAGAAGCAAAGCCCATCATTGACTGAACCATGTCTTACAGGATTCGATTCCTCCTTTCAGACACTCCATTTAACTGAGGTGTCCCTGGAGGTATCCACTTAGAGAGAATTCCATTCTCCTCAAGATATGTCTGAAACTCACCAGAAAGGTATTCACCACCTCGATCTGATTGAAGGATTTTGATATACCTTCCAATTTGTTTTTCTACATTACTACGATATCATTTGAACATTTTAAACAATTCAGATTTATGTCTCATCAAGAAAATATTACCATACATTGAAAGGTCATTTGTAAATGTAATGGAATAACTATACCCATCTTTGGCACAAACATTCATGGGTCCGCATACATCAGTATGTACCAGACTTAGAATCCCTTTGGCTTGTTCACCTTTTCCAGTAAAAAGTAAATTTGTCATCTTTCCAAGAAGACAGGATTCACAGGTTGGCAGTGAACCATTTTCACTAAAATCGAGGAGATCATCGCTTTTCAATCTATTTATCCTATTCTTGTTAATCTGACTTAGCTTATAATGCCACGATATGCATCGCTGATATTATCTATTTTAGGATGTTTGCTAGACGTGTACATTACACTAACAGGTCATGATAATATATAAATGCTATTGTTCATATGTCCAATCATCACAACAGAACCATTCCAAATGATTTTGCAAATGTCATTTTTTATTGATAGTTCATAACCATACATGGCCAATTGGCCTACACAAATGACATTCAAGATAAAAGATGGACAATAATGATACTCATTCAAAATGATTGTACAGAACTCGAAAACTAGTTTGAGAACTCCCAACGCCATGACTGGAACTTGGCTTCCATTTTTCACGTTCAAGAATCTCTCGCCATCCTTGAATCTTCTAATAACTTGAAATCCCTGCAAAGAAATACAAATTTGAATTGGACTTCCTGTATTCAATACCTAGTTAGTAGTATTGCAAATAGATAAATTACAAGGTGTTATTATATAAATAACTTGTCCAGCCCGTCCTGCTACTTTTTCTTCTTGGACCTGTTTGGGTCAAGGGATGTAATGTAAAGATGACAGTTTCTCTTCCAATGCCCTGCTTCTTATAGAAGAACCACTCCACATGGCTCTTATCAGCCTTCACCCTTTTGGCCTGACTGGACCCAAAAGCATTCTGCACCTTTTTTCTTTTATTTTTCTTTTTCCCTTTCTTAAAGGGATGATGCCCTTCCAAAGATCCTCCCACTAGATTTACCACCCCTTTGTTCAGTTGATGGTCTTTCTCATAAGTCCGTAATAACCCCAACAGACTGTGGTAGTTAACTACAGGTGTATTCATTTTATAATGATCAAGAAAATCTAGATAGGAAGAGGGCAGGGAATTTAGAATTGTAGCCTTCCCAAGATGTTCATGCAAGGGACATCCGAGCTTGCCTAGGCCCTCAATCATCTCAATCATATATAGTATATGATCAATGACTGAGGCCCCACCACACATCCACGTGTTGTAGATAGCACAGGAGACCCTGTACCTCTCAATGTTATCTAGTGTGCCAAAGGACTCCTTTGACTTTTAAAGGATTTTCTCTGGCTGGGCTTCCTCAAACTTGTGACTAAACTTATCATTTATTGCTGCCAACGTTATGCATTGGACAATGGTCTTATCAGAGAGCCACTTCTATAAGTATCTCTAACCGAACCCAGAGCATTGGGAGCAAGAATTTCAGGTGTCAGATCTGATATCACATACAAGTCCGCTCATGCTCCAGGATAATCCTGAGCCTTCGATACTAGCTATCAAAGTTGTATCCATTGAGCTTCTCATTATCGAGAAGAGACTAGAGTGATAGGTTGAAAGACATTTGAAAGGAAAACCAAAACTTTATTACTGTATATGAATTATTAACCTAAAGACATGGACTTTAGTCTAAAGCCCCCTCCCACTATCTTGTTCAGACTGGTAGCCTCTACCCCCAATCCAAGGAATTACTTTAATTCCTAAGTGGGTACTAGAGTCCAATAGACAACACATGAGCTCGACTTTGGCTGGCCCATCCATGCACTTCTAAAGATAGGTTTTTCAACCAATTACTTCTCCAAGTAATCTCTAGTATTTAGGTTTTGCCCCAAGATGCACTTCAATTGGCCTTTGGGCCTTTTATTGAAGTTCCTGGTTATGTCCAACCATTAACATGAAAAAATCCAATGCTTCTAACTAACGAATAGTCAAGCCCAACTTTGATTGGCCCACCTGACCACCATTAAGAGAGTCTCACTGAGCCATCATATCAGAAACAATAATTCCAATAGCCTGATGAACACCCGATCTTTGGATCTATCAATGAACACCCAACTATTGGACCCATTACCATCCCACTTAATGGGAGGCTAGGACTTGGTTATCCCTATAATTCATCCTTTTATGGACCTAAAAATTTAGAGGGTTTAATTTTAATGTGATAGAAGAAGAGATAAGAAGACATGAATCAACCTCTCACTAACCACATCAGCAATCAAGGAGGGTTACACATAACTAATGATCCATGGGCACCTAAAATCAGTTAAGACTGATTAACTTTGGGTGACATGGGTTAACACGAGTCAATGAGCTATCCAATCAATCCTGATTGATTATATTGGCCAGGTAAGTGAGATCATGGGTTGGGTTCCACCATTAACCATCTTGCTTTAGACACCAACCGAGTTGGCCAGGTAAGAGGTAGCTCCAAAAAACCAAGATCAAAATGCCAAACTTACCTCGAACACCAATTGGTTCATCAAACTCGATTAGATTAGCCTAAAGACTCGGGCTGACCATCGAGCCATAAATTAAGTCTATTTAGATTTATAGACTAATCAATCTAACTATTAGAGAAATCTATTAGAGAAGAAATCCTAATTCAATATTTGATTAGATTAGTTCCTTATTTAGTCCAATATATCTAAACTTAGGTCTAACCCAATTAAGGACCTAATAGAAGCTAACCTATGACCCTTAAGGCTTAGTGAAATAACTTAAAATCTTTGAATCATATTCCTAGAGTTCTTTGTCATTCAAGGTAACTTAATTCATAATTAAGTTCAATAGCCTTCATAAATTTAAAACAATTTTATTTCATAATGTAAAATACTTTTACAACAAATTGAAATCTGAATTTACTATTTTCATGCATTCTAATATCAAGTGTCGACTCACCAGGGGCAAGTGTCGATACTAGGTATCGACACTTGGGTCGACTCATGGCTTGAGATAGGAAGAAAATAGAATGCCATGTTTTCTAGTATGTGATCATGAGTTAACAACATCAAGGCAAAGTGTCAACTCTTCCTGGTCAAGTGTTGACATTTCAGCCTTCATGAGTCGACTCAAGGGTTGACTCAAGGCCTGTCACAGGACAAAAATAGTGATTTCAAAACCAAAGTTTCTCCAAACTCATAATCAAAGTCAATCAAATTAAAACTCTTAGATCTCATCTAAATTTCTTTTATGATCTTAACATTAGATTAAAACATTTTTAATTTATATTTTTTTTATTTTTCTTTTCATGAGTCAATCACAAGCAGCACCCCTACACACCATAGGAGACTCCATTGAATGGGAAGAGAGGGTTTTGTAGTCCTTCTTTTCTCCTATGACCGGACGGCCATGGTGAAGCACTCAATCCAATTATTTAAGAGAAAACAATGATGTTAAAGCATGATAGCATTATTACACTATGAAGAAAACCTGGTTCTCTGACACCATTGAAGGGAAAAAGCAAAGGAAAGCAGGCATGCAAGGCAAAAACATGGTATTTTAAAACTATTTTAAAAATATGCAGTAGAAGGCTCGGTAGATAGATCAAAACGATCTACCGATCTGCCTGTAATAGGACCTAGTGTAATAATGTAGCATACTATAAAACATCAATGGAAAGAAAAGAGTCAATAGGCATAAAGGTACCTTATCGCTATACCTTAAAGATGGAGGTAGTGAAAAGCTCTCAAGCCACACACGCGTCTGGCCTCTATAAGTAGTTCACACTGGGGTTCGACTCTGATCAACTCCATCGGAGTACTAGCTCCTTGGGATCCTTCGAGTCGATCTTCTTTTTCTCGGAAGATAAGGAGAAGAGGTGGAACCCTTCCTAACTAGCTCTCTTCCCAAGACCTTGCTTGAGTGCTAGGTATTCTCACACCCAATCAAAAATCCTCACAACCCCCTTTTTCTTTCTAGTTCTTCAACCAACCAACAGCCCCTAAAACAACCTTTATTTATAAAGGTAGCCATGAGAGGGAGAAAGAGGAAGGAGTGATTGGGGGAGAAGGTCAAGGGCCATACCAAATGGGTCCAAGCTAAAAAGGCAAGTATGACCATCATACCATGAAAGCTTGGAGCCAAAAATGCTCATAATTCAAAATTTAAATTCAAAACTCGAAGTCAAAACCTTCCTAGAAAACTTTCCAGAATTTTTGCGTGTCAGTTAAGTGTCGACACTTCCATTGTACCAAGTATCGATACTTGCAAGTGTCGACACTTCAAACATGGTTAATCACATTGACCTCCAATGATGGAAATGATTCTCAATCATCGATCAACCTTCAGATCAGATAGAAATTTCTATAGTGTGTGATCCCATAGGTTCGAACACTAAGCCAGTAGCACTGGAACACTTCTAGTACCAGTCAAAGTCCTCATCTAGCAATGATACCCGACGTCCGGATAGGTCGAAGATTGTAGAGCAACTTACAAGAACCTCTGGCATATGGTTATCACATAATTCATCCCTTTGACCTCATAATTCTCAGGATGACCTAGGGTTCGACTGCCAACCCTAATTTGGTTCATCCAGATCATGTCTCAACCTTACAAGTTTCGTGACTCCTCACAAGAACTACCCTGGCCAAGGTTTTGCTAAATTGAGACACAGCGAGTCATTAACTCCAAACTATTTGGAGGGGTCAATTCCAACTTGATCCACTACTACTCCACAAGTATATGACTGTACCCAAAAACCTTTCATTATTAGATTAGAAATCTAGGTATTCTAGTACCAAAGTAAAGTGAGTTGCTTGCAAGCTACCATGGTGACCTCAAGTCTGAGGGACACATATACCCATATCCCTTCACTAACAACCCTTTGGCAGAAGGGAGCTCCGCAGATGGTCTCGTTCAGTGAGAAATCATACATTTCACTTGTATGTCACATCAGTGTCACCACACTCCTTGGTCAATAGGACAACCAACCAATGTAAGATACCATAACCTATACTTGATACATCGTCATCCTATAACAATATATCCTTTGGTTATGAACCAGTTCAAGAACTACTTAATATATCCTCTCTATATCAAATATAATATAGTTCTAAGGACTCCATCATGCAAGGGTTCTTTTTAGAAAAATGCACATGTGATGAAAAGCCAAAGGAATAATTTTTATTCATTAAGAAATTCATATACAATTACAAAATTAGCACAACCATCGACAGCCCAGACGATTAGCTTTGGGACACAATTCCAAACAATATTATATATTCCTCTTCTTCTAGTTCTCTATTTGGAAAAGTAGTTTTAACATCTATTTACTAGATTCTGAAATTGAGATGTCCTGTTATTGCAAGCATAATCCGAACGGACTTGAACATTACCATATAAAAAATATATCATCATAACCAATACTATAATATTGATAATATCTGTTGGCAACCAAATGGACTTTATAGGTTTCCACTTTTCTATCTGTGTCCCATTTCCTTCACTTACACCTTATGGGTTTAACCTTTTCAAGTGGATTAATGAGTGTCCATACATCGTTAACCTTCATGGCCTCCATTTTGAACTTCATAGTTTCAAGTCATTTATCAAAGTCGAAACTCTGCATGGCATCTATATAGGTGATCAGATTCTTGATACTTTTATTAAGTTCAATAGGATCATCATCTCGGATCAAGAAACTATAGTATCTATCTAACTGACATACTACTCTATAGAATCTCTTTAAGGGTGCCTATATAATGGGCTCTAGTTTTGATCTAATCAAATTCAATTCAAAAGGTTCAATTAATTATGTTAGTTCTTCTACCTATCAAACTTCTTCATGTTTAACCTTGGTGGCATTAGTTCCTTTTTCAAGGAACTCCTATTCCAAAAAGACTATCCTATTGCTAATGAATACCTTTTATTCATTATCATGATAAAAGTAATAACCCTTAGTTTCTTTTGGATACCCTATGAAAATATTTTTGTCAGACCTAGGTCCGAGTTTGTCCATTTTCAAATATTTGACATAAGCTGGACATTCTCAGACCCTAAGGTATGAGAGTCTTGGCTTATGCTCTATCCATATCTAATATGTTATATTGTCTATAGACTTACAGGGAACTCTATCAAGAATATAACAAGCTAATTCAAGTGCATATCTTTAAAAGAAGATTGGCAAACTCACAAACCCTATCATAAACTGAACCATATCTAACAGGATTCTATTTCTCCTTTTAGACACTCCATTATATTAAGGTATCCCAAGAGGTGTCCATTGAGAGAGAATCCCATTCTCTTCTAAATGTCATAAACTCACTAGTAAGGTATTCATCTTTTCAATTAGTTCAAAAAGTTTTAATACTCTTCCCAATTTATTTTTCTACTTCATTATGGAATCGTTTGAATATTTGAAATAATTCAGACTTATGTTTTATTTGATAGACATACCCATACCTCGATAGGTTGTCAGTGAACATGATAAAGTAGTAATATTTACCTATGATAGAAGTATTCATGGGTCCACATACATCATCATGTACTAGACTTAGAACTTCAATGGCTTTTTCATCTTTTCCAGTAAAAGGTGCTTTAGTAATCTTTCCTAGAAGACAAGATTCACGGGTAGATAAAGATTCACAATTATCAACTTTAAGGATTCCCCTTTAATTAACATGTTTATCCTATTTTTGTTAATATGACTAGCCTGTAGTACTAGAGGTAGATATTAGACCCATTATCTAATCTAGGGTATTTGATAGACAGACTGTGATAAAATAAAAATACCATTTTTTAACTATCCACATATTAAAGTAATACCATTCATAATGACATCATAATAATATTTTTTTATTGATAAATAACAACCATCTTTGGCCAAAAGGCCTATAGAAATAACATTCATCAGGAAACTAGGATAGTAGTAACAATCATCCAAAGCAATGATATAAGAATTAAAAATAAGCTTGACAATTCCTAAAGCTTCATCAAGAAACTAGGATAGTAGTAACAATCATCCAAAGCAATGATATAAAAATTAAAAATAAGCTTGACAATTTCTAAAGCTAGAATTGGAATTGATCTTTTATCTCCAACATTTAAGAATCTCTTGCCATCTTCAAATATTCTACTAACCTGAAGTCTCTATAATGAATTATAAATATTAATTGGACTTTCAGTATCTAATATCCAAGTAGTAGTATTACAAATTGAAATGTTACAAGGTGTTATCATATAAGTACCTTACCTAGCAACCACTTGCTGATCCTTATTTTTCCTTGGCCTATTTGGGTCAAGAGAGTCAATGTAAAGAGGATAGTTTCTCTTCTAGTGACCCTACTTCTTATAGTAAAAGTACTATGTCTGACTCTGGTTAGATTTGAACTTCTTGGTTTGACCTAGCTGAGTCATCGTAGCATGTTACACCTTGTTATTATTTTTCTTTTTTCCTTTCTTAAAGGGATGATGCCTTGTCAAAGTAAAACCTCCCACTACATTCACCAGCCCCTTGTGGAGTTGATGATCCTTCTCATAAGTCTATAGCAACCCTAGCAAACCATGATAGTTGACTATAGAATTAGTCATTCTATAATGACTAAGAAAGTCAAGGTAGGACTTTGACAGGAAATTCAGAATCCCATCCTTTCATAGTTGTTCATGCAAGGAAAGTCCAAGTTTACTCAGGTGCTTGATCAATTTGATCATGTATGATACATGATCAATGATCGATGCTCCTTCCCTCATCTTGATATTAAAAATGGCACAAGATACTTTATACATTTCAATGTCATCATGAGTGCTAAAGGATTCTTTTAACAATTGAAGCATATCCTCTAACTGAGCATCCTAAAATTTGTGATTAAACTCATCTTTCGTAGATGCCTGCATAAAGCAATAAACTATGGTTCAGTCATTGAGCCACTTCTGATAAGTATCTTAGATCATACCTTGGGCATTAGGAGTGGGCTCCTCGGGAGTTGAATTAGTCAGCATATATAAGATCCACTCATGTTTCAGGATGATCTTCAGCTTTTGATACTAATTATTAAAATTGGTCCTATCAACTTTCATTATTCGAAAATGATCGGGTGACAAAGGAGTAGCCATTTTAACTGAAATGAAAAGAGAACAAAGACCTATTATATATGAATCATTTAATCCTAAAGACTTGGACTTTAGTCTAAAGTTCTCCCACTATTTTGTATAAATTAGTAGCCTATATATATGGACTCGAGTTTGCTCTACTAACCCCTATGCATCTATGGGTAGGTTCTTAACTAATTATTTCTCTAAATAATTTCTAGTATTAATTTTATCTAGGCATATCTTCAGCAGGTGTTTCCATCTTAATTAAAAATTATGGTTAGGTCCAACCATTAATATGACATAATTTAATGGATCGAGCTAACAAATGATCAGGCCCGAGTTTCCATATTATGAATGATAATTCCAATAGCAAATAAGCATGAGGCATTTACACCACCGATGATTATCCAATCTATTAGACCCATTATCACCCAACTTAATGGGAGGCTATGACTTGGTTATCTCCATAACTTTGCCATTTTAGGGACCTAATAATTTAGAAGATTTTATTAGATAGTTAAGAAGAGAAAAGAGAAGACATAAACCAATTAGTCAATAATCCTTCCACTGACTTCACCAAGTCTATGACAAGGGTTGAAGACAAATTGCTCCAAGGGTACCTAGATCAATCATCATGTTCATCCTTACTAGCATAGGTTTACTCAAATCAATAAGCTATCTGATTAAAATCTGATTGACCACATTAGCCAAGCAAGTGAGATCGAGGGAAGGCTTATGCCATTAATCTCTTTCCTTAGATACCTACAAGTTGGCCAGGTAAAAGGTAGCCCCTATAATAAGCATGATCAAACTACCAAACTTATCTTAGACATCAATCGATTCATCAGATTCAGTTAGACTAGTCTAATAACTTTGATCTGACTATTGAGCCAAAATTAGGTCCATTTGATAAAATATAGACTTGATCAAGCTATTAATAAAGAAATGATCTATAGAATTCTTGATCTAAACCTAATCAACTTTTGGTTAGGTTAAATCAAATTTTCTATTAGATCCATATTAATTAAAACTCTAATCCTAGGTCGAACCCAGTTAATTGACTTGATCCAACCTAACCATAGCCCAAGGTTTATGAATTGACATTAGATCTTTCATTCATAATTCTAGATCTAATCTTTACTATCTTAATTCTAGCAGTTAATCAAAATTAATTATGCTAAATTTAGATCTAAACAATTTATATGCAACTCATACATATTAAACACTTTTAGATCTATACTATTTGATATAGTTGTAATGCTAAAATTTATGTTATGATTTATATTCTAAGTATAAAATTAAATCATAATAACTTAATTTCAAATCATAAATAATAAATTAATGATGATTAATTAGGCTGAAAATTAGGCCTAATTAATGAAATAATTTCTATAAATATCCTTTCAGCTCTCTTGTTCTTGGGATGAGATCATAACTCCCCTACATGTCATAGGAAACCCTATGGAATGGAAAGAGAGGACCTTTAAACCCTACTTTTCTCTTATAATTAGACGGTCATGGTGATTAACCCAATCCAAAGTAGTTACTCAAATTAGAAACATAAAATTAATTTTACATCCTAAACATTTCATATCAAGAAACCTTGCTTTGATACCACTATTTGAAAATAGGATAGGGTTTCATGCATGTAGTTTTTTTATAAATTTTCTAGTAAAAGCATATCAGATTAAAATATTTTTAATCAAAAATCATGCATTATAATTAATATAAAAATACCTACCAAGGATCTAGACATGATATGCATATGAAGTAAATGTTCAAATTTAAAATTAGCATGCAATGATCTCATCGATGCATGCTATAGATCAAATCTACAAAATCTATGAGATCAAATCTCATATCTTAGCATGGGTTGTTGATCTCTATTACTAATGAATGTGGTTATAAGTTTTTTAGGTTACCTCATAACCGCATAGGGTGCCTGCCTCCATAATAAATCCACACGAAGCCATTAAAGATTAACATTCTAGGATTGCTAGCTCCTCGCGAAGATCACTAAATGGTTGATTTGTCTCCTCCTTCAAAACTTCTCAGACACTCCAAGAAGAAAAATAGATGGTGATATAGGAGGCCCATCTTAATATTTTTTCTTTCTCCCTAAAACCCTATCACTGAGAACTACCCATGCCACAAGTTTTTTCATGCCAACTCTCCCTATTTTTTTCAATGATTTTCTTTCACAAAACCCAAGGTAATCTTTCTTAAAATATGCACATGGCCAATAAGAAATCAAATAAAAATATGTATGGAGAGGGATAGAGAGATTAGGATAGAATAAAAAAAGGATAAGGCAAGAAGTTTGAATCCCATTCAAACTCTATCAAATTGAATTCAAAACCAATTAAAATTTAAACATGTTGACCCCTAGAATGATTTTGATGATAACAAAATATTAAATCATGTACTTGTTACTAATTCTTTTAATTACTTGAAAAGTTTTTGCAGGAAATTGGTTATCTTTAGTTTAAATTGGTTTTCAAATTGATTGAGAGGTAATTCAATTATGTATAGACTTTTATGAACTTTAACTTGTAGAAGCCCTATTTTTTGCCAATTTTGTAATCTTGTAAAAAGGGATGTAAAATTGTAAAATTAAGAGTATGTAGATTAGCCCTTATTTTATTGAAGTGTTGAAGAGTTTTGGAGAAGTTTGAAGCATCAATTGAAGTTTTGGCAAGAGCTGAGTCCTTGTGGCGTGGCATGAAAAAATTTTAGAGTTTCAATATCAAGAGCCGACTCATGGAAGAATTCATGTTTCTGAAGTCAAAGAACTTGAGCCAACTCGAGCCCCAAAAGCTGACTCGTCCAGAGTTATGAATTTTTGGTGACTGAGATTTCGAGTCGACTCTACCCTGAAGAGCCGCCTCCTGTAATTTTCTATTTTGAATAGATTGAAGGCAAGAGCCGACTCCAACTTGAAGAGCCGAGTCTCACAGAAATTTATTTTGGACTATTTAAGACTTCGAGCCGACTCGTGGACCTCGAGCCGACTCAAGTAGTCATTTTATGCACTCCAATGGCTAGTTGCTAGAAGTGATTTTTGAATTCAATTCATCTACAAGAGCTCTTTCATGAATCCCTAGGCCTTACAACAGCTATATCTCATGGAAAACTATAAAAGGGATTGCTTTTGAGAGATTAAACAAATTATTAGAGCATTATTATTGATTTATCTTGAGAAATTGAAAAGCCTTCAAGTCTTTCACCAACCTACTTTATGAGCTTTCAAGTTAGGATTCAAAGCTTCACCAACTCCACTTCATCATTGAATCCACTCATTTAAGAAGCAAAGAAGTTACTTGAAGAACAATTAAAGAGCATTCAAAGCTAGGCTTCGTCTTGACCTGCATCGGCAACATTTAAACAAACTCGATTTGTTGTAGTTGCTTGTTTATTTCTCTCTATCTTTGTTTTCTCTCTAAGAATAGTAAGGGGCTATGTCTTAAGAGAGGGTTGAAGGTTTTTAAGTGAGCCTTGTGAAAACCTAAGTTAGGTTTTTGGTGATCCCGGTATAAAACCAAGTGCTAGGATTTCTTTGGTGATCCCATTCAAAACCAAAGGGAGTTTGGATTTCTTTGGTAATCCCGGTAAAACCAAAGTGTATAGATTTGGATTGTGAGCTTGGTAAAATAATCCAAATATATTCCAGTTGAGGGATATAATTGAAATTCCAAGTGGTGCTTGGGTAGTGGACATAGGAGCCGGTTGCTCCGAACCACTCTAAATCTCTTTGTATTTGTGTTTGTGCTTACTTTAGCTTATTGCATTTACTTATTTACTTTCGCATTGCATATTGCACCACAATACTAAAGGAATTTCAAAGTGTATATAATTATGAAAAGTTTTTTTTTTTTATTCTCAATTCACCTCCTCTTGGAAAGCCACCTGGGCAACAAGTGGTATCAGAGCAGAGTCTCTGAAATTTACTTAGAGTAAAGATAGATGGCACATCCCATGAGCACTTCATTGGCTGAAGGTCAATCCATAAATCAACCTCCACTTTTTATTGGAACTAGTTATATATATTGGAAGGCAAGAATGAAAATATATATTCAAGCCATAGACTTTCATTTATGGAAAATTATCTTGAAAGGACCTCACACACCCATTATTAAAGTAAATGATATAGAGGTTCCTAAACCAGAAGAGGATTGGAACGAAAATGATATGAAATTAACTGAGCTGAATGCCAAAGCCATGAATTTGTTGTATTGTGCTTTGGATCCAAGTGAGTTTAACAAAATTTCAACTTGTAATTCTGCTAAAAAAATTTGGGACAAGCTAGAAATTACACATGAAGGCACAACATAAGTTAAAACATCAAAAATCAATCTTTTAGTGCATAACTATGAGTTATTTAAGATGGATCCTAGTGAGACTATATCTATTATGTATATTTGCTTTATTGATATTATAAATGGTCTCAAAAGTCTTGGTAGAACTTACACTAATGCTGATCTTGTCCAAAAGGTTTTGAGATCCTTGCCAGATAAATGGAAAGCTAAGGTGATAACTATTCAAGAGGCAAAGGACCTGAACACTCTACCACTGGATGAGTTGCTTGGTTCACTAATTATACATGAATTAGCCATGCAACAAAGGACTGATGAAGACTCCAAGAAAAAAAAAGCTATAGCATTTAAAGCTACAGAAGAGGACAAGAATAAAGATTCAGACTCATTAGATGATGATGATTTAGAAAATGATGAGATTGCCCTTGTAATAAGAAGGTTTAAAAGATTTATGGACAGAAGAAAAATAAATAGATAGAGGAAGCAATTTAGAAAAGGAGACTTTAGGAAAGAAAGAGAAAAAGACAAAGAAAAGGAGAAGGATAAAGATAAAGATCAAGTTCCAATCTGCTATGGATGTAAAAAGCCTGGACATATCCGTTCTGACTGTCCTGAAGCAAAGAAAAAGATGATCACCAGAAAGAAGAAGAAGGCAATGCTTGCAGCATGGAGTGACAGTGATGAATCTACATCCACTGAAGAGGATGAAGAAGGAACAAAGACTGCACAGATATGTCTTATGGGTTTGGAAGATGAGGTAACTACTTCTAAATCTAACTTAAAATTTACATATGATGAACTGTATAATACATTTTGTGAATTATTAGTAGAATACAAAAAGGCAGGTTTGAAAATGAAAACTTTGAAAAATCATTGTGATACAATTGAAAAAGACAAAAATGAATTTGGTGAAAGAAATAAGATTTTGCAAAGGGAATTAAACCTAGTTTGTGAAAGACTTAAGACCACTCAATTTGAAAAAGAAGAATTTTTTGAGAAAAACAAAGGTTTGTAAAATGAAAATGATGATTTAAAGAAAGAAGTTCAAAAGCTAAAGCCTTTGGTTGAAAAACTAACTCTAAGTTCCAACAAGCTTGAATTAATTTTGAAAAATCAAAGAGAGACAAATAACAAATTTGGAATCGGTTACAAAGGTTCAATTTCAAACAAATTTTCTGCATCTACATTATATGCTCCTAAGTTTATTACTTCAAAATAAGTTAGACCTAAATTTGCATCATCACATACTTTTTATTCAAAATCAAGGATTGTATGCTATGCTTGTAATAACATTGGTCATAAGGCATTTGAGTGTCATTTGAAACATAATGTCAAAAAGAAAACTAAGAAAGTTTGGGTTCCAAAAGGAACCATTTCTCCTAACTTGGAAGGACCCAAGAAAGCTTGAGTACCTAAATCTATTACATGATTGTTTTGCAGGGATGTCCTACAGCCACAAATATAAAGAAAAGATGGTATCTAGATAGAAGCTATTCAAGACACATGGCGGGTGATATTGATCAATTCTTCATCCTAGAACAAAAAGATGATGGAATGTAACATTTGATGATAATTGAAAATGAAGGATAATCGATATCGATAAAATCAAAATGACTCCTCATTTATTAAAAATGTGTTACTGGTAGAAAAATTAAAACATAATCTTTTGAGTATTAGTCAGCTATGTGACATTGGTTTTAATATTTTTTTCAAGTCATCAATGTGTATAGTAGTTGATCAAATTGACTCTAGTACTAAATTCATTGGACATATACTTGGTAACATTTATGTAGTAGATCTTAATGATCTGGCTATGTCAAGCAACATAAGTCTTGTAGCAATGAATGACAAGAAAAGGAATCAAGTTTACTATGGCATAGGCAACTTGGACATGCTAGTATGGATACTATAGCAAAACTAATTTCAAAGAATTTAGTCAAAGGTTTGCCAAAATTTAAAATTAATTTTGATTATGTTTGCGATGCTTGTTAATTAGGAAAATAAGTGAGGGGGAGTTTTAAATCCAAAATCATTGTTTCTACTACTGGACCTTTAGAGCTACTTTACATGGACTTATTTGGACCTACTAGGACTACAAGCCTAGGTGGTATAAAATATGGCCTTGTGATTGTAGATGATTTTTTAAGATATACATGGATTTTGTTTATTGCACATAAAGATGAAACTTTCAAAGTATTCAAAAAGTTTTATAAAAGAGTTTCAAATTTGGAAAGTCTATCTGTTATTTCAAGTCATAATGATCATGGCACTGAGTTTGAAAATCAACATTTTGATCACTTTTGCACAAAGCACGGTATTGACCATAACTTCTCTGCACCTAGAACACCACAGCAAAATGGTGTTGTAGAAAGAAAAAATCATACTTTGAAAGAGATGTCCCGAACAATGCTTTGTGAAGGAAATCTTCCAAAATACTTTTGGACAGAAGCTGTAAATACTGCTTGCTATATTTTGAACAGAGTTTTGATTAGACCTATCATTAGAAAAACTTCCTATGAACTGTGGAATAATAGAAAACCTAATATTAAATATTTTCATGTTTTCAGATGTAAATGTTTTGTTCTTAATAATGAAAAAGATAATCTTGGTAAATTTGATGCAAAATCCGATGAGGCTATTTTTCTTGGATATTCTTTAAATAGTAAAGCCTATCGAGTTTTCAACAAAAGAACTTGGATTGTAGAAGAATCAATATATGTTGTTTTCAATGAATCTGACATTACATCTTCTAGAAGAGAAGTCTTGCTGATGATGATGCAGGTATACTAGAACATGGACTGAAGGATTTGACTCTCAAAGACAAATAATCAAGTAAACAGCATGAAGAAGAGGTAAGCAAAAATCATGATGATATATCTAAGGAATGGAGGTATGTACACTCACATCACAAAGAATTAATTATAGGAGACCCATCTCAAGGTATTAGAACTAGAGCTATACATAGAGATACACATGACTTAATTGCTTTTGTTTCTCATGTAGAACCACACACTATAGAATAAGCTGAAACTGATCCTAATTGGATGTTAGCCATGCATGATGAATTAAACCAATTTAGGAGAAATAATGTCTGGACCCTAGTAGAATGACCTAATGACTATCTTGTTATAGGTACTAGGTGGATTTATAGAAATAAATTAGATGAAGAAGGAAATGTAATTAGAAATAAGGCTAGACTGGTAGCACAAGGATATAATCAAGAAGAGGGAATAGATTTTGATGAAACTTATGTACCAATATCTAGATTAGAAGCCATTAGATTATTATTAGCTTATGCATGCTTTATGAATTTTAAGTTATTTCAAATAGACGTAAAAAGTGCATTTTTGAATGGTTTTCTATCTGAAAAAGTTTTTGATGAACAACCATCGGGTTTTATTGATCACACATTTCCAAATCATGTTTTCAAATTGAATAAAGCTTTATATAGTCTGAAACAGGCACCTAGATCCTGGTATGACTGACTAAGTAAGTTTTTAACTTCAAATGATTTTGTAAGAGGTAGTGTTGACACTACACTGTTTATTCAAAAAAAAAAAATGATATTTTAGTTGTTCAAATCTATGTTGATGATATTACTTTTGGATCTACTGATGAATCTTTGTATCAAGATTTTGCTAAGCTAATGCAGGGAGAATTCAAAATAAGCTTGATGGGTGAGCTGAGTTACTTTCTCGGACTTCAGATCAAACAAACTAAAGAAGGTATCCTGATCAACCAGGCCAAATATATCAAGGAGATTATCAAGAAGTTTGGCATGGAATCAAGCAAAGAAATTGGAAACCCATGAGTCCTGTATGTAGACTTGATAAAGATGAGAATGGCACAAATGTTGATCAAAAGCTGTACTGAGGTATGATCGGTTCATTACTTCATTTGATAGCTAGTAAACTTGATATTTTATTTAGTATTTGTATGTGTGCACGATTTCAATCTAATCCAAAAGAGTCACACATCATAGCTGTTAAAAGAATTATTAAGTATCTTAAAGGCACATGCAATCTAGGTTTATGGTACTCTAAGCACACATCTTTGAAATTAATTAGTTATTCTGATGCTGATTATGGAAGCTATAAAATTAATAGAAAAAGCACAAGTGGCACCTGTCAATTTCTAGGTGTTAACTTGATTTCATGGTACTGTCGCAAGCAGAACTCTGTAGCACTATCTACTACTGAGACAGAATATGTGGCTGCTAGGAGCTGTTATGCTCAAGTGTTATGGATCAAGCAACAACTAGAAGATTATGGTGTTGTCCAATCTAAAATTTCTATTAAATATGATAACACTAGTGCTATTAACTTATCCAAAAATCTAATTCAGCATTCATGAACTAAGCACATAGAAATTAGACATCATTTTATTCGTGATCATGTTTTAAATAATGTTGTTGAGCTAGAATTTGTATCTACTGAAGATCAACTTGCTGACATTTTTACTAAACCCCTTAGTCTAGATAGATTTGAGAAGATTAGAGACGAATTAGGCCTGTGTGACCCATTCTGAATGTTTTGACCTATTTTTTCAAAAAAAAAATAAAAATATCTAGACTTTTCAAATTTCACTCTAGAGCTTATGACAACCTATTTTAGTGACTAAAAGCCCATAGAAATTGATTTTAATCTTTTTCAAGTTTTAGGCTGAATTTTGGCTCAACCGACTCGAGTTATTAGGTGGTTCAGCGAGCCGACTCGAGAGTCGGGCCAAAGGTTTTTAAATAGGGTTCCATAGGTTTGTATTCACTATGTCTTTTCATTTTTCTCACTTCCCCTTAGCCAACTCCTCTTCCCAACCTAGGAAAAGCTCCTCAAACACTTCCTAAACTCTCCAAAGTCCTAATCCAAGCTAGATGGCTCCTCGTAAGGCCATAGCCAAGAAACCTAGGAGAGTGGTTTGGACAGTTGCGGAGGAAAGGAGGACAAAGCGGCATTTGGATACCTTGAATCTGGAAGAAGAACAGCAAATAGAGCATGAGGAAGAGTAAGAGGCACCAAGGCAAGTTATTTTAATGGATAATAAACAGGTTACACCAGGTAGATGTATTGATTTTAATTTCCTAGAACAAGACCATTTGCACATTGGGGATTGGTTGACTAAATAGGGTTGGAAGGACTTTTGTATGCTAAATCTTCCCACTTATCCCAACCTGGTTTGGCAATTTTTTGAAAGTAGGTCCTTAGGTGCATTCCACATTGAAGGTACAGTGATGGGAAAACATATTGAAATTAGTGAACAAAAGTTGTCCAGTATTCTTCACATTCCAAAAGAGGGTGAAAGTTACCTAGTTTTGAAGGAGAAGCAAAAGACCTTGAGATTAGTGCTTGAGAGGACAAATGTAAAGGGAGTTATTCATTTTAGTGCAAACCAATTATCATTGGAAATGAGACTTTTGCACAACATCATTAGTCATATCTTCTTGCCCTGGACGGGGAGTTTTGACTGGGTTAGTGAGCGCGACCTGGTCTTTATGAGATACCTGATTGAGGGGGAGGCCCTCAATCTACCATTCGTTATGTTATCATAGATGAGAGAGGCTGCTCGTAGGGCACAAGCATGTCTACCATACGGGATGGTATTCACACTTCTATTTCAAGATGCCCTAGTTGACTTGTCTGGTGAGGATAGCCGACCACTTTTACATATAGATAGATACAACTTGAAATCTCTGACTTGGATGGGATTTATTAAAGTAGAGGGTCACTGGATTAGGAAGAGCTTAGGTCTTCCAGTGGCTCACTCAAAGGATAACTCATATGAGGACATTCAGGTAGCAAAGGGACATGGTGTAGAGGTAGAGGCACATACTGATGAGGCTAGACCCTTAGAGCTAGCTCCTACCACTCCTCGTTCACCTATTAGAGGATCTACAGCTATTGGACCTGATGCTGATGATCGATTGCAGCGTGTACTGGATGAGATCTCGAGTCTTCACAGAGGGAGAATTGAGATTGATGCTAGGATTTTTGCTCTTCAGTCGGAGATGCACTAGGGCTTCCAGGACATCATGACTATTCTTCACAGCTTACTATAGCCAATCAGTCTATACCGACTATTTCGACAACAGCACCTGACACTAGCATTGATTGCGGGCAGGGACAGGCAGCACATTTCAGTGACATTGATACGTGACCGAATCGATGTAACCTGGTTATTTGGTAAATAGGGAAAAAAATATCTAACAAACTAGGACTGTGGGAGGGCTAAGAAGCCTCTTAAGACTAGGGCATACTGACACTAAAATCCTAAGACAGCTGATTGCTTTTGTTTTCAGTTTTTTGGGTGGATGTGGTGAAGGAAGGATGGAGATGGGGGACCGGGAAGTGGAAATCATGACCCTGAGACTCACTCTAGCGGGGGATGCACACAGAAAGTCAGGGGTCAAAGCCTAAAGCTACCCTCCTGAGGGATCTAAGCACATAGCTACCCTCCCGAGGGATCACAGCATCAGCTACCTTGAGCTCTCATCGAATCCATAATGCACATAGCAGGGCTCTCACATAGATGCGCTAGGATGACTCTCAAAGGACATGAGAGAATAAAGAAGACGAGATGGGAGATAACCAGGGTGATCACCGAACCCATAATGCACATACAACGAATGCCTCACACCCTTCATCGAACCCATAATGCACACAGTAGGGAACGAAGGCAAACGAGCCTCAACCCAGAACCAGAACCGGAACCAATGGCTAAACCAAAAATTTCATTCAACTCTCTGATTATTATAGGGGAAGAGGGGGCCTTTATATAGAAAAACCAAAACCCTTAGTTTCTTAGCCTCTAAGAAAACTAAAAAAGAAAAATAAATTACATCAAAATTCATGTTGCATCAAAAATGATGCTGATCTGCTCTAAGAGGCGTGTCGACTTGATGATCTGCTCCAGAAAGCATGCTGCTCTGAAAATGGGACTACTATGAAATCCGTGCAACTCCTTCTCATGGCTGTGCGGAGGATCGATCTACCGACGGAGCATACGGCCGGTGACCGGGAAGCAGGTGATGAACGGGGTCGGTGGAAGATGGGCGGTGGCCGGCCGGTGGTGTGCTGCAGGCGGGGCGGCACAGGGGAAACAACACGGCATGCCTAGCGTGCCGTTTGGCCTCCCACAGCCATGGAAGACCTCCTGGATGCCGGCATGGCCGGTGGACGACGGGGAAGACCGGGGACGGTGGGAAGGTGGCCGGCAGACAAGAGGGCGGCGGCGCAGGTGCGGCACGGCACGCACGGCCGTGCCATTTGTGCTTCCCACCGCCATGGGGCCCAAAGGCACCTGCGGGGGCCCTTCGGCGACCAGGTGTGAGCCGGCGGGCGGGCAGCAGGTGGCAGGCCCGCGACGGCAAGTGGTGACGGCGGCCGTGGGACATGGGCGACGGTTGGTCTTCCCATGGCCGTTCGTCTTCCACGGGCGAGGGCGGCAGCGACGGCTCCTCCGGCAATGGCGGGGGCCGGCGAGCGGCGGTGGCGGTCCGGTTGCGGCGGCCGGGGGTCTGGCGGCCCGGATTTGGGGCTGGAGGGGGCGGCGGCTAGGGTTTTGAATTTTTTTTTAAAATCACGAGAAGAAGATGGAATAAGGCTGGAATAAGGTAGGAATAATATTGGGATAAAGCTAGAATAGAGGGAATAGGTGGAATAGCGGGAAAAGGTAAAATAAAAAATTGCGAGCAAATAAGAAAAAAATATAAAAATATGCAAACCTGTCCTGGATCCCCATCATTCTCCTCGATCTTGAAGAACTCAACTCCGTCGAGTTTGAAAAATGGAGCACACCCTAATCCACAACTCGCTCTGATACCAAAATTGATGCGGGACCGAATTGATGCGGGACCGAATCGATGTAACCTGATTATTTGGAAAACAGGGAAAAAAACATCTAACAAACTAGGACCGTGGGAGGGCTAAGAAGCCTCCCGGGACTAGGGCATACTGATACTAAAATCCTAAGACATCTGATCTCTTTTGTTTTCAATTTTCTGGGTGGATGTGGTGAAGGAAGGATGGAGATGGGAGACCGGGAAGTGGAACTCATGACCCTGAGACTCACTCTAGTAGGGGACATACACAGAAAGTCAGGGGTCAAAGCCTAAAGCTACCCTCCTGAGGGATCTAAGCACATAGCTACCCTCCCGAGGGATCACAGCACCAGCTACCCTGAGCTCTCATCGAATCCATAATGCACATAGCAGGGCTCTCACATAGATGCGCTAGGATGACTCTCAAAGGACACAAGGGAATAAAGAAGACGTGATAGGAGATAACTAGGGTGCTCACCGAACCCATAATGCATACAGCAGGGAATGCCTCATACCCCTCATCGAACCCATAATACACACAGCAGGGAATGAAGGCAAACATGCCTCAGCCCAGAACCAGAACCGGAACCAATGGCTAAACCAAAAATTTCATTCAACTCTCTTTGATTATTACAGGGGGAGAGGGGGCCTTTATATAGAAATACCAAAACCCTCAGTTTCTTAGCCTCTAAGAAAACTAAAAAAGGGAAATAAATTACATCAAAATTCATGTTGTATCAAAAGTGGTGCTGATCTGCTTTGAGAGGCTTGTCAGCTTGATGATCTGCTCTAGAAAGAATGCTGCTCTGAAAATAGGACTACTTTGAAAGCCGTGCAACTCCATCTCACGGCTATGCGGAGGATCGATCTATCGATGGAGCACAGGCCGATGACCGGGAAGCAGGCGGCGGACAGGGCCAGCGGACGACGGGCGGTGGCCGACCGGTGCTGGGCTGCAAGCGAGGTGGCACAGGGGAAACGTCACGACACGCCTAGCATGCCGTTTGGTCTCCCACGACCGTGGGAGACCTCCTGGGTGCCGGCATGGCCTGTGGATGGTGGAGAAGGCCGGGGATGGTGGGAAGGTGGCTGGCAGACAGGTGGGCGGTGATGGTAGGTGGCCACTGCGGACGATGGTGCAGGGGTGGCACGGCATGCACGACCGTGCCGTTTGGGCTTCCCACGGTCGTGGGGCCCTAGGGCATCGACGGGGGCCCTCCGATGGCCCGGCATGAGCCGGCGGGCTGCAGGCGGGAGGCCAGTGGCAGGTCGACGGTGGCAGGCGACAACGGCAGCCGTGGGACGTGGGCGATGGTTGGTCTTCCCACGGACGTTCATCTTCCATGGGCGAGGGTGGCGGCGGCGGCTCCTCCAGCGAGGGTGGGGGTCGCCGAGCGGCGGTCCGACGGGGGCGGCCGGGGGTCAGGCGGCCCGGATCTGGGGCCGTAGGGGGTGGTGGCTATGGTTTTGAATTTTTTTTTAAAATCACGGGAAGAAGATGGAATAAGGCTGGAATAAGGTTGGAATAATATTTGGATAAAGCTAGAATAGATGGAATAGGTGGAATAGCGGGAATAGGTAAAAATAAAAAAATATGAGAAAATAAGAAAAAATAGAAAATACCCAAACCTGCCCTGGATCTCCATCAGACATTCCTTCAGAGGCCACTCCTGCTGAGGCTGAGGCTAGTATCGAGATTCCAGGATCTGACATTGGAGAGACTTCAGCTACAGAGATATTATCTACCACCAGCACTTTGGCCTTGTCTTTTGATCCTCCCACTGCCATACCCACTTCTATAGTCATTTCTTCCGAGTCTAAAGTGAAAGCTAAAGCCAAAACCAAAGCTTCTAGGATCACCACACCTGTTAGGACTAGAGTCAGGGACCTTAGGCCTAGGTTCCCTAAGTTCAGGCCTGCTCCAGGCATCTTAGAGGTCGGTTCTTCCTCTAGTGAGGAAGACCTTAGTGGTGATGATCCTAGTCCATCCTTTTGATGTTTTAGTTTTTCATCTTGATATTTTTAGGACTTTATGCTGTTATGTTTTGTTGTTGTGATACTATTTTGTCGTGCCGAGGCACATTTGTACTTTATCACTTATGTACTGACTTTTTATATATATACATATGATCTTTTATGAAACATGTCTCTTTATGATACACATCGTGAATGATTTTCTATAAATGTATGTTCTCATATTCTATATACCTTTTGTTGATGACAAAAAGGGGGAGAAGGGAGAATGTGCATGAAAATGTGAAGATATGAATGTTAAGTGCATGAAAATGTGAAGATATGAATGTTAAGTTATGAAAATGTGTATGAATGTTTATAAATGTTTATAAAAACATGAATATGTATGAAAATTTATGAAGATTTGATGAAAATAAAAAGAAATGCTATTAAAATAGTAAGGGCGAGCTTATGTCAAGTTTTTGTTAAGTTTTCATGAAATTCACTTCAAATACTAGTTAATTTTGTAAAGTTTCTATATGCAATACGTTTGATACATTATGTTTTCGATACTTGATACACATATGATATAGATGAAACTTTGTATCGATATATATGATACCTTATGTTGATAGTTTTTAGTTTCATTATGCATATGATACATTTTGATACATTGTATTGATACCTTGATACTCAATCTGTTTGATACATACTATGTCTAATATCATTTGAATTGTGAATATGATACACAGTAATTGCAAAGTATTTTGAAATTCTGCTCATGCCCAGTGTTTTTTCATCATCAAAAAGGGAGAGATTGTTGACCCTGGAATGATTTTGATGATCACAAAACATTGGAGCATGTACTTGTTACTAATTCTTTCAATTACTTGAGAAGTTTTTGCAAGAAATTGGTTACCTTTAGTTTAAATTGGTTTTCAAATTGATTGAGAGGTAATTCAATTATGTATGGACTTTTATGAACTTTAACTTGTAAAAGCCCTAATTTTTGCCAATCTTGTAATCTTGTAAAAAGGGCTGTAAAATTGTAAAATTGAGAGTATGTAGATTAGCACTTGTTTGATTCAAGTGTTGAAGAGTTTTAGAGAAGTTTGAAGCATCAATTGAAGTTTTGGCAAGAGCTGACTCATGGACCAAGAGCCGACTCCTTGTGGCACGGCACGAAGAAATTTCAGAGTTTCAGTATCAAGAGCTGACTCGTGTTCCAAGAGCTGACCCATGAAAGAATTCATGTTTCTGAAGCCAGAGAACTTGAGCTAACTCGAGCCCCAAGAGCCGACTCATCTAGAGTTATGAATTTTTGGTGATTAAGACTTCGAGTCGACTCTGCCCTGAAGAGCCGACTCATGTAATTTTCTGTTTTGAATTAATTGAAGGCAAGAGCCGACTCCAGCTTGAAGAGCCGACTCTCACAAAAATTTATTTTGGACTATCTGAGACTTCGAGCTGACTCGTGGACCTCGAGTCGACCGAGTAGTCATTTTCTGCATTCCAATGGCTAGTTGCTGGAAGTGATTTTTGAATTCTATTTCATCTCCAACATCTCTTTCATGAATCCCTAGATCCTACAACGGCCATATTTCATGGAAAACTATAAAAGGGATTGCTTTTGAGGGATTAAACAAATTATTAGAGCATTATTATTGATTTATCTTGAGAAATTGAAGAGCCTTCAAGTCTTTCACTAACCTACTTCAAGAGCTTTCAACTTAGGATTCAAAGCTTCACCAACTCCACTTTATCATTGAATCCACTCATTGAAGAAGCAAAGAAGCAGCTTGACGAACAATTAAAGAGCGTTCAAAGCTAGGCTTCATCTTGATCTACATGGGCAACATTTAAACAAAAATGGTTTGTTGTAGTTGCTTGTTTATTTCTCTCTATCTTTATTTTCTCTCTAAGAACAGCAAGGGGCTTGTCTTAAGAGAGGGTTGAAGGTTTTTAGGAGAGCCTTGTGAAAATCTAAGTTGGGTTCTTGGTGATCCTGGTATAAAATCAAGTGTTAGGATTTCTTTGGTAATCCCGTTCAAAACCAAAGGGAGTTTGGATTTTTTGATAATCGTGGTAAAACCAAAGTGTATAGGTTTGGATTGTGAGCCTGGTAAAATAATCCGATTGTATTCTAGTTGAGGGATATAGTGGAAATCCCAAGTGGTGCTTGGGTAGTGGACGTAGGAGCTGGTTGCTCCGAACCACTCTAAATCTCTTTGTATTTGTGTTTGTGCTTACTTTAGCTTATTGCATTTACTTATTTACTTTCGCATTGCATATTGCACTACAACATTAGAATTTCAAAGTGCACATAATTGTGATTTTTTTTTTTTTAATCCCAATTCACCCCCCTCTTGGAAAGCCACCTGGGCAACAAAACAAGACTTAATCCTCACCTAATCCTCATCCAAATGAGAGAAAGGGAGGGTGATAAAGAGTACTTGGCATTGGAAAAATCATGATAAAAGATAATTTGGCATGGAGAAAAACTAGGAAGAAAAACAGGTGGTGCTAGGAATGAAATTTGAATTTGATTTAATCTAGTTTAAGTGTAACCAAATCAAATTTGATTTGATACAATTAAGATATTTGAATATAATTCAATTAGGTCCATAATAGCATAATTAAGCTCAAATTAATTTAAAAATTAATTAAGCCCAAAACCTAATCAAAATAGAAATAAAACTTGTTAGCTATTCGGTCATCATATAACCTAATCGGGTCAGACCTAATTGAATCTAATTCAATTAGACCTGACCTAAACCTCTTTGCTCAATTAAATTAAGCCAATTAACTATCTAATTACTAATTAATCCTTTTATAATTCATTACATGAAATGAATTATTTCTTTATAACACTTATATAAAGTAATTATCAATCTATTGATAATTATATCCTTGAATAATTCTTAATCATTAATCAGCATCATGATCAGCTAGAAACTTCTATTGTATGACTCCATAAGTTTGAATACTAAATTGGTAGCACATAAACAAATTCCTAAACTAATGAATGTGACCATCTAGTAATGGTACCAAATATCTAATAACTCAAATGATTACAAAGCAACATTCAAGAATCCAAGCAAATGGTTATTTTATAATTCATCCCTTTGACCCAATGCTTAAGATGACTTCAGAGTTAACTACCAACTCTTAATTGGTTCATCCTAAGGTATCTCAACTTAATAAATCCTGTGACTCTACATAAGGATTATCCTAGCCAAGGTTTTGTTAAATTAAAACATAGCAAAGTATTATCTCTAACACCTTGGAACAGCCAATTCCATCTTGACTCACACATCGATTTTACAAGTACTTGACTGATGTGGATGAGTATGGAGGGGATGAAAAAATCATAGACTCATCAAAAATCCTATGAGTTGTGAGATATATCTTGACCCAGGATAAGGAGCAAGAAGATTGTCATAGGACTAGACTAGCATCCTGCAAACTTTTGTCGAAAAAGTGTGCAAGGTCATCTTAGATAGTGGTAGTTGTGTCAATGCCATTTCAACCAACACCATCAAGAACTTAGGATTGTCCACTGTACCCCATCCCAACCCATATAAGGTATCCTGAATAGATTCAACCTCAACTCCCATCAAACTTAGGTGCCAAGTCACAATCCAGTTCCAGTCATACCAAGAACAGGTTTGGTGTGATGTTCTTCCGATGGGGGTTAATAGCATCATATTAGGCCGACCATAGTTGTATGATCATGATGCTATACTCTATGGTCATTCTAATTCATGTTCCTTCACTCATAATGGGAAGAAGATTGTAATCAATTCCTCACCACCTAAGAACCAAGTTAAGAGAGGATCAAGTCACCTGAGGGACAAGAAACAAGGAATAAACATGATCAGTGCTAAGGAATTGGAGCAAGAGCTTAGTAATGGTTCACCTGTTTGGATTTTGACAACTAAAGAAGTTCAGAATCAACCGCATAAGGAACAGCCCCAAGAAGTATTAAGATTTTTAGAAGAGTTTCAAGACATATTTCCAGAAGACCTTCCTAATCACCTTCCACCCTTAAGAGATATTCAACATGCCATAGATTTGATCCCAAGGCCCACGTTACCAAACCTTCTCCATTATAGGATGAATCCTATAGAACATTCTGAGTTACAACATCAAGTTGGAGCACTTCTCCAAAAGGGATTCATTAGAGAGAGCTTGGGCCCTGTGTAGTACCTGTTCTCCTGACCCCTAAGAAAGATGGCACATGGAGAATGTGTGTAGATAACCGAGCCATAAATAAGATCACCATTAAGTATCGTTTTCCTATTCCTGGTTTGGACGACTTGTTGGATATGATGGCCAGAGCCAAAATTTTCTCCAAAATCAACCTTAATAGTGGCTATCATAAAGTAAGAATTAGGCCTGGGGATGAATGGAAAACTGCGTTCAAAACCAAAGATGGCTTATATGAGTGGGTAGTAATGCCTTTTGGTCTGTCCAATGCACCTAGCACCTTTATGAAGATTATGACCCAAGTTTTGAGAATATTCATTGGAAAGTTTATAGTGGTCTATTTTGATGACATACTCATTTATAGTAGAACGAAGGAAGACCACTTAAACCATCTTAGGCAAGTTTGCCAAGCTTTTAGACAAGATAGTCTCTATGCCAATCACAAGAAATGTGAATTCATGACCCATAGAGTTGTCTTTCTAAGCTTTGTTGTCACCACTGAAGCAGTGTCTACCGACCTCGAAAAAGTCAAGTCCATAGTTGAGTGGCCGGTACCCAAAAGTATCCATGATGTTCGAAGTTTCCATGGTCTAGCCACTTTTTATAGGAGATTTATTCAAGGGTTCAGTACCATAGTGAAACCCATTATCGACTGTATCAGGAAGGGAACCTTTGAATGGACAAAAGCCATTGATAGAGCCTTCCTAGAAATCAAGAAAAGAATGACATAAGCACCTATTTTGAGGTTACTCGAATCTTCAAAGGTATTTGAGGTTGCTTGTGATGCCTCTAGAGTAGGAATTGGAGGAGTCTTGAGTTAAGAGAGTAATCCAGTGGCATTCTTTAGTGAGAAGTTGAATGAGGCAAGAATGACATACTCGATGTATGATAGAGAATTGCACGCGGTAGTTCAGGCTTTAAGGTATTGGAGACACTACTTACTACTGCAAGAGTTCATTTTTTATTCCAATCATGAAGCCTTATGATTCCTTAATTCCCAAAAGAAATTGAACCTTAGGCATGAAAAATGGATAGAATTCATTCAGGCATATACCTTTATTCTAAAACAACATGTCGGTACTGAAAATAAGGTTGCAGATGCACTGAGCCGATGATCCATGCTTTTGACCTCGGTTAGTACTGAAGTTGTAGGGTTTGATAGACTGAAAGAAGAGTATCCTAAGTGTCCAGACTTTAGTGACTTTTATCAATCTCTCCAACAAGGACCATCTAGTGTATATAGTGACTCTACTCTCCTAGATGGATTCCTTTTCAAAGGAAATCAGTTGTGTGTCCCCCGAACTTTTATTAAAGAATTTTTAATCTGGGAAGTTCATGCTGGAGGCCTAGCTAGTCATTTTGGTAGAAATAAAACCATCCTGGCAATAGAAGATCAATTCTTTTGGCCTGGCCTCAAGAGGAATGTAGCCCAAGTTGTGGCGCAATGTCGAGCATGTGCTGTTGCCAAACAGAAAAAGTAGAACACTGGTTTGTACACTCCTATACCAGTCCTTGATTATTAATTGCAGGATCTTAGTATGAACTTTGTACTAGGACTACCTAAGACTTTAAGGAGACATGATTCCATCTATGTTGTAGTCGACAGATTTTCTAAGATGGCTCACTTCATCCCATGTTCTCAAACCCTCGATGCTTCAAGAATGGCTAAATTTTTCCTTGACGAAGTGGTTCGGCTACATGGTTTACCCAAAACCATTGTGTCAAATATAGATGTTAGGTTCACTAGTTACTTTTGGAAAATCCTTTGGCATATGCTAGGAACCAAATAGTAGTTCTCCACAGCCTACCATCCTCAAACTGATGGCCAAACGGAAGTCGTTAAGCAGAGTCTAGGGAATCTGCTGAGTTGTCTAGTTGGTGATAGTATGGGAAATTAGGATCTCTTATTATCTAGAGCTAAGTTTGCTTATAATAGCTCAATCAATAGATCTACTTGAAAGAGTCCATTTGAGGTGGTCCATGGGTACAAACCTAGGAAGCCTATAGATCTCATTCCATTACCCACACATGTATGAGTTTCTGAGTCTGTTGAGTCATATGCACAGCATATTAAGGACTTGCATAAAGAAATCAATAAGAAAATCAACTTGAGCAATGAAGCCTATAAACATATGGCTAATTCATGAAAAATAATCAAAGAATTCTATGAAGGCGACCACATAATGATTAGACTCAGACTTGAATAGTTCCCATCTAAAACCTTTAAGAAATTACATGCCCACGGTGCAGGCCCATTTAAAATCATAAAGAAGATTGGACCTAACACATATATACTTGAGTTACCTTCTGACCTAGGTATCAGCTTGACCTTCAATGTTTCAGACTTGATAGAGTATAAGGAACCAATGATTATACCTAGTGAGCTTTTTGGGCCTAACCCTATTTTTGAGAGTGAGCCTGTTCCTGAGTGTCCACCAACTACTTTTTCAAAGAGGCGAGACGAAATTGAGCAAATTATGGATGACAAGACTATCACTACCAAGAACAAGGACTACCAATAATATCTGGTTTGTTGGCAAGGTCGACCAGAATATGAAAACTCTTGGATCACCAAGGAGGACCTACAACGAATTGACCCGGACTTATTGGAGCATTACCAAAGTCAAGTTGACCCATAGTCGATAAGGTCGAGTTCTTGTCACCCTTGAAAAACTAGTGCGGACACCAACAAATGCCTCTAGTCAAGTTCATTGTGGATTGAATTATAAATTGAAGCAAGCCATTTAAAGCCACAAGAGTTAGCTCAACCATAACCCAAAAATCCAACTCGAGCACTATAGCTGACTCAACTCGAGAGATTCTACTACTTCAACATTTCAGTTATTCAGTACTTATTCTGCTATCTGGAATAACTCAACACTCCAGCATTTATTCTGCCACTTGGAATAACCTCAGTTATCTGGGATAACTCAGTACATGGGATGAAATCAGCAAAGCAACTACCTTAGAGTAACATCCCAACTTCTAGTTCAAGTTGGACTGCAACATCACCAAGCCTAGGTGGCAGCCATGCCAACATGGAGGACACTTCACACCCCCCTCCACTTGGGCACCTACACTCAAATTCAAATTCAAAGTGGCCGGCCCATATTAGTCTCCATGAATCAAGAATGGTTGTAATTCTCCTCCATCTTCTCCAACTCCCCACTATCTTCTCCATGTAAATCTCCATGAATTTCGAAATTTCAAAAAGAGCTTGGAAGGTCTATGAATACCTCTCCATAGCCCCCTTGTAATGGTATGTTATGAATGAATGAATGAGTTTATTAGCTCTAATTTTTTTTTCCATTTGTGTGATGCAAAATCCTTCCATGAGGGAATGAGTGTGAGGCTCGACCTAGCTATCGTTAAGTCTTAGTCTATCAAACAAAGCCCTCTTCCCATCAGCCCACAATGCCATCATCTTCAAGGCCTCAAGATCTCCATCTCCATTGAATCCAACAACAACAATTCATCAAAGATAGCCATCCCCCTCTTCATCCCAAAGCCATCCACCGTTATCAACTTTCAAGGACCTTCATTCAAACTTCTTCAAGAGGCGCCAACTTGTCCACATTCCAAGCACAACAAGGAGTCAATTCCCCTCCAAGGATGCCAGCTTCTTCCCCTCCAAGACCTCTTCTATCCAACATAGAAGAGCCAACACTCCACTCTTCATCTTGATCTCTTTTATCAATTTTCCTCAACTTTAGCATGTCTCTAATGTCATTCTTTGCAGGGTCCCCTACAATCCAAAGTTAAAAAGGAGGTATGCTTTGCCTTGGAACCAACTATGGATGGAGTTTTTATTCCGGTGGTGACAATCTTTAAGTTCAATTGTGGCTCAATGGAGTGCTGAAATTAATCTCTCTTCAACGAAGTAAGTGCTCATCATTGGTAAGTAAACCCATCCGAGTCTCTTAAGTCTATTCATATGAAGGCATATATCTTGGTCTTAATGGTTTCTCAATCATTAGGTCCCTTCTTTGATTAAAATTGAGTTACATTGCCGGTAGGTTTCATTTCATTAAGTAGTCCCTTCGTTGATTACTTTTGGCATTCTTACATATGAATTATTGCCAATGTAGATAGGTATTATTGCTCAACCCATTAATTAATCCTCTAAGTTAGAACTCATCCTTGAATGCCACATCATTGACTATACCCAAAAACCTTCTATCACTATATTAAAAATATAAGTAGTCTAGTATCAAAGGATAGTGAGTTGTTTGTAAGTCAACATGGTGATCTCAGGTTAGAGGGATACTTATATCTATATCCTTCTTTGAGATACTCTTGATAGTAGAGAACTTTATAAAGTAAGCACATTTAGTGAAATGTAAACCTATACTCACCTGCATGCTATACTAGTGTCTCCATCTTCTTTATTACAAAGACAACCAATCCATATGGCACACAATGACCGATACTTGATAAACATTTTTGTTCTAAATAACAATATATCTTTTGGTCACAAACTAGTTTAAGAACTACACAACAAATCCTCTTTTAGCAAATAAAAGTAGTTTTAAGGACTTCATTATAAAAGAGTTAAAGGAAGACACATAAAATATGATAAACTACAAAAATAATTTTTATTTATTGATAATTCATTTACAAATTATAATGAGCTCAATCATCTATAACTCAGATGATTGGTTATAGAAAACATTTCCTAACAGTCCCTTCACCACTATATGGGCCATGTCAAAGCAGCCATGCTAGAAGTTCATGGCCTTGAACCCTCCGTTGACATGTCAACCTTGAAGAAGGGGACTACACAAAGGTAGTTTTTATTTTTCTCTTTTTAAAAAGTTTCCTAGAAGCCTTCTTGAACTCCTATCCTATACTGAAAAGTACATCAATGTTGAAAAGGGAATGGTGGAGAAATGAAAGGAGAAAGGTGACCGAAAGTGCCCTCAAGAGGACCTCTCGCATCTTCCCCTTTCTTCTTAGCTATAGTAACAGCAACATCAGATAAAGAAGTGGGACAAGGAGTTCCATCCTAGTTCTAGAAGTCTTAGGTAGCATCGTCATGAGGACTTCACCCCTTTGAATGTCCCTGAGGGCAAATCCTAATGGGGATCAAAGGTTAAGATATTGTCTAGTGGCCAAGGAAGATAAATAAGAAAGCCAATAAGGATTCCAAGAAATATTATCAATTTCATTGAGACTACATGCATGATACTGAGGACTGCATCACCTTGAAGAGGGAGATTGAGTCACTGATTCAGTGAGGCAATCTACATAGCTATATCAATCAACCCAATGCCTTGGAGGCTACTGGCAAGGAACACTAGTTGACAACTAAGCTTTCTGTAGAGAACAAGATTCTCATGAACAATATCTTGGGAGGGCTAGCTACTAGAGAGGCAAGCTCCTTTGGCTGGTGAGCCTATGCTAGGGTAACCCAGACTAAGATCTCTTAGCCTAAGAGCTAGAGGGTAGATGATGCGGGACTAAGATGATGCGGGACTAAGATGATGCGGGACTATACTAATGATAAGATGAATATGCAAATGATTTTTCTTTTGAGTTTTAGGTTTTAAGAGATGTACTGATTCCCGAAGTCAAGTTAAGAATGGAAGTAGGGATTCTATAAGGACAAGAACTTTCTAGCAAGCAAAGATAGTCCCTAAACAAAGATAACAAGAGGACCCTAGGATTGAGAAACCCTGTAAGACTTAGGTCTAGATCTACTTAGGAGATTAGGGGTGCAAACCGTGAAGACTCTGATGCACCCGATGCCGAGTTCACTCACTCTCACAGATCCAGCCTGGAGGATCAAGCCTTCAACCCTACGAATTCGCCGGCTTTCCGTTCGATGGTCGTGGGGGTAAGGAAGACCGAATCCATTGTTCGTGGCACCTGGTGGACCTGCAAGCACCCAAGGGAAGGGTTAGAAAATATCATGAAGAAGGAATAAGCAAGTAAGAAAGGATGGGAAAGAGTTGAGAATGGTGGTCGAGGAGGCTCTTCTAGCTAGGCATCCAGGTGGAGTTTCCAAGGGCGTCCAAGCTTGAAGACTGGTGGGTGGGTTGCGAATAAGGAAGGAAACTTAGGGCATCTCACCTCTCGATGTCCCGAAGGACAAAGGCACTCTCTCACAAAGTTCATAGTTTAAGAAGACAGGGGCTATAATGAAGTATAAACTTCTCAAAATTTTCATTCATCAAAAACTTGTTTACAAGAGGGTTAGGGTCTTTTTTATAAGCACCTAAGTCCTCATTTGACATAAAACTGAAATAGGGATTACAAGACTTGATTTGGGGGAGTGAATAGAGGATGTTGTCTTCATGAATCAAGGGGCACCTATTTTGAATTTTGAATCTCCTCTTCATGAAGCTTTGACCAACCATGAATGCTAGGCTTGATCCTTGGTGATATGGCTTGATATGTGGAGTGGGGTGAGGATCTTGTTGGCTTGGATCAAGGGGAGATTAATGAGAGTCAACCATGAAATTTGAATTTGAAATTTCAGCTTTACTTGGCCACCCAAGGTGCTTGATGAAGTGGCACCTCCCATGCCTTGTGGCATTGATGATGTGGCACTCCTAACTTGGCATGGAGTGGTGGCTTAACTCATCTTCAAACTAGCTTGAGCCCATCTTCAAATTGACTTGAGCTTGTGGACCAACTTGGCTAATTATAGGACCAATTGACCCTAACTTGACCAAATTAGCCAAATTACCAGACTAAACCAAAAATTCAAATCAACTAGATACTAATTACATGACTCAAAAATAAATTTCCTAGGCTTAAAGCCTTATTACATGATCTAAAAGATTAAGAACCCTAATCAGAGATCCACAGACAGTTGAGGAGCCTTTGTCTAATCCTAGTGCCCACACCAATTCTCCCGAGGTGGGAGGAAACTTGACCCTATCGAGTAAGGGTTGATTTGGCTTTGGTATTTCTCAAGAAGGTCAGGGTCGAGGTTCTGTAAGTCATCTCGGGTAATCCACAAATCATTAGACTTTGATCGGCCTTGCCATCGGACCAAGTAACGCTGATATCCTTTGCCTCGGGTGGTGGTAGCTTGATCATCCAGGACACGCTCGATCCATTCTCCTCTCTCAGGTAAAATTGGAGGTGGACACTCTGGGTCAGGTTCACTCTCAAAAGATAGGTCAGGCCCAAATGACTCGCTGGGTATGGTTGCCGGTTCCCTATACTCGACTAAGTCTGAGATATTGAAAGTTGAGCTAATGCCATAATTTGGGGGTAGCTCAAGCATATAGGCATTAGGGCCAACTCTCCTTATCACTTTAAAGGGGCCAGCTTTATGAGCTCATAACGGTTCCTGGTGGAAACCATTTAGGCCTAAGCCTAATCATTACAGAATCCCCTATGTCAAATTCTTGGACTTGCTTTCGGGAATCAACCAATTTCTTGTATGTATCATTATTGAGATTAATTTTTTTGGCTAATTTTCTTATGCATGCTATGCGAATGACTTTGCAAACTCTGAGACTCATACTGATACCTTATAAAATGCAGACTCAACTATGCATTCTTATTGAGAGGAATTTTTATTGGACTCTTGGGCCTAAACCTAACAGACTATAGACTCTCTAGGTTTGACCCTGGTTTGGTATGCACATGAAAATTTATCATGAACTTCTAGCAAATGCAAGAGGGTCTTCCAGAAGTAGGTAGCGAAAGGGATGGGCTCTAAGGATTCATGCAACCTGGTAATCTTATTAAAATGTAACCTAATGGCTCTAGAAATATGATAAGACTCAGGGAAGGGTAGGAAATAGGAAGGAGACTCAGGGACTGGTTCTGGACTAAAGAGACTGACCTTAATGTATGAACATTGATCTATGGGTGACACAAAGTCAAGTTGAAGAATGGAGAATTTGGTCATTGCAAGTGCAAGTTTTTCAAGAAAGGAAGACTCTGTCTATTCCAGAAAAAGGTCATCAACTGGGATTAGAGGAATGAACTCTTTATAAGTGAACTGAATAAGATCTCAGGTTGAGGCTAAAGGAGTGGGCTCTTCCTGAGGGCATTGACTTACAGGAACCAAGTCCTCACTAATTTTCTATTGTTTTGATGTTTCAGGACTAGGTTGTACAATCTTATCTTCTTCAAGGATTTCCTCAAGTAAGGTACTAGAGTTGTCCTCCTCGAAGTCTTCTCCTTCATATTTGTTTACCAAACTCATGTCAGCCTTATATACTTCTACTTCAGGCTTACTGGTGGGTTCAGAATCTTCTAAGAGTTTTTCCAATATAGCTTCTACCTAGGTGTCTTCTGGGTCAACCAATTCTAGGTCTGCGATATATTCCTCTTCTTTAATGTCACCCTGGTTAACACATGGGGTAGCAAGGGTGGGTCGACTCGGTTTAGGGTTGGGTTGACTCGGGTTAAGGTTGGGTTTGGGTTCAGAGGTACTAATCCTGCTGGGCTTAACTTGATAGTTCATGGGTTCCCTCTGACTTGACTCGAATTCCATAGCAAGTTGATAGGCATCATCCAGGTTATAAATCCTCCACTAGAATAGTTTCCACTGGATATCCCTTCGTAGGCCATCTCTAAATCTAGATATGATTTTAGACTCAGGTTCAACTATGTTACATCTCCTAATAAACTCATTAAATTTCTCAATATACTCAGACATAGTTTTATTGCCCTGTCTCAATTTGTACCGTTGGTCTAAAAGTTTGTGCTCATAAAATCTACCTAGGTACTTTATCCTTAGTTCAAGTTTCATGTCACTCCAGGTAGTTATGGGTTTACGGCCTTCTCACCTAAAGACTCTCTCAAACTTATCCCAGTCTACCTTAGCCTGGTGAACTAACTTAGCTTTAGCAAACTTGAACTGATCTCTTTCAGAATAGATATTCATATGGCTTTCAAAATACCAGTCCATCTTTTTTTTCCAATTAAGATAATTCTCAATCTTAGAATCACCACCAAATTTAGACACTTGCAACACAATATACCTAGTGGCTCTTCTAGGGTTGGGCTCCATGGTCACACTAGGTTGGGTTAGGTCGAGACTATAGGTTGAGCTTCTAATCTAATGCTCATGCAATCAATCACACACATTGACTCCTAATCTAGTGTACATGTAACTCACAATTGAGGGTACTACGGTTTACTATATCTATGAGTTCAAACAAAATGGGTTAACTTAGATTACATAGCATAATAACAAGTCCTTTCATTGGCCAGGTACGAGGTGGGAGTGTAGGAGGCCCCCTTGCTTTTGCAAGGACCCAATTAAGGAACCATAACACCACTTAGGTCGTTTGACACTAGACCTCTTGCCTTAGACACCAGCTTCCCAGTACTAATTGAAGGGTTGCATGCATTAGCTTCCCCACAATGGTTAAACCCGACTTGTTGATGTCCATAAGCTATTAGGTTGCTACTAGATTTTAATATAGACTTAGGTTTGAAATACAAGTTGGTGGTTTTTGGGGCCAAGGAAAGGTAATGACCTCCTTCCCTTATCTTGTGATATTGATGCCCTTAAGTCAATTATGTAAATGATGGCATACACATGAATCCTAATGAAATGTATCTAAGTATTTTTTTTGTGTTTTGATGTATGTTAGCAGAAATAAGATGCTAAAATGTAAATAATATGAACTTAAATGCAAAAATTAACCTATGTAGAGATGAAAGTATGATGAAATGAAACTGCTGGAATTTCAGAGTAGAATTGTTCTCAGATGGTAATCAACCATGTATAAAATATACAGATTAGAATAAAATATGAAAAAATTCTAAAAAATACTTCTAATTATTTGGAATCCAGAAAAATAAAAGTCATCAAAATTGCAGAATTTTTAAAGATGATGAAATCAATGATGCAAGATTTTTTTCTTTAGGATCTAAAATCTATCTCCTTATTTTCTCCTTCAAGGGTCAATCACATCGGCACCCCTACATGCCATAGAAAATCTCCTTTGAATGGGATGTGAGGGTCTTGCATTCCTACTTTTTTCTATGACCGGACGGCCATGGTGAAGCACCTGATCTGAGTACTTAAAGAGAACTAAGTCCTAACCTTGCTCTGATACCAGAAATTGATATGAGACTAAGATGATGTGGGACTATACTAATGATGAGATGGATATGCAAATGATTTTTTTTTGAGTTTTTGGTTTTAAGAGATGTACTGATTCCCGAAGTCAAGTTAAGAATGGAACTAAGGATTCTATAAGGATAGGAACTTTCTAACAAGCAAAGATAGTCCCTAAACAAAGATAACGAGAGGATCCCGGGATTGAAAAATCTCGTAGGACTTAGCTCTAGATCAATACCTTCTTCGGAGATTAGGGGTGCAAACCGTGAAGACTCTGATGCGCCCGATGCCATGTTCACTCACTCTCACAGATGTGGCCTGGAGGATCAAGCCTTCAATCTTGTGGATTCGCCAGCTTTTCGTTCGGTGGTTGTGGGGGCAAGGAAGACCGACTCCGTTGTCCATGGCACCTGGAAAACCTGCGAGCACCCAAGGGAAGGGTTAGAGAACATCAAGAAGAAGGAATAAGTAAGTAAGAAGAGATGGGAAAGAGTTGAGAATGGTGGTCGAGGAGGCTCTTCTTGTTAGTTGTCCAGGTGGAGTTTCCAGGGGCATCCAAGATTGAAGATTGGTGGGTGGCTTGCGAAGGAGGAAGAGAACTTAGTGCCTCTTATCCCTCGATGTCTGAAAGGACAAAGGCACTCACTCACATAGTTTTTAGTCTAAGAAGACAAGGGCTATAATGAAGTAGAAACTTCTCAAAATTTTCATTCATCAAAAACTTGTTTACAAGTGGGTTAGGGTCCTTTTTATAAGCACCTAAGTCCTTATTTGACATTTGAATTCAAATTTGAAATAGGGAATACAAGACTCGATTTGGGGGAGTGAAGAGAGGATGTTGTCTTCAAGAATCAAAAGGCACCTATTTGAATTTTGAATCTCCTCTTCATGAAGCTTTAACCAACCATGAATGCTAGGCTTGATCCTTGGTGATATGGCTTGATATGTGGAGTAGGGTGAGGATCTTGTTGGCTTGGATCAAAGGAAGATTAATGGGAGTCAACCATGGAATTTGAATTTGAAATTTCAGCTTTACTTGGCTGCTCAAGGTGCTTGATGAAGTGGCACCTCCCATGCCATGTGGCACTCTATGAGCTGAAGTGGCGCCTCCCATGCCACATGGCACTATTGATGCGGCACTCCTAACCTGGCATGAAGAGGTGGCTTGACTCATCTTCAAACTAGCGTGAGCCCATCTTTAAATTGACTTAAGCTTGTGGATCAACTTGGCTAATTACAGGACCAATTGACCCTAAGTTGACCAAATTGGCCAAATTACTAGACTAAACCAAAAATTGAAATCAACTAGATACTAATTACATGACTCAAAAGTTAATTAATCAAGCTTGAAGCCTTATTACAGGATCCAAAAGATTATGAACCCTAATCAGAGATCCACAAGGGGTTGAGGAGCCTTTGTTTAATCCTGGTGCCCACATCAGTAGAGGAGGAGCCCATTACCTTGTCCACTGTTGATATTAACGGAGTTCTATTTCTACATGATGATCCTGTGGTTGTCCTTCTCACTATCTTCAACTATGATATAAAAAAAATTCTAGTGGATAATGGTAGCTTCATGGTTATTCTCTTTTATGAAGCATTCTTAAAGATGGGCCTCCTTAGGGATTGCCTTTGAAGGGCCGATATCCCTTTAATTAGCTTCTTTAGAGATTTTTGTCCTTGTGGAAGGCATCATCACTCTCCTTGTAATAGCTGGTCGGCCTCAAGATAGGCATAGCGTTACTATATTTCATGGTGGTTAGGATCCCAATAGCTTACAACACCATCCTGGGGAAACTAGGACTAAATGCTCTATGAGCCATAGTCTTGGCCAACTACCTACTTATGAAGTTCCCTACTCTCCATGGGGTGGGCAAGGTTTGAGGTGACCAAGCCATGGCAAGCAATGCTACGAGATGACCCTTGATAGGATCATGATGTTATTATTAAGACACCGTGATTATCAATTTAAAAATCTGACTTCTAATTAATTAAATTTGCATAGAAAATAGCAAGTTAGGTCAAATCCATGGAGAAGCCAATGCTTAAGATAATTTAAAATCTTTGATTTTTATAAAAAGAATAGAATAATATTTTGAGTCTGAAAATAAAATTAAAAAGTATAAAATAATTTAAGAATAAGAATTTAAATGTGGATACATTCAATCTGCTAATCAGATCTTAACATCTACTTATGATAAAAAAAATTAACAAAAATTTAAATGACATAAAAATAAACTTTGCATTAATTAAAATTTAATTACAAGGAATTAAAATAATAATTAAATAAACTATGAAAAGCAATAATAAAGAATTCGAAGTTGATTGGCACAGTCTCTTCAGAAAGTTGATTGATGTCACTTTGCCTTCTTCCATCATAATTTGTCGAGCAAACTGGGCTTCCTCTTCTTCTTTCTCTTTGGATCTTGGTCTGAAAATTAGTGTAGGCAAATAGATGGCATAGAAGACAGAGCTTCTCCTCTAAGAAATCTCACTCTTAGAGGCTAACTTGCAAACTAAAGCTAAGCCTTCTACCATGTACCATACTCATTTCTCTAAGATATTTCTTCTATAGCCTAGGGGTCCTTTAAATAGAGTTTGGAGAAGGCTCTAGGTCAAGTCATATTAATATAAGCCATTAGATGGTTGATTTCTGGTATCTCCAGATTTTTGATTACCTAAATCATGTGGATCATGGTTCAGCAGTTTGTCTTAAGCTAAGATCCTTATCAACCATTGGATCGATGCTTTGGATGGCCAAGATCAATAGGATGCCATGGATCACACTATTTGTTTCTTGGACTCCTCCACATCAGACTTGTCTCCATGGAGGATAGCGGCATGGGCAGTGGCGATATGTAGTTTCGGCAGTCGTGGACAGTGGCAATCATGGTTGCTGTGGCATGGAGTAATGGGCAGTAGTTGTGGGCTTGATGGGGAAGGATGGTAGAGAGATTCGGGCGATGCTAGTAGCTTGGTGGCTATGATGAAGATTGGAAGGAGATGATGGGTAGAGGGCAGTGGTGACCGGCATCATGGTTTGGCAGTGATAATGGGAGAAGTGGCTGGAATGGGGAGGAGTGATGAGCTTGGTGGGTGGTGGCCATGGGGGGTAGTTTTAGGAAGATCGATAAAGGAGAGGCGATAGTGTTTGGTGGCTCCAAGCAGCTTCTCCAGTCGACAAGGATGGTGGCTATGGGCGGATCGAGCCATGGAGGAGCAGCGGGGTGAAATGGCAATGGGAATCCCTCCATGATGAAGAGGATGGTGGTAGTGGTGGCTTAAATAGTAGAGACATGGTGAGAGAGGAGGTCGACGATGATGGAGAGCTTGGAACAGGGAAGAGCGGCGACAAACGATGGCTACGGGCAATGGAATGGTGGCTCGAGCGATGAATGGCTGAAATTCCTTCCATGGTCCATGGCTCAGAGCCATGGACCATGAACCATGGCTACTGGTGGACTAGATGAGCTTTTATAAACCAAGCAGCCGGTCCATGGTAGACAAACTACTTTAAAATGCATGCAATTTCTTTAATAACTTTCAAAATTCGATTTCGGGCTCGTTTGAACTCCGATTTGAGTGCTGTCTATACTATTGGACTTAAAAAATTGAGCTCTTTCCATTCATAGGCTTTATTTCTACAAAACTCTAATAAAAATATTAATTTTTAATAAATATAATTTAATTAATACTTATTTTAATAGTTAAATTGGGATAATTGGTAGGCATATCACACCCTCCAACTTAGTCATTGCTAGTCTCTTAGCAATGCAATTAAGATATAAGTATTAATTTTATAACCATGTGTCATTAATATTTTCTTTTAGATCTGGCTTAAGGTCAAAAGGACTTAGATAACATCAATAACTAGGTATTGAGTTTTTGAAGTAAATTTCGTAGTTAGAAGTATTAAAAACTTTCTTAGAATTCATCTAAAGACCTACCACACTTGTGTTTGCAATAGCTAACTCAGTATTTTAGTACTAGATTGTAAAGAATAATTAAATTTTGCTTGTCACCTATTTTTGGCCAATTTTTTATACACCCCCCAACTTAAGCACATAAGCTGAGATAGCTTTCACACTGCCTGGTTTTTTTTTCTCTCTTTTTTTATGGATGTCTTCACACTGCCCACTTTTTGATGTGAACACCAACACTTACTTAGGTGAAGGTGCCCGATTACTTGATGGAAAACTAATGTTTAAGACTGCCCTTTTTTTCCTTTTCTTTTTTTATTTCAGGCAAGTAGCTCTTTCTTCAAATTCAAGTTAAATGGTGGGTGTATATTAATTATCAATTTTTACAGTAATAATTGAATCTTTAATTAATCTTATAACTAATACCTACTTTATCTCGTCAGTGTGCATGTGTGATGGAAGCACTAATAGCCTTTGGGTGATCTAAGTAGGTCGCTAAAAGTCTGACCAGCTAGTCTACTTCTTGACTCACTACAGTTATTAGTGAATGCTTTCTAACTCTGTTATCCTTTTTTCTAGTATATTTTGTTTAAGATTTTCTTTCATAGCACATGGTTTATTCAAGATAAAGTATTTTCTTTAAAAATTTTAAAATTTTTTAATAATTTCCTAAGATTTTTCAATAGTTGTTACAAGCTTGTCCTATCCCTACCCTCAACTTAAATACCATTATCTCTAATAGTACAAATATGTTAAAGAAATAAATTCAAATCATTAGGATAAAAAGGAACATATAGGGATAGAGGTTACCTAAGAAGAGGAGCTTACTAACAAGATAAAGGCTACAACATTCAATTTGGATTGAAAATTTTATTATTATTATTATTATTTTTATTTTATTTTTAAGGGTATAAAAATAAATAATGAGTTGATTCCTAATAAGTACTAAGTTTAACATCTTCAGTCATACATTATGAGGGAGTCTGGTAGATGATTAACTTTAATAAATCCCTCATATTAATAAAAGGATAGGGCCAATTTGGAGGCCTTATCATCATGGCAGAAAATCGTTCATAGAGTACTCTATGATGATTAGTCTGAATCAATAAAATATATTGGGCAAGAATGTTATTCTAGGATTTAAAAATATTATTATGATTTATATGATAATTAGGAAAGGAATGTATTTGTTGGGCCGAGATTGGAGGTGGTGGTTAAAAAATTCCTTCACTTATGAGTTGACTACCCTACTCTCCTTCTCGTGCATGATGTGCTTAGTCGATATTCCTTTCCATTTTAAAGTTAGGCACCTTTTCCAAATCAATATTAAACCTGTCTCCATACATTATTTTAATATTTAAAAAGATTTTAGAGATAGTTCTCAAAATTGGTGCCAAATATGGAGAAATCAATTATAAATTTCTAAGATTATGATCCCTCATTTCAGTAATATCCCACCTGATAGCTTCTTTATGTGCCTTTAGAATACCACTAAGTTTGGCTTCCTAGGTAAGGTTCACTGAAAAAGTTTCAATGGATCATCAAAAAGTGGTTTCAATTCTAGATCAGGTGGTGGTTCTAACAAGGCAACTATTGGTGGGCTAGATGATGGCTCTTGTTGTTCATCAATCCACAGTGGGATGGTTTCAAAATAGGGTATTTGTATTAGGTCATTTACTTATGAGGTATACCCATCTATATTAAAATTATCCATCTTAAAATGAGCCTGATAGGGATCTACTGAATCTTAAGGGAGAATTATGGGGAAGGCTTCCTCTATTATGTAATGCATTTGTAGTTCTTGGGAAAGCTCAACTAATTTTATCATTGCATCTATTTATTCTCCCATCCCATTAGAAGGCATGGATGACTCTAGGGCACTAAGAAATTGGGTCACAGGTGAGTGGGGTAATGATGAAATTGGTTCATTCCATAAGTTTAATTTTTTCATATATTTTTCTACCTTTGCCAAATTATTTATATTGATCTTTATGGTAATGCAAAGTTATTCTAAGACCAGTTCATTCCTGGGAGTCAGAGTTGATTATTCATGAAAAGATTAAAGTTTTGAGCTAGGTATGGTCCCTCTAAATTACTCTCGGGTTGATAAGGTAGTTCACCTCCCTCCTCTCTATTGAGTTTAATTAATCATTGGTCAGTTTGATCCGTTAGCTTATTAATAGATTACTGTTGGACTATAATCACTTATTGAAATTGAGTAAACCTATCAACATTTAGGTTGGTCTGTAGGGGAGGTGGGTATGATGCTTGATGAACCTTTTCTTCAAATAATGGGCTATAATTAATTGGAGAAGGTTGATAATGGGGATAGGACTGATCATAATAGGGTATATCAATGAACATGGATCCTTGCATTACTGGGATAACCACTGGATACGGTTGCCATAAAAAATCTGGTTGAGCCCCCCAACTTGAATTATAAGCATTAAAATATAGGTTGTTTTCTAAGCTATAGGCCATTTGGATTTGATCTTGATAAACTTGGTCATACATAGACTCAAGGGTTGGTACATGGTTGGGCATTCACTCTCAAAGTGAGTGGGACTCAAATAAATTTGGTGTGCTGGGAGAAAGGGTACTCTATTATAAGGGTTCATGCTCTTGACACTAATTTAGTTTATTGGATTGTTCTGATTATTTAGATATACAATCAAAATTTTAGATCAGAGCAATATTTATTTATTTATGTAATTATTTATTTACTTATAAATATATTTTTTAAGAGGAGTTGTGAGATGAAGAAAGAATAAAGATAGAAAAGAGTTCTAAAAATAAGGGCTTAGGGAGCTCTAGAGCAGAGAGAGAGAGAAGAATTAGTTAGGATTTGACATTATTTATAAATAAGTTAGCATAACATGGACTCTCTATCTTAGGCAACCTTGGAGCCCTCCAAGTTAGAAACTAACAAATCAACTAGCTAGGTAAGGGTAAGATCGATGGGGTTCTCCCTATTGCTTTCCTTAAATACCAATTAAATTGGCTAGGTCAGTTAATGGAACTAATTAAAAATCATCTTTCTTCAGGACTATATCATCCTTGAACCCCTTTCCTAGACACCAGTTAATTAGCCAATATTGACTTGGTCCAACTCTTTTGGATGCCTTGTCCTATTGAGCTCGAGTTCTTTAGGTGCTCATATCTAATTGATTTTAATTAATAGGCTTGGATCAATGCAAGATGCAGGATGGTGGTTTGTGGGCCAAGAAAGGGTTATCAACTCCCCACCTTATGTTGTTTATGGATTAATATCCTTAAGATTTTTTATGGAAAAATGCAATACAAAATAGGAAGATGTCCTAAACAAGTAAAAATCTTTTAAGGTTTATTTAGTTACTCTATTTTAGTTAAGTATTATGTGGTGGTTTTATTTTCTCTTTATATTATATTATTTTAAGTAAGAGAGATTAAAGGCATGTTTTAATCTTGGTTTATTAGATGTGAGAGAAAAAAAGACTAAAATTAGGTTAAGCAAATAAAGAAATTATAGGTCTTATAATTAAGGCAAGAAATCAAAGCAATATTTAGGATAGTTAATTAAAAAGTTAAGTAATAATTTTTTTAGGTTAATTTTTAAAAAGGAAGAAACTAAAAAAGGATTTTTTTTCTTTTTGGGTTAGTTTAAAAAGGAGGCAAGCAATAAAAAAATGGAAACAAATCTAAAAAAATCAGGTAGGATTTTAATAAAAAGAGACAAATCAAAGGAAATAAAAAAGAAAATATTTTTTTGGTTAATATGAAAAGGCATAAATTAATTAGAAGTAACTAAAAAAGAGGAAATTAATCTAGGGTTAGGTTGATCTCATCAAAATTGTAGAAATTTCCTTTTCTTTTTTTATTTTTTTTGGTTTTTTTTTGATCTAGTCAGATTAATGTGAGCCATGGGATGGTTGACTTCTAGTGTCTTTAGATCATTTGGTCGTCTAAGTCATTCAGATCACAATTCAATAGTTTGTCTCAAGCTGAGATCTTTATCAGCTATTGGATTGATGCTTTGGATGGCCAAGATCAACAGGATGCCATGGATCACACTTTTTGAGCCTTAGGCTCCTCCGCATTAGACTTGTCTCCCCTAGGATAGTGGCACGGGAGGTGGCGAGAGGCAGTTCTGGCAGTCATGGTCAATAATAATCATGGTAACTATGGCATGGAGTAATGGGCAGCAGCCATCGGCTTGATAGGGAAGGATGGTAGAGAGATTCAGGTGGTGCTAGCGGCTTGGTGGCTATCATAAAGATGGGAAGGAGATGATGGGTATAGGGTGGTGGTGATCGACATCGTGGTTCGACTGTGATAGTTGGAGAAGTGGCCAAAATGGGGAGGAGTGGCGAGCTGGGGGGGCCGCGGCCATGGGGGGCATTTTGGGAAGATCGACAAAGGAGAGGCAACGACGTTTGGTGGCTCCAAGCAGCTTCTCCAACCGACGAGGATGATGGCTATGGGTGGATCAAGCCATGGAGGAGTAGAGGGGTGAAACGACGGTGGGAATCCTTCCACGGTGAGGAAGATGGTGGTAGTGGTGACTTGAATAGTGGAGAGATGGTCAAAGAGGAGGCCAACGGTGATGAAGAGCTTAGAATATAATGAGGATACCAGAGCTAAAAAGAAACGTCAGATCACTTCAAGCTCCTTGTGGATCACCAATAAATAGTCTCTCTCTTTTTCAATCATAATTAATTAAGTCCTGTAATTAAAGTTAGTCTACTTTAATTTGTAATTGGGTCAAATTAGGTTCAATTGATCAAGTTAGGTTTGCTTTGATTGAGTCTTGTAATTAGTCAAGGGTTCATAAGTTAGCCAAGATAAGTATCATGCCCAAGTCTAATTGTTGGGGCACTAAGTTCAAGCCCAATTGATGAAGCCAAGTTGGAATGCCAAGTCACCTTCCATGTCATGGAGCATGCCACATCACCATGCCCCTTGGAGTATGCCATGCCACATCACCACCCAAAATTCTTGGTCGGCCAACATAATGGGGATTCAAATTTCAAAGAGAGGGTGCCTCATCTCATCCTCTCCTTGTTGCCCAACATGAAGGAGTTTAAATTCAAGGGAGGCGCCTACTTGTAGAAGACTCTGAATTTCAAATTTCAAAGGAGTTTTTATTCAATCCAACAAGAGCTAGTTTGAATTCAGAAAAAGATGGGAGCCCACCCTTATCCTCTCACTTATCTTGTATGTAAATGAACTTTATCCTAATCTATCTTGTATTCAAAAGAGTTTACTCTTATCTTGCTACCATGTGATGAGGGTCTATAAATACCACCCCATCCTCCCCTTGTATGATATAGAATTTTTATGAATGAAAGTTTTTTTCTCCAACTTTGCTATGAGAGCATTGAAAGGGGCATGAGGTCCTAAATTATCTTCCAACCATCTTTTAAGTCCAAATCCAAGATCCAAGATCCAAGATGCCTCAACCTTTTCCTTTCCTCTTCTATTCTAACCTCCAACTTTTTTCATTCTTCTATCACCTTTCCATGCCTTTAACTGGATTTTCTTTGTAGGATCCCTGGTGTTCATGATCTGAAATGAAGATCTTCCTTGCCTTAGAACCATCAATGTTGAAGATATGCTCCTGAGGAACGGAAGTCTCAAGTTCAATTGTGAAGATCCTGAGTGGTGAAATTGAATCTACTTCAAAAGTGTTAAACTTCATTGTTGGTAAGTAGATCCAATCCTAAACTCTCTAGATATGATTCTTTAAAGATTGTTTGTCCTAGTTTAGATGGTTTCTTAACCACTGGATCTAGATTTCTTCATTTGATTGCATGAGATTTCATTGCAGGTATCTTAGTAGTATTCGATAGTCTTTCTTTATTAGATCTGTTGATATCTTTACATGAGTTTGCTGCCATCTATTGCTCATTGCTCTTTAAATTAAGATAGGTTCTTAAGCATTAGATTAGCATCTCATCCATCCCACATCATCTTTGGTATCAGAGCATGGTTAGACTAGGACAAAAAAACTAGTTGCTAAAATTTCTGCATTCATCCTAGGACTAGATCTCGAAAATCTCTCCTAATAGCTCTTCAGATCTTACTTTAATTTGTATTTTTTAGAGATTTGTTTAGATCAAAATCAGATCTGTAATCTTATCTTATAGATTTCAGATCTGAAATTTTTCAAAAAAATTCATTTGTTTTTCTTAGTCTACTTTCTGGTGGAAGGAAATCATGCATCCTGAGCGGGTATATGAAAGTATACTGTCATGACCCATGAAAATAATGAGCCAAAGCCAGATGTGATAACCTGATATTGAAAAGCCCATTGTGCTTAGTGTATGCTTGCATGATTGATTAATTGATTGTTAGATTGCATATTTGATGCGGCCAGTATATGATTAATGTTTAGATTATGATTTGTAGAGAAATGAAACCTAATTACACTAGCATTGTACTCATCATAATAAGACTTAAGGATTACAAGAAATGAAACTTTTACTTGATTAGACACAATCCTAAACTAAGAAGGAAGAAGATCTAGATAATAGGGGCTAATGATTATGGACTTACCTTGATGAGCTTTCCAACCTTCTTTTGATTCATACCTTGAAACTACCAATGCTCTGGACTGGAGGACTTGGATAACAAAGATTAGAACTCTGGACTTGGACTTCAGTCTATCGGTTCATTGTCAAGGGGGAACCCGGTTCTCAACTCAAAGACTTCGAAGGACCCTGCAATTGAAGATCAAAGGTTAAGGAAGAAAGAGACAAATGTAAAGAAAGGTTGGGAGGATTTGTGAACAAAGAAGAAATTGCAGAAGATCTGGCCGACTCCAATGCCTTCGTCTTGTACTGGAATGGTGAGTTGCTTGGAGAAAAAGAAAAGAAAAGAAAAAAAAAATTGACTTTGGCATGGAGGAAGAAACTTTCACACAAGAACACAAGACAATTTGCTTCAAAACTTCACTTGTACTTCATTCATCTTCAATCCCTTTTTACAATAGGCATCCAAGGCTTTTAATAGCCTCACAAAGCTAGCTTTCGAAATTTAAAAACTCCCCAAATTGAGGAGGATTACAAGGGGGGTTGGAGGATTTGATGGAGGGTTTGGAGGGATGTGGGGAGAGTTGGAGGATTTGGTGGAGGGCTTGGAGGGATGTGGCCGACCTCCTTGAATTTGAATCTCCCTTGTTGGCGCCCAAAGGGTGATGAAGTGGCTGGTGAGGTGGCACCTCTGGCTGATGACGTGGCATGGTGAGGTGGTCTTCTAATTTCAAGATGACATGTGGTGCCACGTTGTCTTAGTTGATGGTCCTTTTCTCTTGCTTGGTGGTGTGTCTTCTCTTCTTCATGGGGTCAAATTCTGGGGTCCAGAATTTGAGTCTTGTTGCTGGCTTTCATGGCTTTAAGACTTGAATAGACTTAACTCAACTGAATTAGACTTAACTCAACTGAATTAAACTCAACTGACCTAGACTTTAAAACTTGAAATGGACTTACTGGAAATGAAATTTTAAAAGTAATTACAGGACTCAATAAACACTCTTGTTTTGAAACTCAAAATTAATTACAGGACTCTTAAAATGGAAATGACTCCTGAAAAGGAAATAAAACATTTTTGATCTAAAGGATACAAGGTAACCTAATTATCTTCAATCCAAATTGGGATAAGGCTAACCTCGTTGGAGTGAAGTTTCTTTCGGTTTCTGGTGTCCACACCAATATTAATCTTCTAAGCACAACCTAGGTCAAGATTTCTGGCACATTTTGAATCTTGAAACTACCTAACCAAATCTTCAACATTTAAATTTTAAATTTTGAATTTTGAAATCTGAAATCTAAAAATTGAAATTTAAAATTCAAAATTCAAATCTAAAATCCAAATATGAAATTTGAAATTTAGAAGTTTAAATTTTGAATTGCATAGTACTTCTAGATCTTCTATCTTGTTGACTAGTTAGATTGGTTGTGCATTCATTCATTTGAAAATACTTAAGGGCATACTATCATAAGATAAGAGAAGGACTTCATCACCTTTTTTTGGCCCAAAAATAGCCAACCCCATCTTGCATTGTCCTAGTCCTAACATAAAACTGAGTAGAAACTTAAAAACTAGGGACACCTACAAGTTAGGTTCATATTCATGTTGAGCCTTAGTAGTGATTGATTATATTTGTGCTTCTGAATATTGGTGTCTAAGGCTAGGGGTCCAACGGCAAATGCCTTAAGTGGATTTATGGTTCTTTAATTAGGACCTTACAAAAGTGAGGGGAGCCTCCCATAGTCCCATCTCTTACCTGGCCAGTTAAAAGAATACCCGCAGTCTTGGTTATTACTTAGTCAATTCATCTTATATTGAACTTCTAGGTATAGGAGTCCTAGAAGCTATGATTATATTGCATGACCACTAGAGTAGGAACTCCATATCAACAACCCCAAATCCAAACAAGCCCCACCATGGACCCAAATCTAGAAGCCTTGATGAGAACTATGACTGAACAGTTTAGGCAACTAAACACTAGGTTTGACCAAATGGAGGAAAGAATGGGGAACCTTGAAGAGTCCCATATGACTCATCCTAATCTTGAGTCACCTAAATCCACTCCCTTAGGTCCAAGAGCCCAATGTCGCGAACTCACCCCTGAACCTAATCCTAGGCATCTTTATCAAGATGTTAATGACCAAGAGGAAAGAGCCATTAGGAATATACGACTTGATGCACCTACCTGTTGGAAATAGTGTCTCAAAGCCAATCATCTAGGATGTAGATGGTTGTGCTATTATATAATTGTATATGAATTCTTTAAATGAATAAAAGTTATTCTTTTGGCTTTTCATCACATGTGCATTTTTCTGAAAAGAACTCTTGTGTGATGGAGTCCTTAGAACTATATTATATTTGATACAGAGAGGATGTATCGAGTAGTTCTTAAACTAGTTCACAACCAAAAGAAAATTGTTATAGAATGACGATGTATCAAGCGTAGGTTGTTGTATGTCACATAGGTTAGTTCTCTTCTTAACCAAGGAGTGTAGAGACATTGATATGACATACAGGTGAAATGTATGACTTCTCACTGAACATGACCATCTATGGAGCTCTCTTCTATCAAAGGGTTGCTCGCGAAGGGATATAAGTATATGTGCCCCTCAGACTTGAGGTCACCATGGTAGCTTGTAGGCAACTCACTATAATTTGGTATCGGACTACCTGGATTTCTAATCCAATGATGGAAGGTTTCTGGGTACAGTCAAGTATTTATGGAGCAGTGGTAGATCAAGATGGGATTGACCCCTCCAAATGGTTTGGAGTGAATGACTCACTATTTCTCAATTTAGCAAAACCTTGGCCAGGATAGTTCTTATGAGGAGTTACAGAACTTGTAAGGTTGAGACACGATCTGGATGTACTAAATTAGGTTTGGCAGTCAAACCCTAGGTCATCCAGAGCATTATGAGATCAAATGGATGAATTATGTGGTAACCATATACCAGAGGTTCTATAGAGTTGCTTTGCATCTTTGACCTATCCGGACATTGGCTATCATTGCAGATGATGACTTTGACTGGTACTGAAAATGTTTCAGTGCTATTGGCTTAGTGTTTGAACCTATGGGGTCACACACTATAAGGGTTTCTACTTGATCTAAAGGTCGATCAATGATTGAGAATCATTTAGCATCACTAGGGGTCAATATGATTGACCATGACCCAAATGTCGACACTTCCATAAGTCGATACTTAGCTGTGATGATGATTTTTCACTAATTCGATAAGTGAATTTTTGGACGACTTATTTACAATATGATTGAAATTTGATGGGTCAAGCCAAATGTGATTTGGCTTAAGATAAAATTAGATTTGATTTGTCATGCTCACTTTCCTTTAAAAGATTCAAATTTGAATTTTGAATTCAAACTTCAAATCTTGGCTAAAATTGGCTCCAAGATTTTTTATGGAATGCAGATTTTTTCCCATATAAACCTAGTGCTAATTTGGTTCAACCCTTAACCCTCTCCCCCAATCACTCCTCCTTCCATATATCTCTTCCTCTCTGCTGCTACTATAAATAAGTGTCTTTGTACGGGTAGTAGAGTTTGTTAAGGTTGACTTTTGCTGGGCTTTTCTAAGAGAGGGAGGGAAGGTATCCTTAGAGTGGGGTTTGAGAGGATTTGGGTTTTGGGTGTGAGCTACCCATTAATCAAGTTAGGGTTTGGGAAGAAAGAGTTAGTTGGGAAGGGTTCCACTTCTACTTCTCCCAATTGTTTTCCAACCAGAATTTTTGGCGACTTCAAGAAAGTCTTGCAGGTCCAAGGAAGGAAAAGATCAGTCTCAAGGATCCTGAGGAGCTAGCACTCCAAGGGAGTTGATTAGGATCGAGTCCTCGTGTGAATTACCCGTAGAGGCCAGACATTTGTGTGGATCAGTGGCTCTTCATCACCTACATCCAAAGGTTAAAGGTAACGTACCATTTCTTTTTCTTTGCTCTTGATATCTCTACATGCACTTTTATTATATCGAATCTTGTTGCTGGCAGATTGGTAGATCAACTTGATCGATCTACCAAGTCTTCCACGGTGCTGTACTTTAAAATCATTTTAAAATATAGTCTATCTAATGCTATGCCTCTTAAGCTTTCATTGGTATCAGAGCCAAGTTGCTATTGCAAATAATAATAGCATGTTAAGATATAATTAGCTTTCCTCACAAAGTACTTGGATTAAGATGGATTCATCATGGCCATCCGATCATAGGAGAGAAGTATAGTTTGAAGGTCATCACTTCTCATTCAATGGGGTTCTCCTATGGCATGTAGAGGTACTAATATGTCATGACCTTATGAAGAAGAAAGTGAGGGATTTGATCGGTTAAAATAGTTTTAATCTATGGATGTTTGATCTAAAAATTTTGAATAGTTTGAGTAAAATGCATGAATTTGAAGTCACTATTTTTTGCAAATAGAATAATCTATCTATTCTATGTTATGGATGAGTTGACTCGACCCCTACTTGAGCTGACTCATTTCTGTAGATAGAATAGTCTGTCTGTTCTGTGTTCTGAACGAGCCGACTTGACCCCTGCTCGAGCCGACTCGATCACTGCTCGAGCCGACTCGACCACTGCTCGAGCCGACTCATCTCTATAGACAGAACAATCTGTCAGTTTTTAGTTCTGGATGTGCCAACTCATATTCTGCATGAGTTGACTCAATTAGAAAACCCTGAAATAGTGAATTCAAATTCTATATGCTTGTAAAATTATTTTACAGTATAAATTGAAATTGTTTCAATTTATGAAGATTATTAAACTTAATTAAGAATTAAGTTACCTTGAAGACAAAGTAATCTAGGAATATGATTGAAAGACTCTAAGTCATTTCAATAACCTTTAAGGATCATGGGTTATTTTCAATTAGGTCCTTAGTTAGGTTAGACCTAAGTTTAGATGAATGGATCAAATAGAGAACTAATCTAATCAAATTTTGAGTTAGGATTTCATATCTATAGATCTTTCTAATAGTTAAATTAATTAGTCCATAAATCTAAATAGACATAATTTGTGGCTCAATGGTCAGCCCAAGTCTTTAAGCTAGTCTAATCGAGTCTAATGAACCAATTGGTATCTAAGGTAAGTATGGCATTTGATCATGGTTTTATGGGGCTACCTCTTACCTGGCCAACCCGGTTGGTGTCTAAGGCAAGATGGTTAATGGCGGAACCCATCCCATGATCTCACTTACCTGGCCAATGTGGTCAATCAGAATTGATTGGGTAGCTCATTGACTCGTGTTAACCCATGTCACCTAAGGTTAATCAGTCTTGATTGATTTTAGGTGCCCATGGATCATTAGTTTCTGAAACCCTCTTTTATGACTAATGTAGTCAGTGGTAGGTTGATCCATGTATTCTTATCTATTTCATTTGTCACATTAAAGTTAAACCCTCCAAATTATTAGGTCCATAAAAGGATGAAGTTATGGGGATAACTAAGTCCTAGCCTCCCATTAAGTGGAATGATAATGGGTCCTATTACAGCGTCAACTCCTGGACCGGGGTTGGCTGGATGTGCTGGAGTGCTCCTTCCCGGGTGAACCCGCAACAAAGTCTCCAAGGGCGCTGGTGGTGTTCCGGCGGGGGACCCTCCGATGCCTAAGTTAGCAGGGGGTTGAAGGCAACAGAATGGAGGAATCAACGAAAGAACAGCATATGGAGAGGGAAGAGCCGTTCTATCTTCAAACAGGGTCCCCCGAGTACCTTATATAGGTGCGAAACGGTCCAAAATCTGTTAGGGAAGAGGCTGAGAAAGACCGGTCTGCCCTTAGGAGAATCTAGAGAGTGGCCATGTGGTGCACAGATACGGCGACATTGTGGAAGTAGTGGAGCAGGGCTGTTGGGATGGCAGGATCCCACAGTAATAAAATGGTGCTTCTGGAATTCCTTGGATGCTAAGGCATCCTTGTCGGACGTCGACCGAGGGAAAGTCGGTCGGCCGAACCAAAGTCCAAACCTCTAAAGGTAAGCGACGGGCCAAACCCTAGTAGGAGAGGGTCGGGTCGGACCCTAGCAGGAGAGGGTCAGGATGGACCCTAGCTGGAGAGGGTCATTCGGGCCCTGGCTCCGGTGCGTCGGATCTCTGAAGGAGATGGACGGGCCGGACCCTAGTAGGAGAGGGTCGTTTAGACCTCTGCTCTAGTGGGTCGGACCTCTGAAGGAGATGGACGGGTCGGACCATAACAGGAGAGGGTCGTTCGGACCTCTACTCTGGTGGGTCAGACCTCTAAAGGAGTAGCAGTTGGAGCCTTGAAGGAGTGGCCCGGTCGGACCGCAAGAATCAACCAGTTCTGGCTGAGGGTGAGCCGTTAAGGTACAACAGTTGTCCCCCTTGCCCTTGTGCTTCAAGCAAGCTCATAGGCTCGAAGGGCAAGGGCATTAAATGGCAGTAAATGCATCAATCTTTCAGACAATGATGAATCCGATTTGGCATGCTGCGACTGGCCACCATCTGCTCTGATTTTTGCTCCTGGACAGGTGTCAGCATCTGGTTGGCAAAGATAAGGGGAGTAGTTATTGCTGGTACGGTGCATAGCAGCTACCTATTTGAATTCCTGACATGACGTGGGGCACGTGGCTCACCAAAGCGGTTGGTGCACTTCCTGGAGTGATTCATCCATCGTTGCTTCGACAGCCACATGGATCGTGGCCGGACATGATCCGGTGCATCCCCTCGAATTCTCATCCAACTCGAAAACCACGGTGCCAGCTATTGGGTCGTGGCACATGGGGGGAGGCATTGGGAAGCTACCCCCAGGTGCCTATAAAAAGGGGGGTAGCAGCGCCTAGAAGGAGCCTTCCACCGTGCTTGCGCTTGAAGAGAAGGCAGCCTCCTCCCTCCTTCCGTTACTTTAACCCCTCTTAGAGAACCAGGGAACCAGGTTAGTTCCATCTCCATCTTCCTCCATCTTCTTCCTTTTCTGCAACTCCCTTTAGAATGGCTTCTGGGAGTCGAAGCTTGGCTCATGGACTTAGGGAGCCCGGCCCTTTCGGCATCTCTTCGACCATGACCCGAGAAAGGGTCGAAAATCTTAGGACTGTGTATAGCATTCCCTCCACCCTTCATATGACCATCCCTAGTCGCGAGGATAGAGTGAACGGACCTTTAAACCTAGGAGCTCTCCCTTTGTATGAAGACCACCTGAAGGCCGGCCTTCGTTTCCCGATCCACAGTTTCTTTATCCAAGTCTTCAAAATGTATAGAATTACTCCTTCCCAGCTGACCCCGAATAGCATTCGGGTTCTCTATGGCTTCGTGGTTCTATGTCGGGAGGCCGACATTGAGCTGAGGGTGTCCTTGTGTTTAAATTTCTTCTTGTTGAAGCAGGACTTTTGGAGTCAGGAGTGGTGGATGTTTAGTCCACATCCTGGCCGAAAGATACTAGGGGAGCTTCCGTCCACCATTCACGGATGGAAGTCCCGATACTTTTTGTAGATAATTTAGAGCCGTGGAGCTTCAAGATGGCATGGAGGGAGCCAAGACCGAATGCTTTGAATGGGAGGAAGGTCTCGAGGGCCGATGAGGCTGACTTCCATAAATTGGATGACGAAGACCCGAAGTTCATCGGCTTCATGCTCCATAAGGGGAGTCTTCATTAGGCTGGACTCAGTCGGCACCTGACGTTGGGTAGGACGAGAGCCGTAGAGAGAGAAGCCCATTACTTTATTCTTCGTCGGCCTTGCAACTATACCTTACCTCAACTTTGTTTGTTGATAGGTGGCATAATGAAGCCGGATCGGGCGACCCTTTCGACGTGATCTACACAGCGGAGGGCTGTCCGAATTGTGGATCCGACCCCACGGGAGCCGAAGAAGCGGGCGACAGAGCCGACACCTGAGAGGGCGAAGAAACAACGGATGACAGAACTGTCTGCCATGATGGTGTCGGTTGAGTCAGAGGATGACATGCCTTTGACTGATCGCCGAAGGGCGATGGCGTCCGAGCGATCCTCGGTCGTGCAGTCGGTCGCCCGGGCGGAGAAGAGGCTTTCGATGCTGACCGGGGTGGACGCGGCTCCTCTGTCTCCATCATTGGAGCCGACCGAAGTGGCTTCCCCGATAGTAAGGGGAAGTCATGTAGAGGATGGGCCGTTTGTTGCCTAGAGAGCAACCCAAGAGGGGGGATGAATTGGGTTTCTAAAAATTATTTAAGACTAAGCTTGATGAACCAAGTAATATACTTCACAAAACAAGGTATGCAATTCAACAAGGTATTAGAATTTAAAAGTGTGATGCTCTAATATAAAAGTGCAGCGGAAATTAAAAGCAATAAGCAAGAAAGTAATGAGCAAGAGATGAGAAGACAAGCAAACACAAACACAACAATCTATAGTGGTTTGGTGCCAACCATGAACCTACATCCACTCCCCAAGATCCCCTTGGAAATTCACTATAATCCAAAGATTACAGCTGATTAGTTTTCCGGGCTCACTAATCAAACCCCGACTTGTTTTTACAAGGCTCACAAGTCACAACCTCACTTGGTTTTACGGGCTAACCAAAAATCTAATTGGTTTTCACAAGGCTAACCAAAAACCTCCCTTGGTTTTCCGGGCTAACCACCAACCTAACTTGGTTTTCTAATAGGCTAACCAATAACCTTTACAAGATATAAGATGTAGAAATGAAGAATCAATGTGAGCTTTCAATAAAAAGCAAATAAGTCGATGTAGCTCAAAGTAGTATTGCTTTGCTGTTGTTGAAGCCTTTTGAATGTCCAAGATTGAATGATCTTTAATGTGCTTGATAGCTTTGAATGCTTGGAAGGCTTCCTTCTTGCTTGAGAGTGGTTGAGCTTTGAATGAAGTGGAGTTAAGGCCCTTCTTTCTTCTTTTCTCTTTAAACTCTTTAAAGATATTCAATACAATGAATAATATATCTTCTTGATTTGATTTGAAGCCTTTTTATACCTTCCCAAGTTCCCAAAATCGAAATCTAGCCGTTATACTTGAAAAACTAGCCATTGGAGGGTATTTGGGAGAGTTCTGCGCTTGAAAAAACTAGCCGTTATTGTTGTCAGAACTCCATGTGTCGACACTTCTTCTTCATGTGTCAACACATCAGGTCAACACATGTTCTTCCTGAGTCGACACAAGTTCAAAATACTCCATTCAGATTCTCTGAAAAAATTCGCTGAGTCGACAAAATCTCAGTGGAGTCGACATATTGAGTCGACACATTAGATTCGTGTGTCAACACATCAACTATTCCTTCAACTTTTGCAAGTTCTGTGGCTTGAAATCTCAGGCGATGTGTTGATCCATATGCTGACACTTTGAGTCGACACATAAGGTCCATGTGTCGACATATCATCTGTGCCATTTGAAATTTTGTTGCATGCTGGTTTGAGTTGACACACCATCTTCATGTATCGACACACCAAGTCATGTGTTGACACCTTGAGTTGACACATAATCAAAAAGGTGCAGAATCTGCTAAACTTGTGCAGGAACATGTCTTCATTTATCTTGGTCATCCATTCAACCAACTCTTTGTGTGTCCAAGTCTAGTTTTGTGCAATCATTCCATTCAAACTTGGTTCTTCAACATAATTGGGTATCATCAAAACTTTGTGAGCATCCTTTAAATGAAAACACACTTAAAGCAAGTTATTAGTCCTCAATTTATACTAAACTATTTTGCTTATCATCAAAATCAATTAGTGGAGTCAACAATCTCTCCCTTTTTGATGATGACAAAATCCTTAAGTATAAACTGCTTTAAAAAAGTAAAGCTTTAAGAGAATTGAACAAGATTCATAATATTGAAAGCATTAAGTATATCAATCACAACTTAAAGATATAATCATTCAAAATGTAGATAATAGAATTTGAGCTTATTTCAAAGATAGAGAGTATCAGAGCTTTGACAGAATTTTGAAATTTATTTAAAAGCATTGATAACATGTATCATGATACTCTTATAATGAAAGTTTCAGCAATTAACAAAGCTCCCCCTGAATTAATGACTTATAACAAAATTTATGAGAATCTTTTCAAAAACATTAAAGGAGGGGTTTTGAAAATCAACTTTATGTTGACAAGAGAAAATATGAAGCTCCCCCTTTCAAAGAATTCAGGTTTTTCAAAAAATCAACTTTAAAAGATACTTACTTCCCCTTTAGTTTGGAGAACAACATTTATACTTAATCTTTACTTATACTTATTACTCCCCCTTTTTGTTATCATTAAAAAGGTAGATAGAGAGAATACAGTTATTTTCAGAATATTTCTTTTAGGAAGCATATCCATGCAAACAATTCAAGATATAGCATTCATGGTCATCAAGGATATAGGAAAGAGTAGCCAAAAAGTTTTCCATAAAAATTAGGAACTAGTACATCAAGTGTGCAACAACTATAAAAATACATGTAGACATGAAAGTAAACTATCTGAAAATATAAGACTATCTAGAAATACAACAATGCCTAATCCTCATCCATCGAGCCATCAGAGGATGAACTGATCTCGATCGATCTGGTATCAGAAGAGGAACGAGCTCGTGGCCATCGAGGTCAAAGATCTTGAAGTCTGGTCCTGGTTGGCTGAGAAGGGGTACGGTGTTCACGTCCTCTGCGACGAGTATATATCTAACCTCTGGCAGAAGCAGTAGAGGTAGAAGCTACATCCTCCACAGGAACTGAACTAATCAGACGAACCATCTCAGCAACAACTGGAGTAGGAGTACGATCAAAAGTGGGACCAGAGTCAAGATGCTGAAAGCCGGGTGTATAGAATCCAAGCTCTCGAATGACTGAGGAAGTATGAAGAGTAGGACTATCAAAAGTAGGTGTAACAGCTGATGATACAGGCATATCAAGAATAACAGTATCAGCTGTGGAAGGTATCGGTGTGTGTACAATAGATGTATCAGGTGTGGGTGTTTGAATGATAGGTGTATCAATATCAGGAGAATCAATAGTGGGTGAATCAACAGTAGGTAGATCAACAACATGACTAAGAATAGGAATAGGAATAGGAACTGAAGTCTGATCAATCGATCTGGAAGGAGAGGATGGGTCAGGTATCATGGCAGGTGAGAAGGATGGGTCAACAGGTCTCACAGCTATGTCATCCATCACCTCCATAACTGGCTCAGACAGTAGATCATCAATATCAAACCGATCGGAGTCAGTCACCTCATCTCCATCAATATCTCCAACTCCATCTCCAATAGTAGTCTCAGCACCAGTAGCAATATCAGCAATGTCATCAGCTGGTGCTGGAGTAGGTACATCAACAGTAGCAAGAGTTGTGTCTGCAGTAGGAGCACTCGTAGAAGATCTGGACAGTGCTTAGAGAATAGCCGAAATACCATCACTGAGACCTCTGTGGCTCTCTCTCGTCTCAATAATAAAAACATCTAGATGTTGTCTCATGATGAAAACATCTATCTCTATGCATCCGACTCTGTCCTCTAGAGTATCTGAAATACCGGGAGTCTCCGTCTGCTCTGGCTATGGCTGTGGCTGGGTAGAAGTAGAAGGACCTGACTGAGCTGGCTGTGCTGCCATCTTAGGCTGTGTCTCGCTCGATCCAGCCTTACCTAATGAAATCCGCTCCTCCTCTGCTCTGTCCTCATCAATGTTAGTTGCATCCTCGACCTGTCCTGTTGTCCTGCATGTCCACTGGCCTTGGACTAAGTGATAGCCCATGCGATGCAATGACCTGATGTCATAGACATCGGTATGGATCAAGGTACGATAGGACTTATCCTGAAAGCTGACTTCATACTCTCTGAACAATACTGTCAAACCCATGCCATACGGCAAGCAGAGCCGCTGGCTAGACATTGCCTCAATAATCTAAGAGATCATCAGAACTAGAAGACAAACCAGCATCCATTGGATCAAGGAGACCATCACGAGCAGCTCTTTCTCGGCAATGTAATCAAATCGACCGGTCTTCGGTAGAAGAATCTGGGCAACAATGTGATGTAGCATTCTCATCTCCACTGACAGCCTCGAAGTAGGAATAGTGGCTCCCTCAGGAAAAGTATCAGACTCAAAAATGCATCGGAGCCCACTAACTCTGTCCAATAGACTGTCCATAACTGATCCAGTCATGGGTATATCCCATACTCTGCTCAGAATCTCAGCTGAAATGGGAATATCTCGTCCCCTGACGTGAGCAATCCAGCCATTTGATCCATGGACAAGTGATCCGTAGAACTCTCTCATCAGCCCAAGATAAAATTGCTCACTGAGCGAACAAAAAGATGCCAAGCTAGCCTATCGGATTTACTCTCCTATCCAAAAATGCTGCTGGTCCAAGAAAGAGAAGTCCACTCGGCGTCCTCCAACTACCATCTTGGAGCTCATCCGACTAGAAGCTGCAAACAACTGTCATGCTGGCAGATCCGGAGCCCTAGACTCATGTCGTGCCTTCATTCTCCGCTCTTCTTCATGCTATGACTGACGCAGTTGGGAACAACTTGTTTGCGAGGACCCATTGTCAACATTTGAGGTTTATGTAAGGTTTTTGGAGGAAAGAAGAGGTTTCTAGAGTTTAAAAGCTAAAACCTAGAAGGGATTCCAATCAAACACGAGCACAAAACCTTCAAATCCGAGAGAATGGCGGGTAAAAACATGGAAATGAGAGGATGAAGGAGATGGATACTTGGAATCAAGGTGTCGGCTCTGAGGAGAAAAAAAAATTTGAGGGAAAAATGGTTTGGAAATACTTAAAATCTCAGTTTTCCGTCGGGTATGTGTCGACTTATGCATGTGTCGACACATTTTGGAGTCGACACATGATGTGTCGACACATCGACTTAAAAACTAAAAAATTTAGAATTTCGTAGAGTGATCAAAATCAATTTTGGCAACATGTATTTGGGGTTAAATCAATAGTGATTAATCATGATTTATATAAAAAAGATAAGAACTGATCTAATTTGAGTCAAATTTGGAGAAAAGATTTAGTCAAAGGGATTGATGATCCCGAGCTCTCTTCTAATCATACAGAATCGATCTTCCAAGAGAGGTTTAGTTAAAATATCAGCTAATTAAAATTTAGTACATATGAATTCAAGCAAAATATCATTGTTCTCAACATGATCTCTAATAAAGTAATGCCTAATTTCAATGTGCTTGCTCCTAGAGTGTTAAACATGATTTTTAGTCAAGCAAATAGCACTTGTATTATCACATTTGATAGGAGTTCTAGCCAACTTGATTCCAAAGTCTTCAAGTTGTTGCTTAATCCACAAGATTTGAGCACAACAACTTCCTGCTGCAATATAGTCAGCCTTAGCTGTGGATAGTGCAACTGAAGTTTGTTTCTTGCTAAACCATGAGATTAAGTTAACCCCAAGAAATTGGCAAGTTCTACTAGTACTCTTTCAATCTAACCTACAACTAGCAAAGTCTTTATCAGAATATCCAATCAATTCAGCAGAAGAATTTCTAGCATACCACAAACCAATGCCAATAGTACCAGACAGATATCTAAAAATGCGTTTAACAGTCATAAGATGTGATTCCTTTGGTTTAGACTGATATCTAGCACACATGCAAACACTGAACAAAATATCTGATCTACTAGCAGTAAGATATAGTAAAGAACCTACCATGCCTCTATATAGTTTCTGATCTACAAATTTACTATTTTTATCTTTATCTAACTTACATGAGGGGCTCATAGGCATACCTATTGGCTTAGTAGTCTCCATCCTAAACTTTTTGATAATTTCTCTTGTGTACTTAGTTTGGTTGATGAAGATACCATCTAAAGTTTGCTTGATCTGGAGTCCAAGAAAAAAGTTGAGTTCTCCCATCATGCTCATCTCAAACTCACCCTACATTAACTTAGCAAACTCTTAACAAAGAATTTCATTAGTAGCACCGAAAATAATATCATCAACATATATTTGTACTACTAATAAATCATTTTCTTTCCTTTTCGAAAATAGAGTTTTATCAACATTTTCTCTAGAAAATTCATTCTCAATAAGAAATTTGCTTAACCTTTCATACCATGCTCTAGGTTCTTGCTTTAATCCATAAAGTGCTTTGTGCAATTTGAAAACATGATCAGTATGTGCATGATTTTCAAAATCAGGTGGTTGTTCAACAAAAACATTTTATTTATAAAACCATTTAGAAAAGCACTTTTAGCATCCATTTGAAATAATTTAAAGTTCATGAAACATGCAAAAGCTAACAATAGTCTAATTGCTTCAAGTCTAGCAACAGGAGCAAAAGTTTCATCAAAGTCAATCCCTTCCTCCTAATTGTAGCCTTTAGCAACTAGCCTAGCTTTATTTCTAATTACAACACCATTTTCATCTAATTTATTTCTAAATACCCATTTAGTGCCAATAATAGAAACATTAGATGGTATTTCTACAAGTGTCCAAACATTATTTCTATCAAATTATATTAGTTCTTCTTGCATAGCATTGATCAAATTAGAGTTTTTTTCAGCTTCTTCAAAACATTTAGGTTCTATTTGAGATACAAAAGCTATGTAATCAGATTCATTTCAAATAGAAGCTCTAGTTCTTACCCCTTTAGATGGATCACCTAGGATTAATTTCTTAGGGTGTCCATGAGCATACCTCCACTCCTTAGGTATATCATGATGCACTTGAGTGTCATCTTCTTTCTCACCTTTGTCCTGATTCTCTTCATTTGGTTGAGCTTGATCATCCAAAGTCAGCTTCTGAAGTTTATCAGCACTTGCATATTCATCAATTGTATCCTCTTTTCTCAAGGATTTGTTAGAACATTCTTCAAACACTACATGTACTGACTCTTCTACAACTAAAGTTCGTTTATTAAATACTCTATATGCCCTGCTTGATGTAGAGTATCCTAAGAAGATACCTTCATCAGACTTGGCATCGAACTTTCCTAGATGATCTTTTCTATTATTTAAAATAAAACATTTACAACCAAAAACTCGAAAATATTTCAGGGTTGGTTTTCTTTGGTTCCAAAGCTCATATGGAGTTTTCTTTAAAATAGGGCATATCAAAACTCGATTCAAAATATAAAAGGCTGTATTTATAGCTTTAGCCCAAAAATATCTTGATAAATTATTTTCACAAAGCATATTGCGTGCCATTTCTTCTAAAGTACAGTTTTTCCTTTCTACTACCCCATTCTGCTGAGGTGTCCTAGGTGCAGAGAAATTGTGTTATATCCCTTTTTCATTACAAAAGTTTTTGAAATCATGATTTTCAAATTCAGTTCCATGATCACTAAGAATACAAACAACTGAAACACCATTTTCATTTGAAACTTGTCTAAAATATTTTATGAATGCTGAAAAAGATTCATCTTTTTGAGCTAAGAAAAAAATCCAAGTAAATCTCAAAAAGTCATCCACAATAACTAATCCATATCTCTTGCCTTCTAGACTTGATGTTTTAGTTGGTCCAAAGAGATCCATATGGAGTAGTTCAAGTGATCTACTAGTAGTTACAAATCCTTTTGGTTTAAAAGAGGTTTTGACTTGTTTTCCAAATTGACATGCTTGGCAAATTCTATCTTTTTCAAAACTGATTTCAGGTAAATCTCTAACTAAATTCTTTTTACAAAGTTTTGAAATAAGGTACATACTAGCATGCCCTAAGCTTTTATGCCATAACCAACTAGTCTCTTCTTTGGTAGAATTTATTGCAACAAGGCATTCTCCATTTGGTAAAGATAGATCATCGAGATCTACAAGATAGATATTTCCATGCCTTTTTTCAATGAATTGTATTCCATTTAAATTAGAACTAGAAATCAATGCAATATGAAGATTTGAAAACTACTTGAAAACCTTTATCGCAAAACTAACTAATACTTAAGAGATTATGCTTTAAACCATCTACAAGAAGTACATTACTAATATTATTAGAAGGAGTTATGTGAACCTTACCAATTCTAATGATTTACCTTTACCATTATCACCAAAGGTCACACTTCCATCATTTAAAGCTTCAAGAGAAGTGAATTGCTTCACATCTCCAGTCATGTGCCTTGAGCAACCACTATCAAGATACCAAATTTGTTTGTTTTCCTTGGTTGCAAGACACACGTGCAATAAGATCAAGCTTTGTTTTTAGGTACCCAAGCTAACTTGGGTCCTTTCGGGTTAGCATTCAAATTGGTTCCTTTTGGAAACCACATTTTACCAGAAGATATGATTTTTCTAAGATTGCATTAATATGATTTATGACCTAATTTTTGCATGTAAAACAAGTGATATTGGATAATGCAGGTACAAAAAAGTTTTTGAAATATTTTTGTTGCTTTTGAGGTCTATATCCTAAACCTGCCTTGTTAAAAACTGTTCTTTGATTATTTAAAAGTAAATTCAGCTTTTCTTAACTAAAGGTGAATTTATCAACAAAAGGTTTGATTTTCTCAAGTTCATTTTTGTATTTTTCATTTTCAAGTTCCAAATCTTTATTTTTCTTTAAAAGATCATTGTTAGAAACATGTTTAGGTCTTTTTAGAACTTCATTTTCCATAGCTAGAGCATTATTCTTCTTTTCCAAAACATCTAGCTTAGTTTTCAAAGAACTAACATCTTTAAGTAAAGAATTATTTTCTAATGAGAAGCTATGAGCATGCTTTCTTAATTTCTTATTTTCAGATAATACTAATTTATGATCATGCATCAATTCTTCAAAAGCACTTTTAAGCTCATCAAAAGTAAAATCAACTTCAAAATCAAAACATACCTCTTCATTGTCTTGATGTGCCATTAAGCAGAGATTTGCAATTTCAGTCTGCTCTTCTTCTGAACTGGAGTCTTCGCTATCACTCCACGTGGCCATCATTGCTTTCTTTCTTAGTTTCTTCCTTGATTTTTTAAGGAGAGGACAATCAAATTTATAATGTCCGGGCTTCTTGCACTCAAAGCATATAGGTACTTCCTTCTCCTTTTTTTTTCTTTCTCCTTTTCTTTTTCCTTTCCCTTTTCCTTAGATTGAAACTTCTTCTTGTAGGAAAATTTTCTCCTCTTCATGAATCTTTTAAACTTTCGGGCAAGGAGGGCTTCTTCACCTTCTTCTTCATCATCATCGGACTCTTCAATCGAGGATTCTTCTTGAACATTTGATTTAAAGGCGATCCCCTTCTTCTTTTTTCCAAGTATATTGTTTTCTGTTTCAAGTTTAGCTCATAGGTCATAAGTGATCCTACTAGCTGCTCAAGTGGAAACTTGTCTACATCCTTTGCCTCTTGAATTGCGGTCACCTTTGGATCCCACGACGTTGGTAGTGACCTAAGAATTTTGTTCACAAGATCAGCGTTAGATATGACTTTACCTAGACTCCTCATAGCATTTACAATATTTGTAAAACGTGTATACATATCAGTAATAGATTCATTTGGTTCCATCCGGAACATCTCATATGTGTGCACTAATATATTTATCTTTGTGTTCTTCACTTGATCAGTACCCTCATGAGTAACCTCAAGTGTGTCCTATATTTCTTTGACGGATGTGCATGTAGATATCCTATTGAACTCACTAGGATCTAATGCATAATACAAGAGATTCATTGCCTTAGCATTAATCTCGGATTGTTTAATATCATTTTCATCCCAATTCTCTTCAAGTTTTGGGATGGAAACACCATTAACCACCACCGAAGGAACATAACGACCTTTATCAACTACTTTCCACAAATTGTAATTTATTGAATGCATATAAATTCTCATCCTAGTTTTTCAATAAGTGTAATTTGAACTATTGAAAAATGGAGGTCTGTTTGAGGCTTGTCCCTCAATTACACTAGTACCAATTAGGGTTTCCATAGATCTTTACTCAAGGCGGTAAAGCCTATATATTGAGAACAAGGCTCTGATACCACTTGTTGCACAGAGAGCAACCCAAGAGGGGGGGTGAATTGGGTTTCTAAAAATTATTTAAGGCTAAGCTTGATGAACCAAGTAATATACTTCACAAGACAAGGTATGCAATTCAACAAGGTACAAGAATTTGAAAGTGTGATGCTCTAATATAAAAGTGCAGTGGAAATTAAAAGTAATAAGCAAGAAAGTAATGAGCAAGAGAAAAGAAGACAAGCAAACACAAACACAACAATCTATAGTGGTTCGGAGCCAACCATGCACCTACATCCACTCCCCAAGATCCCCTTGGGAATTCACTATAATCCAATGATTATAGCCGATTAGTTTTCCGGGCTCACTAATCAAACCATGACTTATTTTTACAAGGCTCACAAGTCACAACCTCACTTGGTTTTACGGGCTAACCAAAAACCTAATTGGTTTTCACAAGGCTAACCAAAAACCTCCCTTGGTTTTCCGGGCTAACCAAGAACCTTCATGGTTTTCCGGGCTAACCACCAACCTAACTTGGTTTTCTAATAGGCTAACTAATAACCTTTACAAGATATAAGATGTAGAAATGAAGAATCAATGTAAGCTTTCAATAAAAAGCAAATAAGTCGATATAGCTCGAAGTAGTGTTGCTTTGCTATTGTTGAAGCCTTTTGAATGTCCAAGATTGAATGATCTTCAATGCACTTGATAGCTTTGAATGCTTGGAAGGTTTCCTTCTTGCTTGAGAGTGGTTGAGCTTTGAATGAAGTGGAGTTAAGGCCCTTCTTTTTTCTTTTCTCTTCAAACTCTTTAAAGATATTCAATATAATGAATAATATATCTTCTTGATTTAATTTGAAGCCATTTTATACCTTCCCAAGTCCCCAAAACTGAAATCTAGCCATTATACTTGAAAAACTAGCCATTGAAGGGCATTTGGGAGAGTTTTGTGCTTGAAAAAACTAGCCATTACTGTTGTTAGAACTCCATGTGTCGACACTTCTTCTTCATGTGTCGACACATCAGGTCGGCACATGTTCTTTCTGAGTCAACACAGGTTCAAAATACTCCATTCAGATTCTCTGGAAAAATTAGCTGAGTCGACACATTCTTAGTGGAGTGACACATTGAGTCGACACATTAGGTTCGTGTGTCGACACATCAACTGTTCCTTCAACTTCTGCAAGTTCTGTGGTTTGAAATTCTTAGGCGATGTGTTGATCCATTTGTTGATACTTTGAGTCGACACATAAGGTCTATGTGTCGACACATCATCTGTGCCATTTGAAATTTTGTTGCATGCCGGTTTGAGTCGACACACCATCTTCATGTGTCGACACACGAAGTCATGTGTCGACACCTTGAGTCGACACATAATCAAAATGATGCAGAATCTATTGAACTTGTGCAGGAATATGTCTTCATTTATCTTGGTCATCCATTCAACCAACTCTTTGTGTGTCCAAGTCTAGTTTTGTGCAATCATTCCATTCAAACTTGGTTCTTCAACATAATTGGACTTTATCAAAACTTTGTGAGCATCCTTTAAATGAAAACACACTTAAAGCAAGTCATTAGTCCTCAATTTATACTTAACTATTTTGCTTATCATCAAAATCAATTAGTGGAGTCAACACCGTCGGCCGTTGATGAGAGGACCGATGGTCCCAGCGGCGAGGAGGATTGCCAGAAGTGGCATGATGCTGAGAAGGCCAAAGAGCTGCTTTAGAGGGCCACCCCCGATGATGACGAGTGGTCGGTGAATGAGGCCTCTAGGAGTTCCCTCCACCATCTTCTAGGGGTAAGTGTCACATTTCATTTATTCACTTCGAATTCACCGGTTGCAACTTTCTAACCATGTGTGTCTATCGGCAGCTTGTCAAAGATACCCTGCTGATGGACGGTGGCCTTGGCGTGCTGCTATATCTGAAAGAGCACTTGACCAAGAGGGCCGAAGCAGCAGAGGTGGCGAGGGATAAGGCTTGGGTGGCACTGACGGCCTCCAGAGAGGAGGTACTCTGCTTAAGGGCTATAGCAGAAGAGGTGTCCACCCTGTGGGCCGAGTCAGAGGCCTAGAAGAAGCAGCTTGAAGTCTTGCTGGCCCGGGAAGTGGGCCGGGAGGCTATTTTAAAGAATAAGAAAAGAAGATCAAGGATCTGACTCGCCTGCTCGCCGTCGAGGAGGGGTGCTTGGCCAAATGTGAGACCCGCTCACAAGGCCACCAGGCGGTGCCGGAGAGGTACAAGGGTCTGTTGAAGATGGCCTAAGAGTTACTGAAGACGGTCGCTAAAAAGGCCATTGCCAACTATAAGAGCTCCGAGGACTTCACCAAAGAGATGAAAGAAGTCGGGACTGTTGGCTTCGACTATGGGTATGACGAATGTCTGGGGAAGGTTATTGTAGCCTTCCCAGACCTTGATCTATCATTTCTTCAACCGCCGAAGTCAGCGGAATAGGAGAACTTGGAGGCGGCGGATCCGACTGCCCGAGCGATCGATGCTCCAGTGGAGGCCGTCGTTGAAGTGGCCAGTTCAGACACCCAAGTTGGAGCTGAACCAGAGGTAGCCGAAGGGGCCGAGGGGGCCGAAGCGGCTGCTGCTACTGAGGGGGCCGAAGCGGCTGTTGTCAGTGTACCTCCTGAGGGTCAGACCTAGTCATATGTAAAGGTCTGACCTTCAATTTTGTAAAGAAACCTTTTTAGAACTAATGAAGAACCATTTTCATGATGTCTTATTTTCATGTCTTTGTTACCGACTGACTAGAGCGACCGGGCTCACTTTTCTCTGAAATTTCACTAAGTGAGGACTAGTCGGCTAATCTGAGTGGACAGTCAGACTCCAAGGTAAGCGTCGAGCAGTGGCTCAGGTCGAACTAGATTTCTTTAGGATTTTCGATCTAAGTACTGGTCCGTCGGCTTGTTCGGATCCAAAAGCAGTTGAGACAGCAATCAGACTGTAGCTCAGGCCAGAGCAACGAGCTTAGGAATTTTAACCTAAGTGTTGGTTTGTCGGCTTGTCCGGACCCAGAATTAGTTGAGGGAGTGGTTAGACTATAGCTGAGGCTAGAGCAACGAGCTTAGAAATTTTAACCTAAGTGTTGATCCGTCAGCTTGTCCGGACCCAGAAGTAGTTGAGGCAGCGGTCGGACTGTAGCTCATGCTGGAGCAACGAGCTTAGAGATTTTAACCTAAGTGTTGGTCCATCGGCTTGTCTGGATCCACAAGCAGTTGAGGTAGCGGTCGGACTGTAGCTCAGGCTGGAGCAACGAGCTTAGAAATTTTAACCTAACTGTTGGTCCATCGGCTTGTCCGGATGCAAAAGCAGTTAAGGCAGCGGTTGGATTATAGCTCAGGCTGGAGTAACGAGCTTAGGAATTTTAACCTAAGTGTTGGTCCATCGGCTTGTCCAGACCCAGGGATAGTTGAGGCAGCGGTCGGACTGTAGCTCAGGCCGGAGCAATGAGCTTAGGAACTTTAACCTAAGTGTTGGTCTGTCGGCTTGTCCAGACCCGGAAGCAGTTGAGGCAGCGGTCGGACTGTAGCTCAGGCCGGAGCAACGAGCTTAGGAATTTTAACTTAAGTGTTAGTCCATCAGCTTGTCCGTACTGGGCTATCTTGGAGCCTCTGCCGACCAGAGTCGGACTTTTGGAAGTGGGCTACCCTGGAGCCTCTGCCGATCAGAGTCAGACTTTCGAAAGTGGGCTACCCTGGAGCCTCTGCCGACCAGAGTTGAACTTTCGGAAGTGGGCTGCCATAGAGCCTCTGTCGATCGGAGTTGGACTTTCAGAAGTAGGCTGCCCTAGAGCCTCTACAGACCGGAGTCGGACTTTCGGAAGTGGGCTGCCCTAGAGCCTCTACCGACCGGAGTCGGACTTTCGAATGTGGGCTGCCCTAGAGCCTCTGCCGACTGGAGTTGGACTTTCAGAATTGGACTGCCCTAGAGCCTCTGCTGACCAGCGTCGGACTTTCAAAAGTGGGCTACCTTAGAGCCTCTGCCGACCGGAGTCGGACTTTTGGAAGTGGGTTGCCCTAGAGCCACTGCTGACCGAAGTCAGACTTTCGAAAGTGGGCTGCCCTAGAGCCTCTGCCGACTGGAGTCAGACTTTTGGAAGTAGGCTGCCCTAGAGCCTCTATCGACACGAGTCAGACTTTTGAAGGTGGGTTGCCTTAAAGGCTCTACCGACCAGAGTCAAACATTCGGAAGTGGGCTGCCCTTGAGCCTCTACCGACCGAAGTCAGACTTTCGGAAGTGGGCTGCCCTAGAGCCTCCGCCGACTAGAGTCAGACTTTCGGAAGTGGGCTACCTTAGAGCCTCTGCTGACCAGAGTTGGACTTTCGAAAGTGGGCTGCCCTTGAGCTTCTACCGACCGGAGTCAAACTTTCGAAAGTGGGCTGCCCTAGAGCCTCTACCGACCAGAGTCAAACTTTCGCGAGTGCTTCATAGAAGAATTGTAGACTTTATTGATAATACTTGCAGAGGTTGTCTACATTCCATGGACACGCCATCCGTCGTCCATCCAAATATTCAAGTCGGTAGGTGCCGGCTCGAACCACTTCAATAACTCGATAAGGTCATTCCCAATTTGGGGAAAGCTTGCCTTTCTTGGTCAACCTCAAAATTTCCGTCCTTCGCAAGACTAGGTCTCGACTCAGAAAGCTCGCGCCTTGACTCGTGAGTTATAATATTTCGCCATCTTCTGGCGGTAGACCACCATCTTCATGCTTGTCCGAAGTCTAGTTTCTTTGAGCAAGTCCAAGTCAGCCCTTCGCTATTCGGAGTTGGCCGGTTTGGCTTAGTGGTCAATCCGCAGAGATTGAAGAGAGGTCTCAACAGGGATGACGGCTTCGCTTCCATAAGTGAGGTTGAATGGGGTTTCGTCGGTTGACGTTCTGGTGGTCGTCCGATATGCCCATAATACTGAGTGGAGTTCCTCCATCCAAAGCCCCTTAGCCTCATTCAGTCGGGTCTTCAACCCGTGCAAGATTATCCGATTGGTGACTTCAGCCTCTCCATTGCACTAAGGATGGCCGACCGACATGAGTCGGTGAGAGATATGATATTGCTGACAAAAATCTTGAAACTTAGAGTTGTCAAAATATCTTCCATTGTCAGTAATAATCTTCCGAGAAATCCAAACCAAAAGATGATGTTATTCCGAACGAAGTTCTCCACCTTGACCTCTGTTATCTGTGCTAGTGGTTCGGCCTCCACCCACTTGGTGAAGTAGTTGATGGCCACAAGCAAAAATTTTCGTTGCCCGGATGCCGGGGGGAAGGGTCCCAAGATATCCATCCCCCACTATGTGAACAGCCATGGGGCAGTGATCAAAGATAGCTCACTAGCAGGCCTCCTTTGAATAATGGAGTACTTTTGACACACGTAGCACCTTCGGATGAAGTCTGACACGTCCTTCTGAATGGTAGGCTAGTAGTACCCCTATCGGATGATCTTGTAAGCAAGGATCTTCCTCTGAGGTGGTCACCGTAGATGCCTTCATGGACTTCTCTGAGTGCATAGTCGGCATCTATCAACCCCAAGCATTTCAACAGCAGTTGTGAGAATGATTGCTTATACAGGACACCGTCAAGGACGATGTACTTAGAGGCCGTCGAGCACACTCGCTTGGCCTCCATCGGATCTTCAGGAAGAGTTCCCTTAGTCAGGAAAGCAAGGATAGGATCCATCCAAGAAGTTTCTTGTTCCACCTGGTGGACCTTGGTCGACTCTTTCGCAATACTTGGGTGCTGCAGATGCTCCACAAAAGTTCGGTCAAAAGTACCAATGGCAGCCGTAGCCAATTTTGATAGAGCGTTTGCCCGAGAGTTCTGCAAACGAGGTATTTGGAGGATTTCGAAAAATCTTAGCCGAGAGATAAGGTTTTGTACCTTGTTTAAGTATTTTGCCAGGGTCGGATCCCTCACTTCAAATTCTCCCTTTACTTGATTAACCATAAGTTGGGAGTCGGAGAAGACTCTGAGTTGGCTGACGCCCAGTTCATTGATGATTCATAGCCCTGCGAGGAGGGCTTCGTACTCCACCTGATTGTTTGACACCTAAAATAAAAAATGCAATGCATACTCTAGGTTCTCTCCATCCGGGTCAGCCAGGATCAGTCCAGCCCTGTAGCCCGTAAGGTTGGACGCTCCGTCCACATGGAGGGTCCAGGCTGGTTCAGCTTCGTAGATGGCATCACTTCAGGTACTTTGGTCATTTGAGGAGGTGTCTCCTGTCTCCATGTACACTCTACAATGAAGTTAGCAATTACCATGGCCTTCAAGGTGGATCATGGCTGGAAAGAGATATCAAATTTGCCTAGCTTGATAGCCAACTTGGCGAGCCAACCAGATGTGTCTCGGCTCCGAAGGATTGCCTTGAGGGGTTGGTCGGTCATCACCATAATTGAATGTGCCTGGAAATATGATCGGAGCCACTTGGCGGACGTGACCAAAGAATATATCAACTTTTGCATCTTAGGGTACCTTGTTTCAATGTCGTGGAGGACTTTGCTAGTATAATAGATAGGCTTCTATTATCCATCCTCTTCGACTCGCACGAGGACGACGCTGATCGCTTTGTCCGATGCCGAAAGATAGAGGTACAAACGTTCCCCTTCCATCAGCTTGGCCAGCAATGGAGGGTTCTTCAAGTACTCCTTTAGGGCTTCTAAAGCTGATCGACATTCATCAGTCCAAACAAAACTTTCTGACTGGCATAGGGTTTTGAAGAATTGCAGAGACTTTTCAGCCGAATGGGAAATGAAATGACTGAGAGAGGTGATTCGGCCGGTGAGCTCTTGCACCTGCTTTTTGTTGGTTGGATGTGCCATCCCAGTGATGGCCTTTATCTTGTTGGGGTTCACTTCAATTCCCCTCTGTGTGTCCAAAAAAATAAGGAACTTGCCAGAGGTTATCCCTAAAGTATACTTCGTGGGATTCAGCTTCATCTGATGGTGCCTGAGTGCGTCAAAGGATTCTCGCAAGTTCCTGATGTGGTCGGCCTTATGGAGACTCTTCACTATCATGTCATTCACATAGGCCTCCATGTTTCTGCCCAGCTAACCTTCAAACACTCGGTTGATCAGCCTTTGACAAGTGGCACCGACGTTCTTCAAGCTGAAGGGCATCATCCGATAGCAGTACAGACCCTTGTCGGTGATAAAGGCGGTCTTCTCCTCATCTTTCGATGCATCTTGATTTGGTTGTAGCCGGAGAAGGCATCCATAAAGCTGAGAAGCTGGTGGCCGGCCGTGGCATCCACCAGCTGATCAATCTTGGGCACTGGAAAGCCGTCCTTTGGACAAGCCATGTTGAGGTCGGTGTAATCTACATAGATTCTCCATTTCTCATTGGCCTTCTTCACCATAACAACATTCGCTAGCCACTCAGGGTAGTGGACTTCCCTGTTGAAGCCAGCATCACAAAGCTTCTTCACTTCCTCATTGACGGCTTTCTACCTTTCGGCGGCAAAGCTTCTCTTTTTCTATCGGATAGGTCGGTAGGTTAGATCCACCTTGAGCTGGTGAGTGATGACCTTCGATGGTATTCCGGGCATGTCCGATGCTAACCAAGCAAAGACGCATGCATTACTCTTGAGGAAGCCAATTAGTTCTGACTTAATGTCTTTGCTGAGGGAACCTCCAATCTGAAGGACTTTGGTGGGATCGTCCTCCCGAAGGGGGACAAATAGAATCCTTTCTCCTGGTTGACCAAGGCCATCGGCCTCAGCCCTCGGGTCAAGTTTCTCCAGAGTGGGACGGCCTTCTGACTGTTGGTTCAGAATGGTCAGACACTGTCTGGCCATCTGACGGTCTCCCCTCATCACTCCGACCCCGCTCCTGGTCAGAAATTTTGCCAATAAATGATAAGTGGACATAATGGCTCTGAATTTGTTAAGGGCCGGTTGGCCCAAGATAGCATTGTAAGGCGAGGGTGTCCGAATGACCACAAAGTTGATAGGGAGGGTTTTTTGGAAAGGCTCCGTCCCGATCATCACAAGGAGAACTATCTCCCCTTCTACTACAACGGAGTTACCCCCGAAGCCTGTCAGTGGCACGGGGGATTCCTGCAGCATGGACCTGAACAAATTCATTATCACAAAAGCATCATACAACAACACCTCTGTTGAGCTTCCATTATCAATAAATATTCTCCTTACATCATAGTTGGCAATCAATACCGACACGACTATAGGATCATTTTCAAAAACATGAATCTCCAGAAGATCTTCATCAAAGAAGGTGATCGCATTGTGGTGGGGACACCTGAGGCACCAGAATAAGACAGAGGCTTTTTCAACCCTCTGTAAATTGATCAATAAATTATGAGTCCATCTGTAATAAGGGCTTAGCTCATCTGAGTCCATTTTAGTTGTTATTTGAGTATTTTTAGTTATTATTTCAGTTCTGTACTAGTCAGCTCATGTTGAGCTAGTTCAGTCCAATGCTAGTCAGCTCATGTTGAGCTAATTTTATTTTTTTGAGTCCTATCCAAGCATACTGAAGACTCAAGACTATATCATACAAGTGAAGACCAAGTCCAACTAGATTGAATACATGGAAGTATAGCACAAGTCCAACCCAGCTTGAAGATTTGAAGACCCCAAGAGGAAAATTCAGAAAACTCTGATTTCTTGCAGATGCCCTCCAGATGCCCAGATTCCCTTCCAGATGCCAAAGTATATTCATAGATAAGGGCATCCAAGATTCCAGAGGTCCATCTGCATCCTAGCCCAAAGAAATCAAGCCCAGGTGCCAAGCCCAAGCCCCTAAGAAGCAAGATACCAGGGAATATTCCTGCTACCTGGCTACCATGCCACCCCAGCTTCCAGAGGCCCAAACCCATGCACCCGAGCCCCTTTGGGCTGGCCTTTTGCTGCTCCTAGAAGCCCAACACGCCCCCCTAGGCGTCCTTGGGGTCTTGACCAAGTCAAGAAAATCTTTAAGTATTTTTCTACCTAATATTTCCTTATTTTCTAGCTAGGGTTTGAGAGAGAAAAGGATTCTTATGTAAAGACTTATGTACCCTTACTTGGAGCCCAAGGTTAAGGGTCTATTTAAGGGACCCTAGCCTCTTGTATGAGGAGAATTTTTGATGAATGAAAACCTTGAGTTCTTCTATTGAGTGGTGTGATACCCTGCTGTGTGCATAAAGGGGTTTGTGAGAGTTCTTCTTCCCGGTGTTTGCAATCATCTTCCTGCTGCCAACAAACCCTCCAGATCCCTGGATGCCCACTCCAAAGAAGCCTTCCCTTGCTGTTTTTACTTTGTTTTCTTGTTCCTTTGTGAGCTTTCTAACCCCTGACAGGTCGTTTGCAGGTCCCTGAGTTCCTACGAATCCAACGACTCCAGCCAAGCCTCAATCGGATCACCGAGCAGAAAGCCGGGTATCCGCGGGTCTTTGGCTCGGTTTTCCAGGCCGCATCCATCGAGGAACGAGAGACCCCTTTACTGTGATCTTCACAGACATTATCAGGTACACCCCTCTACCTCCAGTAGTTTTATTGTAGGAGAACTTGCCCTAACCGAGGCTTCTCCGCCCCGGCGGTCCTTATTTGCTACTTTTCTAGGTCCTAATCTGCATGCTGATCTTCAAAAATTCATACAAAATTCTCTACAAATAATTTTGATCTAAAATTTAGGAATTAATCACCTAACTCAATATGTAAAACATACAAAAAAAAATTGCATGCATATTAGTTCCCCATCATTTGGTATCAGAGCTTAGATTAGGGCTTGTTTTCTGCAATTTTTCAGTCCATATATACTCTATTATTTTAATTATTTCTCCCTGATAAAAACTCCAAAAATTATGAAATTTATTTTTGGATTCACCATAATTCACAGTAATTTTAGAAATTTCTGTAGATTTTATTATGGCCTGTGAATTTTCTTCAAGCCGAAATACATCCTACAAAGTTTCAGCTCTGTTTTATTCAGCAAGACAAGTTTGGAAGTTTTAGATTTTTGTTTAGCAATTTTTGCATATTTTTTAATTTTAGTATATTTTCTGCATATTAGGCCATGATTTGCAAGTTTTCTTCTATTTAAAAAAATACCAAAAAAAAAATTACATATTCTCAAAAAATACCAAAAAAAAAATATCTAAACCCTAATTTGCATCCTCATCTGCCTGCCATCATTGCATAATTTACTTTTAAGGGCACTCTTGCTATATCAGATAAGGGGAGGAGTTGATAACGTCTCCTTAGCCCAAAACCACATCCCTTGCATTCAGTCCAAGCCTTAACCTAAAATTAATTAGACTTAATTTGCCCTAGTGGGCTAGGGACACCAACTGGTCGGGTCCGGACTAGTGTTAGATCACTGTGTTAAGTTAACCTGTGTGTGCCTTGTGCTCAGTGTCTAGAATGGTGGTTTAGGGATTCAATCCCGAAGGGCTTGTGTGCTGGTCCGCCTACCTGGCCAATCTCTGATTGGTGTCTAGGATTGGCAATCAGGGACCTAACACTCCCCTTACACCTGCCTGGCTGAGTACAGGGTTACTATAGGCTAGTTTGCCACCTGATTGAGCATCTAGTTTGGACTCTAGGTCTAGTCAGCTATAGTCAGTCTGATCGAGTCTTGCATGAGCACTAGATCAGGAGTTTCATATCACCCACCTCCTTCACAAATGTCTGAACCCATGGAAAATTTACAAGCCCAAATAAAAGCCCTAGCTGATCAAATGGTCCAGATGGCTACCCAGATAACTACCCAGATGACCCAGTTAACTCAGTCTCGTATTCAAACCAATGATAGAATTGACCATCTTGCCAATAGGTTTGATCAGTTAAAAGTCCGGGTAGGGACCCCAGAAAAAAACCATGGGTCACAGTCTGAGCCAGATCCTAATTCCCCTCAACCTAGGAGGACCCCAAACCCTAATCCATACCCTGAGGTCGAACCTAGGAGAGCCCCTCATCCTGACCCATACTATAACCCTCAGCCTAGGAGGACCCCAGACCCTGACCCATACCAAGAGGTCGAACCTAGGAGAGCCCATCGTCATGACCCAATCCCTAAGGTTAGTCCTAGAAGACCCAATCAGGATTTTATAGACTAGAAAGATAGATCTTATTTACCCTCTCCCTATAAGCCTAGTATACCCACAACCTATAGATCTTATGACTCCAAATCCTATGAACCTAGAACCTATGAATCCATAACCTATGAACCTAGATCCTATGACTCTAGATCCCATGATCATAGATCCTATGCACCCACACCCTATGAGCCTAGTAGACCCAACACCCAATATTCTGACCCATATAGGGAGTCCAACCCTAGGAGAACCCAATATTCTGACCCATATAGGGAGTCCAATCCTAGGAGAACCCAGTATTCTGACCCATATAGGGAGTCCAACCATAGGAGGACCCAATATCCTGACCCATATAGAGAGCCCAACCTTAGGAGGACTCCATACCATGATCCATCCTTAGAACCTGACCATAGAACTGACCCAAAATCCTATGACCCCAGATCCTATAATCCCATGACCCATAGATCTGCACCCTTGTCCTATGAGCCCAGAGAATCCATAACCCCTAAATATCAGCCTAGTATTAGTCAGGTTTCCCTTAGTCAATTTGAACCCCATAGGATTAGCACCCCTAAAAATGAGCCCAGTAGTGAGCCACTACCCCTTAGGCAACCTGAACCTACTAGGATTAGTGTCCATAATCAGAGACCAGAACCTAACCAATTTCCTGCTAGCCGACCTTCTCCAACCATTCCTGAGATTCACAAGGCTTACATTAACACGGAAGTGTACGAAGCTGATGTGAGCCTAGTGGATGAGTATGAGGGAGAAGAGGAGACACCTTTAGTAGACCTAGAATTAGCTGACCCAGTAGATACCCAGGTAGAAACCAACCCAGAGCTAGTTGACCTTGACCATATCCAACCTAAAGCTATAATGGAAGAACAAATAGAGGAAGAGAACCTAGGTACTGCTACTAGAGCCTTACCTGAGAAACCATAGAGGAGAGCCAAATTATAGAGTCTAGTCCTAAAATACAAGAACCAGAAGAATTTATTAAGGACCTGATCTCTTTGAATCAGTACCCTCAGGATGAGTCTCCTCCTATAGTTTCCATTAAGGACCTCTTTCCTGAGATTAATAACCCATCCTTCCATTATACAAACCCCGTAGATATATCGCAACCCCATAAGGTTAACCTCATTAGTCTAGGATTAGTCCCTGACATGCCTTCTTTGATTCTACTTTATCCAACTAACCCAGAACCTTTTTGTCCACCCTACCAGAGTAATTCTGAACCCACTTCCTATTTTCTACCCTTTCCTGAGTTTTCTCATGTGTCTAGAACTATTAGGTTACATTTTGTTGAGGTTACTAGGTTGCAAGGATCCATAGAGCCCATCCCATTTGCTACCTACTTTTGGCAGACCCTCTGGCACTTATTAGGAGTTACTAGCAAATTTTCTTCTGCATGTCATCCATCAACCATGACTCATGCCCCTATGCCCAAGTGGTAATTAAGACCTAATAAACCTTTTAGTCGAGTCTGCTAGGTGTAGGTTTGAGTCCTTGCATCATCTTGTTAGGAGTCTGCATGTGCCTAGCATGTTCACCACCTGCACTAATGTTAAAACAACTGGCTAATTCCCGAAGATGGATCAAAAAAATTTGATGTAGTGGATTTTATCTTGGTTAGGCTTAGGCCTAAAAGAAGCTTCATGCTCGCAGGCCGGACCTTTTAAAGTGATAGAGAAGGTTGGATCAAATGCCTAGGTGTTAGACTTGCCTTCGGATTTGGGCATTAGTTCTACCTTCAATATTACAGACCTGGTTGAGTATAGGGAACCGGCAGCGCTACCTAGTGAGGCCTTTGGACCTATTCCTTTTCATTGTGAGTGACCCTAACCTAGAGTGTCCACAAACAAATTTGGCCTGAGAGAGGAGAACGGATCGAGCGTATCCTGGACAATCAAGCCATCACGACCCAGGGCCATGACTATCAACACTTCTTGGTCTGATGGCAAGGCCGCCAGAGTCGGACGATTCATGGATTTCTCGAGAGGACTTGCAACGCCTCAACCCAGACCTTCTCGAGAGATATGTGAGCCAATCTGACCTTCACTCGACAAGGTCGAGTTCCTCCCACCCCGGGAGAATTGGTGGGGACACCTGAGGCACCAGAATAAGACAGAGGCTTTTTCAACCCTCTATAAATTGATCAATAATTTATGAGTCCATCTGTAATAAGGGCTTAGCTCATCTGAGTCCATTTTAGTTGTTATTTGAGTATTTTTAGTTGTTATTTCAGTTCTGTACTAGTCAGCTCATGTTGAGCTAGTTCAGTCCAATGCTAGTCAGCTCATGTTGAGCTAATTTTATTTTTTTGAGTCCTGTCCAAGCATACTAAAGACTCAAGACTATATCATACAAGTGAAGACCAAGTCCAACTAGATTGAAGACATGGAAGTATAGCACAAGTCCAACCCAGCTTGAAGATTTGAAGACCCCAGGAGGAAAATTCAGAAAACCCTGATTTCTTGCAGATGCCCTCCAGATGCCCAGATTCCCTTCCAGATGCCAAAGTATATTCATAGATAAGGGAATCCATGATTCCAGAGGTCCATCTGCATCCTAGCCCAAAGAAATCAAGCCCAGGTGCCAAGCCCAAGCCCCTAAGAAGCAAGATACCAGGGAATATTCCTGCTACCTGGCTACCAGGCCACCCCAGCTTCCAGAGGCCCAAACCCATGCACCCGAGCCCCTTTGGGCCAGCCTTTTGCTGCTCCTAGAAGCCCAACACGCCCCCCTAGGCATCCTTGGAGTCTTGACCAAGTCAAGAAAATTTTTAGGGATTTTTCTACCTAATATTTCCTTATTTTCTAGCTAGGGTTTGAGAGGGAAAAGGATTCTTATGTAAAGACTTATGTATCCTTACTTGGAGCCCAAGGTTAAGGGTCTATTTAAGGGACCCTAGCCTCTTGTATGAGGAGAATTTTTGATGAATGAAAACCTTGAGTTCTTCTATTGAGTGGTGTGATACCCTGCTATGTGCATAAAGGGGTTTGTGAGAGTTCTTCTTCCCGGTGTTTGCAATCATCTTCCTGCTGCCAACAAACCCTCAGATTCCTGGACACCCACTCCAAAAGAAGCCTTCCCTTGCTATTTTTACTTTGTTTTCTTGTTCCTTTGTGAGCTTTCTAACCCCTGACAGGTCGTTTGCAGGTCCCTGAGTTCCTACGAATCCAACGACTCCAGCCAAGCCTCAATCGGATCACCGAGTAGAAAGCCGGGTATCCGCGGGTCTTTGGCTCGGTTTTCCAGGCCGCATCCATCGAGGAACGAGAGACCCCTTCGCTGCGATCTTCACAGACGTTGTCAGGTACACCCCTCTACCTCCAGTAGTTTTATTGTAGGAGAACTTGCCCTAACCGAGGCTTCTCAGCCCCGGCGGTCCTTCTTTGCTACTTTTCTAGGTCCTAATCTGCATGCTGATCTTCAAAAATTCATACAAAATTCTCTACAAATAATTTTGATCTGAAATTTGGGAATTAATCACCTAACTCAACATGTAAAACATACAAAAAAAAATTGCATGCATATTAGTTCCCCATCACATTGGAGCCCCTTGACCTTTTAGCATATCGGGCCCATCCTCATAACTTCCTCTGGACCGTCGATGCAACATGCCGACATCCCTGCCAGTCATCCTCTGATTGGGGAGCTCCATCCCCTCTAAAGGGTTTCTGGTATTTGATGCTTTGGCCCGATCCGATGGGGTTGGACGTACTTGCAAGGTACCCCCTCCGGATGAGGTCTTCAATGGCATCTTTCAACTGTAGGCACTCTTTAGTACTGTGCCCGTGGTCCCTATGGAACCGACAAAATTTATCTTTGTTTCTTTGGGTAGGAGGTCCCCTCATCGATCGAGGCCTTTTCAGAAAGGTCTCGTTCTCAATCTCCAAAAGGATCTTCTCTCTTGGCAGGGATAGAGGCGCATAAGCCTTGAACCTCTAGGAGAAATCCCTCAGCTTCGGACTTCAGCGTTGGGCTGACCATCGGTTATCACTTGGAGGTCAGACTTCAGGATCCTTATCACTTCGCTTCTTGGGGGTCGGCCTTCCCTCTGCTTGATGTCGGCCGGCCACTTGCTCTTCTGCTAGATCATACTTATGTGCTATGGCCATGAGTTTGTTGTAGCTTATCGAAAGTTTCTTGTCCAGGGAGAAAGTCAGCCTAGACGAGCGGAGCCCTCACTTGAAGGCTACATCGCCATAGCCTCATTCAAGTTCGGGACTTCCATTGCCACTGAGTTGAAACGGGACATGAAATCCCGAAGAGTCTCTCCCTCCTTTTGCAGCATGAGGAAGAGGCAGTCGGTATTCCTCGGGATCTGACTGCAGGTCCTGAAATGGAAAAAAAAGATGATTCGAGTTGAGAAAAGGAGTGGATCATACCTGGACGGATTATGGAGAACCACATCCGGACGGTCTTCTTAAGGGTGGCAGGGAAGGCGATGTAGTGAGGGCGTCAGAGGCACCTTGTACCATCATATGGGCTTTCTATGTGCCCAGATGGTCTATCGGGTCGGTGGTACCGTCGTAGGGGTCCACCTACAGAATCTTGAAGTGGTGGGAAATCATCTCTACCAGAATCTCGTCAGAGAATGGGGGACGGGTGTCGTATACCTATCCCCCTTCGGCCTTCTGCCGGAGGGCAATTCAGTAATGCGCTCCTTCATGCGTATGATCTTGCTGGCATTGTCCCTTGGGGCTTCGGCAGTAGGCTGACTGCCGACCGGGAGGGATTCGATGCAGGATGGCAAAGCAGACCTTGCCCTTTTGCCATCGGCACGATCGCCCAATGACCTTTTGCCATCGGCACGATCGCCCAATGACCTCCGGGGATCCACAACGATGCGAGAACAATGTTGAGGGACCTCCGGCCATTGACTTCCCTTAGCAGCAGTTGGAGGATTGGTGCAGGAAATAGCTGGTAGTTGCTGCCGGTTGTCAGCTGCTTCCAGGAAATGTTGAACAGCAGCAGTAAGCATTTTGATGCGATTCACTAATGTCTGGAACTGCTGCAACCCCAGTGTGATGGTAGGTTTAGTGGCAGTAGCGGCGATGGCGGCGATATCATTCTTCTGGGAGGTTCCTCAGACCTGGAAGGGGAGATACCTCTTCTAACAGTGGCGTTTGGAGCTCTTCCCTTAGCCATTTTGTAGCAGGGGTGATGGATTCCTCCTTTTAGAGAGGGAACAACCCCCTTCCTCTAGCGCCAATCTTTTGCAGCGTCAACTCCTAGATCGGGGTCGGCTGGATGTGCTGGAGCGCTCCTTTCCTGGGTGAACCTGCAACAAAGTCCCTAAGGGCGCTGGTGGTGTTCCAGCGGGGGACCCTCCGATGCCTAAGTTAGCAGGGGGTTGAAGATAATAGAATAGAGGAATTAATGAAAGAATAGTGTATGGAGAGGGAAGAGCCCTTCTACCTTCAAACGGGGTCCCCCAAGTTCCTTATATAGGCATGGAATAGTCCAAAATTCGTTAGGGAAGAGGCTAAGAAAGACAGGTCAGTCCCTAGGAGAATCTGGAGAGTTGCCACTTGGCATGCAGATACGGCGACATCGTGGAAGTAGTGGAGCAGGGCTGTTGGGATGGCAGGATCCCGCAATAACAGAAAGGTGCTTCTGGAATTCCCTGGATGCTAAGGCATGCTTGTCGGACGTCGACCAAGGGTAAGCCGGTCGGCCGGACCAAAGGCCAAACCTCTTAAGAAAAGTGATGGGCCGGACCTCAGCAGGAGAGGGTCGGGCCAGACCCTAGCAGGAGAGGGTCAGGTCGGACCCTAGTAGGAGAGGGTCGTTCGGGCCCCGGCTCCAATGGGTCGGACCTCTGAAGGAGATGGACGGGTTGAACCCCAGCAGGAGAGGGTCGTTTGGACCTCTGCTCCGTGGGTCGACCTCTGAAGGAAATGGACGGGCTGGACCCTAGAAGGAGAGGGTCGTTCGGACCTCTACTCCGGTGGGTCGGACTTCTGAAGGAGTAGCAGTCGGAGCCTTAAGGAGTGGCCAGATCGGACCGCAAGAATGGGTCGGTTCTGGCTGAGGGTGACCCGTCAAGGTATAGCAGGTCCAATGGTTAGTTATTCATCAACAGATCCAAAAATTGGGTGTTCATCGGGCTATTGGAATTACCATTCCTAATATGATGGCTTAGTGTGACTCTCTTAATGATAGTCAGGTGTGCTGGTCAAAGTCGGGCTTGACTATTCGTTGGTTGGAAGTATTGAATTTTGTCATGTTAATGGTTGGACCTAACCGGGACCTTCAATACGAGGCCTAAAGGCCGATTGAAGTGCATCTTGGGGCAAAATCTAAATACTAGAAGTTACTTGGAGAAGTAATTGATTAAAGAACTACCTTTAGATGCATATGGATGGGTTGGCCAAAGTTGGGCTCATGTGTTGTCTATTGGGTTCCAGTACCTACTAAGGAATTAAAGTAATTCCTTAGATTGGAGGTAGAGGCTACTAGTCTGAACAAAATAGTGGGAGGGCCTTTGACTAAAGTCCATGTCTTTGGGTTAATAATTCATATATACTAATAAGTTTTGGTTTTCCTTTATGATGTCTACCAACTTGTCACTTTGATCTCTCCTCGATAAAGAGAAGCTCAAGGGTTCCAACTTTGATAGCTAGTATCGAAGGCTCAGGATTATCCTGGAGCATGAACGGATCTTAATATGATATCGGATCCAGTGCCTGAAATCCCTGCTCCCAATGCTTGGGGTTCCATCAGTGACACTTATCATAGTGGCTCTCTGATAGGACCACTATTTGATGCATCATGTTGGTAGCAATGAACAATGAGTTCAGTCACAAATTCGAGGAAGCCCAGTCTAAGGAGATCCTTCAAAAGTTGAAAGAGTCCTGCGGTACACCAGATGATGTTTAGAGGTACAGGGTCTCCTGTGCTATCTATAATGTGCGGATGCTTAATGGAGCCTCGTCACTAATCATGTATTGTATAGGATTGAGATGATTGAGTGCCTGGGCAAGCTCGGATGTTCCTTGCATGAATAGCTTGGAAAAGATGTGATACTAAATTCCCTGCCCTCTTCTTATCTAGTCTTTCTCGATCATTTTAAAATGAATAAGCCTGCAGTTAACTACCATGGTCTGTTGAGGTTATTGCAGATTATGAGAAAGACCACCAACTGAATAAAGGGATGGTAAATCTAGTGGGATGATCCTCTACAAGGCGTCGTCCCTTTAAGAAAGGGAAAAAAAAATAAAGGGAAGAAGGTGCAAAATGCTTCTAGGCCCAGTTAGGTCAAGAAGGTGAAGGCTGATAAGAGCCAGGCGGAGTGCTTCTTCTATAAGAAGCAGGGTCATTGGAAGAGGAATTGTCCTCTTTATATTGCATCCCGTGACCCGAACAGGTCTAAGAAGAAGAAGCAGCAGGATAGTGCTGGACAAGGTATTTATATTATAACACCTTGTAGTTTATCTATCTGCGATACTACTAACTGGTATTGGATATTTGAAGTCCAATTCACATTTGCAATTCTTTGTAGAGACTTCAAGTTAGTAGGAGATTCAACGATGGTGAGAGATCCTTGAACATGGGAAATGGAAGCTAAGTTCTAGTCCTTGCATTAGGAACCCTCAAATTAGTTTTCGAGTCTTGTACAATCATTTTGAATGAGTGTCATTATTGTCCATCTTTCATTTTGAATGTCATTTCTGTAGGCCAATTGGCCATGTATGGTTATGAACTATCAATAAAGAATAACATTTGCAAAATCATTTGAAATGATTCTGTTATGATGAATGGATACATGAATAATGGCATTTATGTACTATCATGACCTATTGTGTAGTATACACATCTAGCAAATGCCCTAGGATAGATAATATTAGCGATTCTATCTATGGCATTGTAGGCTAGGTCATATCAACAAGAATAGGATAAATAGGTTGAAAAGCGAGGGTCTTCCCGAGATTAGTGAATGTGATTCGCTACCAAGCTATGAGTTCTATGTTCTTGGAAAGATGACAAAATCACTTTTACTGGAAAAGGTGAATGAGCCAAAGAAATTCTAAGTTTGGTACATACTGATATATGCAAACCTATGAATATTAGTGCTAGAGGTGGGTAAAATTATTTCATTAGATTTGTAGACAACCTTTCGAGGTACGGTTATGTCTTCTTGATGAGAGATAAATTTGAATCATTTGAAATGTTCAAACTATATCCTAATGAAGTAGAAAAACAAACTAGAAAGTATATCAAAACCCTTCAATCAGATCCAGGTGGTGAATATCTTTCCGATGATTTTTTGACGTATCATGAGTAGAATGGATTCTCTCTCAATGGACACCTCTAGGGACACCTCAGTTAAATGGAGTGTCTGAAAGGAGGAATTGAACCCTGTTAGACATGGCTTGGTCCATGATGGGCTTTGCTTCTCTATCACTATCCTTTTGGAGATATGCTCTAAAGTCAGCGTGCTACCTTTTAAATATGGTTCTGAGTAAGTCCATTAGCAAAACCACATATAAGATATGGACTGTGTTGACCCCTAAAGTGATTTTGATGATAATAAAATATTGGAGCATACATTTGGTTATCTAACAACTCTTCAATTGATTGACAAGTTTTTGTAGGACAACTACATCGACACATTTTTCAATTCCTACAATCTTTAATATTTTGTGTTGAGTTGTAAAATACTTAGATTCTTGTAAAGAAGAACCCTACAAAAAATTTCCTGTTAAAATCAGTTAAAGGGTTACTTCTACTAGTCCTTCTTGCTTCAAGTTTTCTTGAATTTATTGTAAGTAGTGCTTGAAGAAGATTGTTAAAGCTTGGGACAAGTGTTCTGGAAGTTTGAAGCTGATCTAGCTGAAGAACCACCTTCGAGCCGACTGGATGAACAACCCAGCCGACTCTGGCACTAGCAATGAAGACAAGTTCTTTGGCACGCAGATCCAGCCGACTGGCACCAACGTCTAGCCGACTCATCCAGAACAAGGTTGAGAACATTCTGAGATTCTCAGGAATCCAGTCGACTAGATTTAGATCCAGCCGACTCATCCAGAACTTAGTTGAAAATGGTCCGAGAAGCCTCTGAGATTCCAGCCGACTGGAATTCAGCCCAGCCGACTCATCCAGAGTGAGGTATTTTTTCAACTGTGGAAGCTAGCCGACTGGCACTCAGCCCAGTCGACCCGAACTTCATCCGAGCCGACTCGAAGTTTGTCCGAGCTGACTGGAATGATGGGGTCACCTCCAATGGCTAGTTCTAGTTCTTAGTTTTTGAATTCCAAAAGTGCTCCAATGGTAACCTGTCACCTCCTAATAGTCTACAACGTTCAAAATCATGGGAAGGTAGTTGAAGTCTCTATAAATAAGGTATGAGAACATCCTTGAAGAGGCTAATGATTTATTGAGCATTTATTGAACACTTATTGAAGTGAAGTGAGAGAGCACTAGAGCTTTAAAGATTACCTTCAAGCCTACAACAACTCTTACCAGAAGCTTGAAGCACCTTTTGAGGAAAAGCAAGGAAGCCTTTGAAGTGCATTGAAGAGCATTCAGTGGATCTTCACTCGAGCTGCATTGGCAACCACCCAGACAACAGAGTTTGTCTTTATTGTTGCTTTTCTTATTCTATCTTTTAGAATATCTGGGTTATTGGTGAGCCCTGTTGTAAAAATCAAATAGGTTACTTTGGTGAGCCTAGCTAATAACCAAAGTGTAGAGGTTTTAGGTGAACATGTAAAAACCTAGCCTGGGTTATTGGTGAGCCCTATTGTAAAAACTAAATAGGTTACTTTGGTCAGCCTTTAAAACCAGAGTGTAGAGGTTTCTTTGGTGTGCCTAGCTAAAAACCAAAGTGTAGAGATTTTAGGTGAACCTATAAAAACCTAGCTTGGATTTCTTTGGTGAGCCCGGTTTCAAAAACCAAAGTGTAGAGGTTTGGATTGTGAGCCTGCAAAACATTCGACTGTATTCCGATTTCGGGGATATAGTGGAAATCTCGAGTGGTGAACTTGGGTAATGGACGTAGGAACTGGGTTGCTCCGAACCACTATAAATCTGCTTTGTTTGTATTGTGTTTGCTTTATCTTTTAGCTTCTGCTTTTTTTCTCTAATTAACACAGCACCTAATCACTAATTGGAATTAATTGTGCACATACTTGCAAAATTTTATAATTCCCAATTCATCCCCCCTCTTGGGACTAAGCCACCTGGGCAACAACTGGTATCAGAGCAGTGTCTTTGATTACTTGAGTTAAGATTGATGGCTCATCCCATGAGTACATCCTTGGCCGAGAGCCAATCAACAAATAGACCTCCACTATTCACAGGCACTAATTATTCATATTGGAAGGCACAAATGAAAATTTACATACAAACTATAGATTTTTAATTGTGGAAGGTCATCTTGAAAGGGCCACATATTTCCATAATTAAAGTTGATGGCATGGACATCCCTAAGCCTGAAAAGGACTGGGATGATCATGACATGAAAATGGGGAAATTGAACACCAAAGCAATGAACTTATTATATTGTGCTTTGGATGCTAACGAGTTCAACCGAATTTCCACTTGCTCATCGGCAAAGGAAATCTGGGATAAACTCGAAGTGACCCATGAGGGAACTTCCAAGTGAAAACCTCCAAGATAAATCTTTTAGTTCATAACTATGAATTATTTAAAATGGAACCTTCTGAAATAATATCTGCCATGTTCTCTAGATTTACAGATATTATTAACGGTTTAAAGAGTCTTGGCAGGGTATACTCTAATGCAGATCTAGTTCAGAAGATCCTTCATTCTTTGCCAGACAAATGGGATCCCAAGGTAACTACGATCCAGGAAGCCAAAGATCTCAACACTTTAATGCTGGATGAATTACTGGGATCACTCATCACCCACGAGCTAACAATGCAACATAGAACGGAAGATGAGCAAAAGAAAAAGAAGACAATAGCCTTCAAGGCTACTTCGATTCAAAAAGGGATGATGAAGTATCTGAAGAAGAAAGCACCTGCTCCAATGACGATCTAGAAGATGAAGACATTGCTATGGTTGTGAGGAGATTTAGAAAATTCATGGGAAGAAAGAAAGGAAGGTACAACCGAAAACTTCACAGGAAGGATTATGGAAAGGAAAGGAAAAGGACAGAGAGAAAGAAAAAGAGAAGTCTCATATGCTACGAATGTAAGAAGCCGGGGTACATATGTCCGGACTGTCCAATGCTAAAAAAATCCTTCAGACAAAAGAAGAAGAAGAAAGCCATGGTTGCCACATGGTCCGATAGTGAAGACTCAACTTCATCGAAAGAAGAAGAGACCACCAAGACTGTCAATCTTTGCTTAATGGATCTCGAAGATGAGGAAACATCCCCTAACAACTTCACTGAATTTATTTTTGAAGAATTAAATTCTGCTTTTCATGATTTACTCTCTGAATTTAAGAAAGCTGGAGTAAAGATAAAATCATTGAAAAGTATGAATGATACTTTACTCAAACAAAAGGATGAGATTTTAGAAAAGAATACTTTATTACAAAAGAAATTGCATATCTTTTCTGAAAAATTTGAAAAATTGAAAAATGAGAATTTATCATATGAAAAGAAAAATACTAATTTACTTGCTGAAAATAATGAATTAAAAAAGGAAGTTACAAAACTCAAGCCTTTGGTTGAAAAACTCACTTTATCTTCAAATAAGCTTGAGCTAATTTTAAAAGAACAACGAATTTCTAGAAATAAAGCTAGAATTGGTTTCAACACTTCTTTTGTAAATGGAATTTCAGCAACAACTTTTGTGAAATCCAAAACACCAACTCAAAATATTTTATCTCAAAAAGTTTCAGTCACACCAGAAGCTATTTCTACTTCAAAATCTTTATTATATGCTCCTAAGAATTTGATAAAAATGCATACTTTCCAAAAGGTTTAAAATCTGCATCAAGTGCATCAACTTCTAGAACTTCAAATTCTGTTTCTAACAAAAATTCTAAAGTTGTTTGCTATGCTTGTAAAAAATTGGACATAAAGCTTTTGAATGCAATAATCTTAGAAATGTCCATAAAAAGATAAAAAGGGAGAATAATCGGTATCCATAAAAAGATAAAAAGGGAGAATTGGACATAAAGCTTTTGAATGCTATGCTTGCAAGAATGTCTTGTAGCCCAAAAATTGAAGAAAAGGTGGTACTTGGATAGCGGCTGCTCAAGACATATGATGGGTGACAAGGACCAATTCATCACCCTTGAAATGAAAGAAGGAGGTATGGTCACCTTTGGAGATAATGGCAAAGGGAGAATAATCGGTATCGGTAAGATTAAAATAACTCTCTTCACTTTTATTGAAAATATTTTGCTAGTAGACAAATTGAAGCATAATCTGTTAAGTATAAGTCAATTGTGTGATAAAGGCTTCAAGGTTGTCTTTGAGTCCTTTATGTATATAGTAACTAACTCTTTAGATTCTAGCAATAAATTTATTGGACATAGACTCGGGAATATTTATGTATAGATCTTGATGATCTTGCCATGTCTAGTAGCCCTAGTCTAGTTGCAATGAATGCTAAAACCAAATAGTCAGGCTTACTATGGCATAGATGATTAGGTCATGCTAGCATGCATACTATTGCCAAATTAATTTCTAAAGATCTTGTTAGAGGCATGCCTAAGTTTAAAGTTGATTTGAATCATGTTTGTGATGCATGCCAAATGGGTAAACAAACTAGGGGGAGTTTTAAATCAAAGAATATAGTTTCTACAACAAGACCTCTTGAACTACTTCACATGGATCTTTTCGGACCTACTAGGATTACAAGCCTAGGGGGGATGAAATATTCTCTTGTGATAGTAGATGATTTTTCGAGATTTACAAGGATTTTGTTTATCGCATCGAAAGATGAAACTTTTCATGTTTTTAAAAAAATTTATAAAAAGTTTTCAAGCCAAAAGAACTTATCTTTGATTTCAATTAGAAGTGATCATGGAACTGAGTTTGAAAATCAATTTTTTGAAGATTATTGTACTGAGTTTTGCATTGATCACAACTTCTCCGCTCCTAGAACACCTCAACAAAATGGTGTTGTAGAGAGGAAAAATAGGACATTTGAAGAAATGGCTCGTACAATGTTGTGTGAAGGCAATCTTCCAAAGTACTTTTGGGCAGAAGCGGTGAACACTACATGTTATATTTTAAATCATGTTTTGATCCGTCATATTTTAAAGAAAACCACCTATGAGCTTTGGAATGACAAAAAACCCAATATTAGTTATTTTCATGTATTTGGTTGTAGATGCTTTGTGCATAACAATGAAAAGATAATTTAGAAAAATTTGATTCTAAAGCTGATGATGCAATTTTTCTAGGTTATTCATAACATAGCAAAGCATATAGAGTTTTTAATAAAAGGACTCTTACTGTTAAAGAGTCAATTCATGTTGTTTTTATTGAAACTAACCCTACACCTTCTAGACAAGAAGAGTGCATAGATAATGATGCAGGTACATTGCAAAAAGGAATGGATGACTTGAGCATTCAAGACAAAGATACTCACGGTGGAGAAGAAATGGTAAGTAAGGATCACACTGATCTACCGAGGGACTGGAGGTATGTTACATCTCATCCTAAAGAATTAATAATAGGAGATCCTTCACATGGTGTTAGGACTAGGGCTGCATATAAGGATGCACATGATTACCTAGCCTTTGTATCACAAATAGAACCTCATAGCTTAGAAGAGGCTGAGACTGACCCAAACTGGATGATGGCAATGCATGAAGAACTAAACCAGTTTGAAAGAAATAAGGTATGGACACTTGTAGATAGACCTACAGACCATCCAATTATAGGAACTAAATGGGTCTATAGGAATAAATTAGATGAACAAGGAAACATTATAAGGAACAAAGCTAGATTAGTGGCTAAGGGATATAACCAAGAAGAAGGTATTGATTTTGATGAAACTTATGCACCCGTAGCAAGACTAGAAGCTATTAGATTATTACTTGCATTTGCTTGCTACATAAACTTTAAACTCTTTCAAATGGATGTAAAAAGTGCATTTCTTAATGGTTTTATCTCTGAACAAGTTTTTATGGAACAACCACCAGGTTTTGAAAATCACACTTTTCTAAACCACGTATTCAAATTAAACAAAGCATTGTATGGTTTAAAACAAGCACCTAGAGCCTGGTATGATAGACTTAGCACTTTCTTAATAAAAAATGATTTTTTAAGAAGAAATGTAGATAAAACTTTGTTTATCAAAAAGAAAAATAATGACATCTTAATTGTACAAATATATGTAGATGATATCATTTTTGGTGCAACTAACGAATCTCTATGTAAAGAATTTGCTAAGCTTATGCAGGGAGAATTTGAAATGATCTTAATGGGCGAGCTGAATTACTTCCTTGGACTTCAAGTAAAACAAACTAAGGATGGCATCTTCATCAACCAAGCCAAATACATAAAGGAAATCATCAAAAAGTTTGGTATGGAGAGTAGCAAAACAATGAGCACACCCATGAGCCCAGCTTGCAGATTGGACAAAGATGAGAATGGATTTAATGTTGACCAAAAGCTATATAGAGGTATGATCGGATCCTTATTATATTTGACTGCAAGTAGACCTGATATATTATACAGTGTATGTGTATGTGCTAGATTTCAATCATCACCAAAAGAAACACATATGCTTGCTATAAAAAGAATAATTAAATATTTGAAAGGAACAAGTAATTTAGGAATTTAGTATTCTAAGCATTCTACTTTGAATTTGATTGGATTCTCTGATGCTGATTATGCTGGTTGTAAGATAGAATGAAAAAGCACTAGTGGTACATGTCAATTTCTAGGATTGAATTTAATTTCATGGCACTATAAGAAGCAAAACTCCGTAGCCTTGTCCACAGCTGAGGCTGAGTACGTGGCTGCCGGTAGTTGTTATGCTCAAGTGTTATGGATTAAACAATAACTAGAAGATTTTGGTGTATCACAATCTAAAATTCCAATTAAATGTGATAACACAAGTGCTATCAATTTAACAAAGAATCCAATTTAACACTCTAGAACCAAGCACATTGAAATTAGACATCATTTTATTAGGGATCATGTTTCTAATGGTAATATTGTGCTTGACTTTGTACCAACTGAAGATCAATTAGCTGACATTTTCACCAAGCCACTCAATCAAGATAGATTTGAGCTAATTAGAAGTGAATTAGGACTATGTGATCCCTTCTAGATTCTTTAACCTAATTCCTTCAATTCTAAGGAAATTTCATCTAGAAAACCTCCTCTATCTATTCTATTTTATTGAGCTTTAATTTCATTCAAATTCTATTCGAAATCCTTCTGAATTTTGTTCAAATTTTTCAAAACTCTACTCTTCTTGTTCGAGTTGACTGGATCCTAATCCGAGTTGACTGGATTTTTTTGTGAGTTTTGAACTTGTTCTGGCCTAGCCGACTCGAGCCTTTTTAGGGCTACTCGAGTCGATTGGATTTTCGCACCGAGGCTTTTTACCTAGGGATATAAACTGTTCTCCGAACCATTTAGCTTCCGTATTGTTTCTTCTAACGGTTCACTTATCTCCTAAACCCTCTCCAAAGTCTTCCTTCTCCCTTCCAAGCATCCCATTTTCTTATTCTTCGGTCTTCCGTAGCTATGGCACCCAAACGTGTGACAGGGAAACGGTCCGCTAGGGTTGCTCCTTCGACTGAAAAAGAAAGAAGATCCAAGAGAAGACAAGAAGAGCCAAGCACTGAAGGAATGGTATAGGAAGCCACTAGAGAAGCTCCATCAGCTCCTATCCAGGTGCCCTCAATGTCTACTCGTTCGGTAACTTCCGGTCGCTGAATTAATTTTGAGTTTATTAAGGGCATTGGATTAAAGATAGGAGACTTAATAGAAGACCAAGGGTGGAGGAAATTTTGTTCATTGAATGAGAAAACCTATCCCACTTTGGTTAGAAGCTTTTATGAGAACCTAAGGTTGGGAACTAACCATGTGGAATCCACTGTCAAAGGGAAAAGGGTTATTGTTAATGAAGAGTCCTTGCATGAATTACTGGATATTCCTTCTGAGGGATTGAGATTTTTAGTGATTGAAAATAGAGAGAAGACATTGAAAACAATTTTGAATAAGGAGGATGTAGGAGGCATTGGCACTGTTTTAGCTAACACCCTTTCATTGGAAATGAGGCTACTTCACAACTTCATTTGTAGAATTTTCCTACAAAGAACTGGTAGGTTCGATTGGGTGAGCGAAAAGGATCTATGTCTCATGGAGCACATTCTTGAAAGAACCCCTGTCAATTTGTCTTATATTATAATCATGCAGATGAAAGAAACTGTAAGGAAAGCCAAATCCTGTTTGCCATATGGTATGATGCTTACAGTGTTGTTTAAATCCCATAGAGTCAGTTTAGATGGTGAAGATGGATTGGAATTACATCACACTGATATCTACACATCTAAAACACTTGAGAGAATGGGATATTTTCTAGTAGAAGGAGTCTCGAGAAAGAAGGGAACAAATGTAAGAGCCATTGGTAGCTCCAGTAGTAGTAGTGATAAAGAAGAAGAAGAGGAAGAACATGTAGAAGCAGCTGGAACTTCTACATCTGTACTGGAACCTGAACCATTTGTACCTGAGCCTACTACTGTCACTGAGGAGACTAGAGCACCATCACCTATGTTTGACTTGCCTGCAGCAGAATTTGACTTGCCAGCACTGGAGTTTGACCTGCCTTCTACTGATGTTCCTTTGCATAACTATCCTACTGTAGCTACATAGCCTCAAATTGTCCAAGTCCAGATTGAAGAGCAATTGAAGAACTTGACAGATTCACTAACTAGTACTATGACTTCCTTATTTAGTGATTTGAAACAATCAGTGGACAACAGGTTGGACAAATTAGAAGAGAATGTATCAAATCTAAAAGAAAAGGTTGAAGCTATTGAAGCTTCAAGGACTGCACCTCAGATAGACCTTCAGCCTATTCTGAATTGCATCTCTTCAAATTCTGAAACTATTTTGATGTCTATGGATGCCACTTTAAATGAATATCAGATTGAATTAAAAGATCTTAGAGGCAGAGTTGGAACCATTGTTGATACAAGGGGCATGGCAAAAGATTATACTAGAGGCATTAGTATTTAAGATCAGAATTTGGTAGACTTCGAGGATCAGCAGAAGCCTTCGCCAATGTCCAAGCAGCTGAACTTGTGTCTATGCAGAAAGAGATAGGAGAAATGAAAGAGGCAGTAGATAAAGTACCTGTTAGCCTCAAGGACCTGGATCAATGGATGGGAGCAATATGGGTGGAAATGGTATCCCTCAATAGCACTATCAGATCTTTAGAAATCACAGCTAGGACAAGACCATCATATAATCCACCACCCATCTCCACTAGGGCACCTAGTACTTCTGTTCACCCTAGGGCTCCTCCTCCACATAGTCATTCTCCTATACCCACTTCTTGGCAAGGTGTCAATGTTCCTAGTGATGATTCTGATTAGACATCTTGTAGTTTCAGTACCTTTTTGGATGCTTTTTGGAACTTTTGTAATGATGTACTGAACACTTTTTGATAGAAATGAAATGAACATCTTTTGATTACTATGTAATGTGTGTATTTATATTCTCCTGTTTACACCTCTATTTGTTAAAATTGAATTCTCTCTCAAAGTTGAGAAAGTAAAATTATCTCAAACAAATATTGAAATTTTTTCAATCTATTTAAAATTCTGAGCTTACTTATTTAACCTTTTTGAATTGTTGACAAAAAGGGAGAGAATCATAGTGTGCATGAAGAATACATGAATTGCAATAATAACACTAAAGTAAAGTAAACAGGGAGAGTTTTTTAATGCATTTCTAAATGATCTCTTGCATATTATTCTGATAAAATGTTCAAATGAATGTTAAAGGGGGAGAAACTTAGAGAAAATTCATATTGTCTAGAAATCTTACACACAGGAGGAGATATACTTGTTCAATTTACATGCTTAAATGATGCTCTCAACTTATCATATCTATCGGTCGATACTTAATGTTGCTTAATACATACAAGCAATTAATCTCTGATATTCATAGCTTATGAATTTGATTTTGTGTAAAACTGTATAGCATATACTGATATACCTCTAAGATTACATTTGATTTTTAAATTTAAATGCTTACATACTTGTGAATAGATTAAATTCTTTTCATGCCCAGTGTTTTTTCATCATCAAAAAAGGGGAGATTGTTGACCCCTAAAGTGATTTTGATGATAACAAAATATTGGAGCATACATTTGGTTATCTAACAACTCTTCAATTGATTGACAAGTTTTTGTAGGACAACTATATTGACACATTTTTCAATTCATACAATCTTTAATGTTTTGTATTAAGTTGTAAAATACTTAGATTCTTGTAAAGAAGAACCCTACAAAAAGTTTCCTGTTAAAATCAGTTAAAGGGTTACTTCTACTAGTCCTTCTTGCTTCATGTTTTCTTGAATTTATTGTAAGTAGTGCTTGAAAAAGATTGTTAAAGCTTGGGACAAGTGTTCTAGAAGTTTGAAGCTGATCTAGCTAAAAAATCACCTTCGAGCCGACTGGATGAACAACCTGGCTGACTCTTGCACTAGCACTGAAGACAAGTTCTCTGGCACGCAGATCCAGTCGACTGGCACCAAGGTCTAGCCGACTCGTCCAGAACAAGGTTGAGAACATTCTAAGATTCTCAGGAATCCAGCTGACTGGATTTAGATCTAGCCGACTCATCCAGAACTCAGTTGAAAATGGTCTGAGAAGCCTCTGAGATTCTAGCTAACTCGACCAGAGTGAGGTATTTTTTCAATTATGGAGGCTAGCCGATTGGCACTTAGCTTAGTCGACCCGAACTTCATCCGAGCTGACTCGAAGTTTGTCCGAGCCGACTGGAATGACGGGGTCACCTCCAATGGCTAGTTCCAATTCTCAGTTTTTGAATTCCAAAAGTGCTCCAACGGTAACCTGACACCTCCCAACGGTTTACAACATTCAAAATCATGGGAAGGCAGTTGAAGTCTCTATAAATAAGGTATGAGAATATCCTTGAAGAGGCTAATGATTTATTGAGCATTTATTGAACACTTATTGAAGTGAAGTGAGAGAGAACTAGAGCTTTAAAGATTACTTCAAGCCTGCAACAACTCTTACCAGAAGCTTGAAGCACCTTTTGAGGAAAAGCAAGGAAGCCATTGAAGTGCATTGAAGAGCATTCAGTGGATCTTCACTCGAGCTGCATTGGCAACCATCCAAACAATAGAGTTTGTCTTTATTGTTGCTTTTCTAATTCTATCTTTAGAATATCTGGGTTATTGGTGAGCCCTGTTGTAAAAACCAAATAGGTTACTTTGGTGAGCCTTTAAAACCAGAGTGTAGAGGTTTCTTTGGTGAGCCTAGCTAAAAACCAAAATGTAGAGGTTTTAGGTGAACCTGTAAAAACCTAGCCTGGGTTATTGGTGAGCCCTGTTGTAAAAACCAAATAGGTTACTTTGGTGAGCCTTTAAAACCAGAGTGTAGAGGTTTCTTTGGTGAACCTAGCTAAAAACCAAAGTGTAGAGGTTTTAGGTGAACCTGTAAAAACTTAGCTTGGGTTTCTTTGGTGAGCCCGATTTCAAAAACCAAAGTGTAGAGGTTTGGATTGTGAGCCTGCAAAATAATCCGACTATATTCCAGTTTGGAGGATATAGTGAAAATCCCGAGTGATAAACTTGGATAGTGGACGTAGGAGCTGGGTTGCTCCGAACCACTATAAATCTGCTTTGTTTGTATTGTGTTTGCTTTATCTTTTAGCTTCTGCTTTTTTTCTCTGATTAACACAGCACCTAATCACTAATTGGAATTAATTATGCACATACTTGCAAAAATTTTATAATTCTCAATTCACCCCCCCTCTTGGGACTAAGCCACCTGAGCAACAGACTGGATGTAAGCCGACACTTGCACACCTTCGTGTTTGGGGTTGTCAGGCTTATGTCAAATATTTGGAAATGGATAAGCTTGGACCTAGGTTTGACAGGTACCTATTTGTTGGGTATCCAAAAGAGTCTAAAGGGTATTACTTCTACTTGGCTGAGGAACAAAAGTTGTTCGTCAGTCTTAGGGCTATCTTTTTAGGAAAGGAGTTCTTGGTGAAGGAATGTAGTCTCTAAGATTGAACTTAGTAATGTTCAACAAATAGAAGAACCGACACACTTAAGGGACAACATAGAACCGGTTGTAATTAGATCACACCCAAAGCCCATGCAGGAACCATTAAGGAGATCCAGTAGGATACCGCATCGACTAGATAGATACTATAGTTTCTTGGTCCGGGACGGTGATCCCATTGAACTTGATGAGAATAACGAGGACCCGATCACCTATGTGGATGCAATGCAAAGGTCCGACTCTAAACTATGGCTAGGAGCCATAAGATCCGAAATGGAGTCCATGAAAGTCAATAATATATGGACATTGGTTGATCCACTTGAGGGGATAAAACTCATTTGATGCAAATGGATTTTCAAAAGGAAAAGGGACGTAGACGGGCAGGTAGAGACTTATAAATCTCATCTAGTTACTAAGTGGTATCGTCAACATTATGATATTTACTATGACGAGACATTCTCTCTGGTTGCAATGCTTAAATCAATTCAGATCATGCTTGCTTTAGCAGCACACTTTGATTATGAAATCTGGCAAATATATGTCCGAACAACTTTCCTGAATGGTGAGCTAGAAGAGGAGGTGTACATGGTACAACTTGAAGGGTTCACATCCATAGATAAGTCAAAGGTATGCAATCTTTATAGGTCTATCTATGGATTGAAACAAGTATCTTGGAGTTGGAACATGCAATTTGATAAGTATATCAAGTCGTATGGCTTCGTTAGGAATGGAGAACCTTTCATTTATAAATGAGCTGAGGTTCTGAGATTGTATTCTTTGTGTTGTATGTGGATGATATTCTCTTAATCAAAATGATATCCCAGCACTACAAGGAATAAAGGTCTGGTTGTCATCCCAGTTCTCTATGAAAGACTTGGATGAAGTCTCTTATATACTGGGTATGAAGATCTATAAAGATAGATCTAAGAGGCTTTTAGGACTATCCCAGTCTACATACATTGATACTGTGCTGAAGCGGTTCAGCATGGTGAATTCCAAGAAAGGGTATCTCCCCATAGGCCCTGGAATTACACTCTCCAAAAAGGATTATGTAATAACTCCTGAGGAGAGAGAACATATGAGTAGAATCTCATATGCTTTAGTAATGGATTCTATCATGTATGCCATGACATTTACTAGACCAGACATGGCATACTCGCTAGGCGTAGTGAGCGGATACCAGTCTAACCTAGGTGAAGTTCATTGGAAAGTGGTAAAGACCATCCTTAAGTATCTGTGAAATACTAAGGACCAATGGCTGATAAATGGAGAACTTGACTTGAAACTTATTGGGTATACTAACTCCATTTTCAGTCAGATAGGGATGATAGAAGGAGTGTGTCAGGGTTTCTCTTTAACCTAAATAGGAGAGCGATTTGCTAGAAAAGTGCCAAGCAGCCTACTATTGTAGACTCAGTATGTGAAGCAAAATACATCGCAGCATCGATGTAGCAAAGGAAGCTTTGTGGTTGCGGAAGTTTCTAGGCAAGCTGGGAGTGGCACCTTCCCTGGATGGCCCTATTTTGGTGTATTGTGATAGCACTAGAGCCATTGCTTAAGCCAAAGAGCCGATGTCCCATCACCGTACCAAACATAATTTGTGATGCTATCACCTTGTGTGAGAAATCATGGAACGAGGTAACATCGACCTTCAGAAGATCAATGGAAAGGAAAACCTGGCCGACCCCTTCACTAAAGCTGTTAGAGTTCAAGAGTTCAACAATTGTAAATGAAAAATGAGAATAAGATTCTGTACTGATTGGCTTTAGTACAAGTTGGAGTTGTTAGGAATAGTATCCCAAAGCCAATCTTCTAGAGTATAGATGGTTGTGCTACTTTATAATTATGTATGAATTCTTTAAATGAATAAAAGCTATTATTTTGGCTGTTCATCACATGTGCATTTTCCTAAAAAGAACTCTTGTGTGATGAGGTTCTTAGAACTATAGAGAGGATGTATCGAGTTGTTCTTAAACTGGTTCACAACCAAAGGATACATTGTTATAGGACAATGATGTATCAAGTGTAGGTTATTGTATGTCACATTAGTTGGTTGTTCTCTTAACCAAGGAGTGTAGAGATACTGATATGATATACAGGTAAAATGTATGACGTCTCACTGAACGTGACCATCTGTGGAGCTCTTTTCTGCCAAGGGTTGCTTGCGAAGGGATATGAGTATATGTGTCCCTCAGACCTGAAGTCACTATGATAGCTTGCAAGCAACTCACTGTACTTTGGTATCGAACTACCTGAATTTTTAATCCAGTGATGGAAGGTTTTTGGGTATAGTCAAGTACTTATGGAGCAGTGGTGGATCAAGATGGGATTGACCCCTCCAAATGGTTTGGAGTGAATGACCACTATGTCTCAATTTAGAAAAACCTTGGCTAGGGTAGCTCTTGTGAGGAGTCACAGAACTTGTAAGGTTGAGAAATGATTTGGATGTACTAAATTAGGGTTGGCAATCAAACTCTAGGTCATCCTGAGCATTATGAGGTCAAAGGGATGAATTATGCGACAACCATATGCCAGAGGTTGTAAAGAGTTGCTCTGCATCTTCGACCTATCCGGACGTCGAGTATCATTACTAGATGATGACTTTGACTGGTACTAAAAATGTTCCAGTGCTACCGGTTTAGTGTTCGAACCTATGGGGTCATACATCATTGGGGTTTCTACCTGATCTAAAGGTTGATCGATGATTGAGAATTGCTTAGCATCACTATTGGGTCAATATGATTGACCATGATCCAAATGTCGATACTTCCAAAAGTTGACACTTGGTTGTGACAAGGATTTTTCACTAATTTGATTAGTGAATTCTTGGAGGACTTATTTGCAATATGATTGCAATTTGGTGGGTTAAGCCAAATGTGATTTGGCTTAGGATCAAATTAGATTTGATTTGTCAAGCTCCCTTTCCTTTAAAAGATTCAAATTTGAATTTTGAATTCAAATTTTAAATCTTGGCTAAAATTGGCTCCAAGGTTTTTTATGGAATGCTTTATTTGGAATGCAGATTTTTTTCCATATAAACCTAGAGCTAATTTGGTTCAACCCTTAACCCTCTCCCCCAATCACTCTTCCTTCCATATCTCTCTCCCTCTCTACTGCTACTATAAATAGGTGTCTTTGTAGGGGTAGTAGAGTTAGTTAAGGTTGACTTTTGCTGGGCTTTTCTAAGAGAGGGAGGGAAGGTATCCTTAGAGTGGGGTTTGAGAGGATTTGGATTTTGGGTGTGAGCCTACCCAGCAATCAAGCTAGGATTTGGAAAGAAAGAGTTAGTTGGGAAGGGTTCCACTTTAATTTCTCCCTATTGTTTTCCAACTAGATTTTTCGATGGCTTTAAGAATGTCTTGCAGGTCCAAGGAAAGAAAATATCGACCTCAAGGATCCTGAGGAGCTAGCACTCCAAGGGAGTTGATTAGGATCGAGCCCTGGTGTGAACTACCCGTAGAGGCCAGACATTTGTGTGGCTCAGCGGCTCTTCATCACCTACATCCAAAGGTTAAAGGTAACGTACCCTTTCTTTTTCTTTGCTCTTGATATCTCTACATACACTTTTATTATGTCAGATCTTATTGCTGGCAGATTGGTAGATCGACTTGATCAATCTACCAAGTCTTTCGCTATGTTGTACTTTAAAATAGTTTTAAAATATAGTATGTTTGCCTGTTATGCCTCTTAATGTTTCACTAACTTTGACAAAAATTTAGACCCTAAGGTGTACACTAATTGGGAGAGTGACATGGACCAGTATTTTGAGTGGTTTGAGATGTCCGAAGAAAGGAAAGTCAAGTTTGCTAAGCTTAGGTTAGTTAGGCAGGCTAGATTGTATTGGAGAAATGTTGAACGAATTAATCACCTAAGAGGAGACTTGCCCATAGTTACATGGAGAGCCATGAAGATTAAACTTAGGGAGAAATACCTACCCTTGTCCTATGAGCAAAGACTGTTAGATCTGTGGCAGAATTTGACCCAAGGCAACAAATCCATGTCCAAATATATAGCCAAATTCGATAAATTTGTCATGAGGCGTAGTGTAGTTGAGTCGAAGGCAGTCACCTTATATTGGTTTTGAGCAGGACTACATGTGGAGATTTAGAGGGAGTTGTTTCTAAGAGAAGTCAATGATTTAGATCAAGCCTATCGATCGCTAGGGACCGTGAAAGATTTCAGAGAAAACCCATTACCCACCGACCCAAGCCCAGTAAGTTTAGTACCCTTGAAAGTAGGTCAAGCACGAGCCAGTTTCCTAAAAATTGACCCAAACCTACCACTCCACTAGCTCGTAAGGATGACTAAGATAAGGCACTTGAAGTACAAAGGGATAGGAACCAAAATGTATAGTGCTATAGGTGTCATAAAGTTGGCCACTATGCTCGTCAATGCCCTATATGAGCCTTACACATAGGAGAGCTTAATGAAGAAGACCCATAAACTATTGAAGAATGTAAGAAAGAAGTGTATGAAACTGAACCAGATTTAGTAAATGAGTTTGAAGGGAATGAGGAAGACTTAAAGTCATCTAATTTACTGGGAGTCGTTATATGTATCCTGACTCAAACTAAGAAAAATGAGGACTAGCATAGGACTGACATCCTACAAACCTTTATTAAATTAGGGGATAAAGTTTGTAAAATCATCATAGATAGTGGGAGCTATGTTAATGCCATTTCTACAAATGCTGTTAAGAACTTAGGTTTACCTACAGTTCCCTATCCTAACACCTATAAGGTATCTTGAATTGATTCAACCTCTATTCCTATTAGAATGAGATGTTAGTTTACGGTCCAATTCCAGTCATATCAAGAAAATGTTTGGTGTGATGTTTAGGTAGACCCTGCCTGTATGACCATGATGCTACCCTTTTCGATCATTCAAATTCATGTTCCTTTAACCACCTTGGTAAAAGCATCATCATAAATTCGACCCCATCTAAGGATAACATCAAGAGAGGGTCTAGTAATCTTAGAGAAAAGAAGCCTGGACTAAACCTGATCATTGCTAAGAAACTAGAGCACAAGATTATAGGTGGATCATCGATTAGGATTTTAATCGTTAAAAATGTTCATGACCAACCCCAACAGGAACACCCTAAGAAAATTATAGAGTTTCCAAAGGAGTTTTAGGATGTGTTTCCTGAAGACCTCCCCGATCAACTGCCACCATTAAGGGACATACATCATGTCATAGATTTGGTCCTAGGATCCACCCTGCCAAACCTCCCACACTATAGGATGAATCCCATAGAGCATTTAGAATTACAAAGGCAAGTTGGAGATCTCCTTCAAAAAGGATTTATTAGGGAGAGCCTGAGCTCATATGCAGTTCTAGCCCTTTTAACCCCGGAGAAAGATGGCACTTGGAGGATGTGTATTGATAGTCATGCCATTAACAAAATAATAGTGAAATATCATTTTCCTATTCCCCGTCTTGATGACATGTTAGATATGATGGCCGGAGAAACTATCTTCTCCAAGATTGACCTAAAGAATGGCTATCACCAAGTTAGAATTAGACTTAGGGATGAATGGAAAATAGCATTTAATACTAAGGATGGCCTATATGAATGGCTAGTGATGCCTTTTTGTTGGCGAACCTAGGTGGGCCAAGACTCGAGCGGCACGGGCCGATACATGAAATTTAAAACTTTTCTAAACTGCATGATGCAGTGGAAGGAGATAAAATAATTTTATCTAACATGTTAATCTAATTAACACTGGCCTTACACAGATCTTTATGCATATACAGTAATGCATGTATGAAGTCAAGAAAGCAAAACATGTAATTCATTGAACCATTCTTTGAATCACACAAGGGCATTGAAGATCATTTCTTCAAACCCATAAGATAAAAGTACAAAACTTTTATGCAAGGTGACGATCACTAGGAGGGGAGGTACTTCAAGGATGAGCAATAGCCTTGTGAGCAGCACAAGCATCCTGTCTCTACAGGTTGTTCACACAGGGGTAAGAGGATTCTTTTCCTTCCTTCAAGGTGCTAGCCTCTCAAAAGATTTTGCGGCAGTGATGGACTCTTCCTTCAAATCTTTGAAGAAACTGTTGCTGAACAATGGTTGAACAAAGCTACCCAAGGACCCTTCCTAGAATGCTCTGTCCCAAACCTTCAATAGAAGGTATGCACACAAGAACCCGAAAACCCAAACCTCAAACTACCCAATCTCTCATGTAAGGCCACTCTCAGGTTAAGACAAGATCTCTCTAACCAAGGAAAAATGGTAGAGTCTCAACTTGAGCATGGAAAGGAATGATTCATTCTTCAGCCGACCCATAAAAGCCTTTTTAATGATACCATGATGGGAAGTTAATGAAAGATAAATGGGAGGATTGGTGGTGCAGACACCAGAGGCACCAAAATAAGGCAGAGGCTTCTCAACCCTGTGTGGATCACTTAGTTACATTTGAATCCATTTGTAATAAAGCTTAGTTCATCTAAGTTGTTTTTACTTGAGTCATGTACCAGTCAGCTCATGTTGAGCTAGTTATTTTTCGAAGATCAGTACATGTAATGACTCATACAAGTAAAGAACAAGCCAGTTCAAGTGAAGACTAACCTAATTGAAGGCCTAGGAAGAGATATCAAAAGCCTCAGAGAAGAAATCAGAAGCCCAGGAGACAAGCCCGAGACCATGAAGCCCTGAAATCCAGCCGAAAGCAAACTGGGCCAGCCCAGACCCAGGAGAGGAGAAAGTGGCACCAAGGACTTATGCTCACACCCTTGGTTGACCACTATGTTCACCTCCCTTGGTCGACCAAGGCTAGAAGAGGGAGAGAAATTGTAGGGATTTATTCTACCTCTTTTTTCCTTATTTTCTAGCTAGGGTTTGAGCGGGAGTCAGATTCATATGTAATGACTATTGTATCCTTACTTGGTGCCCAAGGCTATGAGCCTATTTAAAGGACCCTAGTCTCTTGTATGAGAACTAATTTTGATATATGAAATAATCTTTGATTCTCCAATTGCTGTGTGCTACCCTACTGTGTGAGCCCTTTGTTTTCCCGGTGCCCTGCGATTGCTTCCTGCCACCAGCCTGCTATCCAAAGCCCTGGCCGCCCACTCTAAACAACCTCTTCCCCTTGCTATTTCTCTTTATTTCTTCTTCTCCTTTGAGTTTTCTAACCCTTGACAGGTCATTTGCAGGTCCCTCGACTCCAACGAATCTGACGACTCCAACCAGACCGCAATCGAACCACCGAGCAGAAAGCCAGGTATCCACGGGTCTCTGGCTTATTTTTCCAGGCCGCATCCAGAGTGAGAGCGACCTTGTCATGTACGATCTACACTAGGCACTTCCACCATTGCCAGGTACACCTCCTCTGCCTGCCAGTTCATTTATTGAAGATGAACGAGCCCAACCGAGACTTCTCAGCCTTGGAGGTCCTCTTTCCTTTGCTTTTTAGGTCCTGTTATGCATGTTGTAGCCTCTTATTTTCATATAAAACTCTTTACATTGTTCCTTAGTCTGTTCTTCGAGATTAATCATACAACTTAATATTAAAAATACCAAAAAAAATACTTACATGCATATATAGGTTCCACATCATTTGGAGTCTCTTGGAATTCCTGCAGGCTACAAGACCTTTGGAATTCAGCAATGCAGCTGATTAAAACCCCAAGCGTCAAAATTAATTGCCATAACTCTTATAGTCCTTAATGAAGCATCCTCAAATTTTTCAGTAAATCCCATCAGATGGGTCGACTCGCCTTGTGTTGACTCTATTGGTAGTTTTGACAACTTGTCAAACAAGTCTGAATGATTCCCAATCATTCCCAAGCCAACAAATCAAGAAGAAACCCCATGGTGTGTGACCTCGTAGGTTTAAACACTAAACCGATAGCATATGAACATTTCCAGTACCAACCAAAGTCGCCATCTAGCAATGACACCCGACGTCCGAATAGGTCGAAGGTTATAGAGTAACAAGAACCTGTCGAATATGGAATACCACTAAACTTATTCCTTTATTATTTTAATGCTCTAGATGGCTTAGGGTTAAACTGCCCAACCCTAATCAATCCATCTCAATATGTCTCAAACAAAGAATCCTTAAAACTCCTTACAAGGAATGCCCTAGCCAAGGTCTTTCTCAATTAAGGCATATTAAGCATTCAATCCAAACCATTTGGAGAGATCAATCCTATCTTGATCCTACTACCACCACACAGTACTTGACTGCACCCAGCAACCTTCCATTAATGGATTAGAAATCTAGATAGTCCAGCACCTAAGCCAGTGAGTTGCTTACAAGCTGCCATAGTAATCTCAAGTCAGAGGAATAATTCATGTCCAAATTCTAATGCAAAACTTCTCTTTGGCAAAAAGAGAATCTCGCATGAGAGTCATACTCAGTGAAGTGTTGAACATGACACCTGATGTCATACTAGCATCTCCATGCTACTTGGTTAAAAGGACAACCAACTAACATGACATCAATGACCTACTCTTGATACACCATTATCCTTAAATAGCTTATCCTTTGATCATGAATGAGTTTATGAACTACATAATGCATCCTCTCTACATCGCATACAAGGTAGCTCAAAGAACATCATCACATAAGAGTTCAATTAGGAAGATGACATATGATGAACAACCAGAATAAACTTTTTATTCAATTCAATAATTCATATACATATATATGAGTCACAGAACCATCTATAACCTAGACGATTGGCTTTGGGACACACATTTTCCAAGAACTCCCATCTGGACTAAAGCCAATTGAAATAAAATCTGATTCCTATCTTCCATTTATAGTCATCAAACTCTTGTATTCCAATAGCTTTAGTGAAGGGGTCGACCAGGTTCTCCTTACCATTGATCTTCAGAAGTTCAATATCACCTCGTTTAATAATTTCTCGAACAAGGTGATAACGATGCAGAATATGCTTGGCTGCTGATGTGAGTTCGGCCCTTTGGCTTGAGCTATGGCTTCAATGCTATCACAATATACCGGAATAGGACCATCCAAGGAAGGTGCCACTCTCAGCTCGCCTAAGAACTTTCACAACCACACAACCTCATTTGCTACATCCGATGCTATAATATATTTCGCCTCACAAATATAATCAACCACTATATTCTACTTGGAACTTTTCCAGCAAATAGCTCCACCATTAAGGATAAAAACAAAACTAGATACACTCTTACTATCATTAGTATCTGATTGAAAATTGGAGTCTGTGTACCCTACAAGTTTTAAGTCAGAATGTCCATAAATAAGCCATCATCCTTAGTATTTCTGAAATACTTAAGGATGTTCTTAACAACTTTCCAATGAGCTTCACCTGGGTCAGACTGGTATCTGCTCACTACTCCTAGTGAGAATGCCATGTCTGGTGTAGTACATAACATAGCATACATTATATAAATCATTGCCGAAGCATATGGAATCCTACTCATACATTCTCTTTTCTCAGGAATTATCACACAATCCTTCTTGAAAAGAGTAATTCCATGACCTATTAAAAGATAGCCCCTTTTAAAATTTTCCATGCGAATCGCTTCAGCATAGTGTCTGTGTACATAGATTGGGATAGTCCTAGAAGCCTCCTAGATCTATCTCTATAGTCTTCATACCCAGTATGTATGAGGATTCACCCAAGTCTTTCATAGAGAATTGAGATGAAAGCCAGACCTTTATTCCTTGCAATACTGGAATGTCGTTCTCGATCAAGAGAATGTCATCTATATACAAAATAAGAAATACAACTACAGAACCATTTGCCCATTTATATATACAAGGTTCTTCTTCATTCCTAATAAAGCCATACATCTTGATACATTTATCAAAACACATGTTCCAACTCTGGGAAGTTTGTTTTTGTCCATAAATGGACCTTTGAAGCTTGCACACTTTAGACTCATCTATGGATATGAACCCATCAGGTTGCATCATATATACCTCCTCTTCCAAATCACCATTTAGGAAAGCAATTCAGACATCCATTTGCCATATTTCATAATCTAAATGTGTTACTATAACAAGCATAACTGAATGGACTTGAGCATTGCCACAGGAGAGAACGTCTTGTCATAGTCAATACCATAATGCTAACGATACCCCTTAGCTACCAGACAGGCTTTATAGGTCTCCACCTGCCCACCTATGCCCCATTTCCTCTTGAAGATCCACTTGCACCTAATGGGTTTTATCCCTTCAAGTGGATCAACCTATGTCCATACATTATTGATTTTCATGGACACCATTTCAAATTTCATAGAATTTCATAGCTCTCAGCCATGACTCAGAATCAGACCTTGACATTGCATCCATATAGGTGATCGGATCCTCATTATTCTCATCGAGCTCAACAGGATCACCATCCCAGATCAAGAAATCGTAGTATCTGTCCGGTTGATGTGGTACTCTACCAGATCTCCTTAATGGTTGCACTATGGGCTCTGGATCTGATCTAATCAAATTCGATTCTATAGTGGCCTTAAAGTGGGAACGTTCTTCTATTTATTGAATTTCTCCAAGTTCAACCTCAACAGCTTAAGTGCCTTCACCAAGGTACTCCCTTTCTAAATTGGTTGCCCTGAGATCGATGAACAACTTTTGTTCCTTAGGCCGATAGAAATAATACCTTTTGGATTCTTTGAGATACCCAACAAAAGACATCTATTAGACTTAGGTCCTAGCTTATCCATCTCCAAATATCTGACATAAGCTGGACACCCCCAAACCTAAAGATGAGAGAGAGTTGGCTTGCATCCAGTCCACATCTCATATGGTGTTTTACTAATGGATTTACTGGGAACCCTATTTAGAAGGTAAGATGCTAACTCAAGAGCATATCCCCAAAATGATTTAGGCAGACCTGCTAAGCCCATCATGGATCAAACATGTCCAACAAAGTTTGATTCCTTCTTTCAGACACACCATTTAATTGAGGTGTTCCTGGAAAAGTGCATTGAGAGAGAATCCCATTCTCCTTAAGATAAGTCAGAAACTTGCCGAAAAGATTCTCACCACCTCGATTTGATCGAAGGATTTTAATAAACTTCCTAGTTTGTTTTTCAACTTTATTATGATAACGTTTGAACATTTCAAGCAAATCAGATTTATGTCTCATCAAGTATACATAATCGTATCTTGAAAGATCATCTATGAACATAATGAAATAATCATACTCATCTCTTGCACTGATATTCAAGGATCCACATACATCAGTATGTACTAGACTTAGAATATCAATAGCTCTTTCACCCTTTCCAATAAAGGGTGACTTGATCATATTTTCAAGAAGACAAGATTCACAAGTTAGTAAAGATTCATTTTCAGTGATATCTAGGAGACCTCCCATAACTTATTTATCTTATTATTATTTATATGACCTAGCCTATAGTGCCAGAGATAAGTATCACTGACTTTATCTAACCTAAGGCTTTTATTAGCAGTGTACAATATAGTAACAGGCTATGACAGTGCACATATTGTTGGGAATTATGTCCCAAAGCCAATCATCTAGACTGTAGATGGTTGTGCTATTTTGTAATTATATATAAATTTCTTAATGAATAAAAGTTATTCTATTGCTATTTATCATATATGCATTTTTTTGAAAAGAACTCTTGTGTGATGGAGTCCTAAGAATTACATTATATTTGATATAAAGAGGATATATCGAGTAGTTCTTAAACTGGTTCACTATCAAAGGATACATTATTATAGGATAGTGATGTATCAAGTGTAGGTTGTTGTATGTCATATTTATTGGTTGTCCTCTTAACCAAGGAGTGTAGAGATACTGATGTGACATATAGGTGAAATGTATAACATCTCACTAAACATGACCAACTAGGAGCTCCCTTCTACTAAAGGGTTGCTCGCGAAGGGATATGGGTATATGTGTCCCTCAGACCTGAGGTCACCATGGTAGCTTGTAAGCAACTCACTATATTTTGGTGCCAGACTACTTGGATTTCTAATCCAGTGATGAAAGACTTCTAGGTACAGTTAAGTACTTATGGAGCGGTGGTGGATCAAGATGGGATTGACCCCTTCAAATGGTTTGGAGTGAATGACTCACTATATCTCAATTTAGCAAAACTTTGGCCTTAGTTGATCTTGTGAGGAGTCACAAAACTTGTATGGTTGAGACATGATCTGGATGTACCAGGTTAGGGTTGGCAGTCAAACCGTAGGTTATCCTGAGCATTTTAAGGTTAAAGGGATGAATTATGTGGTAACCATATGCTAGAGGTTCTAGAAAGTTGCTCTGCAATCTTCGACCTATCCGGATGTCGGGTACCATTGCTAGATGATGACTTTGACTGGTACTGAAAGTATTTCAGTGCTATTAGCTTAGTGTCCAAACCTATGGGGTCACATACCATAGGAGTTTCTATCTGATCCAAAGGATGATCAATGATTGAGAATCGTTTGCCATCATTGGAGGTCAATATGATTGACAATGTTCGAAGTATCGACACTTAGATGTGTCAACACTTGCAAGTGTCGACACTTGGAAAGTCGACACTAGGAAGTGTCGACACTTGGCTGTGACGACCAAAAATTTTGAAAAAATTTTTTAGAAAGTTTTGACCTCAATTCGAATTTTGAATTCTGGTTGGTTTTGGCTCTAAGCCTTCATGGAATGATGGTCATTCTTGGGAAGGTTTTGACCTCAATTCAAATTTTGAATTTTGGCTCTAAGCTTTTATGGAATGATGGTCATTCTTGCCTTATGAGCTTAGAGCCAATTTAGTATGGCCCTTAACCTTCTGCCCTAATCACTCCTTCCTCTTTCTCCCTCTCATGGCTGCCTCTATAAATAAGGATTGTTTTAGGGGCCGCGAGTTGAGAAAAAAGAGAAAAAAATAGAGTTTTCTTGTTGAATGAGATTGCTAAAATTCTGAGAGGGAAAATAAAAGGGGCTTGGGAGGACTAGGGTTTTGGGTATTTGACTACCTAGCACTCAAGCTTGGTCTTGGGAAGAGAGCTAGTTAGGAAGGGTTCCACCTCTCCTCCTTGCCTTCCAAGAAGAAGTAGATCGGTCTCAAGGATCCTAAGGAGCTAGCACTCTGAGGGAGTTGATCAGAATTGAGCCCTGGTGTGAACTACCCACAGAGGCCAGACACGTATGTGGCTCAAGGGCTTTTTCATAACCTCTTCCTGAAGGTATAACGGTAAGGTATCCTTATGCCTTTTGGATCTATTCCTGGTTATGATATCTTTTGCATGCTACACTATCATACTTGTTCCTGTTGTTGGCAGATTGGTAGATAATTTTGATCGATCAACCAAGCCTTCCACTATACTTATTTTAAAATTATTTTAAAATATATTTTTTCTACCATGCATGCTCATTTTGCTTTCCCTTCAATGGTATCAGAGCCAGGTTCTTTGTAGTATAATAATGCTAACATGCTTTAACATCATAGTTTTCTTTTAAAGTACTTGAATTGAGTTCTTCACATTGGCGGTCCAGTTATTGAAGAAAAGTAGGGTTGCAAGACCCTCTCTTCCCATTCAATGAGGTCTCCTAGGGCATGTAGGGGTGCCACTTGTGATTGACTCATGAGGAAGAAAAATAAAAGAAAATGTAGATTAAAATATTTTAATCTAATATTATGATTATAAAATAAATTTAGATAAGATCTAAGAGTTTTGTTTTGATCGATTTTGATTAAAAGTTTATGAAAAAAAACTTTGAATTTGAAATCACTATTTTTGCCTTATGATAGGCCTTAAGTCATCCCAAGCGTCAACACTTGAGTCGACTCATGCATGCATACCAAAAATATGACTTTCTGTTAACACTCTGTCTCAGGCCTTGAGTCGATACTTGAGTCGACTCATGAGTGCGAAGTGTCGACACTTGAGTGACTCATGAGTGCATAGTATTGACATTTGACCTGAGAATGTAGAAAAATAGTGAATTCAAATTCTAATTTGTTGTAAAATTATTTTATATTATAAATTAAAATTATTTTAATTTATAAAGGCTATTGAACTTAATTAAGAATTAAGTTACCTTGAATGACAAAGAACTCTAGGAATATGATTCAAAGATTTTAAGTCATTTCAATAAGCCTTAAGGATTATGGGTTAGCTCCTATTAGGTTCTTAATTGGGTTAGACATAAGTTTAGATGCATTAGACTATGTAGAGAACTAATCTAATCAAATGTTGAGTTAGGATTTTTTCTCTATAGATCTCTCTAATAGTTAGATTGATTAATCCATAAATCTATATGGACTTAATTTATGGCTCAGGGATAGCCCGAGTCGTTAGGCTAGTCTAATCGAGTATGATGAACCAATTGGTGTCCAAGATAATTTTGGTAGTTTGATCTTCGTTCTTTGGGGCTACCTCTTACCTGGCCAACTTGGTTGGTGTCTAAGGAAAGATGGTTAATGGCGGAACCCAACTCATGATCTCACTTACCTGGCCAATGTGGTCGATCAGAATTGATTGGATAGCTCACTGACTCATGTTAACCCATGTCACCCAAGGTTAATCAGTCTTGATGGATTTTAGGTACCCATGGATCATTAGTTATGTATAAGACTCCTTGATAACTGATATGGTCAGTGGGAGGTTGATCCATGTCTTCTCATCTCTTCTTCTGTCACATTAAAATTAAACCCTCTAAATTATTAGGTCCATAAAAAGATGAAGTTATAGGGATAACCGAGTCTTAGCCTCCCATTAAGTGGGATGGTAATGGGTCTAATAGTTGGGTATTCATTAGTAGATCCAAAGATTGAGTGTTCATCAGGCTATTGAAATTACTATTCCTAATATGATGGCTTAGTGAGACTCTCTTAATGGTAGTCAGGTGGGCCGGCCAAAGTCATGCTTGACTATTCGTTAGTTAGAAGCATTGAATTTTATCATGTTAATGGTTGGACCTAACTGGGAACTTCAATAGGAGGCCCAAAGGCCGATTGAAGTGCACCTTGGGGAAAACCTAAATACTAGAAGTTATTTGGAGAAGTATATGGTTGAAGAACCTATCTTTATATGCGCATGGGTGAGCTGTTCAAAGTTGGGCTCCTTTGTTGTCTATGGGTTCTGGTACCCACTAAGGAATTAAAGTGATTCCTTAGATTGGAGGTAGAGGCTACCAATCTGAACAAAATAATGGGAGGGCCTTTAGACTAAAGTCCATGTCTTTAGGTTAATAATTCATATACACTAATAAATTTTGGTTTTCCTTTCAGATGTCTTCCTACCTATCGCTCCGGTCTCTTCTCAATAATGAAAGCTCAAGTGATGGGGGACGGATCAGGGAAAGGATCGTCAGTGAGCTGAGAAGTCACTGAAGATTAGGGTATCCTATTTTTTTTTTGGATTTTATTTTTCTAGGGGTGGTGAAGGAACAATGGAGATGGAAGGTATGAAAACTGGACACTCTATGGACTTGGAACTTACATTCATGGAGAGACCTCTCACCTCTAGGGCATCTCACCTATCCCACTACATGTAGCCTAGGGCATCCCACCCATCTCACTACATGTGGAGCCTAGGGCATCCCACCCAAATTGCTACCTAGGGCCGTGAAGGAAAATTTCTAAGACCATAGAGGGGAATCGATAGGAAAGGGGATAACTAAGGCCTCATGCCCCTCGATGCTCGAAAGCGAAGGCATAGGGTCTCACACCCCTCGATGCCCGATGGCGAAAGAAAGATGGGCCTTTCACCCTCCCCATGCAGGGAGAATGAAAAGAAACACTCTTTTCTAAAAACAAATCTTTATTGACCAAACTATTTTTTACAAAGGACTGAGGGTGGTATTTATAGACCTGTTCGACCCTCATTTGAATTTTAGTACAAGATAGGGATGATTCAAATTCAAATACAAGATAGGATAAGATAAGCCTATACATATCTCAACCAAATTCTAATTCAAATCTCAAACAAAAGATAAATCCTAAACTAATTTATTTTGGATATGCTTCGAGATTCATGTGGCTCCAAGATTCATGCTTGATTTGGGATCCATGCAAGCGATGTCCCCATCATCAAGGGTCCCAACTTTGATAGCTAGTATCGAAGGCTCAGGAGATAACTAAGGCCTCACGCCCCTCGAATGTCCCTTGCATGAACAGCTCGGGAAAGATGCAATTATGATTCTTTACCCTCTTTCTATCTAGACTTTTTTAATCATTTTAGAATGAATAAGCCCGTAGTTAACTACCATGGTCTGTTGGGGTTATTGCAGACTTATGAGAAAGACCAACAACTAAACAAAGGGGTGGTAAATCTAGTAGGAGGATCTTCGATAGGACATCATCCCTTCAAGAAAAGAAAAAAGAAGAATAAAGAAAAAAAAGGTGCATAATGCTTCTAGGCCTAATCAAGCCAAGAGGGTAAAGGCTGATAAGAGCCAAGCGGAGTGCTTCTTCGGTATGAGGCAGGGTCATTGGAAGAGGAACTGTCCTCCTTATAATGCATCCCTTGACTCGAACAGGTCCAAGAAAAGAAAGCAACAAGATGATGCTAGACAAGGTATTTATATGATAATACCTTACAGTTTCTCTATCTACGATACTACTAACTGGGTATTTGATACAGGAAGTCCAATTTATATTTGTAATTCTTTGTAGGAACTTCAAGTTAGTAGAAGATTCGAGGACGATGAGAGATTCTTGAATGTGGGAAATTGAAGCCAAGTTCCAGTCCTAGCATTGGGAGTCCTTAAATTAGTTTTTGAGTCTTGTAAAATCATTTTGAATAAGTGTCATTATTGTTCGTCTTTCATCTTGAATGTCATTTTTATAGGCCAATTGGCCATGTATGGTTATGAACTATCAATAAAGAATGACATTTACAAAATCATTTGGAATGGTTCTGTTGTGATGAATGGACATATGAACAATGGCATTTATGTACTATCGCGACCTGTTAGTGTAGTGTACACATCTAGTAAACAGCTTTAACGCCTTAGGATAGATAATGTCAGCGATGCATACCTATGTTATTATAGGCTAGGTCATATTAACAAGAACAGGATAAATAGGTTGAAAAGAGAGGGTCTCCTCTAGATTAGTGAAAGTGGTTCACTATCAACCTGTAAGTCCTATCTTCTTGGAAAGATGACAAAATCACCTTTTACTGGAGAAGGTAAACGAGCCAAAGAGATTCTAAGTCTGGTACATACTGATGTATGTGGACCCATGAATATTAGTGCCAGAGGTGGGTATAGTTATTTTATTATGTTTATAGACAACCTTTCGAGGTATGGATGTCTTCTTGATGAGATATAAATCTGAATCATTTGAAATGTTCAAACAATATCGTAATGAAGTAGAAAAACAAACTAGATGGTATATCAAAATCCTTCGATTAGATCAAGGTGGTGAATATCTTTCTGGTGAGTTTTTGACATATCTTGAGGAGAATGGGATTCTCTCTCAATGGACACCTCTAGTGACACCTTAATTAAATGAAGTGTGTGAAAGGAGAAATCGAACCATGTTAGACATGGTTCGATCCTTGATAGGCTTTGCTTCTTTATCGCTATCCCTTTGGGGATATGCTCTAGAATCAGCCTGTTACCTTTTGAATAAGGCTCCGAATAAGTCCATTAGCAAAACCCAATATGATTATGGACTGGGCGTAAGCCGACACTTTCATACCTTCAGGTCTAGGGTTGCCTGGCTTATGTAAAACATTTGGGAACGGATAAACTTGGACCTAGGTCTGATTGGTGCCTATTTATTGGGTATCCAAAAAAGTCTAAGGGGTATTACTTCTACTTGGCTAAGGAACAAAAGATGTTCGTCAGTCTTAGGGCTATCTTTTTTGAAATAGAGTTCCTTGGTGAAGGAACTATAGCTGCTAAGATTGAACTTAGTAAAGTTCAACAAGTAGAGAAACCGACACACTTAAGGGACAACATAGAATCCGTTGTGATTAGTTCATAGCCAGAGCCCACACAAGAACCATTAACGAGATCCGTTAGGTTACCGAGTCGACCAGACAGATACTACGATTTCTTGGTCCGGGATGGTGATCCCATTGAACTCGATGAGAATAACAAGGATCCGATCTACTATATGGATGCGATGCAAAGGTCTGACTCTGAGAAATGGCTACGAGCCATGAAATTCGAAATGGAGTCCATGAAAATCAACATTGTATGGTATTGGTTGATCCACCTGAGGGGATAAAATCCATTGGGTGCAAATGGATTTTCAAAAGAAAAAGAGGTATTGTGGGCAGGTAGAGACCTATAAAGACCATCTGGTTGCCAAAGGGTATCGTTAACGTTATGGTATTGACTATGATGAGACGTTCTCTCCTGTGGTAATGCTCAAATCCATTCGGATCATGCTTGCTTTAGAGGCACACTTTGACTATGAAATCTGGAAAATAGATGTCCGAACAGCTTTCCTGAAAGGTGAGCTAGAAAAGGAAGTGTATATGATACAACCAAAAGGGTTCACACCCTCAAATGAGTCAAAGGTGTGCAAGCTTCAAAGGTCCATCTATGGACTGAAATAAGCATCACGAAGTTGGAACATGCGATTTGATAAGTGTATCAAGTCGTATGGCTTCTTTAGAAACAGAGAAAAACCTTGCAATTACAAATGGGTTAATGGTTTTGTGATTGTATTCCTTGTGTTGTATGTGGATGACATTCTCTTAATCGGGAATGACATCCCAGCACTACAAGGAATAAAGGTCTAGTTATCATCTCAGTACTTTATGAAGGACTTGGGTGAGGCCTCTTACGTACTCGGTATGAAGATCTATAGTGATAAATCTAAGAGGCTTCTGGGACTGTCCCAGTCTAAATACATCAGCATAGTGCTGAAGCAATTCAGCATGAAAAATTCCAAGAAAGGCTATCTCTCGATAGGCACTAGAATTGCTCTCTCCAAAAAAATTATGTGACAACTCCTGATGAGAGAGAGCGTATGAGTAGAATCTCCTATACTTTAGTAGTGGGCTCTATCATGTACGCCAAGCATGTACTAGACTAGGCATGGCATACTCACTAGGCATAGTGAGTAGATACCAATTTGATCCTGGTGAAGCTCATTAGAAAGTGTAAAGACCATGCTTAGGTATTTGCGAAATACTAGGGACCAAAAGTCTATTTTATTTTATTTTATTTGATTCCATTAGTCCTATGTCACTTGATTCAAAGTGAGCCAATTGAGTCATGTAATAAAGTGAGACAACTGAGTCAAGTTGAGTTCACTTAGTCAGGTCCAGTCATTTTTAGTTCAGTCAAGTTCGATCGAGTCCATTCAAGTTATGTTTAAGAAGAGAGTCAGCAAACCAGGAGATTCACCAGCCCCCCCAACCAGAGCTGGCCTTCATGCACCTGGGCCCTTTAATGCCACCAGGCTCGTAAGAGAGAGCTCCAGTCCAAGAAAAAGGCCCACTATTGACCAAGTCCACCAGGGTTTCTTGGCCCACAAGTCAGGGTTTCATAGCTCTTAAGTCATGTACCATGGGATGATTCTATAAATACCACCCCTCCCCTATTGTATGAAGTACCTTTTTTTTCTCATGAATATAACTTAAAATTGAAAGTTATTTTGTTTAAGTTTTTTTCTCCAGATTGGAGTGAGTGTAATGCCCGGGTTCCCTGTTTTTGAGTGCAAGCCCTAATCCCCTGGTGACTTCAACGCTCGCCAGCGATCCCCCTCTTCCTGTCCCGCATCAACTTGCTATCAAAGCCCAGAGGATTAGGGTTCTCCTTCTTTCTTCCTGGCTTCATCTCTTTCCTCTCATCCAGATCCATCCTATTGCACGATCCCCGCTTACTCTTTCTCTTTTGTATTTTTTTCCTGTTCTTCAGTATTTTATTTAGATCGAGGGAGAGAAGGAGATGAAGCGAAGGGGGAGAAGAAGATCATCTATGTTCGAAGCCATGATGGACAGGAGCGCATCACCATCCTCGACGGCGGCTCCGCCTCAGTCGCCACCCTCCCCCTCCTATCGACAAGTCCCGCGCCAATGCCCAGGCCACCATCGCCGTCGTCGCCGGCCCCGGCCTCAGCCGCGCAGCTGACCGTGGAGTCCCATCCACCCCCTCATTCTGGCCCAACCTGGCCTCGCTGGCCCTGTCTGCGGTGTTGGAGGCCCCCCTGGCATGATTAAGCCCCATCTCTCCACCCCACCGGTCTCCTACCCGTAGGTCATCCATCCCCTACAGATGCCCGACTTTCCCCTACCTCCCATGGGCCCACCACCCCCTCAGATCATGCATGGCCTGCCGCCACTGCTGAGGCCTGTCATACTGGTTCCTCCATCCCCCAGACCTGGGATGCCGGCAGGTGGGGTTTTTTCCCTGCTGAGACCTAGGATGCAGCCCCACCGCCACTCACGCCCCACCGCCGTTGAACACCGTCACTCCCATGCCATCCACCGGAATCATCTCCCCGAGCCACCGTCTCCACACTAGCACCACCACTGGTGAACCCCCGCCGAACTACCCTCCAAAACTTCCCCTGTTCCAGCCTTTGGACCATGGAGAAGAAGGAACTCAGCAACATCATTCCTTGTTGCCGACTTCAGCATTGCACGATTTCTGAAGCTACATGATTCCTAGAGCAGCACAGATTTCAGCACTACATGGCTTCTAAAATTGCACGACTTTTAGAGCAAAGATGATTAAAAAAAAAGAATGTGAAAAAAAAAATTGAGCCTAGCCTCTTTGCTTTGATTTGATTAGTTTCGGTTCCATCAAACCCCCGCTCACCCAAACTCGATGGAGTCGAGTTCTCCCCATCGCTGGGGAGTGATTGGGACCAAAAGTCTATTTTATTTCATTTTATTTGAGTCCATTAGTCCTGTGTCACTTGAGTCAAAGTGAGCCAATTGAGTCATGTAATAAAGTGAGACAGTTGAGTCCAGTTGAGTTCCTTTAGTCAGGTCTAGTCATTTTTAGTTCAGTCAAGTTCAATCAAGTCCATTCAAGTTATGTTCAAGAGGAGAGTCGGCAGACCAGGAGATTTACCAGGCCCTCCCAACCAGAGCTAGCCTTCATGCACCTGGGCCCTTTCATGCTACCAGGCCCTTTAGAGAGAGCTCCAGTCCAAGGCAAAGGCCCACTATTGACTAGGCCCTCAAGTCATGTACCTTGGGGTATAAATACCACCCTTCCCCTCTTGTATGAAGTATCTTTTTTTCTCATGAATACAACTTAAAATTGAAAGTTATTTTATCTTAATATTTTTCTCCAGATTGGAGTGGGTGTGACGCCTGGGTTCCCTATTCTTGAGTGCAAGCCCTAATCCCCTGGTGACTTCCACGCTCGCCAGCGATCCCTCGCTTCCCGTCCCGCATCATAATGGCTAATTTATGGAGAACCAGACTCAAAACTTGTGGGATATACTGACTTCAATTTTCAATCAGATAGGGATGACAGCAACAGTGTATCAGGATTTGGCTTTATCTTAAATGGAGGAGCATATGCTAGAAAAGTTCAAAGCAGCCTACTATGGTGGATTCAGTATGTGAAGCAGAACACATTGCAACATCGGATGCAGCAAAGGAAGCAGTGTGGTTGTGAAAGTTTCTTGGTGAGCTGGGAGTGGCACCTTCCCTGGATGGTCCTATTCTGATGTACTATGACAGCACTAGAGCCATTGCTCAAGCCAAAGAGCCGAAGTCTCATCACCGTACAAAACAAATTCTGTGATGCTATCACCTTATAGGAGAGATTATGTAATGAGGTGACATTGACCTTCAAAAGATTGATGAAAACGAGAACCTGGTCGACCCCTTTACTAAAGCTGTCAGAGTTCAAGAGTTCGATAGTTGTAAATAAAAAATGGGAATAAGATTCTGTACTAATTGGCTTTAGTCCAAGTGGAAGTTGTTGGGAATTATGTTTCAAAGCCAATCATCTAGACTGCAGATGGTTTTGCTATTTTGTAATTGTATATGAATTTCTTAATGAATAAAAGTTATTCTTTTGGCAGTTCATCACATATGCATTTTTTAAAAAAGAACTCTTATGTGATGGAGTCTTTAGAACTATATTATATTTGATATAGAGAGGATATATCGAGTAGTTCTTATACTGGATCACAACCAAATGATACATTATTATAGGACAGCGATGTATCAAGTATAGGTTGTTGTATGTCACATTTGTTCGTTGTCCTCTTAACCAAGGAGTGTAGAGATACTGATATGACATACAGGTAAAATGTAAGACATCTCACTGAACATGACTAACTGCAGAGCTCCCTTCTGCTAAAGGGTTGCTCACAAAGGGATATGGGTATATGTGTCCCTCAGACCTGAGGTCACCATGGTAGCTTCCAAACAATTCACTATACTTTGATGCTAGACTACCTGGATTTCAATCTAGTTCTGAAAGGCTTCTGGGTACAGTCAAGTACTTATGGAGTGGTGGTGGATCAAGATGGGATTGATCCCTCTAAATGTTTTGGAGTGAATAACTCACTATGCTCAATTTAACAAAACCTTAGGTAGGGTAGTTCTTGTGAGGAGTCACAGAACTTGTAAGGTTGAGACATAATATGGATGTACCAGGTTAGGGTTGGCAGTTAAATCTAGGTCATCCTGAGCATTTTGAGGTTAAAGGGATGAATTATGCGATAAACATATACCAGAGGTTCTAGAAAGTTGCTCTATAATCTTTGACCTATCCAAACATCGGGTATCATTGCTAGATGATGACTTTGATTAGTACTGGAAGTGTTCCAGTGCTACCGACTTAGTGTTCAAACCTATTGGGTCACACAGCATAGGGCTTTCTATCTGATCTAAAGGCTGCTCAATGATTGAGAATCGTTTGCCATCACTAGAGGTCAATATGATTGACCATGCTTTAAGTGTCAACACTTCCAAGTGTCGACACTTGGAAGTGTTAACATTTGCAAGTGTCGACACTAGGAGTGTCTCCACATGGCTATGATGAGCAGAAATTCTGGAAAGAATTTTTTGAATGTTTTGACCTTAATTCAAATTTCAAATTCTGGTTGGTTCTGGCTCCAAGCCTTCATGAAATGATGGTCATTCTTTAGAAGGTTTTGACCTCAATTCAAATTTCAAACTTTGGCTAGTTTTGGCTCCAAGCTTTCATGGAATGATGGTCATTCTTGCCTTATGAGCTTAGAGCTAATTTAGTAAGGCCCTTGACCTTCTCCCCCAATCACTCCTCCTTCCTCTTTCTCCCTCTCATGGCTGTCTCTATAAATAAGGATTGCTTTACGGGCTACGGGTTGAGAAAAAAGAGAAAAAAAAAGAGTTTTCTTGTTGAATGAGATTGCTAAAATTCTGAGTGGGAATATAAAAGGGGCTTGGGAGGACTTGGGTTTTGGGTGTGTGACTACCTAGCACTCAAGCTTGGTCTTGGAAAGAGAGCTAGTTAGGAAGGGTTCTACCTCTCTTCCTTGTCTTCCAAGAAGAAGTAGATCGGCCTTAAGGATCCCAAGGAGCTAGCACTCCAAGAGAGTTGATCAGATTCAGTCCTGGTGTGAACTACCTGTAGAGGCCAGACACGTGTATGGCTCAAGGGCATTTTCACAACCTCCTCCTAAAGGTATAACGGTAATGTATTCTTATGCTTTTTCATTCTTTTCCTTCTTATGATGTTTTTTGCTTGCTACATTATCATACTTGTTCCTGTTATAGGTAGATTGATAGATCTTTTTGATGGATCTACCAAGACTTTCACTGCACTTATTTTAAAATTATTTTAAAATATATTTTTTCTACCAGGCATGCTCATTTTGCTTTCCCTTCATATTCACCATTCTTCATTTGTCCAAACATCACATTAGAACCATTCAACGTGATTTTGCAAATATCATTCTTTATAGATAATTCATAACCATCTTTGACCATCAGACCTACAGAAATGATATTCACTAAAAAAGAAGGATAAAAATGACAATCATTAAGAATGACAATATAAGACTCGAAATATAAAGAAATAGTTCCCAATGCTAGAATTGGAGCTTGACTTCCATTCCTATCATTCAGAAACCATTCAGCACTTTCAAATATCCTACTAACTTGAAGTCCCTACAAAGAATTACAAATATGCTAAGGACTTCCGGTATCTAATACCCAGTTAGTAGCATCGCAAATAGAAAAACTACAAGTTGACCTCTGGAATGATTTTGATGATAACAAAATATTGGAGCATGTATTTGATACTAACTTTTTCGAGTATTTTATAAGTTTTTGTAGGATGATTTAAATGAACAACCACTCTTCTTGCAATTCTGATCATATTGATGTTTATCAAGTTTATTTTTGAAAAAGTATCATGTAATGAAGAGTCCAAAGAAAAATTACTTATGTATTCATGAAAGTGGGCCAATTCTACATGAATTTCAAGTTTAAATTACTTATAGTAGACCATAAAAGAGTTTGAAAAAGGATAGAAGCCTGTTGGAAGCTTTTGGAAGAAGAATGGAGAAGTTGGAAGGTATTTGACAAAAATCACTCGAGCTGACTCAAAGCAGGAGAGCCGACTCATTGTTGATGCTGGACAGGGGATAGGATCATGGGCGAGCCTAGAAGTCACCTATATTAGGGTACTTTTTTTTTTGGATTTTTTTCTAGGGATGAAGGAACAATGGGGATGGAAGACTTAAGGTTTGGAATTCATGGACTTTGGGACTCACACTAACGAAGAGACCTCTCACCTTTAGGTCATTCCACCCAACTTGATACTTGGAGGCGTTAGGGTGAATCTTAAAGGACATGGGGGATAAAGAAGATGGAATCAAAGAAGGGGATAACTAGACATGACCTATCATCATGTCCTGGGATTGGGCCTTACAACATCTCCTTATGGAGTGAAAGAAAATAATCACTCTTTTTTAAAAAAACTCATTTTTATTCACCCAAACTATTTTTTTACAAAGGATTAAGGGTGGTATTTATAGACCTTTTCAACCCTCATTTGAATTTAAATACAAGATAAAAAGATAAGAATGGTTAAAATTCAAATACAAGATAAGGATAAGATAAGGCCTATCCATATCTAAATCCTAACCAACCAAAACTAACTAAATCCTAAATCAAATTTCAAACAACCAATCCTGATTAACTAATTTTTTTGAATTTGAATTTATTGAAATCAGTGCTGCTCCAGGATCAGGGTTGCTCCGAGATCAGTGCTGCTCCAGGATCAGTGATGCTCCAAGATCTGTGCTGGCGATGTCCCCATCATTTTCCAGAGGTGGGGAGAACTCGACTTTGTCGAGTTAGGCTTGATGCTACTCTAAAGATCTTGGACAATTCCAGATATCCTCAGGCTCCAGCTTATTCATTAATGAACCCAATAGCCATGCTCACTTGATCTATTTTGAAGTTCATGCATAAAAATCGATGCTATGATCCTTGGAGACTGCATTAAGATCTATGCGAATTCTCTCTTCCTTGTTCCTAAAATTGGTGAAAGAAGCATGCAACGTATGAAGTCGGCAAGGAAAGCAGATTATGCTTTCACATTCGTGCGCTGGGCCTCTTCGGCTTTCAACCCATAGAACAGAGGAAGGGATGTGTGCCGGTGGTCTTGGAAAAAAAATTATCTCCAGAATGGAAGATTCCGGGGAAGGTTGGTCATCGATGGCACAAGAAGTCAGCGGCACGGAAAGATGGGTCATCGGAGAAGTGGCATGACAAAGGGGAATCGCCACGGATGGCAAGGGAGGCTTCGGTCAGGGGCTGGAATATGGTCGAAAGTTGATGATTCATGACGAGAATGGCCAAGATAAGGTTGGCGGTGATGAGGACCGCATCGTTGGGGAAGAGAAGGAAGTCAGCCTTGGGGTCGAGGATCACAGTGGTGGGTGGGTAAAGTCGCTCCAACTATAAGTAGGCAAGAGATTCACCATGGTTGTGGGAACTCGGAACCTCAGAATCTGGTGCTGGCATGGAGAAATCGATGACAACATCGGGCGTGGGCATCGATGATTAAGCGGCTCAATGGTCGGAGGTGAGGCTTGAATCTGGGCAGAGGGGACGGTTGCAGGCTCCTAATGGGGTTAGTCGGTGGCTGCAAGGAGCACGGAGAAGGCGGAATAGGGTCCAGGTAGGGGTCCTCCTCCAGTTCGACTCTCTCAGAACCGGTGTTCCCATGGGAGGCCAGCAGATGAAGATAAGATCGCTGCTGTGGATGGCCATGAGCCAGCCGAGGCGATTACGGAGCTTGGGGATGACTGGATCGAAGGTAAAGATGGGCATGAGGTGGTTGCGGCAGTTCTTCCTTGGATCCGATGAGGGGAAAGTGGAATCGGCACTGGATCTGGGGAAGTCCATTGTCGATCGACTGCTGGACGATGGCTATTCTGTTCTGTTATAGGCAACGGAGATGGTCGGCTTCTAGTAGGGTAGCAGGGATGGTGATGCATCACAGGCATGGCTCGGTGGACGGAGGGATGACAGTAGGGGTGTCTGAGGGTCGATGGATCTGGGTTGGTGGTGGCCAAAGAGGAGGGCAGTGGATCAACAATAGGGGAGAGAAAGAACAGTGGGTTAGGGGAAGGAAAGAAGATAGCAATACCCTTATCCTATAGCGTTGATACCAATTTGATGCGGGACAGGGGGCTAGGATCGTGGGCGAGCCTAGAAGTCACCTAGATTAGGGTACTTTTTTTTTTGGATTTTTTTCTAAGGATGGTGAAGGAACAATGGGGATAGAAGACTTAAGGTTTAGAATTCATGGACTTTGGGACTCACACTAACGAAGAGACCTCTCACCTCTAGGGCATGCTACCCACCTCGATACTTGGAGGCATTTGGGTGAATCTCAAAGGACATGGAGGTAAAGAAGATGGAATCAAGGAAGGGGATAACTAGACATGACCTATCATCATGTCCTAGGATTGGACATCAGACCCTCTCCTTATGGAGTGAAAGAAAAGAATCACTCTTTTCTAAAAAACTCATTTTTATTCACCTTCCTTGATTCCATCTTCTTTACCCCCCATGTCCTTTGAGATTCATCGTAATGCCTCCAAGTATCGAGGTGGGTGGAATGCCCTAGAGATGAGAGGTCTCTTCGTTAGTGTGAGTCCCAAAGTTTGTGAATTCCAAATCTTAAGTCTTCCATCCCCATTGTTCCTTCACCATCCCTAGGAAAAAATCCAAAAAAAAATTACCCTAATCTAGGTGACTTCTAGGCTCTGATACCAATTTGATGCGGGACAGGGGATAGGATCATGGGAGAGCCTAGAAGTTACCTAAATTAGGGTACTTTTTTCTTTTTTTGAATTTTTTCTTGGGATGGTGAAGGAACAATGGGGATGGAAGACTTAAGGTTTAGAATTCATGGACTTTGGGACTCACACTAACGAAGAGACCTCTCACCTCTAGGGCATTCCACCCACCTAGATACTTGGAGGTGTTAGGGTGAATCTCAATGGACATGGGGGATAAATAAGATGGAATCAAGGAAGGGGATAACTAGACATGACCTATCATCATATCCTAGGATTGGGCCTCACACCCTCTCCTTGCGGAGTGAAAGAAAAGAATCACTCTTTTCTAGGAAAAACTCATTTTTATTCACCCAAACTAATTTTTTACAAAAGACTGAGGGTGGTATTTATAGACCTTTCCAACTCTCATTTAAATTTAAATACAAGATAAAAAAATAAGAATGGTTAAATTCAAATACTAGATAAGGATAAGATAAGGCCTATCCATATCTCAATCATAATCAACTAAAACTAACTAAATCCTAAATCAAATTTCAAACAACCAATCAAAATCAACTAATTTTTTGAATTAGAATTTATTGAAATCAGTGCTGCTCCAGGATCAGTGCTGGTGATGTCCCCATCAATTGTTCTGGCATGGCATGAGTTTCTGGCGTGCAGACATCCGAGCTGACTCGAAGGATTTAGAGTCAGCTCGTCTAGATCTACAAATATTCAGTTAGACAATCGAGCCAACTCCTCTAGAGTATGGAAAAATCAATTCTAAGAGAACCGTCAGGTGAGCCGACTCGTTAGTGAAGAGTCGACTCAACTAGTGTTCAATTTCTGAAGGACTGAGAATCTGAGCTGACTCTACCCAATCAAGTCGACTAGAATCCCTATTTTTGGTGCATAACGGCCAGTTCCATAATCAATTTTTTGAATCTAAAAAGTACTCCAACGATGATATTTGATTTCCATGGCTCTACAACAGTCATATCATCTAAGATCAGTTCAAGGACTACAAATAAGAGATTTAAACAACTTTTGAAGGACTTTTAATGGGAGTTTAAGAGAATATTCATTATCAAGAGAGCTTTGAAGAGAAGAACTGAAGATTATACCAACACCCATCCTTTTCTTGAGTCATTTATTGAAGAAGATTGGAAGCCTTGAAGAGCATTCAAGGAGCAATCAAGAAGGCTTCTCAAAGAGCATCAACTACAGCTATCCGACAACATTTGGTTTGTCATTATTGTTGCTATATTTTTAACTCTTTATTTGAGTTGTTCCAAGTACAGCATAGGCTGTCACTTGGGGATTATTTTAGGTTTTTGGTGAGCCTTTGAAAACCAAGTTTAGGTTATTAGTGAGCCTGGAAAATCTAACATTGTATTGGATTCTTGGTGATCCAGGTGTAAAACTAAGATTGGGTTTTGGTTTGTGAGCCTGGTGTAAAACAAACCGGCTGTATTCCGAGATGAATATAGTAAAAAGCCCAAGTGGTATCTTAAATAGTTGGTGTATGAGCTAGGTTGCCCGAACCACTATAAATTGCTGGTGTTTGTGCTTATGCTTATTGTGTTCTTTACTTTCTTTTGCTATTTATACTTAAATCACATCACTTACCACAATAAACTTTTAAAAGAGCACATATTTGTGAAAATTTTAAATATCCAATTCACCCCCCTCTTGGGTAAGCCACCTTGGCAATAACTGGTATCAGAATAGTGTCTCTAAAATTTACTTAGAGAAAAGATTTATAGCAAACTCTATGAGAACCTCTTTGGTCGAAGGCCAATCTACAAATAGACCTCCACTTTTCACAGTCACAAATCATACCTACTGGAAAGCACGAATGAAAATTTACATTCAAACAGTAGATTTTTAATCATGGAAAACAATTCTAAAAGGACCTCACACATCTACAAAGAAGGTTGATAGCATGGACATCCTAAAAGCTAAAGAGGAATGGGATGAACATGACATGAAGATTGGTGAGTTGAACACTAAAGCAATGAATCTCTTATATTGTGCTTCATCCGCCAACGAGTTTAACCAGATTTCTACTTGCATGTCTACAAAAGAAATTTCGGATAAACTTGAAGTAACCCATGAAGGAACCTCTCAAGTTAAAACTTCCAAAATTAATATTCTTTTTCATAATTATGAGTTATTTAAAATGAAACCAAGTGAAATTATATCTGCCATGTTCTCAAGGTTTATAGATATTATTAATGATCTAAAGAGTCTTGACAGGACATACTTAAATGCAGACCTTGTACAGAAAATTTTGAATCACTTCCAGATAAATGGGATCCGAAGGTCACTACTATCCAGGAAGCTAAGGACTTGAACACTCTACCATTGGATGAGCTCCTTGGATCATTGATCATGCATGAACTTACAATGCAGCATAGAAGTGAGGATGATATCAAGAAGAAAAAATTGATAGCCTTCAATGTGCTACAAAATTAAAGAAACAAGAAGAAGAATTAGAAGAAGAAAGCCACTCCTCCGAAGATGAACTTGAAGATGATGATATTGCTCTAGTCATGAGGAGATTCAAGAAATTTATGTGTAGAAGAAAGGCAAAAAATTAGAGAAAACATTATAAAAAGGGGGAACACAGTAAAGTGAAAGAAAAGGAAAAATAAAGAGATAAAGAGCAACAGCCTATCTGCTGCAAGTGTAAGAAGCCGAGGCACTTCCATTCCAATTGTCCCACTTTGAAGAAAGCCTACAAAAAGAAGAAGAAGAAGGCGATGGTTGCAACTTGGAGTGACAATGAGGAGTCTACATCAAATGAAGAAGAAGATACTACCCAAATAGCTAATATATGTTTGATGGGTCTTAAGGATGAGGTAATGTCTCTTGAACCTAATAATGAATTTACATATGAAGAATTGAATACTGCTTTTTATGAGCTATTATTTGAATATAAAAGGGCTAGACAAAAATTAAGACTTTGAAAAATAATAATAATATTTTAATAAAAGAAAAAGATAAAATTTCAGAAAAGAACAACATTTTATAAAAAAAAATTGAGCTATATTTCAGAGAAATATAGAGTCTTGCAAGTCAATATCTTGAAAAGAATAAGGCTCTACATGAAGAAAATATACGTTTGCAAAAAAAAGTTGAAAAACTCAAGCCCTTGATTGAAAAATTAATTTTGAGTTCAAACAAGCTTGAGCTAATTTTAAAAGACCAAAGGGATTCAAATAACAAAGCTGGAATTGGTTACAATTCAATGCATTCTAATAAAGTTTCAGCTACAAAGTTTATAGCTGCAAAATCATATGTACCTAAGTTTTCAACTCAAAAAACTCTTGCATCTAGAGTTTCAATATTTGCATCTTTTCAAAAATCAAGAGTTATATATTATTCTTGCAATGGGGTTGGTCACAAATCCTTTGAATGTAATTTGAAAAAGAACAGTAAAAGTAAAATAAAAAAGATTTCGGTTCCTAAAGGAATCACTTCTACTAACCTACAAGGATCCAAGAAAGCTTGGGTACCTAAAAGAATTACTTAATTATTTTGCAGGAATGTCTTGCATCCTAGAATTCTATGAAAAGATGGTATCTGGATAGTGACTATTCAAGACATATGATGGGTGACAAAAAATAATTTATCACCCTAGAAATGAAGGATAAAGGATTGGTCACTTTTGGTGACAACGATAAAGGGAAGAACATCAGCATTGGTAAGATCAGAATTATCCCTTCTACATTCATTGAAAATGTATTGTTAGTTAACAAATTGAAGCACAATTTATTAAGTATAAGTCAATTATGTGATAAAGGCTTCAAGGTTGTCTTTGAATCTTCAATGTGCATAGTAAATAACTCACTTGATTCTAGCATTAATCTCATTGGTCATAGACTTGGAAACATTTATGTGGTAGATTTAAATGATCTAGCCATGTCTAGTTGTACAAGTTTTATGGCAATGAACACTAAAACTAAGGAGTCTAGCTTACTTTGGCATAGGAGATTAGGTCATGCTAGTATGCATACAATAGCTAAATTAATTTTCAAAGATCTAGTTAGAGGTTTTAAAAAAATTAAAGTTGATTTTGAACATGTTTGTGATACATGCCAATTTGGTAAACAAACTAGGAAAAGCTTTAAATTGAAAAATATGGTTTATACTTCTAGACCTTTAGAGCTACTATACATAGACCTATTTGGACCAACTAGGATCACAAGTCTAGGTGGTATGAAATATGGACTTGTGATAGTAGATGATTTTTTAAGATTTACTTTGATTTTATTTATTGCACACAAAGATGAATCTTTTAAAGTTTTTCAAAAATTTCATAAGAAAGTTTCAAACCAAAAAAATCTTTCAGTTATCTCTATTAGAAGTGATCACGGCACAGAATTTGAAAATCAATATTTTGATGAATATTGCACTGAGCACGACATTGATCATAACTTCTCCGCTCCTAGAACACCACAGCAAAATGGTGTTGTAGAGAGGAAGAATAGGACATTGGAAGAGATGGCCTGAACCATGTTATGTGAAGGCAATCTTCCAAGATACTTTTGGATAGAAGATGTGAATATTGCCTGTTATATTTTGAACCATGTTTTGATAAATGTTGGCTTTAGCCCTTGATTTTGAAGAATAATAAAATGTTGAGTATATGTTTTATACTAATATTTTAATTGTAGTTATGAGTTTCAGGATACAGGCATCTCAAATTTTCAATATAAAAGTATCAAGGCACTCATTAGAAGCTAAGCAATTTCATTGTTTAAAAAGTTTTCTCATCTTAAAAGGGCCTCAAAATAGATCAACCGGAGCTTTACAAAAAGTGTATTGAAGTTTTATTTTGATTATCTTGAATTTTGATGGTTGGCACAAGTTTTTATTAAGTGGCAGAGTCAAGTGTCGACTCATGGCACATAAAGTGTCGACACTTCAAAAGGCTGGCATAAAAAAATCCCTTTGGTATGCCAAGTGTCGGCTCAGGAGACTTAAGTATCAACTCACAAGATTCAAGTGTCGACTCACATGGTTCAAGTGTCGACTCATAGCCTGAGAATAGAAAAAGGATAGAACCCTGGTTTTTCAGAAGCTTATACCTTAAGTCGACTAATGCTCATCCAAGTGTCGACTCATGAAGACTTAAGTGTCGACTCACAGAAGTCAAGTGTCAACTCACGAGTTCTGACAGCTATAATGACTATATTTTCTGAGAGTCAGATTTGAGCCCTACAAGCTCCCAATAGCTAGTTTTACTCCACCAACAGTCTTAAACAATTTTTTAGAAGTTTTTGAAGTATTTAAGCTTCACCAAACTCATTCATGAAGAACTAACTCACAAGAGACAAGTCATTTCTTGAGAACTTCACTTCTAAAGTCAAAAAAAGAGCAAAAGAGAAGATTCCATTGAAAAAGCTTACAAGCCTTCATTTCAGCATTCCAAAAGTAGTCTTTGAAGTGATTCCAAAGAGAAGACAACTCAAGCAATCATCAAGAGCCTCAAAACTTCCATATTCCACTTTGTGAGAGAGTTTGCTTGTGCTTTATATTTGTATTTTTGATTTCATTTATCGTACATATTCCACTTTGTGAGAGAGTTTGCTTGTGCTTTATATTTGTATTTCTGATTTCATTTATCATACTAGTTTCAAGGATGTCTGAAACTAGGTGCTAGGCCCTTCCAAGCCTTGAATTGGGATCCAAGCCTAGGTTGGCTTGAATAAAGGTTATTGGTTTGCTTAAGTGAGAAAACTAACTTTGTGTTTGACTTGTGAGCCCGTTGAAAATAAGTTGGATATAATCTAGGTTGATTGTAGTGAAATTCCTAAGGGATAGCTTGGAGAGTGGGTATAGGTGCTTGGTGTGCACCGAACCACTATAAACCTTTGTGTTTGTGTGTGTGCTCTTCATTATTTTGCATTTACTACTTATACTCTTAGTATTGCATCTCATTCATTTGGTGCATACTTGCATTTCTTCACAAACACATTAATTTCATCACATATCTGCTTTAAATTTTTAAAGAAACCCAATTCACCCCCCTCTTAGATTGCTATGATGGGTAACAAGTGGTATCAGAGTTGGTACTCAATATATAGGTCTAACGATCTTGAGTCAAAGATCTAAATGGCAGCCCAAATTGGTGTTGGAATTGTTGAGGGACAAGCCTCAAATCGTCCCCCCTTATTTAATGGCATAAATTATATATATTAGAAAACACTTATGTGCATTTATATTCAAGCCATTGATTATAACATTTGGAGAACTATTGTTAAGGGTCCTCATCAGCCTACCACCTTGGTTAATGGCACTCTCACTCCCAAGTTAGAAGATGAATGGGATAAGAATGACATTAAGCAAGGTGAGCTTAATGCTAAGGCTATGAATTTACTGCTTTGTGCTTTAGACCCAAGTGAGTTTCATAGAATCTCAAATTGTCTCTCCGCTAAGGAAATATGGGATACACTTGAAGTTACCCATGAGGGTACACATCAAGTGAAGACTACCAAAGTTAATATGCTTATTTACATATATGAAATGTTTAGAATGAAACCATCTGAATCTATTAGTGAAATGTACACTCGATTTACAAATATTGTGAATGGCATGAGAAGCTTGGGTAAAGTCATTTCTAATACTAAATTAGTGAATAAAATTCTCAGGTCACTTCCTTTATCATGGGATCCAAAAGTTATAGCCATCAAAGAAGCTAAGGATGTCAACACACTACCTCTTGATCAACTTTTATGATCTCTCATAACATATGAGCTATCATTGAAACAAAAGGTTGCGGAGAATGACAAGAAAAAGAAGACTAGAGCATTCAAGTCCACAACCAAGGAAGATACAAGTGATGATTCTTATGAGGAAGTTATTGAATATGAAACGGCTCTCATCTCAAGGAAGTTTAGGAGGTTCATGAGAAAGAAAAGGTATAGTTTGAAGAAAAAGCCTCAAAAGGGAGAGCCTAGTAGAGAAAAAGAAAAAGAGAAAGAAAGGGAGAAACCTACTTATTTTGAATGTAAAAAACCCGGCCACTTCAAGATGGACTGCCCCTTACTTAAGAAAAGCATAAGGAAACTAAGAAAAAAAGCAATGATGGCCACCTGGAGCGAGAGCAAGGACACGAGTTCAGATGAAGAGCAGTAAGAAGTCACCAATTTTTGCTTAATGATGAATAATGAAGACATAAAATTTGAACTTGAAGATGAATTTACTTTTGAAGAATTGCATGATGTTTTTGATGATTTGGTTGCTGAGTATCAAAAACTTAAAATAAAAAACAAAGAGCTAAAGAAACAAAATTTGGAATTGATTAAAACAAATGATAAGTCCTTGATTGAAAATAATTGTTTGCTTCAAGAAAATAAGAAGTTAACTGATAAAATTATCTTTTTGGAAAAATAAATGGAAGATTTGAAAATGAAAAAATATTTTGCAACAACTAAAAATTTTACTAAAAAAATAAAGAACTTTTGCAAGAAAACAAGAAGTACAAGGATGAGCTTAAAAAATTAAAACCTTTTGTTGAAAAGTTTACTTATAGTTATGAAAAACTCAATATGCTTTTAAATAATCAAAGAGCTATTTTCAACAAAGCAGGATTAGGTTTTAAACCACAAAAATAATAAAAATTCTTCAAGAATTTCTTTGTGCCTGCTTCAACTTCTATTACTTGTTATTCTTGTGGCAATGTAGGACATAAATCATATTTGTGTAACAAAAGAAAATTGAATAAAGTTAGAAAAGTTTGGATTCCAAAAAGAACCATATCCACTAACCCTAAAGGACCCAAGATGACTTGGGTACCTAAAGTCTCCTCCTGATTTGTTCCTATAGGTGTGTCTTGCAACCAATAAAAGAAGATTGTGGTACCTCGATAGCAGTTGCTCAAGATACATGACTGGAGATGTGGAGCAGTTCTCATCTCTTGAGAATCAAAATGGTGAAAATGTAACCTTCGGTGATAATGGAAAGGGCAAAATCATCGATATTGGTAAAGTCCATATCACCCCCTCTACTTATATAGATAATAGTTTTTTTGTTGATGGATTAAAGTATAATTTACTTAGTATTAGCCAGTTTTATGACAAAGATTTTAAAGTTGTTTTTGAATCTTCCATGTGCATTGTTTCTAGTGTTGATGACAATTGCATCAAGTTTATTGGTCATAGGCATGACAATATTTATATGGTTGATCTTGATGATCTTCCAATACAAAATGGTCAATGCCTAGTGGCAATGGAAGCCAAGATCAATGAAACTAGTTGGCTTTGACATCGTAGATTAGGACATGCAAGTATGCATTTGCTTTTAAAACTTAACAAAAAGAATCTCATAAAAGATTTGCCAAAACTTAGTTTTGAAAAGGATAAGATTTGTAGTGCTTGCCAACATAGAAAACAAACTAAATCTTCTTTTAAACCTAAAGGAGTTGTCTCTACATCTAGACCCCTAGAATTACTTCATATGGACCTCTTTGGACCTACTAGAATAACAAGTTTAGGAGATAAGAAGTATGGTCTAGTTATTATAGATGACTTCTCATGTTTTTAGCTTATAAAGATGAAACTTTTTTTGTATTAATTAAATTTCATAAAAGAGTCTCAAATAAAAAATGTGTTTCAATTGTCTATCTATGAAATGATCATGGTACAGAATTTGAAAATTATGATTTTGAAAAGTTTTGTAGTGAAAATGGTATTTATCATAACTTTTCTGCACCTAGGACACCTCAACAAAATGAATGGTAGAAAGAAAAAATAGAACTCTTGAAGAAATAGCACCACCATGCTTTGAAAAAATGATTTGCCTAGATATTTTTGGATGGAAGCCATAAACACTGCTTGCTATATTTTAAATCATGTTTTAATCCGACCTATTTTAAAGAAAACACCTTATGAGCTTTGGAAAGGTAGGAAACCTTCAATTAAGTATTTTTGTATTTTTGGATGCTGTTGTTTCATTTTAAATAATGGCAAGGACAATCTAAGCAAATTTGATGCCAAGTCAGATGAGGATATCTTCTTAGATTACTCTACATCTAGCAAGGCATACAAGGTTTTCAACAAAAGAATGCTTCTTGTTGAAGAATCAATCCATGTTGTATTTGATGAGACTGATCAAAAATTTTCTAGAAAAGAAGATGTTCTTGATGATGAAACAGGTATTCAAAGAATTGAAAAAGTGAACAACAATGAAGAGCTTTCCAAGGAGCAAGATGATAATCAAAATGATGAAGGGGAACAGGTATAAGGAGTTGGTGACTCATCTACACCTAACCCATTACCTAAAGAATGGAGGTTTGCTCATGGACACCCCAAAGAACTTATAATTGGAGATTCATCAAAAGGGGTAAGCACTCGTTCCTCATTAAGAAATGTATGTGATTATTTAGCTTTTGTTTCTTAAATAAAACCAAAATCTATTGAAGAAGCTAAAAATGATTACAATTGGATAAATACTCTGCAAGATGATCTAAATCAATTTAAAAGGAATAATGTTTAGACTTTAGTTGAAAGACCTACTAATGTTTCAATAATTGGTACAAAATGGGTTTTCAAAAACAAACTTGATGAAAATTGATTAATTACTAGGAATAAAGCTAGGATAGTTGCCAAAGGATATAATCAGGAGGAAGGGATTGATTTTGATAAATCCTTTGCTCCTGTTGCTAGACTTGAGGCAATTAAGCTATTATTAGCATTTGCATATTTTATGAATTTTAAACTATTTCAAATGGATATTAAAAGTGCATTTCTAAATGGATTTATTGAAGAAGAAGTTTATGTAGATCAGCCCCCTGGTTTTGAAAATCATGAATTTTCCAATCATGTTTTTAAACTTCATAAAGCTTTGTATAATTTGAAATAAGCTCCAAGAGCTTGGTATGATAGATTGAGTACATTTCTACTTAAAAATAATTTTTCTAGAGGAAATGTAGATACCACATTATTTTTGAAAAAGAAAAATGATGAACTCTTAGTAGTACAAGTTTATGTCGATGATATCATATTCAGTGCTACTAATGAACGTCTTTGTCAAGAGTTTGCAAAGATAATGTAGGGAGAGTTCAAGATGAGCATGATGGGAGAGCTTAATTTCTTCCTCAGACTCCATATCAAGCAAACAAGAGAAGAGATCTTCATCAACCAAGCTAAGTATACAAGAGAAATCTTAGAGAAATTTGGAATGGAGAATACCAGATCATTAGGTACGCCTATGAGCTTCTCTTGTAAACTTGATAAAGATAAATCAAGTAAAAGTGTAGACCAAAAGCTATATAGAGGTATCATTGGTTCATTGCTATATTTAATTGCAAGTCGGCCAGATATAATGTTCAGTATTTGTATGTGTGCAAGATATTATTCTGCTCTTAAAGAGTTTCATTTATTGGATATTAAATGCATACTTAGATACTTGTCTGGCACTATAGATATTGGATTGTGGTACTCAAAGATTCATCATTTGAATTGATTGCATATTCTGATGCTGATTTTGCTGGGTGTAAACTTGAAAGAAAAAGTACAAGTGGAACTTGTCAATTTCTTAGAATTAATTTGATTTCATGGAGTAGCAAGAAACATAATTCATTTGTTCTATCAATAGTTGAAACCGAATATATAGCAGCTGGAAGCTGTTAAATCCTATGGATCAAACAATAACTCGAGGAATTTGGCATCAAATTAATAAAGACACCCATAAGATGTTATAATACTAGTGCAATCAATTTAACCAAAAATCTTGTTCAACACTCAAGAAGCAAGCATATTAAAATAAGACATCACTTCATAAGAGATCATGTGCAAAACTCAAATGTGATGCTTAAATTTGTTTGTACTGATAGTCAATTAGCTGCTATTTTCACAAAACCCCTGAGTGAAGAAAGATTTTGCATGATTAGGAGAGAGTTAGGTATCATAAATCCCTTTGTGTAGAACTCTTTAAAAATTTGTTCTTACTTAAATTCTTATGCCTAAAATCGTATCTTTTATGTCTTAAGCCCTTCTCTAGAAACCCCATGATTTTTGGAATTTTTATTGATTTTTTTTGGATTTTTTGGCAAAGTGTCGACACTTGATGTTTGGCCAAGTGTTAACCCACGCCAAGTGTCGACACTTGACCAAAATTGAAGTGTCGACTCACGGACGAAAATCTGATTTTTCTAGGGCATCATCTATTCTTTTCGAAGCCACCTGTATTTTATTTTTCGTCTGCCCTAGTGGTCCCCTAGCTCTCCATTGACCTCGGAATAGTGTTCTTCCATCCGTGTCCTTCGATTTTTGGTAATTTTCTCACCTTCTCCCCTATTTTGGTTCGATTGCTCATCTTTTTCTCATTATTTTTGTTGATTTGTCCCGAACCCCTCTTTTTGATTTCTTTCCTCTCTTTGATCCATTTTCCCATTGATTTCTTGTGAATTGGCTCGAGCTATTGCATAATCTCTTCCACATTTCTCCCTCTCCTTTCCTTTTTGGTTCATTCCTTGACTGATTCTAGCTTGCATTCACCCTTTCTTCCCGTCGGTCTTTTTCCTTTGGTTCTTTCCTCTTCATTTTAGCCTTTTCTAGATTCACCCATTTCTTTCCTTATTCTTTCCCTCTGTTGGTGATTATGGTACCCCGCAAGCAAGTGGTATCTAGGAAAAGGTTGAGTCAAGGTTCTACCGAAAGGAGAACCAAGGCTTGAAGTGACACTACAGAGGACAGCAGCATGAGCATGAGAAAGTGGCACCCCCACGGTCCCCTGCATCAGAGAGAGTGTTAGGGAAGATCATCGCTGCTGGACATTGAGTTGACTTGGAGTTTTTTGACCATGAGGGTTTTCATCTTGGAGAGATTCTTAAGGAAACTAGTTTGACCTCCTTCTATAATATGAAGGAGAAGTATTATCCGCATCTTATTAAAGAGTTTAATAGGAGTCTGGCCACTAGTGGATTGATGTGGAGTGCTACAGTCACAGCATGGTGATTCCAGTATTTGAGAGCATTTTAAGCAGAGTCTAGGACATTCCTCTTCGTGGGATTGCTACCATGAGTGTTGGAGATAAAGAGACAGCATTTTAGTGTATTTTGGAGAGAGATGATGTTTGCGGTGTGACTACAGTCATCGTGAATCAGTCACACCGTGAACCAATTATCAGTAGAGATGTGCCTCCTTCATCACTTCATTATGCGGATACTTCTGTCGAAGACTGGTTGCTTCGACTTTATCATAGAGCGGGAGCTTATGTTGATGGTTTGCCTCACACAGAGGACTGCTGTCAACATCCCTACCCTGATGATAAGCCAGATGTGAGAGGTTGCGTCTCAGCGTCGTCTGTGTCTACCGTACGGGATTGGTCTGACTCTTCTATTCAAAGCTTATCATGTTCCTTTGGAGGAGGAGGCCTCTAAGGATATTTTGCATACTGATGTGTACTACGAGCGATCTTTGCATTGTATGGGATACAGGAGGATTGCCGACAGATGGCTGCATAGAGAGTCTGGTTAGGAGCCAGATGAGGAGAATGAGCAGCGAGCTGTAGAGGCAGGGCCATCTTGGCCTACTAAGCACTTCACACCTCCTAGACCTGCATCTGTTGCAGCTTCTGGATTTGAGCTAGTCACTCCAGCACCTATTTCTTCACCAGCTATTGCTTTATGCACATCTACTAAGTCTACCTTTACGGAGTTGATCAAGACTGAGATTGCTGAGGTCAGGAGTGAGATCATTGGATTAGCTATTAGGACTACACAACTTCGAATTAAGATAGAGGGACAGAGAGCACACACTGATGATTAGCTCTCATGCATCAAGCAGACTATGGAGGTGAGCTTCATGGAGATTCATGATCTTTTGAGATCTTTTTTGCCTTCGACTACTCTTTCTGGTCCATCTGCTCCTCCGCCAGTAGATGATGATGACCACCTTGATAGGCATGATGACACTCCTGTGATGGTGGTGGTGAGGCTGACATAGGTACAGATATTCTTGATGGTGATTATAGTGATGGCAGTGACGACAAAACAGGAGATTATGAGATTGTTAGCAGGGAGATTCAGACTCTAAACGCTGCTACTGATACTCCTAGAGATGCTCAATTGCCACTGCACCAGCTTTTCTAACACCAGCAGAGACCTTACCTCCACCCTCTACTAGGTCCTCTAGGGTCATTCCACATTCTGGACCAGCTCTTAGGACTAGGAGCCATGGCACCCATAAGACCCCTAGACTCCTTGCTTCTAGGACTAGGATTAGAGCTCTTATTTACTTTGAGCTTCCATCTGATGAGGAGTAGCCTCATAGATGTTTATCTTGTTATCTAGTTTATGCATTAGTCTTTTTCTCTACTATGTATTAGTTTTTAGTCTTGTATCAGACTTTGATTATGTTTCAGTTTATGCTTGCTTATCTTATGTAAGCAATTTTGTTGTACTGAAATTCTCTTAAATATATGAAAGTTTACTTTTATCTTATGATTACTCTTCTTTTTGTCCATTTGCTCTGATACCAACTGATATCCGCTGATATATTAGCGGATCATGGCTCCTAACCAACTTTTTATGCTTTAATGCATTAATTCAAAAGGAGATTACTCTTTCTAATGTTTAATGTTGATAAAAAGGGGGAGTAAGATCTATATATATGCATTTTCTACAATTCTGAAATGATTTATAACTTAACTCACATAGGGGGAGAAAAAATAAATTTCAACCTTGTTTGGCACTTCTTCTCTATGAAATTATATAGTATGAACCTTTTTTCATGAGCTTTAAGTACATGCTTACTTGAATATGTGATACATTATCTATAATTGAATTTGAATGCTTATATACTCAAGGTTTTGTCATCACCAAAAAGGGGAGATTGTTGGCTTTAGCCCTTGATTTTGATGACTAACAAAATTGAGTATATATTTTATACTAATGTTTCAATTATAGTTATGAGTTTCAGGGTACAGGCACTTCAAATTTTCAATATAAAAGTATCAAAGTTCTCATTGGAAGCTAAGAATTTTTATTGTTTAAGAAGTCTTCTCATCTTAAAAAGGCCTCAAAATAGATCAATCGGAGCTTTACAAAAAGTGTATTGAAGTTTCATTGAAGAACATCTTGAATTTTGAAGGTTGGCACAAGTTTTTATCAAGTGGCAGAGTCAAGTGTCGACTCATGGCATGCCAAGTGTCGGCGTAGGAGACTCAAGTGTCGACTCACAAGATTCAATTGTCGACTCACATGGTTCAAGTGTCGATTCATAGCTTGAGAATAGTAAAAGGACAGAATCCTGATTTTTTTAGAAGCTTATACCTTGAGTCGACTCATGCTCATCCAAGTGTCGACTCATGAAGACTCAAGCGTCGACTCACAGAAGTCAAGTGTTGACTCACGGATTCTGATAGCTATAACGGCTATATTTTCTAAGAGTCAGATTTGAACCTTACAAGCTCTCAACGGATAGTTTTGCTCCACCAATGGGCTTAAACCATTTTTTAGAAATTTTTGAAGTATTTAAGCTTCACCAAACTTATTCATGAAGAACTAACTCACAAGAGACAAGATACTTCTTAAGAACTTTACTTTCAAAGTCAAAAAGAGAGCAAAAGAGAAGATTTCACTGAAAAAGTTTACAAGCTTTCATTTCAACATTCCAAAAGTAGTCTTTGAAGTGATTCCAAAGAGAAGACAACTCAAGCAATTATCAAGAGCCTCAAAGCATCCATAGTCTACTCAATGAGAGAGTTTGCTTATGCTTTATATTTGTATCTCTTATTTCATTTATTTTACTAGTTTCAAGGATATTTGAAACTAGGTGTTAGGCACTTCCAAGCCTTGAATTGGGATCCAAGCCTGGGTTATCTTGAATAAAAGTTGTTGGTGAGCCTAAGTGAGAAAACCAACTTTGGGTTTGATTTGTGAGCCTGTTGAAAATAAGTTGGCTATAATCTAGGTTGACTATGTGAAATTCCCAAGGGATAGCTTGGAGAGTGGATGTAGGTGCTTGGTGTGCACCAACCACTATAAACCTTTGTGTTTGTGTGTGTGCTCTTTGCTATTTTGCATTTATTGCTTATACTCTTAGCATTGCATCTCATTCATTTGGTGCACACTTGCATTACTTCACAAACACATTAATTTCAGCACATATCTACTTTAAATTTTTGAAGAAACCCAATTCACCCCCCCTCTTGGGTTACTACGCTGGGCAACAATAAGACCTATTTTAAAAAAAACCCTCTATGAACTTTCGGTACAACTAATGAAAATTTGTATAGAGAATTTGCTGAGCTTATGCAGGGTGAATTTGAAATGAGCTTGATGGGTGAACTAACCTCTTTCTTGGACTCCAAATTAAGCAAACAAAGGAAGGTATTTTTATAAACCAAGCAAAGTACATCTAGGAGATCATTAAGAAGTTTGGTATGGAGTTAGTCAAAGAAATGAGCACACCCATGAGCCCCTCCTACAACTTGACAAAGATGAAGATGGAAACAACATTGATCAAAAACTTTATCAAGGTATGATTGGATCACTAATGTATTTAACAGCTAGTAGGCTTGATATCTTATTAGTGTATGTATATGTGCTAGATTTCAATCAAATCCAAAAGAATCACATATACTTGCTCTCAAAAAAATTATAAAATATCTAAAAGGAACAAGTAATCTAGGTCTATGGTATTCCAAGCAATCTTCATTAAATTTAATTAGATTTTCTGATGTTGATTATGGTGGAAATAAATTTGATAGAAAAAGCACTAGTGGTACTTGTCAATTTCTAGGGTTGAACTTAATTTCATGGCACAGTAAGAAACAAAACTCTGTAGCACTATCTACTGCTGAGGCAAAGTATGTGGCTGCTAGGAGTTATTATGCACAAGTCTTATGGATTAGGTAATATCTATAAGACCATGGTGTTATTCAAACTAAAATTTTTATTTAATGTGATAACACAAGTGCTATTAATTTAACAAAGAATCCAATTCAGCATTCTAGGACTAAGCACATAGAAATTAGACATCACTTCATTAGGGATCATGTACAAAATGACAATATTGAAATTGAATTTGTTCCAATAAAAATCAATTAGTCGACATCTTTGCTAAGCCACTTAATGAAGATAGATTCCAAATGATTAGAGGAGAATTAGGTTTGTGTGACCTATTTTAGTATTTTTGACCTAATTCCTTCAAAATTAAAGAAAAATAAGCTAGAGGACCTTCATTACCAATCTAAGGTCACCAACCACCCTATCTAGTATAATTCTAAAGAATAGATACCTTTTTATTGATTTTTTGAGCCATTTTGAGGTTTTGGCTCGAGCCGAATCGAGCAGAGGTCAAGTCGACTCGAATGTCGAACCTTGTTATAAAACTGTAAGCCCTAAAAATAGATTCACTTTCCCTTTTTACCGTTCGAAAGCAACTCTAGAGTGACCACTTCCCTTCCAATTCTAGATCCACCCGAAACCTTTTGATCCCACCTTAGATTCCCTCCAGATGGCTCCCAAAAAAGTAGTTGCCAATAGATCCAAAAGGCAAGCAGAATCGAGCTCCATCCAATAGAAAAAGAGATCCAAAAGGCATGAGGATGTGCTGACTCGGGTTGAAGAGCAAGAAGAACCAAGAAATTTGTCTCCCTCACCAACAAGACAAGTCATTCCCATGGAAAACCGACCGGTTACCTCTAGTAGGCATATCAATTTTAGATTTCTTGAAAACCAGGGTTTTAGAATTGGCAGCTGGATTGAGCAGCAAGCATGGGATTTCTTTTGTTCACTTGATATTCCTACGTATCTCTCTTTTGTAAGGACATTCTATGAAAATCTATCACTTGGGGAGAATGAGATTTTATCAACTATAAAAGGAACCCAAATGTGCATAGATGAAGTTACAATGAGTAGGGTTTCAAGAATGCCCAGGGAAGAAAGAAATTATTTGAATTTAAAGGATAAATAAAGAACATTGAGACTTATACTGGAGAGGAGAAGTATAGAAGGGATATCCAATGTGCAAGCTAATATATTATCCCTGGAAATGAGACTTCTCCAGAACATCATCAGCCAGATCTTTTTTCCAAGGACAAGTTGCTTTGATTGGGTGAGCGAATGTGATATGGTATTCATGATATTTATTATTGAAGGGGAGTCCCTCAATCTTCCATTCATCATGTTGATGCAGATATGAGATGCAATGAGGAGAGCGAAGGCCTACCTACCTTATGGTTGATTTTCACTATATTATTCTAGGAGTTTGGTATCGACCTGATCGGAGAGGATGGACAACCCCTTCACCACACTAATAAATACTTGTTGAAATCCCTGCATAGGATGGGTTATCACCAAGTAGAGGGTGTTTGGATCAAGAAGACATCTAGTCAGAGAGTGGTACATCATTCTGATTTTGATGATGAGGCTGAGGCTACTGAGATTGCTGATACTGCTACTGGAGAGACTGATGGAGATGTTGAGCATGAGTTTGATGAAGATAGCGACTCTAGTGACAGCGACAAGGAATCTTCTAATGAGGAGATCCAGGGATAGGCTGGATGATTGGACAGACCGTGTTGGGTTCCGGTGCAACGCAGTGGAAGTGTAATTTCAAAATTGAAACTAAATTCACACCAAAAACCCTAAACCAGGAACTCCTTAAATAAGACTAGAACATATGACAAGCATATCTATGCAAATTAGGATTAGGGTACCAACCTGTAATCGCTTATTCCAACAAACTTGAAGTTGAAGGGGCTAACTGAATTCACCAGGCGTCCAGGTGTCCGCCCTCCAATGGTGATCCACACAGAGCAATGATCAAGAAACACTATCTTCTTTTCAATGGTTCCTCCTATTGAGTTCTTCTTCCTAGATCTCAATTGCTTGGACTATGGCTTGAATTCTTCCACACAAGAGGTAGCCTCCCTTTCCTTGATCTCTTCTCCTCCTTCCACTAAGACCTTGGCCATTTAGACACCCTTGTCTTGAAGAAAAGACCTTGTCCTAAGAGGATATAGGCTTGTCTTAATTTGGAGGAAAAATTAAGACAATAATGTCTTAATGTAAGAAAGAAGGAATAAATCAGAACTCCTTTCTTTCCTTTACCGTCGGAGACTTTCACTCTTATTCTTGTTCAGTGGCAGAGTTTCGATAGAGGTGTACTCTGTAAAGGAAATAGTGCAAGAGCAAGAAAAGAGTGAAAGAGTCTTTAGGAGAGGAAGAAGGAATAAAAGAAACATTACCGAGTTCTGATTTTCCCGACCATTTAAATAGATCTCAGATAGGCGCCCACACATCTCTCCGTGAAAGAATTCTCAGGCATATTCTCATTTTCTCAAGCCCCTTCCCTCTTTCTCATGACCTTCCAAATTAAAACTCACAGCTTTTCCTAAAAGAAAAGTCATGAAATTTCAGAAGAAGGGAGTCGCGAAGTTTCGGTCTCCAAGAGACATTATTTCACGCAACCGGGAAGAGTCTGCGCCTTTTGTCTTTCTCAAAAATTCCCAAACCATTGGATTCCCATCGAAGGGCACACATGTGAGGTGCTAATAATGATAAAGGAAGCCACCCCATATAAAAACATCAGAGTTTTTTATTGAGCGCGCCAAGAGTCCATGCGCCATGGACTCTTCCAAATGTAGCGCCAAGAGTCCATTTAGCGCATGGACTCTTGGCATTTTGGCATGAAAAAGCTAAGGGGCGGGTGGGGGGCTAGCCTAGGTGCATGGTTAGCCAATAGTGTTAGCCATAATCCCTATAACCTCAATTAGGATCTAATTAGATCCAATTAGAACCCAAATTGAACCAATCCGGAACCCTAATTCGAATCCAATTCGAATAGAAGCTAGGGTTTGCAACACCTGCTAGAGTGTTATCCTACAAAGATGATTTAATTATAAATTAAACTCGTGATCAATCCTCTTAAGTGTGTGACCCATTGGGTTCCATCTAGCCAGCAGTGGGTTTGAATACAAGTTGACCTAATTTGATTAGAACTATTTCTAATCGATTTAGGTCAAACCAGACTTACCCGATTTGATCAATTAGGACTCTTCCTAATAAGTGATCTTTGAATTTGATCAACCCACAAGACAAGATTGACGTCTAGCAATGTGTCATGTCTACCCAGAAGATATGTAAATTCTGGTGAAATATAAAAATTACCCTTCAATAGAGAGTTACCGTACAATTAAATCTTTCGATCAGCCTGCACCCAAAATATAACTATGGATATGGATATATGTCAAATCCAATATTATATTTATTTATAGCTCAATCTTATATTGATGATTCAATTATCTTGATATTAGAAACCATCTCTAATATCTTTACTTTGATCAAAGATTCCCTGAATCATCATCCGATTGTTAACTAGTGGATGCAATCTCCTCTTACTAAGAGTGATCGATTCCTTGTTGACCTACTCATTACCTTCATATCCAATTCACCATTCCCAGTATCAATCCTGTGCATGACTCAGTGTCATGATTAGGATTGAACCAAAGCATGGGTTCATGTACATAAGGTACTTATGGCAGTCTTAGGTCAAAGGATTACTTGTACCACTCCCACTATAAGAACCTTCTATTGACATGTAGCTAAGACTCCATTAGATGTTCTCAAGTTGGATCATATCAGTGAACTCATTCTCCAATGAGCACCCACATCCCATTATTAGTGTCATACACAAGTGACTGTGAGAGCAGTCACCCTCTCCAGTATACATGGGATGTGCTAGTCTTACCGGAAAACCCTGATCCCCTACTCAGGGTTCCTTTGACTAGGAATATTTTTGATTAAGGTTTTAAGACTTTAGGTCTCACTGGTATGATCTCATCATAATCCTAAAATCATAGCCCTAATCTATGGGGTTCATCATATAATAATAAACACAGCGTATGATAAAAAAAATAATCCCTTTATTAGAATTTTTGTCAATTACAATGGTTTGGGAGATACAACATAGATTGGGTTGTAGGGCATATCCCTTTCAATCTCCCACTTGCACTAAAGCCAATCGCCTATATCTTAATCCCATACACTCGAGATGGCGATCAAACTCTCACTGTGGTAGAGCCTTAGTGAATGGGTCTGCTATATTATTCTTTGTATCAACTCTATTTATGTAGACATCTTGTCTTTCTACTATTTCTCGGACGAGATGGAAGCATCACAGAATGTGCTTGGACTTATGATAAGATCTTGGTTCCTTAGCTTGAGCAACAGCTCCAGTGTTGTCACAGTAAAGTGGCACTGGGTTTTCAATCTCAGGAACAACACCCAACTCTGTGATGAACTTCTTCATCCAGACTGCTTCCTTGGCGGCTTCACTGACAGCTATGTATTCTGCCTCTGTGGTTGAGTCAGCTACAGTCTGCTGCTTGGTACTCTTCCAACTCACTGCTCCACCATTTAGGATAAAAACATATCCCGAAATGGATTTGCTATCATCAGGGTCTGATTGAAAACTAGAATCAGAATAAGCTTCTAGTTTAAGATCAGAACCACCATAAACCAGAAAAATATCCTTAGTCCTTCTCAGGTACTTAAGAATATTTTTAACTACTTTCCAATGATCCTCTCCTGGATCAGCCTGAAACCTACTGACAATGGCTAAAGCATATGCCACATCAGGCCTGGTACATAGCATGGCATACATTATGGACCCTATTGCCGAAGCATAAGGTATAGAATTCATTTTATTTCTTTCTTCAGGTGTCTTAGGAGACATTCTTTTAGAAAGATGTATGCCTTGACTCATAGGAAGATAACCTCTTTTACTTCCATCTATGCTGAATCTTTTCAGCACTAAGTCAATGTACCTAGATTGGGATAAACTAGCATCCTCTTAGATCTATCTCTAAAGATCTTAATACCTAGTATATAGGATGCTTCTCCTAAATCTTTCATGAAAACTGGTTTGATAGCCAAACCTTGACTGATTGTAACATTGGGACATCATTCCCAATGAGGAGTATGTCATCTACATATAGAACCAAGAAGACTATGGCACTCCCACTAGTCTTCTTATAAACACAGGGTTCATCCACATTTTTGATAAAACCAAACCTTTTAATAGTTTCATCAAAGCAGATGTTCCAACTCCTGGAAGCTTGCTTTAATCCATAAATGGATTTCTTTAGCTTGCATACTTGATTAGGTTTATTCTTTAAAATAAAACCTTCTGGCTGTGACATGTAGACTTCTTCCTCAAGGAAACCATTGAGGAATGCAGTCTTAACATCCATCTGCCAGATCTCATAATCGTGGTATGCTGTTATAGCAAGTAAAATCTGAATTGATTTGAGCATGGCAACAGGTGAGAATGTTTCATCATAATCAATTCCCTGTTTTTGTTTAAAACCTTTTGCCACTAATTTGGCTTTATAGGTTTCAACTTGGCCATCAGCCCCAATCTTTTTCTTATAGACCCATTTGCACCCAATAGGATTAACACCCTCTGGTGCATCGACCAAAGACCATACTTGGTTTACATGCATAGAGTCTATCTCGGATTCCATGGCTCTTGCCATCTATCTGAATCAGTACTCAAGATAGCTTCCGTATAGGTCAGAGGTTCATCATTTTGAATGACTTGGGCTTCATTATTTTCAATAATAAACCCATACCTCTCAGGTGCCCGTGGTACTCTATCAGACCTACGGGGAGGAGTTTTGTGTTCTGGTTCTGTCCTAACTATATGTTCTAATGGTTGAGAACTGTCTATCTGTATTTCTTGTACTTCTCCAAGTTCAACAGTTCTACCATTGCCCTTTTCTAAAATAAACTCTTTTTCTAGAAAAGTGGCATGCCTGCTGACAAAATTCTTTTGTTCAGTAGGATGGTAAAACAGATATCCTCTACCCTCTCTAGGATATCCTATAAATAGACATTTATCCGCTCTAGGTTCCAACTTATGTCCAAAATTTCTTTTAACATAAGCTGGACATACCCATAACTTAAAATATTTAAGATACGGTTTCTTTCCACTCCAAATTTCATATGGAGTACTAACAACGGATTTAGAAGGTACCTTGTTCAGAATGTAAACAGCAGTTTCTAGTGCATGACCCCAGAAGGAAATGGGTAAATTTGTGAAGCACATCATGGATCGTACCATATCTAATAAGGTATGATTCCTCCTTTCAGCTATACCATTTAGCTGTGGAGTATAAGGAGGAGTCCATTCAGAAAGAATTCCATTAACTTTAAGATAGTATAAAAACTTCGTGGATAAGTATTCTCCTCCTCGATCAGAACGAAGAACTTTAATACTTTTCCCGGTTTGTTTTTCGACCATACTTTGATACTCCTTAAATTTATCAAAGGCTTCAGATTTATGTTTCATAAGATACACATATCCAAACCTAGATAAATCATCTGTAAAAGTGATAAAATATGAGTATCCACCTCTGGCCTGAGTTGTCATTGGACCACATACATCAGTATGTATAAGTCCTAATAACTCAGTTGACCTTTCTCCATGTCCAGTAAATGGAGTCTTGGTCATCTTACCCATGAGACATGATTCGCAAGTTCCTAATGATTCATACTCATAAGGATCAAGGAATTTTTCCTTGTATAACTTGCTTATCCTAGACTCATTAACATGACCAAGTCGATGATGCCAAAGTAAAGTATCATTAAAGTCTTTTCTTTTTCTTTTATTATTGACATGAAAAACATTATCATTGGAAGAAAGAGTTAAGAGCCCATTACAAAATATGCCAGAACAAATAACTTTATTAGACAACATTATCGAGCAACCAGTGCTCGTTACATCCATTACATATCCTTGTTTTAACAACAAAGGAATAGATATAATGTTCCTAATAATCTTAGGCATATAGTAACAATTTTCTAACTCCAAGATCTTCCCTGAAGGCAACTTCAGAATATAGGTCCCTACAGCTTCTGGTTGGATGATATCACCACTAGCACCGTAGAGATTGAAGTCACCTTCCTTCAATACTTTAAGCTTGTGGAGGTCCTGCAAAGATTTGCATATATGGTAACCACAAGCGGTAATCCAATACCAAGTATTTGATATAGACGAATTTAATGTCAATATAGCATGTATCTCATACATACCTTTTGGTGCATCTGCCGCACCAGGCTTCACAGTTGCAAGGTAAGCCTTGCAATTCCTTTTCCAATGTCCCGCTTTGCCGCAAAAGAAACAGGTTGACTGTTTTGAGGCCTTCTTTCCTTTCTTATTCTTATTGATGCCAACCTTAGTGTTTAGCCTCCTATTAAAACCCTTTTTGCCTGATTTCTTCTTATTGGTCTTATCAACAAGAAGAAGTGGAGCCTTTTCTTTCTTAACGTGGCTCTCTGCTGTTTTTAACATATTTAAGAGCTCAGGCAAGGAAGTGTTCAGTTTGTTCATGTGATAATTCAAGACAAACTGAGAAAATGACTCCGGGAGTGATTGCAGGATTAAATCCTGATTCAACTCTCCATCCATAATAAAACCTAATTGACCCAATCTGGTGATCAAGTCAATTACCTTCGAACATGATCCTGAACGGATGTTCCCTCTGTCATCCTAGCACGGAATAACTTCTTAGATATTTCATATCTAGCAGTTCTGCTTTGTTCTCCATAAAGCTCTTTTAAATTAAGCATTATGGATTGAGTATCCATGCTTTCATGCTGTCTCTGTAACTCATTGGTCATAGAGGCCAGTATGATACACTTGACAGTGAGGGAGTCATTCTGCCACATTTTGTATGTGGCCATATCTTCCTGTGTGGCATCGTCCCCTAGTGGATTAAGACTAGGGGTATCAAGAATATAAGAAAGTTTTTCTGAGCTCAGCACAATCTTTAAATTTCTCAACCAGTCCACATAGTTTGGACCAGTCAGTTTGTTGGTATCTAAGATACTTCGCAGTGATAATGAAGATGCCATTTATCTACATTTAATAAAGAACAATACATAAGCAAACAACCATGAAATGACTTACATAATTAAATTAGGTCTTCAATTTAATTATGTCTCCCACTATTTTATCAAAAATCATAGCCCTCACTATGATAATCGAGAAGAACCCTGATCGATTTTTCTTAGTGAGATTGAGATCCTAATAACTTATAAAAGATCTTGCAGAAAACACAACAAATCTTTTATAAGATCAAAGGTAGGAAACTCTTCCAATTATATCTCATATAATTCTCAAAAATAACTTGGCCTCTAGAACATTATTAGTCTTGCAGAAAAACACAACAAACCATAATGTTCTAGTTAAGTCAAGACCCTTTCATTTCTATACAGTCAGTACTCAAATATAATGCCCTTGCAGAAAACACAACAAAGCATTATACTGAATATACTGTAAGCATATCTGTGCACTAGACTAGTATTATGTCAATCACCATATTAGGTCTTGCAGATAACACAACAAACCTAATGTGGTTCATAACACAATAATGATCCAGCATGAAGGAAGGCCAATATATAGTATTTTTAACACTAAGCATTTTAGTCAAGATTTAAATATAATCAAATCGGCCAGGCAAGTGGAAGAGATGTGGGAGTCCCCCCATTGCTTTCCTAGACACCAATAAAAATTGGCCAGGTCAGTCAACGGAACCAATTAAAAACCACAATTCTCTTTACCTTCCCAGAACCACCTTTCTAGACACCGAATGATCAATTGTTCATCATGACTAGTGATGCTTATTAGTTAAATATACTATGACTTAATATAATTTTTTTTAGAGGAGGGTTTTATAAAATTGCCAGCACATTCTTATAGAACATATCACAATCATATCATTCTGATAAACAAATATGTGCTAAGTGTGTCATCATAATAGGACAACCATTTACCACATAATGGATCCACCATTATGCCAGGGCAACCTTATTTCAATATGATGACTTCAAAACTAATCATATCTCGATAATAATTAGGGTTTGAGTGAAAAACCCTAACTAGTGGCATACATCAAAACATATATGCAATCAAAAATATGCTAAGTGTAAAACCATATTAGGATTTAAAAAACCCTAATATGTAACACACAAACTATCATAGATTGTAGTCCTTATTAAGGTGGCTCTGATACCACTATTGGGTTCCGGTGTAACAGCAGCAAAGTGTAATTCCAAAATTGAAACTAAATTCACACCAAAAACCCTAAACCAGGAACTCCTTAAATAAGACTAGAACATATGACAAGCATATCTATGCAAATTAGGATTAGGGTACCAACCTGTAATCGCTTATTCCAACAAACTTGAAGTTGAAGGGGCTAACTGAATTCACCAGGCATCCAGGTGTCCACCCTCCGATGGTGATCCACACAGAGCAATGATCAAGAAACACTATCTTCTTTTCAATGGTTCCTCCTATTGAGTTCTTCTTCCTAGAACTCAATTGCTTGGACTATGGCTTGAATTCTTCCACACAAGAGGTAGCCTCCCATTCCTTGATCTCTTCTCCTCCTTCCACTAAGACTGGCCCTTTAGACACCCTTGCCTTGAAGAAAAGACCTTGTCTAAGAGGATATAGACTTGTCTTAAGTTGGAGGAAGAAATTAAGACAATAATGTCTTAATGTAAGAAAGAAGGAATAAATCAGAACTCCTTTCTTTCCTTTACCGTCGGAGACTTTCACTCTTATTCTTGTTCAGTGGCAGAGTTTCGACAGAGGTGTACTCTGTAAAGGAAACAGTGCAAGAGAAAGAAAAGAGTGAAAGAGTCTTTAGAGAGAGGAAGAAGGAATAAAAGACATTACAAAGTTCTGATTTTCCCGACCCTTTAATAGATCTCAGATAGGCGCCCACACATCTCTCCGTGAAAGACTTCTCAGGCCTATTCTCATTTTCTCACGCCCCTTCCCTCTTTCTCACACCTCCAGATTAAAACTCATCATGCTTTTCTAAAAGAAAAGTCATGAATTTAAGAAGAAGGAGTCGCGATGTTTCGGTCTCCGAAGAGACGTTATTTCGTGCAACCGGAAGAGTCTGCGCCTTTTGCCTTTCTCAAAAATTCCCCAACCGTTGGATTCCCATCCAAGGCACACATGTGAGGCGCTAATAATGAGAAAGGAAGCCATCCCATATAAAAACATCAGAGTTTTTTATGGAGCGTGCCAAGAGTCCATGCGCCATGGACTCTTCCAAATGGCGCGCCAAGAGTCCATTAGCGCATGGACTCTTGGCATTTTGGTGTGAAAAAGCTAAGGGCGGGTGGGGGGCTAGCCTAGGTGCATGGTTAGCCATAATCCCTATAACCTCAATTAGGGTCTAATTAGACCCAATTAGAACCCAAATTGAACCAATCCGGAATCCTAATTCGAATCCAATTCGAATAGAAGCTAGGGTTTGCAACACATGCTAGAGTGTTATCTTGCAAAGATGATTTAATTACAAATTAAACTCTTGATCAATCCTCTTAAGTGTGTGACCCATTGGGTTCCACATCTAGCCAGCAGTGGGTTCGAATACAAGTTGACCTAATTTGATTAGAACTCTTTCTAATCGATTTAGGTCAAACCGGGCTTACCTGATTTGATCAATTAGGACTCTTCCTAATAAGTGATCTTTGAATTTGATCAACCCACAAGACAAGATTGACGTCTAGCAACGTGTCATGTCTACCCGGAAGATATGAAAATTCTGGTGAAATACCAAAATTACCCTTCAGTAGAGAGTTACCGTACAATTAAATCTTTCGATCAGCTTGCACCCAAAATATAACTATGGATATGTATATGTCAAATCCAATATTATATTAATTTCTAGCTCAATCTTATATTGATGATTCAATTATCTTGATATTAGAAACCATCTCTAATATCTTTACTTTGATCAAAGATTCCTGAATCATCATCCGATTGTTAACTTGCTAGATGCAATCTCCTCTTACTAAGAGTGATCGATTCCTTGTTGACCTACTCATTACCTTCATATCCAATTCACCATTCCCAGTATCAATCCTGTGCATGACTCAGTGTCATGATTAGATTGAACCAAAGCATGGGTTCATGTACATAAGGTACTTATGGCAGTCTCAGGTCAAGGATTACTTGTACCACTCCCACTATGAGAACCTTCTATTGACATGTAGCTAAGACTCCATTAGATGTTCTCAAGTTGGATCATATCAGTGAACTCATTCTCCAATGAGCACCCACATCCAGTATTAGTGTCATACACAAGTGACTGTGGACAGCGTCACCCTCTCCAGTATACATGGGATGTGCTAGTCTTACCGGAAAACCCTGATCCCCTACTCAGGTTCCTTTGACTAGGATATTTTTAGATTAATGTTTTAAGACTTTAGGTCTCACTGGTATGATCTCATCATAACCCTAAAATCATAGCCCTAATCTATGGGGTTCATCATATAATAATAAACACAGCGTATGATAAAAAAAATAATGCCTTTATTAGAATTTTTGTCAATTATAATGGTTTGGGAGATACAACATAGATTGGCTTGTAGGGCATATCCCTTTCAGACCGATAGTCCTAGGACACCTCCTATACCATCAGCTGCACCTGCACCTTCAGGACCATCGACTTCAGCACCACCAACTACCACTCAGGTAGATATATTAAGCAGCTCACTCAGTTTGGTGAGACTCTAACCAGATCATTTAGATCGATGTCTGGTGATCTATGCCAAACACTCGAGATTCGACTTCAGGAGTTTCAGATAGAGATGAGAGAGTTGGCATGTAGGATTGAGTCTAGTGAGATGAGACAGAGGCTCCAGGATGACTACTACACTAACCTCAAAGATTTATGCTCTGACTTTAGGATACTTTGAGGAGCAGCTGACTCATTTTTCATAGAGCAGGACACTACACTTCATGAGCTATAGGAGGGAGTTCAGAAGATTGGCACTGAGCTTCGGAATCTAGGTCTTTGTGTCTGGATTGTGATCTGTAGCTAGAGCATCTGGTGCTTCTGCTTTTGGGCAGCCACCTACATAGCCATCATCTACACAGCCACCTCCACCACCTACAGTTCAGCTTGGCATACCCTCTATAGACATCAAGACTGAGCCTACCCCTTCTAAACCCAAAGCTAGATCGAAAGCCAAATCCGCTAAGGCTTCTACTAGAATTAGGCTTAGAGATCTTAGGCACCAACCCTTGAAAACTAAGGTCTCTTTTACTGTCTTAAAAATAGGTTCTTCTTCTAGTGAGGAAGAAGATGATTAGATGTTGTTTGATCTTGATGATTGTATATTTTATATGTTGTATTTAATAGTTGTATCTTTTTTGTATCAAAAACCTGCTTATATATATACATGTGTGTATGCACTTTGCTTTAATCTCATTGTCATTCTATTTTTTTAACTTTTCTGTGATGTATGGCTTGGACTCAACAGGAAATATCAAATAATTGTCATTGAAAAAGAAAGGAAAATATTAATAAGAATATTAAATTATAAAGAGAAGGTGAAATTATCTCAAATCATGTAAATATTCTTATTCTATTTCAAAAATTATTGAACGTTTAAAGAACCTTATTGTTGATGACAAAAAGGGGGAGTAATGTTTGTGTTGTGCATGGAAAATTCAAAACTTCATGAAATTATGCAAGTCAGCGGGAGAAATTATTTATGCGTGAAAGATAATTAATGAATTTTAGCTTTGAGCTTCGATATATTTTAATACTAAATGAAAGCTCTGATATAGTTTAATGATAAATTTATGAAAATTAATTTGCTTTGATACATCTTAATGCTCAATTAAGCTCTGATACTTTCTTGATGCTAAATAAATGGAAATTAACTCAAAATTTTTTTAATACATCTTGATTAGCCTTTGATTAGCTCTAACACCTCTTGATATCCAATATTCATGAGCTCTGATACATTCACACTTTGGATTTTATTAAATGTGATACTTTTTGATACTAAAAGTAAATCAGCTCTGATACATTTGAAATTAGCTCTGATATATATTTAAATGCTCTATCAGCTATGATACACTTTGATTAACTCTTAGCTAGCCCTGATATTTTTGACATTTAATTGACTCTAATACATTCTAGAGAAAAAGAAAATTTTGATAAATATTGGCTCTGATACAAAAAGCTCTTTTTAAAGCTTTGATACTTTTGATACATTCTGATACATTGTTGATACTCACTTCTATGTATTCATATACTCATAACTGTAAAAAAATTTTTCCATGCCCAGTGTTTTGTCATCATCAAAAAGGAAGAGATTGTTGACCCCTAGAATGATTTTGATGATAACGAAACATTGGAGCATGTATTTGATACTAATTATTTTCAAGTGTTTTTTAAGTTTTTGTAGGATGTTTTAAATGAACAACCACTCTTCCTGCAATTCTGATCTTATTGATGTATGTCAAGTTTATTTTTGAAAAAGTTTATTGATGTATGCCAATTCTATGCAAATTTGAAGTTTAAATTACTTAGAGTAGACCTTAAAAGAGTTTGAAAGAGGATAGAAGCCTGTTGAAAGCTTTTGGAAGAAGATTGGGGAAGCTTGGAAGCTTTTTGACAAAAATCACTCGAGCCGACTCAAAGCAGGAGGGCTAACTCATTGTTCTAGCATGGTATGAAGTTTCTAGCATACAAACATCCAAGCCAACTCATCCAGAGCTACAAATACTCAGTCAGACAATTGAGCCGACCTGATAGAAAACCGAGCCGAATCTCCAAAGTATGAAAAAATCAGTTATGAGAGAACCAGTCAAGCGAGCCGATTAGTCAGTGAAGAGCCGACTCAACCAGTGTTCAATTTATGAAGGATTGAGAATCTGAGCCGACTCGATCCAACCAAGCTAACTCAAATCCCTGTTTCAAGTGCGTAACGGCTAGTTCTAGAATCAATTTTTTGAATCTAGAAAGTGCTTTAACGATCATATTTCGATTTCCAAGGCTCTACAATGGTCATATTCATCTAAGATCTGTTCAAGGAATATAAATAAGGGATTTAAACAACTTTTAAAGAACTTTTAATGAGACTTTATAAGAATATTCATTATTCAAGAGAGCTTTGAAGAGAAGAACTCAAGACATCACCAAGTCCCATCCTTTTCTTGAGTCATTTATTGAAGAAGATTGGAAGCCTTAAAGAGCATTCAAGGAGCAATCAAGAAGGCTTTTCAAAGAGCATCAACTACAACTATCCGACAATGTTTGGTTTGTCATTATTGTTGCTCTATTTTTAACTCTTTATTTGAGTTGTTCCAAGTACAGCAGGGGCGTAACTTGGGAATTATTTTAGGTTTTTGGTGAGCCTTTGAAAACCAAGTTTAGGTTGTTAGTGAGCCCGGTGTTAAACCAAGATTTGGTTTTGGTTTTTGAGCCCGGTGTAAAACAAACTGGTTGTATTTCGAGGTGAATATTATTAAAACCCTAAGTGGTATTTTGGTTTTGGTTTCTGAGCCCGGTGTAAAACAAACTGGCTATAATTCGAGGTGAATATTATGAAAACCCTAAGTGGTATCTTGGGTAGTGGACATAGGGGCTAGGTTTCTCCGAACCACTATAAATTGCTGGTGTTTGTGCTTGCGCTTATTATGTTCTTTACTTGCTTATGCTATCCATACTTAAATCACATCACTCACCACACTAAACTTTTAAAAGAGCACATATTTGTGAAAATTTTTAATATCCAATTCACCCCCCTCTTGGAAAAGCCACTTAGGCAACACTACAAGGATTTATCATATAAATACTTTGACCAGCAATAGCTTTATGCTTTCCCTTCCTTTGCCTGATCGGGTCTAGAGTAGTAAGGTAAGTAGAATAGTTCTGCTTCTAGTGACCTGACTTCTTATAGAAGAAGCACTTTGCCTGACTCTTGCATTCACCCTCCTAGTCTAACTATGTCTAACACTTTGCACCCTTTTGTTTTTCTTATTCTTTTTCTTCTTCCCTTCCCAAAGGGATGACACCCTACTCCAAAACCTCCCACCAAATTCACCAATCCCTTATTGAGGTTGTGGTCTCTCTTATAAGTCTGCATCAATCCTAACATCTCATGGTAGTTTAATGTAGGCCTATTCATTCTAAAATTATCAAGAAAACCTTATTAGAAGGAGGCCTATCCATCTGCATATGCATGTTGTAGATGGTGGAAGAGATTCGATATCACTCCATATCATTTGGAGTGCCAAAAGACTCCTTCAACCTTTGAATGATCTCCTCTGGCTGGGTCTCCTCAAATTTGTGACTGAGCTCGTCATTCATCATAGCCAACATAATGCAACGCACCATGGTGTGGTCAGAGATCCACTTTTGGTAAGCATCCTTGACAATGCCACGAGTATTGGGGTCTAGGATCTCAGGTGCCGGATCCATTATCATATAAAGGATCTGCTCATGCTCCAAGACTATCCTAAGTCTCCGATACTAGCTATCAAAGTTGGGTCCAGAAAGTTTGTCATTATCCAATAATGATCGGAGCGATAAAGTGGTCAACATTCATTGAAAATGGAGAACAAGACCTATTAGTATATGAATTATTTTAAACATCCTAAAGACATGGATTTTAGTCTAAAGGTTTCTCCCACTATTTTATTCAGACTGGTAGCCTCTACACTCCACTTCGAAGAATAACATTTATCCTTTAGCCGGTACCAAGATCCAATAGACTATACATGAGCCCGACTTTGGCTGGCCAACACACATGCATCTAAAGGTAGGTATAATACCAATTGCTTCTCTAAGCAATTCCTATTATTCATTTTGCCCCAAGGGTCCTCACTATTGGCCTTTGGGCCTCCTATTGAAGGTCCTGGTTAGGTCCAGCCATTAACATGATCAAATTCAATGCTTCTAACAAACCCATGATGAAGCCCAACTTTGATCGGCCCACCTGACCACGTGTTAAGATAGTTGCACTGAGCCATCATGTTGACCTCATAAGTGAATTTGATGATAACAAAACATTGGAGCATGCACATTTATTTCTAACAACTCTTCAAGTGCTTTACAAGTTTTTGCAGAATGATTTATTTGTTCAAACTTCAACTCCTACATTTTTACTTCTTGTTTTGAGTTGTATTGTAATTTGATTTTATAAAGAAGACCCAATGAAAAAGTTAAGAAAAATTCATAAAAAGGGTTACTTCTATGAATGTGTGTGCCTTAAATTTATTTTGAGTTGGTGTGCATGAAAAGTTTAAGAGTGTTGGCAAGAGTTTTCTTAAAGTTTAATTATAAAAATCCTGAAGAAGTCACTCGAGCCGACCCAGTACAATGAAGAGCCGACTCTATCTCATGGCATGCAATAAGGATTCTGGTACATAGCAATCCGAGTCAACTCGAAGCAATCCGAGGTGACTCTAGTAAATCCGAGTCGACTGGAATAAGTCCAAGCCGACTCTTCCAGAGTCCAGTTTTGAAGTTTTCTGAGAAAAAGCCAGGTGAGCCGACCCGAACCAGAAAGAGCCGACTCTGCCAGACCTAATTTCGAAGACCTAATAAAGTGAGCTGACTCGAACTGCAACGAGCCGACTCTTCCAGAGTAAAGATTTCAGAACTTGAGAAGAAGAGCTGACTAAAGTTCAAGATAGCCGACTCCTCGAGTTCAAGATTTTCAAAGATTAAAGTTCAAGCCGACCCGAGCTATAAAGAGCTAACTCATCCAGAGTGAAGTTTTGCACCCTGAGACAAAGAGCCTACTGTACTGAAGAATTGGTGACTCAACCTATCAACTCGAAGGATCTGAGCCGACTCAAAAGAATCCAAGCCGACTCGAATATCATCTTCAAGTAAATAATGGCTAGTTCTAGAATTTTTTTTTGAAAGCCAAAAAGTGCTCCAACGGTCATATGTCACATCCCAACGATCTACAACATCTCAAACTATCTTGGAGTAATGGAAGACCTTATATTTGAGGATTTTGAACTTCCTTGAATAAGTTTTTAATGAGTTCCTCAAAGTTTTAAAAAGCTTCATTGAATATCCTACCTACCAACAAGGAAAAGAGCACAAGAGCATTCAAGTCAGTCTTCAAGTCTTCACCAACTCTGATATGAAGCTTGAAGCAATTTGGAAAGAAGCCACTGAAGCAATTAAAGCACCTTGAAGCACATTCAAGTAGACATCTCTTAAGCTGCACCGGCAACTATCCGACAATTAGAGTTTGTCATTATTGTTGCATTTATTTTAATTAATTTCTGAATTGTTTGGGTTATTAGTGAGCTCGTTTAAAAAATCAAATAGGTTCTTGGTAAGCCTTTGATAAAAAACCAAGTATTGCATTCTTTGTGATCCTGGTAAAACCAAGTTAGGTTCTTGGTGATCCTGTGAAAACCAAGTTGGGTTTCTTTGGTGATCCTGTTTAAAATCAAAGGGTGTTGGGTTTTCTTTGGTGATCTCGTTAAAACTAAAGTGTAGAGGTTTTGGATTGTGATCCTATAAAATAATCCTTCTGTATTCGGGTGTGAATATAGTGAAAATCCCAAGTAGTATCTTGGATAGTGGACATAGGAGCTCGGTTGCTCTGAACCACTATAAATCTTGTGTGTTTGTGTTGTGCTTCTTCACTCTCATTTAGCTTCTGCAAATCATTAATCTGCCACAGCACCTAATACTTTAAAAGAGATTTTTAATTGCACATTCTCTGCGTAAATTTTTTAAATTCCCAATTCATCCACTCTTGAGTAGCCACCTGGGCAACAACTGGTATCAGAGCAGTGTCTCTGAATACAAAAGAGTAAAGATTGATGGCTCATCCAATAAGTACATCCTTGGTAGAAGGCCAATCGACCAATAGACCTCTACTCTTCACTAGCACAAATTATGCATACTAGAAAGCTAGAATGAAAATTTATGTTCAAGCAGTTGATTTTCAGTTGTGGAAGGTCATTCTAAAGGGTCTTTATATCCCTATGATTAAAGTTAATGGAGTGGACGTTCCAAAACTTGAAGAGGATTGGGACGAACACGATATAAAAATAGGTGAGTTAAATGCCAAAGCATTGAATTTGCTATATTGTGCTTTGGTTAGTAATTAGTTTAATCGAATTACCATTTGCTCCTCTACAAAGGAAATTTGGGATAAACTTGAGGTGACCCATGAAGGAACTTCTCAAGTGAAGTCTTCCAAAATTAATCTTCTTATGCATAGTTACGAATTATTCAAAATGGAACCTAATGAAACAATCTCTGCTATGTTTCCACATTTCACTGATATTATTAACGACTTAAAAAGTCTTGGCAGGGTATATTCTAATGCGGATCTTGTACAGAAGATTCTAAGATCTCTTCCAAACAAATGGGATCCAAAAGTGACCACCATCCAGGAAGCAAAAGATTTGAATACCTTACTGCTGGATGAACTGCTAGGATCTCTCATCACACATGAACAGACCATGAAGCATAGAACTGAGGATGATCAAAAGAAGAAGAAATCAATTGCCTTCAAAGCTGCTATGGATTAAAGAAAATATGATGAATCGAAAGAAGAATGTTCCTCTACTGAAAGCAACATGAAAGATGAAGATGTTGCCATGGTCATTAGAAGATTCAAAAGGTTCATGGAAAGATGAAAAGGAAGAAACTATAGAAAATTCTACAAGAACAAAGAATATAGTAAAGAAAAAGATAAAGAGAAAGAGAAAGAAAAAGAAGTGCCTGTATGCTATGATGCAAAAAACCAGGGCACATACGACCATATTGTCCTTTATTGAAAAATGATACAAGAAAAAGAAAAAGAGAGTAATGGTAGCGACGTGGAGCGACAGCAAAGCTTCCACATCAACTGAAGAAGAAGAGACCACGAAATCTACAAATTTATGTCTAATGGGTCTTGAAAATGAGGTATCATCCCCTGAGCTTCAAACTGAATTTACATATGATGAATTGAATTCTGCATTCCATGATTTGCTTGTTGAATTCAAGAAAGCTGGGGTTAAAATCAAATCCTTTAAGAAACAAAATGATTTATTACTAAAAGACAAGGATGAAATTTTTGAAAAGAAAAACATTTTGCAAAAAGGACTGAATATATTTTCGGATAATGTTATTGCTTTGAAAAAAGAGGAAAATACTTTAAATGAGACAAACAAAGTTTTAGTTGCCAAACATGATGATTTAAAAAAGGAGGTAGAAAAGCTTAAGCCTTTAGTAGAAAAACTTACTTTGAGTTCCAATAAGCATGAGCTAATTCTGATTGAGCAAAGAGATTCAAAAAGCAAAGCTGGAATTGGATTTAATGCTTTAAATTCTAAAGGAATTTCAGCAACAAAATTTATATCTTCAAAAGCTTCAGCTTCAAATATAAAATTTCAAAAAGCTTCTCCATCAAATTCTGGTTCAAGTGGATTAAAGTACGTTCCTAAGAATTCTGTTCAAAAATCTTTTAGATCAAATATATCTATTTATGCATCTATTAAAGCTTCAAAGCATGCATCATTCAAATATGATAAGATTTTTGTTATGCATGTCATAGATTTGGGCAGAAAGTACATCAATACAATTTCATGAAAAATTTCAAAATTGATACATTGAAATATAGAACTGTTTGGGTTCCAAAAGGAACCAATTTTGCTAACCCGAAAGGATCCAAGTTATCTTGGGTACCTAAAATCACTCCTTGATTGTTTTGCATGATTGTCTTGCAGTCTACAAATTGAAGAAAAGATGGTATCTTGATAGTGGCTGGTCAAGGCATATGACGGGTGACAATGATCAGTTCATCACCCTACAAATGAAAGGAGGATTGGTTACTTTCGATAATAATGGCAAGGGGAGAATAATCGGAATCGGTAAGATCAAAATAACCCCCTGTACTTTTATTGAAGATGTGCTGCTAGTAGATAAATTGAAGTATAATTTATTAAGTATTATTCAACTTTGTGATAAAGCTTCAAGGTTATCTTTGAATCATCTATGTGTATAGTAACTAACTCTCTTGACTCTAGCAACAAATTCATTGGTCATAGACTTGGAAACATCTATGTGGTAGATATAAATGATCTAGCCATGACTAGTAGTTCCAGCCTAGTAGTAATGAATGCTAAGACCAAGGAGTCATGTTTACTTTGGCATAGATGATTAGGTCATGCTAGCATGCATACAATTGCCAAATTAATATCTAAGAATCTAGTTAGATGTTTGCCACATTTTAAAGTTGATCTTGATTATGTATGTGATGCTTGTCAATTAGGCAAACAAACTAGGAAAAGTTTTAAATCGAAAAATGTTATTTCAACTACTAGACCCCTTGAGCTACTTCATGTGGATTTATTTGGACCAACTAGGACCACAAGCCTAGGTGGTATGAAATATGGCCTTGTAATTATAGATGACTTTTTTAGATTCACATGGATATTATTTATTGCACATAAAGATGAAACTTTTGATGTATTTCAAAAATTTTATAAGAAAGTTTCAAATGAGAAAAATCTTTCTATTATTTCTATAAGAAGACTTCACAGAACTAAATTTCAAAATTAATATTTCGATGAATATTGCACTGAGCACGGCATTGATCGCAACTTCTCCACTCGTAGAACACCACAACAAATGATGTTGTAGAGAGGAAGAATAGGTCTTTGGAGGAAATGGCCCGAACCATGTTGTGTGAAGGTAATCTTCCAAAGTACTTTTGGGCAGAAGCAGTGAACAATAACTTTTACATATTAAACTAAGTTTTAATATGACCAATTTCAAGGAAAAGCCCTTATGAGCTTTAAAATGGAAGAAAACTGAATATTAATTATTTTCATGTTTTTGGGTGTAAATGCTTTGTATTGAATAATGGCAAAGATAACCTAGAAAAATTTGATGCAAAATCTGATAAATCTATATTCTTTGGTTATTCACTGCACAGCAAAGCATATAGAGTATTTAATAAGAAGACTCTTACTATAAAAGAGTAAATTCATGTTGTTTTTGATGAAGCTAACCCCTCACCATCTAAAAAAGATGAGTGTATAGACAACGATGCAGGTACACTATAAAAGGAAATGGAAGATCTAAGCATACAAGATAATCCAACACAAGATGGAAATGAAATGGTAAGTAAGGATCATAATGATTTACCAAAGGAATGGAGGTACGTAACTTCACATCCTAAAGATCTAATTATTGGTGATCCTTCTCATGGTATTAGGACTAGGGCTGCACATAGAGATGCACATGACTACCTAGCCTTTGTCTCACAAATTGAACTACACAGTTTAGAAGAAGCTAAAACTAATCCAAACTAGATGATGGCCATGCATGATGAATTAAACCAGTTTGAAAAAATTAATGTTTGGACACTAGTTGATAGACCTACAGACCATCCCATCATAGGAACGAAATGGGTCTATAAGAATAGACTAGATGAGAATGGTAAGGTTTTGAGAAATAAAGCAAGGTTGGTAGCTATAGGGTACAATCAAGAAGAGGGCATTGATTTTAATGAAACATATGCTCCTTAGCAAGACTTGAAGCCATTAGATTACTTCTTGCATTTGCTTGCTACATGAATTTTAAACTCTTTCAAATGGATGTAAAAAGTTCTTTTCAAAATGGATTTATTTCTGAACAAGTTTTTGTAGAATAGCCGCCAGGTTTAGAAAATCATGCCTTTCCAAATCATGTGTTTAAATTAAATAAGGCTTTATATGGTTTGAAACAAGAACCTAGGGCCTGGTATGACAGACTAAGCAAATTTTTACTTGAAAATAATTTTAAAAGAGAAAATGTTGACAAAACGCTTTTCATTAAAAACAAAGAGAATGACATGTTAGTTGTATAAATTTACGTTGATGATATTATTTTTGGTGCAACTAATGAAAATTTTTATAGAGAATTTGCTGAGTTGATGCAGGGTGAGTTTGAAATGAGCCTTATGGGTGAACTCAACTACTTCCTTGGATTACAAGTTAAACAAATGAAGGAAGGCTTCTTTATAAGCCAAGCCAAGTATATCAAAGAAATAATCAAGAAATTTGGCATGGAAACAAGCAAAGAGGCTAGCATATCCATGAGTTCTACCTGCAGACAAGACAAAGATGAAAATGGATCCAATGTTGACCAAAAGCTATATAGAGGTATGATCGGATCCCTATTATTTCTTACTATTAGTAGACCGGATATCTTATACAGTGTATGTGTATGGGCTAGATTTCAATGTAATCCTAAAGAAACACATATGCTTGCTATTAAAAGAATCATCAAGTATTTGAAAGGTACAAGTAATTTAGGTCTTTAGTATTCTAAAGAATCATCTTTGAATTTAATTGATTTTTCAGATGCTAACTATGCTGGTTGCAAAATTGATAGAAAGAGCACTAGTAGTACATGTCAATTTCTAGGGTTGAATTTAATTTCATGGCACTGTAAGAAGCAAAACTCCATAGCATTGTCCACTACTCAGGCAGAGTACGTTGCTGCTGGTAGTTGTTGTACTCAAGTGTTATGGATTAAACAACAGCTAGAAGAATTTAGTGTTATACAATCTAAAATTCCAATCAAATGTGATGACACAAGTGCTATAAATTTGACTAAAAATCCTGTTCAGCATTCAAAAACTAAGCACATTGAAGTTAGGCACCATTTTATAAGAGATCATGTATTGAATAGTGACATTGTACTTGAATTCGTGCCAACTGAAAACCAACTTGCTGATATTTTTACTAAACCTCTAAATTATGATAGATTTGTAATGATTAGATGTGAACTAGGATTGTGTGACTCATACTAGAAACATTCCCACAAACTTAAGGAAAAATTTTCTAGGTGAGCTCCTTAATTTTTTGAATAAAATGACTTTGAGTAAAGCCTAAAAATCACTTTTGTGCTCCTTTTGCTCGAGCCGACTCGAGCAGATGTCTTTTTGGTCGAGCCGACTAGGATATCGAGTCATCTCTTTTTAGTTCGAGCCGTAGGGTTTTTCATTTACCTTTCTATCTTTAGCTCTACAATCTTTCCCTCCAAGGAACCCTTTTCCAAAAACTCCATCCTTCCAAAACTCCTTAGGATCCTAGTGTTCTCGTGGGATGGCTCCAAAAAGGGCAGTGGGAAAGAAATCTCGACGGGAAACCGAGGAAGCTCCAAAGGAAAGAAGGACCAAATTCTGTGAAGACAGCTCTTCTCAAGTTCCTCCTCAACCGATTGAAGAACCCAGCCCCGTTTCTCCAAGTCAACAAATTTCCTTGGGTATAAGGCCTGTAACAACAGGCAGAAGAATTTTATTTGAATACCTTAAAAAAATAGGGTTTATAGTTGGGGATTTAATCGAAAATCAGGGCTAGCAGAATATGTGTTCTTTGGACATTAAAACCCAAGCCCAAGTTGGAGGATTCCCTTGTTGCCGACACGCCCAAGCCCAACTCCATTAGAAGTCCAAGCCCAAGAGACCAAGCACAAGGCACCCCCTTGACCAAGTCAAAAGAGGAGAGGAGTCCACTTCCTTTTGGGATTCAAGTTCTAATTTTATTCAACCTTGTAATCCTTTTCCTATTCACATTATGTACTCCTAGTCTTAGGCAAAGTTTGTAATCCTATCCTAACAAGGAGAGGGCATGGGAACATCTACAAATACCCCACCCCTCCCCCTCTTGTAATCATCTCTTTTCATGAATTAAAACTCTATTGAAATTTTGCTAGCTTGTGTTCTTGTGTGTGACAGTAAGTGTTACTTATGAGCCCTAGCCCATCCAGAGCCTGGCCATCCCAAAACAACCTTCTTCAAGCCCTAACATGTCCAAAGTGAAGAAGCCCTAGCAGATCAAAGCAAGAAGTCTTCTTCCCCCATCCAGGCTACCAGCTTCAGCAACCCTGATTCAACCTTTTGACAAACCCTAATTCCATACTTTTGTTTTTTTATGGTTTCCTAACTGACCTCTGATGCTTGTAGGATCTTGGAGGTGTTTACTTCCAAAGGGGAGGGACTCTTTGCCTCCTGGATTGAACCTCAATAGCTGATAGATTTGAGAAACTATAGGCTTGACTTCAAGGAGATGATCTCGAGTGCGGTGTGACCCCGTCTTCGATCAGATCTTCAATCATTGTTTGGTACAATCCTTCCCCCTCCTAATTCTGATCTCATTGAAGGTACGCTATCCTAATTGAGAGTTTCTTAATCTCCGGGCTCATCCCTTTTATTATTTTGCATGAGTTCATATACGGGTATGTTGATTCTTTGCATTGCTAGTTTTCTTGCTAATCTTTACTTGATTTTGGAAGTTTAGCCTACAAATTAAAATTCTAAAAAAATTATAAAAAAAATAGTTTTTGTTTTCCTGTATTCATATCAGTCTTAGGTTCATCCCGCATCAGTCAAAACCTAGGTCTAATTTTTCATCCAAACCTTGCTATTTTTCTCTAATTTGTGCTACAATCAATCCCTGATTAGTTTACATATTTTTTACAATTTTAGTTTAATTGTATAGATCTAAAAACCAAAAAAAATCTGCATCAAAAAATACCCTGACACAAAAACCCACTTGCTGAAATTTTTGCACATTAGTTAAGGGCTGAAATTAGTTTACATTAAAACCCTCCAACTTAATTTTCTTGCACGTAATTAAACATCAACTAATCTTCATAATCTGCCATCAGCATAAAAAAAAAAAAAAAAAAAAAATTATTTTCTGTAATTTTTTTGATTTTTAGTCTCATATTGCATTAGGGTTTCATGTGTGTGCATCATACTTGAAATCAATCTAAGAGAACTTCTACTATATCAAATAAGGGAACGATTTGATCACCTTTCCTTAGCCCAAAACAACCACCTGCATTCAATCCCAAGCCTAATTAAAATCAAGTAGCAACCTAATATAGCTTAGGAATACCAACAGGTCGAGTTCGAGTCTTGTGAGAAAACAAGTGCACTCAATCCTCCAAGTATTACTGGAAGCTGGTGTTTAAGGCTAGAGGTCCAGTGGCAAACATCCTAAGCTGACTAGTGGTTCTTTAATTAGGACCATGTGACAAGCAGGGGGAGCCTCCCACCACCCCACCTCTTACTTGGCCAGTGGAAGTATTAGTTGTTGAGTTGGGTGTAAGTTGAGTTGACTCACTCTACTAGGGCTCCAGGTCTAGCAAACCCTAGAATGCATAACTCTTGTATGTTGCATGACCACTAAGTCAGGACTCCACTATCATCAGTCCCAACCCTAACCCAATTAAACCATGGACCCTGATCTGGGCACCCAACCAAGGGCGATTACTGAATAGCTTGCCCAACTGTCCCAATTGAGTACCCAACTGAACAATAGGTTTACCCAAATAGAAGATCATTTGGAAAACCTATAGAGAACCCAAGAGTCCAACACTGAACCCGAGCCTGAGTCACCTCTTCCCACACCTCCCAACCCTAGGAGAGCCCCATGCCCCGACCCATTCTTGGAGCCCAACCCTAGGAGAGCCCCACACCCTGAGCCATTCTTGGAGCCCAACCATAGGAGACCCAATCATGATTTCTTTGACCAGGATGATAGAGCCATTAGGAACATCAGGCTAGAAGTGCCCACCTTTGATGGGAGTCTAGATCCTATGGTCTACATAGATTGGGAAGGAGACATGGACCAATATTTTGAATGGTATAAGATGAGTGAGGAGAGGAAGTGCAAATTTGTCAAACTCAGGATAGTCCGCCAAGCTAGGCTATACTGGGGGAATGTTGAGTGCATAAATAGACAATGAGGAGAACTTCCTATAGTCACCTGGAGAGCCATGAAGCTGAAACATAGGGATAAGTACCTTCCTGCATCCTACCATTAGACACTCTTAGATCAGTGGTGGAGGCTAAGTCAAGGGAATTGGATAGTATCTGAGTACATAGCCAAGTTTGTTGAGTTTGCCATAGGTGTAGCATAGACCAGTCAAAATATGTTTCCCTATCTAGGTTTAGGGATGGACTTCATGATGACATCTAGAGAGCTATTTTGAGGGAGGTCCATGATCTAGAGTAGGCCTACTAGATAGTTATAGACTATGAGAAATTCTAGAGGGGACCCATGTACCGTCGACCCAAGCCCACTAGGAATAGTGCCCCTATTCCAAGACCAAGTTCTAGCCAAGTATACATAGGCCGTTCCAACCCCAACCCAAGCCGACCAAACCCTAACCCGAGCTGACCCAGTTCTAGCAACCCATTGTCCCCTAGAGATGATAAGGGTAAGGCACCTGAAGTCCAGAGAAGCCTGAATCCCAACTCTGGTTATACTTGTTTCAAATGTCATAAGGCGGGACACTATGCTAGCCAATGCCCAACCCGATCACTACATATAGAAGAACTAGAGGTAGAAGCCCCTGAACCCACCAATGACTATGAAGAAGAGGTATACGAAGCAGGAGAGAACCTAATGGAAGAGTATGAAGGAGATGAGGAAGTAGTCGAGTCATCATACTTACTGGGAGTTGTTAGGTGTATCCTAGCCCATACTAAGACACAAGAGGATTGGCATTGGACCAACATCCTACAAATCTTTGTGAAGTTAGGGGACAAGGTATGCAAAATCAACATAGATAGTGGGAGCTGTGTGAATGCCATATCAACCAGTGCAGCCAACACCCTAGGCTTGACCCCAGTTCTCCATCCCAACCCCAATAAGGTATCCTGGATAGACTCAACCTCCATCCACATCAAACTTAGATGCCAAGTCATGATCCAACTTCAATCTTATCAGGAAAAGGTTTGATGTGATGTCATTCTCATGGGAGTTAGTAGCATTACCCTAGGCAAACCTTGGCTTTATGAGCATGATGCTATCCTGTATGGTTGATCCAATTCATGTTCTTTTAATTTTAATGGAAAGAAGATTGTGATTAACCCCACCCCACCTAAGGACAATGTCAAGAGGGGATCAAGTAGTCTGAAAGAGAAGAAATCTGGAGTCGATCTAATCACTGCTAAGGAGCTAGAACGAGAGATTGATGAGGGCTCGACCGTTTGGATGTTATCTTCTAAGGAAGTACCTGATCAAACCCAAAAGGAGCACCCTCAGGAAGTTAAGGAAATTTTAAGTGAGTTTGATGATGTGCTCCCTAAAGACCTGCCTGACCAATTACCACCATTAAGGGATGTCCAGCATGCCATAGATTTAGTCCCAGGAGCCATCTTGCCAAACCTACCACACTATAGGATGAACCTTTCTAAACATCTAGAACTAAAAAAATAGGTAGGATAACTTAGAAAAGGATTTATTATGGAGAGCTTGAGCTCATGTGCCATACCTGCCCTGCTCAACCCTAAGAAAGATGGCACTTAATGAATGTGTGTCGACAGTCATGCCATAAATAAGATTATGGTGAAGTATAGGTTCTCCATTCCTCGTTTGGATGACATGTTAGACATGATGGCTGGTGCAACCATTTTCTCAAAGATTGACCTTAAGAGTGGCTATCATCAAGTTAGAATCAGACCTGGGGATAAGTGGAAATCCATGTTCAAAACAAAGGATGATCTTTGTGAGTGCGTAGTGATGCCTTTCGGATTATCCAATGCCCCTAGCAGCTTCATGAGGATCATTGATGCAGGATAGATGCAAGACTAATGTAATGAATAAGAATTAGAATTTTAATTTTAATGAGCAATGGTAGCAAACTCAAGTAAAGCTATCAAAGAATCTAAGAAAGATAGACAAGAAGATTACTAATAGCTATCCGCAATGTATTCGTATGCAATCACATAATGAACCCTAGATCTGATGATTAAGAAACCACCGAAACTAGGACATCTTTGCTTCAACTAATCAAATCTAACGAGATTTGGATCGGTTTACTTACCAATAATGATTTTTCCCTCCTCTGTAGTAGATCTGATTCAACTCTCAAGATCTCGTGGTAGGATTTCAAACTTCAGTTCCTTCGAAGTAGATCATTCTATAGATGGTTGTATGGCAAGGAAAACCTCCTCTCCAAATCTGGAACACTGGAGATCTTGCAAAAGAATAGCAATCATAACTTGGAGGGTGGAGAAATCTTTGGAAAGAATGGAAAAAGGAAAGAGGAGGGTGGAAGGTGTCTTGGATCTTGGAACTTGGAACTTGGAACCTAGATGATAACTAGGGCTTCAGCACCCCACTCTCATGAATACAATGCTTACCCAGCAGAGTAATTGAGAAAAATAACAGAGTTTCATTAACAAAGCAAAAACTAGTTACAAGGGGGGGGATGGAGTGGTATTTATAGACCCTCCATCCAAGGTAGAATGATAAGAGTGAATTTCTACAAGACAAATGTGATAACATTGGATTCTAATCTCCTTCTTAACTTGAATGAAAACTCCTTGAAATTTTAAATTGGATAGGTGCTCCTTTGCAGTTGAATTCCTCCATGTGGCATCAAAGAAGTGAGGTGATGGGCGGCAAGAATGAAATATAAATGAGGTGCTTCTCTTGGATTTCAAGTGTCCGATAACGTGATTCTCAAATGAGAGGAGGTTGGGCGATAACATTCTTCTTCTTCTTGGCATCAACTCCCTTTAGATTCCTTCTTAACCTTCTTGCTCTTTCAATTTTGAAAGGTAGATAAATTCATCTTATCTTGGGACCACACTTGGATTTGAATAAACTTCTTTGAATTTAGATTAGGTAGGTGCTCTCTTAAAGTTGGACTCCATGCTTTGGGCAACAAATGAGATGAGAAATGTGGCGCCCTCCCTTCTTTCTTGACCGACTTTCTTAAATGGGTGTCAATCCTTCTCCTCTCCTTAGCATGAATCCCTCTTGGACTTGCATTTGAAAGTAGATAAGGATGATTTAAATACAAGATAGATAAGATAAGTGAGAGGATAAAGGTGGACTCCCATCCCCTTTTAAATTCAAACTTTAGCTATTGTTGGATTGGATGAAGACTCTTTCATGATAGGTGCCCATTTGAATTCAAACTCCATTTTGGGCGACAAAGAGAATATGAGATGTGGTCCTCCCTAATTACTCCTCTTAAAATTAGTGGCATCTTGGATGTGGGCATCATGGGGAAGGAAATTTTTGTACACCCACTTTTGGATAAGCTTGAATTTCAAATGATGTCTTAATATCTTGTTGTCTTGATGTCTTGATGTCTTGATGTCTTGATGTCTTGATGTCTTGATAACTCTTCATGTGCTCCATTTAATTACTCATGTGTGTCCAACCAAGGTGATGTGCTGTGGCATACCACTCCAAGTGGTGGGTGACAAGGCTCCAAGAAGTAATGACATGGCATGATGTGATGACATGGCATGATGCATGGTATAGTGACATGGCATGACGACATGGCTTGAACCTAGGCTAACATATGAACCCCCTTGACTAAATCAAGTACTAATTAAAAGACTCAATCCAAGCAAACCTAACTCAATCAAACTGACTCTCATTTGACTAATTTTCAAATCAAAGTAGACTAATTTTAATTACAGGACTCAATTAGTCATGACTAAAAGAAGACAGACTACTCATTGGTGATCTATAATGAGCTTGGAGGGGTCTGACATCTCTTCCTAGCTCTGGTGTCCTCACCAATTCTCTTGGGATGGGAGGAACTCGACCCTATCGAGTATGGGTCAACTCTGCTCTCGTAATATTCTAGCAAGTCTGGGTTGATTCTTTGCAGATCCTCTTGAGTGATCCATGAATCATCATATTCTGGTCTACCTTGCCATCGAACCAGGTAACGTTCATAATCTTTACTCCTAGTGGTGATAGTTTTGTCATCCAAAATCTGCTCAATCTTATCTTTTATTCTGGTAATTTGGCTGGTGGACACTCAGGGATAGGGTCACTCTCAAAAATGGAATCAGGCCCAAATGGCTTACTCGGTATCGTTATTCGCTCCTTATACTTGACAAGATCTGATACATTGAAGGTTGGACTAATACCTAATTTAGGTGGTAACTCTAACATATAGGTATTATACCCAATTTTCTTTATCATCTTGTATGGTCCTGCACTACAGGCATGTAGTTTCTTCATGGTTCCAGGTGGGAACCGATCAGGTCGAAGCCTGATCATGACAAAGTCTCCTTCATTAAATTCTTTGAAATATTTACAAGAGTTAGCCATATACTCATAAGATTCATTGCTTTCATTAATCTTTTTACTTATTTCTTTATGCAATTCCTTAATATGCTGTGCATATAACTCTGCAAACTCAGAAATATGTGCATGCATGGGCAAGGGAATAAGATCTAAAGGGTTTCTAGGCTTATAACCATGGACAATCTCAAACGAACTTTTTGCCTGTACTCCTATAGTAGGCGAACCCAAAGTATTAGGAGGCCCCAATTTCCAATGTTTTTGACTACTAGACATCCTAACAAATTTCTAAGATTTTGGGTTCACTATTATGACAAGGGATGAACTCTGACATGATGCATGATGACATGAAAGAGAGGAACATAAAGAAAAAAATAGATTAAAAGAGCAATGATGTCTGATGTTATTTTGGTTTAGTTCCCAAAAATAGCTAAGACTAGGTTAGGGCTTCATGCAATAGTTAGAACCCTACCTACATGCTAGAAACTTTCAAAGAGATAAAAAATTAAGGATCCTAGGGTTAAGAAACACCTATTAGGTACATGTTCTCCTTCAAACAAATCAGATAAAGAAAAGTGGGAATCGAGTTTAACATACCAGGCAATGATGTCTTGTGGCTATAGATGAGATGCTCTACTTAGATCAGTGCCTGGATATCCCAGTCACTTTCCCGCAGATCAGCTAGCTTTTTATTAGTTTGATTCAAAGCAAAGAAAACCTTCATCTGAGGTTCTCTTCTTCTAAGGAATCCTACAAATGTCAAAGGTTAGGTCTTAGGAAGATAAAAAAAATATTGAACGGGAGAACAGAATGTTGGGAATTATGTTCCAAAGCCGATCGTCTAGGCTATAGACGGTTGTGCTATGTTGTATTTGTATATGAATTTTTAATAAATAAAAGGTTATTCTTTTTGGCTATTCATTATATTTACATTTTCTTGAAATGAACTCTTGTATGACGGAGTCCTTAGAACTATATTGTTTTGATATAGAAAGGGTATATCATGTAGTTCTTAAAGTGGTTCACAACCAAAGGATACATTATTATAGGATGATAATGTATCAAGTATAGATTGTTGTATGTCACATTTGTTGGTTGTCCTCTTAACCAAGGAGTGTGGAGACACTGGTGTGACATGCAAGTGAAAAGTATGACATCTCACTGATTGTAACTGTTGCCGCTCTCGCCGCCGCGCCCGTGCCTCGGATCGCCCGATCCTTCCTGACCGCCTGGCGAGGGTGCCTCCCTTCCCGCGGAAAACCTGCAACAAAGGGGTTAGAGGGCCCTGGCTGGGGATCCCGGCGAGGGAGCTCCGACGGTCAAGTCAGTAGACGACGAGATGGAACAGACTCTCCAGCCGGACCCTCTAAAGGGTTCTAGACTTAGAGAGTTAACTGGTGAAGGAGACGCTCTGGGGACCAGGATCTCGGCTGGGCCTCCTTGCCGAGCTCGCGCTCAGTCTTCCCCCCCAGGGATTTCTGGCTTTTCTCTCGACGTAAGGCCTTGTGCCGGTGCTTCCCCCTTGTCCCCAGGCTAATTTGGCTTACCTTGTCATCCCCAGATTCTTCCTTCTTTATCTCCTTCCGTCGTGCGTTTGTCTTTTTCCGCCTCGGGGACCCCCCTCCCCCGTCCTCTTCTCTTTTCCCTTTTCGGTGAAGGGTGCCAGGCAGCTTTCCGACCTCGTGCACCGGGCCCAGCATGGGAAAGGCAAGGACAGAAGAGGAAGAGGGGAGGGCGGCGCTGGCAGGGCGGCCAGTCAGGCCTCGAGCCTGGTGAGAGCGCCCTCTTCCCCAAGCATGGGCGCCATCTATCTATGGGGCCTGTGTCGTCGGGGTTGCGTCCCTCGGCTGCGGGGCCTGTCGGGCCGATGCTAGCGATGTTCTGCGTGCCGCCGCCCTCCGTACAGGACACCGTCTGGGATTCGTACGGCCCGAGGGATGGCCTCGGGGCCCGTCTCTCTCTCCCCAGGGCCCTCGTCGTACGAGCGGTCTGACCTCGGCTGAGTTGTGCCCGTCTCTGGGGGCCACCTGGCGAAGGGCGAAGGATCAGCCGACCTCGGCTTAGGTGGACCCATCTCGGGTGGACACCTGGCGAGATGACAGGAGGTCACCCGGCTTCGGCCGAGGTGGGCCCGTCTCCGGGTGGCCACCTGGCGAAGGATGAAGGATCAGCCGACCTCGGCTTAGGTGGACCCCTCCCGGGTGGACACCTGGCGAGGTGGCAGGAGGTCGCCCGGCTTCGGCCGAGGTGGGCCCGTCTCCGGGTGGCCACCTGGCGAAGGACGAAGGATCAGCCGACCTCGGCTTAGGTGGACCCCTCCCGGGTGGACACCTGGCGAGGTGGCAGGAGGTCGCCCGGCTTCGGCCGAGGTGGGCCCGTCTCCGGGTGGCCACCTGGCGAAGGACGAAGGATCAGCCGACCTCGGCTTAGGTTGACCCCTCCCGGGTGGACACCTGGCGAGGTGGCAGGAGGTCGCCTGACCTTGGCCGACCTCACTTAAGCGGACCCCTCTGGTCCCGGGCGCCAATGAGATGGTAGAGGAACTCCGAGCCGAGCTCGACCTCGGCGAGGGCGGTTTGCCTTAGGCAGTCGTCGTGTAGTGTAGTCTTGCCGACCCTAACTTTGAGGATGTGGCGCTGACCAGGCCGGGGAAACTTACACGTGGCTCACTCGTATTTGACGATACCTGAGCCTGGCCACATCACTGTCACGGCTGTAACAGTTGCCCCCCAGCCCGCCATTCCGTTGGGGCATCGTAGAACGGAACGTCGGGATTAAATGCGGACATAACATGGAGAGGCGAAGATCTTGTATCATAATTGCCACGATCCTCGTCGTCGTGCCTCGATGCAGCTGAAGACCTATGGGGAGCCGCCACGCGTCGCCCACTTGCCCATAATCAATGCGTCGCTTCGAGGCAGAGGCCGTTACTCTGCTAACGAGGCGTCGGTGTCGGGCGTGCGCCCACGTGGCGACCACCCAGTGGCTTGAGACGGAATGACGGGTACGACCGCTGTCGGTTGAGTTTGATATGGAGGGGACTCTCCAGAACGAGGCCTTTTCCCTTGCTTCGTGGGTGGTTTGCTGCAGGCTAACAACTCCTGTTGCTCACGCTCGTCTGTGCATTTTCGGTGAGTGCCTCCTTCTTCTCTAGCCTCCCCTCCTTCCTTCTCATTTCTTTTCCAATCTTTCTGTCCTTTTCTTTTCTATGGCGCGCCATCGCCATGTCTCTTCCAACCCGGACGAGACCGGTCCATCCCGGCCGAGGACTCCATCTTCTTCCTCCTCAGATGAGGTGGTGATTCCGGAGGAGGTCCGCCGGCGTTTGCAACCTGGGGGGATCACTATTGGCATCCCCAGGGGGATCTGGTCCCCTCCGGTTGCACCTGCCGTGCCCCTCCGTTCCCTTCCTGCTCTGCCATCTCTTCCTGCTCCGCCATCTCTTCCTGCTCCGCCTTCTCTGCCTGCCGGTCCCTCCGGTCATGCCTCCACCATGACCGAAGTCGATATTTCTCTGCTCCGGGATGCCTATGGTATCCCGGGGTCTATCCGTCTGTTTGCCCCGTGGTCCGGGGATCGCGTCACCATGAGTGGCCCCCGCCGCATAGCTCTCTACGAAGACTTCCTCCTTGGGGGTCTTCGGTTTCCTCTGCACCCTTTCTTTCTTTCCTTCCTTAGCCACTTTCGGCTCATCCCGGCCCAGCTGGCTCCTAATGCCATCCGGGTCATCTTCTCCTTCATCGTTTTCTGCCACTTCCACGGGTTCGTTGCCCGTTTTTCTCTCTTCAGGGCCCTGTTCACCCTAAAGAAGTGCTCCATCGATGATGGCTGGTGGTACATTTTACCCCGGCCTAGGTGTCTCCGGTTCGACCTCCCTTCCTCGGTCAAGGGATGGAAGAGCCGGTTCTTCTTCGCCTCGGTCGACGATGTCGACTGGGCCTGGAGTGAGCCGGACCGGTCCCCGAACTGGAATTCCTGAGTCGAGTCGGCGGACTAGGAGTCCTATACCCAGCTCCTGAGTGACGAGGTCCCGGCGCTCGAGGTTCTGCTCTCTGAGCAGAATCTTTTCGAGGCCGGTATCAGTCCCATCCGTGAGACCGGTGAGATTCGTGCCTTCATTGACCTCTGCCCCCCCCCCCCCTTTTTTCTTCATAACTGAGCCGGCTGACCTTCTGTCTCTTTTGTCTTGCAGGGATGAAGTTTTCCTTGGAGAACCTCTTGGAGGGGGCGGCCCAGCGGGACGTCGTAGAGATAGACGAGCCCGCAGCGAAGAGGGCTCGTAGGGAGACGAGCCGGGAAGTCACTGCGGCGACCGTGCCCGGCCCGGTTGCCGTCATTTCCCCGCCCAGACCATCTCAGGGCGGGGTCACTGATACCTCGGCCGTGCGAACTGGCGGCACCGTAGAGAGAGCTCCAGAGTCCGCCGCTCCGCCCGTCGCCGTGCCTGTCGTTGCTGTCAGCTCGGCAGCACCGCCCGTGGCGATCGCCAGCCCGTCGGCTGCGGCTTCGGCTGAGGGGGTGGCTGCTGCAGGGGCCGGCCCGAAGGCTTCGGCACCGGTGATCACCCACCGGGACTCGATCATCCTCGACAGGGGGCTGGCCGAGAAGATGATGGAGTACGCTTCCACTGCCCGGGACCGCCGAGCTCGGGGTGGCCGGGATTACACGGACGCGCTGCTCGGCATCCTTCCGCAGCTCTTCACGGTAAGCCCGAGCTTCTCCCTTTTCCTTTTTTCATATCTCAAGACTTTCCTGCCTTTGCTCTGACCTGTGTCATTTTTGCCATTGCAGATCGGGAACGACGTCCTTCTACTGAGGAATTTCCTCGTAGGGAACGCCAAGAGGGACTCCGAGCGGGAGCAGAAGCTCGGCAAGCTTGCGGCTGACGTCAAGGACCTAATGGAGAAGGGCGCTGAGCTGCGAGCCAACAAGCAAGCCCTCCAGTCCGACCTGGTTCGTTCCGAGGAGCAGAACAAGGAGTTGGAGGCCTCTTTGTCGGAGGAGCGGACCTCCAACCAGCGCCGAGCTAAAGAGGAGGCGGCGGAGAAGGCCCGCCTGCAGGCCCACTCCCAATGGCTGGAGCGCCAGCTGGAGGAGGCCCGGCGAGACGCGGCCGCGGCGATGGACCGGAGTGCCTACGTCAACGGGCTCCTGGAGGTGGCCAAGCGGGAAGCGCAAGAGGCCGTCCCCAAATTCCGGGCTTCCGACGAGTATACGTCGGAGGTCCGGGAGGCTGCCGTGGACTCCTTCCTGAAGGGGTTCCGGATGTGCCGGGAGAAGGTGGGGGCCTTCTTCCCCCAGCTGGACCTGAGCGGAGTCGTCATCGGTGGCAGGAGGCCAGGAGGTGAGAGCAGGGCTTCCGACACAGCCGAAGCGACACCTGCGGCACTGCCGTCCAGCGATGCCACGGCACCGGAGCAGCCCCAGGTGCCGGCCGCGGTAGAAGTCGAAGTCGCAGCACCCGCGTCTCCGGTAGATGGCTCCAAACCCGCGGCCCAGTGATCCCGGCACTGTCTTTTTGCTTTATTTCTGCTGTTTTTGTTTTCCTTCTTTGGGGAGTCCCGGCCTGTCGGGGCTCCCAGCTTGTACTGACTGCTTATGCTAATGAAGATTTGAGCTTTTACCGAAACCTTATTCGTTGTTTCATTTTACTTTCCTCTTCTTTTCTTTCTGAGATGTCGATCTGGAATACTTGAAATGACTGCAGGCCTGGTCCTCCCATTGCTCAAATCGAAGGATGGCGCCTGCTGAGTCGCGTCGCAGCAGGGCAAGCCTTAGGCGGGCCCGACTTTGGGTCGCCTTTGTGCTTGCACAGACAACACGATTTCTGCACCGTCTTCCAGGCTGAAGCCCAGGACCTCCGGACGGAGCTCAGTGCCACAGGCTTTCTCAAGCCTTGCACGGCTCTCTGAGCTGTACTCCGGGCTTGCGCGGGCGAACTGGGAACGGCGCCACCTTCCAGGCCGAGGCCCAGGATCTCCCGGACTGAGCTCGATGCTGCAGGCTTTGTCAAGCCTTGCGCGGTTTGCTGAGCTGTGCTCCGGGCTTGTGTGGGCGAACTGGGTTCGGCGCCACCTTCCAGGCCGAAGCCCAGGATCTTCCGGACTGAGCTCGATGCCGCAGGCTTTCTCAAGCCTTGCGCGGCTTGCCAAGCGGTGCTCCAGGCTTGTGTGGGCGAACTGGGTTCGGCGCCACCTTCCGGCCGAAGCCTAGGATCTTTCGGACTGAGCTCGATGCCGCAGGCTTTCTCAAGCCTTGCGCGGTTTGCTGAGCTGTGCTCCGGGCTTGTGTGGGCGAACTGGGTTCGGCGCCACCTTCCAGGCCGAAGCCCAGGATCTTCCGGACTGAGCTCGATGCCGCAGGCTTTCTCAAGCCTTGCGCGGCTTGCCGAGCTGTGCTCCGAGCTTGTGTGGGTGAACTGGGTTCGGCGCCACCTTCCAGGCCGAAGCCCAGGATCTTCCGGACTGAGCTCGATGCCGCAGGCTTTCTCAAGCCTTGCGCGGCTTGCCGAGCTGTGCTCCGGGCTTGTGTGGGCGAACTGGGTTCGGCGCCACCTTCCAGGCCGAAGCCCAGGATCTTCTGGACTGAGCTCGATGCCGCAGGCTTTCTCAAGCCTTGCGCGGCTTGCCGAGCTGTGCTCCGGGCTTGTGTGGGCGAACTGGGTTTGGCGCCACCTTCCAGGCCGAAGCCCAGGATCTTCCGGACTGAGCTAGATGCCGCAGGCCTTCTTGTTGAAGTTTGAAGGGAGTGTTTGAAGTGGGGAAGCTTTGTTACAGAATCTGGGAGCCTTACATCACTGGTAGTACATTCTCAGGTTCGAGGAGTTCCATGTCCGAGGGAACCTGGCACCTCCCAATTCTTCCAAGTAATATGCCCTATGAGGGAGGGCTTCCGCCACCCGATACGGGCCTTCCCAGTTGGGCGATAGCTTGCCGCATTCCCGGGGTTGGGATGCTTCGGCGCGCCGGAGGACCAAGTCTCCGGGACGAAAAGCCTTAGGCCGCACCTGAGAGTTGTAATATCTGGCTACACGTTGCCGGTACGCTGCCATTTGGACTCGGGCCCTGTCCCTTGTTTCCGCGAGAAGGTCTAGGTTGAGCATCATCCTGGCCGGGTTTTCTGTCTCGTCGTATTGCTCCACGCGCAGCGTGGGTAGGCTGAGCTCGATCGGGATGACTGCCTCGGCTCCGAAGACGAGGTTGAATGGAGTTTCGTCGGTAGCCATCCTTGGGGTGGTGTGGTATGCCCAAAGGATGCTGGGAAGCTCATCGGCCCACCTGCCCTTGGCCTGATCCAGCCGCGTGCGGAGGCCCTGAAGAATAGTCCTGTTCGTGACTTCGGCCTCCCCGTTGGTCTGAGGGTGCGCCACCGAGGTAAAGCGATGCCTGATGCCGAGGTCGCTGCAGAATTCTTCGAATTCCCGGTAGTCGAACTGGCGTCCGTTGTCGGTGACCATAGTGTGGGGGATGCCGAAGTGGCAGACGATGGATTTCCAGAAGAACTTGGCGACATTTGCTTCGGTGATCCTTGCCAAGGGCTCGGCCTCGACCCACTTCGTGAAGTAGTCGATAGCCACTATCAAGAACTTCCGCTGGCCCGACGCCGGCGGGAACGGGCCCAGGAGGTCCATTCCCCACTGGGCGAACGGCCAGGGGCTGAGAGCTGAGAGATTGGGTTGGAGGGTTGCCGCTGCACCGTGGCGTGACGCTGGCACCGGTCGCATTTCTTCACAAAGTCGGCGGCGTCTTCCTTCATTGTTTCCCAGAAGTAGCCCTGACGGAGGGCCTTGTACTCCAATGCCCTGCCCCCCACGTGGTTCCCGCAGATGCCTTCGTGAATCTCCTGGAGTACAAGCTTGGCTTCTGCGGGTCCTACGCACTTGAGGAGGGGGTAGGAGTAGGATCTTCGATACAATTGTCCGTCCATCAGGACAAACTGCACGGCTTTTTTCCTGATGAGGCGAGCCGCCTGTCGGTCCTCCGGCAGGGTGCCGCTGACGATGTACGCAGCATACTTGTCCATCCAGCTGGGCTCCTGGCTGACCTGATGGACCTCCACCGGTGCTTCGAGGCTTGGGACCTCAAGGCGCTCCACATGAGCGTGTCCCAGCATCGCGTCCGACAGGGTCGCCAGCCGGGAGAGGACATCCGCACGGGCGTTCTCCCCGTGAGGGATGTGGAAGATGTTAAAGCGGCAAAATTTGGACGTGCCCGCCTTGACGAGCTCCAAATACCTCGCCATTTGGGGGTCGTGCGCGACGTACTCTCCGGACACCTGCCCCGCTATGAGCTGGGAGTCAGTGAAAGCTCTGAGGTTGGTCACGCCCAGCTCGCGGGAGACTCTCAGTCTGGCAAGAAGTGCCTCGTACTCCGCCTAGTTATTTGTTGCGGGGAATTGGAAATGGAGTGCGCACTCGGCGACGACCCCGTCGCCGTTGGCAAGGATGAGCCCGGCTCCGCTTCCGCCGGAGTTCGAGGCTCCATCCACATGGAGGATCCAGGCATCCTCTCCGGGCTCATCGGCGCCAACCTCCATCGGCTGGGCCGGGGGATCTTCCTCGGGCTCCTTGCCCAAGCCTGCACACTCGACCAAAAAATCGGCCAGCACCTGCGCCTTCATGGCCGACCTTGGCCTGTATGCAATGTCGAACTCGCTGAGCTTCAGTGCCCACTTGGCCAACCGTCCCGAAGTATCAGGTCGGCTTAGCACCGCTTTCAGCTATTGGTCCGTCAAGACGGTGATGGGGTGCGCTTGGAAATAGGGCCTGAGATGCTTGGCAGACACTATTAGCGCAAAAACAAGTTTCTCGGGCCAGGAATACCTGAGCTCCGCGTCTCGGAGGAGTTTGCTGGTATAGTACACCGGCTGCTGGAGCCCTTGGTCATCGGTTCGGACCAAGACAGAGCTGACGGCCTCCGGGGTAACCGCCAAGTAGAGGGTAAGCTCCTCCCCCTCCTGGGGTCTGGACAGTAAAGGTGGCGATGCGAGCATCTTCTTCAGCTCCTCGAAGGCCTGCTGACACTCCTCGGTCCAAGCAAAGCCATTCATCTTCCTCAGCACCTTGAAGAAGGGACGGCAACGGTCCGCCGACCTGGAAATAAAATGGCTGAGGGCCGCGACTCGGCCGGTCAGTCGTTGCACCTGCTTCTTGGAGGCGGGCTGCTCCATGTCCAAGATGGCCTGGACCTTCTCCGGGTTGGCCTCAATCCCTTTTTGAGTCACCATAAACCCTAGGAACTTACCGGCGGAGACGCCGAAAGTGCACTTCGCCGGGTTCAGCTTCATCTGATGGCGCTGGAGGTTGCCGAACGTCTCCGTCAAGTCGGCCACGTGGTCCGAATCAAGTTTGCTCATCACCAGCATGTCGTCCACGTACACCTGCATGTTGCGGCCTATCTGGTCTTTGAAGATTTTACTGACCAGACGTTGATATGTCGCGCCTGCGTTCTTGAGGCCGAAAGGCATCATCCTGTAGCAAAAAGTCCCGCGGTCAGTTATGAAGGCGGTGTGCTCTTCGTCCTCCGGGTTCATCCGGATCTGGTTGTATCCGGAGAAGGCATCCATGAACGACAAAAGGCGATGCCCCGAGGTGGTGTCGACCAGCTGGTCGATCTTTGGAAGAGGGAAACTGTCCTTTGGGCAAGCTCGGTTGAGGTCGGTGTAGTCCACACAGACCCTCCACTTACCGCTACTCTTCTTCACCATGACCACGTTCGCCAGCCAGCTAGGGTACTGGACCTCTCGGACAAAACCGGCGGCGAGGAGCTTCTCTACTTCCTCGTTGATCGCCTTCTGCCTCTCCATGGCGAAGCTTCTCTTCTTCTGGCGGACCGGGCGGCAACTTGGGTCCACGTTCAGCCTGTGCATAATAACCTCGGGCGGGATGCCCGGCATGTCGGCTGCTGACCAGGCGAACACGTCAGCGTTGGCGCGAAGGAACTCCAGCAAGCGGGTTCGCTCTTCCTCGGGGAGCCGGGCTCCAACTTGTACCATCTTCAGGGGATCTGAACCGAGGGGAAGAGTCAGCAGGCGCTCCACGGGCCCTCCCCTGGGTTCCTTCTCTCTCAGATCGAGGTCATCGATGTCATGGGCGAGCTCCGTGCCCCTGGCCCCCGGGACCGTCTGGAGGCAGAGCGGGATTGGCTGGAGCGTCCCCCTCATCTCTCCGAGCCCGGAAGGCATGGGGAACTGCACCAACAGCCTCCTCGTGGAGATGGTGACGTCCAGTTGGTTGAGCCCGGGATGCCCGAGGATGGCGTTGTAAGGCGAAGGGAGCCTGACGACGGTGAATGTTATTAGAATGGTCGCTTGCCGGGGTGGGGATCCGGCAGTGGCCGGGAGAGTGATTTCCCCCTCGACCCCCACCGAGTCCCCTGTAAAACCTACCAGGGGGGTGTGCACTGGCTTCAGCTGTTCGGGGGACAAGTTCATCCGAGAGAATGCATCGTAAAAAAGTACGTCAGCCGAGCTTCCACTATCTACCATGATTCGATGTACAGGATGCTTTGCGATGGTCATCTCGACCACCACGGCATCGTTGTTTACATTATCATTAATTTCCTTTCCTTTGGGAGGGATTACATTCTCCGGGACTTCCCGGGATCTCTTCGTTGCTCGGTCGGGCCCGCGCGAGATCATGCCCACGGGCTTCTCCGTTGGGCGGTTGTCGATCGCAGGGACAGGCGGTAGGGCCGCGAGTGGTCGCCCTTCAGCGGGGGCCTCACTCTTGACAAACTTCCTGAGGTAACCCCTGCTGATCAGCTCCTCAATCTCCCGCTTCAGATGGCGACACTCCTCCGTGTCATGCCCGTGTTCGCGATGGAACTGGCAGTACTTTGATCTGTCTCGGACGGCTCTCGGGTTCTGAGGAGGAGGTCGGCGGAGGTAGCGCTCGCCCTCGATTTCCATGAGGATCTTCGCTCGAGGTGCGAGGAGAGGGGTGTACCTTCGCTCGGGAGTGGCTTCGCCCCTCGGCTTTGGATTTGGGCGGAGGTCGGCAGATGGCGCGGGCCTCCGAGCTCCCGGGGTGTCCCTCGAGAGTGGCTTCTTTGGAGTCTTCCCGTCCAGCTCTCGACGGGTGCGGTCGGCCTCCTCCGCTCGGATGTACTTATGGACGCGGAGGAGGAGCTCGGAATACGTCCTGGGCGGCTTCTTGTCCAGGGAATAGGTTAGGCGGGACGTCTTGAGTCCACGCTTCAAGGCCAGCATGGCGACGGGCTCGTCCAGGCTGTAGATTTCCAGGGCTGCGGTCTTGAACCGGGTGATGTAGTCCCGGAGCAGCTCCTGGTCCTGCTGGCGGATGGAAAAGAGGCTGTCCACCTCTCTAGGCACCTTTCGACAAGTGTCGAAGTGCGCCACAAACCTTCCTTCCAACTGATGGAAGGAGCAAATGGATCCGGGCTCGAGGCGGGTGAACCAGACTCGAGTGGCCTTCCGAAGTGTTGCCAGGAAGGAGATGCACAGAAGGCCGTCGGTGGCTCCCTGGACCCTCATGAGAGCCTTATAGCTCTCCAAATGATCTAGGGGGTCGGTGGTTCTGTCGTAGGGATCCACCGGCGGCATGCGGAACCGTTTCGGGATCGGTTCTGCTTGGATTTCTTCAGAGAAAGGGGGGCGGGAGTCATAGCCCGTCGGGTCCGCCGACGAGTTCTGCAGGTCGGCGAATCGGCGGGCGAACTCCGCCAGCTTGCGCTCATGCTCCTCCAGGCGCCTTTCGGCTTGGCGCCTGATGGCTTCATCGGTGGAGTCTTCCACCGAGGCTGCGGGTGAAGGGGGCGCCGATCGGTCTCGGCGCGAGGTCTGGCCTCGGCGTCGCTTGTTGCGATGCACCGTTTCGGCCCCATCGGCCGGGGATCGACTCTCGTGATCCTCCGAACCGGAATAGTTTCTCTTCGCAGGAGCTTGGTGGCTCCCCCGGGGGTTGGAGATGGCCCTCGGGTGGGATGGCCTGCCCTGGATTGAGCGCAGGCTCCCACGCTACCCCGCGGCTCGGGCCGCGGGGGTCCCCGGCTGCGGCTGAGTGGCTAGGGACCGTTGCTGATGCTGAAGCTGCCGGACCGCTGAGGTCAAGGTCTGCAGCTGCTGGACGATGGCCGCAAGGGATCCGTCCACCTGGGCAGGCTGCTGTGGAAGAGGAGGGGGAGCCGGAAGCTCCCTTTCGGGGATGTGGCCCCCCGGAGGGGAGTGGGCATCCCCCACGCGGCTGGTGGACGCCTCACGCCCACCAGTGACCACCATTGCCGGAGAGCGTGACACCTGCAGAAAGCTGGTTCCCACTAGGGGTTAGTGTCCTGTGCCCCTACCTGGCGCGCCAATCTGTTGCCGCTCTCGCCACCGCGCCCGTGCCTCGGATCGCCCGATCCTTCCTGACCGCCTGGCGAGGGTGCCTCCCTTCCCGCGGAAAACCTGCAACAAAGGGGTTAGAGGGCCCTGGCCGGGGATCCCGGTGAGGGAGCTCCGACGGTCAAGTCAGTAGACGATGAGATGGAACAGACTCTCCAGCCGGACCCTCTAAAGGGTTCCAGACTTAGAGAGTTAACTAGTGAAGGAGACGCTCTGGGGACCAGGATCTCGGCTGGGCCTCCTTGCCGAGCTCGCGCTCAGTCTTCCCCCCCAGGGATTTCTGGCTTTTCTCTCGATGTAAGGCCTTGTGCCGGTGCTTCCCCCTTGTCCCCAGGCTAATTTGGCTTACCTTGTCGTCCCCAGATTCTTCCTTCTTTATCTCCTTCCGTCGCGCGTTTGTCTTTTTCCGCCTCGGGGACCTCCCTCCCCCGTCCTCTTCTCTTTTCCCTTTTCGGTGAAGGGTGCTAGGCGGCTTTCCGACCTCATGCACCGGGCCCAGCATGGGAAAGGCAAGGACAGAAGAGGAAGAGGGGAGGGCGGCGCTGGCAGGGCGGCCGGTCAGGCCTCGGGCCTGGTGAGAGCGCCCTCTTCCCCAAGCACGAGCGCCATCTATCTATGGGGCCTGTGTCGTCGGGGTTGCGTCCCTCGGCTGCGGGGCCTGTCAGGCCGATGCTAGAGATGTTCTACGTGCCGCCGCCCTCCGTACAGGACGCCGTCTGGGATTCGTACGGCCCGAGGGATGGCCTCGGGGCCCGTCTCTCTCTCCCCAGGGCCCTCGCCGTACGAGCGGTCTGACCTCGGCTGAGTTGGGCCCGTCTCTGGGGGCCACCTGGCGAAGGGCGAAGGATCAGTCGACCTCGGCTTAGGTGGACCCCTCCCGGGTGGACACCTGGCGAGGTGGCAGGAGGTCGCCCGGCTTCGACCGAGGTGGGCCCGTCTCCGGGTGGCCACCTGGCGAAGGACGAAGGATCAGCCAACCTCGGCTTAGGTGGACCCCTCCCGGGTGGACACCTGGCGAGGTGGCAGGAGGTCGCCCTGCTTCGGCCGAGGTGGGCCCGTCTCCAGGTGGCCACCTGGCGAAGGACGAAGGATCAGCCGACCTCGGCTTAGGTGGACCCCTCCCGGGTGGACACCTGGCGAGGTGGCAGGAGGTCGCCCGGCTTCGGCCGAGGTGGGCCCGTCTCCGGGTGGCCACCTGTCGAAGGACGAAGGATCAGCCGACCTCGGCTTAGGTGGACCCCTCCCGGGTGGACACCTGGCGAGGTGGCAGGAGGTCGCCTGACCTTGGCCGACCTCACTTAAGCGGACCCCTCCGGTCCCGGGCGCCAATGAGATGGTAGAGGAACTCCGAGCCGAGCTCGACCTCGGCGAGGGCGGTTTGCCTTAGGCAGTCATCGTGTAGTGTAGTCTTGCCGACCCTAACTTTGAGGATGTGGCGCTGACCAGGCCTGGGAAACTTACACGTGGCTCGCTCGTATTTGACGATACCTGAGCCTGGCCATGTCTCTGTCATGGCTGTAACAGTAACCATCTGCAAAGCTCCCTTCTGCCAAAGGGTTGCTCGCAAAGGGATATGGGTATATGTGTCCCTCAGACCTGAGGTCACCATGGTGGCTTGCAAACAACTCACTGTACTTTGGTACCAGACTACTTGGATTTTTAATCCAGTGACGGAAGGTTTCTGGGTGCAGTCAAGCACTTGTGGAGTGGTGGTGGATCAAGATGGAATTAAACCCTCCAAATAGATTGGAGTGAATGACTCACTATGTCTCAATTTAGCAAATCCTTGGCCAGGATAGTTCTTGTGAGGAGTCATAGATCTTGTGATGTAGAGACATGATCTAGATGATTAGGGTTAGCAATCAAACCCTAGGTCATCCTAAGCATATTAAGGTCAAAGGGATAAATTATGTGATAACCATATGCCAGAGGTTCTTATGAGATGCTCTGTATCTGTTGGCTCCACTCAGTGATTTTGATGAATAACAAAACATTGAGTACATATTGTATACTAATGTAAATTTTAAGTTATGAGTTTTTAGGAAGAAAGCACCTCAAAATCTCAAAAACTTATGGTTCATGGCACATAATGGCACAGAGCATTTCTCATGAATCCGGACATCCTCTTCATTGAAAATGGGCATCTAAATGATTAAATATTATGTGTTTATGATTCATTTAAATTTCAAGAATTATATTTATGTTTTCGAGGAAATTTATACTTGAATCTGAGCTTTTTCAGTCTCAAGTGTCGACACCTGGAAAGTCAAGTGTCGATACTTCAGCATTTGGCACTGACAAAAATCCTTGGCATGCCAAGTGTCGACACCCAGAACCAAGTGTCGACACCAAGTGTCGACACTTAGGTTTCCGTGTATCGACTCAAGGGCTGAGAATTTTAAAAATACAGAACTTTATCATTTGAGGATTTTTGTATCAAGTGTCGACACCTGTGCATCAAGTGTCGACACTTGAAAGTTCAAGTGTCGACACCTAGAGATCAAGTGTCGACACTTGACAGCCATGTGTCGACACCTGACAGCCAAGTGTCGACACCTGACAGCCAAGTGTCGACACTTGCAGCCTGACAGCTCTAACAGATCTATTTTTCTGGCATGCAGAACTTGCTTTTCAAGCTCCAAATGGCTATTTCCGAGGTTCCAACGGTCACAAACCATTTTTTGGAAGGTTCTTGGTGTATTTAATCTCCACCAACCTCATTTTAAAGATAAGGAAACGTATTGAAGTGCATTCAAGTCCACTCAAAAGCCAAAAAGCCTATATTCTCTCAAATACTTCACATCAAAAGCCTCTTATAGTTTGATTCCTTGAAAAGCCTACAAGCTCATCCTTACTTCATTCCAAAAGAGGCACTTTGAAGGAGATTCCAAGGAAGAGTGAAGACAAAGCATCAACTTGAGCTTCAAAGATTCCATTCTACTCTTGAAGAGAGTTTGTTTTAGTTTTAAAATTGTATATCTATTTTTACATTATGATTTGACCTTGCTTTCAAGGGTGTCTTGAAAGAAGGTTATTGTGGTTTGTTGGTGAGCCAAAGGGATAAAACCAACTAGGATTAACTTGTGAGCAAGAAGATAAAATAAGTGTTAAGGTTTGTTGGTAAGTCTAAGTGATAAAACCAACTTAGGTTTTAACTTATGAGCCTTGTGAAAAACAAGTCAACTGTAATCTTGTTTGGATTATAGTAAAATTTCCAAGGGTGGCTTGGGGAGTAGATGTAGGTGCTAGGTTTGCACCGAACTACTATAAACATTGAATTTGTGTGTGATTGCTCTATTCCTCTCCTGCTCTTTTAATTATTGCTACCGCTTTAAATATTTTGCATTGAATTAATCATTGTTCACTAGCACCACTAGTCCCTCTCATTATTGTGTTAAGTTTTTTAAAAGACCCAATTCATCCCCCCCCCTCTTGGGCTCCATTTCTGGGTAACAAGTGATATCAGAGCACCGGTACTCTCTTGTAGGTCCAAGGATCTTGAGTAAAAGATCGTGGCAGCCCCAATAAGAATGGGTATTGTTGAAGGTCAAGCTTCAAATCGTCCCCAACTTTTTAATGGCACAAATTACACATACTGGAAGACACGCATGTGCATATTTATTCAAGCTCTTGACTATAATTTGTGGAGGACAATTGTAAAAGGTTCTCATCAGCCTATGATATTGATTAATGGCATTCTCACTCCAAAGATGGAAGAAGATTGGGATGAGAATGACATTAAGCAAATCGAGCTTAATGATAAGGCTATGAATCTATTATTTTGCTCTCTTGATCCAAGTGAATTTAATAGAATATCTAATTCTCTCTCCACCAAGGAGATTTGGGATACACTTGAGGTTACCCATGAGGGTACACACCAAGTGAAAACCACCAAGGTCAACATGCTTATTCACACATATGAAATGTTTAAAATGGAACCTACTGAGTCTATTAGTGAAATGTATACTAGGTTCACAAATATTGTGAATGGCATGAGAAGCCTAGGAAAAATTATCTCTAATGGTGAACTTGTGAACAAACTTCTCAGGTCTCTACCAGCTTCGTAGGATACAAAAGTAACAGCGATTGAAGAAGCTAAGGATGTCAACACTCTCCCATTGGAATAACTGTTGGGTTCTCTAATGACCTATGAGCTCTCCCTCAAACAAAAGAATGGAGAGGTTGACATAAAGAAGAAGGTAATCGCGTTCAAATCTACTGCTAGAGAGGAATCAAGCAAAGACTCTGAAGAAGATGATGAAGAAGATGAGACGGCTCTAATGGCAAGAAAATTCAGAAGGTTCATGTGGAAGAAAAAGCTCAACTTTAAAAACAAACCTCTAAATGGTGAGCCAAGCAAAGAGAAGCACAAAGAAAAGAAGAAGGAGCAGCCTACAAGTTTTGAGTGCAAAAAACCCGGCCATTTCAAGGTAGACTACCCCTTGCTAAAGAAAAGTAGAAGAAAGCTAAGAAAGAAAGCCATGATGGCAACCTGGAGTGAAAGTGAAGACTCCAGTTCTGAGAAAGAATAGCAGGAGGTGGCAAACTTCTGTCTGATGGCTGATCATGATGAGGTATGTTCCGAAACAGAAAATGAATTTACTTTTGATGAGCTTCATGAAGTTTTTGACGAATTAGTCAGAATTTCAAAAGTTAAAATCAAAACATAAAGATTTAAAGAAGAAAAATTTGGATCTAGCCAAAACAAATAACAAGCTTTCAAATGAAAATGAATGCCTTCTTATTCAAAATAAAAAATTCAATGATAAGATTGTAGCACTTGAAAAAGAAAAAGATGTTTTGAAAAAGCAAAGTGACTTACTTTCAAATAAAAATTTGTCAAAACAAAGCAAAGAAATTTTAAATAAAAATAAAAGATATAAAAAAGAAATTGAAAAATTAAAATCTTTTGTAGAAAAATTTACTTATAGTTTTGAAAAATTGAATTTACTTTTAAATAACCAAAGAGCAGTATTTGATAAATCAGGTTTAGGATTTAGAACTCATAAGAAACAAAAACTCTTTAAAAATTTCTTTATGCCTGCGTCTTCATCCATTACATGCTATACTTGTGGTACTAAAGGACACAAATCTTATATGTGCAACAAAAGAAGACTAAGTAATACTAAGAAAGTTTGGGTTCCGAAAGGAACCAATGCCACTAACCAAAAAGGACCCAGGATGACTTGGGTACCTAAAGTCTTCACTTGATCTTTATTGCAGGTATGTCTTGCAACCAATAAGAAAAGGATGTGGTACCTTGATAGCAGTTGCTCAAGGTATATGACAGGAGATATGGAACATTTCTCATCACTTATATATCAAAATGGTGGCAATGTAACTTTTGGTGATAATGGAAAGAGCAAAATTATCGGTATTGGTAAAGTCCATATCACCCCTACCTCTTATATTGATAATGTCTTATATGTTAATGGTTTGAAACATAACTTGCTTAGCATTAGTTCGTTTTGCGACAAAAATTTTAAAGTTATTTTTGAATCTTCTTTGTGCATTGTTTCTATTCTAGATGACAATGGCATTAAGTTCATTGGTCATAGGTATGACAATATTTATATGGTTGATCTTGATGATCTTCCTATTCAAAAAGGTCAATGCCTAGTGGCAATGGAAGCCAAGATCGATGAAACTAGTTGGCTTTGGAATCGCAGACTAGGACATGCAAGCATGCATTTCATTTCAAAACTTAGCAAAAAGGACTTGGTAAAGGATTTGCCTAAACTCAATTTTGAAAAAGACAAGATCTGCAGTGCATGTCAATTTGAAAAACAAACCAAATCCTCTTTCAAACCAAAAGGAGTAATCTCTACATCTAGACCTTTGGAATTGTTTCACATGGACCTCTTTGGGCCAACTAAAACATCTAGTTTGGGAGGTAAGAAGTATGGTCTAGTCATTGTAGATGATTTCTCACGATTTATATAGGTCATGTTTTTAGCACATAAAGATGAAACTTTTTTTGAATTCATTAGATTTCATAAAAGAGTTTTGAATGAAAAAGGTGTTTCAGTCGTATCTTTGAGAAGTGATCATGGAACCGAATTTGAAAATGATGATTTTGATAAATTTTGTATTGAAAATGGCATTCATCAAAATTTTTCTGCACCTAGGACACCTCAACAAAATGGGATAGTAGAAAGAAAAAATAGAACTCTTGAAGAAATGGCACGCACCATGCTTTGTGAAAATGATTTACCTAGATATTTTTTGGCGGAAGCCATAAATACTGCATGCTATGTTTTAAATCGAGTTTTAATTTGACCGATTTTAAAGAAAACACCTTATGAGCTTTGGAAGGGTAGAAAACCCTCAATTCATTATTTTCATATTTTTGGATGCTGTTGCTTCATCTTAAACAATGGTAAAGATAATTTAAGTAAATTTGATGCCAAATCAGATGAGGGAGTCTTTCTAGGCTACTCCATATCTAGTAAGGCATACAGGGTCTTCAACAGAAGAACACTTGTTGTTGAAGAATCCATACATGTGGTATTTGAAGAATCTGACCAAAAATCTTCAAGAAAAGAAGATGTACTTTCTGATGAAACAGGTAGCAAGAAAATTGAAGGAATAAACAACAATGAAGGGCTTACCAAGGAACAAAACGAAGATCAAAACACTGAAGGAGATCAAGTACAAGGTGATGAAAACACATCAACTGTTGATCCATTACCAAAAGAATGGAGGTATGCTCATGGATACCCAAAAGAACTAATTATCGGTGATCCATCTAAAGGTGTAAGTACTCGATCATCCCTTAGAAATAACTATGATTACTTAGCTTTTGTTTCTCAAATTGAACCTAAAACTATTGAGGAAGCTGAATGTGATAGTAATTGGATAAATGCTTTGCAAGATGAATTTAATTAATTTAAAAGGAACAATGTTTGGACTTTAGTAGATAGGCCTTCAAACACTTCAATTATTGGTACAAAGTGGGTTTTTCGAAATAAACTTGATGAAAATGGAGTAGTTACTAGAAATAAGGCTAGACTAGTTGCCAAAGGATACAATCAGGAGGAAGGAATAGATTTTGATGAAACCTTTGCTCCTGTAGCTAGACTTGAGGCAATTAGGCTATTGTTGGCTTTTGCTTGCTTCATGAATTTTAAATTATATCAAATGGATGTTAAAAGTGCCTTTTTAAATGGTCTAATTGAAGAAGAAGTTTACATTGAGCAACCCCCTGGTTTTTAAAATTCTGAATTTCCAAATCATGTTTACAAACTTCATAAAGCTTTGTATGGATTAAAACAAGCTCCGAGAGTTTGGTATGATCGTTTAAGCTCTTTTTTGCTCAAAAATGATTTTACTAGAGGTATTGTAGACAAAACTTTATTTTTAAAGAAAAAGAATGATGATCTCTTAGTAGTACAAATCTATGTAGATGATATAATATTTGGTGCTACTAATAAATCTCTTTGTCAAGATTTTGCAAAGTTAATGCAGGGTGAGTTCGAGATAAGCATGATGGGAGAACTGAATTTTTTCCTCGGACTCCAAATAAAGCAAATCAAAGAGGGGATTTTCATCAACCAAACAAAATACACAAAAGAAATACTGAAGAAGTTTGGGATGGAGAACACTAAGCCTTTAGGTACCCCTATGAGCTCTACTTGTAGACTTGACAAGGATGAATTAGGTAAATCTATTGACCAAAAATTATATCATGGCATGATCGGTTCATTATTATATCTTACTGCCAGTAGGCCAGATATCATGTTTAGCGTTTGTATGTGTGCTAGATATTAGTCTAATCCTAAAGAGTCTCATCTTTTGGCTGTTAAACGCATACTTAGATATCAATCTGGTTCAATTGAAATTGGTTTATGGTACTCTAGAGATTCTTCATTTGAATTGATTGCTTATTCTGATGCTGACTTTGCTGGGTGTAAACTTGATCGTAAAAGTACTAGTAGAACCTATCAGTTTCTTGGAGTAAATTTGATCTCTTGGAGTAGCAAAAAATAGAATTCAGTTTCTTTATCTACGGCAGAAGCCGAATATATAGCAGCTTGAAGCTGTTGTGCTCAAATCCTTTGGATCAAACAACAACTCGAAGATTTCAGCATTAAACTAACTAAGACACCCATAAGATGTGACAATACTAGTGCAATCAATCTATCTAAAAATCCTGTGCAACATTCAAGAAGTAAACACATTGAAATAAGACATCATTTCATAAGAGATCATGTACAAAACTCTAATGTTATTCTTGATTTTGTATGTACTGATGATCCGTTAGCAGATGTGTTTACCAAGCCTTTGAGTGAGGATAGGTTCTATCTAATTAGAAGAAAGTTAGGTGTCATTGATCCATTTTCCTAGAACTCTCTTAGTTTTATTTATACCTAAATCTTTTCGCTCAAAACCACTTGCTTAAAATCCCAAAAATCTGATTAAAATTGTTTCCTATTTTTTCTAAATTTTTTTTCAAATTTTCTCAAATTTTTGGCCAAGTGTCGACACTTGGAAATTGTTAAGTGTCAACACCTGACCAAGTGTCGACACTTGACACATTCTAAGTGTCGACACTTGCGAAACAGAAACTATTTTTAAAAAGGCCAACCGAGGGTTTTGTTATTTTTCTTCGCCCGTTGATTTCTTGCAACAGTGGTCCCCTCTGTCCAAATCCTTCCATTTACCTTTTAACCCATCACAAATTAGGTAATCTTTCTTCTGATTTCACTCTAATTTCTTTTTATTTTTCTTGAATTTGCGTTTTTCGTTTATTAACCGTCAAACCGTGAATAGGGTTTTTCCAAACCTCTTTAGGAACTTTAACCAGATTTTCACGTGTTTTAGTTGATTTCTAAAGTTCCATTTGAGGGAATGTTAATTTAAAGGTATTTTTCTCGGATTTCCCACATTTTTTGGTCGTTTTCATGCTTATCTCACCCATTTCTTGGAAAAACATTATTTTATTGATTTTGGCCAAAATAATTTGGGTTTTCATCTAAATTAAGTATGCTAAATCCATTTATTGTTGTTTTGAAAAATTTTTCATAATGTTCTTGTGACATTTTTCACCACTTTGCTAAAACCCTAAGTGGTTTAGACCCAAATTCCATGGGTTTTGACTTTTTGGCCTTACAAAAGGTATTTTCCAAAAGTTCAAATGTATTTTGATGAACAAAAATATTTTCTATAATTATATGTTCGGAATATTATCATTTAATCAATGTATAAGTTGTAAAAATCTCACCTTTAAATTGATTGACAGTTTTTCTAAAGGTTGTTTGAGATATTTTACAACCCAAAATTGGTTTAATTATGGTTTTCAAAACCTATCTAAACATATTTTAAGAAATGAAACTCTCCTTATCTCAGCCTGTAGTCAGTCCCATAGTTCTAAACCTATCTTCCTTCTTTCCTGGTCAGCTTGCTGTAATGGGTCCCAGGAAGAGACTTGTAGTTAGGGAGAGGCCTAGTCGTGGTGTAGAGAGGAGGTCGAAGGCCAGATTTGACCCTGCTTAGGCTAGCAGTTCAGCCACACCGAGTTCCCCCCTGTAGAGAGGATGGCAGGGAAGTTAGTAGCCTCTGGAAGGAGAGTCGACCTAGAGTGTTTTGATAGGCACCATTTCAGTTTACATCAAGTGCTCACTGATGCAGGATTAGTACCATTCTGTACTATGCAGGAGAGGTACTATCCTCACCTAGTGAGAGAGTTCTATGGTGCGTTGGATTATCGATGACTTTTGTGGACTACGATAGTCAGAGGCGTTCAGATTTCACTGACAGATGAGCTTTTGAGCAGAGTATAGGAGATCCCCCGTAGGGTAGTATGTGTCTTTTCGGTAGATGACATATAGGCTACCTTTAGGTGTATTCTTGAGAGAGAGGATGTTCGCGGTATATCCATAGTTACCACGTACCAGTTATCTTTGGAGATGCGCCTATTGCACCACATCACGGCACGTATACTTCTATCGAAGACTGGGAGATTTGACTTCATCACTGAGAGAGAGTTGATGGTGATGACGAGTCTAATATAGAGGAGACAGATTGATCTTCCTTCGTTGATGCTAGTTCAGATGCATGATGCTGCGACTCAGCGGCGTCACTGTTTACCTTACGGCATGGCACTGACCAGATTATTCAGAGCTTGTGGAGTATCTCTGGAGGGGGAGATCCCCACGGAGATACTACACACAGATGTTTATGATAAGAGGTCTTTGCACCATATGGGATACAGATTAGTTGTAGGTCGATGGGTGCACAGAGAGTCTGGCCAGGAGCCAGATGAGGAGGACGAGATTCGAGAGGCAGAGGTAGGACCATCTGAGCCAGCAGTTTTTCCTCCAGTTGATATCCCATCGACACAGGCAAAGCATTCGACTCCTGATACTTCAGCTCCTCCGCCACTTTCTACTGGACTACCTTTTGAGGACCATGCTAGAGAGCAGTTCATTGAGATTAGGGGTGAGTTGACTCAGCTATGCAGCGAGGTTGAGCTTCTTCGAGCACATACTACCTCGGAGCATGCTGAGATTTGTAGATCTTTGGAGGAGGGATTCTCTCGTATTGAGGATCTGTTGAGATCCCTTATACCTCCTGCAGCCCCTGCAGTTGTATCCTCTGATGATGATGATGATGATGATGATGATGGTGATGATGATGGTGGAGATCACCAGAGCGACCAAGCTGATACTGCTGAGGGTGGTGATCGGGCAGATATGGATGACGACAGAGCTACAGAGGTTGTGGGCCGTGACAGTGATAGTGATGACAGTGCTGATGATTATGAGGTGGTCAGTCGCAATCCTCCCACTACCCCAGCTCCTCCTACTGACTTGGTTGATTCCACACCGGACTTTGTTACACCAGTTGATCTTCTTCCCCCCCCTTCCACTAGATCATCTAGGGTTGTACCCACCTTTGATCCTTCTAGCCACACTAGGAGTCGTCGAGCTTTAGTACCTCCTAGGGCCTTAGCCACTAGAGCTAGGATCAGTGCTCCATTTAGTCTTGAGATTCCATCTGATGAGGATTAGCCTCACAGATGTCTGTTTAGTTCATATGTTGTATGTTTCTGATATTTGTATAACTCTGATGATATCTGCATGTTTCAGTTCTTGCTGATGACTCAGCAAATTTTTGTACTGAAAACTTATCTATTATATATATATTTCAGTTTAGTTCTCATTATTTGTGCTTGAATGGTTCAATTTACCTTCTTTAGCTCTGGTACTCTTTTAACTTGGTATATCTTTAGCTCTGATACACTTTTATCTTGGTATATTTTGGCTCTGATACCTATCTTATTTTCTCTACCATCTTTTTGTCTCCATGCTCATTGTGAGGGGGAGGTTATTCCCCTTTCTAATGATTGACAAAAAGGGGGAGAAATAGTATTGATTGTATTGATTGTATAGATGCATAATTTTTGAATTTTTGTGGTTTCACCTTGTAAGAATCTTTGAAATTTACCTTAATAAGAAGTATCTAATTAAGGGGGAGATTGATTCTTCCTAACTATAAAGTTTTTGCCTCTCATATGGACTTAAATTCATATACATAAATTATAATAGTTAAAGTTTGAAATGTATTGCTATTTTACTCAAGGTTTTATCATCATCAAAAAGGAGGAGATTGTTGGCTCCACCTAGTGATTTTGATGAATAATAAAATATTAAGTGCATATTGTATACTAATATGGATTTCAAGTTATGAGTTTTCAGGAAGAAAGCACCTCAAAATCTCAAAAACTTATGGTCCATGGCACGTAATGGCATGGAGCATTTTTCATGAATCCGGATATCCTCTTCATTGAAAAAGGGTATCTAAATGATTAAATATTATGTGTTTATGATTCATTTAAATTTCAAGAATTATATTTATGTTTTCGAGGCAATTTATACTTGAATCTGAGCTTTTTCAGTCTCAAGTGTCGACACCTGGAAAGTCAAGTGTCGACACTTCAGCATTTGGCACAGATAAAAATCCTTGGCACGCCAAGTGTCGACAACCAGAACCAAGTGTCGACACTTGGTGTCGACACTTAGGTTTCCAAGTGTCGACTCAAGGCTTGAGAATTTTGAAAATGCAGAACTTTGTCATTTGAGGATTTTTGTGTCAAGTGTCGACACCTTGTGTGTCAAGTGTCGACACCTGTGCATCAAGTGTCGACACTTGAAAGTTCAAGTGTCGACACCTAGAGATCAAGTGTCGACACTTGACAGCCAAGTGTTTGTTGGAAATTGTGTCCCAAAGCCAATCGCCTGTGTTGTAGGCGGTTGAGCTCAGTATTGTACTCTCTCTTTGAATTAATAAAATATTATTTTTTGGCAGCTCATCATATATTGTATTTCCTCGAAATGAACTCTTTCCATGTGATAAAGTCCTTAGGACTACACTGACTTTGATACAGAGAGGATGTATCGAGTGGTCCTTAAACCTTGTTCACAACCAAAGGATATATTTTACTGGACGGCAATATATCAAGTATAGGTTGTTGTAGTTCACATCGTTTGGTTGTCCTTTTGACCAAATGAGTGTGGTGACATTGATGTGATCTGCAAGTAGAATATGTGATATCTTATTGAACGTGACTTTGTGCAGCCCCTTTCTGCCAAAGGGATACTCATGATTGGATATAGATATATGTGTCCCTCTGACCTGAGGTCATCACGGTAGCTTGCAAGCAACTCCCTGTGCTTTGGTACCGGACTACCCAGATTTTTAATCCGGTAATGGAAGGTTTCTGGGTACAGGTAAGTACTTGTGGAGCAGTGATGGACCACGATAGAATTGACCTGTCCAAACAGTTTGGATTGAATTTCTCATAGTATCTCAATTTAGCAAATCCTCGGCAGGGGTAGTCCTAGTGAGGAGTCACTGGGCTTGCGAGGTTGAGACACGTAGTCGACTGACTCAGTTTTGGTTGGCAGCCCAATCTCAGTCATCCTGAGCATTAGGGGTCAAAGGGATGAATTTTACGGTAACCATATGCCAGAGGTTCGATAGTTTGCTCCCGAATCTTCGACCTATCTGGATGCCGGGACCCATTGCTAGATGGTTTCCTGTGCTGGTACTAGAATTGTTCTGGTGCTACCATTTAGGTTCGAACCTATGAGGTCACATGCCACAGAGGATTACTCTCTAATCCGGATACCGATTATGATTAAGAATCGTCTCGGTTTTATGGTCATGGTATTTTTGAGCACTCTTTTCCCTGTCTTGCCCTTGTCTGTGTCAACCAAAAATTGTTCCTGGCTGACCAGGACTGAACCAGGTTTTTACTGAATCAGTTTTGAACTGATTCAGAGTTTGTTTTGGCCTTCAATTGGTTGTGAACCAATTTTGAAATTCCTTGAACCAAATTCAATTGGTTTGGACCAATTGGTTTAAAAGGAAATTGGACCGAACTGGTGTTCCCTCTCCACGTGATCGTTTACACGGTAATTTGCTGACTTTTCACTGGGAGGAATTTCTTGCATCTGTTGAAGGCCAAACATCCGAAGTCGAACCCGCTAGGCGTCTCTTCTCCTCCCTCCACCCGTCCTTTTAAACCTTGTTTAATGGATGATTAAATTGGATCAATTGTAGCTGGTGCCTTCTTGGCTTCCCAGCCTCTCCAAATTCCTCTCCCTGCAGCCTATAAAAACCTGCAAACCCCCCCTGTTTCGGTGGTTAGTTTTTTACCATGAGAAGAAAAGAAAACAATTAGTATATTCATCTGTTTGAAAGGCTGAAATCTGGGTCTTTGAGGCTTGATCCATTCTCCCATCTAGTATTCTTTTTGGGTTGGGTTTAGGAGTGTGTGAGGGAGAGAAAACCCGTTCTTTCAAGTGCTCAAACCAGCACTGCAGCAGTCCACTATGGCCGTGAATCATCTTCCAGCAGCTAGCACCGTGTGTGGAGAGAGATCCGAGAGCCCTGGGCATGTCTCTCCTCTAGAGGGAGTACTCTTCTACTCCTGTGAGCAAGCCACGCGAGCCGGGATCGCCGCTGCAGCTCCAAACGTGAAGCAAAAGAGTGTTGTCTAGATTCTGCAGTGAATTTCTGTTGTAGATTTTGGCGATTTTTTATATTTGTTTTAGCTTGTTTTGCTTGTAGATATTGGTGCCAAATCGAAGAGCGCTTGTCTAACTTGCTGCTGCTCAAATTTGGGAGCAAACGGAGGTCCGAAAGGTGGTGTTCCGATACCATTTTTCAAGCCTAAAACAGAGCTCTTTTCAGCCCAAGGAAGAAGGCTGGAATAGTTTTATTCCAGCTATTCCAGCCTATTCTAGCTTTATCCCAAAGTTATTCTAACCGGAATAAGGTATAAAAAAATTGTTTTTTAATCATGCATGAACAGAATTTTTAATTCAAATATTTTGCAAATATTTTATATCATCATACATGCTTTTATGCAACTAGAATAGATTAGATTCTGGGCGGAGCAGATTTCTGCTGCGAGAATTTTAAAAAAAAGTTTTAAAATCCATTCTGCTCCTGTTGTTGTTTGCATGCCTAGTGTAGGATCATGTCAAACCACCTGCATCGTTTTTCTTTCAGTGGTATCAGAGCCAAGTTGCATGTGTAATCTATTCCTGTATGCATGTTTATAGATTAAAAATTGTTTAATCTAAATATGTATCCTGATTTCTTTTTGGAACCTAGTTGAGACCTTCACCATGACCGTGTGTCTTTGACACGATGCAGATCGTCTGTGTTGGCCTCTTCAGAAGGATCCTTAAAGAATATTAAAATTAAAAAAGTTTTAATTTGTTGATACATGTTTTTAGGCATGTTTTATATTGGATATAAAATATTTGTAAAATTTTGAATCTAGATGCATGATTAGTTATGTAAAATTATTTTACATAGTGACTTAATTAAAAATTATTTTAATTAAGTGTTTGGCTTATTAAAATTTTTTTAGGTTTATGAAATCTAATACAATTTGCATAAGCCATTTTGGGTTTAAATTGGGTTAGCTGACTAGTTGGGTCCTTAAATGGGTTAGACCTAAGTTTAGTTAAACCAGATAACAAGAAGATTAAACAAAAGTTGTTTAAGGCCCTTCTTTAGAACTATCTAATAGTTAGATTTGTTGATCTGTTCATCCAAAATGGATCCAATTAGTGGCTCAGTGGATGCCCGAGTCTTTAGGCTAGTCTGATCGAGTCTGGTAAACCGACTGGTGTCGAGGTAGGTTTGGCATTGTGATCATGGTTGTATGAGGCTACCTCTTTCCTGGCCAACATGGTTGGTGTCTAGGAAAGATGGTTAATGGCGGATATTCATCCATGATCTCACCTACCTGGCTTGTTGAGTCGACCAGAACTGATTGGAAAAGCTTAATGACTCGAGTTAACCCATGTCACCCAGGTTGATCGGTCTAACTGATCTATAGGTGCCCATGGATCATTTGTTGATTTATTTCAACCCTCCTGGAATCTGATTGATTCAGTGGGAGGATGATCCATGTTCTTGTCTTTTCTTCTATCATAATTAAAAATCCTCTATAATTATTCGGTCCTTAAAAAGACTAAGTCAAGGAGTTGACAGTGTCTTAGCCTTCCATTAAGTTTGATAGAAATGTGTCCACTAGCTTGGTGTGCATCGACAGTTCCAAAGAATGGGTGTACATCCAGCGACTGGAATTTCTATCTGATCGATGATGGTTTAGTGCAACCTCCTTAACGGGACCAGGTGGGCCGGCCAAAGTCGGGCTTGGTCTTTAGTTAGCTGGAAGCATTGGATTTGTCATTTTAATGGTTGGACCTAACCAAAGACCTGCAATAGGAGGCCCCAAGGCCGATTGTGGTGTTCTCTGGGGCAAAATGAAATATTGAAAATTGTTTAGGGAAACAATTGGTTTACGAACCTACCTTTAGGCTCGTATGGGTGAGCTGGCCAAAGTCGGGCTCATGCGTGGCCTATTGGATTTCAGTACCCACTTGAAAAAGTGTTTTCACGGATTGGAGTTAGAGGCTACCAATCTGAAAAATTAGTGAGAAAAACCTTTAAACTAAAGTCCAAGTCTTTTGATTAAATTATTAATTCATACACTAATTTGGTTTTATTTTCTTTTTAGATATCTTCCAATTTATCACTCCGGTCACTTCTCGACAACGAGAAGTTAAAGGGTCACAACTTCGATAGTTGGTATCGAAGATTGAGAATCGTTCTGGAGCATGAACGGATCCTCTATGTGATAACGGATCTGGCACCTAAAATCCCTCCTGCTAATGCACGGAGTGCGGTCAGAGACGCTTATCTGAAGTGGGTCTTTGATCGGACTACTGTTCGATGCATTATGTTAGTGGCGATGAACAACGAGTTCAGTGGCAAATTCGAGGAGGCCCAACCTGATGAAATCCTTCAAAAGTTGAAGGAATCCTTCGGCACCCTGGATGATGTAGAATGGTATAAAGTGTCTTGTTGCATCTACAATTTCAAGATGCCGAATGGTGGTTCAAACACTGATCATGTATTGTACATGATCGAGCTGATTGAAAAACTGGGCAAACTCGGATGCCCCTTGCACGAGCAGCTCGGCAAGGATGCGATCCTGAATTCTCTTCCCTCCTCCTATCTTGATTTTCTCGATCATTATAGAATGAATAAGCCTGCAGTCAACTACCATGGTCTTTTAGGGTTGCTGTAGACTTTCGAGAAAGACCACCAACTGAATAAGGGGGTAGTAAATTTGTGGGAGGTAGTAGAGGTCGTCGTCCCTTTAAGAAAGGGAAGAAGAAAATAAATAAAAAGGGAAAGAAGGTGCAGAATGCTCCAGGCCCTAGTCAGACTAGGAAGTATAAGGCTAATCAGTCTTTTGCAGAGTATTTCTACTGCAAGAAGAAGGGACACTGGAAGAGGAACTGTCCTCTTTATATTGCGTCCCTTGATCCGAACAGGCCGAGGAAGCAGAAGTCTGCTGAACAAGGTATTTATATGATAAAACCTTGTAATTATACTATTGTTGATACTGCTAACTAGTTATTGGATACTGGTAGTCCAATTCACGTTTGTAATTCATTACAGGGACTTCAAGTTAGCAGAAGATTTGAAGATGGAGAACAGTTTCTGAGCGTCGAAATGGAAATCGTGTTCTAGTACTGGCGGTCAGAGTCCTGCATCTTGTCTTTGAGTCTTGTATTATCGAACTAGTCAACTGTCACTATTGTCCTAGTTTCAATATGAGCATAATCTCTGTAGGCCTTTTGGCCAATTGTGGTTTTGAACTATCAGTAAAAGGATATTTTTGCAATGTTATTTTGAATAACTCTGTTATATTGAAAGCTAGATTAAATAATGGCATATATGTACTATCAAGGCCTGTTAGTATAATGTACACTTCTAGCAAATGCCCAAGGTTAGATAATGTCAACAATTTGTATCTTTGGCACTATAGGCTAGGTCATATTAACCAAAATAGGATAAACAAGATGCGAGGAGATGGACTCCTCGAGGTCAGTGATTTTGAATCACTGCCCACTTGTGAATCCTGTTTACTTGGTAAAATGACCAAGTCACCTTTTACTGGAAAAGGTGAACGAGCTACAGAACTTCTAAGTCTAATATATACTGATGTATGTGGACCGATGACAGTTAGTGCCAGAGGAGGATACAAATATTTCATTACTTTTACAGATAACTTTTCAAAGTTCGGTTATGTCTTCTTAATGAGACATAAGTCTGAGTCGTTTGAAATGTTCAAACGATACCGTAATGAAGTAGAAAAGCAAACTGGAAAAAGTATTAAAACCCTTTGATCTGATCGAGGTGGTGAATACTTATCTGGTGATTTTTTGACATATCTTGAGGAGAATGGAATTCTCTCTCAATGGACTCCTCCAGGAACACCACAGTTGAATGGTGTGTCCGAAAGGAGGAATCGAACCTTGTTGGACATGGTTCGATCCATGTTGGGCTTTGCAACTCTGTCGCTATCCTTTTGGGGATATGTGCTTCAGACAGCCTGTTACTTGTTAAATGATGTTCCAAGTAAATATGTTGTCTCCACTCCGTATGAGATGTGGAATGGACGTAAACCCTCAATCTCACACCTTCGGGTCTGGGGTTGTCTGGCTTACGTAAAATGTTTAGACTCAGACAAACTTGGTCCAAGGTCTGATCGGTGTTTATTTATTGGTTATCCTAAGGAAACCAAAGGGTATTTCTTCTACTTGGAGAATGAACAAAATGTGTTCGTTGCTCTTAGAGCTATCTTTTTGGAAAAGGAGTTCCTTGGAGAAGGAACTATAGCCTCTAAGATTGAACTTGATGAAGTTCATCCAAAAGAAGAACCTGCACACTCTAAGGACATCGTAGAACCGGCTGTGATTGAATCACACCCAGAACCCATTAGGATATCTGGTAGAATACCGTGTCAGCCGGATAGATACTACGGTTTCTTGGTCCAGGATGGCGATCCTATTGAGCTCGATGAGAACAATGAGGATCCGATCACCTATATGGATGCACTTCAGAGATCAGACTCTGAGGCATGGCTTGGAGCCATGCGATCCGAAATGGAGTCCATGGAAATCAACAATGTTTGGACATTGGTTGATCCGCCTGAAGGAATAAAACCCATTGGGTGTAAATGGATCTTCAAGAGGAAAAGGGGCACAGATGGGAAGGTAGAGACCTATAAAGCCCGTCTGGTTGCCAAGGGGTATCGTCAGTGATATGGTATCGATTATGACGAGACTTTCTCCCCTGTGGCAATGCTAAAGTCCATTCGGATCATGCATGCTTTGGTAGCATATTTTGATTACGAAATCTGGAAGATGGATGTCCGAACCACTTTCCTAAATGAGGAGCTGGAAGAGGAGGTGTATATGATACAGCCTGAAGGGTTTACATCCATAGATGAATCAAAAGTATGCAAGTTGCAGAGGTCCATCTATGGACTCAAGCAAGCATCTCGAAGTTGGAACTTACGGTTTGATAGGCGTATCAAATCGTATGGCTTCATTAGGAACGGAGAAGAATCGTGCATCTATAAATGGGTTAATTGTTCTGTGATTGTATTCCTAGTACTATATGTTGACGACATTCTCTTAATCGAGAATGATGTCGCAGCATTATAAGGAATAAAGGTCTGGTTATCATCTCAGTTCTCCATGAAAGACTTGTGTGAAGCTTCTTACATACTAGGTATGAAGATCTATAGAGATAGATCTAAGAAGCTTTTGGGATTGTCCCAGTCTATGTACATTGACACCATGCTGAAACGGTTCAGCATGGAAAATTCCAAGAAAAGCTATCTCCCGATTGGTTCTGGAATTACTCCTTCCAAGAAGGATTGTGCGACAAATCCTGAGGAAAGAGAATGCATGAGTAGAGTTCCTTATGCTTCTGCAGTAGGCTCTATCATGTATGCTATGACTTGTACTAGACCAGACATGGCATACTCACTAGAAGTAGTGAGCAGATACCAATCTGACCTAGGTGAGGTGCATTGGAAGGTGGTTAAGTCCATCCTTAAGTATTTGAGAAATACTAAAGATCAATGTCTGATTTATGGAGAACCTGACTTGAAACTTGTGGGGTACTCTAACTCTAGTTTCCAGTCGGATAGAGATGATAGCAAGAGTATGTCAGGGTTTGTAATTACCCTGAATGGAGGAGCGATCTGCTAGAAAAGTTCCAAGCAGGCAACTATTGCAGACTCGGTATGCGAAGTAGAATACATTGCAGCATCAGATGCAGCAAAGGAAGCTGTGTGGTTGCGGAAGTTCCTTGGAGAGCTAGGGGTGGCACCTTCCCTAGATGGTCCTGTTCCGGTGTATTGTGACAGCACTGGAGCCATTGCTAAAGCTAAGGAGCCTAAACCTCATTACCGCACCAAGCACATACTGCGGCGCTACGACCACGTATGAGAGATCGTAGAACGAGGCGACATCAATCTTCTGAAGATCGATGGAAAAGAAAATCTGGCTGACCCCTTCACTAAAGCCCTCGGAATAAAAGAGTTCGACTATTGTAAATGGGAAATGGGTATTAGATACTCTTCTGATTGGCTTTAATACAAGTGGGAGTTGTTGGGAATTGTGTCCCAAAGACAATCCCTGGGTTGTGGGCAGTTGAGCTCAGTATTGTACTCTCTATTTGAATTAATAAAATATTATTTTTGGTAGCTCATCATATATTGTATTTCCCCAAAATGAACTCTTTCTATGTGATAAAGTCCTTAGGACTACACTGACTTTGATATAGAGAGGATGTATCGAGTGATCCTTAAACCTTGTTCAGAACCAAAGGATATATTTTACTGGACGGCAATATATCAAGTATAGGTTGTTGTAGTTCATATCGTTTGGTTGTCCTTTGACCAAATGAGTGTGGTGACATTGATGTGATCTGCAAGTAGAATATGTGATATCTTATTGAACGTGACTCGTGCAGCCCCTTTCTGCCAAAGGGATACTCATGATTGGATATAGAAATATGTGTCCCTCTGACCTGAGGTCATCATGGTAGCTTGCAAGCAACTCCCGTGCTTTGGTGCCGGACTACCCGGATTTTTAATTCGGTGATGGAAGGTTTCTGGGTACAGGCAAGTACTTGTGGAGCAGTGATGGACCAAGATGGAATTGACCTGTCCAAAAGTTTGGATTGATGTCTTACAGTATCTCAATTTAGCAAATCCTCGGGCGTGGTAGTCCTAGTGAGGAGTCACTGGGCTTGCGAGGTTGAGACACGTAGTCGACTGACTCAGTCTGGGTTGGCAGCCCAATCTCAGTCATCCTGAGCATTAGAGGTCAAAGGAATGAATTATACGGTAACCATATGACAGAGGTTCGATAGTTTGCTCCCGCATCTTCGATCTATTCAGACGCCGGGACCCATTGCTAGATGGTTTCCTGTGCTGATACTAGAATTGTTCTATTGCTACCGTTTAGGTTCGAACCTATGAGGTCACACGCCACAGAGGATTACTCTCTGATCCGGATATCGATTATGATTAAGAATCGTCTCGATTTTATGGTCATGGTATTTTAGATCACTCTTTTTCCTATCTTGCCCTTGTCTGTGTCAACCAAAAATTATTCCGGGCTGACCAGGACTGAACCAGGTTTTTACTGAATTAGTTTTGAACTGATTCAGAGTTCGTTTTGGCCTTCAATTGGTTGTGAACCAATTTTGAAATTCCTTGACCAAATTCATTGGTTTGGACCAGTTGGTTTAAAAGGAAATTGGACTGAACGGTGTTCCCTCTCCACGTCACCGTTACACAGTAATTTGCTGATTTTTGCTGGGAGGAATTTCTTGCATCCGTTGAAGGCCAAACACCCGAAGTCGAACCCGCTGGGCATCTCTTCTCCTCCCTCCACCCGTCCTTTTAAACCTTGTTTAATGTCTAATTAAATTGGATCAATTGCAGCCGGTGCCTTCTGGCTTCCCAGCCTCTCCAAATTCCTCTCCCTGCAGCCTATAAAAACCTGCAAACCCCCCCTATTTCGGTGGTTAGTTTTTTCCGTGAGAAGAAAAGAAAACACTTAGTAAATTCTTATGAGAGGTTGAAATCTGGGTCTTTGAGGCTTGATCCATTCTCCCATCTAGTATTCTTTTTGGGGTGGGTTTAGGAGTGTGTGAGAGATAGAAAACACATTCTTTCAAGTGCTCAAACCAGCACTGCAGCAAAGGAGTATTGCTGCAGTCCACTATGGCCACGAATCATCTTCCAGCGGCTAGCATCGTGTGTGGAGAGAGATCCGAGAGCCCCGGGCATGTCTCCCCTCTAGAGGGAGTACTCTTCTACTCCTGGGAGCAAGCCACGCAAGCCGGGATCGCCGCTGCTGCTCCAAACGTGAAGCAAAAGAGTGTTGTCCAGATTCTGTAGCAAATTTTAGCAGCAGACTTTGGCGATTTTCTACATTTGTTTTAGCTTGTTTTGCTTGCAGATATCGGTGCCAAATCGAAGAGCGCTTTTCTAACTTGCTGCTGCTCAAATTTGGGAGCAAACGGAGGTCCGGAAGGTGGTGTTCCGACACCATTTTTCAAGCCAAAAACAGAGCTCTTTTCAGCCCAAGGAAGAAGAAGGCTGGAATAGTTTTATTCCAGCTATTCCAACTTTATCCCAAAGTTATTCCAGCCAGAATAAGGTATGAAAAAATTGTTTTTTAATCATGCATGAATATAATTTTTAATTCAAATATTTTGCAAATATTTTATATCATCATACATGCCTTTATGCAACTAGAATAGATTAGATTCTAGGCGGAGCAGATTTTCGCTGCGAGAATTTTAAAAAAAGTTTTAAAATCCATTCTGCTCCCATTGCTGTTTGCATGCTTAGTGTTGGATCATGTCAAACCACCTGCATCATTTTTCTTTCAGTGTCGACACTTGCAGCCTGACAGCTCTAACGAATCTATTTTTCTGGCTTGCAGAACTTGCTTTTCAAGCTCCAATGGCTATTTCCGAGGTTCCAACGGTCACAAACCATTTTTGGAAGGTTCTTAGTGTATTTAACCTCCACCAACTTCATTTTAAAGACAAGGATGTGTATTGAAGTGCATTCAAGTCCACTCAAAAGCCAAAAAGCCTATATTCTTTCAAATACTTCACATCAAAAGCCTCTTATATTTTGATTCATTGAAAAGCCTATAAGCTCATCCTTACTTCATTCCAAAAGAGGCACTTTGAAGGAGATTCCAAGGAAGAGTGAAGACAAAACATCAACTTGAGCTTCAAAGATTTCATTCTACTCTTGAAGAGAGTTTGTTTTAGTTTTAAAATTGTATATCTATTTTTTCATTGTGATTTGACCTTGCTTTCAAGGGTGTCTTGAAAGAAGGTTATTGTGGTTTGTTGGTAAGCCAAAGGGATAAAACCAACTAGGGTTAACTTGTGAGCCCAAGACAAAACAAGTGTTAAGGTTTGTTGGTAAGCGTAAGTGATAAAATCAACTTAGGTTTTGACTTGTGAGCCTTGTGAAAAACAAGTCAACTATAATCTTATTTGGATTATAGTGAAATTCCCAAGGGTGGCTTGGGGAGTGGATGTAGGTGCTAGGTTTGCACCGAACCACTATAAACCTTGTGTTTGTGTGTGATTGCTCTCTTCCTCTCTTGCTCTTTGATTATTGCTACCGCTTTAAATATCTTGCATTGAATTCATCATTGTTCACTAGCACCACTAGTCCCTCTCATTATTGTGTTAATTTTTAAAAGACCCAATTCACCCCCTCCTCTTGGGCTCCATTTATGGGCAACAATATCTTCAACCTATCCGGATGTCAGGTATCATTGCTAGATGAGGACTTTGACTGGTAATGAAAATGTTCCATGCTTCAGCTTAGTGTTCGAACCTAGGGGTCACACACCATAGGAGATTTCTATCTGATCTTAAGGCTGATCGATGATTAAGAATCGTTTGCCATCACCCGAGGTCAATATGATTGACTTTGTTCCAAGTGTCGACACTTGATATTTTGCTTGAGTCGACACTTGGGGAAGTGTCGACACTTTATGATTTTCGTGAGTTGACACTTTGTATGACAATCAAAATTCTGGAAAGAATTTTTGGAAAGTTTTTTAGGCAAGTTTTGACCTGGTTTGAATTTCGAATTCAAACCATTTTTGGCTCCACACTTTCATGGAATGATTGTCATTCCTTCTTAAAGTGTTTAGACCCATTTGGTATGGCCTTGATCCTCTCCCCCTTTCTCTCCCCCTCTCTCCTTCCTCTTTCTCCCTCTCATGGCTGCCCCTATAAATGAAGGTCATTGTAGTGGCTGCTGATGGTTACAAGAGAGACAACAACAAGCAAAAAGAAAGAGAAGGGTTTGTGAGGTCTAGGAATTAGGTATGAGAAACCTAGCATTCAAGCTAGGTCTTGGAAAGAGAGTCTCTTGGAAAAGGGTTCTGTTGCCCAGGTGGCTTTTCCAAGGGGGGTGAATTGGGAATTTAAATAATTAAGCAGATAATGTGCTCTTGAAAATCCCTTTTAGAGTGTTAGGTACTGTGACAAAGTAACTAATTGTAGAAGCTAAATAAAATCAAAGAAGCGCACACAAACACACAAAAATTATAGTGGTTCGGAGCAACCCAGCTCCTACGTCCACTACCCAAGATTACACTTGGGATTTCTACTATATTCACACCCGAATACAGTAGGATTGTTTTACAGGTCACAATCCAAAACCTTTGGTTTTACCGGGATCACCAAAGAAACCTTACACCCTTTGGTTTAAAAATAGGAGCACCAAAGAAACCCAACTTGGTTTTAACACAAGGTCACCAAAAATGTAACACTTGGTTTTTAATAAAGGCTCACCAAGAACCTATTTGGATTTTCAACTAGGCTCACCAATAACCCAACAATTCAAGAATGAATTGAAAGTAAATGCAACAATAAATGATAAACTAGATTTTGTCTAGTGGTTGCCGATGCAACTTGAGAGAAGCCCACTTCAATGCACTTCAATGTCTTCTATTGCATCTTTGCAAAGTACTTCAAGCTTCAGACGAGAGTTGGTGAAGACATGAAATTTTTTCTTGAATGCTCTTAGTGCTATCTTTCTTGTTGGTAGGTTAGATCTTCAATGAAGCATTAAAAATTTGAGGAACTTTTCTATCTCTTACTTTAAAGAACTTCAAATCTCTCAAAATATTGGTCTTCCATCATTCCAAGGCAGCTTTGGTTGTTGCAAATAATTGGGATGTTACATTTGACTGTTGGAGCACTTTTCGCATTCAAAAAAGAATTCTAGAACTAGCCATTGTGTACTTGGAAACGATACTCGAGTCGGCTCAGATTCTTTGAGTCGGCTCGAATCCATCGAGTCGTACGGTTGAGTCACCATTTCTTTAGCAAGGTCGGCTTTTTGTCTCGGTTGCAAAAAACACACTTTGGACGAGTTGGCTCACATCCATTCAGGTTGGGTCGAACTTCTATCATTGAAATCATTGAGCTTGAGGAGTCGGCTCGCTTCTACTTGGATCGACTCTTCGTCTCAAAATCAGGAATCTTTACTCTAGAGGAGTCGACTCGTTGCAGTTCGGGTCGGCTCGCTTCTCAAGTCTTCAAAATTTATTCTAGTAGAATCAGCTCATTCTTGTTGGGGTCGACTCACCTGGCTGTTCTCAGAAAATATCAGAAATGGACTTTAGACAAGTCGGCTCAGTTTTACTTGAGTCGGCTCGAATTTACTTGAGTCGACTCGGGTTCCCTTGAGTCGGCTCAGATGTTGCATGCCAGAATCCTCAGCGCGTGTGATGGTGATCCAGGACAGGTCCAGGTTCTTTTCTATTTTTCTTATTTATCAGATTTTTTATTTTTCCTATTCCAGCTATTCCAGCTATTCGCACCATTCCATCTTTATCCCGATCTTATTCCTATGTTATTCCATCTTCTCCCGTGAGTTATAAAAAATCTCCCAAAACCCTTTGGGCTGGCCCCTTGCTGCTCTTAGAAGCCCAACACGCCTCCCTAGGCATCCTTGGAGTGTTGACCAAGTCAAGAGAGGAGGAAAGAGTTTTTAGGGATTTTTTTCTACCAAGCTTTCCTTATTTTTCTAGCTAGAGTTGGATGGGGATTCAAACTCCTATGTAATGTCACTTTTAACCTAACTTAGGAGCCAAGACTATGAGTCTATTTAAAGGACCCTAGTCTCTTGTATAAGATCTAATATTAATATATGAAATATACTTGAGTTTTCTACAATTGCTTTGTGCTACCCTGCTTTGTGCTGAAGGGTTTTTGGTGTCTTCTTCTTCCCGGTGTTGCAACTGCCTCCAACCTTCATCCAAGCTTTCTCCCATGCCCTTGCTGCCTTGTTTCTGTATTTTCTTATGTTTCCAACCATGCTTTCTCTCCCTTGATGGTTGTTTGCAGGTCCCCAAGTTCCTACGAATCCAACGACTCCAACCTGGTCGCAATCGAACCACCGAGTAGAAAGCCGGGAATCCACGAGTCTCTGGCTCGATTTTCAGGTTGCATCCATCAAGGAAGAGTGATCTCTTTGCTGCGATCTTTACCAGGCACTTCAGACGTTGCCAGGTACACTCCCTCTACCACCAGTAGTTTTATTGTAGGAGAACTAGCCCTAACTGAGACTTCTCAGCCCCGGCGATCCCTCTTTATTGCTTTCTAGGCCCAAATCTACATGCATAGCTTTTTAAATTCATATAAAACTATCTACATTATATTTTGATCTAAAATTTGGGATTTAACAACCTCATCCAACCCCTAAATATAAAAAAATAATTGCATGCATATTAGTCCCGCATCATCTGGTATCAAAGCAAGTTGTGGATTAGGGTGTGCTCTATTTTTCGAACTCGATGGAGTCGAGTTCTTCACGATCGAGGAGAATGATGGAGATCTAGGGCAGGTCGAGGTTCTTTTATATTTTTTTATTTTCTCGAAATTTTTTTATTTTTCCTATTCTCACTATTCCACCTATTCCGCTATTCCATCTTTATCCCGATCTATTCTTGCTTTATTCTTATGTTATTCCATCTTCTCCCGTGAGTTATAAAAATCTCCCAAACACCTTTGGGCTGGCCCCTTGCTGCTCTTAGAAGCCCAACACGCCCCCTAGGCATCCTTGGAGTGTTGACCAAGTCAGGAGGAGAGAGTTTTTAGAGATTTTTTCTACCAAGCTTTCCTTATTTTTCTAGCTAGAGTTGGATAGGGATTCAAACTCCTATGTAATGTCTCTTTTAACCTAACTTGGAGGTCAAGACTATGAGTCTATTTAAAGGACCCTAGTCTATTGTATGAGATCTAATATTAATATATGAAATATACTTGAGTTTTCTATAATTGCTTTATACTACCCTGCTTTGTGCTTAAGGATTTTGGTGTCTTCTTCCTGGTGTTGCAACTTCCTCCAACCTTCATCCAAGCTTCCTCTTCGATGCCCTTGATGCCTTGTTTCTGAGTTTTTCTTGTGTTTCGAACCTTGCTTTCTCACCCTTGATGGTTGTTTGCAAGTCCCCGAGTTTCTATGAATCCAATGACTCCAATCGGGCCGCAATCAGACCACCGAGCAGAAAGCCAGGAATCCGTGGGTCTCTAGCTCGATTTTCCAGGATGCATCCATCGAGGAAGAGTGATCTCTTTGCTGCGATCTTCACCAGTACTTCAGACATTGCCAGGTACACCCCCTCTGCCATCAATAGTTTTATTGTAGGAGAACTAGCCCTAACCGAGGCTTCTCAGCCCCGGTGATCCCTCTTTATTGCTTTTCTAGGCCCTAATCTACATGTGTAGCTTCTTAATTCATACAAAATTATCTATATCATATTTTGATCTAAAATTGGGATTTAACCACCTCATCCAATCCCTAAAATATAAAAAAATAATCGCATGTATATTAGTCCCGCATCACATTGCTTGCAATTGCAGCATATCATGATTATGAGATATGACAGATGGATGTGAAAACTACATTCCTGAATGAATATATTGAGGAAGATATCTATATGGAGCAGCCTTTGGGTTTCACTTCCAATGATGAAGATCATAAGGTCAGCAAGCTGCATAGATCAATCTACGGATTGAAGCAATCTTCTCGGAGTTGGAATACTCATTTTTATGATGCAATCAAATTGTTTGATTTTATCAAGAATGGATGAGCCATGTGTTTACAGGAAGGCCAGTGGGAGGGCGAGTGACATTCCTCGTATTGTATGTGGATGACATCCTCCTTATTAGGAATGATATTCCATGTTGACTTCGGTCAAAAGTTGGTTATCTAAGGAATTCTCTATGAAAGACTTAGGTGAAGCATCTTATATTTTGGGGATTAAGGTCTATAGAGCTAGATCTAATCGGATGCTTGGCCTTTCACAAAATTGTACATAAAGGAAGTGCTGAAAAGGTTCGGCATGGAGAACTCTAAAAGAGGATTGTTACCTCTTCAGCATGGCATTAATCTCTCCAAGAAAATGTGTCGCAACACACTGAAGAGATTCAACGCGTGAGCATGATTCCATATGCTTCGACAATTGGAAGCCTTATGTATGTCATGTTATGTACTTAACCTGATATAGCTCTTACTGTGAGTGTCACGAGCAGATATCAGTTGAATCCAGGTGAAGAATACTAGATAGCTATGAAGAACATTCTTAAGTACTTAAGAAGGACTAAAGTTTGTTCTTAGTCTTTGAAGGGAGTTCAAAATTAAGGATAAAGGGATATACAGACTCAGACTTTATGTCTAATCCTGATGATAGAAAGTCTACATCAGGGTCTGTGTTTTTATGCACAAGTGGGGCAACTAGTTAGAAAAGTTCAAAGCAGCCCATCAAAGTAGATTCAACAATGGAAGCAGAGTACATCGCTGTCTCTGAAGTTGTAAAAGAAGCCTTCTAGTACAAAAAGTTCATTGCGGAGCTTGGAGTGATTCTATCTAATGCCATCCCCATATATTATGATAATAATTATGCAATAGCTCTAATTAAGGAGCCCAGGTCTTACCAGAAGTCCAAGCATATTGAGCAGCGATTTCATATCATACGCGACTACCAATAGAAGAAATATATTGAGGTGTGAAGAGTAGACTCCACGGACAACATGATAGACCCACTAACTAAGACTTTGAGCCATTAGAAGGCTGAAGTCTACTTTGAAAAAATGGGACTTAGATATGTAGCCAATTGGCTTTAATACAAGTTGGAGATTGTTAGATGTATGCCTTGAAAGCCATGTTGGCTTGAAACAATTTAATTTAGGGCATGAACCTTTTACTTAATTTTCCTTATCATTTAAAAGGCATTAGTTTCATTCATATTGTTGCATTTATGAATCTTCTTCCATGGAGCTAATGGACAATGACACATATTCTCAAGAGTTAAGAATCTGAGGCATGTGTCATTATAGATTAACTCCTAAAAGCTCCCGATTATTGGAATATCATAAGGATAGTGATTGATCCATTATAATCGATGCACAGATCACTTTCCTTTTGTGTTAATGAGTCTTGACCTACAGTGTGGAGACATTGGAGTGAGAGTGCAGATAGTTGATGGAGATCAACGGTATCGAGCATGACCAAGTACAGGAAGTTATACAGATGGCTACTCACTCATCTATAACTTTCTGATACTTTAGTCATATGAGTAGATCCTTGACCTAGAGTGTCTTAGCTACTCACAATAAGGTTGCTATAGTTTGAAAGCACAATCACATGGTTCCTATCCATATGGAACTTGTGGTGTTTGTTGGCTGCAGTAAGTTATTGTAGGAGCAGAGTGTTCACTTGTAGGGATCTATCGCCTTTGTAGTAAGGTATAATCCTATGCAAGCTTAATGAGACTAAGTCCAGAAGTCTATGGCCATAGCAGGGTGATAGTGAAAAGGTATTTTCATTAGTATCATAATTGGACTTGAGTCGATTAAGTTAAGCATATGACTGATGGGTTTGACGAGTATCCATAACCAACATCATGTCGAGATTTTGATAGAGGAACCGAATCACATGGTAATTACACCTAGGGGTTCCAATCTTATTATCTAGGTTGCCACTACATACTGCTAGTATACTGGTAGATCATGAGAGCTCATTCTCGGATCGATGATCCTAATTAAGGTTGAGCTGAAATTGTTTCAGTCCATCGAAAGGAGTTTTGATGATGTATAATGGAGATTATAGCATGTTTCATTATCAGAAAGGATAGGACCTGAGGGGTCACACATATAAGAGCTCAAGTAACTGATCAGCAAATCAATTTGGACCTAATTGTAAGTGTTACAATTAATATTTGACTTAATTATAAATATTACAATTAATTAATTATGGATTAATTGCTAACTAAATTAAATTAGATTTAATTTAATTAAGATAGACTCAATTAATTGGTCCTAATTGATTGGGTCAATGTCCTCTTCGAAATGGTTCGATCGGATTTAAAATCTGCTTCGATTTGACTGTCAAATCACTACATTTGGACCATGACCTAAAGTCTAGTATGACTGGGACTCTCTCTCCTTGTCTTCCCTTCTCTCCACATGCAACTAGTGGGCCCATTTATTTTGTGCAACAAATAGGATGGGGCGTGAAACTAGGAGGGTGCTAATAGTGATTAGCATGAAGAGAATTAAGAGAGGGAAGAGACCTTCTCTTTCATTTTAATTTTCAATCGGTTGAAATTAAAACACCGGTGTTTTATTTTGGCATGGAGAAAAAAAATTGTAGACTTTTACCATGAGAAAATAAATAAAGGAAGGGATGGCCGACCATAAAAAAGTGAGTGTGATTTTTCTGGGCATCTTTCTTGTCTTGGCTGTGAACACTAGAGAGTCTCTCCTGGCTTCAAGCTGTTCTCTCCCTTTTATTTATTTTCTCCTATCTTGAGTGAGATCTAGAGAGATGCTCTACTAGATAAACAAGAGTGGAAAGGGTCTAAAGGTCTTGCATAGTCTGATTTGCAGGATAGAAGCCGAAAGCCGGTCCGGATTCAGAATGGCATAGTTTTAAAGCAAGCAATTTGCTGAAAGAGAAGAGGGCTGCAAGGATCTAGTAGTCCGGTGCCCTCTACGACTCGGTTGCAAGAGCTTTGTGTAGATACCAGCAGAGACTAGGCAATTGCATGGCTCCAACAGAATCCCAGTTTTCAATAGCAAATCTACATGCTTTTCAAAGTAGTTCCAAATAGCGATCTAGTTAAGTATTTTATACTTAAAATATTTTTTATTTCAGATATGATATTTTTCTCATCTGTTGTAGCATGTTAAAAATTTTTGATAAATAAATTATATTTATTTTATGAATTGGATGATTAAATATAAATATTTTTATATCTATTTTCGCTACGATAGGCTGTTAATTCCTGTTTGATTGCAATTTTCTATTCATGGGAAAAAACAATAATTTAGGCATGGAATAATGAAGAAAAGAGATGAGAAAAGCTGATTAGTGATAGGAAGGAGAAGAGAATTAAAATTATGATGCACCCAAGTTCCTTTCCCTTTTAATAGCGAGTTTATAACACAAATCCCTAGTATTCTATGCCTTAAACTAATAAATTTGATCATAATTAGAATACCAAAAGATTAGGATGAATTCTAATCAAATAGGAGTTAAAATAGGATAGGAAACCTTATTAGCACCTCCCTTTCTTTCTTATTGCATGCCAAGGATAAATCAGTATGAAAAACTATCGCACAATCCTTATCCTGGTTAGCCAATCTAAGAGGATAAAGTCAATCAATTGGTTAGGTGTCTAGTATTGACTCCGTTATTGATTTGATGATAAACAAAATACTTAAGTATAAGTTGAGTACTACATGTTTCTTGAAGTGTATTTAATAGAAAATGGTACTCATCAAAACAACTAAATTGGATTGCTTGTCAAATGATGAAGAAGACATTTGTATATATGAAATATCAGTTTTAAATGGACTTAAGTACTTAAGATATGCTTGAAAGGACTTAAAGAGTTCAGCTCAAAAAGGTTTCAATAGAAGTTCAGTGATTTTTGAAGAAATCTCAGCAAGTGTCGACTCAAAGTGTCGACTCATAGTTCAAGTGTTGACTCATGGCAATGCAGTGTCGACTCAAGTCGGCACGCAGAAAAAGTTTCAGATGGTATGATTGAAGTATCGACTCATGCCACTCAAGTATTAACTCAAGGTATCGACTCAAGGATAGACTCAAGGCCTGAGATAAATTTCTTATAGAACATGCTGAAGTTGAAGACTTGTCTGAAGTGTCGACTTATGGATGTCAAGTGTCGACTCAAGTATCGACTTACCTGAGAATTTTAGAGAGCTTCAAAGAAGAATTTTGAACTAGGTGTCAACTCATAAGACTTAAGTGTGGAGCCTAAGTGTCAACTCACTGCTTGAAGTGTCAACACTTGGAGTTCTGAAATAGTAATGGCTAGTTTTTCAAATGCATAACTCGACCCTCTTGACTCTCAACGGCTTGTTTTTCATGTATAATAGTCATAAACTGACTTTGAAGCCCTTAGGTTAGTATTTAAGTGATTCAAATCAAATTATAAAATAAGAAAATGAAAAGAGAATAACAAAAAGAAAGAAAAGCAAGTGCATTCATTCATATTCATTGAGAGTAACTATTTTCATGCAAAAAGAAATCTCCAAGCATTCAAAGTTATCAAGAAGCATACAAGACCTACACTTTTGAGCATTGATTGAGCTTTATCAAGTTCAAGATAAGCAACTTCTCCAAGCTTCAAAGAGATATTAGCTTTTCATTACAAAGCTTTTCTTGTTTACTTTACTTCATTTCATATCTTTGTTGTAAGGGTTTTTGGTAAGTCTAAGAACAAACCAAGGAGGTATTGGTTAGCATTTGAAAACCAAGGAGGTTATTGGTTAGCCTTTGAAAACTAAGGTGGTTATTGGTTAGCCATTGAAAACCAAGGAGATTTTTGGTAAGCCTAGTTGAAAACCAAGGAGGTTATTAGTTAGCCTTTGAAAACTAATAGGTTTCTTTTGGTGAGCCTTGTAAAACCCAAAAGGGGTTTTGATTAGTGAGCCTAGAAAACTAATCAGCTGTAATCATGGGAGATTATAGTGAATTCCTAAGTAGACCTTGGAGAGTTGATATAGGTGCATTGGAAAGTACTGAACCACTATACGTGGCTTGTGTTTGTGATTGTCTCTAGGTTTTTTTTGTTGCTCTTGTATTTATTGCATTATATTTCTACTGCATACTCTTCAAAAGCATACTATTCACCTCACACCAGCACTTGATTTAATATTTGCATTGGCACATTCTTGCAAGTAATTTTTAGAAACCTAATTCACCCCCTCTCTTATTTGCTTATTAGGCAACAAGTGGTATCAGAGCCATATTCTTAGTATATAGGATTAACTGCCTTAAGTAAGTTCTATGGTACCCCCCTTGGTACCAGTGTAGTTGAGGGACAAGCCTCAAACAGACCTCCATACTTTAATGGAACTAATTATACTTATAAAAAACTAGAATGAAAATCTACATGCATTCTATAGATTATAATTTATGAAAGTTATTGATAAGGTCCTTATATTCCTTCGATCATGGTTAATGATACTTCTATCCCAAAACATGAAGAAAATTGGGATGAAAATGATATTAAACAATCCGAGATTAATACAAAAGCAATGAATCTCTTTTATTGTGCATTGGATCCTAGTGAGTTCAATAGGATTTCTACATGCACATCTGTCAAAAAATTATAAGACACACATGAGATTATCCATGAGGGTACTAATCAAGTGAAGAACACTAAGGTTAACATGTTAGTGCACACTTATGAGATATTCCGTATGGAACCAAATGAATCTATCACCGACATGTATACTAGATTCACAAACATTGTTAATGGCCTGGAAAGTTTTAGTAAAATTATGCCTAATAACAATCTTGTTAACAAATTTTTAGGTTACTTCCAATATCTTGGGATCCAAAGGTGAAAGCTATACAAGAAGCAAAGATGTTGACAAACTACTATTGGAGCAGCTAATAGGATCGCTCATGACTTATGAGCTATATCTGAAATAATAGTCCATGGATTTGGACAAGAAGAAAAAGGGGATAGCCTTCAAGTCTACAACACAAGAAGAATCCTGAAATGATGAATCGAAAGAAGAAGAAGATGATGTGAGTGAGGAAGCTCTTCTAGCTACAAAATTCAGAAGATTCATGAGAAGAAAGAAATTTCCTTACAAGAAAAAGTTTCAACCAAGCAAAAAAAAGGGAAAAGAAAAGGAGAAAGAAAAGGACAAGAAGAAGAAGGTACCAATATGCTTCGAGTGTAAGAAGCTGGGACACTAAAGTTTGACTGCCCTCTCCTAAAGAAATCAAGGAAAAAGCTTAGAAAGAAGGCAATGATGGCAACTTGGAGTGATAGCGAGGACTCCAATTTAGATGAAGAATCAACTGATGTCGCCAATCTATGTCTCATGGCACTACAACATAAAGAAAAGAGATAAATTTTGACCTTGAAATAGATTATACTTTTGATGAATTAAGAATTGCATTTGATGAATTGATGCATGATCATAAATTAATGATTTCTAAAAATAGAAAGTTGAAAAAGCATACAAATAATTTTTCACATGAAAACACTACTCTTTTAAATGAAGTCAATGATTTGAAAAATAATATTGATGTTTTAGAAAACAAAAGCAATGCTTTATCTATGAAAATTGAAGATTTAAAAATACTTAAAGCAAGTGTTTCAAATAATAAACTTTTGAAGAAAAGTAAAGATCTTGAAATACAAAATAAGCAATATAAAGATGAGCTTGATAAGATAAAATCTTTTGTTAAAAGTTACATATAGTTCTGAAAAGCTAAATCTTCTTTTAAACAATCAAAGAGCTGTCTTTAATAAAGCCAGATTAGGTATAGACATCAAAAATAACAAAAATATTTTAAAAATTTCTTTGTACCTACATCATCTAGTATTACATGCTTTTCTTGTTGAAGAGTAGGTCATAAAGCTTTTCATATAATTTGAGAAAAATTAATGATTCTAGTTGATTTGGGTTCCAAAAGGAAACCACTTTTAATACTAACCCTAAAGGACCCAAGTTGGCTTGGGTACCTAAAAACAAAATTTAATTTGTTTTGTAGGTATGTCTTGCAACCAATGAAAACAAAAGATTATGATATCTTGATAGTGGTTGCTCAAGACACATGACAGAGATGTGAAGCAATTCACCTCTCTTGAAGCAATAAATGGAGAGAGTGTAACCTTTGGTGATAATGGTAAAGAAAAAATTATTGGTATTGGTAAGGTTCACATCTCCCCTACTACTTGGATTGATAATTTTGTTTTAGTTGAAGGTATAAAGCATAATCTTCTTAGTATTAGCCAATTTTGCGCTAAAGATTTTCAAGTTATTTTTGAATCATCTTTATGCATGTTGCTAGTCCTGATAAAATTGGAGTGAAATTCATTAGAAAAAGGCATGGCAATATCTTTCTTGTTGATTTGGATAATCTATCTTTGCCTAATGAAGAATGCCTGGTTGCAATAAATTCCACTATTAATGAGACAGTTGGCTTTGGTATCGTAGATTAGGTCATGCAAGCATGTTTTTATTATCAAAACTCTGCAAAAAGGATTTAGTAAGAGATTTACCAAAACTTAGTTTTGAGAAAGACAGTTTGTGAAGCATGCCAATTTGGAAAATAAGTAAAAATATCTTTTAAATCTAAAGGATTTGTTATAACTTCTAGGCCATTAGAACTACTCTATATGGATCTTTTTGGACCAACTAGGACATCTAGCCTAGGAGGCAAGAGATATGGATTAGTTATAGTGGATGAATTTCCATGGTTTACATGGGTTTTATTTCTTGCTCACAAAGATGAATCATTTTCAGCATTCATGAAGTTTTACCAAAAAGTTTCAAATGAAAAAGGTACTTCAGTTATTTGCATTCGTAGTGATCATGGTTATGAATTTGAAAATCAGGATTTTTAAAACTTTTGCGATAAAAAAGGAATTGAACACAATTTTTCTGCATCTAGGACACCTCAACAGAATGGAATTGTAGAAAGGAAAATCATACTTTAGAAGAAGTGGCATGTACTATGCTTTGTGAAAATGATTTGCCAAGATATTTTTATGCTGAAGTAGTTAATACTGCTTGTTATATTTTAAATTATATTTTAATTCATCCTATTTAAAGAAAACTCCATATGAGCTTGGAAAGAAAGGAAACCAACTTAAAATATTTTTGTGTTTTTGGTTGTAAATATTTTTCATGAATAATGGTAAAGATAATTTAGAAAAATTTGATGTCAAATATGATGAAGGTATCTTCTTATGATACTCTACATCAAGCAGGGCATATAGAGTCTTAACAAGAGAACCTTAATAGTAGAGGAGTCTGTATATGTAGTCTTTGAAGAATCTGTTAACAAATTCTTTAGAAAAGAGGATACTTCTGATGCATGTGTAGGTGCTGAAAAGTTAAAGCAGCTGACATTGGATGATCAACCTTCTCAACAAAGTAAAGAAGATCAAGACAAGAATGAAAAAGAAGAAGCCATACAATCCACACCAAAGCATCAAGATCTACCAAAGTAGTGGAGGTATGCTAATGGACATCCTAAGAAAATTAATCCTATGTGATCCATCAAAAGGGATAAGAACAAGATCTTAAATAAGAAATGAATGTGATTATATTGCTTTTGTTTTTCAAGTTGAACCAAAATATTTTGAAGATGATAAAAATGACCCTAATTGGATTAATGCCATGCAAGAAGAATTAAATCAGTTTGAAAGAAACAATGTTTGGACTCTAATAGAAAGACCATCTAATATTTCAATTATTGGCACAAAATTGATATTTAGTAATAAATTGGATGAAAATGGTATTGTAACTAGAAATAAAACTAGGCTACTTGCCAAAGACTACAATCAGGAAGAAGGGATTAGTTTTGATGAAACCCTTGATCCTATTGCTAGACTTGAGGCAATTAGATTATTTTTAGCATTTGTATATTTTATGAACTTCAAATTATTTCAAATGGATGTTAAAAGTGCTTTTCTAAAAAGTTTTATTATAGAAGAAATATTTGTTGAACAACCACCTAGATTTGTAAATCATGCACATCCTGATCATGTTTTTAAATTACACAAAGACTCTATGGTTTAAAACAAGCACCCCGAGCATGGTATCAAAGACTTAGCAAGTTTTTAATTTAAAATGATTTCTTTAGAGGCCATGTTGACACTACATTATTTTTAAGAAGAAAAATGATGATAACTAGTAGTACATATTTATATTGATGACATTTATTCGATGCTACTATTGAAATTCTATGTCAAGGGTTTGCCAAGCTTATGCAAGGAGGGTTCGAAATGAGCATGATGGGAGAACTCAACTTTTTTCTCGAACTCTAAATCAAGCAAACTAAGGATGGAATCTTCATCAACCAAGCTAAGTATACAAGAAAAATCTTAAAGAAGTTTGGGATGGAGACTACTAAATCAATAGGTACACCTATAAGCCCCTCTGTAAACATGATAAAGATGAACATGGTAAATTAATTGATCAAAATTATATAAAGAAATGATTGGCTCCTTATTATTTTGATTGCTGTAGACCAGATATCATGTTTAGTATTTGTATGTGTGCTAGATATCAGTCTGATCCTAAAGAGTCTCATCTGTTGGCTGTTAAGCACATATTTAGATACTTATCTGGTATAATTGATATAAGTTTGTGGTATTCTAGATATTCATCTATTGACTTAATTGAATTTTCTGATGCTAATTTTGATGGGTGTAAACTTGATAAGAAAAGTACTAGTGGAACTTGCCAATTTCTTGGAGTTAACTTAATCTCTTGGTTTAGCAAGAAACAAACTTCGGTTGCACTATCCATAGCTTAGGCTTAGTATATTGTAGCATGAAGTTGTTGTGCTCAAATCTTGTAGATTAAGCAACAACTTGAAGATTTTGGAATCAAACTAACTAAAACACCCATCAAATGATATATAATACTAGTGCAATATGCTTAACTAAAAATCCTATTCAGTACTCTAGAAGTAAACATATTGAAATTAGGCATTATTTCATTAGAAATCATGTTGAAAATAATGATGTTTTGTTTGAATTTGTTTGTACTGAAATGTAATTAGTTGATATATTGACTAAGCCTCTCCAAGAAGATCAGTTCAGTATGATTAGAAGAGAACTTGGAGTCATCGACCCTTTTGATTGAAAAATTCTATCTCTTCAAATCTTTTGACCCTTGATTAATCAAATTTACTATTAATTTTGTTTAATTTCTTTGAATTCCATTGAAATTCTATTCATTTTGACAAAGGCTTCATTTCCTTTTTTTTTTTGATTTTAAGATGAATTGTCAACACTTGGAAGTGTCGACACCTGAAAGTGTCAACACTTGACTCAGTGTCGTGAGTCGACACTTGAACGACGACATATAAAATAAAAATAGGAAAATAAAGTGTTTCCTTCATCTTTTTCCTTCCAAATTGAGTTGACTCATTCCTATTCTATTCCACTCACTTCTTCCCTCCAAATTGCTCCTCCAACCTTCTCAATTTTTTTGTTGGGATGGTTTTAGCTTCGATTTCTATTGATTTCTCCCTTCCTTTTGATTTTGAACCGTAAAAATCCTAGATTTCTTCCCCTCTTGCAATTCAATCTTGTATATTTGGAATGGGGCCTAGGAAGCAAGTTGTCCGGTGTCCAAGACCATCCAATCAAGAAGAAGAAAAAGAACCAAGGCTAGGCATGAAGCTAGAGCAACAGATGCACCCGATGTTCCCGCTAGACCTCTCTTTCCTGTGGCTAGTCGGATGGGATCGAAGACCATGATCAGAGGATGTCTGTGGACTTCAAGTTCATTGATCAGCAGCATTTTAGGATAGGTTAGTGGCTTAGGGATGCAAGCTTGGTGCCATTTGTTATTTGACTGAGAGATTCTACCCGGGTTAGATTCAAGAGTTCTATGGTTCACTAGCCCGAGGTAGTGATGGATGGGTTGCTCAGGTGTGAGGCAGAGATGTCCCAGTGACAATAGAGATTTTGAACAGAGTTTGGGACATACCATGAGAGGATCTGTCATGGATAGTTTAGTAGATAGATTCAGTGGTCTCCATTATATTTTTGAGATAGATGACTTACCTAAGGGAGCCACTATGATTGCTTCAAGACTATCAGCTGAGATGAGGTTGCTGCATCACATAGTAGCCCGGATTCTTCTATCGAAGATCGACCATTTCGACTTCATCACAGAGCGGGAGCTATTGGTGATGGTTTCTCTGGTACAGCACACTTGTATGCCTACCAGTACTTATGGTACATCAGTTGATGGAGGCATCCATCAGCCAAAGACTGTGTTTGCCCTACGGGATGGGCTTGACTTTACTTTTCAGAGCTTATGGTATAGTGATGGATGATGAGCCCTACCGGTAGCTACTGCACACTGATGTTTATGACATCATATCTCTTCACTGGATGGGGTACCAGCTTGTTAGAGGACAATGGAGATGACGAGTATCTGGTTAGGCCATTGATAGAGATGAGGATATGTAGAGGAGGAGCACATCTTTTATGGTGAGGCAGGGCCCTCAGAGCCACCTACTGATATGCCTGAGATACAACCCGAGTCTTCAGCATAGCCAGAGCCAGCTCCTCAGCCTAAGCCAGCACGATTTGATATCCCTGGAGTTTCTGAGAGTCTAGAGGATAGGGTCACTCGCATTGAGACTGAGTTGATGATCATTCATCAGCAAGTCGACATATCATATGGAGATAAGAGAGAGCCATCGAGGACTGAGAGATGGGATCTCTACCATTCTATCCTCTTTGAATGGACCCTCTTCCAGTAGTGCTCCTGATACTTCTGCTCAAGCTATCCTACCCCCATCTATCCCCCATCAATTTTGGTATCAGAGCCCAGAGATTTAGGATATCCATTATTTTTTTTTATCCATCTTATTCCTGTTATTCCAACTATTCTTTGCTTATCCCTGATTTATCCTAGAGTTATTATCATCATCTCCTTCCTTGATCCATCCACCTCCACCTCCCATATGGCCAACCAGCAAGAAGCTGCGTCCATCACTACCCAAGCCGTCCACCGGATCATCCAATCGACGCCGCAAGCACCATCCGGCCATCTTCCAGTCGCCGATCTCACCGGGAACACCTCCATCACTGTCCACTACCCGTGAAGACTCCGACCATCCATCTTCCTCCCCCAACACCGTCTCTAGAGGAGAAACCCTACTGTTCCACCCTTCGCCTCAGGCCAGAAGCCACCTAGAAATCTGGCCCTACTGCTGTGACTCCCGCAACCACCGCCCAGCCACCACCAACGTCGATCGGAACCCAATCTTCCCTGCTACCAAGATGCCGGATGCCCCGCCCATCTCCCTCCTCCCATAATGCCCAGTGACCATCCCACCCATCGCTGGTCCACCGAATGGGACCTCAATTTTTCCTAGATCATAATGATCTCCCATCCAGCCTTCCCCTTCATCATTCATGGCATCGATCAGGACTCGCCATCGCTCGTGCCCTCCCAGGACTGCCGAATGCTCACAGCCAGACCGTCTTCGCCCAGTGCCATCGCTGATGAAAGCCTTACTGGTTTCCCTGCCCATGGCCCTCCTCTATTTTGCCCAACCTCCGTTTGTGGGGAAGAAGAGCATCACACGAACGTGAAAGCTACATGCTCCTCAAAGTACATGGATCTCAAAGCAGCCCAAAGATGGTGAATCACGAATCTCAGAGTGGCACCAATTTCAAAACTGCATGATTCTCAGAGCAGTCCAAAAAAAAAAAGGCTCATGGCTAGCAAGATCTGAGCCTGACTCGACGAAGTCGAGTTCTCCCCATCTCAAGAGAATGATGGGGACATCGATCTGCATGAATCCCAGAGTAGCACGAATTCTGAAGTAGCATGAATCACAATGCAGTATGAATTTCGATGCACATAAATTTAGATTTGAAGATCATTTAATCCTCCACATAAGAAGGTCCCCATATGAATTCCAAGTGGTGCCCAACACATGATGACAAATGAATGCCCACATGAATGCCAAGTGGTGCCAAACACATGATGACTCATGAATGCCCACATGAATGCCAAGTGGCACCTATGCATGCAGATTTTTAGATTTGGACACTTGGCAACCACAAGGAGATACTTGGCACCCATGCATTTTGCCATCCCTTTTTATGAAACTTGAAATTCAAATTTTTAGCTACCTTCCCCTCTTTCCATGTAAAATTTGAATTTCAAATGGGGCTTAGAAGGCTATAAATAGGCCCCTATCTCTTTGTAAAAGGATGCTAGTGATGAATGAAAGTTTTTTTATAGAAGAGTGACTCTTCTTTTGCTCCATGAGGAGAGGGTGTGAGGCCCAATCCTAGGACATGATGTGAGGTCATGTCTAGTTATCTCCTTGATTCCATCTTCCTTACCACCCTCGTGTCCTTTGAGATTCATCCTAACGGCTCCATTAGTGAGGCGGGTGATATGCCCTAGAGGTGAGAGATCTCTCCATAAGTATGAGTCCCAAAGTTTATGAGAGTCCCAATTTCTACCTTCTATCTCCATTGTTCCTTCACCACCTTCTACAAAAAATATATATAGTAGTACCCTAATCTCAGTGACTTTTCAGCTCGCCGACGATCCAACCCCATGCCCCGTCCCACATCAAAAACCTATTTTGCTAAAATTTCATGCCCTATTCTTAATTTTAGATGTTTAATTTCAGCTTTATGTCATTGAAAGATCTTTGAAAATAAAATTTTCAAATCACCTCTTGAGGGAGAGTATTTATACTCTTCAATCTATTATTCAAAACTCTTTTTGACTACTTTCACCTTGTTTCATTGCTGAATTTATTATTCTTTAGCATGTTTTTTTTAAAGTATCAGGATACATAAATTTCTTTTTTAGCTCTGATATGTTGACTCCGTTATTGATTTTGATGATAAACAAAATGTTTAAGTATAAGTTGAGTACTAATGATTTCTTTGAAATGTATTTTTTATAGAAAAGGTGCTCATCAATTTGACAAATGTTATTTGATTGAAGAAGTCAAAGTTTAGATGAAAGATCTGCTCAAAGAAGACTTGAACAATTGAAGATTGCTTGAATGGATACATGAGTTTAACACAGACTTGATTCAGTACAAGTTCAGTTATTTATGTGAAGATCTCAGTGAAGTGTCGACTCAAAGTGTCGACACATGATACCAAGTGTCGACACATGATAGTGAAGTGTCCACTCAAGCTGGTATGCAAAGAAAGTTTCAGATGGCACGGCTGAAATGTCAACACATGGACTTGAAGTATCAACTCAAAGTGTCAACACAGATCAGCTCATCGCTTGAAATTTTTTAGTCACAAAACTTGCTGAAGTTGAAGATCTGGTGAAGTGTTGACAAATGGATACCTAGTGTCTACTCAAAGTGTCGACTCACCTGAAAAAGTGTTGACACATCTGAGATTTCCAGAAAGCTACATTGAAGATATTTGAACTAGGTATCAACTAAAGAAGTTTAAGTGTCGACCTGAAGTGTCGACTCTGTTGCCCAAGTAGCTATCCAAAAGGGGGGTGAATTGAGAATTTAAAAAATTATGCAAGATAATGTGCAATTAAAAATCTCTTATGAGTGTTAGGTGCTGTGATAGAGTAATAAATTGTAGAAGCTAAATAAAGTCAGTAAATATAACACAAACAAATAAAATTTATAGTGGTTCGGAGCAACCCAGCTCCTACATCCACTATCCAAGATACCACTTGGAATTTCCACTATATTCACACCCGAATACGATATGATTGTTTTACAAGATCACAATCCAAACCTCTACACTTTGGTTTAAATGGGATCACCAAAGAAAATCCAACACCCTTGGTTTTGAATAGGCTCACCAAAGAAACCCAACTTGGTTTTCATAGGATCACCAAGAACCTAACTTGGTTTTACTAGGATCATCAAGAACCCAACACTTGGTTTTATCAAAGGCTCAACAAGAACCTATTTGATTTTTCAACTGGGCTCACCAATAATCCAACAATTCAATAAAATGAATTGAAATAATGTAACAAAAATGACAAACTCAATTTATTGGATAGTTGCCAGTGCAGCTTGATAGAAGTCTACTTGGCTTGCACTTGAATGAGCTTTAATTGCTTCAGTGGCTTCTTCCCAAATTGCTTCAAGCTTCAGATCAGAGTTGATGAAGACTTGAGGCATGCTTGAATGCTCTTGTGCTCTTTTTCTTGTTGGTAGCTAGGATATTCAATGAAGCTCTCTAAAACATTGAAGAACTCTCTAATCATTACTTCAAAGAAGTTCAAATTCTTCAAATATAAGGTCTTCAATCACTCCAAGATAATTCTAGCTGTTGTAGACCATTAGGAAGTGATTTGTGACCGTTGGAGCACTTTTGGCATTCAAAAGAAATTCTGGAACTAGCCATTGGATACCTGAAAGCGATACTCGAGTCGGCTCTGATTTCTTCGAGTCGACTCGGATCCTTTGACTCGATAGGTTGAGTCGCCAAATCTTCAGTGCAGTTGACTCTTTATCTCAAGGTGAAAATTTCACTCTAGACGAGTCGACTCTTGATAGCTCGGGTCGGCTCGAACTTATATCTTTGAAAAACTTAAACTCGAGGAGTCTGCTCTTTTCAACTTGGGTCGGCTATTCTTCTCAGGTTCTGAAATCATCACTCTAGAAAAGTTGGCTCGATGCAGTTCGGGTCGGCTTTCTTTCTTAGGTCTTTAAGATTAGGTCTGGTAGAGTCGGCTCTTTCTGGTTCGAGTCAGCTCTCCTGTTTGTTCTTAAAAATCTTCAAAAACTGGACTTGGAAGAGTCGGCTCGAACATATTCGAGTCGACTCAGATTCACTGGAGTGGTCGGTTACCTTCGAGTTGGCTCGGATTGCTGCGTACTAGAATCCTTGCTGCATGCCATGAAGTGGAGTCTGTTCTTCAACATGCTGGGTCAGCTCGAGTATCTTCTTCAGGATTTTTACAATTGAACTCAAGGAAAAACTCTCACCAACACTCTTATATTTTCAAGCAAACCAACTTAATATAATTATAAGGTGCACACACACAGAAGTAACCCTTTTTACATAATTTTTCTTAGCTTTTTCATTGGGTTCTTCTTTACAAAATCAAATTTCAACACAACTCAAGCAAGAAACAAAGATGTTGGAGTTGAAGTTTGAACAAATAAACCATCCTGCAAAAACTTGTAAAACACTTGAAGAGTTGTTGAACTACATATACATGCTCCAATATTTGGTTATCATAAAAATCACTAATGGGGTCAATAATCTCCCCTTTTTGATGATGACAAAACACTGGCATGAAAAAGTAAGATAAAACTTTACAATTACTTATATAATTGTATTTTCAAGAATATAAACAAGTAAAATGAATTGACTTTAATTAGTGCCAAACTATGGAAGGAGAATTAGGGCATAGAGAGGTAATCTCTCCCTCAATAAGATACTCTATGTTTTGACATTTTTCATGCAATTTCATATTTCAAAGCTCAAAAGTTTTTAACAAAACTTTAAGTATCAGAGCTATTAATGTCAAAGTTTAAAATATTATATATCAGAGCTTAAATTTTGTAAATCAGAGCTTTCATATGTAATGTATTAGAGTTTTCAAGCTTTATGTATCAGAGCAAACATACAAACATAACATACAAACATGAACATATCTTATCCTTTTCATGCAATATCTTCATAAATTTCTCCCCTTTTTTTAATCAATCAAAAAGGTGAAGTTAGAGTTAAGCTCATAGTTTAAATAGAATGAGAAAGTATTTAAATTTGTTTGAGATAATTTTACTTTCTCACATTCATCTTGAAATTCTAATTAAAAGTCAGTCATTGTATAAACAATTGAACATAAACATTCATTGTAGAGAGAGATAGAAACAATTTATGAGACAAAATGTGAACTTTCATTTCATTTCAAAGATGTTCAATATAAAGTACAAAATGAAAGATAATATATCTAGTCACTGTCTATGTTTACTATAGGGTTGGAGGTTGATCCGAATTTAGATGCCTGGAGGTAGAGAGGCAATTGGGTCAGCATCTAAGATATGAGATGGTGGAATAGTATTGGATCTCTGTGGTCTAAAATGAGGAGCTGGTTGTCTAGGATGAACAGACTGACCAGTAAAAGAAGATGATTGAGGCTTAGGTCTAGTAGGATCCAGCGGTGTTGGAGGATACACTTTGAGCAGATTGAAGGTGTTCAACTTTGGTCATTAGCTTCCACAAAAAGTTGTTAATGGTCTTCAATTCAGTTTCAATTTTCTTTGTATTCTTGGAAGCAGCCAATTTTCCATTGAGACTCTTAATTCTGTAATTTCGTTTTGCATTAAAAGAATTTCAGAAGCTTGGACATTTGCAAAGGCTTCAGCTGATCCTCTGAGTCTTCCGAACTCAGCTCTTATAATTCCAATACCTCTTGTGTAGTCCTCTTCCATCTTCTTGCCTTCTCTACTGAGCCCATTATGATCCTTAAGTTATCCATCTCAACTCTATAAGCTTCAAGTACTTGAGTGACAGATTTCTCAATCATTTCAGAACTTGAAGTAATCAATTAAAGAATGGGTTGCAAATCTATCTTAATTGCATATGCTGTAGGCATGGAGGTCAAGGGTATCGATTCTACTTCTCATATTATCAATTTGCCCTCCAATTGATTAAGTCTCTCATCAACAGACTGGTGAAATTCACTAAGCATTGTAGACATAGAGGAATTATAGTTTCAGTCAAGTTCCATATCTGCTATGCAATGAAATCTGTGGTATTGAATTATCTACAACAGGAGCAGCAATTCCAGGACTATGAACAGGAATATCAGTGGTAGCCTGAGTGTAGATAGGTTACCAAGAGGCATATCAGGTACTGAAATATCTAGAAAGGGAGCATCAAATTATGTTTTGAACAGGAGACCCTAGCTATGGCTGTGACTTTGGAATTTGAATGAAGTGCTTTCACCAGTCTCCATTTCAGCTTGCTCTTGTACTTCTTCAGTTTCTTCAGTATTGGAGCATCAACTTCTTTTTCCAAGTTCCTTCTGAAAGCAGGTACCCATCCTTTGTATTGTTTTTGGTGTTAAGTGTCAGTATGAAGGAGGGTTTTACAGTCTTCTCCTAATAAGTCAATGTTTGCACCTTGGAAGAAAAGAGTGAGGACCATTCCGTAAGGCAAACATGCTTTTACCTTTCTCACTACCTCTTTCATCTGACTAATCATGATAGCTGGTAGGTTAATTTTATCCCCATTTATCAAAGCTCTATGAAACAAAGATCTTGCTCACTTACCCAGTCAAAGCGGCCTGTCCTGGGTAGAAAGATCCTACTAATAAAGCTATGAAGAATTCTCATTTCAATGGACAAAGTGCTGGCCATGAGAATTCCAATTTCATCAACTTCAGTCCTTTCCAATACAGTTTACAGGGTTTTGTTCTCTCTTTAGGACCAAGTACTCAGTGCCCTCAAATGGCATTTCTAAAATATTTCCAAGAATTTCTTCTGATATAATAATTCTTCTCCTTTGACTGAAGAATCAATAAAGTTTTCACCAAATCTCAAGTTTTCATAGAAGTTTCTAAGTATATTTGGGTAGGTTTTGATATCCAAGGAACACAAATTTCTCAACCTTGATTTTCAATAAAATCTCAATAACAAATCCAATTTCTTTAGGTATTCAAAAAAATCCTTCTTCCAGTAGTAATAGGTGTATACCTAAGGAAATCTGATGGCTTGGTGAGACGGGACTTTGTTCTTCATCTGATTGAGGTGGAGTTCGAGAAGCACTATCTTCTTAGAATTTTGTTCTTCTTTCTGAGGAGCAGCATCTGTTTCCCATTGAGATTTCCTGCTTAATGCCTTCTTTGGAGCCATTACACAAATACACTTAAGTTCCGAAGCAGTTTTTGGAAGGTAGAAGATTTTGGAAATGTTTTTGGAGGGAAAGAGTGTAGGGTTGAAGAATAGAAATGTGAATAAAAAACCCTACAGCTCAAACTAAAAATAGATAGCTCGATATCCGAGCTGGCTCGACCAATAGGTCATCTACTCGAGTCGGCTCGAGTAGAGGGAGCACAAAAAGTGATTTTTGGGCTTTCAATCAAGGACCTTTTTAAAAAAATTGGATAAGGAGGTCACCTAGATAATTTTCCTTAAGTTTATAGGAATGTTTCTAGAGTTGCTTCACATAACCCTAGTTCACTTCTAATCATCATTACAAATCTATCAAAATTTAAAGGTTGGTAAAAATGTCAGCAAGCTAGTTTTCAGTTGGCACGAATTCAAGTATAATATCATTATTCAATACAAGATCTCTAATGAAATGGTACCTAATTTCAATGTGCTTAGTTCTTGAATGCTGAACAAGATTTTTTGCCAAATTAATAGCACTTGTGTTATCACATTTAATTAGAATTTTAGATTATGTAATACCAAAGTCTTCTGGCTGTTGTTTAATCCATAACACTTGAGCACAACAACTACCAGCATCAACGTACTCTGCCTCAGCAATAGACAGTGCTACAGAGTTTTACTTCTTACAGTGCCACAAAATTAAATTCAACCCTAGAAATTGGCATGTACCACTAGTGCTCTTTTTATCAATTTTGCAACCAGCATAATCAGCATTAGAAAAACCAATTAAATTCAAAGATGATTCTTTAGAATACCAAAGACCTAAATTGCTTGTACCTTTTAAATATTTGATAATTCTCTTAACAGCAAGCATATGTGTTTCTTTAGGATTACATTGAAATCTAGCACAAACACATACACTGTACAAGATATCTGGTCTACTGGTAGTCAAATATAATAAGGATCCGATCATACCTCTATATAGCTTTTGGTCAACATTGGATTCACTTTCATCTTTGTCCAATCTACAGGTAGGGCTCATGGGTGTGTTGGCCTTTTACTTGTCTCCATGCCAAATTTCTTGATATTTCTTTGATATACTTGGCTTGGCTTATAAACATTCCTTCCGTCATTTGTTTGACTTGTAATCCAAGGAAGTAGTTGAGTTCACCCATAAGCCTCATTTCAAACTCACCCTACATCAACTCAGCAAATTCTCCACAAAGATTTTCATTAGTTGCATCAAATATTATGTCATCAACATAAATTTGTACAACTAACATATCATTCTCTTTTTTAATAAAAAGAGTTTTGTCAACATTTCCTCTTTTGAAATATTTTTAAGTAAAAATTTACTTAGTCTATAATACCAGGCCCTAGGTGCTTGTTTCAAACCATATAAAGCCTTATTCAATTTAAACACATGATTTGGAAAAGCATGATTTTCAAAACATGGGGTTGTTTTACAAAAACTTGTTCAGAAATAAATCTATTTTAAAAAATACTTTTGACATCCATTTGAAAGAGTTTAAAGTTCATGTAGCAAGCAAATACAAAAAGTAATTTAATGGCCTCAAGTCTTGCTACAAAAGCATATGTTTCATCAAAATCAATGCCTTCCTCTTGATTGTACCCTTTTGCTACCAACCTTGCTTTATTTCTTATAACCTTACCATTCTCATCTAGTTTGTTCCTATAGACCCATTTGGTTCCTATGATGGGATGGTCAGTAGTCTACTAACTGGTGTCTAAACATTATTCCTTTCAAACTGGTTTAATTCATCATGCATGGCTATCATCTAGTTATGATCAGTTTCAGCCTCTTCTAAACTGTGTGGCTCAATTTATGAAACAAAGGCTAGGTAGTCATGTACATCTCTATGTACTGACCTAGTCCTAACACCATGAGAAGGATCACCAATAATTAAATCTTTAGGATGTGAAGTTACATACCTCCATTCCTTTGGTAACTCAGTATGATCCTTGCTTACCACTTCATTTCCATCTTGTGTTGGCTTGTCTTGAATGCTTAGATCTTCCATTTCCTTTTGTAGTGTACCTGCATCATTATCTATACATTCATCCTTTCTAGATGGTGAGGGGTTAGCTTCATCAAAAACAACATGAATTGACTCTTCAACAGTAAGAGTCCTCTTGTTAATCACTCTATATGCTTTGCTATATAATGAATAACCAAGGAATATAGATTCATCAGATTTTGCATCAAACTTTTCTAAGTTATCTTTACCATTGTTCAACACAAAGCATTTACACCCAAAAATATGAAAATAATTGATATTCAGTTTTCTTCCATTCCAAAGCTCGTAGGGGGTTTTCTTTGAAATTGGTCGAATTAAAACTCAGTTTAATATGTAACAGGCAGTGTTAACTGGTTCTGCCCAAAAGTACCTTGGAAGATTACCTTCACACAACATGGTTCGGGCCATTTCATCCAAAGTCCTATTCTTTCTCTCTACAACACCATTTTGTTGTGGTGTTCTAGGAGTGGAGAAGTTGTGATCAATGCCGTGCTCAGTGTAATATTCATCAAAAAAATTATTTTGAAATTCAGTTCCGTGTTCACTTCTTATAGAAATAACAGAAAGATTTTTCTCATTTGAAACTTTCTTATGAAATTTTTGAAATACATCAAAAGTTTCATCCTTATGTGCAATAAATAATATCCATGTGAATCTTAAAAAGTCATTTACAATCACAAGGCCATATTTCATACCTCCTAGGCTTGTGGTCCTAGTTGGTATAAATAAGTCCATATGAAGTAGCTCAAGGGGTCTAGTTATTGAAATAAATTTTTTGATTTAAAACTCTCCCTAGTTTTTTTGCCTAATTGATAAGCAACACACACATAATCAAGATCAACTTTAAAGTGTGGCAAACCTCTAACTAGATTCTTAGAAATTAATTTGACAATTGTATGCATGCTAGCATGACCTAATCGTCTATGCCATAATAAATATGACTCCTTGGTCTTATCATTCATTACTACTAGACTGGAACTACTAGTCATGGCTAGATCATTTAGATCTACCACATAGATGTTTCCAAGTCTATGACCAATGAATTTGTAGCTACAATTAAGAGAGTTAGTTACTGTACACATTGAAGATTAAAAGATAACCTTGAAGCCTTTATCACATAATTGACAATACTCAATAATTTATGCTTTAATTTATCTACTAGCAGCACATCTTCAATAAAAGTACAGGGGGTTATTTTGATCTTATCGATTCCGATTATTTTCTACTTGCCATTATCTCTGAAAGTAACCAATTCTCCTTCTTTCATTTGTAGGGTGATGAACTGATCTTTGTCACCCGTCATATGCCTTGAACAGCTGCTATCAAGATACCATCTTTTCTTTAATTTGTGAGCTACAAGACAGTCCTACAAAATAATCAAGGAGTGATTTTAGGTATCCAAGCTAACTTGGATCCTTTCGGGTTAGCAAAACTGGTTCCTTTTGGAAGCCAAACAGTTCTATATTTCAATGCACCAATCATGAAATTTTTCAAAGAATTGCATTGATGAGATTTATGCCCAAATCTATGACATGCATAACAAACAATTTTATCATTTTTGAATGATGTATGTTTTGAAGCTTTAAAAGATGCAGAAATAGAAATATTTGGTTTGAAAGATTTTTGAATAGAATTCTTTGGAACATACTTCAAGCCATTTAAAAAAGAATTCGATGGAAAAGCTTTTTGAAATTTAGCATTTGAAGCTAAAGCTTCTGACGATACAAATTTTGTTGCTGAAATCCTTTTGGCATTTAAATCATTAAATCCAATTCAAGCTATGCTTTTTGAATCTCTTTGTTCTTTCAAGATTAGCTCAAGCTTGTTAGAACTTAGAGTAAGTTTTTCTACTAAGGGCTTAAGCTTTTCAACCCTTTTTTTTTTAAATCAACATTTTCAGCAACTAAAACTCTGTTTGTCTCATTTAAAGCATTTTTCTCATTTTTCATATAATAATATTATCAGAAAAGATATTCAATTCTTTTTGCAAGATGTTATTCTTTTTAGAAATTTTATCCTTGTCTTTTAGTAAAATATCATTTTGTTTCTTCAAGGATTTGATTTTGACCCCAGCTTTCTTGAATTCAATAAGTAAATCATGAAATGCAGAATTTAATTCATCATATAAAAATTCAGTTTGAAGCTCAAGGGATATTACCTCATTTTCAAGACCCATCCGACATAAATTCATAGATTTCATGGTCTCTTCTTTTTCAGTAGATGAGGACACTTCGCTGTCACTCCACGTTGCTACCATAGCTTTCTTTTTCTTTTTTTTGAATCCCTTTTTCAGTAATGGACAATTTGTTCAGATGTGCCCTGATTTTTTGCATTCACAGCAGGTGGGCACTTCTTTTTCTTTTTCCTTTTCCTTGTCCTTCTCCTTACTGAATTCTTTGTTCTTGTAGAATTTTCAAAAAATTTTCTTTTCGTCTTCCCAAGAACTTTCTGAATTTCCTGACGATCATGGCAAAATCTTCGTCTTCCATGTCGCTTTAATAGAGAAGCATTCTTCTTCCAATTCTTTATCCTTTATGGAATCCATAGCAGCTTTGAAGGCAATAGATTTCTTCTTCTTTTGATCATCTTCAATTCGGTGCTGCATGGTTAGTTCATGAGTGATGAGAGATCCTAGCAGTTCATCTAGCAATAAGGTATTCAAATCTTTTACTTCCTGGATGGCAGTCACTTTCGGATCCTATTGGTCTGAAAGAGATCTTAGAATTTTCTGTACAAGATCTGCGTTAGAATATACCCTGCCAAGACTTTTAAGCCATTAATAATATCAGTGAAACATGAAAACATGGCAGAGATTGTTTCATTAGGTTCCATCTTGAATAATTCGTAACTATGCACAAGAAGATTAATTTGGAAGACTTCACTTGAGAAGTTCCTTCAAGGGTCACTTCGAGTTTATCCCAAATTCTTTACAAAAGAGCAAATGAAAATTTGATTAAACTCATTAATATTCAAAGTGCAATATAACATATTCATTGCTTTGGCATTTAACTCACCCATTTCAATGTCATGTTCCTCCTAATCCTCTTCAGGTTTTGGAACGTCCACTCCATCAATTTTAATCATGGGGATATAAGGACTCTTTAGAATTACCTTCCATAACTAAAATTCAACTGCTTGAACATAAATTTTTATTCTAGCTTTCTAGTATGCATAATTCGTGCCAGTGAAGAGTGGAGGTCTATTAGTTGATTGGCCTTCTACCAAGGATGTACTCATTTGATGAGCCATCTATCTCTACTCTAATGTATTCAAAGACACTGCTCTGATACCAGTTGTTGCCTAGGTGGCTACCCAAGAGGGGGGTGAATTGAAAATTTAAAAAATGATGCAAGATAATGTGCAATTAAAAATTTCTTATGAGTGTTAGGTGCTGTGATAGACTAATAAATTGCAGAAGCTAAATAGAGTCAAGTAAGCACAACACAAACATACAAAATTTATAGTGGTTTGGAGCAACCCAACTCCTACGTCCACTACCCAAGATACCACTTAGGATTTTCATTATATTCACACCCGAATACAGTAGGATTATTTTACAGTATCTCAATCTAAAACCTTTACACTTTGATTTTAATGGGATCACCAAAGAAAATCTAACTCCCTTTGGTTTTGAACAGGCTTACCAAAGAAACCCAACTTGATTTTTACAGGATCACCAAGAACCTAACTTGGTTTACCAAGATCACCAAGAACCCAATAATTGATTTTTATCAAAGGCTCGTCAAGAACCTATTTGGTTTTCCAACTGGGCTCACCAATAACCCAACAATTCAATAAAATGAATTGAAATAAATGCAACAAAATGACAAACTCAATTTATCGGATAGTTACCGGTGTAGCTTGATAGAAGTCCACTTGGCTTGCACTTGAATAAGCTTTAATTACTTCAGTGGCTTCTTCCCAAATTGCTTCAAGCTTTAGATTAGAGTTGGTGAAGACTTGAAGGCTTGCTTGAATGCTCTTGTGCTCTTTTTCTTATTGGTAGGTAGGATATTCAATGAAGCTCTATAAAACTTTAAAGAACTCTATAATAATTGCTTCAAGGAAGTTCAAATCCTTCAAATATAAGGTCTTCCATCACTCCAAGGCAATTCTAGCCATTGTAGACCATTGGAAAGTGATTTGTGACCGTTGGAGCCCTTTTTGGCATTCAAAAAAAATTCTAGAACTAGCCGTTGGATACCTTAAAGTGATACTCGAGTCGGCTCTGATTTTTTTGAGTCGGCTCGGATCCTTCGACTCGATAGGTTGAGTCACCAAATCTTCAGTGCAGTCGACTCTTTGTCTCAAGGTGCAAAATTTCACTCTAGATGAGTCGGCTCTTGATAGCTCGGGTCGGCTCAAACTTATATCTTTGAAAAACTTAAACTCGAGGAGTTGGCTCTTTTCAACTTGGGTCGGCTCTTCTTCTCCGGTTCTGAAATCATCACTCTGGAAGAGTCAGCTTGATGCAGTTTGGGTTTCGGCTCGCTTTCTCAGGTCTTCAAGATTAGGTCTGGTAGAGTAGACTCTTTTTGGTTTGGGTCGGCTTGCCTGGCTGTTCTCAGAAATCTTCAAAAATTGGACTTGGAAGAGTCGGCTCAGACATATTCCAGTCGACTCGGATTCACTGGAGTCGGCTCGGTTACCTTCAAGTTGGCTCAGATTGTGTGTACCAGAATCCCTGTGTGCCATGAAGTGGAGTCAGCTCTTCAACATGCTAGGTCGGCTTGAGTATCTTTTTCAAAATTTTCACAATTGAACTCAAAAAAAAGCCTCTCACCAACACTCTTATATTTTTCAAGCAAACCAACTCAAAATAATTCTAAGTCACATACACATAGAAGTAACCCTTTTTATAAGATTTTTTCTTAGCTTTTTCATTGGGTCTTCTTTACAAAACAAATCACAATTACAAAACAAATTACAACACAAGCAAGCAGAAACAAAGATGTAGGAGTTGAAGTTTGAACAAATAAACCATCCTGAAAAAACTTATAAAACACTTGAAGAGTTGTTAGAAATACATGTAAATGCTCCATGTTTGGTTATCATCAAAATCACTTATGGGGTCAACAGACTCACAGCCTGAAGTGTCGACACATGGAGTTCTGAGAACAGTAATGACTATTTTTTCAAATGTAGAACTCATCCCTCTTTGCTCCCAATGGCTAGTTTTTCATGTCTAATGGCTAGAAACCAGATTGACACCTTGGGAAGGTATTTATATGATCCAAATCAAATCAAAATGGATGATGAAAAAGAAAATGAAAAAGAAATAACCAAGAGAGAAGAAAAGAGAGCATTCACTCCTATCATTAAGCTCAACTACATTTAAGCAAAAAGAAGCATTCAAGTATTCAAGAGCCTTCAAGAGCATTAAAGATCAATCCTTCTTGAGCAATTAAAGAGGCTTCAACAAGTTGAAAGCATCACAACAATGAGCTTCAAAGAGATACCCGCTTTTTATTAGAAAGCTTTTATTGTCTCTTTACTTCAAAACCTTATTTGTTGTAAGGGTTCTTGCTTAGCCTATTGCAAAACCAAGGGAGGTATTGGTGAGCCTTTGAAAACCAATTAGGTTCTTGGTTAGCCCGTAAAATCAAGGGAGGTTGGTGGTGAGCCTTAAAATTATTTAGGTTCTTGGTTAGCCCATAAAATCAAGTGAGGTTTGACTTGTGTGATAGAAAAGTGCACTAAGAGCCAATCAATATGAGGGCCTTTTTTTAAACTTCTAGCTCATGTATGACATACTTTCATATTAATAAAGGCATTTGATTCATCATATATGCCGTGTCATATTTTCTTATTGATTATAATGAACCCCATAATTAGGGCAATGGAGTTAGGGTTATGATGGAGTACATAACAGTGAGACCTAATTCCTAAAAACCCTAATCTAGAATGTTCCTAGTCGTTGGACCATCGATTCGAGGATCGATGAATCCGGAAAGACTAGCTTATCCTTTGTTTGCTCAGTTGATGAGGGTGGTTGATCTCACAACCACTTGTGTAGAGACACTAATACAAGGATAAGGGTGCTCATCAGGATATGAGTATATTGAACTGATCCGTACCGGGATTATCTTATGGAAGTCTTACTACTTGTCAAAAGATAGATCCCAGAGTAGAAGTTGTGCATGTGATCTTTAGACCTGAGATCACCATGGTTTTTTGTGCACACTATGCCATATTTTGGTTCATGCTCATTCATGCGATTGCGGCATGTACGGGTGTTCTAGGTATGGTGGAAGGTGTACGAAGGATGTCAGTGGACCAACAAGGAATCGATCATTCCTAGTAAGAGGAATTGTTATCCCATGCAATCTCTTCTATGACAGACTCAAGGAGCCTTTGATCAAAGCAGGATGAGATTAGTGGAATCGAATCAGTCATCAATTGAGTCCTCGTGATCGAGCTGAGATTTGATATGATTAAGTGTTAGGGTTTGACATATATCCATACCTATCACTTAATCGGGATAATGGGAGATCGAAAGATTGAATTGAATGATAACCTACTACTAAAGGGTATTTTGATATTTTTTACCAAATTCCTCATCTTCCAAGTAGGCATGACATGTTTCTAGACATCAATTATCTTGTAGGTTTTCATGAACCAATTGGTTTGGTTTCATGTGTCAATTCGATGTGTGATTCGAATTGGACAATTAGGTTAGCCAATTTGACCTAATTAGGTCAATCGGGTTCGATCGGATCTAATCAGCTCAAACCTAGACCTATGCTGGTTAGATGTGGAACCCAATGGGTCATAAATAATAGAGACTTGTCCAAGGAAGTCATTCATAATTTATTAGGGTCATAGGATCCTAACTAGTTAGCCAGATTGCATACTAGCATATGTAGGCTACCCTAATTACTAATCCAATTGGATTGGATTTGGTTGCTTGCTAATTGGGCTATCCTAATTATGAGAAACCTAAATTAGGTTGAGTCCTAAGTGGGGCTAGCCAAATTAGAGATTGATCTAATTTTTATTTGGATTTTTGGGCAAGTTATGTGCCATATATGAAGAGTCCCAATGGCATGGGACTCTTGGTACCTAAATGACACCTTAACCTCAAAAGGCATAGAAGGTGCTACAAACCTTTGATCTAAAAATGAAAGATTTGGTCAGAAAGCTTATTTGATGCCCTTTTCAATGATGCCCATATTGCATATATTTGACTAAGTTAATTGATGCTTTGGGTGGACTAAATTGAAAGGGAAAGACTATTGGCATCCTTTGGTGCACCCAAGAGAAAGTATGGTGGGCAGATGGATTGAGAGTCCTTCTGTAGATGAGACTTTGGGAGCTTCATCAGCAAGGCACCTTTTAGCTCAATCCCTACACCTTGACAAGTCAAAATATTGATTTAATGTTTGAATGGGATGGGATGGCTTGAAGAGGTGTGAAAGGTGGCGCGCACATGAAGAGTCGCGCCTCTTCATATGCACGCGCACAATAGAGGGCAGAGTCCTTCTACCTCTGAAACTCTTCAAGCCTCATGTTACTTAGATTTGACACATGGCAGATGGGGATTGATCTGGTAAGTGAAAGGATGCAAATATGATGCTCCATTCCCGAAGAGTCCTATTAGATATGATATTTCATATCTGATAAGTGATGTTGGGATGCATTTCATGCCCCATCTGAGATTATAAATAGGGGGTACGGTGAAATGAGAAACACTACTACTTCTCCTTCTTCAATCTTTTGAGATCAGTGTTTTATTTTTCTGAGAGTTTGTCTAGAGTCTTCCACTTTCTCCCTCCCTCCTTATTTTAGGACAAGACTTGTCTTGTCAAGACAAGTTCTTCTACACTAGGACAAGGCTTGGTTTTAGGATATAAGCCTATAGGATCCTAGTGGAGGGTAGTCCTAGAATCTAAAGTGGTTTAGGACAATTTCTTGAGTGCCCTTTAATAGGACAGGGTGTCCTACAGTGGTCAATAGACCAAAGGCTGTCGAAAGAGTTTCACTTCTCCAAGCAACTTGAAGGAGTTCTTCCTTGGTCCGAGTTTCATGTGGATTACGTTGGAGGGTTTGCACTTGTGATCCTTGTGGAAAGTTGAGTTTCAGCGATCCAGGTATTTTTCTTGACTCAATTTTATGATTCATTAGTTGATATTGCACAAGGGGTTCCTAGGAATCAGGGTTTTCTATACATGTTATACATGTTAGGGTATCATTCTAAGAAATTTTATTTTTGAAAGTGAATTCCGCATGCTGCATGATCCCCGGCACCCTGGGAGAATTCCTATCAATGGTATCAGAGCCCTCCTTGTGGCATACCAATTATGAATCATTTTTGATGTTCATGATTTCCATATATCGAGTTGACCCGACTAGTGACTGAGCTAACTCGAACCCTATCATGTTGACTCTGCCAGAATCTTGTGATGAAAATGCATATTTGGGTTAATATGTCAGATTTCTGGTTTCTTCATGAAAAAGGCATGTTGATGCATTGATATGAAATTTTGCATATTGGGGTAATATGTTTAATTTCTATTTTCATGAAATGCATGTTATCATTTCAAGTATTAAATTATGCATGTTGATTGAACCAAGTAACTGCTCTGGATTGGGGCTGCCATAGCCGTCCGGTCATAGGAGTAAAGTAGGGTGTAAAAAACCACTCTGCCCATTCTATGGGTTTCTTATGGCGTGTGGGGGTGCAACTTTGTGGTAATTCCCATGAATGAGTGAGGTGAACGTATTTTATCATGTCTTGATTTGCATATTAGGGTAATATGCTTGATGACATGAATTTTAATGCATATGCTAGAGTGATATGCATTGGGTTTATATTTGTTATAAACTTGGATATCATGTTTATGTTTATACTTGCAGTAATAAACACTATTATCATGATAGTTTTAGAATGTGTTTCGAGACCATCAAAGCCTTCATCAAAAACCATATTTAGTCATAGTATAAAACTTAGTCAAGAAGCAAAATCGATTAGGGTTTGATCAGCCAATTGGTGTCTAGGCAAGTGGTTCTGGGAAGGTAATGGGAATGAGGTTTTTAATTGGTTTCGTTGACTGACCTGGCCAATCTAATTAGTGTCTAAGGAAAGCAACGGGGGACCCCTCAACCCTTTCACTCATCTGGCCATTAGGTCATATCTAAATCTTAATTTGGTAATGCTAATTGGTAAGTGCACTATATTTGACTTACTTCATGCTAAGCTAAATTTATGTCAAGACTATAGTAGGTTTGTTGTGCACATACAAGGCCTACTCTAGGATTTGATATAAGATTTGTCTTGGTGCACTTAGTGCTTTATGGTATGGTTGGAAATGTTGCTGTTGTGCATATACAAGGGTAACATTATTCAATCATGGCTATATAGAAATGAAGGGTCCGACTAAACTAAGACATTATGGTTTGTTGTGCATACACAAGGCCATAAGTATCTTAAAGGCAAAGATAATTGTTGAGAATTGCATGGGATGCAATTGGAAAGGTTGTCCTACCTTTGAACTCATGTGTGTTTGTTGGCATACACAAGACACTCATAAGGAATAAGGATCTCAACCCCACTAAGGAAACCAGGAAAGGTTTCGCTTACCAGTGAGTTGAGGGTATGGTATTTGAAAAAAAATGGGAGACATAATTAGATAGAAAGTCCATATCTAGTTATGGATGTCATCTTGAGTGGTCTACTGATATTGTTCTTTAATTAAATATAAGATATTAATAATGGCTTCTAACTTATCACTGAGTGGCATCTTGGATGCTAATAAGTTAACTTGTTCAAACTATGTGGACTGGTTGAGGAAGGAGGCTGATGGAGCCTGTTTCCATTACAGCATGTTTGGGCATTGGAAGAAGGATTTCAAGACTTGTCTTGCAAATGTGAAGCTAGATGCAAGTGGTGCATCTAAGGGTTTGTACATGATACAAACCAATTTATCATTGAGTGAATCTATTTCTAATTCATGGGTATTGGATACCACATGTGGGTCATATATTTGTAAATCTTTACAAGGACTCCACAGAATTAGAAATTTAAAGAAAGGTGACTTCAAATTATATGGGGCAAGTGGAGAACCCATATATGCTAAAGCTGTGGGCACCTATCTTCTATTATTACCTTCGAATAATATCATAAGTTTGGAAGAATGCTACTATATGCCAAATTGTTTGAAACATTATTTCTATACCCTTGTGTTACAACAAGGATATGAAATAAGTATAAAGAGTAGTGGCTGCTCTATTCTTCATAATAATACAATATTTGGGCATGGTTGCTTTGTGAATGATCTTCTAACTTTAGTACTCAATGATGAAATACTTCTTGTAGATGACAAGAAGAGAAAAAGAGATAATGTCAATATCACATATCTCTGGCATTGCCGGTTTGGTCATATCAGTGAGTCAAGGATAAACAAGTTAGTCAAAGAGGATTACTTTGACCCTGATGATTTTCAATCATTAAGAACTTGTGAGTCTTGCCTCAAAGGGAAAATGACTAAGTCTCCATTCATTTGATATGGAGAAAGGGCAACTGAATTGTTAGGTCTTGTACATACTGATGTGTGTGGACCTATGTCAACTCAGGCTAGAGGAGGATATTCTTATTTCATCACTTTTATTCATGATTTATCAAGGTTCGATTATATGTATCTTAAGAAATACAAGTTTGAAGCCTTTGATAAGTTTAAAGAATATCAGAGTATGGTTGATAGTCAAACTAGATTTTGTATTAAAGCTCTTCGGTCTGATCGAGGAGGGGAATACTTGTCTAGTGAGATTTGAACCATCTCAAGGACAAAGGCATTATTTCTGAATGTACCCCTCCTTATACACCCCAATTAAATGGAGTGGCAGAAAGGAGAAATCGCACCTTGTTGGATATGGTAAAGTCCATGATGAGCTTCACGGATCTTTCCATTTCCTTCTGGGGACATCCCTTAGAGACTGCTGCATACATATTAAACAGGGTTCCATCTATGTCAGTAAGTAGCACTCCATTTGAGTTATGAAATGGTAAAAGACCAAGTCTTAAGTACTTAAAGATTGGGGTTGCCATGCTTATGTCAAGAATTACTTTGGGCATAAGTTAAGTGCTAGGGCTGACAAGTGTAGGTTTGTTGGTTATCCAAAAGAAGGTAAGGGATACCTCTTTTATAATGCTACTGAGCAAAATATAATTGTCAGTAGGCATGCTACATTCTTGGAACATGATTTTATCCAAGAAGGATGTAGTAATTCTTCACTTGAGTTGTATGAAGAACAGAACCAACAACTGATGAGCTTTCAAGTGAAGTTCCTCAACTATAGGTTCTTATAGATCAAGAACATCCACAATACACACCTCCTCTCCGAAGGTCAGAGAGGGTGCAGGGAGCACCTCTCATATATGGCTTTGTCATCAAGGATGACAATTAAGCCAGTATCATAGGATGATGATCCTGTGACCTATTCGAAAGCTGTCGAGAGTAGGGACTCGACAAGTGGCTTGGTGCCATGAAATCTGAAATGGACTCCATGTATTCCAATCAGGTTTGGACCTTGGTAGATCCACCGAAGAATTAATCCGATAGGGTGTAAATGGGTCTTCAAGAAGAAGATTGGAGCAGATGGTCAAGTTGAGACCTAAAGGCTAGGCTGGTAGAAAAAGGTTGTAGACAAAAATCTGTGTGTAGACTATGATGAAACCTTTCTCCAGTAGCCATGCTCAAGTCCATTCGGATATTGCTTGCCATAGCAGCATACCATGACTATGAGATCTGGCAAATGGATATAAAGACTGTTTTTCTTAATGAAAATCTTGAGGAAGAAGTCTATATGTCACAACCAGAGGGGTTTGTCTCAAATGGGAGACCAAACCAGGTATGAAAGTTAAAGAAGTCCATCTATGGACTTAAGCAAGCATCTAGGAGTTGGAATATCCATTTTGATGAAACAATCAAAAGATTTGGTTTTATCAAAAATGTGGATTAACCATGTGTGTATAAGAAGACAAGTGGGAGTGCCATTATTTTCTTAGTTTTGTATGTGGATGACATATTGATCATTGGAAATGATATCCCAATATTGAAATTGGTTAAAACATGGCTATCATCAAAGTTTTCCATGAAGTATTTGGGAGAAGCATCCTTTATACTAGGTATAAGGATATATAGAGATAGATCCAAGAGGATGCTGGGCTTATCCCAATCTAGGCTTCAACATGGATGGAAGTAAGAAAGGTTACTTACCTATAAGTCAAGGCATACATCTCTCTAAGAAAATGTCTCCTAAGATATCTGAAGAAAGAGAGAGGATAGCTATGATTCCTTATGCTTTGGCTGTAGGATCGATAATGTATGCCATGTTATGTACCAGACCTGATGTTGCATATGCCTTGGGCATAGTGAGCAGGTTTCAGGCAGATATAAGAGAGGATCATTAGAGAGCTGAGAAAAATATTTTTAAGTACCTGAGAAGGACTAAAGATATTTTTCTAGTATATGGAGGATCTGATTTGAAACTAAAAGGTTATATAGATTTTAGTTTTCAATCAGATCCAAATGATAGAAAATCCACATCAGGATATGTCTTCGCCCTGAATGGTGGTGCAATGAGTTGGAAACGTACAAAGCAGCCAACAATAGCTGACTCAGTCACTGAGGTAGAGTACATAGCTACTAGTGATGCCGCAAAGGAAGCTATCTGGATGAAGAAATCATCATGGAATTGGGCGTGGTTCTAGATGTACAACAGTCATGCCATTATACTATGATAACACTAGGGCTGTTGCACAAGCTAAGGAACCGAGGTCTCATCACAAGTCCAAGACATTCTAAGACGGTTCCACCTCGTTCGAGAGATTATTGAAAGAAAAGATGTCATCACTGAACGAGTTGACACAAAGAACAATATAGCAACCCATTCACTAAAGCTTTAGCCAAGCAGCAATTAAATCATCACTTAGATTATATGGGCATAAAATATAAGGACGATTGGCTTTAGTGCAAGTGGGAGTTTGACAGAAAAGTGCCATAAGAACCAATCATTATGAGAGCCTTTTTGTAAACTTCCAGCTCATGTATGACATACTTTCATATTAATAAAGGCATTTGATTCATCATATGCTACATTATCATATTTTCTTATTGATTATGATGAAGCCCATAAATTAGGGCAATGGAGTTAGGGTTATGATGGAGTTCATAACAGTGAGACCTAATTCCTATAAATCCTAATTCAGAATATTCCTAGTCGTTGGACCATCGATTCGGGGATCGATGAATCCAGAAAGACTAGCTTATCCTATGTATGCTCAGTTGATGAGGGTGGTTGATCTCACAACCACTTGTTTAGAGACACTAATACAAGGATAAGGGTGCTCATCAGGGTATGAGTACATTGAACTGATCCGCACTGGGATTATCTTACGGAAGTCTTACTACTTGTCAAAAGATAGATCCCATAGTAGTAGTTGTGCATGTGATCTTTAGACCCGAGGTCACCATGGTTCCTTGTGCACACTAAGCCATATTTTGGTTCATACTCATTCATGCCATTGTGGATTGTATGGGTGTTCTGGTATGGTGGAAGGTGTACGAAGGATGTGAATGGACCAACAAGGAATCGATCATTCCTGGTAAAAGGAATTGTTATCCTATGCAATCTCTTCGATGAGAGACTCAAGGAACCTTTGATCAAAGCAGGATGAGATTAGTGGAGTCTAATCAGTCATCAGTTGAGTCCTCATGATCGAGCTGAGATTAAATATGATTAAGTGTTAGGGTTTGACTTATATCCATATTATCACTTAATCGGGATAATGGGAGATCGAAAAATTGAATTGCATGGTAACTTACTACTGAAGGATATTTTGATAATTTTTATCAAATTCCTCATCTTCCAGGTAGGCATGATACATTACTAGACATCAATCTTATCTTGTAGGTTTATGAACCAATTGGTTTGGTTTCATGAGTCAATTCGATGTGTGATTCGAATTGGACAAATAGGTGAGCCAATTTGACCTAATTAGTTCAATCGGGTTCGAACAGATCAAATCGGCTCAAACCTAAACCTACTGCTAGCTAGATGTGGAACCCAATGGGTCACACACAATAGAGAATTGGCCAAGGAAGTCATTCATGATTTAATTAGGGTCATAGGATCCTAATTGGTTAGCCAGATTGCATACTAGCATATGTAGGCTAACCTAATTCCTAACCCAATTGGATTGGGTTCGTTGCTTGTTAATTGGGCTAACCTAATTATGGAAAACCTAAATTAGGTTGAGTCCTAAGTGGGGCTAGCCAAATCAGAGCTTGATCTTGTTTTTATTTGGATTTTTGGACATGTTAGGCACCATATAAGAAGAGTCCCAATGGTTTGGGACTCTTGGTACCTAAATGACACCTTAACTTCAAAAAGACATAGAAGGAGCTACAGACCTCTGATCTGAAAATAAAAGATATGGTCATAAAGCTTATTGATAACCTTTCCAATGACACCCATGTTGCATATATTTAACTAAATCAATTTGATGCTTTGGGTGGACTAAATGGAAAAGAAAAGACTATTGGTGCCCTTTGGCGCACCCGGGAGAAAGTATGGCGCGTAAATGGACTAAGAGTCCTTTTGCAAATGAGACTCTGGGAGCTTCAGCAAGAAGGCACCTCTTAGCTTAATCCCCACACCTTGACAAGTCAAAGACCGTTTAATGTTTGAATGGGATGGCTTGAAGAGGTGTGAAAGGTGGTGAGCACATGAAGAGTCGCGCCTCTTCATATACGCATGCACAACAGAGGGCAGAGTCCTTCTGCCTCTGAAACTCTTCAAGCCTCGCATTACTTCAGATTAGAACAGCCATCTACTTATCTCAGAACCCGGTGTTTGACACATGGCATGATGGGGATTGATCTGGTAAGTGAAAGGACATAGATATGACTCTCCATTCCCGAAGAGTCTTATTAGATATGATATTTAATATTGATAAGTGTTGTCGGGATACATTTTATACCCCATCTGAGATTATAAATAGGCGATACGGTGAAATGAGAACACTACTACTTTTTTCTTCTTTGGTTTTCTGAGATTAGTGTTTTTATTTTCCCGAGAGTTTGTCTGAGAGTCTTCCACTTTCTCCCTCCCTCCTTCTTGTTTTAGGACAAGACTTCACTTGTCAAGACAAGTTCTTCTACACTAGGACAAGGCTTGGTTTTAGGACATAAGCCTATAGGGTCTTAGAGGAGGGTAGTCCTAGAACCTAAAGTGGTTTAGGACAATATCTTAAGTGCCCTTCAATAGGACAGGGTGTCCTATAGTGGTCAATAGACCAAAGGCTACCGAAAGAGTTCCACTTCTCCAAGCAACTTGAAGGAGTTCTTCCTTGGTCCGAGTTTCGTGTGGATCACTGTTGGAGGTTTTGCGCTTGTGAACCTTATGGAAAAGTTGGGTTTCAACGATCCAGGTATTTTTCTTGATTCTATTTTATGATTCATTAGTTGATATTACACAAGGGGTTCCTGTGAATTAGGGTTTCTATACATGTTATACATATTAGGGTATCATGCGATGAAATTTATTTTGAAAGTCATTCCGCATGCTGCATGATCCCCAGCACCCTGGGAGAATTTCTATCATTGTGAGCCTTATGAAAACAAGTCGGGTTTTGAATAGTGAGCCCGGAAAACTAATCGGCTGTTATTGGTTGAGATTATAGTGAATTCCCAAGGAGATCTTGGGGAGTGGATGTAGGTGCATTGGATAGCACCGACCCAGTATACTTTCTTGTGTTTGTTATTTCTTGTCTCCTCTACTTGCACTAACTTTTATTGCTAGATATTTCCACTACACATTTACTTAAGAGCACTTCATTTGCATTCTTAGTACTTTATTTACTTATATTGGATTACACACTCTTGCATTCCATTAAATAATTTTTAGAGATCCAATTCACCCATCCCTCTTGGTTGCTTACTGGGCAACAAGTGGTATCAGAGCCCTGTTCTTAGTTTATAGGTCTAACAGCCAAGAGTAAAGATCTATGGCAGCCCCTATTAGTACTATGTGTTTAGGGACAAGCCTCAAATAGACCTCCATTTTTCAATGGATCAAATTATTCTTATTGAAAACTAGAATGAGAATATAATGCATTCTATTGATTATAACTTGTGAAAGGTAGTTAATAAAGGTCCACATATTCCTTCAGTTGTGGTTAATGATGTTTCCGTCCCAAAGCTCGAAGAGGATTGGGATGAAAATGACATTAATAATTCAAGATTGATGCAAAAGCAATGAATCTCCTTTATTATGCATTAGATCCTAGTGAATTCAATAGGATAGCTACTTGCACATCCGCTAAGAAATATGGGACATACTTGAAGTTACCCATGAGGGTACCGATCAAGTGAAAAATACTAAAATGAACATGTTAGTGCATACATATGAAATGCTCCGAATGGAATCTAAAAAATCTATCATTGATATGTACACTAGATTTACAAATATTGTAAAGGAATGAGAAGTTTAGGAAAAGTAATTTCTAATGCTGATCTTGTCAACAAAATCCTCAGGTCACTTCCAACATCATGGGATCCAAAGGTGACTGCCATCCAAAAAGCTAAAGATGTTGACAAGCTACCATTGGAGCAGCTGGTAGGATCGCTCATGACTTATGAGCTAAATTTGAAGCAAAAGTCTATGGATATGGATAAAAGAAAAAGGGGATTGCATTCAAATCTACTATACAAGAAGATCCTCAATTGATGAATCCGAAGAAGAAGAAGAAGACAAAAGTGAAGAAGCACTCCTGCAAGGAAATTTAGAAGGTTCATGAAGAGAAGAAAGTTTCCTTACAAGAAGAAGTTCCAATCAACTAAAGAAAAGGAAAAAGAGAAAGAAAAAGAAAAGAAAAGGACAAGGAGAAGGAAATACCTACATGTTTCGAGTATAAGAGCTGGGACACTATAATTCAACTACCCTCTCTTGAAGAAGTCAAGAAAGAAGCTAAAGAAGAAGGTAATGATGGTCACCTAGAGTGACAGCGAGGACCCCAGTTCAGAAGAAGAATAGGCTGAAATTGCAAACCTATGTCTCATGGCACATCAAGAGCAAGAAGAGGTAAATTCCAATACAGAAATATATTTTACTTTTGATGAATTAAGAAATGCTTTTGATGAACTAACGCATGATTACAAATTAATTTTATCTAAAAATAAAAATTTAAAAAGTATACAATTAGTTTTTCTCATGAAAACAATTCTTTATTAAGTGAAGTTAGTGATTTGAAAACTAACTAGATGTTTTAGAAAAAAAAAATAATGCTTTAATAATGAAAAATGATGTTTTAAAAGATCCAAGACTAAAGATGGAATCTTCATCAACCAAGCTAGGTATACAAGAGAAATTATAAAGATGTTTGGGATGGAGACTACTAATTCAATAGGTACGCCTTTGAGCCCCTCTTGTAAACTTGATAAAGATGAGCATGGTAAATCTGTAGATCAAAAATTATACAGAGGTATGATTGGCTCTTTATTGTACTTAACTAATAGTAGACCAAATATAATGTTCAGTGTATGCATGTGTGCTAGATATCAATCTGAACCTAAGGAGTCACATCTGTTGGCTGTTAAGCGCATTATTAGATATCTATCTGGTATATTAATATTGGCTTATGGTATTCAAGAGATTCATCTGCTAAATTAATTGGATATTCTGATGCTAATTTTGCTGGATGTAAGTTAGATAGAAAATGTACTAGTGGAACTTGCCAATTTCTTGGAGTTAACTTAATTTCCTGGTTTAGCAAGAAACATACTTCATTTGCACTATCCATAGTTGAAGCTGAGTATATTGCAACAGAAAGTTATTATGCTCAAATCTTGTGGATTAAGCAACAACTTAATGATTTTGGAATCAGTTAACTAGTACACTACACCTTTAAAATGTGATAATACCAATGCTATTTGCTTGACTAAAAATCCTGTTCAACATTCTAGAAGTAAATATATTGAAATTATGCATCATTTTATTAGAGATCATGTTGAAAATAATGATGTTGTGCTTGAATTTATTTGCCCTGAATTGCAATTAGCTGATATTTTGACTAAGCCTCTCCAAGAAGATCAATTCAATATGATTAGAAGAGAACTCGAGATCATTAATCCTTTTGATTGAAAATCTTCCAATCTTTAACTCAAAATAGATCAAATTTGACATTAATCTTATTGAATTTCATTGTATTTCTCTTGATTTTGATTTGCGCTTCATTCTCTTGATTTTCGATTTTAAGTCGATGTGTCAACATATTAATGTGTCGACACCTGAATATGTCGACACATTCGTGAGTCGACACATGAATGGCTGCAAACCGAGGTTAAGGGCGAACCGAAGTGTTTTTTCTTCCATTTCTCCTCCCCACTCGAGCTGACATATACCCTAACTCCTTCCAAACTATTCCTTCCCTCCATTCTTTGCTCAAACCTCCTCGATTCTTTGTTTTGGATGGTTTTTGGTCCGGATTGTGCGACATTCCCTCTCCCATTTCCACTTTGAACCCTAGAAACCCTAGGTTTTCTTCCCTATTCTTGTTCAAAACCCTCTTGTGTGCAATGAGACCTAGGAAATAGGTTGTCTGTCACCCTGGCCATCCAATCAGGAAGAAGAATAAAGAACCAAAGCTAGATATGAAGCTAGAGCTCTAGATCCACCTGTTCGACCACTATTCACTGCTTCTAGTCGGATGAGCTCGAAGACGGTTGTCGAGGATGCCGTGTGGATTTCAATTTTGTCGACCATCAGCACTTCAGGATAGGTCGATAGATTAGAGAAGCTGGTCTGAAATCATTATGTTCTTTGAGTGAGAGATACTACCCAGGGCTCATATGAGAGTTCTACGGATCTTTATGGTTTAGATGAGTGCTGGCTAGCTCAGGCCAGAGGCAGGGATATCCCCGTGACTTCAAAGATATTAAGCAGGTATGGGATATTCCTATGACTGGTTCAGTTGTTGATAGTTTGATTAACAGAGTGAGTGGACTCCAGTGCATATTTGAGTCAGATATTTTGCTTGAGGGAACCACTGTGCCTGCATCTCGTTTGTCTGCCGAGAGAGACTTCTGCATCATATTGTCGCCCGGATTCTTCTACCAAACCGGCCATTTGATTACATCACTGAGAGAGTTGCTCATGATGGTCTCATTGGTTCAGCACACACCCGTCTGCCTTCTGGTGCTCATTGCATATCAGATGACAGAGGCTTCGACGAGTCAAGACTCTGCTTACCCTACGGGATGGGTTGACACTGCTATTTAGAGAGTATGGTGTGAGCTTTGATGATGAGCCCTTCCGGATGCTCCTACATATGATGTCTATGATATCAGGTCTCTATACCAGATGGGATATCAGTTGTTCAGAGGCTAGTGGAGATGCAGAGTATCTGGTCAGGTCGATGATAGAAATGATGATGCTACAAAGGAGGAGCGTATACTTTCTATTGAGGCAGGACCTACAGAGGCACCTCTTTCAGAGAGTCAGCCTGAGCCAGAAGCACAGCCAAGTCAGCTTCTTAGTCTGAACCTATGTCTCAGCCTCAGCCTCAGCCAGCTTAATCAGATGCTCCAGAAGTTTCAGAGAGGTTGATGGATAGAGTCAGTCGCATAGAGATAAATATCTTGATTATTAGATAGCGACTTGACAGTTTTATTATGGAGACGAGAGACAGCCATGGAGGATTGAGTGATGGCATCTCTGCTATTTTATTTACACTGTCCAAACCCTCTTCTCAAAGTGTTCCAGTTTCTACTCAAGCTCCACCTGCCCCAGCACCAGTGATGGATGATAGTGATGATGATGATAAGGATATTAACTCTGATGGTTTCAATTTTCCATACTTGATTTCAGAGCCAGCAGTAGAGGTGGTAGTAGACTTGCCTAGGAGGCCCATTTGAGATTCTTTCAGTTCACCCTCTCAAACTTCTGTTATATCTACTCCACCTTCTAGATCTGATGATCATATTCCTATACCTATTCTCTCACCTATTATTGATTCACCTATCATTGATACCCCCATCATTGATTCTCCTATTATTGACTCATCGATTATAGATATACTTTTGTTTCATCAGCTGATACCCTATCATTGACAAGCTTATCATTTCTTCAGTTGATACACCAGTTTTTGACACACCCACAGTTGATACACCTACCCTTCATACACCCTCTCTTATTCGAGAGCTAGGTTTTTACACACCTGGCTTTCATTATCTTGATTCCGGTCCATCATTTGATCATATACCACATCCGACAGTTGTAGAGACTGTTGCTCTGATCTACAATGTTCTTGCGATGACATTGCCTCCACCTCTTCTACTTCAGCTAAAGGCAGGACATGCTCGCTTAGAGTTGTGGTCGTCATACTCCTTCATAACCGATCAGGACCCATCTTCATGATATCAGATCGATGTGTCCCCGAGCTCATTCTTTCACTGATACAGGACCGATTGAGATTGAATCTTCTGAGGATGAGGATAAGGATTAGGATACTTTTTATTTAGTTTGCTTTTATGCATTTTTTGTATGTTTCGGTGTTCTCTTTGTCTACAAATTCTGACATTGTATGAAATCTTATGTTATACTACATGTTATGATCTCGAATGAATGAAATGCATTAATTTCCTTTAGTACTTCATTGTCTTTATTTATGAATGAATGGATGAATGAATTTTTATATTGTACTTCAATGTTATATCTTGAATGACTTGCCTATTCTTTTTCTACCTCTTTAATGATACAAAAGGGAGAGTAATAAGACTGAAGTATAAATGTGCGGGGCGTAACAAGCAATAGTATAAATGTGCTTGGAAATTCTTGTTTAAAATTCTTTTGAGAATTCTTTGAGCATAAATTGAAAATTCTTTACAAAATTCATTAAGTAAGGTGGAGAAATACCTCCTTTGTATTGAAAATCTATTTTGAATTGAATTTCATGTCAAATCTTTTCTTTAGATGTTTAAAAGATGTTTACAATTTTATGAATCATCTATTCAGGGAGAGTCTTGTCTATTGCTGAATTTGTCTCTCCTAGCATGATTTCTTTTAGAGTATCATGATACATGAATTTATATCTTATATATTCCGAGCTTTGATACTCTTAACCATTATAATACTCTTGCTCTAATACATGCTTTCAATATTACAATTACTCCGATACACCTATTGTAATTAGCTCTTCACATCTTGAAAGTTCTATTGAAAGCTTTTTATACAATTTATACTTAAAGATTTTGTCATTATCAAAAAGGGAGAGATTGTTGACTCCGTTATTGATTTTGATGATAAACAAAATGCTTAAGTATAAGTTGAGTACTAATGATTTTTTTGAATTATGTTTTTATAGAAAAAGGTGCTCATTAATTTGACGAATGTTATTTGATTGAAGAAGTCAAAGTTTAGATGAAAGATCTGCTCAAATAAGACTTAAACAGTGAAGATTGCTTGAATGGATACATGAGTTTAACATAGACTTAATTCAGCACAAGTTCAGCTATTTATATGAAGATCTCAATGAAGTGTCGACTCAAAGTGTCGATACATGACAGTGAAGTGTTGACTCAAGCCGGTAAGCAAAGAAAGTTTCAGATGGCATAGCTGAAGTGTCAACATATGAACTTGAAGTGTCGACTCAAAGTGTCGACACATGGATCAGCTCATCGTCTGAGATTTTTGGTCACAGAACTTGCTGAAGTTGAAGATCTGGTGAAGTGTCGACATATGGATGCCAAGTTTCACTCACCTGAAGAAGTGTCGACACATCTAAGATTTTCAGAAAGCTACATTGAAGATATTTGAACTAGGTGTTGACTCAAGAAGTTCAAGTATCGACCTGAAGTGTCGACTCACAGCCTGAAGTGTCGACATATAGAGTTCTGGAAAAAGTAATGGCTAGTTTTTCAAATGTAGAACTCATCCCTCTTGGCTCCCAATGGCTAGTTTTTCATGTCTACCAACTAGAAACCGGATTTAAGGCCTTGAAAGGTATATATGATCCAAATCAAATCAAAATGGATGATGAAAAGGAAATGAAAAGAATAACCAAGAGAGAAGAAAAGAGAGCATTCACTCCTAATCCTATTGAGTCAACTTACTTTCAAGCAAGAAGAAAGCCTTCAAGAGCATTAAAGATCAATCCTTCTTGAGCAATTAAAGAGGCTTCCCAAATTGAAAGAGCAACAAATTGAAAGCATCACAACAACGAGCTTCAAAGATACCCATTTGTTATTAGAAAGCTTTTATTATCTCTTACTTCAAAATCTTATTTGTTGTAAGGGTTCTTGGTTAGCCTATTACAAAACAAGGGTGGTTATTAGTTAGCCTTTGAAAACCAATTAGGTTCTTGGTTAGCCCGTAAAACCAAGGGAGGTGGTGGTGAGCCTTAAAACCATTTAGGTTCTTGGTTAGCCCGTAAAACCAAGTGAGGTTTGACTTGTGAGCCTTGTGAAAACAAGTCAGGTTTTGATTAGTGAGCCGGAAAACTAATCGGCTGTAATCGGTTAAGATTATAGTGAATTCCCAAGAAGATCTTGGAGAGTGGATGTAGGTGCATTGGATAGCACCGAACCACTATACTTCATTGTGTTTGTGATTGCTTGTCTCCTTTACTTTCTCTTACTTTTATTGCTTTATATTTCCACTGCATATTTACTTAAGAGCACTTCATTTGCATTCTTAGTACTTTGTTTAATTATTGGATTGGATTGCACACTCTTGCATTCCATCAAATAAATTTTAGAGACCCAATTCATCCCCCTCCCTTGGTTGCTTACTGGGCAACATGATACTCTTAGTCCAAACTTGATTCAAATGAGGCTTCATACTTTCTTTTTCTGTTTGAATACATACTGCAATAAGCCTTATGCATAATTAAAAGCTTCTTTTAAAGAGCTTATTATGTGTTTTATACTTAAGGTTTTGTCATCATCAAAAAGGATGAGATTGTTGACTCTGTTATTGATTTGATGATAAACAAAATACTTAAGTATAAGTTGAGTACTAACTATTTATTTAAAGTATGTTTTTATAGAAAATGTACTCAGCAATCCAACAGTTTTGATTGCTTATCAAAGAAATGAAGAAGTCCCCTCCATGAATGAAATATTAGTTTTAAATGGACTTAAGCACTTGAAGATTGCTTGAAATAACATAAAGAATTTAGCACAAATTTGTTTTCAGCAGAGGTTTAGTGTTTTTTAAAGAAATCTCAACAGGTGCCGACTCAAAGTGTCGACTCACAACTCAAGTATTGACTCATGACAGTGGAAGTATCGACTCAAGCTGGCATGCAGAAAGAATTTTAGATGGTACAACTAAAGTGTCGACTCATGCTAGGTAAGTGTTGACTCAAGGTGTCGACTCAAGGATCGACTCATCGCCTTAGAAAATCTTGACACAAAACTTGCTGAAATTGAAGACTTGCCTGAAGTGTCGACTCATGGATATCAAGTGTCGACTCAAGTATCGACACACCAGAAGAAGTGTCGATTCACTTGAGAATTTTAGAGAGCTTCAATGAAGAAATTTGAACTTGGTGTTGACTCATGGAATGTAAGTGTCGACCCTAAGTATCGACTCACAGCTTGAAGTATCAACACTTGGAGTTCTGGGAATAGTAACAGCTAGTTTTTCAAACATAAAACTCGGCCCTCATGGCTTCCAATGGCTAGTTTTTCATATCTAATAGCCATAAACCGACTTTAAGGCCTTGAAAAGGTATTAAAGTGATTAAAATCAAATTTAAAAACAAGAGGATCAACAATAGAAAAGAAAAAGCATGTGCATTCATTCCCATTCATTAAGAGCAACTACCTTCAAGCAAAAAGAAGTCTCTAAGCTTTCAAAGCCTTCAAGAGCATTCAAGTCCACATTCATGAGCATCAATTGAGGCTTCATCAAGTTGAAGACAAGTGATTTCTCAAAGCTTCAAAAAGATATTTGCTTTTATTTAGAAAGCTTCAATTGTTGCCTTACTTCAAACTTTATATTTATTGTAACGGTTATTGGTTAGCCTTGAAAACTAAGGAGGTTATTGGTTAGCCTTGAAAACTAAGGAGGTTGTTGGTGAGCCTTAAAACCAATTAGGTACTTGGTTAGCCCGCAAAACCAATGGAGGTTTTGACTTGTAAGCCTTATAAAAACAAGTCGGGTTTTGATTAGTGAGCTTGGAAAACTAATCGGCTATAATCGATGGAGATTATAGGAAATTCCCAAGTGGTCCTTGGAGAATGGATGTAGGTGCATTGGAAAGCACCGAACCACTATACTTGGATTGTGTTGTGATTGTCTATCTCTCTCTTGCTCTTACTTTTATAGCTTTTAAATTTTCACTACATACTCTTTAAGATCACATTACACTTGTATTTCATTATACTTAGATTGTTTATTGAATTGGTTCACATACTTGCAACAAATTTTTAGAAATCCAATTCACCCCCCCTCTTGGGTTGCTTACTGGGCAACTTAACCTTATTATCATCTTCCATCCATTTCTCATATGCAGTCATCTGACGAGCATTTAGATGGTCAAGTAAAACAGGGGGTTCCTGGTCAAGCACATAGCTCAACTTCTCAGAACTCAAAACAATTTTGATGTTTCTCAACCAATCTTTAAAATTAAGGCCTACAAGTTGGTTTGTCTCTAGAATATTGACTAAGGGATTTGAAGCAGACATGGTGACTACAAGAGTAGAAGATTCAAATTAGATGCTTTATACTTAATTATAAAAATTATTCTAGGATCTTTAAGAAATAATTTTAGAACTCTTACTATTTTCTTGGATCTCTCACACTCTCCATGAGATGCGAAAACCCTATGACTCTAGGTTTCTAATGGGTACTACAGTCCCATCGATGTGCAGCACCTCACCATGCCCCGATATTGGTAACACGCTATACTAATAAGTGGCCGACTCTTGTCCAATGTATTTAATATAAGTTGTATCAACTTTGGTGGGACACCTGAGGCACCAGAATAAGACAGAGACTTTCAACCCTCTGTAAATTGATCAATAATTTATGAGTCCATCTGTAATAAGGGCTTAGCTCATCTGAGTCCATTTTAGTTGTTATTTGAGTTTTTTGAGTTGTTATTTCAGTTCTGTACTAGTCAGCTCATGTTGAGCTATTCAGTCCAATGCTGGTCAGCTCATGTTGAGCTAATTTTATTTTTTTGAGTCCTATCCAAGCATACTGAAGACTCAAGACCACAATCATACAGTAAAGACCAAGTCCAACCAGATTGAAGACATGGAAGTTTATCCCAAGTCCAACCCAGCTTGAAGATTTGAAGACCCCAGGAGGAAAATCAAAACCCTGATTCCTTGCAGATGCCCTCCAGATGCCCAGATTTCCTTCCAGATGCCAAATATATTCATAGACCAAGGCATCCATGATTTTAGAGGTCCATTTGCATCCTATCCTAAAGAAATCAAGCGCAGGTGCCAAGCCCAAGCCCCTAAGAAGCAAGATACCAGGGAATATTCCTGCTACCTGGCTACCAGGCCACCCCAGCTTCTAAGGCCAAACCCATGCACCCGGGCCCCTTTGGGCCAGCCCCTTGCTGCTCCTTAGAAGCCCACACACACCCCCTAGGTGTCCTTGGAGTGTTGGCCAAGTCAAGAGAAATTTTAGGGATTTTTTCTACCTAATGTTTCCTTATTTTCTAGCTAGGTTTGAGAGGGAAAAGGATTCTCATGTAAAGACTAATGTGCCCTTACTTGGAGCCCAAGGTTAAGGGTCTATTTAAGGGACCCTAGCCTCTTGTATGAAGGGGGAATTTTTGATGAATGAAAACCTTGAGTTCTTCTATTGAGTTGTGTGATACCCTGCTGTGTGCATAAAGGGGTTTGCGAGAGTTTTTCTTCCCAGTGCTGCAATCATCTTCCTGTTGCCAACAAGCATCTCAGATCCCTGGATGCCCACTCCAAAAAAGCCTTCCCTTACTATTTTTTCTTTGTTTTCTTGTTCCTTTGTGAGTTTTCTAACCCCTGACAGGTCGTTTACAGGTCCCCGAGTTCCTACGAATCCAACGACTCCAGCCAAGTCTCAATCGATCACCGAGCAGAAAGCCGGGTATCCGCGGGTCTTTGGCTCGGTTTTCCAGGCCGCATCCATCGAGGAACGAGAGACCCTTTGCTGTGATCTTCATAGACATTATCAGGTACACCCCCTCTACCTCCAGTAGTTTTATTGTAGGAGAACTTGCCCTAACCGAGGCTTCTCAGCCCCGGCGATCCTTCTTTTCTACTTTTCTAGGTCCTAATTTGCATGCTGATCTTCTAAAACTCATATAAAATTCTCTACAGCTTATTTTAATCTAAAAATTGGGAATTAATCACTAAACCCCACATATAAATATATAAAAAAATTGCATGCATATTCGTCCCCCATCATTTGGTATCATAGCTTAGAATTGGCCTTGTTTTCTGTAATTTTTCAGTCTGTATATACTTTGTTTCTTTAATTATTTCTTCCTGATAAAAACTCTAAAAATTCTAAAGTTTGTTTTTCTGGATTTATCATAATTCTCAATAATTCTAAAATTCTTTCAGATTTTATTATGGCTGTGAATTTTTCTTCAAGCCAAATACAGCCTGCAAATTTTTGGCTCTGTTTTTTTCAGCAAGACAATTGGAAGTTTTATGGTTTTGTTTAGCATTTTTGCATATCTTTTAATTTTAGTATATTTCCTGAATATTAGGCAATAATTTGCAAGTTTTATTCTATTTAATAAATACCAAAAAAAAATAAATAAAAATTATATATTCTCCAAAAATACCAAAAAAACATCTAACCCTAATTTGCATCATTTGCCTGCCATCATTGCATAATCTACTTTTAAGGGCACTCTTGCTATATCAGATGGGGGGAGGAGTTGATAACCTCTCCTTAGCCCAAACCACATCCCTTGCATTCGTCCCAAGCCTTAACCTAAAATTAACTAGACTTAATTTGCCCTAGTGGGCTAGGGACACCAACTGGTCGGGTCCGGGCTAGTGTTAGATCACTATGTCAAGTTAACCTGTGTGTGCCTTGTGCTCAGTGTCTAGAACGGTGGTTTAGGGATTCAATCCCGAAGGGCTGTGTGCTGGTCCGCCTACCTGGCCAATCTCTGATTGGTGTCTAGGATTGGCAATCAGGGACCTAACACTCCCCTTACACCTGCCTGGCTGAGTACAGGGTTACTATATGTTAGTTTGCCACCATGATTGAGCATCTAGTTTGGACTCTAGGTCTAGTCAGCTGTAGTTGGTCTAATCGAGTCTTGCATGAGTACTAGATCAGGGGTTTCATATCACCCACCTCCTTCACAAATGTCTGAACCCATGAAAAATTTGCAAGCCCAAATAAAAGCACTCACTAAGCAACTAACCAATCCATGGCCCAATTAACTCAGTCTAGTACCCAAACCAACAATAGAATTGACCATCTTGCCAATAGGTTTGACCAGTTAGAAGGCCGTGTAGGGACCATACAAAAAACCCATGGGTCACAGTCTGAGCCAGATCTTGAGTCCCCTCAACCTTGGAGGACCCCAAACCTGATCTATACCCTGAGGTAAACCTATGAGAGCCCCTATCCTGACCCGTACTACAATCCTCAACCTAGGAGGACCCCAAACCCTGATCCATACCGAGAGGTTGAACCTATGAGAGCCCCTCAGCCTGACCCACACTATAATACTGAACCTAGAAGAACCCCTTACCATGACCCTTATTATGATACTGAACCTAGAAGAACCCCTTACCATGACCCTTATTATGATACTGAACCCAGGAGAACCCAATACTCTGACCCATATAGGGAGTCCAATCCTAGGAGAACCCAATACTCTGACCCATATAGGGAGTCCATCCTAGGATAAGCCAATACTCTGACCCATATAGGAGTCCAATCCTAGGAGAACCCAATACTCTGACCCATATAGGGAGTCCAATCCTAGGAGAACCCAATACTCTGACCCATAAGGAGCCCAACCCTAGAAAACCCAATATTTTGATCCATATACGGAGTCCAACCCTAGGAGAACCCAATATCCTGACCCATATAGGGAGCCCAACCTTGGAGGACCCCATACCATGATCCATCCTTAGAACCTGACCATAGAGCTGACCTAAAATCCTATGACCCCAGATCCTATAATCCCATGACCCATAGATCTGCACCCTTGTCCTATAAGCCCAGAGAACTCATAACCCCTAAGTATCAATCTAGTACTAGTCATGCTTCTCCTAGTCAACTTGAACCCCATAGGATTAGTATCCCTAAATATGAACCTAGTAGTGAGCCACTACCCCTTATACAACCTGAACCTACTAGGAGTAGTACCCATAATCAGAGACCAGAACCTAACCAATTTCCTGCTAGCCGACCTTCTCCACCCATTCCTGAGATTCACAAGGCTTACATTAACGCGGAAGTGTATGAAGCTGATGTGAGCCTAGTGGATGAGTATGAGGGAGAGAGGAGACACCTTTAGATGACCTAGAATTAGCTGACCCAGTAGATACCCAGGTAGAAACCAACCCAGAGGTAGTTGACCTTGACCACATCCAACCTAAAGCTATAATGGAAGAACAAATAGAGGAAGAGAACCTAGTTACTGCTGCTAGAGCCTTACCTGAGGAAACCATAGAGGAGAGCCAAATTTAGAGTCTAGTCCAAAATATAAGAACCAGAAGAATTTATTAAGGACTTGATCTCTTTGAATCAGTACCCTCAGAATGAGCCTCCTCCTATAGTTCCCATTAAGGACCTCTTCCCTGAGATTAGTAACCCATCCTTCCATTATGCAAACCCCATAGATATACCGCAACCTCGTAAGGTTAGCCTCATTAGTCTAGGATTAGTCCCTGACATGCCTTCTTTATCGAACTTTATCCAACTAACCTTGAACCTTTTTCCCTACCCTACCAACTACTTCTGAACCCACTTCCTATTTTCTGCCCTTTCCTGACACCTCCAGCATTTCTAGGATCATTAGATTGCATTTAGCTAGATTAGCATACTACATGCATTCATCACGCATGTTAGGTTTGCATCTTACTTTTGGCATACTCTTTGGAATTTGCTAGGAGTTCACTGTAAATTTTCATGTTCATGTCAAGCTTGGATCAAACCTAGAGAACCTATAATCTATTAGGTTTAGATCCAAAGAGTTCAATAAAATTTCCTTCGATAGGAATGCATAGTCGAGTCTTTAGGTGTCAGTATGAGTCCTTTGCATCATCTTGTTAGGAGTCTGCATGTGCCCAGCATGTTCACCACCTGCACTAATTTTGAAACAACTGGCTAATTCCCGAAGATGGATTAAAGAATTTGATGTAGTGGATTTTATCTTTGTTAGGCTCAGGCCTAAAAGAAGCTTCGTGCTCATAGAGCCGGACCTTTTAAAGTGATAGAGAAGGTTGGATCAAATGCCTAGGTGTTAGAATTGCCTTCGGATTTGGGCATTAGTTCTACCTTAATATTACAGACCTGGTTGAGTATAGGGAATCGGCAGCGATACCTAGTGAGGCCTTTGGACCTATTCCTTTTCATTGTGAGTGACCCTAACCTAGAGTGTCCACAAACAAATTTGGCCTGAGAGAGGAGAACGGATCGAGCATATCCTGGACGATCAAGCCATCACGACCGAGGGCCATGACTATCAATGCTTCCTGGTCCGATGGCAAGGCCGGCCAGAGTCGGACGATTCATGGATTTCTCAGAGGACTTGCAACGCCTCAACCCAGACCTTCTCAAGAGATATGTGAGCCAGTCTGACCTTCACTCGATAGGGTCGAGTTCCTCCCACCCCGGGAGAATTTGTGGGGATACCTGAGGCATCAGAATAAGACAGATGCTTTTCAACCCTCTGTAAATTGATCAATAATTTATGAGTCCATCTGTAATAAGGGCTTAGCTCATCTGAGTCTATTTTAGTTGTTATTTGAGTTTTTTGAGTTGTTATTTCAGTTCTGTACTAGTCAGCTCATGTTGAGCTAGTTCAGTCCAATGCTGGTCAGCTCATGTTGAGCTAATTTTATTTTTTTTGAGTCCTATCCAAGCATACTGAAGACTCAAGACAACATCATACAAATAAAGACCAAGTCCAACTTGATTGAAGACATGAAAGTTTAGCCCAAGTCCAACCCAGCTTGAAGATTTGAAGACCCCAGGAGGAAAATCAGAAACCCTGATTCCTTGCAGATGCCCTCCAGATGCCCAGATTTCCTTCCAGATGCCAAAATATATTCATAGACCAAGGCATCCATGATTTTAGAGGTCCATCTGCATCCTATCTCAAAGAAATCAAGCCCAGGCACCAAGCCCAAGCCCCTAAGAAGCAAGATACCAGGGAATATCCTGCTACTTGGCTACCAGGCTACCCCAGCTTCCAGAGGCCCAAACCCATGCACCCGGGCCCCTTTGGGCCGGCCCCTTACTGCTCTTAGAAGCCCAACATGTCCCCTAGGTGTCCTTGGAGTGTTGGCCAAGTGAAGAGAAATTTAGGGATTTTTTCTACCTAATGTTTCCTTATTTTCTAGCTAGGGTTTGAGAGGGAAAAGATTCTCATGTAAAGACTAATGTGCCCTTACTTGGAGCCCAAGGTTAAGGGTCTATTTAAGGGACCCTAGCCTCTTGTATGAAGGGGGGGTTTTTGATGAATGAAAACCTTGAGTTCTTATTGAGTTGTGTGATACCCTGCTGTGTGCATAAAGGGTTTGCGGAGAGTTTTTCTTCCCAGTGCTGCAATCATCTTCCTGCTGCCAACAAGCATCTCAGATCCCTGGACACCCACTCTAAAAGAAGCCTTCCCTTGCTATTTTTTCCTTTGTTTTCTTGTTCCTTTGTGAGTTTTCTAACCCTGACAGGTCGTTTACAGGTCCCCGAGTTCCTACGAATCCAACGACTCCAGCCAAGCCTCAATCGGATCACCGAGCAGAAAGCCGGGTATCCGTGGGTCTTTGGCTCTGTTTTCCAGGCCGCATCCTTTGAGGAACAGAGACACCTTTGCTGCGACTCTTCATAGACGTTGTCAGTACACCCCCTCTACCTTCAGTAGTTTTATTTAGGAGAACTTGCACTAAACCGGGCTTCTCAGCCCCGGCAATCCTTCGTTTCTACTTTTCTAGGTCCTAATTTGCAAGGCTGATCTCCTAAAATAGTTCATATAAAATTCCCTACAACTTATTTTAATCTGAAACTAGGAATTAATCACTAAACCCCACATATAAAATATACAAAAAAATTGCATGCATATTAGTCCCCATCAAACTTGGTCTCTAAATCATTGAACCTCAACATGCCCATTTATTGGTCCAATCATTAGTTAAGTCAGACCCACCATTCCTACTAGACAAAGCCATCATTGAGTCCCTCAACATGCCCATTTATTGGGACTAACCCCATCAGTGCCTAGCAACACTCATGCCTAAGAGGGTGGTTGTGTCTTCCCAATGCAACTAGATCACTGTAACCAGCCGAGAATAATCAACACTAGTAAGACAGCCGCAGACCTATAATGGTGGAAGACCTAAGACATAATATTTATGGGAGCTCAGGTTTAGGTCTTTTTAAATTGATTAGCCAAATCATGACTAACCAATTACATTAAATCAGCACAATCTCATGTCTGACGAATTACATTCAGTCAGTACAATCTCATGTCTGACTAAAATAACTAGCATGGGTGAACTCAAATCAAAAGTGACCCTTTTGAAAACTTAATCAACCAATTGGTCAGATCAGTTTGATCCATGGGAGGGTTCTACCAATATACCCTTTTCGCCAAACTAGTGGTTGAGAAAGAGTTAGCCCATATTAAAAATCATGATCGAAACCTTCCTTAGACACCAATTAATTGATAAAATTCAATTAGGTCAATCTAATGATCTGGGCTCATCATTGAGCCAAATTAGGTCATAACTTATCGATTCATAATCAAATGAATCGATCTGACCAGACATCATCTAAAAATAATTTAAATGTGACTCGACCTAATGTTGTTCAACCCAAACCTCATGCACCTTATTGATTTTCTAGATCAAACCAATTTAAAATTAGGTTCAAGTGCATGACTTTAATGGCTTATGATCATGAATCACATTTAAAATCTAAATCCTGATTTGTTGCATCGCATACAACAACATATGTAATCATAAATCGATCAAAATCTTTTGAAAACCTTTTTCAAAACCAGGTATACATCAAAGTAGGACAACCTTTGCACTATAGGAGGTAAACCCTATATCAGGACAACCTTATGTCACTTTGTGCAATCTTTGATCAATTAAATTTCATATATTAAATTTAATTTCAGATCTAAAAATTATGATTTTAATTTTGAAAATAGTTTCAAAGCAAAACAATTCTATGCTAGAACAATCTCATATTCAACTTAGACTTGATACAATCATAATCTATCTATCTAATCTGAATATATTTCAGATAAGATTCTCATCCATGCATGTTAAAAAAGGAGAATCGTGACACTGATACCACTATTGGATTTCTCCTAGGAACAATATATTGCAATCAATCAAGCATCAAAAGCTTGATGCAGCGAAAGTAGATATAAAAACTATTTTTATATCTAGACATGCAATTTATAAATAAATTCAATTTATTCATCATAAATTTCTAACATACTGAAATATATGAGAAAAATAATAGATCTAAAACTAAAATATTTTATGCATAAATTACTTACATGGATCGCTATCCTGACCTGCTCTGAAAAATGTGCCGATCCACTATTGAAACCGGGATCTACAGGAGTCGTGCAATGCCCAGCCTCTGCTGGTATCCACACAGAGCTCTCATAATCGAGTCGGAAAGAGCACCGGACTACTAGATCCTTACATCCCTCTCCTCTTTCAGCAAATCGCCACTTTAAAAATTGTGCCGATTCGAATCTGGAACAGCTTTTCTCGAACTGGCTATCTTGCAAACTAGGATTTGCAAGAGTAGGACCTTCTTCTCTCTTCTTTTTTGTAGAATATCTCTCTAGATCTCACACAAGAATGGAGAAAACAAATAGAAGGGAGAAAAAGCTTGAGGCTAGGAGAGAGACTCTCTGGTATTGACGCCCAAGTAGAGATAATGCCCAAAAAAATTCATGCCAATAATGATCATCTTTTTGGTCGGCCACCCTTCTCTCCCTTTTATATTTATAGTAAACTATCTCTCCAAATCCTCCATGTTAAAAAAAATAGTATTTAATTTTATCGGTTGAAAATTAAGAGTATAAGAGAAGGACTCTCCTCCTCTTAAAATTCTTTCACACCCAGATGAGATTAGCGCCCACCTTGGTTATCATGCCCCCTTCTTTTGTCGCACAAAATAAATGGGACCCACCCTTGGCATGCGGAAGCATGGGGGACAAGGAGAGAGAGTCCCAATCCAACTAGACTATAGGTCATGGTTCAAATAAACTGATTTTACAATCAAATCGAAGCTAATTTTAAATCTGATCGAACCATTAGAAAAGACTATTGACCCAATTCAATTAGGATCAATTAACTGAGTCTAACCCAAATAAATAAATATAATTTAATTAAATTAAACTAATCCATAATTAATTAATTGTAACATTTACAATTAGGTCCAAATGTACTAAAATTGCCAAATTTAGTAACATTTTGATTTGCTGATTGGTTACTTAAGCTCCTAATGTGTGATCCCTTAGGTCCTATCCTATCTAGTAATGAGACATGTTATAATCTCTATTATACATCATCGAAACTCTTTCAATGGACTGAAATAATTTAGCTTAACCTAATCAGGATCATCGATCCGAGAATGATCCTAATGGGCTCTTACAATCTACCAGTGACACCAAGTAGTATGTAGTGGCAACCCAGCAGAATAGATTAGAACCCTAGGTGTAGTACCATGTGACTCAGTTTCTCTATCAAAAATCTCGATATGATGTTGGTTATGGAAACTCATCAAACCCATCAGTCATATGCTTAACTTAATCAACTCAAGTCCAACTGTGATACTAATAAAAACACTTTTCATTATCACCCTGCTATGGCCATAGACTTTGGACTAGTCTCATTAAGCTTGCATTGGATTATTCCTTACTACTAAAGCTGATAGATCCCTACAAGTGAACACCCTACTCCTACAATAGACTTATTGTAGCCAACGAAACCGCAAGGTCTTGTATGGATAGGAACTATGTGATTGTGCTGTCAAACTACAGCAACCTTATTATGGTAGTCGAGACACTCTAGGTCAAAGAACTATTCACTTGACTATAGCATTAGGAAATTATTGACGAGTGAGTACTCATCCGTATATCTTCATGTACTTGGTCATGCTCAGTACCGTTGATCTCTATCAACTACCTGCACTCTCACTCCAGTGTCACCACACTATAGATCAGAGACTCATCTACCCAAGAAAAGGAAGTTTTTGTGCACCAATTTTAAGGATCAATCACCGTCCATGTGATATCCAACAAACGGGAGCTTTTAGAAGTTAATCTATAAAACACATACCTCAGATTCTCAACTCTTGAGAATATGTGTCATTTCCCATTAACTCCATGGATGATTCATAGACACATCAATATGAATGAAACTAATGCCTTTTATAATAAGAAAGATTAAGTACAAAGTTCATGCCCTAAAAATTAAAATGTGTCAAGCCACACTTAGCTTTCAGCGCATACATCTAATAGTAGCACGGTCATGGAGGTCCCCTTGGTGATGTCTATGGATGAGGCAATGTCTTTGTGGGTAGTGGAGGCACTACAAATTCATTGCAGGAGGTTTGGCACTATGGAGAAGAGGTACCAAGAGTGGTTAAGCCTACTAGTCCTTCTACCACTACTTCACTAGGCCCACACTCGAGCACTCCCTCCCTGTTGGATAATTGAGGAAGATAGTTCAAATCTCCTGGATAGTAGGAAGGCTAAGGTGAAGGGTTATGATTACATAATGAAAATTGATTTCAAAATTTTAAAAATCTTGAAACTTAATCAACGAAGTCCTAGACCCGAGATCCCTTGACTATGACAGTTAATTAGGATAATCATAAGGAATATAGAGAAATACCTACAATGCTATATACTTAAATATTTTCATAGGCACATAAGTGTATGCCCTCCAAAGGTGATTTACATAGGAACCAGATCAAGGAAGCACTCTACTTCTTGCTTGACTAGATTCTCCTTCTAGGAGCCTTTCTTCTTTCAGCAGTCTTTTCTCTCTAGGATCTTTTTCTTTTCAAAGAGCACTTCAAAACCTCTTCAAAGTCTCTCTTATTATCCTATTATTTTTTTCTAATCCTCTTTCAAAGCCCTCATCTTAAAATGATGGACTTGTCTTAAAATAAAAGACTTATCCTAAAAGGAAGGAATAGAGTTGTAAGGACAAACTTTGGATAATCTGATTTGAATTATCGAAGCCTTTAAATATTTAGAGAGTAGATGCTTAAAAATCCTTTCATCAGCCCTTAATATAATATTTAGCATAACAGATAAGACCCTTCAACCAGAAGGACTCTCATGGCTGAAAGGCGTGTTGAAACACCATAAACATAGTGATGGGGACATCAGGAACAAACAAGAATTTCAAGGTTCCATGAAGTTCTCTAAGTCATGTTGGGAAGTCTATAAACTTTTTTTCAATTGAGTAATGTAATAAAGTCTAAGTACTGTAATAAAGTGGGACAAGTGAGTCCAGTTGAGTCTACTTAGTCCCTTTTTTAATCTAAATCGAGTCCAATAATTCCCATCAAGAGGAGAGTCACCAAACCAGGAGATTCACCAGGCCCCCACCCAGAACTAGATTCCATGCACCTGGGCCACTACTTAGGCCTTCCCTAGTGGTGGCGCCCCAAGTCCCCAATGTTTGGGCCCTTTCATGCTGCCAAGCACATCAATTTAGATTCCCCCTTCTAGCAAAAGTCAGATGGCACCCTCCCCAACCCAGCACCCAGTCCAAGGCCCAAGAATGTTGGCACCCCTGATCAGCCCATGCCCCTTGAGTTCATGCACCCCAGCCCACCAAGAGGCACCTAAGACTATGAAGTTGCTGCCCAAGCCCAAGAGAGCTTTTTTGGCTCCCAAGTTTGGTAATCCCAGTCCTATAGGGAACTAATTTTCTTAGCCCTCAAGTTTTATAATCCAAGTATATCTGGGAGTCCAAGGACCTGGGTGAATCTATAAATACCCACCCCCTCCCCCTTGTAATGAATAAGTCTTATGAATAAAAATTTGAGTTTTCTTTATATTTGCCTTTGTTCTTTAAGAACATTGACCTCCGTGAGGGAGTGGGTGTGAGGCCCAGTTATCTTTCAAACCCTAGCACTCTTACAAACCCTAGCCACCCCCTCCTCTCTTCATCTAATCAAACCCTAGCCGCCCCATCTCCAATCATCTTGGCCACCCCTCTCATCTCCCATCAAGGATGCCCCTCTTCTTCTTCTTCTTGGCCGCCCACACCAACCTCCACCAAACCTTAGGCCACCCCACTCCTCCTCTTCCAGGTAGCCATCTTCAGAGTTCTAAGCATCCTCTCCCAGCATCCAGGCCACCAAGTTCATCTCCATGTCGCCCCATAAAGCCAGGCATCTTCATCTCCTACCAGGCCACCGATCAGCCCGGCGATCCTCCCGCTTCTCCTTCTCCTCCAATCTTCCATCTTTTATTTTTTCTATCTTCCTAAGCCCTAACCTTTGATATTTATAGGATCCTTCGAGAGAAATGCACCTTGTATGAGGTCCTCCTTGCCCTCGAAGTCATCTGATAAAAGCTGGTGGATCCACAGAAAAGCCGCTTCGTCATCCAAGTGCTGATCTGAGAGGAGCAATCCCTTCTTCAATAATAAGGAATCATTGCTGGTATTTAAAACCCAATCCCCTTCTTTCTTTATCTAATTTTTTTGAGGTTAAACATGTTCCTAGTAGGATTTCTAATCCTAGGATCCTTTTTCTTCATTTCTTTGATAGTTTCTAGTATATGGGAAGAACTCTAACGTTACATGAAAACCCTAACCTAGTTTGCTTTTTTCGAGAACAAAACCATTAAAACTCAAAAAAATATTGCTCACTTTAATCTATTTTTTCTCTATGTTCATCCCTTTCATGTCACACATCAGTTTAGAGTTTGTCCCCAATCAACTTTTGGTATCAGAGCAAGATTAGGACATGTTCTTGCATCATAGTTTAGAAGCTGAAATCTGCATATGCTTCAAAGCCTAGGGCTGTTTGTCCATCAAAACCTTGCTGTTTTTCTATGAATTTTGCATCATTCGATCTCTGTTAGTCCTCTATTTTTCTGAAATTTTATTTAAATTTTTCAGATCTGAAAACAAATAAAAATAGAAAAAACAAAACCTAACAAAAAAAAGCCTGCTTGCTGAAATCTGCTACTAGTCTAAACCTAGGGTTTGTCTTCCATCAATTTTTTTTTTTGTTTTGCATCAATTTTTGCATCCTCTAATCACATATTTAGTCCTCTATTTTTGTATTTTTCTGTAATTTATTTGATTCGAAAAACATAAAAATTTTGCATGAAACCTAAAGACTAACTTGCTGAAATTTCTGCAACACTAACCTAGGGCTGAAATTAGTTTACATTAAAACCCTCCAACTTAATTTTCTTGTGCTTAATTAAACTGAAACAAATCTTGATTAATCTGCCATCTGCATAAAACACAAAAAAAAAAGAAAAATTATTCTCTGCATTTTTTCTAATTTTTAGTTCCTATTGCATCTTAGGTTCATATGTGTGTACATCATCATGCATAAATCACCTTCTGGGCAATTTTTCTATGTCAGATGAGGGAAGGATGTCATTACCATTCCTTAGCCCAAAACAACCACCCTACATTCAAACCCAAGCCTAATTAAAATCGAGTAGCAACCTAATACAACATAGGGACACCAACAGATCGGATTCGAGTCTTGTGAGAAAACTAGTGCACTTAATCCTCCAATTATTACTGGAAGCTGGTGTAAGGATAAAGGTCTAGTGGCAAATGCCCTAAGCGGACTGGTATCTAAGGCTAAGGTCCAGTGGCAAATGCCCTAAGCGACTGGTGATTTTAATTAGGACCTTGTGATAAGCAGGGAGAGCCTCCCACCACCCCACCTCTTACCTGGCCAGTGGAAGGATTAATTGTTGAGTTGGGTGTAAATTGAGTTGACTTACTCTACTTGGGCTCTAGGTCTAGCAACCCTAGAATGCATAACACTTGTGTGCTTGATTGCATGACCTCAAGATTAGGAGTTTAACCCCACCAATAGTCTCAAACCCAACCTACCCTAACCATGGAGTCCAACTATGAAACCTTCTGAGGACCTTTACGAAACAGTTTACCCAATTGAGCACCTAACTATGTAATAGGTTTGACCAGTTAGATGACTGGTTAGGAACACTAAAGGGAACCCGTAGGACCCATACTAGATCCAAACTGAGTCACCTTTTCCCACACCTCCCAACCCTAGGAGACCCCCATACCATGACCCAATTGGGAACACAATCCTAGGAGACCCCCATACCCTGACCCAACCTAGGAACCCAACCCTAAGAGACCCCCACACCATGACCCAATTTTGGAACCCAATCCTAGGAGACCCCCACACCAGACCCAACATGGGAATCTAACCATAGGAGGCCTAATTATGATTTCATGGACCAAGATGAGAGAGCCATTAGGAACATCAGGTTAGAAGCACCCACCTTTAGTGTCGATCGGATTATAAGGGTTACATTGATTGGGAAAGAGGTATGGACCAGTACTTTGAACATGATGAGATGAGTGAGGAAGAAAAATAGTTTGCTAGACTCAAGCTAGTTCGCCAGGCTAGACTATACTGGGGGGATGTTGAAAAAAAGACTAGACAAAGAAGAGACATATCCATAGTCACCTGGAGAGCCGTAAAGAGCAAGCTTAGAAAAAGATACCTATCCAGATCCTATGAACCCTAATCATATAAACCCTATCCTATGAACCAAGATCCTATGAACCCAGATTCTATGAGTCCAAGAGACCCATAACCCATCAATAGAGCCTATATCCTTGAGCCCAAAGAACCCATAATCCTTAGTCAACCCGAACCCATAGGATTAGTATCCCTAGTTATGAGCCCAATGTTAGTCCACTTCCCCTTAATCGACCTGAATCCATTAGGAATAGTATCCCTAGATATGAGTACAGTGTTAGTCCACTTTCCTTAGTCAACCTGAACCCATTAGGAATAGTACCCCTAGATATGATTCCAGTATTAGTCCACTTACCCTTAGTCAACCCACCCTTGCTACCCTAGTTATTCACAAGGACAACATTGAAGAAGAAGTGTATGAAGCAGGAGCAAACCTAATAGATGATTTGAAGGAGAAGAGGAAACACCTATGGCTGACCTAGAATTAGTGGACCAGATAGATACCCAGATTGAAGCTGTATTGGAAGAACAATTAGAGGAAGAACCCTTATACTGCTACTAGAACTTTACCTAAGGAGATACTAGAGGAAAACCAAATATAGAGTCTAGTCCTAAAATTCAAGAACCCAAGGAATTTATTGAGGACATGATTTCTATCATTCAGTACCCTTAGAATGAATCCCCTCCTGTAGTTCCGAATAAAGATCACTTTCCTAAAGTTACCAACTTATCCTTCCATACAGTAGACCTTTTTTCCTGTAGATCGATGCCCATACCGTAAGGTCCACCCCATTAGTTAGGACTATCCCTGAAACATCTTATTACCTCCTACCCTACCAGGTCATCCCCGAACCCCCATCCTATTTCCTACCCTACTAGACTAACCCTGAATCCACTTCTTATTTCCTACCCTTTTCTGAGGCTTCCGAAGTTTCTAGAACTATTAGATTGCATTTTGTAGAGGTTAGCAATTGCATACATCCTTGAGCATGATAGGTTTCCCACTTACTTTTGGAAACCCTATGGCATTTAGTAGGAGTCCATGCACCATTCTCATCTGTTGCCCAACATGGTAATCAAAGAGGGGGGGGAATTTGGGTTTCTTTAAAAATTTAAAGCAAGTAGTAGTGATGAACTTTAAGTGTTTGTAAAGCAATACAAATGAGCACAATATGAATAAGATGCAATGCTATGTAAAGTAAGCAGTAAATGCAAGGGAAGAAGAATCACACACACAAACACAAAAGATTATAGTGGTTTAGTGCACACAAGCACCTACATCTACTCCCCAAGCAACCTCTTAGGAATTCACTATAATCAACCTAGATTACAGCCAATTATTTTCAAGGCTCACAAGTCAAACCCAAAGGATTTTCTCACTTAGGCCACCAACAACCTTTCCATAAGCAACCTAGGCTTTGGATTCCAATTTACAGCTTGGAAGGGCCTATCACCTAGTTTCAAACACCCTTGAAACTATCACAACAAATAAAGCCAAAAGTACAAGAGTAAAGCACAAGAAAAACTCTCTATAGAGTAGAAAGTAGAGGCTATGAAGCTCTTGTTGATTTGCTTGAGTTGTCTTCTCCTTGGATTCTTTGAAAGACCGCTTTTGGAATGTTGATTTGAAGGCTCAATAGCTAGAGTGGAAGCTTTTCAGATGGAATGTTCTTTCAAGCTCTCTTTTTGACTTTTGAAGTGATATTCTCAAAGATAGGATTTGTCTCTTGTAAGTTAGTTCTTCATGAATGAGTTTGGTGAAAGATAAATACTTTAAAAACTTCCAAAAAATGGTTATGACTGTTGGTGGAGCAAAACTAGCCATTGAGGACTTTTGGAGTCAAAACTGTACTTTAGAAAATATAGCCGTTACTGTTGTCAAAACTCATGAGTTGACACTTGAGTTGCTCATGAGTCGACACTTGGATCTTCATGAGTTGACTCAAGGTATAATCTTTGGAAAAATTGAGTTCTATTATAATTCTATTCTCAGGCTATGAGTCGACCTTTGAGTCGACACTTGAAGCTTGTGAGTTGATACTTAAGTCTTTTGAGTCGACACATGGTGTAGCACTTAAAAAAATTCCTCAAAATGACATAGTTATGTATCTTCTTTTATCTCAGGCCATGAGTCGACCTTGATTTCTGTGAGTCGACACCTGACTTCTTCATGAGTTGACACTTGACTTCTGTGAGTTGATTGAAGGCATGCCAAACAGACTTTTGCATGCTAGTTCTTCTGAAGTGTCGACACTTTATGTTCCATGAGTCGACACTTGGTTGTGCCAATCAAATAGACTTTGTGCCAAGCTTCAAAACTCAAAGTGTTCTTCAATAAAACTTCAACTTCTTCTTCAAAAAGCCCAGATTGACCCATTTTAAGGTTTTCCAAAGTAAGAAGATTTCTAAAAATACTGAAATTCACTTAGCTTAAAATTTAGTGAGTTTGACACTTTTGTATGGAAAATTTGATATGCCTATATTGTGAAACTCACAACTACAATTGAATCATTATTATTAAATACATACTTAACATTTTGTTAGTCAGCCAAGTCCGTAGTCTATTAGGTATTGGTATGAGTCATTTGCCTGCATGTTGGTATAAGTCATTTGCTTGCATGAGATGTTAGTCTAAGTCATTCGACCTGCATGTAGATATCTACATAAGGAATTAATCATAAGATTAATGTGAGCAATATTTTTATAAAATCATGGTTACTTTTTGAAAGAGTCTAAGAGTTTGCTAGGGAGATCATGTAATGATTAGGTTACATACCTTTAGTGCTGGACCCTTCAAAGTAATAAAGAAAGTTGGACCTAATGCTCAAGTTACCACCTAATTAGGCATTAAGTTCAACCTTCAATATCTTAAACTTAGTTGAGTATAGGGAGCTAGCAATGATACCTAGTGAGCCTTTGGACTTGATCCTTTTCTTTATGAGTGAACCCATCCTTGAGTGTCCATAAATCAATTGCCTGGGTAAGGAAAATGATTGAGTGTATCCTGGACGACCAAGATATTAGTACCCGGAACAAAGGCTACCATATCACTTGGTTTGTTGGCAAGGTCAACCAAGATCTGAGGATTCGTAGATTCGAGAGTCCGCGGATCACTCGAGAGGATCCGCAATGCCTAAACCTAGACCCACCAGAGCCGTATTGACCTTTTACTCGACAGGGCCGAGTTCCTCCCATCCCGGGAGAGTTGATGGGGATATTAAGAGTAGACAAGAATTTCAAGGTTCCATGAAGATCTCTAAGTCGTGTTGGGAAGTCTGTAATTTTTTTTCGATTGATTCCTGTAATAAAGTCTAAGACCTATAATAGAGTGAGACAAGTGAGTCCAGTTGAGTGTACTTAGTCCCTTGTTTCAATCCAAATCAAGTCCATGTAATTCTCATCAAGAGGAGAGTCACCAGAGCAGGAGATTCACTAGGCCCCCATCCAGAACTAGATTCCATGCACCTAGGCCCCTACTCAGGCCTTCCCCAGTAGTGTCACCCCAAGTCCCCATCGCTTGGGCCCTTTCATGCCACCCAGCCCATCAAGTTAGGCGCCCCCTTCTAGCCTAAAGTCAGATGGCGCCCTCCCCAGCCCAGCACCCCAGTCCAAGGCCCAAGAATGTTGGCACCCCAGATCAGCCAATGCCCTTGGAGTTCATGCACCCCAGCCCACCAGGAGGCCACCCAAGACTATGAAGTTGCTGTCCAAGCCCAAGAGAACTTTCTTAGCCCTCATGTTTTGTAATCCTAGTCCCACAGGGAACAAGTTTTCTTAGCCCTCAAGTTTTGTAATCCAAGTGTGCCTCGGAGTCCAGGAACCTGGGTAAATCTATAAATACCCATCCCCTCCCCCTTGTAATGAATAATTCTTATGAATGAAAATTTGAGTTTTTTTTATATTTGCCTTTGTTCTTTAAGAACATCGACCTCCATGAGGGAGTGGATATGAGGCCCAGTTATCTTTCAAACCCTAGCACTCTTACAAACCCTAGCCACCCCCTCATCTCTTCATCTAATCAAACCCTAGCCACCCCATCTCCAATCATCTTGGCCACCCCCTCTCATCTCCCATCTAGGATGCCCCTCATCTTCTTCTTCTTGGCCGCCCACACCAACCTCCACCAAAGCCTAGGCCACCCCACTCCACCTCTTCCAGGCAGCCATCTTCAGAGTTCTAAGCATCCTCTCCCAGCATCCAGGCCACCAAGTTCATCTCTAGGTCACCCATTAAGATAGGCATCTTCATCTCCTACCAGGCCACTGATCAACCCCAGCGATCCTCCAACTTCTCCTTCTCCTCTAATCTTCCATCTTATATTTTTCCATCTTCCTAAGCCCTAACCTTTGATGTTTGTAGGATCCCTTGGGAGAAACGCACCTTGGATGAGGTCCTCTTTGCCCTCGAAGTCATCTGATAAAATGTCAGTGGATCCACAGGAAAGCTGCTTTGTCATCCAGGCACCGATCTGATAGGAGCGATCCCTTCTTCAACAACAAGGAATCATTGCCTGGTATTTAAAAGCCAGTCCCCTTCTCTCTTTGTTTGATTTTTTTGAGGTTGAACATATTCCTAATAGGATTTCTTAATCCTAGGATCCTTTTTCTTCATATCTTTGATAGTTTCTAATATGGGTAGAACTCTAATTGTTACATGAAAACCCTAACATAGTCTTGCTTTCTTTCGAAAACAAAACCATTAAAACTCAAAAAAATATTGCTCTCTTAATTTTTTTTTTTTTATGTTCATCCCTTTCATGTCATGCATCAGTTTAGAGTTGTCCCCCATCACATACGGTGTTTCACAAACACTTTGCACCAGGAGTTGCTTATCGCAACTCTTGGAATAATCTGATAATTAAGCCATTAATTAATTGAATAAATACTTGATCAACTATCCTAATAGGGTATAAAATAAGTGATCTTATCTGGAAAAGTTGATTGATAAGTAGGACTCCAGGTCCCTTTTGCATGCACTATAAAACCAAGCGACACACCGCTTCATGCCAAGATAGGATTAGCACCCATTTTGAAATTATTTGACCAGTCAAACTATTCCAAAAAGGGCATGGAAGAGATAGAAAGGAAAATAAGTCTTATCAAAAATTTATGATTCACCTGCAAAAGGACTCTTGGTTCTTCTGCATGTTAATTTTTTGTGCCCCATGTCAATTTGCACCAACAGTCCCAAGCCCTTGGGACTCTTAGTAATTGGTATGGACAAGGCTGTTTAGAGTCCAATTATGCTGCACCACTTAATGTCCTATCTAATTCAAGTCTCACTCAAATTAGTTAGCCCAATTAGCAAGCAATTAAATTCAATCTAATTAGGTTAGGAGTTAGGCTAGCCAACATATGTTAGATGTTAATTAGCTAGCCAATTAGGATCCTATCATCCTAATAAAATTATAATTGACTTCCTTGATCAATTCCTTAACATGTGTGACCTTTTAAGTTCCACATCTAGCCAGCAGTAGGTCTAGGTTCATATTGATTTAGTTTTATTAGAAATCAACTAATCAATTAGATCAAATCGAGCTAAACTTGGTTGCTAATTTGAGCCATTCTTCAAATTGACTCATGAATTCAATCAATTTAATTCATAAAATTCTACAAGACATAATTGACATCTAGCAACATGTCATGTCAACCTAGAAGATGAAAAATTTGATTAAAATTACTAAAATATCCTTAGTGGCAATTTATCATGTAATTCAATCCTTCAATCCTCTTTATCCCGAATAAGCAATGGATATGAAAAATGGTGGGGACACCAGGATCAGACACAGATCACTGGATCCTATATGTTTTACTGATTAGGTTTTTTTTTTAGAACCTTAGTCATGTGTCATAATTTTGTAAGCAAGTAAGATTGAGTCCTATAATAAGTTGAGGTTAGTTGATTTGTCTCAACCCTTAACCCTAGTTAGTATATTGAGTCCTGTATTTCCATATAAGTCCAGTGAGAGTTTATTTTTATACAAGAGAAGAGGATGCTGTTGGGAATCTGGTGCATCGCAGTGGAAGTGTAATTTCAAAATGATGAAATTTGCACCATAATCCTTAGCCACGATCTCCTTATTCAGGATTAAAACATATAATAAACATACAAACTTACATTGTTAGAATTAGGGCACCAACCTATTAACGCTAAATCCAATTTTGATGTAGAATCAAAACTTGGTGTTGAATGCCCCTTTTGATTTCACCAGGCATCCAAATGTCCACCCTCCAATGGTGATCCATAAGATGATTGATCAAGATGCTAGCTTCTTCAAAATTCCTTCACTTGAATTCTTATCCTAGAATTCAAGAGGACTATGGCTTTAAAACTCCACGGTAGGGACTCCTTACTTCCTTTCTTTCTTCTTCCTCTCCCTTTCTTAAGACCTTGTCCTAAGAATAAAACTCTTGTCTTGAAGGAGGAGAAGGATTTAAGACACTAATGTCTTAAAGTAAAAGGAAATAGAAACAGAGTAATTCTTTTCTTTTACTGATCGAGAGATTCTTCCTCTCTTGTTTTGGACTTGAGTTTCAACAGAGAAGAGAACTCTGTAAAAGGGAAACTCTCTGTGTCCTAAACAAGCTAAGGAGGAATCATTTTCCTGGAAAGAAAAGAAAAATAAAACCTCTGTCGTGCATTAGTAAAACACCCGAGACCTCTGTTGTTTAAATAGATTACAGAGAGATGTCTTCTCAAAAGAACATAACTCTCCGTAAACACTATTCCATTTTGTCTCACGCCCCTTCCCTATTTCTCACGCCCCCTTCCCTCCTTCTCACACCCTTCCAGATTAAATCTCATGGCTTTTCCTAAAAGAAAAGTCATGAAATTTCAGAAGAAAGGAATCGCGATGTTTCTGTCTCCGAAGAGATGTTGTTTCGCGCAACCTGGAAGAGTCAGCGCCTTCCTTCTTTCTTAAAATCCCATCAACCTTTGGATTCCCATCCAAGGGGGGACAAGTTGTGCGCTAACTATTAAGAAAGGAGGCCACCCCATCTTAATTCATCGGAGAATTAAGCGGGGTGCGCCAAGAGTCCATGCACCATGGACTCTTCCAAATGGCGCGCCAAGAGTCCATAAGCGCATGGACTCTTGGCATTTGGCATGGAAAAGCAAAGGGGTGGGGGGAGGCTAGCCTAGTTACATGGCTAGCCAATAGGGTTAGCCATAATCCCTATTTTCACATTAGGGTCTAATTAGGTCCAATTACAACCCAAATTGAACCAATCCGGAACCCTAATTCGAATCCGATTCGAATAGAAGCTAGGGTTTGCAACACCTGCTAGAGTGTTATCCTGCAAAGATGATTTAATCACAAATTAAACTCTTGATCAATCCTCTTAAGTGTATGACCCATTGGGTTCCACATCTAGCCAGCAGTGGGTTCGAATACAAGTTGACCTAATTTGATTAGAACTCTTTCTAATCGATTTAGGTCAAACCGGGCTTACCCGATTTTATCAATTAGGACTCTTCCTAATAAGTGATCTTTGAATTTGATCAACCCACAAGACAAGATTGACGTCTAGCAATGTGTCATGTCTACCCGGAAGATATGAAAATTCTGGTGAAATACCAAAATTACCCTTTAGTAGAGAGTTACCGTATAATAAATCTTTCGATCAGCCTGCACCCAAAATATAACTATGGATATGGATATATGTCAAATCCAATATTATATTTATTTCTAGCTCAATCTTATATTGATGATTCAATTATCTTGATATTAGAAACCATCTCTAATATCTTTACTTTGATCAAAAATTCCCTGAATCATCATCCAATTGTTAACTAGCTGGATGCAATCTCCTCTTACCAAGAGTGATCGATTCCTTGTTGACCTACTCATTACCTTCATATACAATTCACCATTCCCAGTATCAATCCTGTACATGACTCAGTGTCATGATTAGGATTGAACCAAAGCATGGGTTCATGTACATAAGGTACTTATGGCAGTCTCAGGTCAAAGGATTACTTGTACCACTCCCACTATGAGAACCTTCTATTGACATGTAGCTAAGACTCCATTAGATGTTCTCAAGTTGGATCATATCAGTGAACTCATTCTCCAATGAGCACCCACATTCCAGTATTAGTGTCATACACAAGTGACTGTGAGAACAGTCACCCTCTCCAGTATACATGGGATGTGCTAATCTTATCGAAAACCCTGATCCCCTACTCAGGGTTCCTTTGACTAGAAATATTTAGATTAAGGTTTTAAGACTTTAGATCTCATTGGTATGATCTCATCATAACCCTAAAATCATAGCCCTAATCTATGGGGTTCATCATATAATATAAATACTGCATATGATGAAAATAATGCCTTTATTAGAAAATTGTCAATTACAATGGTTTGGGAGATACAACATAGATTGGCTTGTAGGGCATATCCCTTTCAGATGCACTACTTGGGAGTTCCGCCAGGTCTCATCCAGGAGCCAGAGGTCTTCACATCAGCCAATTGGATCTTGTATGCCAACCCAGGGTCCAAGATTCCTGCAAGATGCCTAGATGCCCTCCAGATTTTTCAGATGTCCAGATTCCCTCCAGATGCCAGAGTATATTTCCAAGCCAGGTCATAACATGATCTCAAAGACTTACCTGCACCCCAGACCAAGTGAATGCAAGGCCCAAGTCCATGAAGAACCAATATTCTAGTTATATTCCAGTCCAGAACTAAGATACCTGGAATATTCCTACTCCAGGCGTCCCAGGTCACCAGGGCCCAAAGCCCATGCGCCCAAACATCCTTGGCTGCCCCTTGCTGCCCCCATGAAGCCCAACATGTCCAAAGTGTTGACTTGGTCCAAGCTAAGAAGGAGGAATTCAAATGGAAGAAGGAAACCTAATTCTTATTCTATTCAACTAGTATACTCCTAGTTCTAGGTTTATTTTGTAATCATTCTCCCACTTAAATTATGCAAACCTATTCTAACTAGGAGAAGACTTGTGATCCCTTTAGGAGAGAGGGCATAGAGCTCTAAAAATATCCCACCCCTCCTTTTCTTGTAATCAATCATCTCTTATTAATTAAAAACTCTGCTAAATATTTTGAGACGGGTCTTATTTCTTTGGTTTTGTTTTTTGTTCTTGTGTTGGCTGACCTCTATCTTCCTTGCAATCCCTCCATGCCCTAGCGGCAAATCAAACCTCCAAGCATCAGCAATGTCCAAAAGAGAAGCCTTGAAGATGCCCAGATCAAGAGCTCTTCCTCCTTCCTTGCCGCCAGCCCTTTGCCCTAATCCCTTTCCTTCCTTATTTCATCTTGTTATTTTTTCTTTGATTACCTGATTCGTGCCTAACCTTGACATTTTTCAGATCCCCGAGATGTTTCCCCTCCCTAGAGGAGGCTTTCTTTACCTTCAGACTGGATCCAGATTGCCTTCAGATTCAGAAACCAAAGGCTTGTTCTTCCAGGCACCATCCAGAGGCTGAGAGATCTCTTCATCAAAGGAACTACCATCACTACCTGGTAAAAGCCTTCCCCCTCCTTTGTTCTGATGTGATGATAGGTACGCTATCTAAATTGGGAGTTTCTCAACTCTCAGGTCCTGGTTATTTATTATTCTGCATGAGTTTTTTCGAGTATGATAGCTTGTAGCATTACTAGTCATCATGTTGATTCTTTCTTATTTTGGGTTTTTAGCCACTGAATTAATGTCTAAAAAAATACAAAAAAAATAGATTTATTATTTTCATCAGTCCTAGGTTCGTCCCACATCAAAAAATTATCAAATCCTAATATACTTTATTCATTCAAATCTCAAATCACTAATGAAGACTCAACCGATGAAAGATTAGAAATATTTTTCTAATTTCATCCTACTCTGATCAAAGACTTCCTTAGTCATCATTTGATAAGATTATATGGGATAAATACTCCTCTTACTAGGTGTAATCAATTCCTTATTGACCTACTCATAATCTTCATACACAATTCAAGATAGCCATGAATACCATGTATATGACTAAGTCATGAATGTGTATGAACTAAAACATGGATTCATGTATATAAGATTCCATGGTGATCTCAAGTATAAGGATTACTTGCATAACTTTCATGAAGAGAATCATTTTTTGACAAGTAAGACTTTCATAAGATGTTCTCATGATGGATCAATTCAGTAAACTCATACCTGATTAACACCCATATCCTTGTATTAATATCCCTACATAAGTGGTCGTGAGACCAACCACTCTCTCCATCAAGCATATATAAAATGTCCATGTCTTTCTGGAAACATTGATCCCCGACTCAATGATCCTTCAACTAAGATATTCTAGATTAGGGTTTATAAGATCTTGCTCTCACTATTATAAACTTCATCATAATCTTAATTCTATTATCCTAATCAATGGGGTTCATCATAATCTTAAAATAAAAGGTATGAAACATAGCTTATAATGAATCAAAATACTTTTTTATTAATATAATATCATATATGAGTTGGAAAACTTTATAGAAATGCTACTTTACATAAAAAATATGATTGGATTTCATGACACTATTTTTTCAATCTCTTACATGCACTAAAGCCAATCACCCTTGTATTTGATTTCCATGCTATCTAAATGGAGATCAAACTACTGTTAAGTAAGGGCCTTAGTGAATGGGTCTGTTATGATGTTCTTTGTATCTACTCGTTCTATAACCATGTCTTGTCTTTTAATAATTTTACGAACAATATTGAAGCACCTTAGGATGTGCTTGGACTTATGATGAGACCTTCGTTCCTTAGCTTGTGAAATAATTCCAATGTTATCATAATAAAGTAGCACCGGTTGTTGTATCATAGGAACTATACCCAACTCTGAGATAAACTTTTTCATATAGATAGCTTTTTTAGTAGCTTCACTAGCAGTTATGTATTTTGCCTCAGTAATTGAGTCAACTATAGTTTGCTATTTGGTACTTTTCCAACTCACTGCACCTCCATTCAAAGTAAAGACATACCTTGATATGGATTTACTATCATCTGAATCTGATTAAAAACTAGAGTCAGTATAGCCTTCTAGTTTTAAATCTGATCCTCCATATATTAGAAAAACTTCTATTATCTTTTAAAGGTACTTAAAATATTTTTCAGAGCTTTGCAATGATCCTTCCCTAGAATAGCCTAAAATATGCTTGCTATGCTTAAGGCATAAGCAACATCAGGCTTGGTACATAACATGGCATACATGAGTGATCCTACAGCCAAAGCATAAAAAATCTTACTCGTCATTTGTCTCTATTCAAGTGTTTTAGGAGACGTCTTCTTAAAAAGATGCATGCCTTGACTCATGGACAAGTAACCCCTTTTTTCATATTGAATTTTTTCAATACTATGTCAATGTACCTAGATTGGAATAAGTTGAGCATCCTCTTAGATTTATCTTTACAGATCTTTATACCTAGTATATAGGATGCTTCTCCCAAATCCTTCAGGGAAAATCTTTTAGATAGCAAAGCTTTGACCGATTACAACATTGGAATATCATTCCAATGATAAATATATCATCAACATTTAATATTAAGAAGACAATGGCACTCTCACTTGTCTTTCTATACATACATGGTTCATCATCATTTTTGATAAAACCAAATTTCTTAATGTTTCATCAAAGTAGATGTTTCAACTTCTCGATGCTTATTTTAATCCATAAATAGATTTCTTAAGCTTGCATATTTGGTTCGGTCTCTCACTTGAGACAAACCCTTCTGGCTGTGACATATAGAGTTCTTCCTCAAGATACCCATTGAGAAAAGCAGTTTTTATATCCATTTGCTAGATTTCATAATTATAATATGTAGCTATAGAAAGCAAAATCCTAATGAACTTGGGCATAGCTGCTAGTAAAATATTTCATCATAGTCAATCCATGTCTTTGTTTGAATATTTTGCCACTAGCCTAGCCTTATAGATTTCTACTTGGCCATCTACTCCAATCTTCTTTTTGAAGACCCATTCACACTTTATTGGGTTTATTCCCTGAGGTGGATCAACCAAGGTCTAAACTTGGTTGGAATACATAGAGTCCATTTTAGATTTCATGGCATCAAGCCATTTATCAGAGTCTTTACTCTTGACAACTTCTATAAAGGCCAATGAATCGTCATCTTAAATGATGCTAGCTTCATTGTTATTTCCAATAACAAAGCCATATCTAAGAGGTGCATCTTGCACTCTCTCTGATCTATGGAGAGGAGGTGTGTGTTATGGTAATACTTAATAATAGATACTTGTGGTTGAGGAATTTGAGATTGATTATCTATAGGAGTAGGCTATTGGTCTTAAACTTCACTAAGTTCAAATATTCTCCCACTACCTACTTCTTGGATAAATTCCTTCTCTAAGAAAGTGGCATGCCTACTGGTAAAAACCTTTTATTCAGTAGGATGATAAAAGAGTTGTCCAATACCCTCTTAAGGATAATCTATAAACCTATATTTATTAGCCCTAGTACTTAGCTTATGTCCAACATATCTTTTACATAAGTAAGGCTACCCCAAGTCTTAAGATATTTAAGACTCGGCCTTTTGCCTTTCCATAATTCATATAGAGTGCTAGGCATTGATTTTGATGGTATCCTATTTAGTATATAGGTAGCAATCTATAAAGCATAACCCTAGAAGGATACAAGAAGATCGGTAAAGCTCATAATGGACCTTATCATGTCTAACAAGGTATGATTCCTCCTTTCTGCTACACCATTTAATTATGATGTATATGAAGGTATCTATTCTAAGAGAATGCCTTTGTCTTTAAGATCAAGAATTCACTAGATAAGTATTCTCCTCCCTAATCTGATTGAAAGATTTTAATACTTTTTTCAATTTATTTCTCAACCATACTTTGATACTCTTTAAATTTATCAAAGGCTTTAGATTTGTGTTTTATAAGACACATATCCAAACCTAGATAAATCATTAATAAAAGTGATGAAATAAGAGTATCCTTCTCTAGATTGAGTTGACATAGGTCCATATAGATGTATGTAGTTGCCCTAATAACTCAGTTGTCCTATCTCCATGACCTGTGAATGGAGACTTGGTCATTTTACCTATGAGACAAGACTCTCAAGTTCTTGATGATACATAATCATAATGATCAATGAAGTTATTTTTGTATAATTTATTTATACTAGACTCACTAATATGACCTAATCAGCAATGCCAAAGAAAAATGATATTAACATCTTCTCTCTTTCTTTTCTTATTTTCAATAAGTAAAACATTATCATTGAGTAAAAGAACTAAAAGATCATTAATAAATAAACCACTTCCAAAAAAATATTAGAATAAAAATGGAGCATCCACTGCTCTATATTAATTTGAAAATCTTGTTGTAATAACAAGAGTACAAAAATAATATTTCTAATAATATTTACAATATAGAACAGTCTTTCAATTCTAAAATTTTGTCCGAAAGTAATAACAATAGACAAGTGCCCACAACTTTGCTAGAATAGCTTCACCACTCGTACCATAAAGCTCAAAGTCATACTTCTTCAAGCTTTTAATTCTTTGAAGTCGCTACAAGGACTTGCACATATGAGACCCACATGAGATATCCAATACCATGAATCAAAAGCTAAAGTACTTAATGATAAGTTAGTTTGTATCGTGTATAAATTTTTTAATGGTCCACTAGCAACAAGCTTCAGATTAGCAAGATATAACTTGCAGTTCTTCTTCTAGTGTCCCTGCTTGCCACAATAAAAATAGGTTCTATCAATAGAGGGTTTCTTTACCTTTTTCCTTTTTCGGATACTTTTCTTAGGGTTCCATTATCTCTGTGAACCCTTCTACAATATTATTTTTTTCTTCCTATCAATTAGAAGAAGATGAGCCTTATCTTCCTTAAAATGGCTCTCAGTTGTCTTAAGCATGTTAAGTAGCTCAGGTAATGAAATGCTCAGTTTTTTATATGATAGTTCATCACAAATTGAGAGAAGGAATCAGGGAGTGACTGTAAGATTAAGTCTTGATTAAGCTCTCCATCTAAAACAAAACCTGATTGACCTAATTGAGTGATTAAGTCAATTATCTTTAGTACATAAGCTTGAATGAATGAGCCATCACTCATACATGCTCAGAACAATTGCTTCGATATTTTATATCGAGCAGTCCTACTTTGTTCTCCATAAATCTCTTTAAGATTGAGCAGTATGGACTAAGGTTCCATTTCTTCATATTGCCTCTACAATCATTACTTATAGAGGCCAGCAAAATGTACTTGATAGTAAAATTACTATTCTGCCACATTTTATATGTATATTTTCTCATCCATAGCATTATCTTCGATTGGATCTGGATCAGGTAATGGAGACATCAGAGGTCCTAGACTTTGGTAGAGGCATCTCAATCCTTTGTAGTTATCAAATTAGAGTTTAGGATTTGAGTCCAATTGTAATTAGGGTTTAGTTAATTTAAGTAAGTTCATTTAAGTTTTGTGGGTTAGTCCATATAAGTCTTTGTATGGCCCTGAGTCTTGTTCTGGGCCTTTCAATATTTGAGTCCTGTATTTAGGTTTTGATCCATACTATTGGGTTTGAGATCAGTTTTTAGGTTATGTCAAGTCAGTTAAGTCAGCTCAAGTTTTAAGTCATGTAAATTTTGAAGTTAAATTATGTAAGTGTGAGTCTAGTCTATTGATTCCAATCTAGTCTTGTAAAAAGAAGAAGACTCAAATCATTTTGAAGCCTGTCAACATAACACTCTAGTCATCCAGCCAGTTGAGCCATTTAGGAGCATGAAGCCATCAAGGGAGACCTAGAGGACATGTGATCCAGTCCACCAGAGAGGAGAACGGCTGAAGAAGCCCTGAAGCCTGCCCAGCATTGAAGTGGGCCTCCCAGGGCCAAGAGCAACCAAGAAGGCACCAACCCTTATGGTTACCACCCCTTGGTCAGCCACCCTTAGGGTCACCACCCTTTGGCTAACCAAGAGAAGGAGAGGGAGAGAGAGAGGCTCAGTCAAAAGTGGAGAAAACTTAAGGGAGAGTTTGTATAGGTTAAGGTTTATTGTGAGATTACTTGTATACCCTTTCTTAAGCCCCAAGTTTGTAAGCCTATATAATGGCCTTCCCTCCTTATGTAATTAGAGATGAATTGATGAATAAAATTGAGTTTTCTATCTTTGCTGTGTGCCCTTGCTGTGTGCATGCTGTGTGCGAGCTATGTGCGAATTATTTTTTACTTGTTCCTGTGCCCTACCTCCATCCCTAACATCAAAACCCTAGCCACCCTCCTTCCAAGCCTTGGCCGCCCAACCAAAACACTCTTCCCCTTGCTATTTTTGATTTATTTCTTCATCCCTACACCATTTTCTAACCCACATATGGTGATTTGCAGGTCCCATAATTCCCGCAAATCTGAGGATACCTCTGATCAGCCTTCGGATCACCAAGCAAAAAGCTATGAATTTGCAGGGTCAGAAGCTTGCTTTTTCAGGCCACATCTGGGAGCGAGAGTGATCTCTTCATGAATGATCTTCATCAGGTGCTTCAACTAATGCCAGGTACACTACCTTGACTCTCGAATAGTGGTCTTACAGAAGAGTAGCCTTACCAGGGTTTTCTTAACCTTGGCGATTATGTTTTCTCTAACTTTTAGGGTTTATTTCTTCATGCATGACTTCTAAAGATTCCCTGGAATTCTTTACTTTGAATTTTGGCTTGAAATTCAGGATCTAAAACCCTAAATCCTTAGTTAATCATAAAAAAATACTTTGCTTGCATTAATCATCCTGCATCATCAGGAACATCAAGGATGCAGGAGATCTCCTAAGTTAAGATAATTCTCAAGTTCCTTAATCAATCCACATAATTATAACCGTCATCTTATGGCATCTAAAATGACTCTAGTGATAAAGTAGAAGCCATAATATTAATCTACATAAAAATATAGAACAAAGTATAAGCAAACCACTTAATATGATACACAACTAGATAAGGACTTAACAATCTAATTGTATCTCCCACTATTTTATTATGAATACCATAACCCTCACCTATGGTAAGCGAGAACCCTAACAGGGTTTCTTTAATGGGATTGAGATCCTTATTACTTATAAATGCCTTGTGTTAACAACAAACATCTATGAGTTCAAGGTTGGAGATTCCCTTTTCAAATTGTAACCTATGCAACTCTCAACCTGATAGTTGCATCTAAGATACTTACAACCTTGAGTTACACAAAAACTATAATAACTTAGTTTAGTCTGACCCTTCATTTCTATATAGTTATGTTTGAATAATGTTACCTTTATATTATACAACAAAGCAACACCATCAATCATGCTATAAAGTATTAGATGCACTAAGACAAATTTACATCAAACTCTAGAGTAGGTCTTGTGTTACACAACAAATCTACTATAGTTTTGATATGAATTTGGCTTAGCATGAAGGAAGGCATTAAGTAGTATTTTAATCAATCAGCATTTCCAATTCAAGATCTAAATCAATCAAATTCACTAAGTAAGTGGGAGAGAGGTGGGAGAACCCCTGTACTTACCTTAGACACCAAAAATTGGTCAGGTAAGCAACGTACCCAATTAAAAACCATGTTCACCTTACCTTTCCAGAACCACTTTTCTAGACACCAATTGATCAATCAAATTTTAAATGGATTCGCATTGTAATTTTATAATACTATGACTAAATATAATTGTAAAGATGGCTTTCATGGTCTCATGCACATCATAATACTACAAACTATCTAATAGGCATATTACACCATAATATAATATATGCCAAGTATGTTATCATTCTAGGACAACCTTATAATATAGCATATGTCCATTGTTATGTTTGGATAATCTTATTTCAGAATGATGACAGATTATCTAAATTATATCTCTATATCAATTAGGGTTTAAGTGAAACACTTAATCAGTGGCATAACATCAACCACATATGCCACAACTATTATGCTAAATATATAATTCATATTTATTAATTGACTATTAATTGAATGAATCAAGGTGGCTTTGATACCACTGAAGGGTTATGGTTGTACAGTAAAAAATTAAATTTTAAACTTTTTAAAATCTTGAAACCTTAGTCCACCGAACCATAGATCCAAGATCCCTTAAATACGATAATTAATTAGAAAATCATAAGGAATATAGAGGAATACTTGTAATGCTATATCCTTAAATATCTTCACATGCATGCAAGTGTATGCCCTTCAGAGGTGATCTACATAGGAACTGGATCAAGGAAGCACTCCTACTTCTTGCTTGACTAGATTTTCCTTTCGATAGCCTTTCTTCCTTAACAACCTTTCCTCTCTTTTAGAACCTTTTTCTTTCGAAGAGCACTTCAAAATCTCTTTAAATCTCTCTTATTATCCTATGTCTTTTCTAACTCTCTTCCTAAGCCCTTGTCTTAAAATGATGGACTGTTTTAAAATAAAAGAATTGTCCTAATATAGAAGGAAGAGAGTTGTCAGGACAAACTTTAGATAATCTGATTTCAATCACCGAATCCTTTAAATAATTAGAGAGTAGGTGCTGAAAGTATTCTTTCATCAGCCCTTAATATGATATTTAACATATCAGATAAGACTCTTCAAGTAGAAGTAGTCTCATGATTGAAAGGTACGATGAAACATCACAAACATATGATATTTCATAAATTCTTTTCACCAAGAGTTGCTTATTGCAACTCTTTGAAATAATTTGATAATTAAGACTTTAATTAATCAACTAAAGACTTGGTCAACCATCCTAAAAGGTATATAAAATAAGTGATCTTATCTAGAAAATATGATTAATAAGTAGAAGGACTCTGGATCCCTTCTACATGTGCCAAAACTAAGTGACACACCCCTTCACTCCAAGACAGGATTAGCACCTGCTGTACCTTGACGGCTCACCCTCAGCCAGAACCGGTCCATTCTTGCGATCCGATCGGGCCACTCCTTCAAGGCTCCGACTGTTACTCGTTCAGAGGTCTGACCCACGGAGCAGAGGTCCGAACGACTTTCTCCGCTGGGGTCCGACCCGTCCATCTCCTTCAGAGGTCCGATCCATCGGAGCAGAGGCCCGAACGACCCTCTCCTGCTGGGGTCTCGCCCGTCCATCTCCTTCAAAGGTCTGACCCATTGGAGTAGAGGTCCGAACGACCCTCTCCTACTGGGGTCCGGCCCGTCCATCTCCTTCAGAGGTCCGACCTACCGAAGCCGGGACCCGAATGACCCTCTCCTGCTAGGGTCGGCCCGTCCATCTCCTTCAAAGGTTCGACCCATCGGAGAAGAGGTCCGAACGACCCTCTCCTACTGGGGTCCGCCCATCCATCTCTTCAGAGGTCCGACCCATCGAAGCTGGGGTCCGGCCCGACTGTCTCCTGTTGGGGTCCAGCTTATCGCTTTCCTTAGAGGTTTGGCCTTTATCCCACCGACCGGCTTTCCTCGACCGACGTCCGATAAGCATGCCTTAGCATCCAGGGAATTCTAGAAGCACCTTTCTGTTACTACGGGATCATGCCATCCCAATAGCCCTGCTCTACTACTTCCATGATGTCGCCGTATTTGTGCGCCACGTGGCCACTCTCCAGATTCTCCTAGGGGCAAATTGTCTTTCTCAGCCTCTCCCCTAATAGATTTTGGACTGTTCCGCGCCTATATAAGGTATTCGGGGGATCCCGTTTGAAGGTAGAAGGGCTCTTCCCTCTCCATACACTGTTTCTTTCGTTGATTCCTCCATTCTGTTGCCTTCAACTCCCTGCTAACTTAGGCATCGGAGAGTCCCTGCCGGAACACCACCGGTGCCCTTGGGAACTTTGTTACAGGTTCATGCGGGAGAGGAGCACTCCAGCACATCCAGCCGACCCCGATCCAGGAGTTGACGCCGCAACAGATTGGTGCTAGAGGAATGTGCCTGTTCCCTTCTCTAAAAGGAGGAATCCATCACCCCTGCTACAAAATGGCTAAGAAAAGAGCTCCATATGCCACTGCCTGAAGAGGTATCTCCCTTCCAGGTCTGATGAACCTCCCAGGGAGAATGATATTGCTGCCACCGTCGCTACTACCGCTGAACCTATATCACACTGGGGTTGCAGCAGTTTCAGATGTTTGTGAATCGCATCGAAATGCTTACTACTGCAGTTCAGCATTCCAAGAAGCAGCTAACAACTGGCAGCAACTACCAGTTATTTCTTGCACCAATCCTCCAACTGCTGCTGAGGGAAGTCGACGGCGGATGTCCCTCGACACTGTTCTCATGTCGCTGTGGATCCTCGGAGGTCATTGGGCGATCGCACCAAAGGCAAAAGGGCAAGGTCTGCTTCACCATGCTGTGCCGAATCCATCCCGGTCGGTGGTCGGCTTGTTGCCGAACCCCCGAGGGACTATGCCAGAAACATCATACGCATGGAGAGTGCATTGCCAAAATTGCCCTCTGATAGAAGGTCGAAGGGGGCCAAGTATATGACTCCCATCTCCCATTCTCTGACAAGATTCTGGCAGAGACGATTCCCTGCCACTTCAAGATTCCACAGGTGCACCCTATGATGGTACCACCGACCGATGGACCATCTGGGCACATACAATGCCCATATGATGGTACAAGGCACCTCCGATGCCCTCCACTGCATCGCCTTCCCAACCACCCTTATGATGTGGTTCTCCGCCATCTGGCCAGGTATGATCTACTCCTTTCCTCAACTTGAATCACTTTTTCTTTTCCATTTCAAGATCTACAGTCAGACCGCTAGGAATACCAACTACCTCTTCCTTGTGCTGCAAAAGGAGGGAGAGACTCTTCGGGATTTCATGGTCCGTTTCAACTCAGTGGCCATGGAGGTCTCGGACTTGAATAAGGCTATGGCCATGTCAGCCTTCAAGCGAGGGCTCCGCTCATCTAGGCTAACTTTCTCCCTAGACAAGAAACTTCCGACAAGCTACAGCGAACTCCTGGCCAAAGCACAGAAGTACACCCTGGCAGAAGAGCAAGTGGCCGGCCAACGTCAAGCAGACGGAAGGCCAACCCCCAAGAAGCGAAGCAATAAGGCTCCTGAAGTCTGACCTCCGAGTGATAGCCAGCGATCGGTCCAACACTGAAGTCCGAAGCTGAGGGATTTTCCCTGGAGGTTCGAGACTTATGCACCTCTATTCCTGCCAAGAGAGAAGATCCTTATGGAGATCAAGAACGAGACCTTTCTGCAAAGGCCTTGGTCGATGAGGGGCCCTCCTGCCCAAAGAAGAAACAAAGATAAATTTTGTCGGTTCCATAGGGACCACGGGCACAGTACTAAAGAGTGCCTATAGCTGAAAGATGCCATTGAAGACCTCATTCGGAGGGGGTACCTACACAAGTACGTCTGACCCCATCAGGATCGGGCTGAAGAATCAAATACAAGAAACCCTCTGGAGGAGATGGAGCTTCCCAATCAGAGGCCGACCGGCGGGGATGTCGGCCTGTTGCATCGACGGTCTGGAGGAAGTTACGAGGACGGGCTCGATATTGCTAAAAGGTCCAGGGGCTCTAATGCGATCACCTTCTCTGATAAAGATCTTCTAAAGACTCATGGTTTTGAAAATGATCCTATACTCGTGTTGAAAGTGATTGCCAACTATGATGTAAGGAGAATACTTATAGATAATGGAAGCTCAATAGAGGTGTTGCTGTATGATGCTTTTGTGAGAATGAATTTGTCCAGGTCCATGCTGCAGGAATCCCCCATACCGTTGACAGGCTTCGAGGGCAACTCCTCGGAGTAGAAGGGGAGATAGTTCTCCCTTGATGATCGGGACGGAGCCTTTCTAGGAAACCCTCCCTATCAACTTTATAGTCATTCAGACAACCTCGCCTTATAATGCTATCCTGGGCCGACTAGCCCTTAACAATTTAGAGCCATTGTGTCCACTTATCATTTGTTGGCAAAATTTTGACCAGGAGCGGGGTCGGAGTGATGAGGGGAGACCGTCGGATGGCCATGCAGTGTCTGAACATTCTGAACCAACAGTCAGAAGGCCATCCCACTCTGGAGCAACTTGATACGAGGGTTGAGGCGATGGCCTTGGTCATCCAGGAGAAAGGATTCTGTTTGTCCCCCTTCAGGAGGACGATCCCACCAAAGTCCTTCAGATTGGAGGTTCCCTCAACGAAGATATTAAGTCAGAACTGATTGGCTTCCTTAGGAGTAACGCCGATGTCTTTGCTTGGTCGGCATCGGACATGCCCGGAATACCATCGGAGGTCATCACACACCAGCTCAAGGTGGATCCGACCAACCGACCTATCTGACAGAAAAAGAGAGAGATTTGCCACCGAAAGGCAGAAAGCTATCGATGAGAAGTGAAGAAGCTCTATGATGCTGGCTTCATCAGGGAAGTCCACTACCCTGAGTGGCTAGCGAATGTTGTTATGGTGAAGAAGGCCAATGAAAAATGGAGGATCTGTGTAGATTACACCGACCTCAACAAAGCTTGTCTGAAGGATAGCTTTCCAGTGCCCAAGATTGATCTGCTGGTGGATGCCACGGTCGACCACTAGCTTCTTAGCTTTATGGATGCCTTCTCCAGCTACAACCAAATCAAGATGCATCTGGAAGATGAGGAGAAGCGATCGACGTCGGACGAAGCGATCAGCGCCGTCCTCGTGCAAGTCGAAGAGGAAGGACAGGAGAAGCCTATCTATTATATCAACAAAGGCCTCCACAACGCCGAAAAAAGGTACCCCAAGATGAAAAAGTTGATATATTCTTTCGTCACGTCCGCCAAAGGCTCCGACCGTATTTACAGGCATATCTAATTATGGTGATGACCAGCCAACCTCCAAGGAAATCCTTCGGAGCCTAGACACATCTGGTCAGCTCGCTAAGTGGGCTGTCAAGCTAGGCGAATTCAACATCTCTTTCCAGCCACGATCCGCCTTGAAGGCCCAGGTAAATACTAACTTCATTGCATAGTGTACATGGAGACAGGAGACACCTCCTCAAATGACCGAAGTACACCTGAAGTGATGCCATCTACGAAGCCGAACCAGCCTGGCCCTTGGTGGGGACACCGGAGGTACTAGAATAAGACAGAGGCTTTTCAACCCTCTGTGAATTGATCAATAATTTATGAGTTCATCTGTAATAAGGGCTTAGCACATCTGAGTCCTTTTTTAGTCGTTGTTTGAGTCTTTTGAGTTGTTATTTCAGTTCTGTACTAGTCAGCTTATTTTGAGCTACTTCAGTCCAATGTTAGTCAGCTCATGTTGAGCTAATTTTTTTTTTTTGAGTCTATCCAAGAATACTGAAGACTCAAGACCACATCATACAAGTAAAGACCAAGTCCAACCAGATTGAAGACATGGAAGTTTAGCCCAAGTCCAACCCAGCTTGAAGATTTGAAGACCCCAGGAGGAAAATTTAAAAAACCTGATTTCTTGCAGATGCCCTCCAGATGCCCAGATTCCCTTCCAGATGCCAAAGTATATTCATAGATAAGGGCATCCATGATTCCAGAGGTCCATCTGCATCCTAGCCCAAAGAAATCAAGCCCAGGTGCCAAGCCCAAGCCCCTAAGAAGCAAGATACCAGGGAATATTCCTGCTACCTGGCTACCAGGCCACCCCAGCTTCCAGAGGCCCAAACCCATGCACCGAGCCCCTTTGGGCCACCCTTTTTCTGCTCCTAGAACCCCAACATGCCCCCTTAGGCATCCTTGGAGTGTTGGCCAAGTCAAGAGAACTTTTAGGGATTTTTTTTACCTAATGTTTCCTTATTTTCTAGCTAGGGTTTGAGAGGGAAATGATTCTTATGTAAAGACTTATGTGCCCTTACTTGGAGCCAAGGTTAAGGGTCTAATTAAGGGACCCTAGCCTCTTATACGAAACCTAATTTTTGATATGAATTAAAACCTTGAGTTCTTCTATTGAGTTGTGTGATACCCTACTGTGTGCATAAAGGGGTTTGTAAGAGTTTTTCTTCCCAGTGCTGCAATCATCTTCCTGCAGCCAACAAGCCTCTCAGATCCCTGGACGCCCACTCCAAAAGAAGCCTTTCCTTGCTGTTTTCCCTTCATTTCTTGTTCCTTTGTGAGTTTCTAACCCCTGACAGGTTGTTTGCAGGTCCCCGAGTTCCTACGAATCAAACGACTCCAGCCAAGCCTCAATCGGATCACCGAGCAGAAAGCCGGGTATCCGCGGGTCTTTGGCTCGGTTTTCCAGGCCGTATCCATCGAGGAAAGAGAGACCCCTTTGCTTTGATCTTCACTGACATTGTCAGGTACACCCCCCTCTACCTCCAGTAGTTTTATTGTAGGAGAACTTGCCCTAACCGAGGCTTCTCAGCCTCGGCGATCCTTTTTTCTACTTTTCTAGGTCCTAATCTGCATGCTGATCTTCTAAATTTATATAAAATTCCCTACAACTTATTTTAATCTAAAATTTAGGAATTAATCACTTAACCCTACATATAAACATACAAAAAGAATTTCATGCATATTAGTTCCCCCATCATAAGGTATCAGAGCATAGATTAGGGCTTATTTTCTACATTTTTTTGTCCGTATATACTCTGTTATTTTAATTTTTCTCCCTGATAAAAACTCCAAAGATTCTAAAATATATTTTCTGGATTCATAATAATCCATAGTAATTTTGAGAATTTTTTCAGATTTTATTATGTCTTGTGAAATTTCTGCAAGCCAAAATATAGCCTACAAAATTTGCTCTATTTTTTCACCAAGACAAGTTTGAAAGTTTTAGGATTTTGTTTAGCATCTTTTGCATATCTTTTAATTTTAGTATATTTTCAGCATATTAGGCCATGATTTGCAAGTCTTCTTCTATTTAAAAATACCAAAAAAAAAATTACATGTTCTCCAAAAATACCAAAAACATCTAAACCCTAATTTGCATCCTCATCTGTCTGCCATCATTGCATAATTTACTTTTAAGGGCACTCTTGCTATATCAGATGGGGGGAGGATTTGATCACCTCTCCTTAGCCTAAAACTACATCCCTTGCATTCGGTTCCAAGCCTTAACCTAAAATTAACTAGACTTAATTTGTCCTAGTGGGCTAGGGACACCTACTGGTCGGGTCCGGGCTAGTGTTAGATCACTGTGTCAAGTTAACCTGTGTGTGCCTTGTGCTCAGTGCCTAGATTGGTGGTTCAGGGATTCAATCCCAAAGGGCTTGTGCGCTAGTCCACCTACCTGGCCAATCTCTGATTGGTGTCTAGGATTGGCAATCAGGGACCTAACACTCCCCTTACACCTGCCTGGCTGAGTACAGGGTTACTATAGGCTAGTTTGCCACCCTGATTGAGCATCTAGTTTCAACTCTAGGTCTAGTCAGCTGTAGTCGGTCTGATCAAGTCTTGCATGAGCACTAGATCAGGGGTTTCATATCACCACCTCCTTCACAAATGTCTGAACCCATGGAAATTTGCAAGCCCAAATAAAAGCACTCACTGAGCATCTAACCCAATCCATGGCCCAATTGACTACCCAGTTAACTCAGTCTAGTACCCAAACCAACAATAGAATTGACCATCTTGTCGATAGGTTTGCCAGTTAGAAGGCCATGTAGGGACCATAGAAAGAACCCATAGGTCACAGTCTGATCCAGATCTGAGTCCCCTCATCCTGACCCGTACTACAATCCTCAACTAGGAGGACCCCAAACCCTAATCCATACCGAGAGGTTGAACCTAGGAGAGCCCCTCAGCCTGACCCATACAATAATACTGAACCTAGAAGAACCCCTTACCATGACCCTTATTATGATACTGAACCTAGAAGAACCCCTTACCATGACCCTTATTATGATACTGAACCCAGGAAAACCCAATACTCTGACCCATATAGGGAGTCCAATCCTAGGAGAACCCAATACTCTGACCCATATAGGGAGTCCAATCCTAGGAGAACCCAATACTCTGACCCATATAAGGAGCCCAACCCTAGGAGAACCCAATATTCTGACCCATATAGGGAGTCCAACCCTAGGAGAACCCAATATCCTGACCCATATAGAGAGCCCAACCTTAGGAGGACCCCATACCATGATCCATCCTTAGAACCTGACCATGGAGCTGACCCAAAATCCTATGACCCCAGATCCTCTAATCCCATGACCCATAGATCTGCACCCGTGTCCTATGAGCCCAGAGAACCCATAACCCCTAGGTATCAATCTAGTACTAGTCAAGTTTTCCTTAGTCAACTTAAACCCCATAGGATTAGTACCCCTAAATATGAGCCCAGTAGTGAGCCACTACCCCTTAGGCAACCTGAACCTACTAGGATTAGTGTTCATAATCAGAAACCAAGACCTAGCCAGTTTTTCCCTAGCCGACCTTCTCCAACCATTCCTGAGATTGACAAGGCTTACATTAATGCGGAAGTGTATGAAGCTGATGCGAGCCTAGTGGATGAGTATGAAGGAGAAGAGGAGACACTTTAGTAGACCTAGAATTAGCTGACCCAGTAGATACCCAGGTAGAAACCAACCCAGAGCTAGTTGACCTTGACCACATCCAACCTAAAGCTATAGTGGAAGAACAATTAGAGGAAGAGAACTCTGATACTAGGATTTTACCTGAGGAAACACTAGAAAAGGATCTAATTGTAGAGCCTATTCCTAAATTCCATGAACAAGAAGACTTTATTGAGGATTTGGCTTACTTAACCCATTGCCCTTAGGATGAATCCCTTCCTACCATTCCTATTGAAGATCTCTTCCCAGAAATTGTTGACCCATCCTTCCATAGCGTGGACCTTTCTTGCCCATAGATATATCGCAACCCGTAAGTTTAACCTCATTAGTTTAGGATTAGTCCCTGATGCCCCTTCTTTTATCTTACTTTATCCAACTAACCTTGAACCTTTTTCCCTACCCTACCAGACTAATTTTGAATCCACTTCCTATTTTCCGCCCTTTCCAGACACCTCCAGCATTTCTACGATCATTAGATTGCATTTAGTTGAGATTAGCATACTGCATGCAGTATTTATGCATGTTAGGTTTGCATTATACTTTTGGCATACCTTTGGCATTTGCTTGGAGTCCATTGTAAATACTCTTGTGCACACAACACTAGGGTCAGACCTAGAAAGTCTATAGTCTCTTAGGTTTAGGCCTATAAAAGTCTAATAAATTTCCTTCGATAGGAATGCAAAGTCGAGTCTATTAGGTGTTAGTTTGAGTCCTTTACATCATTTTGTTAGGAGTCTGCATGTGCCCAGCATGTTCACCACCTATACTAATTTTAAACAAACTGGCTAATTCCCGAAGATGGATCAAAGAATTTGATGTAGTGGATTCTATCTTGGTTAGGCTTAGGCCTAAAAGAAGCTTCATGCTCGCAGAGCCGGACCTTTTAAAGTGATAGAGAAGGTTGGATCAAATGCCTAGGTGTTAGACTTGCCTTCGGATTTGGGCATTAGTTCTACCTTCAATATTACAGACCTGGTTGAGTATAGGGAAACCTGCAGCGATACCTAGTGAGGCCTTTGGACCTCTTCCTTTTCATTGTGAGTGATCCTAACCCAGAGTGTCCACTAACAAATTGGCCTGAGAGAGGAGAACGGATCGAGCGTATCCTGGATGATCAAGCCATCACAACCCGGGGCAGTGACTATCAACGCTTCCTGGTCCGATGGCAAGGCCAGCCAGAGTCGGACAATTCGTAGATTTCTCGAGAGGACTTGCAACGCCTCAACCCAGATCTTCTCGAGAGATATGTGAGCCAGTCTGATCTTCACTCGACAGGGTCGAGTTCCTACCACCCGAGAAATTAGTGGGGACACCGGAGGTACCAGAATAAGACAGAGGCTTTTAAACCCTCTGTGAATTGATTAATAATTATGAGTCCATCTGTAATAAGGGCTTAGCCCATCTGAGTCCTTTTTTAGTTTGTATGACTTTTGAGTTGTTATTTCAGTTCTATACTAGTCAGCTTATTTTGAGCTAGTTCAGTCCAATGCTAGTCAGCTCATGTTGAGCTAATTTTTTTTTTTTTAGTCCTATCCAAGCATACTGAAGACTCAAGACCACATCATACAAGTAAAGACCAAGTCCAACCAGATTGAAGACATGGAAGTTTAGCCCAAGTCTAACCCAGCTTGAAGATTTGAAGACCCCAGGAGGGAAATTCAAAAAACCCTGATTTCTTGCAAATGCCCTCTAGATGCCCAGATTCCCTTCCAGATGCCAAAGTATATTCATAGATAAGGGCATCCATGATTCCAGAGGTCCATCTGCATCCTAGCCCAAAGAAATCAAGCCCAGGTGCCAAGCCCAAGCCCCTAAGAAGCAAAATACCAGGGAATATTCCTGCTACCTGGCTACCAGGCCACCCCAGCTTCAAGAGGCCTAAGCCCATGCACCGAGCCCCTTTGGGCTGGCCTTCTGCTGCTCCTAGAAGCCCAACACACCCCCCTAGGCATCCTAGGAGTGTTGGCCAAGTCAAGAGAATTTTTAGGGATTTTTTATACCTAATGTTTCCTTATTTTCTAGCTAGGGTTTGAGAGGGAAAAGGATTCTTATGTAAAGACTTATGTGCCCTTACTGGAGCCCAAGGTTAAGGGTCTATTTAAGGATCCTAGCCTCTTGTATGAAACCTAATTTTTGATATGAATTAAAACCTTGAGTTCTTCTATTGAGTTGTGTGATACCCTGCTGTGTGCATAAAGGGGTTTGTAAGAGTTTTTCTTCCCAGTGCTGCAATCATCTTCCTGCTGCCAACAAGCCTCTTAGATCCCTGGATGCCCAATCCACAAGAAGCCTTTCCTTGCTATTTTCCCTTCATTTTCTTGTTCCTTTGTGAGTTTTCTAACCCTGACATGTTGTTTGCAGGTCCCCGAGTTCCTACGAATCCAACGACTCCAGCCAAGCCTCAATCGGATCACCGAGCAGAAAGCCGGGTATCCACGGGTCTTTGGCTCGGTTTCCAGGCTGCATTCATCGAGGAACGAGAGACCCTTTTGCTGCGATCTTCACAGATGTTGTCAGGTACACCCCCTCTACCTCCAGTAGTTTTATTGTAGGAGAACTTGCCCTAACCGAGGCTTCTCAGCCCCGGCGATCCTTCTTTTCTACTTTTCTAGGTCCTAATCTGCATGCTGATCTTCTAAAATTCTTATAAAATTCCCTACAACTTATTTTAATCTAAAATTCGGGAATTAATCACTCAACCCCACATATAAAATATACAAAAAGAATTTCATGCATATTAGTTCCCCCATCACCCTCCATGTGGACAGAGCATCCAACTTGCGGGCTGCAGGGTCGGACTGATCCTGGCCGATCCGGATGGAGAGAACTTGGAGTATGCATTGCATTTTTTATTTCAGGTGCCAAACAATCAGGCGGAGTACGAAGCCCTCCTCGCGAGGCTACGAATCGCCAATGAACTGGGCGTCAGCCGACTCAGAGTCTTCTCCGACTCCCAACTGGTGATTAATCAAGTAAAGGGAGAATTTGTAGCGAGGGATCTGACCTTGGCAAATACTTAAACAAGGTACAAAACCATATCTCTCGGCTCAAATTTTTGAAATCCTCCACATACCTCATTTGCAGAACTCTCGAGAGGACGCTCTGTCAAGATTGGCTACGGCTACCATCAGCACTTCCGACCGAACTTTTGTGGAGCATTTGCAGCACCCAAGTATTGCGGAAGAGCCGACCGAGGTCCACCAGGTGGAACAAGAAACTTCTTTGATGGATCCGATCCTTGCTTTCCTAACTAAGGGAACTCTTCCGAAAGATTCGACGGAGGCCAAGCAAGTGCGCTCGATGGCCTCTAAGTACGTCATCCTTGACAGCATCCTGTATAAGCGATCATTTTCATAGCCGCTGTTGAAATGCTTGGGGCCGACAGACGCCGACTATGCACTCAGAGAAGTCCATGAAGGCATTTGTGGCGACCACCTCGGAGGAAGATCCTTAGCTTACAAGATCATCCGAAAGGGGTACTACTGGCCTATCATTCAGAAGGACGCATGAGACTTCGTTCGAAGGTGCGACTTGTGTCAAAAGTACTCCATTATTCAAAGGAGGCCTGCCAGTGAGCTGACTCCGATCACTGCCCCATGGTCGTTCGCATAGTGGGGGATTGATATCTTGGGACCCTTTTCCCCGGCATCCGAGCAATGGAAATTTTTGCTTGTGGCCATCGACTACTTCACCAAGTGGGTGGAGGCCGAACCACTAGAACAGATAACAGAGGTCAAGGTGGAGAACTTTGTCCAGAATAACATCATCTTTCCGTTCGGCATTTCCCGAATGATTATTACTAACAATGGAAGACAGCTTGAAAACTCTAAGTTTCAAGATTTTTGTCAACAATATCATATCTCTCACCGACTCATATCGGTTGGCCAAACTCACTATAATGGAGAGGCTGAAGTCACCAATCGGACAATCTTGCATGGGCTGAAGACCCGATTGAATGAGGCTAAGGGGCTTTGGGTGGAGGAACTCCACTCAGTATTATGGACATATCGGACAACTGCTAGAACGTCAACCGGCAAAACCCCATTCAACCTCACTTATGGAAGCAAAGCCTTCATCCTGTTAAGACCTCTCCTCAATCTCTGTGAATTGACTACTACACTGAACTGGCCAACTCCAAACAGCGAAGGGCTGACCTGGACTTGCTCGAAGAAACTAGACTTCAGACAAGCATGAAGATGGTGGTCCATTGCCAGAAGATAGCGAAATATTACAACTCGCGAGTCAAGGTGCGAGCTTTTCGAGTTGGAGACCTGGTCTTACGAAGGATGGAGATTTCGAGGCCGACCGAGCAAGGCAAGCTTTCCTAAATTGGGAAGGACCTTATCGAGTCGTTGAAGTGGTTCAAGCCGACACCTACCGACTTGAATATTTGGACGGACGACGGATGGCGCGTCCGCGGAATTTAGACAATCTCCACAAGTATTATCATAAAGTCCACAATTCTTCTACGAAGCACTCCCAAAAGTCTGACTCTGGTCGGTAGAGGCTAGGGTAGCCCACTTTCGAAAGTCTGACTCCAGCGGCAGAGGCTCTAGGATAGCCCACTTCCGAAAGTCTGACTCCGGTCGGCAGAAGCTCTAGGGTAGCCCACTTTCAAAAGTCCGACTTCGGTTAGCAAAGGCTCTAGGGCAGCCCACTCTGAAAGAAAGTCTGACTCGCGGCAGAGGCTCTAAGGCAGCCCACTTCCAAAAGTCTGACTCCGATTAGTAGAGGCTCTAGGGTAGCCCACTTCCGAAAGTCCGACTCCGGTCGGCAGAGGCTCTAGGGCAGCCCACTTCCGAAAGTCCACTCCGGTCGGTAGAGGCTCTGGGACAGCCCACTTTCGAAAGTCTGAATTCGGTCGGCAAAGGCTCTAGGGCAGCCCACTTCTGATGTCCAACTCCGATTGACAGAGGCTCTAGGGCAGCCAACTTCTGAAAGTCTGACTCCGGTCGGTAGAGGCTCTAGGGTAGCCCACTTCCGAAAGTCTGACTCTGGTGGGCTAAGGCTCTAGGGTAGCCCACTTTTGAAAGTCAGACTCCGGTTGGCGGAGGCTCTATGGTAGCCGAATTCTGAAAGTCCGACTTCGATTGGCAGAGGCTCCAGAGTAGCCCACCTCCGAAAGTCTGACTCCGGTCGACAGAGGCTCTAAGGTAGCCCAGTCCGGACAAGCCGATGGACCAACATTTAAGTTAAAATTCCTAAGCTCGTTGCTCCGCCCTTCGCTACAGTATGACTACTACCTCAATTGCTTCTAGGTCCGGACAAGCCGACGGACCAACACTTAGGTTAAATTCCTAAGCTCGTTGCTCCGGCCTGAGCTATAGTCCGATCGCTTGCCTCAACTATCCCTGGGTCCGGACAAGGCGACGGACCAACACTTAGGCTAAAATTTCTAAGCTCGTTGCTCCAGCCTAAGCTACAGCCCGACCGCTGCCTTAATTGCTTCTTGGTCCGGACAAGCCGACGGACCAACACATAGGTTTAAATTCCTAAGCTCGTTGCTCCGGCCTGAACTACAGTCTGACCGTTGCCTCAATTGCCTCTGGGTCCGGACAAGCCGACTGACCAACACTTAGGTTAAAATTCCTAAGCTCGTTGCTTCGTCCTGAGCTACAGTCCGACTGCTGCCTCAACTGCTTCTGGGTCCGAACAAGCCGATGAACCAACACTTAGGTTAAAATTCCTAAGCTCGTTGCTCCGGCCTAAGTATAGTCGACCGACCACTGCCTCAAATGCTTCTAGGTCCGGACAAGCCGACGGACCAACACTTAGGTTAAAATTCCTAAGCTCGTTGCTCTAGCCTGAGCTACAGTCCAACCACTGCCTCAACTGCTTCTGGGTCCAGACAAGCTGACGGACCAACACTTAGGTTAAAATTCTTAATCTCGTTGCTCTGGCCTGAGCTACAGTTTGACCGCTACCTCAACTATCCCTGGGTCTGGGCAAGCCGACGGACCAACACTTAGGCTAAAATTTCTATGCTCGTTGCTCTGGCCTGAGCTACAGTCTGACCGCTGCCTCAAATGCTTCTAGGTCCGGACAAGCCAATGGACCAATACTTAGAGCAAAAATCGTAAGGGAATCTAGTTCGGCCTAAGCCACTACTCGATGCTTACCTTGGAGGTCTGACTGTCGCTCAGATTAGCCGACTAGTCCTCACATAGTGAAATTTCAAAGAAATATGAGTCCGGTCTCTCTAGTCAGTCGGCAACAAAGACATGAAATAAGACATGAAAATAAGACATCATGAAAAAGGTTCTTCATTTGTTCCAAAAAGGTTTTTACAAAATTGAAGGTCAGACCTTTACAAACGACTAGGTCTGACCCTCAGGAGGTACACTGACAATAGCCGCTTTGGCCCCCTCAGCCCCTTCGACTACCTTTGCTTCGGCTCCAACTTGGGCATCTAGTCCAGCCACTTCTACGATGGCCTCCACTGGAGCATCGACCGGTCAGGCAGTCAGATCTGCCGCCTCCAAGTCATCCTCTTCCGTCGGCTTCAGCGGCTGAAGAAAATGATAGATTAAGGTCTGGGAAGGCTGCACTAACCTTCCCCAAACATTCATCGTACCCATAGTTGAAGGCAACTATCCCGGCTTCGTTCATCTCTTCGGTGAAGTCCTCGGAGCTCTTATAGTTGGCAAAGGCCTTTTCAGTGACCATCTTCAGTAACTCTTGGGCCGTCTTCAATAGACCCTTGTACCTCTCCACCACCGCATGGTGGCCTTGTGAGCGGGTCTCATATTCGACCAAGCGCCCCTCCTCGATGGCCAGCCGGTTAGTCAAAGCCTTGATCTTCTTTCTTATTCTTTAATCTAGCCTCCCGGCCAGCTTCCCAGGATAGCAAGACTTCAAGCTGCTTCTTCTGGGCCTCCGACTCGGCCTGCAGGGTGGACACCTCTTCTGCTATGACCCTTAAGCCGAGTACCTCCTCTCTGGAGTCCGGCAATGCCACCCAAGCCTTGTCCCTCACCACCTCTATCGCTTCGGCCCTCTTGGTCAAGTGCTCTTTCAGATAGAGTAGCTCGCCCAAGCCACCGTCCATCAGCAGGGTATCTTTGACAAGTTGCCGATAGACACACACAGTTAGAAAGTTGCAACCGGTGAATTCGGAGTGAATAAATGAAATGTGACACTTACCCCTAGAAGATGGTGGAGGGAACTCCTAGAGGCCTCATTCCCCGATCGCCCGTCATCATCGGGGGCGGCCCTCTGAAGTAGCTCTTTGGCCTTCTCAGCATCGCACCACTTCTGACGCTCCTCCTCGTCGCCGGGACGTCGGCCCCGCTCATCAACGGCCTACGGCCACTCCTCTTCATGACTTCCCCTGACTATCAGGGAATCCACTTCGGTCGGCTCCAACGGCAGAGATGGAGGAGCTGCATCTACCTTAGTCAACGTTGGAAGCCTCTCCTCCGCCCAGGCGACCGACTGCCCGACCAAGAAGGGTCGCTCGGATGCCATCACCCTTCGGCGATCAGTAAGAGGCATGTCATCCTCCGACTCGACCGACACCATCATGGCAGATGATTCTACCATCTGTTGTTTCTTAGACCTCTCAAGTGCTGCTCTGCTGCTCGCTTCTTCGGCTCCCGCAGGGTTGGATTCGCAAGGCGGACAGCCCTCCACTGTGCAAATCGCACCAAAAGGGTTACCCGATCCGGCTTTATCTTGTCACCTGTCAACTAACAAAGTTGAAGTAAGGTATAGTTGCAAGGGCGACGAAGAATAAAGTAATGGGCTTCTCTCTCTATGGCTCTCGTCCTGTCCATGTCAGGCGCCGGCTGAGTCTAGCCTGATGAGACTCCCCTCGTGGAGCATGAAGCCGATGAACTTCGGGTCTTCATCATCCAGTTTATGGAATTCGGCCTCATCGGCCCTCGAGACCTTCCTCCCATTTAAAGTGTTTGTCTCGGCTCCCTCCATGCCATCTCGAAGCCCCACGGCTCTAAACTATCTACAAAAAAGTTTCGGGACTTCCATACATGAATGGCGGATGGAAGGCCCCTAGTATCTTTCGGCCAGGACATGGACTGAACATCCACCACTCTTGACTTCGGAAGTCTTCCTTCACAAGAAGAAACTTGAAAACAAGGACACCCTCGGCTCGATATCAGCCTCCCGACATAGAACCACGAAGCCATAAAGAACACGAATGATATCAGGGTCAGTTGGGAAGGAATAATTCTATACGTGTTGAAGACCTGGATAAAGAAACTATGGATCGGGAAAACGAAGGCCGGCCTTCAGGTGGTCTTCATACAGAGGGAGAGCTCTTAGGTTTAAAGGTCCGTTCACTCTACCCTCATGACTGGGCATGGTCAGATGAAGGGTGGAGGGAATGCTATACACAGTCCTATGATTTTTGACTAGTGCGGGCACCAGAAACAGAAGAAGACTTTAGGGTTCCATCTGGATCTCTGAATGACCTTGCCCAAAGATTAGGGTTTGTAATAAGGGTTGACCTGGTCAACCAGATTATTTTATTTCTTCGAGTCTGCATTTCATTTTGTTGAGTCATGTTGACTTAGTCTAAGTCCAAGTCAAGTCCTAGTTGGCGCCATTCCCTAGGGCATCATTTTTTCTTCCAAGGCCAAATGCAAGTGGACGCCACACTCCCAGGACCAGTTAGTGCCACATTTCATCCTAGTGTCCCTGGTCCCCATGCCCAGAGAGCAAGAAAATTTTCTTAGGAGAAGTCAAGGAAGGCGCCCACAAGCTGCCAAAAGTAACCAAGCTAAAGGAGCAGGAGATTTTTCTTGGAGAGGACTTCGAGGTAGGCGCCCACACCTGCCTAAAGTACCTAGCTATGAATGGAAGGAGCCTAGTCTTGGAGAGAAAGACTAGGAGATGAGTATTTTCTTTCAAGAAAGAGCAAGTCATGGAAGGAAAACCCATGACTTAAGGAGAAGAACTAGGAGGTGCCCCACATACCTGCCATATGAAGCCATCACCTTGCATTTGAGGCCGCCCCCTCCAAGGAAAGAAGCCTGGTCAGTCAAGGGAAAGTTTTTCATGCTTAGGATGAATGTTTAGTCCCACATGGGAAGTAGTGTAATTTTGTTTCTCTTGCAAGGTCTATATATTGGACCCTTATGTAATTTTTGGGGGAATGAGTAAATGAAATCTTTCTTGTGTTGAGCAACCTTTGTGCTCTTCTTCCGCACTTCTTTGAGTGTTGAGCTCCGTGAGGGAGTAAATCCGGGGTTCCATTAGATCCTTGAGGAGGTGAGAGATCTCCAAAGTTACCAAAACCCTGCCCCGCTTTCATCCCTGGCTGCCAACCCTAATTTCCTTTCATCATCCTAGCCGCCAAACCCAAATTCCTAAACCCTATTCCACTTCATTCAAGGCCGCCATCTCCTTCTCCAAGCCACCACCCACTATATCAAGCCCTAAGTCCTTTTCATCTGCAAGCCGCCGCCCTTCCAGTCAAACCCTAAATCCACTCCATCTTCCATCGCCACCTCCATACTCTTCGCTCATCTTCAAAGTTCGAGCAGTCCGGAGCTATCCCAGGTCAAGGTCTCTTCCTTGAGTTTCTTACATCCTTATCTTGTTCTTCATCCTTTCCAGATCCAGAGTATGAGAAGAAGGCCTACCTTGCCATAGGACTACAATCCGAGGATCCATTGATACCCCGTCTCCAAGGATCCTACAATATGCTCGAGGTGTCCTTCAATTGAAGCAAAGGAGATATCATAGTCAGGTATAAAACCTTCCTCTCTCTTCGTCTGTTTCTTGAATGAGGAGTAAACCCTAGGTCTGGGGGTTTCTCAATCCCCAGCGATCTTACTTCTTTATTACTCTGATAATCTACTCTTTTGAATTGTGCTTTCTTTCAGTGCATATTTTTTCATATAAGTTAGCCTTGTTTTTGAGTCAAGCCAACTTCTAAAAAAATAAAAAAAAAAAAAAAAATTAGTCTTAATTTACTTTCGCATCACATCATCTTATTTGTTCTGCATCATTTTTTGTATCAGAGCCCTGTCTAGGGTTCTTGCTTGTTTGATTGTTCTTCGTTCCTTTTTACTTTTGCTGCCTGGAGTAGACTCCCCTGGCTGTCCGATCCTAGGAACAAGCGAGATGCAAGCCTCCTCCTCCCATTCCACGGGGGGTTCCTAGGGCATGTAGGGTGCCGTGGGTTATAAATTCTAGGCAGGATTGTAAACGGGACACACGTTCTATTTTCTGCCAGTACTATCCTGTTATTTGAATTGTTTCTCCCTGCAAAAAACTTCAAATAAGTAATTCTTATTTTTCTAGAACCGTATAATGAAAGTAATTTACATAAAATTTTCATGATTTATTAATTTCTGTAGATTTTCTGAGATCAATTTTACTGCTGTTCTATTTTTTAATTTTCTGCAAGTTATTTTTTTATTTGAGTGTGCATAATTGAATCTATCTTAAGGGCACCCGAAGTTGCAATATAAGGGGCGGATTGATTGAGACCCTCTCCTTAGCCCCAAACACCTCCCGTGTTCGAACCTAAGCCTTTAATCTTAAAATTAATTAGACCTAATTTGCCCTAGTGGCTAGGGACACCAACTGGTTGGGTCTAGGCTAGTGTTGAGTCAGTTTGTCTAGTTACTCTATGTGTGGCTTTGTACTCAATGTCTAGAACGGTGGTTCAGGGATTCTATCCCGAAGGGCTTGTGTGCTGGTCCGCCTACCTGGCCAATCACTGATTGGTGTCTAGGATTGGCAATTAGGGACCTAACACTCCCCTTATACCTGTCTGGCTGAGTTCCGAGTTACTACAAGCAAGCTTGCCACTCTGATTAGGCATCTAGTTTGGGCTCTTGGTCTAGTTAGCCCGTAGTCATTTCAGTCGAGTCTCATTTGGTGTGCTGCTTGCATCATCATGTCCACCCAGAACGGAGTACCCTACCAACCTGGTCAAACCAACCTGATTTAGAGGCCATGATTAGAACTCTTACCGAAAGAATGACCAAGTTAAGTCAGGATATGACTGATGATACTGTTGCCTAGTTTAGGGATCAAGTCCGTGAGGATCTTACCCAGCTTAGGGATCGAGTCCAGTACTTGAGGAACCTAGACATCAGAATTGGACTACTGACCCCAGATTTTAATGTGCTCAACCTCACCCCACCAGGAGCCTAGAAGACCTTTATACAGAGATCCTGAACTAATCATAGGAGGCCTAACCCAGAGCCTGAAGATAGAGATGAAAGGTTCATCCAGAAACATCAATTAGATGCACACCACTTTTGATGGTAGCTTAAACCCTAAGGTGTATTCTGATTGGGAGGGTGAGATGGACCAGTACTTTGAGTGGTATACCTGTCTGAGGAAATGAAGTTCAAGTTTGCCAAGATGAAGTTAGTGCGTCAAGCTTGGTTATACTGGGGGAACATTGAGCTAACCACTAGGAGATGAAATGTTGAGCTCATAACCACTTGGCAGGGTATGAAAGAGAAGCTTAGAGATAAGCACCTAACCATTTCATACCAGCAGAATCTGTTAGACCAATGGCAAACCTTGAAACAAGGGAACCAATCTGTCTCAGACTACATAGCCACCATCTTGATGAGTACTTGATGAGAGTGTGATGTGAGTGAAGCCCATGAGGTCACTTTGTCTAGATTTAGGCTGGACTTAGGGAAGACATTAAGAGGGAGTTGTTTCTGAGAGAGGTTACTGACCCTAGACCAAGCTATCAGATTGCACTAAACACTGAGTAAATTTTAGAGAGGACCTATACCTTCTAGGGTTAGTGCCCCAATCCTAAGAAATGGACCTAGCCAAGTTACCCCTAGCAAACCTTTTCAGGGTATTCCCACCCCTAGGCCCATGGACAAAGGTAAGGCACCTGACACCCAGAGAATCCCTAGTTCTAGTATCACCTGTTTTAAGTGTCAGAAACCAGGTCATATCTCCAGCCAGTGTACAACCATAGCCTGTTTTAAGTGCCATAGGGTAGGTCATGTTTCTAGCCAGTGCCCCGTAGATCCCTTTACATAAAAGAGGGAGAGGAAGAGAATTCCCGGCCCAATAAGGAATTTGAAGAGGAAGTTTATGAGGCCGGAATGAACTTGGTTGATGAGTATGAAGGAGAGGAGGAACCCACAGAGTCTGACCAGCTAGGAGTTGTGAGATGCATCCTGTCCCAGAGTAGAGTTCAGGAGGATTGGCGTAGGACTAACATCCTACAGACTTTTCTTAAATTAGTGGATAAGGTATGTAAGATCATCATAGATAGTGGGAGCTGTGTGAATGCCATTTATGCTAGCACTGTCAAAATGTTAGGCTTAACCCCAGTCCCCCACCCCAACCCCTATAAGGTTTCTTGGGTAGACTCTACCTCTATACCCATCCAGTCTAGATGTCAGGTCCAAATCCAAATGCAATCCTATCAAGAGAAGATTTGGTGTGATGTCTTACCCATGGGGGTGAGCAGTATAATTCTTGGGAGACCTTGGTTATATGATCATGATGCCACCCTCTTAGGAAAATCCAATACCTGTGTCTTTAGTTTTAATGGGAAAAAGATCATAATCCATTCAGTCCCTCCTAAGGACAAGGTAGCTTAAGGACCCATAAGGTCAAAGAGATGAAGACTGGAGTGAACCTAATTAGTGCTAAGGATCTAGAACAAGAAACTCATAGTGGTTCACCCATTTGGATGTTGACTGCTAAGGAACTTAGGACTCCTACACCCTTAGAGCCTCCTCAGGAAGTTAGGCCTTTGTTAGAAGAGTTTGAAGATGTTTTTCCCAAGGATCTGCCAGAACACCTTCCACTCTTAGGGATATCTAGCATTCCATAGATTTAATCCCAGGAGCTACTTTACCCAACTTGCCCCATTATAGGATGAATCCATCTGAGCATGAGGAACTGCAAAAGCAGGTTGGAGAATTGTTGAGGAAGGGGTTCATTAGAGAGAGTCTTAGCCCTTGTGCAGTCCCTGCACTACTGACCCCAAAGAAAGATGGCATGTGGAGGATGTGTGTTGATAGTCGTACCATTAACAAAATCACAATCAAGTATTGGTTCCCCATCCCTAGACTAGATGACATGCTAGATTTGATGGCCAGTGCAATGGTTTTTTCCAAAATTGATCTCAAGAGCGGCTATCATCAGGTTAGAATTAGACCAGGGGATGAGTGGAAAACTGCTTTCAAAACTAAGGATGGTCTCTACGAATGGGTTGTTATGCCTTTTGGGTTGTCCAATGCCCCTAGTACTTTCATGAGGATTATGACCCAGGTGCTTAGAGCTTTCATAGGGAAGTTTGTAGTGGTCTATTTCGATGACATCCTGATTTATAGTAAGACCCCTGCAGACCACCTAGGCCACCTTAGACAAGTCTGCCAAGTTTTGAGGAATGATAGTCTCTATGGTAATCTCAAGAAGTGTGAATTCATGATCAGTAGAGTTATCTTCCTTGGTTTTGTAGTAACCCCTGACGGTGTGGCTGCCGATCCAGAGAAGATTAAGTCCATAGAAGAATGGCCAGAGCCGACCAGTGTGCATGAAGTTAGGAGTTTCCACGGCTTGGCTACCTTCTATAGACAACTCATCAAGGGGTTTAGTACTGTAGTTGCTCCTATCATAGACTGTATTAGGAAGGGAGAATTTCAGTGGACTAAAGCAGCCCATAAAGCCTTCCTAGATCTTAAGGATAGGATGACCCAGGTACCCATTTTGAGGTTACCCGACTTTTCTAATGTATTTAAGGTTGCCTGTGATGCTTCAGGTGTAGGTATAGGTGGAGTCCTAAGCCAAGAGATCATCCCATAGCATTCTTTAGTGAAAAACTTAATGATGCTAAGCTTAGGTATTTTACCTATGATAAAGAATTTTATGCGGTAGTGCAAGCTTTGCGTTACTGGAGACATTATTTGCTACCGCAGGAATTTGTGCTGTTTTCGGACCATGAGGCTCTTAGATTCCTGAATTCCAGAAGAAGCTTAACCCTAGGCATGCTAAGTGGATAGAGTATATCCAGTCCTATACTTTTGTTTTGAAACATAAGGCTGGGACTGAAAATAAGGAAGCTGATGCCCTTAGTCGTCGATCTTTGTTATTGAATTCTGTTAGGGGTGAAGTCGTAGGGTTTGAGCAAATCAAAGAGAAATATGAGTCGTGTCCGAATTTTAAGACTGTGTACCAGGATCTAGCTCAAGGACCATCTAGTGATCATAAGGATTATACCCTTTTAGATGGCTTTCTGTTCTTTAAGAATAGGCTTTGCATTCCTAGAACTTCTCTTAGGGAATTTTTGATTTGGGAAATTCATGCTTGGGGTCTAGCAGGCCATTTTGGAAAAGACAAGACCACCCTGGTTGTTGAAGACCACTTTTTTGGCCTAGCTTAAAAGAGATGTAGCACACATTGTGGCTATGTGTCGGACCTGCGCTGTTGCCAAACAGCGAAAACAGAACACCGACCTTTATACCCCACTCCCTGTCCCAGATCATCCTTGGCAAGATGTGAGTATGGACTTTGTGTTAGTTTGCCTAAGACCCAGAGGAGGCATGACTCTATCTGTGTCGTAGTCGACCGATTTTCTAAGATGGCCCACTTCTTGCCTTGTTCCCAGAGTTTTGATGCATCTAAGGTAGCCACCCTTTTCTTTAATGAGATAGTTAGACTCCATGGCCTACCTTAGACAATTGTTTCAGATAGGGATGTTCGGTTCACCAGCTATTTTTGGAAAACCGTTTGACATAAGTTAGGGATAAAACTTAAGCTTTTAACTGCCTATCATCCCCAAACTGATGGCCAACCGAGGTAGTGAACCGTAGCTTAGGTAATCTGCTAAGATGTCTTGTTGGTGAAAATACTAGGAATTGGGATTTGTACTTACCTAGGGCTGAATTTGCATACAATGACTCGGTCAATAGGTCTACAGGTAAGAGTCCATTTGAAATTGTGCATGGGTACAAACCTCACACACCTCTTGACCTAGCCCCTTTACCGTCCACACACGAGTCTCCGAGTCTGCTGAAGTTTTTGCACAGCATATAAAAGACTTGCATAAAGAAATTCATGCCAAAATAAATTTAAGTAATGAAACTTATAAGAAGTTGGCTGACTCTCAAAGGCGGGTCAAAACTTTTGTTGAGGGAGACTATGTAATGATTAGGTTAAGGCCTGAACGGTTTCCTCCTGGAACCATTAGAAAGTTACATGCTAGAGGAGCTGGACCATTTAGAGTGGTGAAGAGAGTAGGATCCAATGCCTATGTGCTCGAGTTGCCTCCAGAACTAGGCATTAGCCCCACTTTCAACATTACAGACCTAGTAGAGTATAGAGAGCCAGCTGTGATTCCAAGTGAGCCTTTTGAGCCTAATCCTGTTCTTGAGAGTGAACCCAACCCAGTGTGTCCACCAACAAACTGGCCAGTGAGGAAAGAATAGATTGAAAAGATCCTGGACGATCAGGTTATCTCTACTCGTAATCGAGGATACCAAAGATACCTGGTCCGCTGGCAAGGAAGGCCAGATTCTGATGACTCTTGGATCTCCCGAGATGAATTACAAGAGCTGGATATAGATCTCTTGGAGAGATACAAGAGCCAACTTGAGCCTTACTCGACAGGGTCGAGTTCCTCCCACCCCGGGAGAATTGGTGCGGGCACCAGAATCAGAAGAATACTTCAGGGTTCCATCTGGATCTCTGAATGTCCTTGCCCGAAGATTAGGGTTTGTAATAAGGGTTGATCTGGTAAACCAGATTATTTTATTTCTTTGAGTCTGCATTACATTTTGTTGAGTCATGTTGACTCAGTCTAAGTCCAAGTCAAGTCCTGGTGGGCGCCATTCCCTAGGGCGTCATTTTTTTCTTCCAAGGCCAAATGCAAGTGGACGCCACACTCCCAGCCACACTCCCAAGACCAGTTGGTGCCACATTTCATCCTAGTGTCCCTGGTCCCCACGCCCAAGAGAGCAAGAAAATTTTTTAGGAGAAGTCAAGGAAGGTGCCCACAAGCTGCCAAAAGTAACCAAGCTAAAGGAGCAGGGGATTTTTCTTGGAGAGGACTTCAAGGTAGGCGCCCACACCTGCCTAAAGTACCTGGCTATGAATGGAAGGAGCCTAGTCTTGGGGAGAAAGACTAGGAGATGAGTATTTTCTTCCAAGAAAGAGCAAGTCATGGAAGGAAAACCCATGACTTAAGGAGAAGAACTAGGAGGTGCCCCACATACCTGCCATATGAAGCCATCACCTTGCATTTGAGGCCGCCCACTCCAAGGAAAGAAGCCTGGTCCGTCAAGGGAAAGTTTTTCATGCTTAGGATGAATGTTTAGTCCAACATGGGAAGTAGTGTAATTTTGTTTCTCTTGGAAGGTCTACATATTGGATCCTTATGTAATCTTTTGGGGAATAAGTAAATGAAATCTTTTCTTGTGTTGAGCAACCTTGTGTTCTCTTCTTCCGCACTTCTTTGAGTGTTGAGCTCCGTGAGGGAGTAAATCCAGGTTCCATTGGAGCCTTGAGGAGGTGAGAGATCTCCAAAGTTACCAAAACTCTGCCCCGCTTTCATCCCTGGCCGCCAACCCTAATTTCCTTTCATCATCCTAGCCGCCGCCACCCAAATTCCTAAACCCTATTCCCACTTCATTCAAGGCCGCCATCTCCTTCTCCAAGCCACCGCCCACTATATCAAGCCCTAGGTCCTTTTCATCTACAAGCCGCCACCCTACCAGTCAAACCCTAAATCCACTCCATCTTCCACTGCCACCTCCATATTCTTCCCACATCTTCAAAGTTCGAGCTGTCCAGAGCTATCCCAGGTAAAGGTCTCTTCCTTGAGTTTCTTACATCCTTATCTTGTTCTTCATCCTTTCCAGATCTAGAGTACGAGAAGAAGGCCTACCATGCCATAGGACTACAATCCGAGGATCCATTGCGAAGATACCCCATCTCCAAGGATCCTACAATCTGCTCGAGAGTATCCTTCAATTGAAGCAAAGAGAGATATCACAGTCAGGTATAAAAACCTTCTCTTCTCTCTTCATCTGTTTCTTGAAAGAGGAGTAAACCCTAGGTCTGGGGTTTCTCAATCCCCAGCGATCCTACTTCTTATTACTCTAATAATCTACTCTTTTGAATTGTGCTTTCTTTTAGTGCATATTTTCTTTCAATATTAATTAGCCTTGTTTTTGAGTCAAGCCAACTTCTAACAAAACACAAAAAAAAAAAAAAAAAAAAATTAGTCTTAATTTACTTCCGCATCGCATCATCTTATTTGTTCTGCATCATCGACCCTCTCTCGGGTCATGATTGAAGATATGTTGAAAGGGCCGGGCTCCTTAAGTCCACGAGCCGAGCTCCGACTCCTAGAAGCCATTCTAATGGGAGTTGCAAAAAGGAAGAAGACGGAGGAAGGTAGAGATGGAACTAACCTAGTTCCCTGGTTCTCTAAGAGGGGCTAAAGCAACGGAAGGGGAGGAGGCTGCCTTCTCTTCAAGCGCAAGCACGGTGGAAGGCTCATTCTGGACACTGCTACCCCCCTTTTTATTAGCACCTAAGGGTAGCTTCTCAACGCCTCCCCCCACATGCCATGACCCGATGGCTAGCACCACGATTTTCGAGTTGGATGAGAATCCGAGGGGATGCATCGGATCATGTCCGGCTGTGATCCGCGTGACTGTCGAAGTAACGGCGGATGGATCACTCCAAGAAGTGCACCAAACGCTCTGATGAAGCCACGTGCCCCACGTCATGTCAGGAATTCAAACCGACAGCTGCTATGCACCATACCAGCAATAACTACTCTTCCTATCTTTGCCAACCAGATGCTAACCCTGTCCAGGAGCAAAAATCAGAGCAGAAGGCAACCTGTCGCAGCACGCCAAATCGGATTCGCCATTGTCTTAAAGATTGATGCATTTAGTGCCATTTAATGCCCTCGCCCTTCTTGCCTACGGGCTCGCTCGAGCACAAGGGCAAGGGGGACAACTATTGTACCTTGACGGCTCACCCTCAGACAGAACCGGCCCATTCTTGTGGTCTGACTGGGCCACTCCTTCAAGGCTATGATTGCTATACCTTCAGAGGTCCGACCCACCAGAGCAGAGTCCCGAACGACCCTCTCCTGTTGGGGTCCGGCCCGTCCATCTCCTTCAGAGGTCCGACCCACGGAAGTAGAGGTCCGAATGACCCCCTCCTGCTGGGGTCCGGCTCGTCCATCTCCTTCAGAGGTCTGACCCACTGGAGTAGAGGCCCGAACGACCATCTCCTGCTGGGGTCCGGCCCGTCCATTTCCTTCAGAGGTCCAACCCACCGGAGCCGGGCCCGAACGACCATCTCCTGCTGGGGTCCGGCCCGTCCATTTCCTTCAGAGGTCCGACACACCGAAGTAGAGGTCCGAACGACCCTCTCTTGTTGGGGTCCGGCCCGTCCATCTCCTTCAGAGGTCCAACCCACCGGAGCTGGGGTCTGGCACGACCCTCTCTTGCTGGGGTCCAGCCCTATGCTTTCCTTTAGAGGTTTGGCCTTTGGTCCGGCCGACCAGCTTTCCCTCGATCGACATCCGACAAGCATGCCTTAGCATCCAGGGAATTCCAAAAGCACCATTCTATTACTAGGGATCCTGCCATCCCAACAGCCCTGCTCCACTACTTCCATGATGTCGCCGTATCTGCGTGCCACGTGGCCACTCTCTAGATTCTCCTAGGGGCAGACCAGTCTATCTCAGCCTCTCCCATAACGGATTTTGGACTGTTCCGTACCTATATAAGGTACTCAGGGGACCACGTTTGAAGGTAGAAGGGCTCTTCCCTCTCCATACGCTGTTCTTTCATTGATTCTTCCATTCTGTTGCCTTCAATCCCCTGCTAACATAGGCATCGAAGGGTCCCTCGCTAGAACACCACCGGCGTCCTTGGGGACTTTGTTGCAGGTTCACCCGGGAGAGCAGCGTTCCAGCACATCCAGCCGACCCCGGTCCAGGAGTTGACACCTCAACAGTACCCATTTTGAAATTATTTGACAAGTCAAACAATTCCAAAAGGGGCATGGAAGAGGGAGAGAGGGAGATAAGCCTTATCAAAATTTATGATTCAACTGCAGAAAGACTCTTGGTCCTTTTGCATGCCAATTTTGTGTGCCCCATTGAAATTGGCACTAAGAGTCCCAAGCCCTTGAGACTCTTAGTAATAGCATGGATAAGGCTACTTAGAGTCCAGTTAGGCTACACCACTTAATGTCTTAATCTAGTTCAAGTCTCATTCAAATTAGTTAGCCCAATTAGCAAGAAATTAAATCCAATCTAATTAGGTTAAAAGTTAGGCTAGCCAACATATGCTAGTATATTAATTAGCTAGCCAATTATGATTATATCATCTTAATAAAATATAATTAACTTCTTTGATCAATTCTTTAGTATGTGTGATCCTTTAGGCTCTATATCTAGCTAGTAGTAGGTCAAAGTTTACGTTGATTTAGTTCAACTAGAAATCAATTAATTGAATTAGGTTAAATCGAGCTAACCCTAGTTGTTAATTTGAACCATCTTTCAAATTGACTCATGAATTCAATCAATTTAATTCATGAAAACCTGCAATACATGATTGATATCTAGTAACATGTCAAGCCTATCCTGAAGATAAAGAATTTAGTAGAAATTATCAAAATATCGTTAATACGGGACTATTCATGCATGATAGTTATTTTTCTGTGATTAGGTATTAAGTTAGGAGTTTGTATCCAAAATTTCAAGCTAAGATATTAAGTAGAAAATTTTATAGAAAATTTGAAGCGAGGCATGCAGAAATAAATCCTAAAAGTGAAGAAACGGGATCGCCAAGGCTAAGAAGCCATGGTTTGGACTAGCTCTTCTGCAATACCACTACCAAAGGAGTCTAGGGGGTGTACCTAGAAGAGATTTGAAGATCAATCCATGAAGAGTTCGCTCTATGCTCTCGGATGTGGCCTGAAAAACAAAGCTATCGACCCTGCAGATTCGTGGCTTTCAATCCAGTGGCCCGAAAAATGGTCAGATAGAATCCTTGGATTTATGATCTCTAAGGGACCTGCAAATCACTTAACACAGGTTAGAAAACAAGGAAAAGTAGGGTTGGATCACTAAAAGAGAAGAAGGGAAAGAGTTGTGAAAAAGGCAGCCAAGAGGTGAAGTAGGCTGGTGGCTTGGAGGCAGGGTGCAGGGATCATACAGAAACCCTGAGAGATCACACAAGTACCCTTAATCACATAAAATTCACACAGAACTTTGAGAAAAACCCAAGAAAAATTCATTCATAATAATTGATTATTAGTTACAAGAGGGTGGAGGGGTGGGGTATTTATAGATGTTCCCATGCCCTCTCCTAGTGAGGATAGGATTACAAACTTTGATAGGGAGAAGGATTACAAAGTGGCCTAGAACAAGGATTACATAATTTAAGTAAAAATAACATAATCTCCCTGTTAGAAGTGGATTCTTCTCCTTCTTGGACTTGGTCAAGGGGCTTCCTTGTTGGTTTGGGAAGGAATATTCCTTCCTTTGACCTGGTCTTCCACTTTGGTGCCTGGGCTTGTCATGATGGGCTTGGAGCACCAACTGCTAATGGGCTTCTAGAGGGTAGTATATTCCCTGGGTATCTTGGTCTCTTGGGCTTGGATGCCTAAGTAAACTTGGGCTTGATTTTTAGGGTAGCAAGGGGCGTCTCCAACATGGGCTTGGGTAGCCTCCAAAGAGCTTTGGCACATGGGCTTGATCATGGTGGATTGGAAACCCTGGGCTGGATGCTGGAAGAATATTCTTGGTCCCTGGTATCTTTTATGGACTTACTTTGTTCTGGGATCTTGGTGAAGACTTTAGCTAATGCTCCTCCTCTTGTATAAATTTCAAAGAACACAACTTACTGGACTCTTACAGGACTCAATTGGACTGGACTGAGGTTGAGACAACTCAACTTATTACATGACTCACTCAACATAACTAAACTAGACTCAACATAAAACTTACAGGACTCAAATGACACAAGATCTAAAATGACATTACAAGTCCAAAATAACTCTAGACTCACAATGAGTTGACTTGAACAACTAAGCTCAACTGAGTGAATCATAACCCAAGACTTGACTCATAAACCCTAATGGTGTGAGTCGACTCTAAATACAAGGCTCAAGTTTAACAAGGCTTGAAAAAAATTCAAGGCTCAAATGCAGGACTCAAATGACTAACAGAGCCAGATTATTAGACTCAAAGATAAAATTTGAATCATGGCTAAGGGACTCAAAACTCGTGACCCATAGTGAACTAGAGTTGACCTGATGTCCCCATCAATTCTCCCAGGGTGGAACTCGACCTTGTCATGTATAGGGTAGTATGGTACTGGCTGTAAATCTGGGTGAAGACTTTGTGGGTTCTCTCGAGTAATCAATGAATCATCAGATTCTAGTCAACCTTGCCATCCGACCAGGTAGCATTGATAGCCGGAGCCCTGGGTCATGATAGCTTGATCCTCTAGGATATGCTCGATCCGTATTCCTCTCTTAGGCAAATTTAGTGGACACTTAAGTAAGGTTTCTCTCTCAAAGGATGGGTGAGGTCCAAAATCTCACTAGGAATCACTGCCGGTTCCCTATACTCAACCAAGTTCACTATATTGAAGGTAGAGCTAATGCCTAAATCCAAGGACAGATCAAGCACATAGGCATTGGGTTCCACTTTCTTTATCACTCTAAAGGGTTCAACTCTGCAAGCATGAAGCTTCTTAACCATAACAAATTTTCTATATTAATTTTCCTGGCTTTCTTTCAGGAATTAGCCAGTTTTTATAGATTTCATTACTAAATTAATCTTTTGGCTAATGTCCTGATGCAAATACTGTGTAGAACAGATGAATTAGGTCTAGGGACTTATTAGACTCAAAACTAACACTTAATAAACTTGACTAGGCATTCCTATTGAGAAAATTTATTGGACTCTTTGGATCTAAACCTAATAGATTATAAGCTCTCTAGGTTTAACTCTAGTATGGCATGCACATGAAAATTTACAATGAACTTCTAGTAAATGCCATAAAGTATACCAGAAATACAATGCAAACCTAACATGCATAAGGAATATATACAACATGCTTACTTCAATAAACTGTCTAGTGGTTAGATAAACATCAGAAGCTTCAGAAAAGGACAAAAAATAAGAGGTAGATTCAAGGTTAGTTTGGTTGGGTCGAAAGTATGAAAAGGGGTTGGAGACGATCGGATAGAATAGGATGTAAGAAGGGGTGTCAGGGATTAATCTTAAACTAATGAGGTTGATCTTATGTGGTTGATGTCTATCTATAGAGTCTATCTTATGGAAGAATGGATCACTAATCTCAGGGAAGAGATCAATTGGAGTCAAAAGAGGGACTTCATCTTGAGGGTACTAATTTAAAGAGATCAGGTCCTTAATAAATTCTTCTGGCTCTTGGATCTCAGGACTAGGCTCTGTAATTGGGCTTCCTTCTAGTGGCTCCTTAGGTAAGTCTAATAGTAGAGTTGGGTTCCTCATCCTCTCACTACTTTTCCACTATAGGTTCAATCTGGGTGTGGTCAGGGTCAACTAACTTTGGGTTAGCTTCTATCAGGATATCTACCTGATTAACTAATTCTAGGTTGGTTTCTACTTGGGTATGTTTAGGGTCAAAAATTCTAGTTCATCTAAAGGTATCTCTTCTTCTTCTTCCTCATACTCCTCCACTAAGCTCATATCAGCTTCATACTCCTCTACCAAACTTGGATCAGCCTCATATACTTCTACATTGGGTTCAGACTCATCTTCATCTAGCTCATCTAGGTGTAAGGAGCTGACTGGACACTGGCTAACAAAATGGCCTGGTTTGCGACATCTAAAACACACTCTTGGGGGATTGGAACTAGACTTGCCTCTATTTTCCCTACGGGCCATAGTGGTACTATGCTTGGGTTGGCTCAGGTTGGGCTGGCTAGGATCTGATCCTGGGGGAGGGGTACTAGTCCTAAAGGGTTTAGGTTGATTAAAGGGAGGTGGACTAACACTAGGCTAATATCTAGGGATACTAATCTTATGGGATTCGGGTTGATTAAAAAAAACTAGGCTATATGATGGGGACATCAAAACCCATCCAGTTTTTTTCTTTTTCTTTTCTAGATTTTTTTAAATTTTATTTTGTAATTTTTTATTCCAGCTATTCCACCTATCCTTGCTATTCCCATTTTATTCCATGCTTATCCCCAACTTATCCCTCTATTATTCCTGTCATCTTCTTCCTCCACCCATAACCCAGATCATTTTTGATCCACCATCACGGCCGATCCATCAACACCACCACCTTCCCTACGCCAGATCGCCGCCCTTCCCTACGCCAGCCACCCAACTTGCTTTCCACCGGTCATCTCCGCCCGTGCAACCGTCCACCTCTCGTCGATGCCCTGCTGCCACGGTGATTGCCTTTCCTCGCCACAAAGACCTCCACCATCCATTCCGCCATCTCCATCTAGCGTCGTCGCCAATCACCTGCGCGTGCTGCTTTCTCCCCACCGTGCACCACCAATCGCCGGATCTCATCCCATTTGGAGAAGATGACGTCCACTGTCAGATCAAGACCGTGATGCCCTACTACCATCTCTGTCGATGCCCTGCCACCATCTCCACCATCTCCACCATCTCCGGCGATGCCCTACCGCCGCCTCCCCCAATGCTGATACCAGTGAAGCCTCCCCGCAAACCCCTCTTCCCGTCCACCACCTCCCTCAGTTTCACGACCACAGAGAAGAAACTTGCATAGATCTCAGGGCAAAAATAGCTTTGCATGGATCTCAAAGCTGCACACTTCTCAGAGCAAGAAGTCTTCTGTACAATTATCAGGCATGCATAAATTTCAGAGCAACTTAGCATGGATCCTGATACAAACCTTTTTCGGCACAGATCTTGATGAATTTGGATTATATTTTATTTATTTAAATTTTTTAAATCTTTAATTTCAAGTTTGTTTTAGGTTAGGATTATTAGTTTGAAGTCTGTTAAGATTGAAATAAGTTTCATCTTTATCTTGTAAGAGGGTTGGAAAGTCTATAAATACCACCCTCAGTCCTTTGAAAAAAATAGTTAATAAAGATGATTTGAGAAGAGTGGTTCTTCTTTCTGCCTCTGTAAGGAGTGGGTGTGAGGCCCATCTTTCCTTCGCCTTTGGGCATCGAGGGTGTGAGACCCTATTCCTTCACTTTCGAGCATCGAGGGTGTGAGGTCCTAGTTTTCCTTTGTTCTTCGAAACATCGCTGGGTGTGAGAACCTAGTTATCCATTCTTGACCCTAATCCTAGGAGACTTCTTAGCTCTCCAACGATCCCCTAGCCTTGTCCCCCATCAATTTGGTATTAGAGCAGGAGAGGATTAGGGTTGAAAAAAAAGAGTTACAGCATCGAGCCAAACTCAACGGAGTCGAGTTTTTCCCATCCCATGGAAATGATGGGGACATCAAAACCCATCCGGGTTTTTTCTTTTTCTTTTCTAGATTTTTTTTTATTTTATATTTTTTTATTCCAGCTATTCCACCTATCCCCACTATTCCCATTTTATTTCATGCTTATCCATGACTTATCCCTCTATTATTCCTATCATCTTCTTCCTCCACCCATAACCCAGATCACCTTTGATCCACCATCACGGCCAATCCATCAACATCGCCACCTTCCATATGCCAGTCACCACCCTTCCCTATGCCGCCGCCCAACCTGTTGTTCCACCAGTCATCTTTGCTCGTGCCACTGTCCACCTCCCGTCGATGCTCTGCTGCCATGGTGACTGCTTACCCTAACCACGAAGACCTTCGCCGTCCATTCTACCATCTCCATCCAGCATCATCACCAATCGCTTGCCCGTGCTGCTTTCTCCCCACCATGCACCACCAATCATCGGATCTCATCCCGTCTAGAGAAGACAATGTCCACCATCAGATCAAGACCACCGATGCCCTACTGCCATCTCCGCCATGCCCTACCATCATCTCCACCATCTCCGGTGATGCCCTGCCGCCATCTCCGCCGCTTCCCCCAGTGCTGACATCGACGAAACCTCCCTTCAAGCCCCTCTTCCTGTCCATCGCCTCCCTTTGTTCCATGGCAACATAGAAGAAACCTACATAGATCTCAAGGCAGAAATAGCTTTGCATGGATCTCAAAACTGCATGCTTCTCAGAGTAGGAAGTCTTCTACATAGTTATCAAGCCTGTGAAGATTTCAGAGCAACTCAGCATGGATCCTGATGCAAGCCTTTTTTGGCACAGATCTTGATGAATTTGGATTATATTTTATTTATTTTAATTTTTTAAATCTGGATGTATTGATTAGTTTGAAGCTATTTTAATTTCAAGTTTGTTTTAGATTAGGATTATTAGTTTGAAGTCTGTTAGGATGGGATTGGTTTCATTTTTATCTTATAAGAGGGTTAGAAAGTCTATAAATATCACCCTCAGTACTTTGTAAAAAAATGGTTAATGAAGATGATTTGAGAAGAGTGGTTCTTCTTTCTACCTATGTAAGGAGTGGGTGTGAAGCCCGTCTTTCCTTCGCCTTCGGGCATCGAGGGGTGTGAGACCCTATTCCTTCACTTTCGAGCATCGAGGGGTGTGAGATCCAATTCCTTCGCTTTCAAGCATCGAGGAGTAAGATGCCCTAGTTATCCCCTTCCCCGTCGAGTCCCCTCTATGGTCTTAGGAATTTTCCTTCACAACCCTAGGTAGAAATTTAGGTGGGATGCCCTAGGCTCCGCATGTAGTGAGATGGGTGGGATGCCCTAGCTACATTTAGTGGGATGGATGAGATGCCCTTGAGGTGAGAGGTCTCTTCATGAAAGTAAGTTCCAAGTCCATAGAGTATCCAATTTTCCTACCTTCCATCTCCATTGTTTCTTTGCCACCCCTAAAAAAATAAATTAGAAAAAAAGAAATAGTAGAACCCTAATCATCGGTGACTTCTAGGCTCACCAATGATCCTAACCCCTACTGTCCCACATCACTATACCCATAGGTTCTAATCCTATCAGATTCAGGTTGGTTAAGTAAAACTGGCCTAGTGCTGGACTCATAGGATGTGGGTTCAGATCTTTGGGTTATGGATTCACTAGACTCATAGACATGGGTACATAGGATCTGGGTTTAGAGGATCTGGGTGCACGGGTTCTAGAGTCATAGGATCTAGAGTCATGGGATTTGGGCTCAGACCTATGGGTTGTGGATCTCTTGGGTTTATGGTATGGGTTAGGGTATTAGGCTCTCCTAGAGTTGGGAGATGGGGGACACTGGGTCCTAAGGTCAGGCTCATGTTTAGGTCTGATATGGATCTCAGGGGTTTTCTCTAGGTTTCCTAATTGGTCTCCTATCTGGTCAGACCTATGGGTTAACTGGTCGATTCTATTGGTTGCTTGATTATTTGTTTGGATCAATTGGTGATCTGAGTGGTCAACTGGGCAAGCTGATTTTGTGTTTGGGTATTTGATTGGTTCATCTTGGTATTGGATTGGTCAAACTTGAGGTTCATCTGGGCTAACTAATTTTGGATTTGGCACCTGGAGGGCAGTATATTCCCTGGGTATCTTGGTCTCTTGGGCTTGGATGCCTAATTGAACTTGGGCTTGATCTTTAGGGCAGCAAGGGCGTCTCCAACATGGACTTGGGCAGCCTCCAAGAGCTTTGGCGCATGGGCTTGATCCTGGTGGACTGGAAATCCTGGGCTGGGATGCTGGAAGAATATTCTTGGTCCCTGGTACCTTTTATGGACTTACTTTATTTTGGGATCTTGGTGAAGACTTTAGCTGATGCTCCTCATCTTGTACAAAATTTTAAAGAACACAACTTACTGGACTCTTACAGAACTCAATTGGATTGGACTAAGGTTAAGACAACTCAACTTATTACAAGACTCACTCAAGTTAACTGGACTAGACTCAACATAAAATTTACAGGACTCAAATTGACATAAGACCCAAAATGAAATAATAAGACCAAATAACTATAGACTCATAATGAGTTGACTTGAACAACTAAGCTCAACTAAGCTGATCATAACCCAAGACTCGACTCATAAACTCTAATGGTGTGAGTCGACTCTAAATACAAGACTCAAGTGTAACAAGGCCTGCAAACAAAACTCAAGGCCCAAATGCATAACTCAAATGACTAATAGAGCTGATTATTGGACTCAAAGATAAAATTTGAATCATGGCTAAGGGACTCAAAACTCATGGACCCATAGTGAACTAGGGTTAACCTAATATCCCCATCAATCCTTTAGTGGCATGTTACCTTGCAATTCAATCCTTCGATCTCCCTTAATCTTGAATAAGCAATGGATATGAAAATTATCAAACCCTAATACTTTATTCATTCAAATCTTGAATCACTAATAAAGATTCAACTGATGAAAGATTAGAAATATTTTTCTAATTTCATCCTGCTTTGATCAAAGACTTCTTGAGTCATCATTTGATAAGATTATATGGGATAAATACTCCTCTTACTAGGAGTAATCGATTTCTTATTGACCTACTCATAACCTTCATACATAATTCATGATATCCATGAACACCATGTGCATGACTAAGTCATTAATGTGTATAAACCAAAATATGGATTCATGTGTATAACATTCCATGGTGATCTCAGATCTAAGGATTACTTATACAACTCCTATGAAGAGAATCATCTTTTGACAAGTAAGACTTCCATAAGATGTTCTCATGATGGATCAATTAAGTGAATTCATACCCTGATAAGCACCACATCCTTGTATTAGTGTCCCTATGTAAGTGGTCATGAGACCAACCACTCTTTCCATCGAGCATTTATAGAATATGATAATCTTTCTAGAAACATCGATCCTCAACTTGATGATCCTTTGACTAGGAATATTCTAGATTAAGGTTTATATGATCATAGTTCTTACTATTATAAACTTCATCATAACCCTAAATCTATCATCCTAATCTATGGGATTCATCATAATCTCAAACAAAGATGTATAAGACATAGCATATGATGAATCAAATGCCTTTTATTAATATAATATTATACATAAGTCAGAAAAGCTTTACAAAAATGTCCATGTTACATAAGAAATATGATTAGCTTTCAGGAAACTATTCTTTCATAAAGAACTACTATTAGGTGCCACCCCTCCTACACACATAGCATTGCTACAATGTATGTCAACAGAGGAGGATTTAGCATGCACGTACCACTTTATTGTTGGGGTAAGTGGCATTTATTTTCAGGATCTTGGTCATAACTTCTGTTGGATGTTGATGGCTTGGTGTCACAAGCAAGCTTTTGCACTTAAGCACTAGAGCATTCCATTACTGGTCAAAGTGGTGGCTGTAGGAGGAGACACCCATGGGAAAGCGCATGGAAGGTTGCTAAGGAAGGCCGGGCTCTGACGGAGTAGGAGCAAAGCATGGTCAAATAAGCTTGCCAAAGTTTCATACAAGACCTAGACAGCCTACTTGCAAGAAATAAAGAATTGCAAAAGAAGCTAGAGGCTGCTTACCGAGATGGCAGGGATAAAAAGAGGTGACCCTCAGCATCTGGAGTGCCTCTAAGGACCATTCTTAGTTGGCGAACTCAGATAGAGGTTGGCAGAGTGCAAGGCTCTTTCGATAGGGGGGTCTAGATAACTGGAGGTAATGGAAGTCGTGGCCTATACCTTTACCCTTGCTATGCGCTAGTCAGTTATAAGGAAAGGAAGGCAGGCAGAGCTTTCGCAACCCAAGCATGTTGTTCATCACCATTGGCAAGTTTGTTGGAGGAACATGCCTTATGGTGAAGTGCATTGTCCAACACCACTAGCGAAGTTGGTGCAAAGGAGGGCAAGTAGCTAACCCTATAACAAGTGAGGCAAGTAGGAGCATTGCAAGTTCATAGAGGACACAATGGTCCTATAGAGATCATGTGGACCTGCTATAGGAGATAGGCTTCCTCAAGATCATTATTCTTATAGAGCAAAGCAAGGCCACATGGTATTTGGCTGAGGCGAGGGTGGAGTTGTTTGAGTCCCAGCAAAAGCGATCAATCTGAGAGCTAAGCCAAATAGGTGGTTCAAGACTCACGTCATGAGCTTGAAGGTGCGTCATTGGGCTCCAACTCCAAATGAGGTCTCTTAGTTTGTGATAATTGGTAGCTTTAATCGAGGCTTCGAGTGCTACGAGGTGATACTCCATAGCTGATATATTAAGATTAGACCTATGACTGATCCTCTTGTTCCTGCAAATGCCTCTATAGAAGAGAGTAAACATTATGAGGGCAAGGAAAGAGAGGCTCACAGAAGCACTTGACTCTAGTTACATGTATCTCCCAGAGAAATAAAAGATTTTTAATTTTGTATCATTTCTATCCTTACTTCTTTACAACCCTGTATGTACTTGATATGTTGTTGCATCAGGGATGCTTTTGCATTAACCCCTAGATTCCCTTGGGAACTTGTCATTCGTTTGCCCTTCAGGGAGATGTAAGCAAGTTTGACCTACCCCTCAATCATAGGGCATAATGTGGCATGGCATGCATTGATGTGGACCTGATCCCTAGGAGGAAACTCTGACTAGACATTGTTGCCCAGGTGGCTATCCAAGAGGGGGTGAATTGGGAATTTAAAAATTTAAAGCAAGTAATGTGCAATTAAAATCCCTTTTAAGGTTTTAGGTGCTGTGACAGAGTTATAAATTGTAGAAGCTAAAAAAAAGTAAAGAAGCATAACACAAACACACAAATTTATAGTGGTTCGGAGCAACCCAGCTCCTACGTCCACTACGGAAGATACCACTTGGGATTTCCACTATATTCACACCCAAATACAATGGATTGTTTTACAGGATCACAATCCAAAACCTCTACACTTTGGTTTTACGGGATCACCAAAGAAAACCCAACACCCTTTGGTTTTAACGGGCTCACCAAAGAAACCTAACTTGGTTTTACCAGGATTACCAAGAACGCAACACTTGCTTTTTATGAAGGCTCACCAAGAACCTATTCGGTTTTTCAACCAGGATCACCAATAACCCAACAATTCAAAAATTGAATTGAAATAAATGCAACAAAAATGACAAACTCAATTTATCGAATAGTTGCTGGTGTAGCTTGATGGAAGTCCACTTGAATGCACTTGAATAGGCTTTAATTGCTTCCATGGTTTCTTCTCAAAGTTGCTTCAAGCTTCAAATTAGAGTTGGTGAAGACTTGAAGACTAGCTTGAATGCTCTTGTGCTCTTTTGCTATTGGTAGGTAGAATATTCAATGAAGCTCTCTTAACTTTGAAGAACTTTTCAAAAACTTGTCAAGAATTATCTTTCAGATGTTCAAATCCTTCAAATATAAGGACTTCCATCACTCCAAGGTAGTTAGAGATGGTTTTGATCATTGGGATGTGACTTGTGACTGTTGGAGCACTTTTGGCATTCAAAAATAAATTATGGAACTAGCCGTTAGATACCTGGAAATGACATTTGAGTCAGCTCGGATTCCTTTGAGTCGGCTTGAATCCTTCAAGTCGATAGGTCGAGTCGCCAAATCTTCAATGCAGTGGCTCTGTCTCAGGATGCAAAACATCACTCTGGACGAGTCGGCTCTTGATAGCTCGGTCGGCTCAAACTTGAATCTTTGAAAAACTTGAACTCAAGGAGTCGGCTTTTTTCAGCTTGGGTCGGCTTTTCTTCTCAAGTTCGGAAAACCTCACTCTGGAAGAGTCGGCTTGATGCAGTTCGGGTCGGCTCACTTTCTCAGGTCTTCAAAATTAGGTCTGGTAGAGTCGGCTCTTTCTGGTTCGGGTCGGCTCACCTAACTATTCTCAGAAATCTTCAGAAATGTGACTATGGAGGAGTCAGCTCAGACTGATTCTAGTCGACTCGAATTCACTAGAGTCAGCTCGCTTTCCATCGAGTTAGCTTGGATTGCTGCATTCCAGAATCCTTGCTACGTGCCAGTAAGCGGAGTCGGCTCTTCAACAAGTGGGTTGGCTCGAGTATCTTCTTTAGGATTTTTACATTTGAACTTAAAGAAAAACTCTTACCAACTCTTTACATTTTCAAGCATACCAACTCAAAACTAATTTCAAGGCACACACACACAGAAGTAACCCTTGTCACATGATTTTTTCTTAGCTTTTTTATTGGGTTCTTCTTTACAAAAATACATTACAATACAACTTAAACAGAAAACAGAGGTGTAGGAGTTGAAGTTTGAACATTTAATCCATCCTACAAAAACTTGTAAAACACTTGAAGAGTTGTCAGAAATAAATATACATGCTCCAATATTTGGTTATCATCAAAATCACTTATGGGGTCAACAGACATGGCTCTTGAGAAGTGACAAGCACATTCATGGTGTCACTTCGGTGGCAGCATTGGCACATAAATGTGCTGCCCCCCGAGAAAATGTAAATGCCGATCGAGGATGTTTGACACTTTGACTTCCAATCTTGAGAGTGTGCAGGTATCTAGCCAATGGGACAAGGACACCTATTGCTTGTTGCTTGGAGGTTAGTGCGACGGGCTCTCCCTTAGCCCCTTAATAAATTGAGGGCTTAGGAAGTAGATCTTGGCCAAGTCCTTCTAGGGTCTAGATGCATGGAAGGATGCTGAGATTGAAGTTGGCTTCTTTAGTGTAGGTGTCATCGAGTTCTCTTTCTCGATGGAAGAGTTCTCTCTAGGATAGCTAGTTTGACCACAACAAGAGCATGCTAATGGATGCTTGCCTTAGAATGGAAGGTATCCAGAATGTCCAGCACTCTAATCATTGTATTGCGACTACCACTGGCCAAAGGATGGAGTTGGAGGAGGGTTGTGGCTACTTACCTGATCACCCAGTGCCTCCTCTACCACAACCTAACTTCACAAGGAGGGGTAGTCAAGTTGGAAGTGGAAGCAGCCTCGAGAACCCTACCTTACTCTACAGTTAGTGACACCACCACCGAAACACAAAGGGGATGGTCACTCAACATTCTTGATGCTATCCTAGGCCTCCTCTCTATCTCTTTATTGGCAATAATGTAGGTCATTGCATCAACCCCATGTAAAGGGGGTCTGTGCTTGTTCTCCACATCGAATTAGCTCTAGGTCCAAGGTGCATATCTTCTCTTTTCTGGCTAGCTTCATCCTTCCTAGTGGCATCTTCATATGTTTCAGGGCATCTAGGATGCTTTTTAGTCCCGGAGAAGGTGTTTTGCTATTTTTAATGAGGCATAGAAAGAACTTTGGCACTCCAGGAGGTCTTGTCTTGAAATTTTAGAGCCATAGCTTGTTCCTGTCCTCTGTTTATGTCTTCAACAAAGCTTGCAAAGCAATGTATTTTGGATGTAAAGCTGCAAACATGTGTAATTGAAGTTAATTAATGAAAAGAGATCTTCGTTCTTTTATACTTCCATTCGAGTTTGCATGTTGCTCTGTGTTTTGAATGTTTTTCCATATCTTGCAAATATTCTCCATGTCTTTGCATGGGCTTCTGCTTGTCATTCCAAAGTTGTTTGCTTGGGAAAACTTCAATGAGGTGTTGGTCTTTGCCTCGATAAAGGCTTGGTCCACCCTTGTCATCTTGCCCAAGAGCTTTGCTACTCAATCCAAGCTCAGGATAAAGGCTTGGCATCCCTACTTGGGATATAAGGCTCGTCTAGGACTTTAGAAATAGGGCTCGTTGACCCCATCAGGGTAGGAGCTTATCTAGGAATTTAGAATGAAGGGTTTACCACCCTACGTAGGGCACAAAGCTCATCTAGGACTTTAGAATAGAAGGTTTGCTAACCTTGCTTGGGACATGAAGCTCACTCAAGACTTTGGAATAGACGGTTCGCTAACATTATCTAGGGCACGAAGATTATCTAAGACATTAGAATAAAGGGTTTGCCTACTATACCTGGATTCAGAGCTCATCTAGGACTTTGAAATAAAGGATTTGCCAACCCTACCAGAGGTACAGAGCTCGCCTAGGACTTTAGAATAGAAGGTTCACTGACCCTCTCTAAAGCATAGGACTCATCCAAGACTTTAGAATAGAGGCATCATGGGCAGGGCTTGCTTATGGTTATGTGTGGGTCAGTCCCCCTTACCACGTGCATGTAGGATTTTGGAAATGGACTAAATGAAATGTTATAACCCATGTGTTCCATTTTGGAATGTGTTGGGTTATGGTTGTACAACAAAAGACCAGATTTCAAAATTTTTATCCTTCAAATCTTGGTCAACCAAAACCCTAGACCTAAGATCCCCTTGATTATATCAATTAACAAGGTAAACTATTAGGAAATAGAAAATACTTATAATGCTAATATCCTTTATTGTACTAGGTACATAAGTGCATGCCCTCAAAGATGATCCATATAGGAACTAGATTAAGGAAGCACTCCTCTTGCTTGCTTGACTCCTCCAGGTAGCATTTCTTTCTTTAGAGTCTTTCCTCTCTTTAGGATCTTTTCCCTTTTGAAGAGTATCTCAAAACCACTTCAAAAACTCTCTTACTATCCTATTATCCTTTCTAATTCTCTTCCTAAGCCCTTGTATTTAATGAAAGATTGTGCCCTGAAAGCCAATTGAAATATTGTATTTCGATCCCAAAATCAATGAATTGACATTATTATAATAAAGGCATTATTTTCATGATACGCTGTGTCTTTATGATTATATGATGAACCCCATAGATTAGGGCTATGGTTCTAGGATTATGATGAGATCATACCAGTGAGACCTAAAGCCTTAAAACCCTAATCTAAAATATTCCTGGCCGATGGGACATTGAGTTGGGGATCAATGTTTTCGGTAAGACCAGCACATCCTATATATGCTTTGTGATGAGGGTGACTGATCTCACAGTCACTTGTGTTTGACACTAATACTAGGATGTGAGTGGTCATTAGATAATGAGTTCACTGAATTGATCCAGATTGAGAATATCTAATGGAACCTTATCTGTTTGTCAATAGATAATTCTCATAGTGGGAGTAGTGCATGTGGTCCTTTGACCTGAGACTACCATGGTACCTTATATATATGAATCCATACTTTGGTTTGCAATCAATCATGACACTGAGTCATGCACGAGGTAATACTAGGTATGGTGGATTGTATATGGAGGTTGTGAGTAGGTCAACAAGGAATTGATCAGCCCTAGTAAGAGGGAATTGCATCCAGCTAATTTTGATCAAATGATGGATTCAGAAATCTTTGATCAAAGTATGAACATTAAAGTTAATTTCTAATGGTTCATTAATGAATCATCATTATAAAGATTGAGCTAGGAATGAATATGAAATTGGATTTGACAAGTATCTATATTCATAATCATATTCAGGATGCAAGTTGATCAAAGGACTGAATTGCCCGGTAACTCACCACTGAAGGGTATTTTGGTAATTCCATCAAAATTCCACATCTTTCGGGTAGACATGATACGTTGCTAGATGTCAATCTTGTCTTGTAGGTATATGATTGAATTATGGTAATTCAAATCAGTTAATTAGAATTAGATTCTAATTGACCGAGTCGAGCTAGTTTGAGTTGACCTAAATCGGCTTTTGGTGGGGACACCGGAGGCACCAGAATAAGACAGAGGCTTTTTCAACCCTCTGTAAATTGATCAATAATTTATGAGTCCATCTGTAATAACGGCTTAGCTCATCTGAGTCCATTTTAGTTATTTTGAGTATTTTTAGTGGTTATTTCAGTCCTGTACTAGTCAGCTCATGTTGAGCTAGTTCAGTCCAATGCTAGTCAGCTCATGTTGAGCTAATTTTATTTTTTTGAGTCCTGTCCAAGCATACTGAAGACTCAAGACTATATCATACAAGTGAAGACCAAGTCCAACTAGATTGAAGACATAGAAGTATAGCACAAGTCCAACCCAGCTTGAAGATTTGAAGACCCCAGGAGGAAAATTCAGAAAACCCTGATTTCTTGCAGATGCCCTCCAGATGCCCAGATTCCCTTCCAGATGCCAAAGTATATTCATAGATAATGGCATCCATGATTCCAGAGGTCCATCTGTATCCTAGCCTAAAGAAATCAAGCCCAGGTGCCAAGCCCAAGCCCCTAAGAAGCAAGATACCAGGGAATATTCCTGCTACCTGGCTACCAGGCCACCCCAGCTTCCAGAGGCCCAAAGCCATGCACCCGAGCCCCTTTGGGCCGGCCTTTTGCTGCTCCTAGAAGCCCAACACGCCCCCCTAGGCGTCCTTGGAGTTTTGACCAAGTCAAGAAAATTTTTAGGGATTTTTCTACCTAATATTTCCTTATTTTCTAGCTAGGGTTTGAGAGGGAAAAGGATTCTTATGTAAAGACTTATGTACCCTTACTTGGAGCCCAAGGTTAAGGGTCTATTTAAGGGACCCTAGCCTCTTTTATGAGGGGAATTTTTGATGAATGAAACCTTGAGTTCTTCTATTGAGTGGTGTGATACCCTGCTGTGTGCATAAAGGGGTTTGTGAGAGTTCTTCTTCCCGGTGTTTGCAATCATCTTCCTGCTGCCAACAAACCCTCCAGATCCCTGGACGCCCACTCCAAAAGAAGCCTTCCCTTGCTGTTTTTACTTTGTTTCTTGTTCCTTTGTGAGCTTTCTAACCCCTGACAGGTCGTTTGCAGGTCCCTGAGTTCCTACGAATCCAACGACTCCAGCCAAGCCTCAATCGGGTCACCGAGCAGAAAACCGGGTATCCGCGGGTCTTTGGCTCGATTTTCCAGGCCGCATCCGTCGAGGAACGAGAGACCCCTTTGCTGCGATCTTCACAGACGTTGTCAGGTACACCCCTCTACCTCCAGTAGTTTTATTGTAGGAGAACTTGCCCTAACCGAGGCTTCTCAGCCCCGGCGGTCCTTCTTTGCTACTTTTCTAGGTCCTAATCTGCATGCTGATCTTCAAAAATTCATACAAAATTCTCTACAAATAATTTTGATCTGAAATTTGGGAATTAATCACCTAACTCAACATGTAAAATATACAAAAAAAATTGCATGCATATTAGTTCCCCATCATCTTAGTTGAGATCTAACCGAATTAAGTCAAATAGCACTCGGACCTACAGCTGGCTAGGTGTGGAACCCGAAGGGTCACACTCAAAGATAATTGATGAAGGATTTAATTTGGAATTAAATCATGTTTGCAGGATAAACACACTAGCATGTGTTGCAGATCCAATTTCTATTCGAATCAGATTCGATTTGGTTCCGAATTGGGCTTAATTGGTTCTAATTGAACCAGATTAAGGTCTAATTTAAATTTTAGGACATTGGGCTAACCCATGGATGAACCCAAGTGAATCAAGTGCACTGAGACTCTCTCTCCAAGCCTCCCACACCCTTCCTCACCCGCGCGTGCCAAGAAGAAGAGTCCACGTGCGTGTGGACTCCTCTTCACGCGCGTGGGAAGGAAATTCCATTGGAGAAAAATCAAGAAAGGGGTGATTTGGATCCTTGTCTGACGTCCATGGATCTGGATCTGATGGCTAGAAAATTAAGGAAAAACATCCGTCATTTTTCGGTCGCAAGTCCGTCTTCAAAAGTCGCGATTCTTCCTGAAGTTTTTCGAGAGTCCTCCTCGTCGAAAAAATGAAAATTAAATCAGAGAATCATGGTTTTTGGTTGAGGGGATGCGTGAGGAATGAGGGATCATGATTCCTGGGGTTTCAGAGGGTTGCGATGTTTTGAGAAAACGCCCCTCTGAAATCTATAAAAGGGTTTGGGTTCTCGGGGGTTTTTTTTTAGATAATCAAATACAGAGATCATATTCCTCTCCTCTTCTCCGGAATACTCCTTCCCTTTATGCTTGTTGGGTATTGTTTCCCTTACAGAGATAATCTTTGTCGAAACTCTGACCCTAAACAAGAATAAGAGGAAGGTCTTTATCGGTAAAGGAAAGGGAAAAGGAAGGGTCTATTCTTCTTCTTTTCTTTCTTGAATTAAGACTTTACTTGTCTTAATTTCTTCTTCCAATTCAATTCAAGAAAAGGAATTCAAGAAAGGGAATTCAAGAAGAGGAAAGAAGGAAGAAAAGAAATTTTCAAGAAAGAAAATTTCAGCGTAAAAGTCCAAGAATTAAATTCTTGAAAAAGAATTCAAGAAGAGGAGCCAAGAACAAGAAATTGTAGTCTTCATCTTTTTCTGTGTGGATCACCATTGGAGGGTGAACATTTGGGCACCTGGTGGAGATTTAATGTTTTGATTTTAGCAATACAGGTTAGTACTTTAATATGAGTTTAAATCTTATATATACATGTTATATGTTTTAATTCTTTTAAGGAGATCTTGGGTTAAGGGTTTGGTGAAGATTTCATAAAGATAAAAATTTCGAAATCTATGTTTCCGCCTTGCCACCGAACCCAACATTTAAATAGTAGACTTGTCTTAAAATAAAAGATTGTCCTGACAAGGAAAGGAAGAGAGTTATCAGGACAAACTTCTGATGCTTTGGTTTCAATCACTGAAGCCTTTAAATAGGAAGAGATAAGGCACTTAAAATATCCTTTCATCACCCCTAATTTGATATTTAACATATCAAATAAGACCCTTCAAGAAGAAAGAGTCTCTAGGCAAAAAGGTGCAAAGTGAAAACATACGTTGTTTTATAAATATATTGTACCAAGAGTTACTTATCGCAACTTTTTAGAAAAGATTTGATAATTAGCCTTTAATTTAAGAATTGAAGACTTGGTACAATACCCTAATAGGCATATAAGTAGAGAGGCTTATTATCTAGAAAAAGTGATTAATTAGCAGAAGGACTCTAGTCCTTTCCATGCGCCATATATCCTAAGCGTCACATCCCTTCATGAGCCCACTCGAAATCATGCCCATAATTTCTTCATTTGATCGATCATTTTAGTCTAATTAGGCATGGATGAGAAAGGATAAGGGCTAAAGTTTATCATCAAAAAGGTAATTTAATTATAGAAGGACTCTTGGTCCTTCTGCACCCCTTAATTTGTGTGCACGCCAATATTGGCACCAAGAGTCTCAAGCCCTTGGAACTCTTGGTTTAAAACGTGGATAAAGGCTATAAAATTAGGATAAATCCTAATTTGGCTACCCCACTTAAGGCTTAACCCAATTTAATTCCCACTCAAATTAGTTAGCACAAATAGCAAGCATTTAAACCCAATCTAATTAGGTTAGGAGTTAGGCTAGCCAACATATACTAGTATATTAATTAGCTAGACAATTAGGATCCTATGACCCTAATTATATATAAATAATTTTGGTGTGGGCACTAGAATCCAACAGAGGCTCCTCAACCCTCTGTGGATGTCCAATTAGGGTTCCTTTTTTTTTCAGGTCTTGAAATAAGGCTTCAAGCCTAAACCTCGTAATTTTTTTTAGCTTTGAATTAAGTCTCCTATGTTTGTGTCTAGTCCTGTATTGGGTCAATTGTGTGTAGGAGTCCAGTCAGAGTCGATTTGAAGTATGGGTCCAAGCAAGATTGGTCTTAAAATCTAGTCTCTTTGGAGCCAAGTCAAGAAGGAAGCCAACTCAGCTCTAGCGCCCACCTTTTCCTCCTATGTGGCACCATGACAACTCATCTTTGGATGCCCAAAGGGGGGGACATATCACTTGACTCACTCCCTCTTTCCCTCCATCCTATCAAAGGAAGGCATGAATCCATGGGCGCCTCCACCTCCCAATCCCCATATCTTGTCTTGTTCCAAAGATGGATGCACAACCAAGGAAAGAACGAGAACACTTTCCTTGCTACAAGCCTCACTTCTTGTCTTCTTCCAAAATAAAGGACCAACATTCCAAGTTCAAGGGTGCCAAGATCCCTCTTCCAAGCCTCACATCAAGCCACGCCAATCAAGTCCACTTCATGGTCAGCCAAGGAGAGGAAAATTTCTGAAATTTTGGGCGCCCCTTCAAGAAGACTTGTAACTTTTATTTGAATTTCAAATGGGATCTTAAGGTGCCTATTTAAAGGACCTTACCCCTCCTTTATAAGGCTAATTTTTGATGAATGAAAACCAAGTTTCTTGAGATCCAATTTCTCTTTAGTTACCTTCATTCACTAGGAACGTCGATCTCAGTGAGGGAGCACCTTCACCTTCAGGCATCGAGAGATGTGAGGCCTCAAGTTACCATCCCTTCCGCAACTCCATCCTCAAGCTTCGAATCGGAGCCCATCGGGATCATCCACCCAGGCGCCTAGCAAGAAGACTCCACCCATCATCACACCAACTCTCTTTCCTTCTTCTATTGCTATCTTTTGATCGAAACCTAACTCTTCTTCTTTGAATGCTCGCAGGTCCTCCAGGTGACACGAACACAGAGTCGGTTGCCCTTGCCATCGAGACCTTCGGACAGTGAGCCAGCGCATCCATTGGTTGAAGGCTCGATCATCCAGGCCACATCTGGAGAGTGAGTGATCTCGGCATCGGGCGCTTCAAATCTTTGAGGTTTGCCTCCCTGAACTTCTAAGTCGATATTGTTCTGAGAGCTAAGTCCTACAGGATTTCTCAATCCTGGGGTCCTCTCTTTATCATTGCTTAGGGACTACTTGCTTGCCTGAGGTTCTTGTTAGTATAGAATCCTAGATTTACTCTTTCTTGTCTTCGGGAATCCTCAACTGAATTCAAAACACTAAAAGTCAAAAAACAACAAATCACCTACATCATTTCATCCTGGCATCTAGTTAGTTCCCCATCATTTCTGGTATCATAGCAGGTTAGGACTTAGCACTTCTTAAAGTACTTGGATAAGGTGCTTCACCAGGACGTCCGGTCTTAGGTGAAAAGTAGGATTTCAAGACCCTCTCCTCCCATTCCACGAGGATCTCCTAAGGGTGTAGGGGTGCCAATGTGATAGGACTTTGAAGAGGAACACAAGAAGAAAAGTTTTTTTTTAAAAAAAAAAAATATTTGCATCATTAGATCTCATTGTCTTTTATTTCTGCATTTTTTCCTTTCTGAATATGGTATGTTGTTTCTAGTATTTATATTTGTAGGAGTCTCCAATTTGCTAATTTTTGTTTTGTTAGATCACATATAATTGATTATATTTTGATAATTTTCTAAAATTTTATTGCAGCTTGTAAAAATTTTACAAGCCAGATACTACCTAAGAAGAAGTTCTATTCTGAGAATTTCAGCAATGCATTTTCTTATGTTTACATTTCTTAGATAGTTTAATTTGCATTTAGCTTCATCTCTTATCATTTCCTTCATCTCATTTCTGCTTTCATCCTTCAAAAACCCAAAAAATATAATTAGAGATATCTCATTGGAGCATTTGCTTGAAATCATTTTTATAAATCATTTTACGGGCAGCAATTTGACATAGGGTTAGGATTTCATTACCTGTCCCTAGCCCAAAATCACCACCCGGCATATCGAACCCAAGCTCTAATTAAAATCAAATAGACACTTAATTTTCTCTAGAGAGCTTAGGGACACCAACTGGTCGAGTCAAAACTAAGTGTCTATTCTTGGCGTCAACCCTTCTGTGTGTGCTGCTGCTTTTGGTGTCTAGGCTTGGTGATTCAGGGCTTGTGAGTTTGGTCCACCTACCTGGCCAATCCTAGATTGGTGTCTAAGGTTGGCGTTTAGGGACCTCCACTCCCCTACACCTACCTAGCCAAGCACAGAGTTACCATAGACTAGTTTTCCACCCTGACTTAGCAACTGGTTGGATTTTAGGTCTAGTAGATCAAAGACGATTTTGTGTGCTTGACTCATGTCGACTAGATCAGGAGTCCCTTATCATCCCCACCATTACCAATCAAGTGAACCTATGAGAATGAAAGAGAAGATCAACTCAAGGTTATTCTTGAGCAATTAGCTAGGATGAACCGTAGGCTTGACAAGCTTGATGATAGAATTGGAGCCTTAGAGAAGAATAGTCCTAGACCATCTGTCGAGCCTGAGTCTGAATCACCTTTCCCCCCTAGGGATTACCCTCATCATGAACCATCCATAGAGGTTGAACCCAGGAGAATTCCCCATTTTAACCCAACCCAAGAGATTCACCCTAGGAGACCCAATCAGGAGTTTCTGGATCAGGAAGAACTGTATGAGTCTGATGACCTGTTAGGAGTGATTAGGTGCATTTTTACCCAGGACAAAGTGCAAGAAGATTGGCATAGGACTAACATCCTACAAACCTTTGCCAGACTAGGAAACAAGGTATGCAAGATCATAGTTGATAGTAGGAGCTGCGTCAATGCCATTTCTTCAAGTACTGCCAAATCCCTAGGATTGACCCCAGTTCCTCACCCTAACCCTTATAAGGTCTCGTGGATTGATTCAACCTCCATACCCATAAATTCTAGGTGCCAAGTCTTGATCAAGTTGCAATCTTATGAAGAGATGATTTGGTGTGATGTCCTTCCCATGGACGTCAGTAGTATTATCTTAGGACGACCTTGGTTGTACGATCATGATGCCACCCTTCATGGTCAGACCAATACCTGTACCTTTAACCACCATGGGAAGAAATTTACAATCACCCGTTCAGCCAAAGGATCAGGTTAAAAAGGATCAAGTAGTCTAAATGAAAAAAGCTAGAAGTTAACCTGATCAAGGATAATGAGTTAGAAGAAGAGATTACCGGGTAAGGACCCTTAAAGAATTTCAGGGAGAGAAGGATGAACAATCTAAAAATTTGAATACAAAACCCCTGAGCCTATTGAGGAATCCAAAGAGGACATCTCTGAATCAAGCTAGCGGGGGAAGTGTGATGTAGATGAATCCAAGGTTGAAGTCATCAAGGAATCAAAGGATAATGATCCTGAACCCACCACAGAATTTAAAGAAGAAATGATCAAGTCAGGATCAAACAAAGTCGATGATAGTGAAGGTTCTCAAGTATCGCCCATAGAGAAGGTTCAAGAACAAGAAGACAATAGTTTAGAGGACTTTTTTGATAACTTTCCAAGACCTTCCTGATTACCTTCCACCTTCTAGGAGAACCCAGACTATACTAGAATTTGCACCTGTAGATCTCCTAGTACTAATCATGAGGTTGGGATGAGTGCACCCATAAAGCAATGTCCAAATTTTGAGGTTATCCTGAATAACCAAGGTTTGTTTCATGCTGCCCATAGGTTGCCCCAAGACTCCGACTCCTATCTCCTACCCCTCTCTGAGCCTTCTCACATTTCTAGAGCCATGGGTTGCATTTTGTGAGATTACTAGGCTGCATGACTCCTTAGAACCCATCCCTTTTTCCATATACTTCTTGTATACCTTATGGCATTTGCTAGGGATCCTTGATAATTTTTCTTGTACATACCATACCAGGGTCAAACCTAAAGAGTCAGTAATCTGTTAGGTTTAGGCCCTAGAGAGCCCAATAAATTTCGCTCTATAGGAATGCATTGTTGAGTATGCATTTTGCATCATGCATTAAGTATAAATTTTAAAATAATTTGACTGATTCCCGAAAGTGAACCAAAGAGTTTGATCAAAGGAATTCCATATTGGTTAGGCTTTAGGCCTGAACGGTTTGACTAGGAGCTGTTAAGAAACTTCATGCTCATGGAGCTGGCCCCTTAAGAGTGATAAAGAGAGTTGGCCCTAATGCCTATGTTCTTGAACTACCCCCGAATTATGGCATTAGTGCAACTTTCAATATCTCATACTTAGTCGAGTACAGGGAACCAGCAAACATACCTAGCGAGCCTTTTGGGCCTGACCTTTCTTTTGAGAGTGAACCCGAACCTGAGTGTCCACCTCCAATTTTACATAAAAGAGGAGAGCGATTGAGCGTGTCCTGGATGACGAAGCTATCACTACCCGGGGCAAAGGTTACCAACATTTCTTAGTCTGATGGCAAGGCTGACCAGAGTTTGATGACTCGTGGATTACCAGGGAGGACTTGCAGTGCCTCGATCCTGACCTTCTGGAAGAGTACTTAAGCCAACTCAACTCTTACACGACAGGGTCGAGTTCCTCCTACCCTGGAGAATTGGGTGGGCACCAGAATCCGACAGAGGCTCCTCAACCTCTGTGGATGTCCAATTAGGGTTCTTTTTTTTTCAGGTCTCGAAATAAGGCTTCAAGCCTAAACCTTGTAATTTTATTTAGATTTTTAATTGAGTCTCCTGTGTCTGTGTCTAGTCCTCTATTGAGTCAATTGTGTGTACTGAGTCCAGTCAGAGTCGGTTTGAAGTATGGGTCCAAGCAGATTGGTCTTAAAATCTAGTCTCTTTGGACCCAAGTCAGGAAGGAATCCAACTCATCTCAGGGCCCACCTTTTCATCCTATGTGGCACCATGACAAGTTGCCATGTGGGCGGCACACAGTCAACTTTGGATGCCCAAAGGGGGGACACATCACTTGACTCACTCCTCTTTCCCTCCCCCCTATCAAGCTTGTTTCTTCACATATAGGTAGCCGGCCAAGAGAAGGTCAAATTGGGTTGGAGTTGGAATTAAAATCCCTTACTTCAAGCCCTCCAATCAAGCTTTCTTCCCAATCTACATGAACAACTATGGAAGGAAGGCAAGAATCCATGGGCACCTCTACCTCCCACTCCCCACATCTTGTCTTGTTCCAAAGATGGATGCACAACCAAGGAAAGAAGGATAACACTTGCCTTGCTACAAGACGCACCGCATTCTTGTCTTCTTCCAAATAAAAGGACCAACATTCCAAGTTCAATGGTGCAAAGATCCCTCTTCCAAGCCTCACATCAAGCCACGCCCAATCAAGTCCACTTCATGGTCGGCCAAGGAGAGGAGATTTCTAATTTTGGGCACCCCTTCAAGAAGACTTGCAACTTTTATTGAATTTCATATGGGGTCCTAAGGTGCCTATTTAAAGGACCTTACCCCTCCATTGTAAAGCTAATTTTTGATGAATGAAAAACCAAGTTCTTGAGATCCAATTTCTCTTTAGTTGCCTTCGTTCACTAGGAACGTCGATCTCCGTGAGGGAGCACCTTCGCCTTCGGGCGTCGAGAGGTGTGAGGCCTCAAGTTACCGTCCCTTCCGAAACTCCATCTTCTAGCTTCGAATTGAAGCCCATAAAGATCATCTACCGAGGTGCCTAGCAAGAAGACTCCACCCATCATCACACCAACTCTCTTTCCTTCTTTTCTTGCTATCTTTTGATCGAAACCTAACTCTTCTTTTTTGAATGCTCGCAGGTCCTCTAGGTGACATGAACATGGAGTCAGTTGTCCTTGCCATCGAGACCTTTGGACAGTGAGCCGGCACATCCATGGGTTGAAGGCTCGATCATCCAGGTTGCATCTGCGAGAGTGAGTGCTCTCGCATCGGGCACTTCAGATCTTTGAGGTTTGCCTCCCTGAACTCCTAAGTTGATATTGTTCTAAGAGCTAAGTCCTACAGGGTTTCTCAATCCCGGGATCCTCTCTTTATCATTACTTAGGACAACTTGCTTGCCTGAGGTTCTTGTTAGTATAGAATCCTAGATTTACTCTTTCTTATCTTCGGGAATCCTCAACTGAATTCAAAACCCTAAAAGACACAAAACAACAAATCACATGCATCAATTCATCCTGGCATCCAGTTAGTTCCCCATCATAACGGTCGCCCATGGCCACCGCCGCAACCCCGCCACCGTCGCCCGCCTACCACCCGCCACCCCCTGGCCCCACGCCCAGCCGTCGGAGGCCTCGTCGGTGCCCAGCCACCATCCCGCCGTGGAAGATGAACGGGCGCCCGTGAATCCCATCCGTGCCACCGCCATCCACCGCCCACCTGCCGTGCCACCCCACCGCCGCCACCCGCATGCCGCCTGCCTCTTGCTGGCCCCGTCGACCGCCGGAGATCTGGCCCCCTATTGCTCGGCCATGAAGAAGTTTTTGCATGCTTCTCAAAGCAGCCCAAAGAAGCTTCCGCACGCTTCTTAAAGTAGCTAGAAGAAGAACTGTTCTGCATGATTTTTGGAGTGGCATGAATTTCAGAGCGGAGGGGGATTTCAAAATTTAAATAAAAGGGATTTATTTGGTAATTTTTATGATTGTAATTTGGGTTTAAATGGAAATTTGGAATTTTGGTTTTGAATTTGAATTCAAATTATTTTGAATTTGAATTCAAATCCAGGGAGGATTTCAAGAGATTTTATTTTGAATTTCAAAGGGGATATGGGAATCTATAAATATCCATACTCCTCTTGTAATAAATCTGTTGAAGAAAATAAATTTTTGAGGGTTTGTAACCTATTTGTGGTTCTAGGTTGAGGCCCGTTTTCCTTTGCTTGCCGGCATCGAGGGGTTGTTGCCCCAATGCCTTCGCTCCAGTGAGAGCGTCAAGGGGTGTGTGGCCCCATCTTGCCTTCATCCTGTGGGATGTCGAGGGGTGTGAGGCCCCGTCTTGCCTTCGTCCTGCGGGATGTCGAGGGGTGTGAGGCCCCGTTTTGCCTTCGTCCTTCGGGATGTCGAGGGGTGTGAGGCCCCATCTTGCCTTCGTCCTTTGGGATGTCGAGGGGTGTGAGACCCCAGGTATCTCCATTCTCTCTCCAACCTTCATGTCTCTCCCTATTTCCCCTCGTGACCTTGAGATTCATCCTAGCGCCTCCAGTATCGAGGAGGGCATAATACCTTAGAGGTGAGAGGTCTCTTCATTAGGGTGAGTTCCAGGTCCATGAGTTCCAGTCCCAGTCTCCCATCCCCATCCTTCCTTCGCCACCTCCGCCAAGAAAATTTGAAAACCAAAAGAGTCCAGCCATTTTAGGTTTTTTTCAGGGGTCATTCTATCCTAGCTAGTCCCAAGAGGCTTCTTAGCCCTCTCACGATCCTTGGTTTGCTTTATGTTTTCTCCCCTTTCACAATAACCATGGGTATTTCATTTCCATCCCGCATCAAATTTGCTTGATAAATTCCTTAATATGTGTAATCCTTTGGGATCCTCATCTAGCCAGTAGTAGATCTAGGTTTAATCAATTTAGTTTGTTAGAAATCAACTAATCAAATTATGTCAAATCGAGCTAACCCTTGCCTGCCATTTGAACCATCTTTCAAATTGATGCCTAAATCAATCAATTTTTATTCATAGAAATCAACAATATATAATTGACATCTAGCAACATGTCATGCCTACCAGAAGATACAAAATATGATAAAAATTCATTAAAATTATTCTTTTAGTGGCAAGTAGCCATGCAATTCAATCTTTCGATCTTCTCTTATCCCAAATAAGTAATGGGTATGGAAAATTATCAAACCCTCACATTTTATTCATTCGAGCCTCAAATTACAAATGAAGAATTAACTGATGAAATATTAGAAATCCTTTTCTAATTTCATCATACTTTGATTAAAGACTTCTCGAGTCATCATTTGATGAGATTACATGGGATAAATACTCTTCTTACTAAGTCATCATTTGATGAGATTACATGGGATAAATACTCTCTTTACTAGGAGTGATCGATTCCTTGTTGACCTACTCATAACCTTCATATATAATTCACCATATCCATGAACATCTCATACATGACTAAGTCATGAATGAGTATGAACCAAAACATAGATTCATGAGCATAAGATATCATGGTAATCTCAAGTATAGGATCACTTGCACAACTCCTACTAAAAGAACCTCTTTTGATAAGACTTCCATAAGATGTTCTCATGATGGATCAATTCAGTGAACTCATTTCTTGATGAGCATCCACATCCTTGTATTAGTATCCCTACACATGTAGTCTAAGACCAACCACTCTCTCCATCGATTATAAATAGGATGTGCCAGTCTCTCTGAAAATATTGATCTCCAACTCGATGATCCTATGACTAGGAATAATTTAGATTAAAATTTATAAGATCTTAGGTCTCACTATTATGAACTCCATCATAACCTTAAAACTATTATCCTAATCTATGGGGTTCATCATATTCTTATAATAACAAAGCATAAGATAGAATATTATGAAATAAAATGTATTTTATTAATATCATACATAAGTCGAGAGAATTTTAAAGAAGTGCCCTGATATATAAGAAATATGATTAGCTTTCAGGATACTATTCTTCCAAAATGCATCTCATATAAGGAAAGAGGGTCCCTTAACATAAGCCAGAGTCATTCCTAAAGCTTTGGAATAAGGGTGCCATGGTCAAGGCTGGCTCATGGTTATGTGAGGGTTAGCCCCCTAACCACATGCATGCAAGATTCTGGAAATAGATCGAATAGAATGCTATGACCATCATGTTCCATTCAAGAATGCACCTCAAATGGGAAAGGAGGGTCCCTCAACATAAGCCAGAATCATCCCTGGCTCATAATTGGTATGGTGTTGAAGAGGCCAACATGCATTACCTAGAGCACGTAGCTTACCTAGTTGCCTTGCCTAGGAGATTAACTGCTTGACCAAGGATTACTGATAGAATGGTCTAACCTGGGAGTCTTACTAATCAACTAGGACTTAGAGATGGCAAAGATGCCATGCTTGGGAGAATAATCACTTAACCAAGGAATATAGGCATGGAACCCAACCTGGAAGTCTGATGACTTATCTAAGGCTTGAAGGATCATATTGTCCCACCTGACGCATGTAGCTCACCCAAGGCTTGTACCTAGGAGTCCTATCGAATAATCACTTAACCAAGGAATATAGGCATGGAACCCAACCTGGAAGTCTGATGACTTATCTAAGGCTCGAAGGATCATATTATCCCACCTGAGGCATGTAGCTCACCCAAGGCTTGTACCTAGGAGTCCTATCGCTTAACTAGGGATTATGGGCATGAAACCTAACTTAAAATTTTGATGGCTTAATCAGAGCTTGAAGGGCCATATTTCCCCACCTAGGGTGCATAGCTCACCTAGGGCTTGTACTTGGAAGTATTATCACTTAACTAGGGCTCACAGATGCAAAGCCTAACCAAAGAGTCTAATGGCTTAACCAAGGCTTGAAAGGCTATATTTTCTCACCTAGGATGCATAGCTCACCCAGGGCTAGTGCCTGGGAGTCTATCACTTAACCAGAGATTATGGGCATGAGACCTGACCCGAGAGTCTGATAGCTTAACCAGGGCTTGAAGTGCTATATTGCCCCACTTAGGGTGTGTAGCTCATTCAAGGCTTAGAGAGGACCGTATTGCCTTTCTTGGGATGGTGCTCATCCATGGCTTTAGCAATAGATGGTGTGGCAACCCTATTTGGTGTGCTAAGCTCAACCAGGGTTTTGATAGATGCACCTCCGATCCATGAGTTATGTACTTGGTACCTTCTTCATAAGAGAGAGCTTCATTATAAGATGGGTGGATTCATAGCTCAGAGGATGCATTTAATTGATAATTGATGTGAACTTTAAATTTAACCATAAGCACACGGTATGCAGAGTAGCACGTCCAGCGAGTACGGGTCGATCCCATAAGGAATTTGTGTTTGAACTATGTTCAAACCCTTGCTTAAGTGAGCTTCTACAAAGATAAGAAAAAATTAATCAAATTAATGAAATAACTAATTTAAAAATCTAGGGCTTTTGAATCCACTAGACCAATGACTTACAAACCTTTCTAATGATCTCTCCTATAACATCCTTCCAACTTCTTCCTTTGTATTGACCAAGTATGGGTTATGAAGAGATTTTAACTCAACTATAATCCATCAAAGTTTTACAAGGAAAGAAGATAAAAGAGTAAGAAAATTATTGAGCCTTCTATCTATTACCCTCCTTACACCGAATCAAGCATGAACTATAAAAGGATTGAAATCCAATAATAGCTCATCAAGTCTCTTAGCAAGAAGTTTAAAAAAGGAAGAAAGCTCCTTAAAAATCAAAGCCCAAGTAGAGATCCAAGGAAGGGCTTTTAATCATGATCTAGCTTCATTGCCAACCCTAGAGGATTTGCTTAGCCAGACATGATTTAAATTAAAAACTTTAAAAATTATTTAAAAAATAAAATCAATCTATCTACTTGCTGAAATTTAAATTACATAATTGAAATATGCAAAAATAAAAACTACACTAATTGCATGAATTTAAATGGTATAAAATAAATTGCAAGAAATTGAAACTATCCTAATGCTAGAATAAAAAATTATAATAAATAAATTGAAATAAGACAAATAAATTTTTATTTCTAATCAAATTTGATTACAAAATATTTAACTCCTAAGCTATTAACAGGGCTTGGAGTTAAAAAAAATAAAAATAAAAATAGATCTGATTGATAGAGGCTCTCTCTCCCTAGCTTACTCTCCTTCTCATATGTTGGAAGGGTGGAAGAAAGTGGGAAGAAGAGATGGGATGGGGCAAGAAGAAAGTGGCACTCAAGCTGAAAGTGGAATGTAGAATTCTATGGCAGATGTCTCTTATATAGGCAGGGGAACGCGTCGAGTCCATGTGAGAACCATGTTGGTTTCTCATCATGATTTGCCTCAACAACTTCACTTCTTATCCTTATCTCCGTAATTTTCCCGCAACTGCATTCCATTTCATCCCTTCTCAAAAATTAAACTTTGCTTATCCCAACAGCATTACATCTTAAACTCCATTCTCTATTTCGTCAAACAAATCTTCCTCTCATTCAGATTCAATCCATCTCCCGACAACAATGCTGATGTGGCACTTGATGAAGAAGAGCAGGGTGACAATGATCCAAGAGAGGATGGAAAGCAAAGCATGGCAGAGATTGGTGAAGTGGTTATCATGGGCATCATGCGGTGGACTAGTAGCATGGAGAATAGGGTGGTAGTGATTGCAGAGACCGTTGATGGTGGTGTGGTTGTTCGGAAACTCAGATAGTGATTAAAGATGGGAAGAAAGAGACCATGGAAGATGGTTCTGGCTTTGGCTGTGAGCATGGCCCATGATAATTGGAAGTAGGTGATAGACTGATCAGCAAACGGTGGATGCTCGAAGGTGCTTCAGCAAGCAATGGTGGTAAGAGGAGGAAGAAGGCCATAAAAGGAGACATTGGTGCTGATCTACAGGGGGTGATGATGGTGGAGAAGGGAAGAAGAGGACCGGCGATTGGCGGTTATTAGCTTTAGCCCTTGATTTTGATGACTAACAAAATGTTGAGTATATGTGTTATACTAATGTTTCGATTGTAGTTGTGAGTTTCAAGATACAGGTACATCAAATTTTCCATACAAAGGTATCAAACTCACTAATTTTGAAGCTAAGTGAATTTCTGTGTATAAGAAGTCTTCTCACCTTGAAAATCCTTAAAACGGGTCAATCTGGGCTTTATGATGAAGATATTGAAGTTTTATTGAAGAACACTTTGAATTTTAAAGCTTGGCATAGAGTTTTTGAGTGGCACATACCAAGTGTTGACTCATGATACATAAGGTGTCGATACTTCAGAAGGACTGGCACATAGAAATCTCCTTGGCATGCCTTGAGTCAACTCACAGAAGTCAAGTGTTGACTCATGAAAAAGTCAAGTGTCGACTCACAAGAACTAAGTGTTGACTCATGGCCTAAGAAAAATGATGATACAGAACTATGCCATTTTGAGATATTTTTTGTCAAGTATGAATCGAAGACTCAAATGTCGACTCACAAAAGTCAAGTGTCGACTCAGAGGTCGACTCTTAGCCTGAGAACAAAAATGGAACAGAACTCAGTTTTTCTAAGATTTATACCTTGAGTCGACTCATGCAGACCCAAGTGTCAACTCATGGAGATCCAAGAATCGATTCATGAACAAACTCAAGTGTCAACTCATGGGTTCTGATAGAAATAATGGAGATAATTTTTTAGACTCAGATTTGAATCCTACAAGCTCCAAATGGCTAGTTTTGCTCCACCAATGATCATAAACCATTTTTTGAAAGTTTTTGAAGTATTTAAGTCTCACCAAACTCATTCAAGAAGAATTAGCTCACAAGAGACAAGACATACCTTTGAGAACTTCATTTTCAAAGTCAAAAAGAGAGCAAAAGAGAAGATTCCCATTGAAAAAGCTTCCAAGCCTTCAAATCAACATTCCAAAAGTGGTCTTTGAAGTGATTCCAAGGAGAAGACAAGTCAAGAAATCATCAAGAGCCTCAAAGCTTCTACTTTCTACTCTATAAAGAGTTTTTCTTGTGCTTTACTCTTGTACTTCTGAATTTATCTATTGTGACTAGTTTCAATGATGTTTGAAACTAGGTGTTAGGACCTTCCAAGCCATGAATTGGAATCCAAGCCTAGGTTGGCTTGACTAAAGGTTGTTGGTGAGCCTAAGTGAGAAAACCAACTTTGGGTTTGACTTGTGAGCCCTTGAAAACAAGTTGGCTATAATCTAGGTTAATTATAGTGAAATTCCCAAGGGATAGCTTGGAGAGTGGATGTAGGTGCTTGGTGTACACCGAACCAATATAAACCTTTGTGTTTGTATATGTGTTCTTTGCTCTCTTACATTTGCTGCTTATATTCATAGCATTGCATCTTATTCATTGTATGCTCATTTGCATTGCTTCACAAACACTTTAAAGTGCAGCATATATTTGCATTAAATTTTTAAAGAAACCCAATTCACCCCGCCTCCTAGGTTCCTACATTGGGCAACAAGTAGTATCAGAGCTTGGTACTCAGTGTATAGGTCTAACGATCTTAAGTCAAAAATCTAATGGCAGTCTAAATTGGTGTTGAAATTGTTGAGGGTCAAGCCTCAAATCGTCCCCCATTGTTTAATGGCACAAATTATACATATTGGAAGACTTGCAAGTGCATTTACATTCAAGCCATTGATTATAATATTTAGAGGACCATTGTTAAAGGTCCTCATCAGCTTACCATCTTGATTAATAGTATTCCCACTCCCAAATTGGAAGATGACTGGGATGAGAATGACATTAAGCAAGTTGAGCTTAATGCCAAGGCTATGAAATTATTATTTTATGCATTAGACCCAAGTAAATTCAATAGAATTTCAAATTATCTCTTTGCCAAGAAAATATGGGACACACTTGAAGTTACCCATGAGGGTACTCATCAAGTGAAAACTACCAAAGTTAACATGCTCATTTATATATATAAAATGTTTAGAATGGAACCATCTAAATCTATTAGTGAAATGTACACTAGATTTACTAACATTGTGAATGGCATGAGAAGCTTAGGTAAAGTTATTTCTAATACTGAATTGGTGAATAAAATTCTCAGGTCACTTCCTTCATCATGGGATCCAAAGGTGACAGCCATTGAAGAAGCTAAGGATATCAACACTCTACCTCTTGAGGAGCTTCTAAGATTTCTCAAGACATATGAGCTGTCACTAAAATAAAAGGTTGCGAACAATGACAAAAAGAAGAAGACCATAGTATTTAAGTCCACAACCAAGGATGATTATAGCGATGATTCTAATGAGGAAGATGATGAAGATGAAATAGCTCTCATCTCAAGGAAGTTTAAGAGGATTATGAAAAAGAAAAAGTACACTTCAAGAAGAAGCCTCAAAAGGAAGAGCCTAGCAAAGAGAAAGAAAAAGAGAAGGAAAGAGAGAAACCTATTTGCTTCGAGTGTAAGAAACCCAGCCACTTCAAGATGGATTGCCCCTTACTCAAGAAGAGCAGAAAGAAATTAAGAAAGAAAGTAATGATGACAACTTAGAGCGAGAGTGAGGACTCGAGTTCCGATGAAGAGCAGCAAGAGGTTACAAATTTTTGCTTGATGGCTAATGATGATGAGGTAAAGTCTAAACTTGAAAATGAATTTACTTTCGATGAATTGCATGATGTTTTTGATGAATTGGTAGTTGAATATCAAAAACATAATATGAAAAACAAAGAACTAAGAAAGCAAAATTTGGAGTTGGTTAAAACAAATGATAAGTCTTTGATAGAAAATGATCGCTTGCTTCAAGAAAATAATAAGTTAACTGATAGAATTATCTCTTTGAAAAAAGAAAAGGAAAATTTGAAAAAGGATAAATCTTTTGCAACTATTGAGAAATTTGCTATACAAAACAAAGAGCTTTTGAAAGAAAACAAGAAGTGCAAAGATGCACTTGAAAAAAGTAAAACCTTTTATTGAAAAATTTATTTTTAGTTCTGAAAAACTCAACATGTTTTTAAATAATCAAACAGCTATTTTCAACAAAGCTGGATTAGATTTTAGACCACAAAAATAACAAAAATATTTCAAAAATTTTTTTGTGCCTGCTTCTTCTGCTATTACTTGATATTCTTGTGGAAAAGTAAGATATAAATCATATATGTGTGATAAAAGGAAATTGAATTAAGTTAGAAAAGTTTAGGTTCTAAAAGGAACCATATTTACTTACCCTAAAGGAACCAAGATGACTTGGGTACCTAAAGTCTCCACCTGATTTGTTCTTATAGGTATGTCTTGCAACCAATAAAAGAAGATTATGGTACCTCGACAGCAGTTGCTCAAGGCATATGTTGCCTAGGTGGCTATCCAAGAGGAGGGTGAATTTAGTATTTTAAAAATTTGAAGGCAAGTAATGTGCAATTCAAAATCCTTTGCAAGTGGTAGGTGGTGTCATAGAATTATAAAATGTAGAAGCTAAACAGAGTCAAGAAAGCACAACACAAACACACCAAATTTATAGTGGTTCGGAGCAACCCAGCTCCTACGTCCACTATTCAAAATACCACTTGAGATTTTTACTAAATTCACACCCGAATATAGTAGGATTTTTTTATAGATCACAATCCAAAACCTCGACACTTTGGTTTTACAGGATCACCAAAAAAAATCCAACACCCTTTGGTTTTAATAGGCTCACCAAAGAAACCCAACTTGGTTTTCACAGGATCACCAAGAACCTAACCCTTGATTTTAATAAGGCTCACCAAGAACCTAATTGGTTTTTCAACCAGGCTCACCAATAACCCAACAATTCAAAAATTGAATTGAAAATAAATGCAACAAGAATGACAAACTCAATTTGTCGGATAATTGCCGTTGCAGCTTGTTGGAAGTCCACTTGAATGCACTTGAATAAGCTTTAATGACTTTAGTGGCTTCTTCCAAAAGTTGTTTCAAGCTTCAGATTAGAGTTGGAGAAAACATGAAAGCTTGACTTGAATGCTCTTGTGATCTTTTGCTGTTGGTAGGTAGGATATTCAATGAAGCTCTCTTCTCTTTGAAGAACTCACTAATAACTTGCTTCAAGAAAGTTCAAATCCTTCAAATTTAAAGTCTTCCATCATCCCAAGATAGTTCTAGCCATTGTAGACCATTGGAGAAGGATTTGTGACCGTTGGAGCACCTTTTAGCATTTAAAAATTAATTCTGGAGCTAGCCATTGGATACTTGAAAGCGACATTCAAGTCGGCTCGGATTCCATCGAGTCTGCTCGAATCCTTCGAGTCGATAGGTCGAGTCACCAAATCTTCAATGCAGTCGACTCTTTGTCTCAGGGTGCAAAACATCACTTTGGATGAGTCGGCTCTTTGTAGCTCGGGTCAGCTCGAACTTGAATCTTGAAAATCTTGAACTCGAGGAGTCTGCTCTTTTTAGCTTGGGTCGGCTCTTCTTCTCAAGATCGAAAAACCTCACTCTGGAAGAGTCAGCTCGATGTAGTTTGGGTCGGCTCGCTTTTTCAGGTTTCCAGAATTAGGTCTGGCAGAGTCAACTCTTTTTGGTTCGGGTCGGCTCGCTTGGCTATTCTCAGAAATCTTTAGAAAATGGACTTTGGAGGAGTCCGCTCGGACTGATTCCAGTCGACTTAGATTCACTAGAGTCGGCTCGCTTTCCATCGAGTCGGCTTAGATTGCTGCATTCTAGAATCCTTGCTGTGTACCAATAAGCAGAGTCGGCTCTTCATCACTTGGGGTCTGCTCGAGTGTCTTCTTTAGGATTTTTACAATTGAACTTAAAGAAAACTCTCACCAACTCTTTTACAATTTCACACAAACCAACTCAAACTAAAATTCATGGCATACACACTCACATAAGTAACCCTTTTAATGATTTTTCTTAGCATTTTTTATTGGGTTCTTCTTTACAAAAACATTTGCAACATAACTCAACCAAGAAACAGAAGTATAGGAATTGAAGTTTGAACATGTCATTCATCCTACAAACCCTTGTCAAACACTTGAAGAGTTGTCAGAAATAAATGTACATACTCCAATGTTTGGTTATCATCAAAATCACTTATGGGGTCAACAATCTCCCCCTTTTTGATGATGACAAAATACTGGGCATGAAAAGTTCTTTACACTTTACATCTATAATAGTATTTGAAAATTAAATATTCACATGTATCAGAGCTAATGGAATTAGTAAATAAGTATTAGAGCTCAAGAGAGATATCATAGTATATCATCAAAGTATTGAACTTCTCATGCTTCATGATATTATAATTAGCACAAAACATGGAGTATCAGAGTTCCAAAAAGAAAATGACAGAATTAACATCAATTTGTAAATTAGAGCATGCAATAGTAATCAGAGCATTAAGATAATAATTAGAGCAAGATCATTTCATGAGAATCTCCTCCTTTCTCTAGATTTTTAAAGTAGTTTAAGCAGTGCTATCATTTTTGTGCTCCACCTTTTTCACTATTTTTATGCACTTTAAGAGTAGTTGGTAGGAAGCTCAACATATATACTAATTTCCCATTCTTTTCATATTTCTCCCATCTTTCTTTTCACATTTTTCATAACTCTCATTTTTCATAATTCTCCCCCTTTTTGTCAATTAATTAAAAAGGTGATTTCAAATAAAGCTCAGATTTTAAAATAGATTGAGAAAGTTTTTAATATTTATTTGAGATAATTTCACATTCTCAACTTGGAAATTCTAATTAAAATTTCATTATAGTTGTACTATAACAAGTGCAAAGATTGAATCATTGTACACGACAGTAAAGAAAATCAAAAGATACTTCATTGATAAGATTTTCATACAAGTTCAAAATGGAAGTACATTAATATTGCAGAATATAAAAAGTATAACATTGATAAATTCAGAAATAACCAAAAGACTAACTAAAAGATCTATTATTCTTCTTCTTCATTAGAAGAAGAGGACCCTATGGTGCGGGCACCAGACTCAGAAGAAGACTTCAGAGCTCCATCTGGATCTCTGATTAACCTTGCCCGAAGAATTAGGGTTTTTGGTTTGTAATAAGAGTTGACTAGATCAACTCAATTTAGCTTGAGTCTACATTACCTGCATTTTATTTTGTTGAGTCATGTTGACTCAGCAGTGGACTAGGGTTTCAACCTGGGGTGTTACATTTTCTTCCAAGGCCTAGCAAGTGGGCGCAACACTCCCAGCCACACTCCCAGCCATACGCCTGAGTCCAGGGGGCACCATATCTACATCCAGCAGCCTTTGGTCCCCACGCCACAGATAGCAGCTTCCTTCTCTCATGCGCCAGTTGAGGAGAAATCCACCAGGAGTCCACAAATCAAGGGGGCGGCCCAAGTCTTTCCCAAAGAAACCAAACTAAGAAAGGGAAGAAATTCTCTTGGAGAAAACTTCAAGGAGGCGCCCACTACCTGCCAAAAATATCCAAAACAAAGATGGGAAGGGCCTTGACTTAGGGAGGAAGAAAAGGAGGAGTCCAAAAGAGTTGATCCATGGAAGGAAAAAAATTCTCTTGAAGATCCAAACAAGGAGGCGCCATCTACCTGCCTTTTATAACCCTAATCAATTTTTTTGGTACATTGGCCGACCATATGTGTATGGATTATCCTGATTTGTAGATCCCCTCCTTTAGTCCCACATGGGAAGATGTGAAACCCTACTCCCTTGTAAAGCCTTATAAATTAAACCCCTCTTGTAAGTTTAAATCAATCAGATGAATGAAACCGAATTTTTTTTGTGAGCAAACTTTGTGTTTTCTCTCTTCCGCACTTGCATCCAGGTGTTGAGCTCCATGAGGGAGTAAATCCGGGTTCCCCAGGAACCTTGAGGAGGTGTGAGATCTCCAAAACCCAAACCCTAGGTTAGCCACTCCACTCCCCAAACCCTAGCCGCCATCACCCTTCTCTTTCCACCAAGCCCTAGCCTATCCCACCTCTCACAGCCACCCTCTCCAAGTCCAGGCCGACCACCAGCATCCAGCTCCAGTCCAGATACTTCAGATCTACAGCAATTCTAAGAGGAAGTCAGATCAGCCTCCAGGAGAATCCTGATTTCAGCAACTTCAGCTTTCAAGTTCTTCAACCTGGTAAATCTTTTCTTGAGTATCTGAATTCCATCACTTGTTCCTCTTCTTTCCCAGATCTTGAGTCCAGGAGAAGCCGACCAAACCACAAGACCAGTATTGGAGGATCCATTGCGAAGATAGCCGACTCCGAGGATCCCACAATCTGCTCGAGAGAGTTCTTCCACCCAAATTCTGAGAAGATCACTGTCTGGTTGGTAAACCATCTCTCCTCTCTATTTCTGTTCTGTTGAAAGTTCAGAGCGAAACCCAAGGTCTGGGAGTTTCTCAACCCCCAGCGATCCGTTACTTTTGAACTACTCTGATAATTTAGTTTCTTCTAAATTGTGCTTTCAATCCTTACCTAGTTTCTTTCAACTTAGTTTAGCTTTACTTTGAGTCAAAGCCAATTTCTGAAATATAAAAAAAATAAAATAAAATAAATTAATCCTAAATTTACTTCTGCATACGCTTCTTTGTTCTTTGTTCTGCATCATTTTTGGTATCAGAGCCCTGTCTAGGGTTTCTGTTTTGATTGATTGTTTGAGTCTCTCTCTTTTTACTTTGTCTGCTTGAAGTAGACTCCCCAGGACGTTCGGTCCTAGGAACGAAGCGAGGTGCAAACCTCATCTTCCCATTCCATGGGGTGTTCCTAGGGCATGTAGGGGATCCGTTGGGTTATAACTTCGTAGCAGGAATTGTAAACGGAGAAGTGCTCTATTTTCAGCCCGTAATTATCCTATTGCAGGAATTATTTCTCACTTCAGGTAACTCCAAATTTGGCAATTTTTGTTTTGCTGAAACCAGTATAATTGAAAATATTTTTTGTAATTTTCCTGTGATTTATTAGTTTCCGTGGGATTTCTGAGAATTAAATTACTGCAACTCTGTTTTTATGTTCTGCAATCCAATTATTTTTGAGTGTTCATCTTTTAATTCATCTTAAGGGCATTTGAGCATCTAAGATAAGGGGAGGAGTTGATAACCTCTCCTTATCCCAAAACCACCACCCACTCATTCGAACCTAAGCCTTTAATCTAAAAATTGATTAGACCTAATTTGCCCTAGTGGGTTAGGGACATCAACAAGTCGGGTCAAGGCTAGTGTTGAGTCAGTTTGTCTGGTTACTCTGTGTGTGCTTTGTACTCAGTGTCTAGAACGGTGGTTCAGGGATTCCATCCCGAAGGGCTTGTGTGCTGGTCCGCCTACCTGGCCAATCTTTGATTGGTGTCTAGGATTGGCATTCAGGGACCTAACACTCCCCTTACACCTGCCTGGCGGAGTCCTGAGTTACTACAGGCTAGCTTGCCACTCTGATTGGGCACCTAGTTTGGGCTCTAGGTCTAGTTAGCCCGTAGTCGTTTAGTTGAGTCTCATTTTGTGTGCTTGATTGCATCATGTCTACCCGGAATGGAGTACCCTACCAACTTGGTCAAACCCAACCTGATTTAGAGGCCAAGGTTAGAGCTCTTACTGAGAGTATGAACAAATTAAGTCAGGATATGAATGAAAATTTTGCCCAGCTTAGGGATCGAGTCCAAGTACTTGAGGAACCTAGGCATCGGAATTGGACTCCTGACCCAGATTTTAATGTGCCTCAACCTCACCCACACCAAGAACCTAGAAGACCTTTATACCGAGATCCTGAACCTAATCATAGGAGGCCTGACCTAGAACCTGAGGATAGAGATGATAGGTTCATTCGGAACATCAAGTTAGATGCACCCACTTTTGATGGTAGTTTAAATCCTAAGGTGTATTCTGATTGGGAGGGTGAGATGGACCAGTACTTTGAGTGGTATGCTATGTCTGAGGAGAGGAAATTCAAGTTTGCCAAGATGAAATTAATACGTCAAGCTAGGTTATACTGGGAGAACATTGAGCTGACCACTAGAAGACGAAATGTAGAGCCCATAACCACTTGACGAAGTATGAAAGAAAAGCTTAGAGATAAGTACCCACCCATTTCATACCAGCAAAATCTGTTAGACCAATGGCAGACTTTGAAACAAGGGAATCGATCTGTTTCAGACTACATAACCACCTTTGATGAATACCTAATGAGATGTGATGTGAGTGAAGCCCATGAAGTCACTTTGTCTAGATTTAGGGCTGGGCTTAGGGAAGATATTAAGAGAGAGTTGTTTCTGAGAGAGGTTACTGACCTAGACCAAGCCTATCAGATTGCACTAAACACTGAGAAGTTTCAGAGAGGACCCATGCCATCTAGGGTTAGTACCCCAATCCCAAGAAATGGACCTAGCCAGGTTACCCCAAGCAAGCCTAATCAGGGTATCCCCACCCCTAGGCCCATGGACAAAGGTAAGGCACCTGATACCCAGAGAACCCCTAGTATCGTCTGTTTTAAGTGCCAGAAGCCCGGTCATATCTCCAATCAGTGCACAGCCATATCTTGTTTTAAGTGTCATAAGGTAGGTCATGTTTCTAGCCAGTGCCCTCGTAGATCCCTATATATAGAAGAGGGAGGAGAAGAGAATTCCGAGCCTAATGAGGAGTTTGAAGAAGAAGTTTATGAGGCCGGAATGAATTTGGTTGATGAGTATGAAGGAGAGGAAGAATCCACTGAGTCTGACCACTTAGGGGTTATGAGATGCATCCAGTCCCAGACTAAAGTTCAGGAAGACTGACGTAGGACTAACATCCTACAGACTTTCCTTAAACTATGGGATAAGGTTTGTAAAATCATCATAGATAGTGGGAGCTGTGTAAATGCCATTTCTACTAGCACTGTCAAAATGTTAGGCTTAACCCCAGTCCCCCACCCCAACCCCTATAAAGTTTCTTGGGTAGACTCTACCTCTATACCCATCCAGTCTAGATGTCAGGTCCAAATCCAAATGCAATCCTATCAAGAGAAGATTTGGTGTGATGTCTTGCCCATGGGGGTGAGCAGTATAATTCTTGGAAGACCTTGGTTGTATGATCATGATGCCACCCTCTTAGGAAAATCCAACACCTGTGTCTTTAGTTTCAATGGGAAGAAAATCACAATCCATTCAGTCCCTCCTAAGGACAAGGTAGCTAAAGGAACCAGTAAGGTTAGGGAAATGAAGACAGGAGTGAACCTAATTAGTGCCAAGGATCTAGAACAAGAAATTCATAGTGGTTCACCCATTTGGATGTTGACTGCTAAGGAACTTATGACTCCTACACCCTCAGAGCCTCCTCAAGAAGTTAAGCCTTTATTAGAAGAATTTGAGGATGTTTTTCTCGAGGATCTGCCAGACCACTTTCCACCTCTTAGGGATATTCAACATTCCATAGATTTAGTCCCAGGAGCTACTTTACCCAACTTGCCCCATTATAGGATGAATCCATCTGAGCATAAAGAACTGCAAAAGCAGGTTGGCGAATTGTTGAGGAAGGGGTTCATTAGAGAGAGTCTTAGCCCTTGTGCAGTCCCTGCACTTCTAACCCCGAAGAAGGATGGCACGTGGAGGATGTGTGTTGATAGTCGTGCCATCAATAAAATCACAATCAAGTATAGGTTCCCCATCCCTAGACTAGATGACATGCTTGATATGATGGCCGGTGCCATGGTTTTTTCTAAAATTGATCTCAAGAGCGGCTATCATCAGGTTAGGATTAGACCAGGGGATGAGTGGAAAACAGCCTTCAAGACTAAGGATGGTCTCTTCGAATGGGTTGTTATGCCTTTTGGGTTGTCCAATGCCCCTAGTACTTTCATGAGGATTATGACCCAAGTACTTAGAGCTTTCATAGGGAAGTTTGTAGTGGTCTATTTTGATGATATCCTGATCTATAGTAAGACCCCTGCAGATCACCTAGGCCACCTTAGACAAGTCTGTCAAGTTTTGAAGAATGATAGTCTCTACGGTAATCTCAAAAAGTGTGAATTTATGACCAGTAGGATTATCTTCCTTGGATTTGTTGTAACCCCTGACGGCGTGGCTACCGATCCTGAAAAGATTAGGTCCATAGTAGAATGGCCAGAGCCAACCAGTGTGCATGAAGTCAGAAGTTTCCATGGCTTGGCTACCTTTTATAGGCGATTCATCAAGGGGTTTAGTACCGTAGTTGCTCCTATCACAGACTGCATTAGGAAGGGAGAATTTCAGTGGACCAAAGCAGCCCATAAAGCCTTCCTAGATCTTAAGGATAGGATGACCCAGGCACCCATTTTGAGACTACCGGACTTTTCAAAGGTATTTGAGGTTGCCTGTGATGCTTCAGGAGTAGGTATAGGTGGAGTCCTAAGCCAAGAGAACCATCCCGTAGCATTCTTTAGTGAAAAACTTAATGATGCTAAGCTTAGGTATTCTACCTATGATAAGGAATTTTACGCGGTAGTGCAAGCTTTGCGTTACTGGAGACATTATTTACTACCGCAAGAATTTGTGCTGTTTTCGGACCATGAGGCTCTTAGATTCTTGAATTCTCAGAAGAAGCTTAATCCTAGGCATGCTAAGTGGGTAGAGTATATCCAGTCCTATACTTTTGTTTTGAAGCATAAGGCTGGGTCTGAAAATAAGGTAGCTGATGCCCTTAGTCGTCGATCTTTGTTGTTGAATTCTGTTAGGGCTGAAGTCATAGGGTTTGAGCAAATCAAAGAAGAATATGAGTCATGTTCGTATTTCAAGACTGTATACCAGGATCTAACTCAAGGACCATCTAGTGAACATAAGGATTATTCCCTTTTAGATGGCTTTCTGTTCTTTAAGAATAGGCTTTGCATCCCTAGAACCTCTCTTAGGGAATTCTTGATTTGGGAAACACATGCTGGAGGTTTAGCTGGCCATTTTGGAAAAGATAAGACCACCCTGGCTATTGAAGACCATTTTTTCTGGCCTAGCTTAAAAAGAGATGTAGCACACATTGTGGCTAGGTGTCGGACCTGCGCTATTGCCAAACAGCGAAAACAGAACACCGGCCTTTATACCCCACTTCCTGTCCCAGATCGTCCTTGGCAAGATGTGAGCATGGACTTTGTGTTAGGTTTGCCTAAGACCCAGAGGAGGCATGACTCTATCTGTATTGTAGTAGACCGATTTTCCAAGATGGCCCATTTCTTGCCTTGTTCCCAAACATTTGATGCGTCTAAGGTAGCCACCCTGTTCTTTAATGAGATAGTTCGACTCCATGGCCTACCCAAGACCATTGTTTCAGATAGGGATGTTCGGTTCACCAGCTATTTCTGGAAAACCCTTTGGCATAAGTTAGGGACAAAACTTAAGTTTTCAACTGCCTATCATCCCCAGACTGACGGCCAAACCGAAGTAGTGAACCGTTGTTTAGGCAATCTACTAAGGTGTCTTGTTGGTGAAAACATTAGGAACTGGGATTTGTACTTACCTAGAGCTGAATTTGCATATAATGACTCGGTCAATAGGTCTACGGGTAAGAGTCCATTTGAAATTGTGCATGGTTACAAACCCCACACACCTCTTGACCTAGCTCCTTTACCAGTCCACACACGGGTCTCCGAGTCTGTCGAAGTTTTTGCACAGCATATAAAAGACTTGCATAAAGAAATTCAAGCCAAAATAAATTTAAGTAATGAAACTTATAAGAAATTGGCTGATTCTCAAAGGCGAGTCAAAACTTTTGATGAAGGAGACTATGTAATGATTAGGTTAAGGCCTGAACGGTTTCCTCCTGGAACCGTTAGAAAGTTACATGCTAGGGGAGCTGTACCATTTAAAGTGGTAAAGAGAGTAGGATCCAATGCCTATGTGCTCGAGTTACCTCCAGAACTAGGCATTAGCTCCACTTTCAACATTACAGACCTAGAGAGTATAAGGAGCCAGCTGTGATTCCCAGTGAGGCTTTTGAACCTAATCCTGCTCTTGAGAGTGAACCTGACCCTGTGTGTCCACCAACAAATTGGCCTGTGAGGAAAGAGCAGATTGAAAAGATCCTGGATGATCAGGTTATCTCTACTCGTAATCGAGGATACCAAAGATACCTGGTCCGCTGGCTAGGAAGGTCAGATTCTGATGACTCTTGGATCTCCCGAGAAGAATTACAAGAGCTGGACCCAGACCTCTTGGAGAGATACCAGAGCCAACTTGATCCATACTCGACAGGGTCGAGTTCCTCCCACCCTGGGAGAATTGGTGCGGGCACCAGACTCAGAAGAAGACTTCAGAGCTCCATCTGGATCTCTGATTAACCTTGCCCGAAGAATTAGGGTTTTTGGTTTGTAATAAGAGTTGACTAGATCAACTCAATTTAGCTTGAGTCTACATTACCTGCATTTTATTTTGTTGAGTCATGTTGACTCAGTAGTGGACTAGGGTTTCAACCTGGGGTGTTACATTTTCTTCCAAGGCCTAGCAAGTGGGCGCCACACTCCCAGCCACACTCCCAGCCATACGCCTGAGTCCAGGGGGTGCCATATCTACATCCAGCAGCCTTTGGTCCCCACACCACAGATAGCAGCTTCCTTCTCTCATGTGCCAGTTGAGGAGAAATCCACCAGGAGTCCACAAATCAAGGGGGCGGCCGAAGTCTTTCCCAAAGAAACCAAACTAAGAAAGGGAAGAAATTCTCTTGGAGAAAACTTCAAGGAGGCGCCCACTACTTGCCAAAAATATCCAAAATAAAGATGGGAAGGGCCTTGACTTAGGGAGGAAGAAAAGGAGGAGTCCAAAAGAGTTGATCCATGGAAGGAATAAAATTCTCTTGAAGATCCAAGCAAGGAGGCGCCATCTACCTGCCTTTTATAACCCTAATCAAATTTTTTTGGTACATTGGCCGACCATATGTGTATGGATTATCCTGATTTGTAGATCCCCTCCTTTAGTCCCACATGGGAAGATGTAAAACCATACTCCCTTGTAAAGCCTTATAAATTAAACCCCTCTTGTAAGTTTAAATCAATCAGATGAATGAAACCGAATTTTTTTTGTGAGCAAACTTTGTGTTTTCTCTCTTCCGCACTTGCATCCAGGTGTTGAGCTCCGTGAGGGAGTAAATCTGGGTTCCCTAAGAACCTTGAGGAGGTGTGAGATCTCCAAAACCCAAACCCTAGGTTAGCCACTCCACTCCCCAAACCCTAGCCGCCATCACCCTTCTCTTTCCACCAAGCCCTAGCCTATCCCACCTCTCACGGCCACCCTCTCCAAGTCCAGGCCGACCACCAGCATCCAGCTCCAGTCCAGATACTTTAGATCTATAGCAATTCTAAGAGGAAGTCAGATCAGCCTCCAGGAGAATCCTGATTTCAGCAACTTCAGCTTTCAAGTTCTTCAACCTGGTAAATCTTTTCTTGAGTATCTAAATTCCATCACTTGTTCCTCTTCTTTCCCAGATCTTGAGTCCAGGAGAAGCTGACCAAACCACAAGACCAGTATTGGAGGATCCATTGCGAAGATAGCCGACTCCGAGGATCCCACAATCTGCTCGAGAGAGTTCTTCCACCCAAATTCTGAGAAGATCACTGTCTGGTTGGTAAACCATCTCTCCTCTCTATTTCTGTTCTGTTGAAAGTTCAGAGCGAAACCCTAGGTCTGGGAGTTTCTCAACCCCCAGTGATCCGTTACTTCTGAACTACTCTGATAATTTAGTTTCTTCTAAATTATGCTTTCAATCCTTACCTAGTTTCTTTCAACTTAGTTTAGCTTTACTTTGAGTCAAAGCCAATTTCTGAAATATAAAAAAAAAAAAAAAAAAAAAAAAAAAATTAATCCTAAATTTACTTCCTCATACGCTTCTTTGTTCTTTGTTCTGCATCACCCTACCTCTACAACTCTATCAGAGGTCTTAGTTTTCAGGGGTTTAAACCTTAAATCCCTGAATCTAGTTCTAACAGGAGCTCTAAGAACTTTAGTCTTCTTGGTTTTGTGTTCTTTCTTTGTCTTAGCATGTTTAGGTGGATCAGATAAAGGAATAGGAGCAGGAATGTCAAGTGATTCCTTGATGATCTATTCAGGAGCATCTTTAGTGGGAACAGTTTTCTTTTGTGATTGCAGTATGATGCTTCTGATCTGTTCCTTGAAGTCCTCCATTTCCTTTTCCACTTTTTGCTGGTGAAGCTCTTGTTCAGATCTTAATTTTGCAATATAATGTCGACTGACTTTCTGATTTCCTCAATTGCAGAATCCATATGATCAATCAAAGAGTTGGAGATAGTTTCCATCTTTTAAAGTATTAGATATTTTAGCTCAGATGGAATAACCATTGTTTCTTCAGTCCCTTTTTTATCAGCAGCTTCATCTTCTTCAGAAATGGTAGCAGCAACCAGACTAGGCATCTTCTTTATCCATTCTCCTTCTTGCAACTTGTGTCCCATTCTTTTTAGTGAATTGAAGGAGTAGATATCAAAGTGGTGTAATGGCTTGCCTATTTCATTTGATAAGTCAACTCCTGCTTCTTCAAATAAAAAAGTGAAGACCTTACCGTAGGGTAGACAGGCTCTGACCTTTCTTGCTACTTCAATCATTTGGATCATCATTATGTACGGAAGGTTAAGAGGCTTTTCTTCAATTAAGTGTCCCATAACTGTCATATCCTTCTCACTGACCCAATCAAAGTAGCCAGTTCTTGGAAGAAATATCCTGTTGATCATATTGTGTGGCAGCCTCATTTCCTTCGATAGTAGATTGGCTTGTACATGTTGGACTGTGCTCATATCTTCTTTTTCCAAAATTAATTTTAGAATGTGTTCTTTGTCTGGTAGAAGAAGCTCAGTAGCACCGTTCATTGGAATTTGTAGCAATCTGCACAATCTTTCTTCATCTACTATAACTATCTTCCCCTTGACTATAGATTCCAAATGAAATTCTTTAATGATAATGTTTTCATAAAACATCTGTACCAGTGAAGGGTAGGTCAATGTATCCAAAGAACAGAAATGCTTCCACCCTTGACTCTCTTTCCAGTTTCCAATTTTCATTCCCATTTCTTCTAGGAATGCAAAGTCGATCCTTCTTCCGCAAGTGACAGGATGATTGATCATTGAGACATGCTATTTGGGACGAGGAGTTTCTTCATCTTGCTATACTGGAGCAGACCTTTTTCTCTTTTCCCCTCTTCCTCTTGCATCTATACTCCGAATGCTTGATTCATCGATTTGAAGAACCGTCTTTGCATATCTTTGAGGAGCCATTGCAGAGGGATTAAGGAATTTTAGGCTCTAGGAAATGATTTTTGGGAGAATGGTAAAGCTTCTAAGGGAAGTAGAGTGTGTTCAAAGTAAAGTAAAAGAGTGAAGTACTTAGAAAAGATAGTTCAAAACTTCTTAAATAGCGATTTTCTGACTTTCGAGTCGGCTCGCTCAGCCCTAAAAATATCCGAGTCGGCTCGACCAGAGTGAACTCAGAAAAACCAGAACACCGAGTTATCTAAGCAAAGACTTAGTCAGCTCGACCAGAGAAAGAGTACGAGACTCAAATATTCGAGCTGGCTCGACCAGAGCAAAATTGCTCTAGTCGACTCAAATAGAAACTTTTCACATGAAATCAAATGGTCTAGAAATTGAATTAGATATATTGAATAATTCAAGGAAAGTTGTTCAAAAATCATGAGTAATTGTAGGAGGTTTTCTAGATAATTTTTCCTTAGTTCTTGAAGGAAATTAGGTTTCCTAAGTGTAGAAAGGATAACATAGCCCTAATTCTCCTCTAAGCAACTCAAATCTATCTTGATTTAGTGGCTTGGTAAAGATGTCAGCCAGTTGTTTTTCTGTTGGGATAAATTCTAGTTCTATGTTACCATTCAAAACATGGTCTCTAATGAAATGGTGTTTAATCTCTATGTTCTTAGTCTTAGAATCCTGAATAGGATTTTTAGATAAATTTATAGCACTTATGTTATCACACTTAATATGAATTTTGCATTGAGAAACACCAAAATCTTCTAGTTGTTATTTAATCCACAACACTTGCGCACAACAACTCCCTGCAGCAACATACTCTGCCTCAGTAGTAGAAAGTGCTACCGAGTTTTGTTTCTTGCAGTGCCATGAGATTAAATTCAACCCTAGAAATTGACAAGTACTACTAGTATTTTTTCTATCTACTTTACAACCAGCATAATCAGCATCAGAAAATCCAATTAAATTTAAAGATGATTCTTTTGAAAACCAAAGACCCAGATTACTTTTGCCTTTTAAGTATTTTAATATTCTTTTAATAGCAAGCATATGTGTTTCTTTGGGATTACATTGAAATCTAGCACACACACATACACTATACAAGATATCTGGTCTACTTGCAGTTAAATATAATAAGGATCTGATCATACCTCGATATAGCTTTTGGTCAACATTGGATCCACTTTCATCTTTGTCCAATTTGCAGGTTGGGCTCATGGGTGTGTTTATTTGTTTGCTCGTGTCCATAACAAACTTCTTGATGATTTCTTTGGTGTATTTGGATTGGTTAATGAAGATCCATTCCTTTGATTATTTTACTTGAAGTCCGAGGAAGTAATTCAGTTCACCCATTAGGCTCATTTCAAATTCTCCCTGCATTAGCTTAACAAATTCTTTACAAAAACTTTCATTAGTAGCACCAAAAATAATATCATCAACATAAATTTGTACAACTAATATATCATTGTTTTTCTTTTTAATGAAAAGAGTTTTATCAAAATTTCCTCTTAAAAATCATTTTCAATTAAGAAAGTGTTAAGTCTTTCATACCAGGCTCTAGGTGCTTGTTTCAAACCATATAAAGCTTTATTAAGTTTAAACACATGGTTTTGAAAAGTATGATTTTCAAAACCCGGTGGTTGTTCTACAAAAACTTGTTCGACGATAAAATCATTTAAAAATGCACTTTTCACATCCATTTGAAAAAGTTTGAAATTCATGTAGTAAGCAAATACAAGAAGTAATCTAATGGCATCTAATCTTGCTATAAGTGCATAAGTTTCATCAAAATCTATACCTTCTTCTTGACTATATCCCTTAGCTACTAATCTAGCTTTGTTTCTATTGACATTTCCTTGTTCATCTAATTTGTTCCTATAGACCCATTTGGTTCCTATAATTGGGTGGTCTTTAGGTCTATCAACTAGTGTCCAAACCTTGTTTCTTTCAAACTGGTTCAGTTCTTCATGCATGGCTAACATCCAGTTTGGATCATTTTCTGCTTCTTCTAAAGTATTAGGCTCTATTTGAGATACAAAGGCTAGGTAATCATGTGCAGTCCTATGTATAGACCTAGTCCTTATACCTTGAGAAGGATCACCAATAATTAATTCTTTAGGATGGGAAGTAGCGTACCTCCATTCAGTTGGTAGATCGATATAATCCTTACCGTTTCTTCTCCTTCTTCAACTGGTCTTTCTTGAATACTCATGTCTTCCATCTCCTTTTGAATGAAACCTGCATCATTATCAATACACTCATCTTTTCTAGATGGTGATGGGTTAGTTTCATCAAAAATGACATGCATTAACTCTTCAACAGTAATAGTCCTTTTATTAAAAACCCTATATGCTTTGCTATGCAGTGAATAACCAAGAAAAATAGCTTCATCAGATTTAGCATCAAACTTTTCTAAATTATCCTTACCCCATCAAACTTTTCTAAATTATCCTTACCATTGTTAAGTACAAAGCATTTGCATCCAAATACATGAAAATAATTTATATTAAATTTCTTTTCATTCCAAAGTTCATAGGGGGCTTTCATCAAAATAGGATGGATCAAAACGCAGTTTAAAATATAACATGCAGTGTTCACCACTTCTGTCCAAAAGTACCTTGGAAGATTACTTTCACACAACATTGTTCGGGCCATTTCTTCCAAAATCCTGTTTTTCCTCTTTATAATACCATTTTGTTGTGGTATTCTAGGAGCGGAGAAGTTGTGATCAATGCCATTTTTCATACAATAATCATCAAAAAATTGATTTTCAAATTCAGTCCCGTGATAACTCCTAATTGAATTATAAAAAGATTTTTCCGATTTGAAACCTTTTTGTGAAATTTTCTAAATATTTTGAAAGTTTCATCTTTGTGTGCAATAAACAAAACCCATGTAAATCTGGAAAAATCATCTACAATCACAAGGATATATTTCATACCTCCTAGGCTTGTGGTCCTAGTTGTCCAAATAAATCCATGTAAAGTAGTTCTAAAGGTTTAGAAGTTGAAATTAAATTTTTGGATTTAAATCTCCCCCTAGTTTGTTTACCCATTTGGCATGCATCACAAACATGATCAAAATCAACTTTAAACTTAGGCATGCCTCTAATAAGATTTTCGAAAATTAACTTGGCAATTGTATGCATGCTAGCATGACCCAATCTTCTATTCCTTAATAAGTAAGACTCCTTGGTCTTAGCATTCATTGCAACCAAACTGGAGCTACTTGACATGGCAAGATCATTTAGATCTACCACATAAATATTTCCTAATCTGTGTCCAATGAATTTACTACTAGAGTCAAGAGAGTTTGTTACTATACACATAGATGATTCGAAGATAACTTTAAAGCCTTTATTACATAATTGACTAATACTCAATAGATTGTGCTTCAACTTATCTACTAGCAATACATTTTCAATAAAAGTACAGGGGATTGTTTTGATCTTACCAATTTTGATTATTTTCTCTTTGCCATTGTCTCCAAAAGTAACCATACCTCCTTTCATTTCCAGGGTGATAAATTGATCCTTGTCACCCATCATATGCCTTGAACAGCCACTATCAAGATACCATCTTTTCTTTAATTTCTGGACTGCAAGACATTCCAGCAAAAAGAATCAAGGAGTGCTTTTAGATACCCAAGCTAACTTGGGTCCTTTCAGGTTAGCTAAGGTGGTCCCTTGGGGAATCCAAATTTTTCTTGATGTACTATGGACATTTTTAATAATATTGCAATTGAAAGCTTTATGTCCTAATTTTTTGCAAGCAAAATATCTGATTCTAGAATTTTGAAATAATTTAGACTTTGAAGTTTTATATGCATGAAGTGTAGAAATAGCAAGTTTTGTATTTAAATTCTTAGGAACATATAAAGCAGGTTTTGAAATGGAAATAGAGTCTTTTGTAATAAAGGTTTTATGAGAAGTAAACTTGGAAACAAAATCTTTTTGTTTCACAAATGTAGTAGCTGAAACGTAATTTGAATTTGAAGCATTAAGACCTATTCTAGCTTTATTTCTAGAAATTCTTTGATCTTTAAGAATTAACTCAAGCTTATTAGAAGATAAAGTTAATTTTTCAATAAGTGGCTTGAGTTTTTCAACCTCCTTTTTCAGCTCATTATTTTCTTTCATCTAAATATTGTTTTGTCATGAAATTCTCTATTCTTAGTTTTTAAGGCATTACATTTTTCAGAAAAAGTATGAAGTTGTTTTTGCAATAAATTTTTCTTTTCTGAAATCTCATCTTTTTCTTTAAGTAAAGAATTATTGATATGCTTTAATGATCTAATCTTTACTCCTACCTTTTTAAATTCAGATAATAGATCATAGAATGCAAAATTTAATTCCTCAAAAGTAAATTCAATTTGTGAGTCGGGAAAATTTACCTCATCCTCGAGACCCATTAGATATAAATTTGTTGTTTTCCTGGTCTCTTCTTCTTTAGTTGAAGTAGAGTCTTCACCATCACTCCACGTGGCAACCATCGCTTTCTTTTTCTTCTTTCTAAAAAATTTCTTTAATTATGGATAGTCTGGATGAATATGTCCCGATTTCTTACATTCATAGTAGGTTGGGACTTGTTCCTTATCCTTGTCTTTGTTCTTGTCCTTTTCTCTTGATTGTTCTCCTCGTTTATGGAATTTTTTGTTATATCTTCCTTTCTTCTTTCCCATAAACTTTCTAAATCTCCTCATGACCATTGCAATGTCTTCATCTTTAAGATCATCTTCGAAGGAGGTAGAGTCACTTCCATCTCTTCATCATCTTTTGATTTCGATGTAGCTTTGAATGCAATTATTTTCTTCTTTTTCTGATCATCATCCGTTCTATGCTGCATGGCTAGTTCGTGTGTGATAAGAGATCCCATTAATTCATCCATTGATATAATGTTCAAATCTTTAGCTTTCTGGATGGCAGTGACTTTAGGATCCTATTTATCAGGAAGTGATCTCAAAATCTTCTGTACTAAATCAGCATTTGAGTATACCCTGCCAAGACTTTTCAAACCATTAATAATATCTGTAAATCTAGTATACATAGCAGAAATACTTTCATTAGGCTCCATTTTAAACAATTCATAGTTATGCACTAAAAGATTTATCTTTGAAGTTTTCACTTGTGAAGTTCCTTCATGGGTCACTTCTAGTTTATCCCAAATTTCTTTTGCCGAAGAGAAAATTGAAATTCGATTAAACTTATTACTATCCAAAGCACAATATAACAAGTTCATGGCTTTAGCATTTAACTCTCCCATCTTCATGTCATGTTCTTCATAATCCTCTTCAGGTTTAGGAACATCCACTCCATCAATTTTAACCATGGGGATATAAGGACCCTTTAGAATGACCTTCCACAACTGAAAATCAACTACTTGAATATAGATCTTCATTATAGCTTTCCAATATGCATAATTTGTGCCAATGAAGAGTGGAGGTCTATTAGTTGATTGGCCTTCCGCCAAGGACGTACTCATTGGATGAGCCATCAATATTTACTCTAATGTATTCAAAGACACTGCTCTGATACCAGTTGTTTTCTAGGTGGCTACCCAAGAGGGGGGGTGAATTGGATCTTCTAAAAAATTGAAGGCAAGTAATGTGCAATTCAAAATCCTTTGCAAGATGTAGGTGCTATGATAGAATTATAAAATGCAGAAGCTAAACAGAGTCAAGAAAGCACAACACAAACACACCAAACTTATAGTGGTTCGGAGCAAACCAGCTCCTACATCCACTACCCAAGATACCACTTGGGATTTCCATTATATTCATACCCGAATATAGTAGGATAGTTTTACAGGATCACAATCCAAAACCTCTATACTTTGGTTTTACGGGATCACCAAAGAAAACACAACACCCTTTGGTTTTAACAGGCTCACCAAAGAAACCTAACTTGGTTTTCATAGGATCACCAAGAACCTAACCCTTGGTTTTAACAAGGCTCACCAAGAACCTAATTGGTTTTTCAACCCGGCTCACCAATAACCCAACAATTCAAAAATTGAATTGAAAATAAATGCAACAAGAATGACAAACTCAATTTGTCGGATAGTTGCTGGTGCAGCTTGTTGGAAGTCCACTTGAATGCACCTAAATAAGCTTTAATGACTGTAGTGGCTTCTTCCTAAAGTTGTTTCAAGCTTCAGATTGGAATTGGTGAAGACTTGAAAGCTTGACTTGAATGCTCTTATGCTCTTTTGCTATTGGTAGGTAGGATATTCAATGAAGCTCTCTTCTCTTTGAAGAACTTACTAATAACTTCTTCAAGAAAGTTCAAATCCTTCAAATTTAATGTCTTCCATTATCCCAAGGCAGTTCTAGCCATTGTAGACCATTGGAGAATGATTTGTGACCATTGGAGCACCTTTTAGCATTCAAAAACAAATTCTGGAACTAGCCATTGGATACCTGAAAGCGACATTCAAGTCAGCTTGGATTCCATCGATTCGGCTCGGATCCTTCAAGTTGCCAAATCTTCAATGTAGTCGGCTCTTTATTTCATGGCACAAAACATCACTCTAGATGAGTCGGCTCTTTGTAGCTCAAGTCAGCTTGAACTTGAATCTTGAAAATCTTGAACTCGAGGAGTCGGCTCTTTTCAGCATGGGTAAGATCTTCTTCTCAAGTTCGAAAAACCACACTCTAGAAGAGTCGGCTCGATGCAGTTCGGGTCGGCTTGCTTTCTCAGGCTTTCAGAATTAGATCTGGCAGAGTCGGTTCTTTTTGGTTCGGGTCGGCTCGCCTGGCTGTTCTTAGAAATCTTCAAAAAATGGACTCTGGAGGAGTCGGCTCGGACTGATTCCAGTCGACTCGGATTCACTGGAGTCGGCTCGCTTTCCATCGAGTTGGCTTGAATTGCTGCGTTCCAGAATCCTTGCGCGTGCCAGTAAGCAAAGTTGGCTCTTCATCACTTGGGGTCAGCTCGAGTATCTTCTTCAGGATTTTTACAATTGAACTTAAAAAAAACTCTCACCAACTCTTTTACAATTTCACATAAACCAACTCAAACTAAAATTCATGGCACACACACTCACTGATGTAACCCTTTTAATTGATTTTTCTTAGCATTTTTTATTAGGTTCTTCTTTACAAAAATATTTACAACACAACTCAACCAAGAAAACAAAAGTGTAGGAGTTGAAGTTTGAACATGTTATTCATCCTAAAAAAACTTGTCAAACACTTGAAGAGTTGTCAAAAATAAATGTACATGCTCCAATGTTTGCTTATCATCAAAATCACTTATGGGGTCAACATCTCCCCCTTTTTGATGATGACAAAATACCGGGCATGAATAATTCTTTACACTTTACATGTATAATAGTATTTAAAAATTAAATATTCACATGTATCAGAGCTAATGGAATTAGTAAATAAGTATCAGAGCTCAAGAGATGATATCATAGTATATCATCAAAGTATTGAACTTTTCATGCTTCATGATATTATAATTAGCACAAAACATGGAGTATCAGAGTTCCAAAATGAAATTGATAGAATTAACATCAATTTATAAATTAGAACATGCAATAGTAATCAGAGCATTAAGATAATAATTAAAGCAAGATCATTTCTAGATAATAATTGATCTTGATGACTACCGGTGCAAAATGGTCAATGCCTAGTAGCAATGGAAGCTAAGATCAATGAAACTAGTTGGCTTTAGCATCGAAGACTAGGACATGAAAGTATGCATATGCTTTCAAAACTTAACAAAAAGAATCTCATAAAAGATTTGCCAAAACCTAGTTTTGAAAAGGACAAATTTTGTAGTGCTTGCCAACTAAGAAAACAAACTAAATCTTCTTTCAAACCTAAGAGAGTAGTCTCTACAACTAGACCCCTAGAATTACTTCATATGGACCTCTTTGGACCTACTAGAACAACTAGTTTGGAAGATAAGAAGTATGGTCTAGTTATTGTGGATGACTCTCACGTTTTACATGGGTCATGTTTTTAGTTCATAAAGATGAAACTTTTTCTGCATTCATTAAATTTCACAAAAGAGTCTCAAATGAAAAAGATGTTTCAATTGTTTCTTTAAGAAATGATCATGGTACGGAATTTGAAAATCATGATTTTGAAAAGTTTTGCAATGAAAATGGTATTCATCATAACTTTTCTGCACCTAGGATATCTCAACAAAATGGGATGGTAGAATGAAAAAATATAACTCTTGAAGAAGTGGTATGCACCATGCTTTGCGAAAATGATTTGCCTAGATATTTTTGGATGGAAGCCATAAATACTACTTGCTATATTTTAAATCATGTTTTAATCTAGTCTATTTTAAAGAAAACACCTAATAAGCATTGAAAAGGTAGGAAACCATCAATTAAGTATTTTCACATTTTGGATGCCGTTGTTTCATTTTAAAAAATGGCAAGGACAATCTAAGTAAATTTGATGCCATATCAGATGAGGATATCTTTTTAGGTTACTTTACATCTAGCAAGGCAAACAGGGTCTTCAATAGAAGAATACTTTTTGTTAAAGAATTCATTCATGTTGTCTTTGATGAAACTAATGAAAAATATTCTAGAAAAGAAGATGTTATTGATGATGAAACAGGTGTTTAAAGGATTGAAAAGCTGAGCATCAATGAAGAGCCTTCCAAGGAGCAAGATGAAAATCAAAATAATGAAGGAGAACAAGTACAAGGAGTTGGAGCCTCTTTAACACGCAAGCCATTACTAAAAGAATGGAGGTATGCTCATGGACATCTCAAAGAACTTATAATTGGTGATCCATCAAAAGGGATAAGTACTCATTCCTCTTTGAGAAATGTATATGATTACTTAGCTTTTGTTTCTCAAATAGAACCTAAATCTATTGAAGAAGCTGAAAATGATTGTAATTGGAAAAATGCTATGCAAGAAGAACTAAACCAATTCAAAAAAAATAATGTTTGGACTTTAGTTGAAGGACCTACTAATATTTCAATAATTAGTACAAAATGGGTTTTTAGAAACATGCTTGATGAAAATGGAGTAGTTACTAGGAATAAAGCTAGGCTAGTTACCAAAGGCAACAATCAGGAGGAAGGAATTGATTTTGATGAAATATTTACTCCTATTACTAGACTTGAGGCAATTAGACTATTATTAGCATTTGCATGTTTTATGAATTTCAAACTATTTCAAATGGACATCAAAAGTACTTTTCCAAATGGATTTATTGAAGAACAAGTATATGTAGATCAGCCCCTTAGTTTTGAAAATCTTGAATTTTCTTATCATATTTTTAAATTTCATAAAGCTTTGTATGGTTTAAAACAAGCTCCAAGAGCTTGGTATCATAAATTAAGTAAATTTCTGCTTTAAAATGGTTTTCAAGAGGAAATGTTGACACTACATTATTTTTGAAAAAGGAGAATGATGATCTCTTAGTAATACAAGTTTATATATATGACATTATTTTCGGTGCTACTAATGAACATCTTTGTCAAAAGTTTGCAAAGTTAATGCAGGGAGAAATTGAGATGAGCATGATGGGTGAGCTTAACTTCTTTCTCGAACTCCAGATCAAGCAAACAAAAGAGGGAATCTTCATCAACCAAGCTAAGTATACAAGAGAAATCTTAAAGAAGTTTGGAATGGAGAGTACTAGATCATTAGGTATGCCTATAAGCTCCTCTTGTAAACTTGACAAAGACAAAGATGAATCAGGTAAGAATGTTGGTCAAAAGTTATATAGATGTATCATTGGTTCATTGTTATATTTGACTACAAGTAGACCAGATATAATGTTCAATGTATGTATGTGTGCAAGATATCAGTCTACTCCCAAAGAGTCTCATTTATTGGCTGTTAAATGCATACTTAGATATTTATCAGGGATAATTGATATTGGACTATGGTACTCTAGAGATTCATCATTTGAATTGATTGCATATTCTGATGCTGATTTTGCTGGGTGTAAACTTGAAAGAAAAAGTACAAGTGAAACTTGTCAATTTCTTTGAGTTAATTTGATTCCATGGAATAGTAAGAAATAGAATTCAGTTGCTCTATCTATGGTGGAAGCCAAATATATAGCAACTGGAGGCTATTATGCTCAAATCCTATGGATCAAACAATAACTCAAAGATTTTGGCATCAAATTAACTATGACACCCATAAGATGTGATAATACTAGTGTAATTAATCTGACCAAAAATTCTATTCAACACTCAAGAAGAAATCATATTGAAATAAGACATCACTTCATAAGAGATCATGTGCAAAATTATAATGTGATGCTTGAATTTGTATGTATTGATAGTCAATTAGCAGATATTTTCACTAAACCCCTTAGCGAAGATAGATTTTGCATGATTAGAAGAGAGTTAGGTATCATTGATCCCTTTATCTAGAACTCCTTCAAACTTTATTTTTACTTGATTCCTTGATCCCAAAATCATCTATTTTGTGTCTTAAAACCTTTACTAGAACCCCCTTGATTTTTGAAAATTTTTTGAAAATTTTTCTGATTTTTTTTCTAGGTTTTCTGGCCAAGTGTCGACACTTGAATTTTTGGCCAAGTGTCGACTCATGCAAGTGTCAACACTTGACCAAAATCCAAGTGTCAACTCACGAGCGAAAATCTATGTTTTTAGGGCATCAGCAGTTCATTCTGAAGCCACTTCTTTTGGTTTTGTCTTGCCCTAGTAGTCCCCCTTCACTCTCTTGGTCCCGAAACAATGATTTTCCATCGTTGTCTCTTAATCTTTCGAGTAATTTCCTCAATTTCTCTCTCATTTTGTCTGATTTCTTACTATTTCTTTGCAATTTTTTGTGGGATTTGGCTGAAACTCTCGTGTCTTTTTCTTTCCTCTGATATTTTCCCTATCTTTGGATTGTTTCTTGTTTGAAATCTCCTTTCTTCCCTCCTGCTTGCTCTTCCTTGGCCAGTTTCCCTCTTCTTGGTCCACTCCTCACCCGATCCCTCCTCTTTTCCCTTTGGCCTTCTCTGGTTCACCCTTTCCTTCTTTATTCTTCCCCTCTTGTGTTTGTTGGTATAGGACCCTACAAGCAAGTTGTTTCAAGGAAAAGGTTGAGCCAAGGTACTACCGAGAGGAGATCCAAGGCTCAGTATGACCCAGCTAGGGCTTAGCAGAGCAGCGAGTAGGAGAGAGTGCCTCCACCGCGGTCCCCTGCTGTAGAGAGTATCTGGGAAGATCATTGTAGGTGGACGTCGATAGATTTGGATTTCTTCAGTCGAGAGGGGTTTGGTATTGGTGAGTTGTTTGGAGTAGCAGGTCTGACCTCCTTCTACTCAATGAAGGGAAGTACTATACCCATTTGATCAGGGAATTCTATGAGAGCCTTACTACTGATGGACTATTATGGAGTGCTGTGGTCAGATGTGTGCAAATTCCCATGTCTGAGGACACATTGAGCAAAGTTTGGAATATTCCATTGCACAGGATTGTAGCTACATGTGTTGGTGATAGAGAGGCTGCATTTTAGTGTGTACTATAGAGAGATGATGTGCGTGGTGTATCTAATGTCACCATGAATCAATTGTCCGTTGACATGCGCCTGCTTCATCACATTATTACGAGGATCCTGCTATCGAAGACTGGTCGATTCAATTTTATCACTGAGCGGGAGCTCAGGTTGATGGTCTGCCTCACATAGAGGACTACCGACAACATCCCAACATTGATACTGAGTCAAATGGGAGAGGCGATGACTCAGCAACATCTCTGCCCTATGGGATGGAGCTGACTCGTCTTTTCCAATCTTATGGTATTCCTTTGGAGGAGGAGGTCTCCAAGGATATACTTCATACTGATGTATATGATAAGTGATCCTTGTACCGTATGGGCTGCAAGAGAGTCACTGGTAGATGGGTTCGCAGGGAGTCTGGACAGGAGCCAGACGAGGAGGACGAGATATGAGTAGCCGAGGCAGGAGCTTCTGGACCTGCAGAGCACCTTACACCTTCTAAACCTACTCTAGTTCCAGCTTCAGGGTCTGAGCTGACCACTCCAGCACCAGTTCTTTCTCCAGCTATTGCTCCTCATGCCACTATAGAGTCTACTTTTAAGGAGTAGATCAAGACTCAAATTGCTGAGGCCAGAGACGAGATCATTGGATTGGCTATCATGACTACCCAGCTTTGGATAAAGAAATAGGGACTGAGAGCACACACAGATGATCAGCTCTCAGGTATCAGACAGATGGTAGAGGCTGGTTTCACTAAGATTTGAGATCTTCTGAGATCCCTTTTGCCTTAAACAGCACCTTCAGGACCTCCACCTCCTCCGCTAGCAGACAACGATGGCCACCATTACACTCATGATGATACTTCAAGTGGTACTACAGTAGGAGATGGCATAGGTGGTGGTGACAAAGATGGAGATGGTGGTGATGATGGTGGAGATACAGATGATGGCAGTGATAATAGTGATAGAGATGGAGACTATCATATTGTCAGCAGGGAGAGTCAAACACCAGATGTTCGTGATCACATGTTAGATACTCCCAGAGATGTTTAGCTTGGCACTGCCTCAACATTTCAGACTCCATCAAACACTTTTCCTCCCCTTTCTACTAGGTATTCTTGGGTTTTTCCTCGCTCTGGCCCTTCTCTTAGGACTAGAAGCCAAACCCATAAGACCCCTAGGCCTTCAGCTACTAGGACTAGGTGCATGGCACCTATCTTCTTCGAGCTTTCGTTTGATGAGGAGTAGCCTCACAGACACCTGTTATGATTATATTTTCTTTTTATGCTTGTAGTCTTTGATTGTACTTTTGCTTATCTTATGTTTTAGTTTATGTTTGCTTATCTTATGTAAGCACTTTTGTTGTATTGAAATACTAATATATGAAACTTAACTTTTATTTCAATGTTTACTCTTCTTTCTGTCAAAATTGAATGCCTTATTATGATCAAATCAATTAATTCAGGGGAGAATACTCCTTTTAATGTTTAATGTTGACAAAATGGGCGAGTAAGATATATATAAGCATTTTATAAGCATTTTCTGAAATTTCTAAAATTTTTCATAATTTACCTTTCATAAGGGAGAGAAAATGAAATTCAACCTTGCTTGGCAAATCTCTCATATGAAACTGTATTGTATGATCTTTGATATACTACATTTAACTTAATTTTCATGAGCTTTAAGTGTATGCTCACTTGAATGTGAGGTAGAATACCCATAATTGAATTTAAATGCTTATATACTCAAGGTTTTGTCATCATCAAAAAGGGGGAGATGTTGGCTTTAGCCTTTGACTTTGATGACTAACAAAATGTTGAGATATGTGTTATACTAATATTTTAATTGTAGTTGTGAGTTTTAGGATACGGGTACATCAAATTTTTCATACAAAGGTATCAAACTCACTAATTTTGAAGCTAAGTGAATTTCAGTGTATAAGAAGTCTTCTCACCATAAAAATCCTTAAAATGGGTCAATCTGGGCTTTATGAAGAAGATATTAAAGTTTTATTGAAAAGCACTTTGAATTTTGAAGCTTGGCACAGAGTTTTTGAGTGGCACATATCAAGTATGGACTCATGATACATGAGGTGTCGACACTTCAGAAGGACTAGCACACAGAAATCTCCTTAGCATGCCTTGAGTTGACTCACAGAAGTCAAGTATCGACTCATAAAGAAGTCAAGTGTCGATTCACAAGAACCAAGTGTTGACTCATGGCCTGAGAAAAATGATGATATAGAACTATGCCATTTTGAGATATCTTTTGTCAAGTGTTGACTCAGAAGACTCAAGTGTCGACTCACAAAAGTCAAGTGTCGACTCAGAGGTTGACTCATGGTCTGAGAACAAAAATGGAACATAACTCAGTTTTTCCAAGATTTATACCTTGAGTCGACTCATGCAGATCCAAGTGTCAACTCATGGAGATCCAAGTGTCGACTCGTGAACAAACTCAAGTGTCGACTCAAGGGTTTTGACAGCAGTAACGACTATAATTTCTAAGGCTTAGATTTGAATCCTACAAGCTCCAAATGGCTAGTTTTGCTCCACCAATGGTCATAAACCATTTTTTAGAAGTTTTTGAAATATTTAAGTCTCACCAAACTCATTCAAGAAGAACTAACTCACAAGAGACAAGACATACCTTTGAGAACTTCACTTCCAAAGTCAAAAAGAGAGCAAAAGAAAAGATTCTCACTGAAAAAGCTTCGAAGCCTTCAAATCAACATTCCAAAAGTGGTCTTTGAAGTGATTCCAAGGAGAAGACAAGTCAAGAAATCATCAAGAGCCTCAAAGCTTCTACATTCTACTCTATAGAGAGTTTTTCTTGTGCTTTACTCTTGTACTTCTAAATTTATCTATTGTAATTAGTTTCAAGGGTGTTTGAAACTAGGTGTTAGGCCCTTCCAAGTCGTGAATCGGAATCTAAGCCTAGGTTGGCTTGAGTAAAGGTTGTTGGTGAGCCTAAGTAAGAAAACCAACTTTAGATTTATGATGGGGACATTGATCTGCATGAATCCCGGAGCAACATGAATTTCGGAGCAGCAAGAATCACGATGCAGTATGAATTTTGATGCAAGATCATTTCATCCTCCATATAAGAAGGCCCCCACATGAAAGCTAAGTGGCACCCAACACATGATGACACAAGAATGCCCACAATAATGCCAAGTGGTGCCTAACACATGATGACTCATGAATGCCCACATGAATGCCAAGTGGCATCCATGCATGCAAATTTTCATATTTAGATACTTGGCAACCACAAGGAGACACTTGGTATCCATGCATTTTGCCACCCCTTTTCATGAAACTTGAAATTCAAATTTGTAGCTAACTTCCCCGCTCTTTCCATGTAAAATTTGAATTTCAAATGGAGCTTAGAATGCTATAAATAGGCCCCTAATCTCTTTGTAAAAGCATGCTTTTGAATGAATGAAATCCAGAATTTTTTTATCTCCATTTGTGTTTGCAAATGCCATCCATGAGGGATTGAGCGAGAGGCTCAACCAAGTGCTTTAGTTCTCAAATTCCAGCAAAAGAAACTCAGCCCCTCATCTCCCCGCCGAATCTACTTGCTACTGCGATGCCTCGCTGACGCCCCATCTCCTGCGGAAGCCTCCCAGCTCCATAACAAACAGTCGATGACATGGAATCCACCGATCAGGACCTTCCATGGCCGAGCCTAACCCATCCCCAATGGACCCCTGCTGCCGCAATGCTGGATGCCTCACATCCGCCGCCAAACGCCATCCCCGCCTGTGCCGCAGTGGTTTCCCCAATGCCACCACCAGAGAGCTGACCCTCCTCTTCGTCCTGTGTCGTCGATCTTTTTCCGCACAAATCCACAGCAACCGGAACCCCCCCAGCCCTAGGTCCCAAGCTGAGCTCGCGACCATCCCCTCTGCCCATGCTAGTCATTTTCTTCATCTACGGCTGATGCTCCTCAGATCAGAGCCTCCACAGCCACCTGAGCCACTGCCTTTTGTTGGAGTTCTTCCAAAAATAGAAAATTGTAATTAACAGGCATCAGCAGCATGTCACAGCGGAAGTAGATAAAAAATAATTTATATCTAATCATGCAATTCATAAATAAATCTTATTTATTTATCATAAATTCCTAACATGCTGCAACATATGAGAAAATATTAGATCTGAAATAAAAATTATTTTAAGCATAAAATACTTACTTAGATCGCTATCCGGGATTGCTCTGAAAAGTGTGTAGATCCGCTACTAAAAAGTTGGGATTTGTCAAAGCTGCGCAATCGCCCAGCCTCTGCTGGTATCCACACGAAGCTCTCATAACTGAGTTATAGAGGGCACTGGACTGTTAGATCCTTGCAGCCCTCTCCTCTTTCAGCAAATCACCTGCTTTAAAATCTATGCTGATCCGAATCCGGACCGACTTTTCTAAACTGGCTTCTGTCTTGCAAATCAGACTATGCAAGACCTTTAGACCTCCTATTTTTGTCTCCCTCTTATGAATAAGACCTCTCAACACTCTTGAAGAGAAGGAATCAATCCTCACACAAAGAAGAAGAAGAATATATATAAAGGAAGTGGACGCCCAAGAGAGAGATTCTCTGCTCTTGACACCCAAAAGAAAATCACATCAAAGGAGAAGCTTATTCAGCCAACTCCTTCTCTCTTCCTTTTATGGAGTACGGTACATCTTTTATCCAATTCCTCCATGCCAAAAGAGAGGAGTTTAAACTAATCTAGATTTGTATAAAATTTAAGAGAAGTAGAAGAGGATTCTTCCCTCTCTTAAAATTCTCCACGCCAAAATCAATTAGTGCACCTCATTTTGTCGAACAAAATCTTCTCCAAATTCTCCACACCAAAATGGGATAAGCCTCTTGGTTATTTGGATTAGATGGAAGATTTCAATTCAGAAACTAAGATAAGTAAATGAGGACTCCTCCTCTTAATTATTCATGCCAATAATGATTAGCACTCCCTCTTAATATTAGGCCAACTTATTTGCTGCACAAAATACTTGGGGGCCCACTTAGGCATGTGGAGATAAAAGGAGACATGGAGAAAGAGTATCAGTCTAACTGGACTCTAGGTCTTGGTCCAAACGAAGTGATTTTACAGTCAAACTGAAGCTGATTTTAAATCCGATCGAACCCTTTCGAAGCGGACATTGACCTGAATCAATTATGATTAATTAATTAAGTCTAACTTAGTTAAATTAAATCTAATTTAAATTAATTAATAATTAATCAATTAATTGTAATATTTATAATTAGGTCAAATATTAATTGTAACACTTACAATTAGGTCCAAATTAATTTGCTGATTGGTTACTTGAGCTCTTAATGTGTGTAACCCCTTAGGCCCTATCCTGTCTGGTAATGAGACATGCTATAATCTCTATTATACATCATCAAAACTCCTTTTGATGGACTGAAACAATTTCAGCTCAACCCTAATTAGGATCATCGATCCGAGAATGATCCTAATGGATTCTCATAATCTACCAGTGACACCTAGCACTATGTATTGGCAACCCAGCAGAATAAGATTGGAATCTCTAGGTATAGTTACCATGTGATTTAGTTCCTCTATCAAAATTCCAACATGATGTTGGCTATGGATACTCGTCAAACCAATTAGTCATATGCTTAACTTAATCGACTGAAATCCAATTATGATACTAATGAAAATACCTTTCATTATCACCTTGCTATGGCCATAGACTTCTGGACTTAGTGTCATTAAGCTTGCATAAGATTATACCTTACTACTAAGGCTAATAGATCCCTACAAGTGAACACCCTACTCCTACAATAATCTTACTACAGCCAACGAACACTGCAAGGTCCCATATGGATAGGAACCATGTGATTATGCTGTCAAACTACAGCAACCTTATTGTGAGTAGCCGAGATACTCTAGGTCAAGGAACTATTCACACAACTACAGCATCAGGAAGTTATCGATGAGTGAGTAGTCATCCATATAACTTCCTGTACTTGGTCACGCTCAGTACCGTTGATCTCTATCAACTACCTGCACTCTCACTCCAGCATCACCACACTGTAGGTCAAAGACTCATCTACCCAGAAAGGGAAGTGATCTGTGCATCAATTTTAATGGATCAATCACCGTCCTCATGATATTCCAATAATCGGGAGCCTTTAGGAGTTAATCTATAAAGACACATGCCTCAGATTCTCAACTCTTGAGAATATATATTATTGTCCATTAACTCCATGGATGATTCATAGACACATCAATATGAATGAAACTAATGCCCTTTATTAATAAAGAATAATTAAGTACAAAGTTAATGCCCTAAAAATTATAATGTGTCAAGCCAACATGGCTTTCAGGGTGTTGTTGACCAGGTGGCTACCAAAGAGGGGGGTGAATTGGGAATTCAAAAATTTAAACAGATAATGTGCAATTAAAAATATCTTTTAAAGTGTTAGGTGTTGTGGCAGATTAATAATTTGCAGAAACTAAATAAGAATGAAGAAGCACAACACAAACATACAAGATTTATAATGGTTCAGAGCAACCCAGCTCCTACGTCCACTATCCAAGATACCACTTGAGATTTCCACTAAATTCACACTCGAATACAGTAGGATTGTTTTATAGGATCACAATCAAAAATCTCTACACTTCGATTTTAACGGGATCACCAAAGAAAACCCAACACCCTTTGGTTTTAAACAAGATCACCAAAGAAATCCAACACCCTTTGATTTTAAACAGGATCACCAAGAAACCCAACTTGGTTTTCACAGGATCACCAAGAACTTGACACTTGGTTTTTATCAAAGGCTCATCAAGAACCTATTGGTTTTTTAAACGGGCTCACCAAGAAATGAATTGAAATAAATGCAACAAATGATTAACTCTAGTTGTCAGATAGTTGTCGGTGTAGCTTAAGAGAAGTCTACTTGAATGTGCTTCAAGGTGCTTTAATTGCTTCAGTGGCTTCTTTTTAAAGTGCTTCAAGCTTCATATCATAGTTGGTGAAGACTTGAAGATTGACTTGAATGCTCTTGTGCTCTTTTCCTTTTTGGTGGGTAGGATATTCAATAAAGCCTTTAAAACTTTGAGGAACTCTCTATTATTACTTCAAGAAAGTTCAAAACTCTCAAATATATGGTCTTCCATCACTCCAAGGTAGTTTGAGACGTTGTGGACCATTGGGATGTGACATATGACCATTGGAGCACTTTTTGGCATTCAAAAAGAAATTCTGGAACTAGCTGTTATGTACTTGAAGATGATATTTGAGTCAGCCTGGATTCCTTCAAGTCAGCTCGGATCGTTCGAGTCGATAGGTCGAGTTGCCAGTTCTTCAGTGCAGTCGACTCTTTGTCTCAGGGTGCAAAACTTCACTCTAGATGAGTCGGCTCTTTATAGATTGGGCCGGCTCAAACTTTCATCTTTGAAAATCTTGAAATCGAGGAATCGGCTCTCTTGAACTTTGGTCAGCTCTTCCTCTCAGGTTCTGAAATCCTTACTCTAGAAGAGTCGACTCGTTGTAATTCGGGTCGGCTCGCTTTCTCAGGTCTTCAAAATTAGGTCTAGCAGAGTCTGCTCTTTCTAGTTTGTGTCGGCTCGCCTGGCTTGTTCTCAGAAAATTTCAAAATTGGACTCTGGAAGAGTCGGCTTGGACTTATTCCAATCGACTTGGATTTACTAGAGTCAGCTAGGATTGCTGTGAGTCGACTCGAATTGCTATATACCAGAATCCTTGTTGCATGCCATGAGATAGAGTCAGCTTTTCATTGTACTGGTTCGCTCGAGTGACTTCTTCAGGATTTTTACAATTAAACTTCAAGAAAACTCTTGCCAACACTCTTACACTTTTTATGCAATCCAACTCAAAATAAATTTAAGGCACACACAACCATTTTTACAGAATTTTCTTAACTTTATCATTGGGTTCTTCTTTACAAAATCAGATTACAACACAACTCAAAACAAGAAGTAAAGATGTAGGAGTTGAAGTTTGAACAAATAATCATCCTACAAAAACTTGTAAACCACTTGAAGAGTTGTTAGAAACAAATGTGCATGCTCCAATGTTTGGTTATCATCAAAATCACTTATGGGGTCAACAATTTCCCCCTTTTTGATGATGACAAAACACTGGGCATGAAAAAGTTAGATAAACTTTACATTTACATATTTACTTGTATACTTATATTTGCAAGAGTATATGAACAAGTAAAAAGAATTGACTTAAATAGTGTCAACCTATGGAAGGAGAATTAGGCAATGAGAGGTAATCTCCCCCTCAATAAGATACTCCATGTTTTAACACACTTTCCACGCATGTTCAAAGCTCAAAAGTTTCTAAGAAAACTTCAAATATCAGAAATTAAAATATTTAAAACAATGTATATCAGAGCTTAAAACATTATGGATCAGAGCTTAAATATTGTATCAAAGCTTATTGTATTTTAGAGCTTAAAATGATTAAAGCATATTATGTTTCATGTATTAGAGCACAAGCAAATAGATTTTATCCTTTTCAAGCTTTATGTATCAAAGCTTAAATTAAGAACATTTTATCCTTTTCATGCAATATCTTCACAATTTCTCTCCCTTCTTGTCAATCAATCAAAAAGGTGAAGTTGGAATGAAGCTCAGATAGAATGAGAAAGTATTTAAAATTTGTTTGAGATAATTTCACTTTCTCATATTCATCCTGATATTCTAATTAAAAAATCAATCATTGGATGAGCAAAATATGAACTTTCATTGTATAGAGATAGAATAATTCAAGAGACAAAATATGAACTTTCATTTCATTTCAAGATGTTCAATACAAAGTACAAAATGAAAGAAAGTACAAAGTTCATCTAGTCACTGTCTATATCTACATTAGGGTTTGGAGGTCGACCAAAAATTTGGATGCCTGGAGGCATAGATGTAATTGGGTCAGGATCTAACACATCAGATAGTGGAGTAGTATAGAATCCCTATGGCCTAAAATGTGAAGCTGGTTGTCTGGGATGAATAGACTGACCAGCAAAAGATAATGTTGACCCTAGATCTAGAGGAAGTAGGTGCAGAATCCAGTATTGCTGAGGGAGGTATGCTCTGAGCAGCTTGAAGGGCTTCAACTTTAGTCATCAGCTTCCATAAAAAATTGTCGATAGTCTTCAATTTAGCTTCAATTTCTTTGAATTCTTGAAAGCACTCAGTTTTTCTATTGAGACTTTATTTCTGCAACTTCTTTTTGCATTGACAGAATTTCTAAGGCTTGTACGTTTGCAAATGCTTCGGCTGATCCTCCTAGCCTTCCGAATTCAGCTCTTATAACTCCAATTCTTCCTGTGTAGTCTTCTTCCATCCTCCTGCTTTCTTCGACTAAGCCCATTCTGATTCTTAAATTGTCCATTTCAACTCTATATGACTCAAGTATTTGACTAACAGAGTTCTTAATTATTTCACAACATGATGAAATCAATTGAAGAATCGATTGCAACTTTGTCTTTGTTGCACATGCTGTATTCTTGGAGGCTTCAAGAGTATCAATTCTGCTGCACAGATTATCAATCTGACTTCCAAATTGATCAAGTTTCATATTAACAGATTGACAAAATTCACCAAACATTATAGCCATTGTAGAATTGATAGAGTCAGTCAAATTACCCATCTGTTGTGCAATAAAATCTTGCAATGTTGAAGTATCCACAAGAGGTGCAGTAGCAACAGAACTAGGGGCAAGAATGTCAGTAGTAGTCTGAGTATAAATAGGTGTATCAGGAGGCATGTCAGGCACTGAAATATCAGAAAAAAGAGCATCAAAAGCTATCTGAACTGGCGAACCTTGCAATGGTTGTGGCTCGAGAATGGGAATTGAGGTGCCTTCACCAGTTTCCATCTCAGCTTGTTCTTGTTCTTCTTCTTGTTCTTCAATGACTGGTGCTTCAAGTTTCTTCTTCCAAGTCCCCTCAGATTGCAAGTAACCATCCTCTGTAAGGTTTTAGCTGTATAGGTGTCAGTGTGTAGGAGGGATTTACTATCTTTTCCTGATAGATCAATATTCGCAGCCGGGAAGAAAAGAATAAGAATCATCCCATAAGGCAAACATGCCTTCACCTTTCTTATTACCTCTTTCATCTGACTTACCATTATAGCAAGAAGATTGATTTTATCTTCAATTATCAGTAGTTCCATAAAGCATAGGTCATGCTCACTCACCCAGTCAAATCAACCTGTCCTGGGTAGGAAAATCTGATTAATGAAGCTGTGAAGTAATCACATTTCAATGGATAATGAGCTAGCTTTAAGGATTCCAACCTCATCAACATCAGACTGCTCTAGTACAGTCTGTAAAGCCCTTGTCCTATCCTTTAGGACTAATATTTTGTATCTTCAAATGGCATTTCCAGGGTATTCCCAAGTAGTTCTTCTGAAATAATAATCCTTTTCCCTTTAACAAGAGACTCAATGTGGTTCTCTCCAAATCTCATGTTCTCATAAAATGTTCTAACCAGATTTGGATAAGTTTAATGTCCAAAGAACACATATTTTGCCATCCCTAATTTTCGATTAAATCCCCAACTATAAACCCTATTTCTTTAAGGTATTCAAATAAAATTCTTCTACCTGTTGTTACAGGCCTCATACCCAAGGAAATTTGTTGACTTGGAGAAAGGGGCTAGGTTCTTCAGCTAGTTGAGGAGGAACTTGAGAAGAGCTATCTTCATAGAATTTGGTCCTTTCCTGTGGAGATTCCTTGGTTTCCCGTTGAGATTTCTTTTCCACTGCCCTTTTTGGATCCATCCCACGAGCACACTGAGATCCGAAGGAGTTTGGAAGGATGGAGTTTTTGGAAAAGGGATCCTTGGAGGGAATGAGTGTAGAGCCAAAGATAGAAAGGTAAATGAAAAACCCTATGGCTCAAACTATAAAGAGACGACTCGACATCCGAGTTAGCTTGACTGAGAAGACATATGCTCGAGTCGGCTCGAGCAGAGGGAGCACAAAAGTGATTTTTAGGCTTTACTCAAAGTCATTTTACAAAAATAAATAAATAAGTAAGGGGGTCACCTAGATAACTTTTCCTTAAGTTTGTGGGGATGTTTCTAGTATGGGTCACACAACCTTAGTTCACATCTAATCATTGCAAATCTATCAAAATTTAACGGTTTAGTAAAAATATTAACAAGGTAGTTTTCAGTTGGCATGAATTCAAGTACAATGTCACTATTCAATACATGATCTCTTATAAAATGGTGCCTAACTTCAATGTGCTTAGTTCTTGAATCCTGAACAAGATTTTTAGTCAAATTTATACCACTTGTATTATCACATTTGATTAGAATTTTTTATTGTGTAACACCAAAGTCTTCTAGCTGTTATTTAATCCATAATACTTGAGCACAACAACTACCAGCAGCAACATACTCTGCCTCAGTAGTGGACAATGCTATGGAGTTTTCTTCTTACAATGCCATAAAATTAAATTCAACCCTAGAAATTGACATGTACCACTAGTACTCTTTCTATTAATTTTGCAACCAGCATAGTCAGCATCAGAAAAATAAATTAAATTCAAAGATGATTCTTTAGAATACCAAAGACCTAAATTACTTGTAACTTTTAAATACTTGATGATTCTTTTAATAGTAAGCATATGTGTTCTTTAGGATTACATTGAAATCTAGCATATATACATACACTGTACAAGATATCCAGTCTACTGGCAGTAAGATATAATAGGGATCTAATCATACCTCTATATAGCTTTTGGTCAACATTGGATCCATTTTCATCTTTGTCTAGTCTACAGGTAGGACTCATGGGTGTGCTAGCCTCTTTGCTTGTTTCCATGCCAAATTTCTTGATTATTTCTTTGATATACTTGGCTTGGCTTATAAAGATGCCTTCCTTCATTTGTTTAACTTGTAATTCAAAGAAGCAGTTGAGTTCACCCATAAGGCTTATTTCAAACTCACCCTGCATCAACTCAGCAAATTCTTCATAAAAATTTTCATTAGTTGCACCAAATATAATATCATCAACGTAAATTTGTACGACTAACATGTCATTCTCTTTGTTTTAATGAAAAGAGTTTTGTCAACATTTCCTTCAAAATAAATAATATCATCAACGTAAATTTCAAAAAGCTTTTCCTTCAAAATAAATTTAAGGCACACACAACCATTTTTTACAGAATTTTCTTAATTTTTTATTGGGTTCTTCATTACAAAATCAGATTACAACACAACTCAAAATAAGAAGTAAAGATGTTGGAGTTGAAGTTTGAATAAATAAATCATCCTACAAAAACTTGTAAACCACTTGAAGAGTTGTTATAAATAAATATGCATGCTCCAATGTTTGGTTATCATCAAAATCACTTATGGGATCAACATCAGGGCATACATCTAACAATCTCCCACTTGCACTAAAGCCAATTGACTACATATCCACATCCCATTTTCTTAAAGTGGACTTCAGCCTTTTGATGGCTCAAAGTCTTAGTCAGTGGGTCTACCATGTTGTCCATGGAGTCTACTCTTCGCATATCAACATATTTCTTCTCGAGGTAATCACTTATGATATGAAATCGCCGCTCAATATTCTTGGATTTTTGGTGAGACCTGGGCTCCTTAGCAAGAGCTATTGCACCATTATTGTCACAATATATGGGGATGGCATCATATGGCATCACTCCAAGCTCCGCAACGAACTTTTGGTAGTAGAAGGCTTCTTTTGCAGCTTTAGAGGCAGCGATATACTTTGCATCCATTATTGAATCTGCTATGATAGGCTGCTTGGAACTTTTCCAACTAGTTGTCCCACCATTGAACAAAACCACAGACCCTGATATAGACCTTCTATCATCATGATCAAATATAAAGTCTGAGTCTGTATATCCCTTTATCCCTAATTCTGAACTTCCTCCAAAGACTAAGAACAAATCATTAGTCCTTCTCAAGTACTTAAGAATGCTCTTCACAGCTATCTAGTGTTCTTCACCTGGATTCGATTGATATCTGCTCATGACACTATAGAAAGAGCTATATCAGGTCGAGTACACAACATGACATACATAAGGCTTTCAATTGCCGAAGCATATGGAATCTTGCTCATGCATTGAATCTCTTTAGGTGTGTTAGGACACATTTTCTTAGAGAGATTAATGCCATGCTGAAGAGGTAACAATCCTCTTTTAGAGTTCTCCATGCTGAACCTTTTCAGCACTTCCTCTATGTATAATTTTTGTGAAAGGCCAAGCATCCGATTAGATCTATCTCTATAAACCTTAATCCCCAAAATATAAGATGCTTCACCTAAGTCTTTCATAGAGAATTCCTTAGATAACCACCTTTTGACCGAATTTAACATGAGAATATCATTCCCAATAAGGAGGATATCATCCACGTACAATACGAGGAATGTCACTGCCCTCCTACTGGCCTTCCTATAAACACATGGCTCATCCTCGTTTTTGATAAAATCAAATGATTTGATTGCATCATTAAAACGAGTATTCCAACTCTGAGAAGCTTGCTTCAATCTGTAGATTGATCTATGCAGCTTGAAGACCTTATGATCTTCATCATTAGAAGTGAAACCCAAAGGCTGCTCCATATAGATATCTTTCTCAAGATATCCATTCAGGATTGCAGTTTTCAGATCCATTTGCCATATCTTAAAATCATGATATGCTGCAATTGCAAGCAATGTATTGATGGATTTCAGCATAGCTACTGGTGAAAAGGTATCATGATAGTCAATGCCTTCATGTTGACTAACCTTTTGCCACCAACCTTGTTTTAAAGGTCTCTACCTTACCATCTGCACCTATTTTACTTTTGTAGATCCATTTATAACCAATAGGTACAATACCCTCAGGTGGATCCACTAAGGACCAAACTTGGTTAGAATGCATTGAATCAATTTCTGACTTCATAGCATTCAACCATTTCTCAAAGTCGATGTCTGACATCGCCTCATCATAAGTCTTAGGATCAATCAATTGATCCTTGTCCCCAATAAGAAACAATTCTTTTATATCCTCTGTAAGCAGACCCAAGTACCTTACAGGAGATTTGGAGACTCTAATAGACTTACGAGGTGGAGGAGCATTTATGTGTATTGGTTGATTAGGTTTGATCTGTTTCTAGCCGGCTGCTCTTTAGAGACTTTCTCATCAAGCTCAATTAACCTCCCACTACCACTTTCCTGAAAAAACTTTTTTCAAGAAATGTGGCATGTCTGCCCACAATCACATTATGATCTTCTGGAAGGTAAAAATAATATCCTAAAGTTTCTTTAGGATATCCTATAAATCGAGCTTTCATAGATCTAGATTCCAACTTGTTTGTCATTAGTCTTTTGACATAAGCAGGACATCCCTAAATCTTGAAATGGGAAAGGCTTAGATTCTTACCATGCCAAATCTCATATAGTGCGATAGGAACATATTTAGATGGAACCCTATTTAGAATATAAATTAAAGTTTATAGGGCATATCCCTAAAGAAATAAAGGCAAGTCAGTGAAGCTCATCATGGATCAAACCATATCTAATAATATCCTATTTCTCCTCTCAGACACCTCGTTAAGCTAAGGCGTACCTAGTAGAGTCCATTGTGAGACTCTGCCACATTGTCCTTAAGATAAACTAAAAATTCTCTACTAAGGTATTCTCCTCCCCGATCTGATTGAAGAACCTTACAGGTTTTACCTGTTTGTTTTTCTACCTCATGTCTGAATTCCTTGAACTTTTCAAAAGCTTCATATTTGTGTCTCATGAAAAACACATAACCATACCGTGAACAATCATCAGAAAGGTTATGAAGTGGTAAAAACCATCCCTGGACTGCACATCAAATGGACCATACACATCAGTGTGTACCAGGGCAAGTAATTCTATGGCCCTTTCCCCATTCCTACAAAGGGTAACTTGGTCATTTTGCTTTGAAGATATGACTCACAAGGTGGGTATGATTCTGAAAACTGAATCTAGGATCCCATCCCTTTCTAGTTTATTAATTATTTCCTCACCTATATGATCGAGCTTTAGATGCCACATAAGTTTACATTTAGGTCATCTCTGGGACGTTTATGCCCTATGGCATTTACTTTAATTTTCTCATTAATGTTCAAAGATGCATCGGCATGCAAATGATAGAGACTGTCAATTAAAATAGCTTTTGCAACTAATTTATTTCTCAAATAAATACTACAAAAGTCTTTATTAATATAAATTCAAATCCTTCCTGTGCTAGTACAGAGACAGAAATCAAATTTCTACTAGCTCTAGGCATAAAATAACAGTCACTAAGAACTAATCTAAATCCTAAAGATTACACCAGAGAATATGATCCAATGACTTGAGCAGCAACTTTTGCCCCATTTCTGACACGTAGGACCACCTCACCTTCTCTCAGCATTCGACTTCTTTCCAGACCCTGCATTGAAATGCATATATGAGCACTAGAGCCAAGTCTAAAATCCAACTGGAAGTAAATGAAATCGTTAGGTTAGATTCAATAACGAGTATAGGCTTACCTTCAGAAGGTGCAACCTCCTATTTCTTTAGGCTTTCCAAGTAAAGGGGATAATTTCCTTTCCAGTGGCGATCTGTATTATAGTCGAAACATTTCCCTTTGCTAACCTTGGCTTTCTTGGGAGTGTCCTTCTTCTGTTTGCTTTCCTTCTTCTGCTTCTTTGCAGGTTTTTTCTTCTTCCAAGTAAACTTTCTTTTGGAGGAAGACTACTTCACAGAGTAAATAGAGCCCCTTGAACTCTTCAGGGTCCCCTCATTGCTTACCACATGTTCAACAATTCAAGCAAAGTGTAGTTCAACTTGTTCATATTATAATTCATAACAGGTTGAGCATATGAACTAACCAAGGATTGGAGGATCAAATCCACCTGAAGCTCCTTATGAATTGGAATGCCCAGCTTCTCAAACTGTTCGATGTCCTTGATCATTGTCAAACAATGATCATGCATTGACTACCCTTCACGCATCTTGTTGTTGAAAAGCCTTTTCGACACTTCGAAGCGTGTAATTCGACTTCATTCACCATATAACTCTTGTAGGTGAATCATAATCGATTTAGCGGTTGTCAAATCCTCATGTTGGCTCTGCAATTTATTTGACATTGAGGCCAACATATAATACTTAACCTTATTATCATCTTCCATCCATTTCTCATATGGAGTCATTTGATGAGCATTTGGATGGTCTGGTATGACAGGGGGTTCCTGGTCAAGCATATAGCCCAACTTCTCATAACTCAAAACAATTTTGATGTTTCTCAACCAATCTTTAAATTAAGGCCAACTAGTCGGTTTGTCTCTAGAATATGGACTAAGGGATTTGAAGAGAGACATGATTAACTACAAGAATAGAAGATTCGAATTAGATGCTTTATACTTAATTATAAAATTATTCTAGGGTCTTTAAGAAATAATTTTAGAACTCCCACTATTTTCTCAGATCTCTCACACTCCCCATGGAGATGCAAAAATCCTGCGACTCTAGGTTCTAGTGGGTGCTACGGTCCCATCGATATGCGGCACCTCACCATATCCAGTTATTAGTAACATGCTACACCAATAAGTAGCCAACTCTTGTCCAATGTATCTAATGCAAATTATAGCTCTTGGTCTCTAAATCATGGAACCTCAACGTGCCCGTTTATTGGTCCAATCATTAGTTAAGTCAGACCCACCATTCCTGCAAGACAAAGTTGTCATTGAGTCCCTCAACGTGCCCATTTATTAGGCCCAACCCCATCAGTGCCTAGCAACATCTCATGCCTAATAGGGTGGTTATGTCTTCCCGATGCAACTATACCACTGTAACTAGCCAAGAATAATCAACACCAGTATGACACCCGCACACCTACAATGATGGAAGACCTATGACTTAATATTTATTAGGAGCTTAGGTTCATGTCTCTTCTAAATTGATCAGCCAAATCATGACTAACCAATTACATTAAGTCAGTACAATCTCATATCTGACTAATTACATTAGGTCAGCATAATCTCATGTCTGACTTAATATAACCAGCATGGATGAACTCAAATCAAAAGAAACCTTTTTGAAAACTTAATCAACCAAATTGGCCAGGTCAGTTTGATCCATGGGTGGGTTCTGCCAATATACTCTCTTTCCGCCAATCAAGTTGGTTGGGAAAGAGTTAGCACCAATTAGCAAACCATGATTGAAACCTTCCTTAGACACCAATTGATTGACAAGATTCAATTAGGTCATCTAATGATCTGGACTCATCACTGAGCTAAATTAGATTTTAACTTATCAATTCACTATCAAATGAATCGATCTGACCAGACTATATCTAAAATCAATTTTGAGCACACTTAACCTAACCCAATCATCAGTTAAGTCACTTGCTCAAAATCATATTAGGGTTACTTGTTGATCTAATCAAGCCATAATCACCGTAGCCCAATCTCTAGACCTAATTTGTTCAACCCAAACCCTCATGCACCTAATTTGATTTTCTAGATCAAATCAATTTTAAAATTAGGTTTAAGTGCATGACATTAATGGCTTATTATCATGAATCACATTTAAGATCTAAACCCTAATTTTGTGCATCTCATACAACAACATGCATAATCATAAATCGATCAAAATCATTTTGAAAACTCTTTTTCAAAACCAGCTATATATCAAAGTAGGACAACCTTTGCACTATAGGGGGTAAACCCTACAGCAGGACAACCTTATGTCACTTTGTGCAACCCTTGATCAATTTAATTTCAGATTATTTTAATTTCAGATTATTAAATTTAATTTTAATCATTTCAAGATCTAATACAATATAATTATTATTAATAATAATAAATTAATAAAAATAAAAACATAACAATCATGAACATAGTAATTAAATAATTAGTCTATATATGCATGATCTAAATGATATAGAAACTGATAATGATGATAAGAGAAGAAAAAGTATATAACAAGACAGAGATGAATAGAAAAACAAGGAAGCAATACTAGAAACTAACTATGAACAGATGTAATAAGCAAGCATCATATAATTATATCTAATCATGCAATTCATAAATAATATAATTTATTATCATAAATTCCTAACATGCTGCAACATATGAGAAAATATTAGATCTAAAATAAAAAAAATTTTAAGCAAAAAATACTTACCTGGATCGTTATCCAGGATTCTGAAAAAAGCATGCAGATCTGCTACTCAAAAGTCGAGATTCTGTCGGAGCTGCACAATCGTCCGGCCTCTGCTGGTATCTACACGAAGCTCTCGTAACCGAGTTGTAGAGGGCACTGGACTGCTAGATCCTTGCAGCCCTCTCCTCTTTAAACAAATCACATGCTTTAAAATCTGTGCAAACCAAATTCGGACCTACTTTTCTGAACTGGCTTCTGTCTTGCAAATCAGACTATGCAAGACCTTTGGACCTCTTATTTTCTCTCCCTCTTATGAATAAGACCTCTCAACACTCTTGAAGAGAAGGAATCAATCCTCACACAAAGAAGAAGAAAGAAATATCTATAAAGGAAGTGGACGCCCAAGAGAGAGATTCTCTGCTCTTGACACCCAAAAGAAAATCATGTAAAAGGAGAAGCTTGTTCGCCAACCCGTTCTCTCTTCCTTTTATAGAATACGGTACATCCTTTCTCTAATTCCTCCATGCCAAAAGAGAGGAGTTTAAACTAATCTAGATTTGTTTAAAATTTAAGAGAAGTAGAAGAGAAAGACTCTTCCCTCTCTTAAAATTCTCCATGCCAAAATCAATTAGCGCCCCTTATTTTATCGTACAAAATCTTCTCCTAATTCTCCACACCAAAATGGGATAAGCCTCTTGGTTATTTGAATTAGGTGGAAGATTTTAATTCAAAAACAAAGATAAGTAAATGAGAAGGACTCCTCCTCTTAATTATTCATGCCAATAATGATTAGCGCCCCCTCTTAATATTCGGCCAACCTATTTGCCACACAAAATACTTAGGGGCCCACTTAGGCATGTGGAGATAAAAAGAGACATAGAGAGAGAGTCTCAGTCTAACTGGACTCTAGGTCTTGGTCCAAATGAAGTAATTTTATAGTCAAACTGAAGCTGATTTTAAATCCGATTGAACCCTTTCAAAGCGGACATTGACCTGAATCAATTAGGATTAATTAATTGAGTCTAACTCAATTAAATTAAATCTAATTTAAATTAATTAATAATTAATCAATTAATTGTAACATTTATAATTAGGTCAAATATTAATGGTAACACTTACTATTCGATCCAAATGATTTATTGATTGGTTACTTGAGCTCCTAATGTATGTGACCCCTCATGTTCTATCTTGTCTGGTAATGAGACATACTATAATCTCTATTATACATCATCAAAACTCCTTTCAATGGACTGAAACAATTTCAGCTTAACCCTAATTAGGATCATCGATCCGAGAATGATCCTAAAAGGTTTTATAATCCACTAGTGACACCTAGCAGTATATAGTGGCAACCCAGCAGAATAAGATTGGAATCCCTAGGTGTAGTTACCATGTGATTTGGTTCCTTTATCAAAATCTCGACATGATGTTGGTTACGGATACTCGTCAAACCCATCAGTCATATGCTTAACCTAATCGACTCAAGTCCAATTATGATACTAATCAAAACACCTTTTCATTATCACCATGCTATGGCCATAGACTTCTGGACTTAGTCTCATTAAGCTTACATAGGATTATACCTTACTACTAAGGCTGATAGATCTCTACAAGTGAACACCCTACTCCTACAATAAATTTACTGCAGTCAATGAACACCGCAAGGTCCCGTATGGATAAGAACTATGTGATTGTTCTATCAAACTACAACAACCTTATTTGAGTAGCCGAGACACTCTAGGTCAAGGAACTATTCACACAACTACAGCATCAGGAAGTTATCGATGAGTGAGTAGTCATCCATATAACTTCCTGTACTTGGTCATGCTCAGTACCATTGATCTTTATCAACTACCTACACCTTCACTCCAGTGCCACCACACTGTAGGTCAGAGATTCATCTACCCAGAAAGGGAAGTGATATGTACACCGATTTTAATGGATCAATCACCATCCTCATGATATTTTAATAATCAGGAGCCTTTAGGAGTTAATCTATAAAGACACATACCTCAGATTCTCAACTCTTGAGAATATGTGTCATTGTCCATTAACTCCATGGACGATTCATAGACACATCAATATGAGTGAAACTAATGCCCTTTATTAATAAAGAAGAATTAAGTACAAAGTTAATGCCCTAAAAATTATAATGTGTTAAGCCAACATGGCTTTCAGGGCATACATCTAAACCTTCCCCCCGTCCAGAAGATCCGACGACCACCACCTTGCATTGCTGATGCCATTCGAAACCCTGTCGCCCTGGATCCACTACGACCGAGCCTCCACCTAGCCATCGACCCATCAATTTTGCATTGTCACCGATGAAGCCCACCGGAATCCCGCCTCGCAAGCCTCCTCTATTCCCCGGTTTCAATCCATGGAGAAGAAGTGGGATTGCATGATCGTGAAAGCCATTCCAGCTACCTTTGCTGATTTCAAACTTCACACATTCTCAAAGAAAGGCCCCAATCCCTTTGCCAATTTCAGAGTTGCACACTCCTCAAAGCCACATAGATTTCAGAGCTGCACGGATTGCAGAGTTGCACAGATCTCAGAGCATAGCTGATTAAAAGGAAAATCTGGGATTTGTTTGGGAAAAAAAAATCATCATCAAGTACTGCATGGATTTCAAATAATGTATGGGTTTCAGTTCCACCCAAGTCATCTTCAAACTCGACGGAGTCGAGTTCTCCCACCTCAGGAGAATGATGGGGATATCGATCTGCATGAATCCCGGAGTAACACAAATTTTGGAGAATTTTGATGCAAGATCATTTCATCCTCCATATAAGAAGGCCCCCAAATGAATGCCAAGTGGCACCCAACACATGATGACACAAGAATGTCCACATGAATGCCAAGTGGTGCCTAATACATGATGACTCATGAATGCCCAAATGAATGCCAAGTGGTGCCCATGCATGTAGATTTTAGATTTTGACACTTATCACCACAAGGATACACTTGGCACCCATGTATTTTACCATCCCTTTTCATGAAACTTAAAATTCAATTTTATAGCTACCTTCGCCCTCTTTCCATGTAAAATTTGAATTTCAAATGGGGCTTATAATGCTATAAATAAGCCCTTATTCTCTTTGTAAAAGGAAGCTAGTGATGAATGAAAGACTTTTTAGAGAAGAGTGACTTTTCTTTTGCTCCGTGAGTAAAGGGTGTGAGGCCCAACCCCAGGACATGATGTGAGGTCATGTCTAGTTATCCCCTTTCTTGATTCCTTCTTCCTTACCACCCTCATGTCCTTTGATATTCATTCCAACGGCTACATTAGTGAGGTGGATGAGATGCCCTAGAGGTGAGAGATCTCTTCGTGAGTATGAGTCCCAAAGTCCATATGAGATCCAGATCCCTGTCTTTCATCCCCATTATTTCTTTCACTACTCCTTTACAAAAAAAATACAAAAAAAAAATTCTAATCTCGGTGACTTCTCAGCTCGCCGACGATCCTACCCAGATCCCGTGCCACATCAGTTTGACTTGTGAGCCCTTGAAAACAAGTTGGTTGTAATCTAGGTTGATTATAGTGAAATTTCCAAGGGATAGCTTAGGGAGTAGATGTAGGTGCTTGGTATGCACCGAACCACCATAAATCTTTGTGTTTGTGTGTGTGTACTTTGCTCTCTTGCATTTGCTACTTATATTCATAGCATTGCATCTTATTCATTGTATGCTCATTTGCATTGCTTCACAAACACTTTAAAGTGCATCAAATATTTGCTTTAAGTTTTTAAAGAAATCCAATTCATCCCCCCTCTTGGGTTGCTACACTGGGCAATGTGGTGATGATGGAAGAAGGAAAGAAAATGGGGGATGATGGTGGATCAGGGTTTTGCAGCCATTAATGGCTTCTCTAGTTTCTTGACGGTGAGGGGAGCTTCCCGACATTGAGGGGAGGAGCTTCGACATCTTCTCCAGCAAGAACTTGGATTGGTATTGTCTATGGTCCACGATTTTATTTCGTGGACCAGCAACAATGGTAGATGTGGACTAGGCGGGCATCTCATGAACATTCAGCCGGTCCATGGTGGACCGACTGCTCCAATATTCGTGCAACTTCATATATTTCATTTAAAATTTATTTTCCAGCTCAATTGAAGTCCAATTTGAATGCCGTTTGCGTCGTTGGACTCCAAAAATTAAGGTCTTCACATTGGCAGAATTCTTTCATTAAAACACTACATAAAAGTATCAATTTTAATTACATAAGGATATTTTTATTTATAAATTAATGCTTCTATGGCTAATATTTATGCACTTATCACTCCCCCAACTTGAATCACTTATCCTCGAGTAAAAATAAATCATGAATTACTTATTAAAAAATATTTATGGAGACTACCAAAAATTCCTATTACCTTACACAAATTTACTCAAACTCAAAGGTTGTTTCATACCCTTTTTATAAGTAGAAGATTTCCATTAGATAGTAGATGAAATTAGTCATTGGGATACTAATAGATTTAAGTAAATTGGTCAAGTGCAAACATCTCATTTTTCTGAATAATTCTTAACCAACTTCTATTGTTATTTCTAAATCTTCTACTCCCATGGAGTGGTGAGATATTGTTTTAGTGCAAGTATGTTCCTCTTATTGCTACACTTTTTTTAACTTCTTTTTTTTTCTTTATTCTTTTTTTATACAGACCGTGCAATGCCTTAATCTCTTAAGCTTCCTATCTAACCCTTATAACAAGCTTTTGACCAATGTCTCCTAGATCAGTTGGCCTTAGGCACTAGGTGTAGAACACCCTCGGGCATACTGGCTTGAGTCGGAAAGGACATAGATCAAAACTGGCTGTATAGCAAAATTCTTTACATCTCCACCTTTTGATGTGATAGTCAACCGTTTACTTAGATAAAAAGGCCCGGTGACTCAATGGAATAATGTTTAGAACTTGCTTTTATTATCTCATTTTTTTTAATAAACTAATAAAGGAAACTTTGCATTTAACAACCCCCACACACATCCAAGGAGTAGATTCTTCTTCAATGCAAATAGGAGGGTTAGAATTATCTAGAAATTGATTTCATTCTTACTTTTCCTTTTACTTGAGTCTATTAATATTTTATCCCTCAATATTTCAAAAATTATCTAGACTGTTTAATCAATCATTTATCAAAAGTGTGTGATTTTTCCTATGTCCAAGATCGACAAGTGTAAGAATATTAAAGTGAAGGTAGCTCCAAATATATACTTATCTCACTTTTTATCCCCCATGAATAAAATAATTTGTAAATGTAAGCATGATATGGTATAAAAGGAAACGAAGATACCTGAGAAAGAATTTTATTAAGTTCTCCCCCCAACTTAGCAATGGAGCTCATTTGACTCAGGATCTAAAAAATTTAATAATATTAAAAAAATAATAATTAAAAAGAAAGAAGCTGGGTTGCCTCCCAGGAGTGTTAAGTTTAAAGTCTTCAACCAGACTTGGCAGTAGGCTAATCAAGATATGTCGGTTCAAAAAGAACCATGGCTTCCTGATGCAGGACAGCCCGATCAAAATTTAATTCCAGGGCTTGGATCATTGGTCGTTAAGAAATGACCTTTAGGCTAGATTAGTTCAGGAACCAGTTATTCAAATAAAACCCATATATTATATATATATATATATATATATATATATATTTCACTTTTTAATTTTTTTTATTTTTTTTTGTATTTTTTTTCAAAATAAAAGAACATCTCTTATTTATTAATAAAAGACCCTAAACTTGAGATAGGATTGGACGTCATACAATAACCAAAATCATAAGTTGGCCTTGGGATCAGGCATGGAAAAGAGCCCGGCTCTGATGGCCCCTCTCGGGGATGAGAACCACAAGAACTTCTGGAGATCGGTTTGGATACTGATGGAGTAAAGGAAGTAAAGAAACACCATGGAACAATCAGTAGGAAGGCCCCCATGACTCATCTTCAGCACCCATGGGATCAACGAGAAGGGGAGATTCGCCACCACCCGTCCCTTAAATAGAGAGTTGAGGAGGCCAAAAATGATGAAGAGAACGTGGAGACGATGGCGCCGGACTTGAACTTGGAGAGGGAGAGGTTGCAAGTGGATTCATTGAGGCTGGTCTCAACCCAGTCCATCTTCTTGGCCGGGATGAGGGCTTCCTAGAGGAGGAGGTGGGGGCCCGATGGTGCCACCTGCGGAGAAGGAGGAGGTGGACTTCATGGATTCGACTTTCTTGGAGGCCCTATCTATCGAGGAGTGGAGGGCTTTGTAGGTGGACGTGTGGTAGATAAGGAGCCAAGAGATGCCCTCACGAAGGAAGGCAGTGCAAACAGAAATCCCCACCACCATAAGGCATCGACGTAGCAGAACGAGGAGAGGACCATCGCCATGGCTACCGAGCACGGATCTCTCAAGATCGAAGGGATCTTTTGGTCTCCATCATCCTCCTCTCTTCACTTGTTAGGGTTGCGATCTAGGGCTGGTTTGTTCCAGACGGTGGTGATCAACGGTGGAGAATGGAGAGCTTCGATTGGGATTGGGGTAGAAGGGATTCGACAGTGAGAATGGGAAGCAGAGAGGTGGCGATATAAGGTGCATAGGAAGACCGGGCGTCGGCATGGAGCTACTCAGCGATAGGATCGATAGGATGAATGGGTCGGGCCTCAACCCTCTCCCTCATGGAGTGACAAATAAACTGGTTGGGCCTCACACTTTCTCCCTCATGGAGTGATAGATAAACTGGTTGGGCCTCTCACCCCATCCCTCACGGAGTGAGAATGCAAACGCACATTGAAAGGAGAAGAGAAGAATTCTCCAATTTTTTTTATTCCATCGTTCATCATTTTATTCAAATGACCAAATACCTTTAATAGACTAAAACCTAAAATAATCAGAACTTCTCAACAGACTGAGAATCCCATCCTAACAACAAACATTCGAAATAAACTAAAAAGATAAAACAAATCCTAAACAACAAACTAAGATAAAACTTACGAAACAAACTAATCATAAACTCCGATCCTAAAAACTAAAACATCTGTATAGGATCTAGGTAGGCATGCAGGCATGCATCGAGATCTATGGGATATGGGCATGCATCGAGATTTGTGCTGCATCAAGATCGGTGCTGCATCGAGATTTATGCTGTATCATGATCGATATCCAGATTTGTGCTACATCGAGATCTATGCTATATGGGATCTGTGCTGCTCGATGTTCCCATCATTCTCTTGAGAGGGGAGAACTCGACTCTATCAAGTCAGGCTCAGACTCTAGCTTCAGCTTGACTTCAAGCTCTTGGGACTCCAGCTTGACTCATCAATAGCCATAAGATATAATTTTTTTTATTACAAATAATTTAAATACTAATAAAATGGAATTGATTTTAACATAACCTAAACAACATTCTGATACCAAATTTGATGCGGGATAGCCCGATCAAAATTTAATTCCAGGGCTTGGATCGTTAGTCGTCAAGAAATGATCCTTAAGCTATATTAGTTCGGGAATCAGTTATTCAAATAAATCCCATTTTTTATTTTTTTTTACTTTTTATATATTGTTTCTATATTTTTTGTCAAAACAAAAAAAAACATCTCTTATTTATTATAAAAGACCCTATAGGATTGGCCATCATACAATAACCGAAATCATCAGCTGGCCTTGGGATCAGGCATGGAAAAGAGCCCGGCTCCGGTGGCCCCTCTTGGGAGCGAGAACCACAAGAGCTTCGGAGATTGGTCCGAGCAAAGGAAGTAAAGAAACACCTTGGAACAATTAGTAGGATCGTCCCTGGAAGGCCCCGTGACCCATCTTCAGCACCCACGGGATCGACAAGAAGGGGAGCTTCACCACCCCCCGTCCCTCAAACAGAGAGTTGAGCAGGCCAAAAATGATGAAGAGAATGGTGGCGACGACGGCGCCGGACTTGAACTTGGAGAGGGAGAGGGAGAGGTCGCGGGTGGATTCCTTGAGGCTGGTCTCGACCCGGTCCATCTTCTTGGCACGGGATGAGGGCTTCTTCGAGGAGGAGGCGGGGGCCCCGACAGCGCCACCGGCAGAGGAGGAGGAGGTGGACTTCATGGATTCGAGCTTCTTGGAGGCCCTATCGATCGAGGAGCAGAGGGATTTGTAGGTGGACGTGCGGTAGAAGAGGGCCAGGAGATGCCCTTATAGGGAAGGTGGTGCAGATGGAAATGCCCACCACCACAAGGCTGTCAGCATAGCGGAACGAGGTCCAGCAAAATGAGGAGAAGACCGTCGCCATGGCCGCCGAGCACGAAGCTCTCAAGATTGAAGAGATCTTTTGGTCTTCGTCGTCCTCCTCTCTTTGCTTGTTGGGGTTGTGATCTAGGGCTGGTTGGTTCCGAATGGTGGTGATCAGTGGTAGAGAACAGAGTGCTTCCATTGGGATGGGGGCAAAAGGGTTTCGACGGTGAGAATGGGAAGCAGAGAGGCAACGATCTAAGGTGCATAGGAAGACCGGGCACCGGCACGGAGCTGCTCAGTGATGGGATCAATATGATGGATGGGTTAGACCTCACACCTCTTTTTTATGGAGTGACAGATAAATTGATCGGACCTCATACCTCTTTTTCATGGAGTGACAGATAAACTGGTTGGGCCTCACACCCTTCCTTCACGAAATAACAATACAAATGAGCATTGAAAGAAGAAGGGAAGAATTCTCCATTTTTTTTTATTCCATCGTTCATCATTTTATTCGAATGACCAAATACACTAAAACCTAAAATAATCAGAACTTCTCACTGAGAATCCCATCCTAACAACAAACATTCAAAACAAACTAAGAAGATAAAACAAATCTTAAACAACAAACTAAGAAAATAAAACTTATGAAACAAACTAATCATAAAACTCCGATCCAAAAAACTTAAACATCTAGGCAGGCATGCGGGCATGCATCGGATCTATAGGATATGGGCCTGCATCGGGATATGTGATATATCAAGATTGGTGCTGCATTGAGATTTATGCTGTATCGAGATCAGTATCTAGATCTATGCTACATCAAGAACTGTGCTGCTCAATGTTCTCATTGGATTCCTCCATAGATTTTATGGGTAGTTCTAAGAATGGTTTTAATTTTTGACCATTAACTTTGAAAACAACACCATTGCTTAGGTTTTCAATTTCTACATCCCCATATGGAAAGACTTATTTAACTAAGAAAGGTTTTGTCCATCTAGACCAAAGCATTCCAGGAAAGAGATGTAACCTCGAATTATATGATAGAACGTTTTGTCTAGGGATAAAAGATTTTCTATGAATTGCTTGATCATAAAATACTTTTTTTTCTCCTTATACTCCTTGGAATTCTCGTAAGCTTTATTTTAAGTTCTTATAATTCATTAATCTGAAGCTTTCTATGATTTCCAGCTAAGTCCAAGTCCATGTTTAATTTTTTTTATTGCCCACATAGCTTTGTATTCTAATTCAACAGAAAAGTGACATGATTTTCCAAACACAATCCTATAAGGAGACATCATAGGTTGGTCTTATAGATAGTGTGGTATGCCCAAAGTGCATCAACTAATTTCAAAAACCAATCCTTTCTATTAGCATTCACGGTCTTCTCCAATATTTTTTGATTTGTCTATTGAACACTTCTACTTGCCCACTAGTTTGAGGATGATATGGTGTGGCCAACTTGCAAGTAACATTATATTTTTTCATTAAGGTGGCAAAGGGTTGGTTGCAAAAGTGTGTCCCCCAATCACTAATGATTGTCCTAAGAGTACCAAAAAAGAAGAATATTTTTTTAAGAAATTTAATGACAATTTTGCTATCAATGGATCTACATGGAATAGCTTCTACCCACTTAGAGATATAATCAACAACCACTAAAATATACTCATTTCCGAAGGAATTTGAAAATGGTCCCATAAAATCGATCCTCCAAACATCAAAAATCTTAACTACTAAGATTGGATTAAGTGGCATCATATCTCTCTTGGTGATTCGATCCATTTGTTGGCATCGAGCACAAATTTTATGGTACACATGTGCATCCTTAAATAATTAAGGCCAATAAAATCACATTAAAGTACTATGACAGCTATCTTCTTAGATGCGAAGTGACCACCAATGCTTGGTCATGGCAAAATTAAAGAATACTTCTAACCTCATTATCCGGGACACACCTCCTAATGATCTAATCATGACATTATTTAAACAGGTATCGATCATCCCAGATGAAGCACTTCACATAGGAAAAGAATTTGTGTTAATCCTGAGTAGTCCAATAAGAAGGAACTTTACCAATATCTAAATAATTTATAATATCAGCATACCGTAGTTCAGTGGACACGGACATGAGTTATTCATCAAGGAAGAATTCATTAACAGGTAGTTCATTAGATGGTTCACTAGATGGTGCAATTATGATTCAGGACAAGTGATTAGCTACAACATTCTCTATTCCTTTCTTGTCCTTAATTTCTAGGTTAAATTCTTGAAGGAGCATAATCCATCTTATTAAACATGCCTTAGCATTTCTTTGCTAGGAGATATTGAATGGTTGAGTGGTCAGTATAAACAATAGTGTGCAACCCAACCAAGTAAGATCTAAATTTCTTTAAAGCAAAGACAATGGTTAGGTACTCCTTTTCATTGGTTGTGTAATTATGTACGCATCATTTAGGTTTTACTTCCATAATAAATAACTTTAGGCAACTTATTAAATCTTTGACCTAAAACTGTACTTATAACATGATCAGATGCATCGTACATGAGTTCAAAAGGTTCACTCCATATAAGTGGATGAATAATGGGAGTAGAAATGAGTGCCTTTTTAAGGAATTCAAAAGACTCTAAGCACTTAGGAGTAAACTCAAATTTAACTTCCTTTGCTAATAAATTTGTTAATGGGCAAGCCACTTTGCTAAAATTGGGTATGAACCTTCTATAAAATCTAGCATGTCCTAAAAATGAATGAATTTCTTTAATAGACTTGGGTGGTGAAAGACTTGCAATCAGCTCAACTTTGGCCTTACCAACTTTTATTCCTTTTTTGAAATTACATGGCCAAGAACTATACCTTCTTTAACCATGAATTGATATTTTTCTAATTAAGAACTAAATGCTTCTCCTTACATCTTTTTAGAACTAGTTTCAGATGGTCTAAACATTCGAAGAAGGTAGGGCCAAACACAGCAAAGTTATGAATGAAAATTTCTAAAAATCATTCTACCATGTTAGAAAAAATGCTGATCATACATTTTTGGAAGGTGCTAGAGCATTACATAATCCAAAAGGCATATGCCTATAAGCAAAGTTCCAAATAGGCATGTAAATGTGGTTTTCTGACCTTTAGGAGCTATAGGATCTGATTATAACCAGAGTATCCATCAAGAAAATAATAAAATTCCTATCATGCTAATTTCTCTAACATCTAATCAATAAATGCAAAGGAAAGTGATATTTTCTTGTTGTTGCATTCAATTTTCTATAATCTATACAAACCTTCCATCCGTTGAATCCTAGTTGGGATAAATTCATTCTTCATTCTGAATCACTGTTATTCCAGACTTTTTGGGTACCACTTGAACATGACTTACCCATAAACTATCAGAAATGGGATAAATAATTCCATTATCAAGTAACTTTAAAATCTTTTTCTTGACTACTTCTTCATTGCTGGGTTTAATCTTCTTTGGGCTTCTCTAGTTAGTTTAGCCTCTTCCTCTAAGTGTATCCTATGTTGAACTATGAAAGGGCTTATTCCTTTAATGTCTGCCATTGTCCAGCCTATTGCTTCTCGATTATCTCTTAGAATAGTTAAGAGCTCCTCCTCTTGTTAGGATTTATGTCTGAGGCAATAATTACAGGCAAGGTTTCCTCTAGACCTAGTATGCATACTTAAGGTGCTTAGGGAGGGATTTTAACTCTAATTTGGGTGCTTCATCTATTGATGGCTTGATTGATGGATTAGCCATTTCCGATGAGTGTTTAAGTCAGGGGCTCCCATCATTGGCTAATGCTATTATCTCTAAGTATTTTATCTATATTCTCATATTCATGGGTTGGCCAAATACTAGACTCAATTGACTTCCTCATCGCTAATGTCTATGGGTTCATAAATTTCATCTTGGATTACATTCACATTAGCATGCTTGGTGGATTCCGTTTCAAATTGAATATATTTAGTTCAATAGTCATATTCCCAAAAGATAACTTCATAAGTCCATTCCGATAATTAATTTCAGTATTAGCAATAGCTAGGAATGGTCTTCCTAAAATAACTACCTTAGGGTTTACTACTGGTTCAGTCTCCAAAATGGTAAAATCTACAGGAAAGATAAATTTCCAACCTTAATTAGGACATCCTCTACCATTCCTTTAGGGATCCTAAAAGATCGATCTGCTAATTATAATGTGATCTCTGTTGGCTGAAGTTTTTCCAATCCTAATTGTTCATAAACTAAATAGGGCAAAATATTACACTAGTGCCTAAATCAAGTAAGGCCTTTTCAATATAGGTTTCTCCTATGACACATGAAATTGTTGGAGATCCTGGATCCTTATATTTTATAGGCATATGACTTAACAAATATAAGCTCACACTTGGTACTAAGAAAGCTCTCTTTGGTACATTGGTCCTTTTCTTGGTACAAAGATCTTTTAAGAATTTAGCAAAGTCAAAACCTATTAGATCATGTCTAGTAGAAAAATATTTATTTGAATTCTTAAAAACCTTTAATAATTTATCTAATATTTTGATTATTTATTATATCTTAATCAATTTGGAAAAGGAGCTCTAGAGATTTTAGGCACTTGGTTTGGTGGACTCTTAGTTTTAGAATCTTGAGTTTGTATGGTAGGTTGTTCAATGGATAGCTCAGCTAGCCCATAGTCATCCTCTCTAGTATCACGTATCACCTTTTATCACTACATCACTTGCTTTCCTGATTTTAAAGAATGAATAACATTTACTTGATTAACTTGATTTTCTTGAGGTGGTCGACTATTTTGGTTCCTTGTGTTGGACTCAAGTTGGCTAGGTAGCCTACCTCATTCTCTTTCATTAATAGTAGATGCTAGCTGACCCACTTGTATTTCCAAGTGGGCTATGGCCTGAGAGTTTGAATTTAGGAGTTGACCCATGGTTTGTATAAAATTACTTAATGTAGCATTGGTGTCAGCATTGAATTTGGCTAGTGCTTCCAAGCCTTTCTCTAAAGAACTAAGTTTCTTATCATTATTATCATTGAAGCCTAGTGGTGATGGGTTGTTCATCATAGGGTTAAGCCTTAAGTTTTGTTGATTGAATCTAGGACCACCTACATTTGAATTCTGTGACCATGAAAAATTTGGATGATTTCTCCATCATGGTTATATGTGGGTGCATAGGGATTGTTCATTGGTCTCTGATATATGGCATTCACCTGTGCACATCCATTCTCTATCGGGTTCATTTGGAGGGGACATCCCTTAAGGACATGGTCTGGTACATTGCACCCGTTGCACATGGTTGCAGATACTTGGTTCACACTGGATAGTCTCTGAAGTTCTAAGGCCTCTAACCTACGTGTTAAGGTTGTAATTTTGGCCTCTGCAGCTAGAAAAGTTTGAATTTGGTCTATTCCACCTCTTGAAGGTGTGGATCTTTCCGGTTCCCTAATTGTTTTTCATTGTAAATTCTTTTTAGCTAGGTCTTCTAGAATTTGCCATGCTTCATTGGGTTCTTTATACATAAATTGACCTTGGCACATGGACTCTAGCATGGTTTGTGAATTTGAATCTAAACCTTCATAAATGATTTAGCATAGTCTCTAGGTTTCTATTCTATCGTGTGTGGACATTGGGTCTAGAGGTTCTTGAAGCGGTCAAAGTACTTTCCAAAATGATTCACTAACTAATCGATAGAATTGGTTTATTTCATTTCTAATTTTAGCTATTTTATGATGGGAAAGTATTTTTTAAGAACACTCTTACAAAGCCCTCCCAGGTCATAACAGATTGATTTGGAAGACTATAAAGCCACTTTTGGCATTATCCTTAAGGCAAAATCGATCAGTCTCAGCTTGATTTCATCCTTTGATAATTATTGTAGTCTCATGATTGCACAAACCTCTTCAAATTCCCTAATAAATATATATGCATCCTCTAGTCTCGTGAATTTTGGAAGCATATTAATTTTATGAGGTTTGATTTCAAAATTATTTGTAGTGGGTTAGGGCAGCCTTATGCAAGAAGGTTGGATGGAACCAACTGGATAACATAAATCCTTAAGGTTTGGGTTTGGTTTGTTATATCCGTTATAGAGGTTATAGGATCTAAAATAGAAATAAATCAGTTCTAACTAGTCGACCCGATATCCTTCTCCACACAGGAGATGGAGAATTTACTCTATTTACTATGTCTTCTATTTTATAAAAAATTATATATATATATATATATATATATATATTTTTTTTTATTTTTTTCTTAGAAGCTTTTCTTCAAGAAAAATTCTAAATCAATTCAACCTTTTCATATCTCAAGACAACCATGCAACATAACTTCCAATTATGTCAAGGCAACCTTAATTAATTTCCATATAATCCAAATGATATTCAAACTACTATTAAAGAAGGCCTTAATGAATGGGTCTGCTATGTTATTCTTTATATATACTCGTTCTATAACCATGTCTTGTATTTTAATGATTTCACGAAAAGATAAAAGTGCTTTAGGATGTGCTTGGACTTTTGATAAGACCTTGGTTCCTTTGCTTATGCAACAACTCCAGTATTATCACAATAAAGTGGCATCAATTATTGTATCATAGGAACTATACCCAACTCTGAGATGAACTTCTTCACCTAGATAACTTCCTTAGCGGCTCATTAGTAGCTATGTATTCTGCCTCAGTAATTAAGTCAACTACAGTTTGTTACTTAAGCTTTTTTAACTCACTACACCTCCATACAGAGTAAATACATACCCTAATATGGATTTACTATTATCTAGATCTAATTGAAAACTAGAGTCAGTATAGGCTTGTAGTTTTAAATTTGATCCTCCATATATAAAAAAATATCTTTAATCCTTTAAGATACTTTAGAATATTTTTCATAGTTTTCCAATGACCCTTTACTGGATCAGCCTGGAATCTGCTTGCATACTAAGGCTTAAGCAAGATCAGGCCTGGTATATAACATGGCATACATGATTGATCCTATAGCCAAAGTATAAGGAATCTTACTTATCTTTTATCTCTCTTCAATGTCTTAGAAGACATCTTCTTAGAAAGAATATGCATTAACTCAAGGGCAAGTAATCCCTTTTAGTTTCTCTATATTAAATCTTTTCAATACTAAGTCAATGTACCTATATTGGGATAAGCCGAGCATCCTCTTAGATCTATCTCTATAGATCTTAATACCTAGTATATAGATGCTTCTTCCAAATCTTCATGAAAAACTTTTAAGATAGCTAAGCATTGATTGATTGCAATATTAGAATATCATTTTCAATGATAAGTACGTATCAGTAAAAAATATAAGAAGATAACAGCACCCCACTTGTCTTCTTATACACACTTGGTTCATCCATATTTTTGATGAAACCAAATTCTTTGATTGTTTCATCAAAGTGGATATTCCAACTCATTGATGCTTGCTTTAATCTATAAATAATTTTTTTAACCTTACATACTTCGTTCAGTCTCCTATTTAAGACAAACCCTTCTAGCTATGACATATAGACTTCTTCCTCAAGATATCCATTAAGGAAGGCAATCTTTATATCTATTTACCAGATTTCATAATCGTAGTATATGGCTATAACAAGTCAAATATTAATGGACTTGAGCATAGCTACTGGTAAAAATATTTCACCATAGTCAATTCTATATTTTTGTTTGAAACCTTTTGCCACTAGCCTAGCCTTATAGGTTTCTACTTGGCCATCTGCTCCAATCTTTCTTTTGAAGACCTATTTACATCCTATTAAATTTACTCCCTTAAGTGGATCAACCAAGGTCCAAACTTAGTTGGAATACAAAGAGTTCATTTCAGATTTCATAGCATTAAGCCATTTATCAAAGTCTTTACTCTTGACAGCTTTTGTATAGGTCACAGGTGATGCGGAACTAATATGCATGCAATTTTTTTTATATGTTTTATATGTGGGGTTGGGTGATTAATTCCCGAATTTCAGATTAAATAAGTTATAGGGAATTTTATATGAATTTTAGAAGATCAGCATGCAGATTAGGACCTAGAAAAGTAGAAAAGAATGATCGCCGGGGCTGAGAAGCCTCGGTTAGGGCAAGTTCTCCTACAATAAAACTACTGGAGGTAGAGGGGTGTACCTGACAACGTCTGTGAAGATCGCAGCAAAAGGGTCTCTCATTCCCTCGCGGATGCGGCCTGGAAAATCGAGCCAAAGACCCGTGGATACCCGGCTTTCTGCTCGGTGATCCGATTGAGGCTTGGCTGGAGTCGTTGGATTCGTAGGAGCTCGGGGACCTGCAAATGACCTGTCAGGGGTTAGAAACTCACAAAGAACAAGAAAATAAGGAAAACAGCAAGGGAGGCTTCTTTTGGAGTGGGCGTCCAGGGATCTGAGATGCTTGTTGGTAGCAGGAAGATGATTGCAGCACTGGGAAGAAGAACTCTCGCAAACCCCTTTATGCACACAGCAGGGTATCACACAACTCAATAGAAGAACTCAAGGTTTTCATTCATCAAAAATTTCCTCATACAAGAGGCTAGGGTCCCTTAAATAGACCCTTAACCTTGGGCTCCAAGTAAGGGTACATAAGTCTTTACATAAGAATCCTTTTCCCTCTCAAACCCTAGCTAGAAAATAAGGAAATATTAGGTAGAAAATCCCTAAATTTTTCTTGACTTGGTCAAGACTCCAAGGATGCCTAGGGGCGTGTTGGGCTTCTAGGAGCAGCAAAAGGCTGGCCCAAAGGGCCCGGGTGCATGGGTTTGGGCCTCTGGAAGCTGGGGTGGCCTGGTAGCCAGGTAGCAGAATATTCCCTGGTATCTTGCTTCTTAGGGGCTTGGGCTTGGCACCTGGGCTTGATTTCATTGGGCTAGGATGCAGATGGACCTCTGGAATCATGGATGCCCTTATTTATGAATATACTTTGGCATCTGGAAGGGAATCTGGGCATCTGGAGGCATCTGCAAGGAATCAGGGTTTCTGATTTTTCTCCTGGGGTCTTCAAATCTTCAAACTGGGTTGGACTTGGGCTAAACTTCCATGTCTTCAATCTAGCTGGACTTGGTCTTCACTTGTATAATATAGTCTTGAGTCTTCAGTATGCTTGGACAGGACTCAAAAAAATAAATTAGCTCAACATGAGCTAACTAGCATTGGACTGAACTAGCTCAACATGAGCTGACTAGTACAGAAGTGAAATAACAACTAAAAATACTCAAATAACAACTAAAATGGACTCAGATGAGCTAAGCCCTTATTACAGATGGACTCATAAATTATTGATCAATTACAGAGGGTTGAGAAGCCTCTGCCTTATTCTGGTGCCTTTGGTGTCCGCACCAATTCTCCCGGGGTGAGAGGAACTCGACCCTATCGAGTGAAGATCAGATTGGCTCACATATCTCTCGAGAAGGTCTGGGATTGAGGCATTGCAAGTCCTCTCGAGAAATCTACGAATCGTCCGACTCTGGCTGGCCTTGCCATCGGATCAGGAAGCATGATAGTCACGGCCCCGGGTCGTGATGGCTTGATCGTCCAGGATACGCTCGATCCGTTCTCCTCTCTCAGGCCAATTTGTTAGTGGACACTCTGGGTTAGGGTCACTCACAATGAAAAGAATAGTTCCAAAGGCCTTACTAGGTATTGCTGCCGGTTCTCTATACTCAACCAGGTCTGTAATATTGAAGGTAGAACTAATGCCCAAATCCGAAGGCAAGTCTAACACCTAGGCATTTGATCCAATCCTTCTCTATCACTTTAAAGGTCCGGCTCTGCGAGCATGAAGCTTCTTTTAGGCCTAAGCCTAACCAAGATAGAATCCACTACATCAAATTCTTTGACCCTTCTTCGGGAATTAGCCAGTTGTTTTAAGATTAGTGCGGGTGGTGAACATGCTAGGCACATGCAGACAAATGATGCAAAGGACTCATACTGACACCTAACAGACTCGACTATGCATTCCTATCGAAGGAAATTTTATTGAACTCTTTGGATCTAACCTAATAGATTATAGTTTCTCTAGGTTTGATCCTAGCTTGACATGCACATGAAAATTTACAGTGAACTCCTAGCAAATTCCAAAGAGTATGCCAGAAGTAAGATGCAAACCTAACATGCGTGATGAATGCATGCAGTATGCTAATCTCAGCTAAATGCAATCTAATGATCCTAGAAATGCTGGAGGTGTCAGGAAAGGGCAGAAAATAGGAAGTGGGTTCAGAATTAGTTTGGTAGGTAGAGAAAAAGGTTCATGGTTAGTTGGATAAAATAGGATAAAAGACGGGGTGTCAGGAACTAATCCTATACTAATGAGGTTAACCTTATGAGGTTGAGCTATATCTACAGGATTTGCATAATGGAAGGATGGGTCACTAATTTCGGGGAAGAGGTCCTTAATGGGAACTATAGGAGGGGACTCATCTTGAAGGTATTGATTCAAAGAGATCAGGTCCTTAATAAATCTTCTGGTTCTTGTATTTTTGGACTAGACTCTATAATTTGGCTCTCCTCTATGGTTTCCTCAGGTAAGGCTCTAGCAGCAGTACTTAGGTTCTCTTCCTCTATTTGTTCTTCCATTATAGCTTTAGGTTGGATGTGGTCAAGGTCAACTAGCTCTGGGTTGGAATCTACCTGGGTATCTACTGGGTCAGCTAATTCTAGGTCTACTAAAGGTGTCCCTCTTCTCCCTCATACTCATCCACTAGGCTCACATCAGCTTCATACACTTCCACGTTAATGTAAGCCTTGTGAATCTCAGGAATGTTTGAGAAGGTCGGCTAGCAGGAAATTCGTTAGGTTCTGGTCTCTGATTATGGGTACCACTCCTAGTAGGTTCAGGTTGTATAAGAGGTAGTGGCTCACTATTGGGTTCATATTTAGGGATACTCATCCTATAGGGTTCAAGTTGACTAGGGAAGCATGACTAGTACTAGGCTGATACTTAGTTATTGGGTTCTCTAAGCTCATAGGACAAGGGTGCAGATCTATGGGTCATGGGATTATAGGATCTGGGTCATAGGATTTTGGGTCAGCTCTATGATCAGGTTCTAAGGTTGGATCAAGGTATGGGGTCCTCCTAAGGTTGGGCTCTCTATATGGTCAGGATATTGGTCCTCCTAGGATTGGACTCCCTATATGGGTCAGAATACTGGGTTCTCCTAGGGTTGGACTCCCTATATGGGTCAGAATATTGGGTTCTCCTAGGGTTTGACTCCCTATATGGGTCAGAATATTGGGTGTTGGGTCTACTAGGCTCATAGGGTATGGGTGTATAGGATCTATGATCATGGGATCTAGAGTCATAGGATCTAGGTTCATAGGTTATGGATTCATAAGTTCTAGGTTCATAGGATTTAGAGTCATAAGATCTATAGGTTGTGGGTATACTAGGCTTATAGGGAGGGGTAATAGGATCTATCTTCTTGGTCTATAAAATCCTGATTGGGTCTTCTAGGACTAACCTTAGGGATTGGGTCAGGATGATGGGCTCTCCTAGGTTCAGCCTCAAGGTATGGATCAGGGTTTGGGGTCCTCCTAGGTTGAGGATTGTAGTACGGGTCAGGATAGGGGCTCTCCTAGGTTCGACCTCATGGTATAGATCAGGGTTTGGGGTCCTCCTAGGTTGAGGGGAGTCAGGATCTGGCTCAGACTGTGACCCATGGGTTTTTTCTTGGGTCCCTACCCGGACTTTTAACTGATCAAACCTATTGGCACGATGGTCAATTCTATCATTGGTTTGAATACGAGACTGAGTTAACTGGGTCATCTGGATAGTTATCTGGGCAATTTGATCAGCTAGGGCTTTTATTTGGGCTTGTAAATTTTTCATGGGTTCAGACATTTATGAAGGAGGTGGGTGATATGAAACTCCTGATCTAGTGCTCATGCAGACTCGATCAGACCGACTATAGCTGACTAAACCTAAAGTCCAAACTAGATGCTCAATCAGGTGGCAAACTAGCCTATAGTAACCCTGTACTCAGCCAGGCAGGTGTAGGGAAGTGTTAGGTCCCTGATTGCCAATCCTAGATACCAAGAGATTGGCCAGGTAGGCGACCAGCAACAAGCCCCGGATTGAATCCCTAAACCACCGTTCTAGACACTACCCTAACACAGTTCTAGACACACAGGTTAACGGCACACGTAACTACATAGCCCGAACACCAGCAGTTGTGGTCCCCAGCCCACTGTGTGCCTATAGGGCAAATTAAGTCTAATTAATTTTAGGTTAAGGCTTGGGACTGAATGCAAGGGATGTGGTTTTGGGCTAAGGAGAGGTGATCAAATCCTCCCCCATCTGATATAGCAAGAGTGCCCTTAAAAGTAAATTATGCAATGATGGCAGGCAGATGAGGAGGCAAATTAGGGTTTAGATTTTTTTTTTTTTTGGTTTTTTGGAAAATGTATATATATATATATATATTTGGTATTTTTTAAATAGAAGAAAACTTGCAAATCATGACCTAATATACTGGAAATATACTAAATTAAGAAATATGCAAAACTCCTAAACAAAACCCTAAAACTTCCAAACATGTCTTGCTAAAAAAAAAGAGCCAAAAATTTGCAGGCCCTATTTCAGCTTTCAGAAAATTCACAGGCCATAATAAAATCTGAAAAACGTTTTAAAATTACTGTGAATTATGATAAATCCAGGAAACTAAATTTCAGAATTTTTGGAGTTTTTAACAGGGAGAAATAATTAAAATAACAGAGTATATACGGACTGAAAAATTACAGAAAACAAGCCCTAATCTAAGCTCTGATACCAAATGATGCGGAACTAATATGCATGCAATTTTTTTTTATATGTTTTATATGTGGGGTTGGGTGATTATTCCTGAATTTCAGATTAAAATAAGTTTATAGGGAATTTTATATGAATTTTAGAAGATGATCAGCATGCAGATTAGGACCTAGAAAGTAGAAAGAAGGATCGCCGGGGCTGAGAAGCCTCGGTTAGGGCAAGTTCTCCTACAATAAAACTACTAGAGGTAGAGGGTGTACCTGACAACGTCTGTGAAGATCGCAGCAAAAGGGTCTCTCATTCCTCGATGGATGCGGCCTGGAAATCGAGCCAAAGACCCGCGGATACCCGCTTTCTGCTCGGTGATCCGATTGAGGCTGCTGGAGTCGTTGGATTCGTAGGAACTCGGGGACCTGCAAACGACCTGTCAGGGGTTAGAAAACTCACAAAGGAACAAGAAAATAAAGGAAAAACAGCAAGGGAAGGCTTCTTTTGGAGTGGGCGTCCAGGGATCTGAGATGCTTGTTGGTAGCAGGAAGATGATTGCAGCACTGGGAAGAAGAACTCTCGCAAACCCCTTTATGCACACAGCAGGTATCACACAACTCAATAGAAGAACTCAAGGTTTTCATTCATCAAAAATTTCCTCATACAAGAGGCTAGGGTCCCTAAATAGACCCTTAACCTTGGGCTCCAAGTAAGGGTACATAAGTCTTTACATAAGAATCCTTCCCCTCTCAAACCTAGCTAGAAAATAAGGAAATATTAGGTAGAAAAATCCCTAAAATTTTTCTTGACTTGGTCAAGACTCCAAGGACGCCTAGGGGCGTGTTGGGCTTCTAGGAGCAGCAAAAGGCCGGCCCAAAGGGGCCCGGGTGCATGGGTTTGGGCCTCTGGAAGCTGGGGTGGCCTGGTAGCCAGGTAGCAAGAATATTCCCTGTATCTTGCTTCTTAGGGGCTTGGGCTTGGCACCTGGGCTTGATTTCATTGGGCTAGGATGCAGATGGACCTCTGGAATCATGGATGCCCTTATTTATGAATATACTTTGGCATCTGGAAGGGAATCTGGGCATCTGGAGGGCATCTGCAAGGAATCAGGGTTTCTGATTTTTCTCCTGGGGTCTTCAAATCTTCAAGCTGGGTTGGACTTGGGGCTAAACTTCCATGTCTTCAATATGGCTGGACTTGGTCTTCACTTGTATAATATAGTCTTGAGTCTTCAGTATGCTTTGGACAGGACTCAAAAAAATAAAATTAGCTCAACATGAGCTAACTAGCATTGGACTGAACTAGCTCAACATGAGCTGACTAGTACAGAAGTGAATAACAACTAAAATACTCAAATAACAACTAAAATGACTCAGATGAGCTAAGCCCTTATTACAGATGGACTCATAAATTATTGATCAATTACAGAGGTTGAGAAGCCTCTGCCTTATTCTGGTGCCTTTGGTCCGCACCAACAGGATCATCATCTTGAATGATGCTAGCTTTATTATCATTTTCAATGATAAAACTATATCTAAGATGTGTATTCTATACTCTCTCTGACCTATAGAGAGAAGGTGTGTGCTGTGGTGGTACCTGATTAATAGGTACTTATGGTTAAGCATTTTCAAGTTGATTATCTATAGGAGTAGGTTATTGATCTTGAACTTCACTAAGTTCAAGTATCCTCCCACTACCTCCTTCTTAGATAAATTCTTTCTCCAAAAAAGTGACATGCCTAAGGATAAAACCTTTTGTTTAGTAGGATATAAAAGAGGTACCCAATACCCTCTCGAGGATAACCTATGAATCTACATTTATTAGTCCTAGTACTTAGCTTATATCCAAACACATTTCTAACATAAGCAGGGCTATCCCAAGTCTTAAGATATTTAAGACTTGGCCTTTTGCCCTTCCATACTTCATATGGAGTGCTAGCTATTAATTTTGATGATATCGGATTTAGTATATAGGAATAGTCTTTAGGGCATAACCCCAAAAAGATACAGAAAAATTGGTGAAGCTCATCATGGACCTTACCATGTCTAATAAGGTGTGATTCCTCCTTTCTACTATATCATTTAATTGTGGTGTATATGAAGATGCTATTCTAAGAGAATATCTTTGTCATTAAGATGATAAATAAATTCACTATATAAGCATTCTTCTCATTGATCTGATTGAAGGATTTAATATTTTTTCGAGTTAGCTTCTCAACCATACTTTGATACTTTTTAAATTTATCAAAGATTTCAGATTTATGTTTCATAAGATACACATATCCAAACCTAGATAAATTATCATAAAGTAATGAATAAGAGCATCCTCTTCTAGCATGAGTTGACGTAAGTCTACATATATCTAATAGGAATTGTGTCCTGAAGGCAATCATCTAGGTTGTAGATGGTTATGCTATTTGTATATTGGATGTGAATTTTGATGTAAATAAAAGTTATCTTTTGGCAGATCATCATAGGTACATTTTTCTTAATGTGAACTCTTGTGTGATGAAGTCCTTAGAACTTTCTTGTACTGATATAGAGAGGATATATTGAGTAGTTCTTAAATTGTTCACGATCGAATGATACATTGTTATAGGATAATTATGTATCAAGTATAGATCGTTGTATGTCATATAGATTGGTTATCCTCTTAACCAAGGAATGTAGAGACATTGGTATGACATGCAAGTGTTGGGTTTGACACTTCACTGAATGTGACTCTCATGCAAGATTCTCTTCTACCGAAAAGGAGTCTTGCATTAGAATATGGACATGAATTATTTCTCTGACTTGAGATCACTATGGTAGCTTGCAAGCAACTCATTGTGCTTAGTTGCCGGACTACTCAATTTTTAATCCAGTGATAGAAGGTTGCTGGGTACAGTCAAGTATTTATATAGCGATAGTAGAATCGAGATAGGATTGACCTTTCTAAATGGTTTAGATTGAATGCTTAATATGCCTCAATTGAGAAAGATCTTGGCCAGAGCATTCTTTGTAAGGAGTTACAGGGATTCTTTGTTTGAGACATATTGAAATGGACTGATAGGGTTGGGCAGTTTAACCCTATGCATCCGGAGCATTAAAAGGTTCAAAGAATAAGTTCAATGCTATTCCATATTCGACAGGTTCACGTTGCTCTGCAGCACCTTCAACCTATCCGAATGCCGGGTGTCATTACAAGAAGGCGACTTTGGCTAGTATTGGAAATGTGATCATGCTACCGGTTTAGTATTTGAACCTATGAGGTCACACTCCGAGGGTTTCTTCTTGCTTTGTTCGCATGCAAATAATTGGAAATCATTCTGAACTCGTTTGATAAGGTGTTATCAAACTTCTATTTGAGCTGACTTTTTTTGATCAAGTCGACTCGAGCCGAGTCGACTCGAATGGTCAAGTCAACTCGTCTGATGGACTACAAAATTCGAGAATGCTTCATTAATGCTATAATGGATGCTATGGGATATAATGCTGGGAGTTTCGAGTTTTAATAATTGCTGTTGCTAAATTCCAGGGACTTCTAACCTTCTTGGAATCTCAAGAGATCCCAAAACTACTCATTCTCTCTCATTATGTCCTCTTAATTATTTTGAGGCTGCTGTTATAAAAGCAGGGCTGAAAAAGGTCAAGAGTTGACATTCAACACTCCTCACATTCCACACCCAGAAATCTGGATCAAGGCTGAGACTCTGCCATATTCCTTGGTTAGAGATCTTGTTTGATCATTAAGAGATAAGAGATGTGAGATTGGGTCTCCAAGGAAGTTTTGGGTGGGATCTCTGAGTGCATACCTTCTATTGAAGGTTTGGGACAAAGAGAACTGGGAGAGTCCATATTATGTTCCAGCACTTTTGTAGCAACCGGTACTTTAAGGAGTTGAAGGTGTCTCCCGTCTTCAAGGAGTTGAAGAAGAAGAGTCCACCCATAAAATTTCCGTAGGGGCTAGCACCTCGAAGGAAGGAGAAGAAATCATGCTACATGGTGTGGACCACCCGTTGAGGCGGTACACGAGTGCTGCTTGCAGAGCCATATTTTTTTCATAAGTCAGTGCCATCCCTGGGATCGCGATTAAGAGTGGAAAAAATCTCCTTGATGATAACCAAACATTGGAGCATGTATTTTATTTCTGACACTCTTCAAGTATTTTACAAGTTTTTGTATGATGGATTAAATGTTCAAACATCAACTCCTACCCTCTATTTTCTTGTTTGAGTTATATTGTAATGTGTTTTTGTAAAGAAGAACCCAATGAAAAAGCTAAGAAAAAATCATATAAAGGAGTTACTTCTGTGTATGTGTGCTTTGAAATTAGTTTTGAGTTGGTTTGCTTGAAAATGTAATAGTTGGTAAGAGTTTTTCTTTAAGTTCAAGTGTAAAAGTCCTGAAGAAGATACTCGAGCCAACCCAACTTGTTGAAGAGCCGACTCCGCCTACTGGCACGTAGCAAGGATTCTGGAATGTAGCAATCCGAGCTGACTTGAAGGTAACCGAGCCGACTCTAATGAATCCGAGTCGACTGGAATCAGTCCGAGCTGACTCTTCCAAAGTGAGGATTTTCGAACTTAAGAAAAAGAGCCAGTCCAAGCTGAAAAGAGCCGACTCCTCAAGTTCAAATTTTTCAAAGAAAGAAGTTCGAGCCGACCTGACTTATCAAGAATCGACTCGTCCAGAGTGATGTTTTGCACCCTAAGATAAAGAGCCGACTGCAATGAAGATTTGGTGACTCGACCTATCGACTCGAAGGATTCGAGCCAACTCAAGTGAATTCGAGCTGACTCGAACCACGTTTCCAGGTATCTAATGGCTAGTTCTAGAATTTATTTTTGAATACCAAAAAGTGCTCCAATGATCACAAGTCACATCTCAATGGTCAAAAATGTCTCCAACTACCTTGGAGTAATGGAAGACTTTATATTTGAAGGATTTAAATTTCCTTAAATGAAGGAAAAAAAAAGAAGAGAGAGATTCATTGAATATTCTACCAACCAATAGCAAAAGAGCACAGAGCATTCAAGCTAGACTTCAAGACTTCACCAACTCTGATTTGAAGTTTGAAGCAACTTTGGGAAGAAGCCACTAAAGCAATTAAAGCTTATTCAAGTGCATTCAAGTGGACTTCCATCAAGCTGCATTGGTAACAATTTGACAAATTGAGTTTGTCATTTTTTTTGTGCATTTTTTTTCAATCATTTTTTTGAATTGTTGGGTTATTGGGAGCCCGGTTGAAAAACTATAGGTTTTTGGTGAGCCTTGATAAAAACCAAGTGTTGGGTTCTTAGTGATCCTGGTAAAACCAAGTTAGTTTTCTTTGGTGAGCTTGTTAAAACCAAAGGTGTTGGGTTTTCTTTGTAATCCCATAAAACCAAAGTGTAGAGATTTTGGATTGTGATCCTGTAAAACAATCCTACTATATTCGGGTGTAAATATAGTGAAAATCCCAAGTGGTATCTTGGATAGTGGACATAGGAGCTGGGTTGCTCCGAACCACTATAAATTTGGTGTGTTTGTGTTGTGCTTCTTCTTCCTTTTAGCTTCTTCTGTAATTTATAACTCTGTCACAGAACCTAACACCTTCTAAGGTATTTGTAATTGCACATTACTTGCTTTAAATTTTTAAATTTCTAATTCACCCCCCATCTTAGGTAACCACCTGGGCAACAATTGGTATCAGAGCAATGTCTCTGATTATACTAGAGTAAAGATTGATGGCTCATCCCATGAGTACATCTTTGGCAGAAGGCCAGTCAACTAATAGACCTCCACTATTCACAGGCACAAATTATGCATATTGGAAAGCACGAATGAAAATCTATATTCAAGCAGTATTGATTTTCAATTATGGAAGGTCATTCTTAAAGGGCCAAGTATCCCCATGATCAAAGTTGATGGCGTTGATGTCCCTAAGCCTAAAGAGGACTGGGATGAATATGACATGAAATTAGGAGAATTGAATGCCAAAGCAATGAACTTGCTTTACTGTGCTTTGGATTCAAACAAGTTTAATCAAATTTTCATTTGCTCTTCAGCGAAGGAAATTTGGGATAAACTTGAAGTGACCCACGAAGGAACTTCACAAGTGAAAACTTCAAAGATAAATCTTTTAGTGCATATTATGAATTGTTTAAGATGGAGCCTAATGAAAGTATTTCTACCATGTATACTAGATTTATAGATATTATTAATGGTTTGAAAGTCTGGCAGGGTATACTCTAATGCTGATTTGGTACAAAATTTAGATAGTTCTTGATTGCAAATGTCCTAAAGTCACTACCATCCGGAAGCTAAATTCTACATGGGATCCTAAAGTCACTACCATGGAAGCTGATTTGAATCTATCAATGGATGAATCTCTCATCACTCACGAATTAGCCATGCAGCATAGAATGGATGATGATCAGAAGAAGAAGAAAACATTGCATTCAAGGCTACATTAGAATCAAAGGATGATGAAGAAATGGAAGATGACTGCTCCTCCTCCGAAGATGATCTTGAAGATGAAGACATTGCAATGGTCATGAGGAGATTCAAAAAGTTTATGGAAAGAAGAAAGGTAGATATAATAGAAAATTCCATAAGCGAGGAGAGCATTCAAAAGAAAAGGACAGGACAAAGAAAAGGATAAGGAACAAGTCCCCACATGCTATGAATGTAGAAACCGAAGCACATTCATCCAGATTATCCACAACTAAAGAATTTTTTAAAAAAAAAGAAGAAGTGATGGTTGCCATATGGAGCGATAGTGAAGACACCACTTCAACTGAAGAAGAAGAGACCATGAAAATAGCTAACCTATGTCTAATGGGTCTCGAGGAGGGTAAATTCTCCCGACACACATTGAATTCACATTTGATGAGTTAAATTATGCATTTCATGACCTTTTATTTGAATTTAAAAAGCAGGAATAAGTATTAGATCATTAAAGTATATCAATGATTCTTTACTCAAAGAAAGAGAAGAAATTTTAGAAAAGAATTCTTTACTGCAAAACGAGCTTCATATCTTTTCAGAAAAATGTAATGTTTTGAAAACTGAAAACATGAGCTTCTTGACAAAAATAATATTCTGTTGAAAGAAATAATGAGCTGAAAAAGGAGGTTGAAAAACTCAAGCCACTTGTTGAAAAATTAACTTTATCTTCAAACAAGCTTGAGTTAATTCTTAAAGATCAAAGAATTTTTGGTAATAAAGCTGGAATAGGTTTTAATGCTTCAAATTCAAATTATATTTCAGTTACTACTTTTGTGAAACAAAAGGATTTTGTTCCCAAGTTTACTTCTCACAAAACTTATTACAAAAGGTTCTACTTCCATTTCAAAGCCTACTGTATATGTTCTTAAGAATTCAAATGTAAACCTGTTATCTCTACATTTCGTGTATCTAGAATTTCAAAGTATCGATCATTTCAAAATTCTAGAATCAAATATTTTGTTTGCAAGGAACTTGGATATAAATCTTTCAAATGCAATATTATTAGAAATATTTATAACACATCAAGAAAAATTTAGGTTCCCAAAGGAACCACCTCAGCTAACCAGAAGGACCCAAGTTAGCTTGGGTACCTAAAAGAACTCCTTGACTTTCTTGCAGGAATGTCTTGCAGCCCAGAAATGAAGAAAAGATGGTATCTTGATAGTGGATGTTTAAGGCATATGACGGGTGACAAGGATCAGTTCATCACCCTGGAAATGAAGGAAGGAGGTATGGTTACTTTTGGAGATAATGGCAATGAAAAAATAATCCAAATTGATAAGATCAAAATAACCCCCTGTACTTTTATTGAAAATGTATTGCTGGTAGATAAATTGAAGTATAATTTATTGAGTATTAGTCAATTGTGTGATAAAAGCTTCAAAGTTATCTTTGAATCATCTATGTGTATAGTAACAAACTCCCTTGATACTAGCAATAAATTCATTGGACATATACTTGGAAATATTTATATGGTAGATCTAAATGATCTTTCCACGACAAGTAGCTCCAGTTTAGTTGTAATGAATGTTAAGACCAAGAGTCTTGCTTATTATGGCATAGAAGATTAGGTCATGCTAGCATGCATACTATTGCCGAGTTAGTTTCCAAAAATCTTGTTAGGGGCATGCCTAAGTTTAATGTTGATTTTGATCATGTGTGTGATGCTTGTCAACTAGGTAAACAACTAGGGGGAGGTTTAAATCAAAAAATATGATTTCAACAACTAGACCTTTAGAACTACTTCACATGGACTTATTTGGATCAACTAGGATCACAAGTCTAGGAGGTATGAAATATGCCCTTGTGATTGTAGATGATTTTTCTTGATTTACATGGGTCTTATTTATTATGCACAAAGATAAAACTTTCAAAATGTTTAGAAAATTTCACAAAAGATTTCAAATCAGAAAAATCTTTCAATAATTTCAATTAGAAGTGATCACGTCACTGAATTTGAAAATCAATTTTTTGATGATTATTGCACTGAAAATAAATTGATCACAACTTCTCCACTCCTAGAACACCATAACAAAATGGTGTTGTAGAGAAGAAAATAGGACTTTAAAAGAAATGGCTCGAACAATGTTGTATGAAGGCAATCTTCCAAGGTACTTTGGACAGAATGGTGAACATTTGTTGAAACTCGCTTGTTGTTAACCGCGTCTTGATCCATCCTATTTTGAAGAAAATCCCCTATGATCTTTGAAATGAAAAGAAACCCAATATCAATTATTTTCATGTGTTTGGATGCAAATGCTTTGTGCTTAACAATGGTAAGGATAATCTAGGAAATTTGATGCCAAATCTGATGAAACTATTTTCCTTGGTTATTCACTTCATAGTAAAGTATATAGGGTTTTTTAATAAAAGGACTCTTACTATTGAAGAGTCAATGCATGTGATATTTGATAAAACCAACCCTTCACCATCTAGAAAAGATGAGTGTATTGACAATGATGCAGGTACCATTCAAAAGGAGATGGAAGATATGAGTATTCAAGAAAGACCAATTGAAGAATGAGAAGAAACGGTAAGTAAAGATCATCCCGATCTACTAATTGAATGGAGATACACTACTTCCCATCCTAAAGAATTAATTATTGGTGATCCTTCTCAAGATATTAGGACTAGGTCTGCACATAGGACTGTACACGATTACCTAGCCTTTATATCTTAAATAGAGCCTCACACTTTAGAAGAAGCAGAAAATGATCCAAACTGGATGTTAGACATGCATGAAGAACTAAACTAGTTTGAAAGAAATAAGGTTTGGACACTAGTTGATAGACCTAAAGACCATCCAATTATAGGAACCAAATGGGTCTATAGGAACAAGCTAGATGAGCAAGGGAATGTAATTAGAATAAAACTAGATTAGTAGCTAAGGATATAGTCAAGAAGTTATAGATTTTGATGAAACCTATGCACCTGTAGCAAGACTAGAAGTCATTAGATTACTTCTTGCATTTGCTTGCTACATGAATTTCAAACTTTTTCAAATGGATGTGAAAAGTACTTTTTTAAATGGATTTATTTATGAACAAGTTTTTGTAGAACAACCATTAGGTTTTAAAATAATGCTTTTCCCAATTATGTATTTAAATTGAACAAAGCTTTATATAGTTTGAAACAAGCTCCTAGAGCTTGGTATGATAGACTTAGCACTTTCTTGATTAAAATGATTTTTCAAGAGGAAATGTTAATAAAACTCTTTTCATTAAAAGAAAGATAATGATATATTAGTTGTACAAATTTATATTGATGATATTATCTTTGGTACAACTAATGAAATTTTTTGTGAAGAATTTGCTAAGCTAATGCAGGGAGAATTGAAATGAGCCTAATGGGTGAACTTAACTACTTCTTGGACTTCAAGTAAAACAAACAAAGGAGGGAATCTTCATCAACCAAGCCAAATACACTAAGAAATAATCAAGAAGTTTGGCATAGAGACAAGCAAACAATGAGCACACCCATGAGCCAATCTTGCAAATTGGACAAAGATGAAAGTGGATCCAATGTTGATCAAAAGTTATATAGAGGTATGATTGGATCTTTATTATATTTAACTGCAAGTAGACTAGATATCTTGTATAGTGTATGTGTATGTACTGGATTTCAATATAATCCAAAGAAACGCATATGCTTGCTGTTAAGAAAATATTGAGTTATTTAAAAGGTACAAGTAATCTAGGTCTTTGGTAGTCAAAAAATCATCTTTAATTTAATTGGATTCTTTGATGCTGACTATGCTGGTTGTAAAGTTGATAGAAAAAGCACTAGTGGTACATGTCAATTTCTAGGATTGAATTTAATCTCATGGCACTGCAAGAAACAAAACTCGGTAGCACTATTTACTACTGAGATAGAGTATGTTGCTGCAGGGAGTTGTTGTATACAAGTGTTGTGGATTAAACAATAACTAGAAGATTTTTGTGTTACACAATACAAAATTTCTATTAAGTGTGATAACACAAGTGCTATAAATCTAACAAAAAATTCTATACAGTATTCTAGGACTAAGCACATAGAGATTAGATACCATTTTATTAGAGACCATATTTGAATGATGACATCGAACTATAATTTATCCCAACTGAAAACAATTAGCTGATATATTTACTAAGTCACTGAATCAGGATAGATTTGAATTGCTTAGAGGAGAATTAGGGCTTTGTGATCCTATCTAGATTTAGTTAACCTAATTTCCTTCAAAAATAAAAGAAAAATTATCTAGAAAACCTGCTACAATTATTCATGATTTCTTGAACAACTTTCCTTGAATTTTCAATTGTATCAATGTCATTTTTGAATCATTTGATTTTATATAGAAAGTTTCTACTCGAGTCAACTCAAGCAATTTTGCTCTGGTCGAGCCGGCACGAATATCTGAGTTCGCTACCTATTGCTCTGGTTGAGCATACTAGGTCCTTGCCTAGCCGACTCAGTGTTCTAATTGCTCTGAGTTCACTCTGGACGAGCCGACTCGGATGTTTCTAGGGTTGGGCGAGCCGACTCAAAGTCGGGAATCGCTATTTAGGTAGTTCTGATCTGTCATTTCAAAGTACTTCACTCTCTTACTTTTACTTCTAACTCACTCCACTTCTCTAGGAAACTCTACCAAAATTTCCAAAACACTCCCTAGAGCCTAGAATTCCTTAATCCCTCTACAATGGCTTCTCGAAGATCTGCAAAGAAAGCTCTTCGGATGGGTGAATCAAGTGTTCACAATGAAGAAGCAAAAGATAAAGGGAAAAAGAGGAAAAGATCTGCTCCAGCACTTCAAGATGAAGAAATTCTTTCTCCTCCCGAACAACATGTCTCATTGGTCAACCGGCCTATCACTTGCGGAAGAAGGATCGACTTTACATTCTTAGAAGATATGGAATGAAAATCAGAAATTGGATAGAGACTTAGGGCTGGAAGCACTTCTACTCTTTAGACATATTGACCTACCCCTCACTGGTACGGATATTTTATGAAAATATTGTTATCAAAGAATTTCATTTGGAATCCACTGTCAAGGGAAAGGAAATAATAGTGGATGAAGAGAAACTGGGTAGCTTACTGCAAATGCCAATGGACGGTGCCACTGAATTTCTTCTTCCAGACAAGGAATACATTTTAAAACTGATTTTGGAGAAAGAAGATGTAAGCACAATCCAGCATGTACAAGCCAATCTGCTATCGAAGGAAATAAGGCTTCTACATAATATGATCAGCAGGATATTTATCCCCAGAACTGGCCGCTTTGATTGGGTCAGTGAGAAAGACATAAGCTTTATGGACACTTGATTGAGGAAAGTTCTCTCAATCTTCCTTACATAATGATGATCCAGATGACCGAAGCAACAAGAAAGGTCAAAGCATGTCTACCCTATGGTATGGTCTTCACTTTTTTATTTGAAGAAGCTGGGGTTGACTTAACCAATGAAATAGGCAAGCCATTACACCACTTTGATATCTATTCCTTCAATTCACTAAAAAGAATGGGTTACAAGTTACAAGAAGGAACATGGATAAAGAAGATGCCTAGTTAGGTTGCTGCTGCTTTTTCTGATGATGATGAAGGTGCTACTATTGAAGAAAAGACTGAAAGTTCAATGATCTCCATCTGACCACAAGAAGTTAATATATCAGAAGATGGAAACTATCTCCAACTTTTTGACAGACCACATGACCTCTGCAATTGATGAGATAAGAACACAGTGAATGTAAGCTTGCAGAAAATGAAAACTGAACAAGAGCTTCACCAGCAGAAGATTGAAAAGGAAATGGAGGACTTCAAGAAAGAAGTCAGAAGCATCCTATTGCAATCTCAGAAAGAATCAGTCATTGCTGAAGATGCTCCGGAACAGATCATCAAGGAGTCACTTGACAGAATGCTCCTATTCCTTCATCTGATCCACCTAAACCCAAACCTATAAGACCAAGAAAGAACCCAAAACCAAAATACTCAAATTCTTAGAGCCCCTGTTAGAACTAGATTCAAGGATTTAAGGTTTAAACCCCTGAAAACTAAGACCTCTGATAAGGTTATAGAGGTAGGCTCCTCTTCTTCAACTGAGGAAGAAGAAGAATTGTTAGTAAGTCTTTTGGGTGTAGTTCTAATTTTATTAAATGTTTTACATCATATCTTTTACAATTGCAATGTACATTCTTTCCTACCTTGTATGTCAATTTTATCAATGAAATGAAAGTTTCTTTAGCAACTTCATTTTTTTATATGATATGGTATAACCGTGATGAAATTTTAATTAGAATTTCAAATTTGAGAATGTGAAATTATCTCAAACAAATATTAAAGACTTTCTCAATCTATTTTAAAATCCGAGCGTTATTTGAAATCACCTTTTTGATTGATTGACAAAAAGGGGGAGAGATATAAAAAATGAGAAAATATGAAAAATGTGAGATATGAAAAATGGGAGAAATATAAAAAGAATGTATGAAATGAAAAATTAGTATGTATGTTGAGCTTTCTACCAACTATTCTTAAAGTGCATAAAAAGAATGAAAAATGGGGAGCACAAAATAATAGTATTGCTTAAATTACTTTAAATTCTAGAGAAAGGGGGAGATTCTCTTGAATGAATTTTTGCTCTGATTATGCTCAAATTAAGATTAATGCTTTGATTACTATTGTCAATTTTTAAGTCTCTGATACTCCATGCTTTATGAAGCATGAAAAGTTTAGCACTTTGATGATATACAATCATCTCTTGAGCTCTGATACTTTTTCTTTTTAATAGCTCTGATACATATGAATACTTAACTTTCAAACACAGTTATACATGTAAAGTCTAAAGAGTTTTTCATGCCTATTATTTTGTCATCATCAAAAAGGGGGAGATTGTTAACCCCATAAATGATTTTGATGATAACCAAACATTAGAGCATGTATATTTATTTCTGACAACTCTTCAAGTATTTTACAAGTTTTTGTAGGATGGATTAAATGTTCAAACTTCAAATCCTACACCTCTGTTTTCTTGTTTGAGTTGTGTTGTAATGTGTTTTTATAAAGAAGAACCCAATGAGAAAGCCAAGAAAAATCATATAAAGGGATTACTTTTGTGTATGTGTGCTTTGAAATTAGTTTTGAGTTGGTTTGCTTGAAAATGTAATGAGTTGGTAAGAGTTTTTCTTTAAGTTCAATTGTAAAAATCCTAAAGAAGATACTCGAGCTAACCCAACTTGTTGAAGAGCTGACTTCGCATACTCGCACGCAGCAAGGATTCTAGAACGCAGCAATCCGAGTCACTCGAAGGTAATTGAGCCGACTCTAATGAATCCGAGTCGACTGGAATTAGTCCGAGCCGACTCTTCCAGAGTAAGGATTTCTGAACCTCAGAAGAAGAGCCGACCCAAGCTGAAAAGAGCCGACTCCTCGAGTTCAAATTTTTCAAAGAATTAAGTTCGAGCCGACCTGAGCTATCAAGAGTCGACTCATCCAGAGTTATATTTTGTACCCTAAGACAAAGAGCTGACTGTAATAAAGATTTGGTGACTCGACCTATCGAATCGAAGGATCCGAGCTGACTCGGGTGAATCCGAGCTGACTCGGGTGAATCCGAGCTGACTCGAACGTCATTTCTAAATATCTAATGGCTAGTTCCAGATTTATTTTTGAATGCCAAAAAGTACTCCAATGGTCACAAGTCACATCCCAATGATCAAAAACGTCTCCAACTACCTGGAGTGATAGAAGACTTTATATTTGAAGAATTTAAATTTCCTTAATAGAGGAGAAAAGAAGAGAGAGATTCATTGAATATTCTACCAACCAACAGCAAAAGAGCACAAGAGCATTCAAGCTAGACTTCAAGACTTCACCAACTCTGATTTGAAGTTTGAAAAAATTTGGGAAGAAGCCACTGATGCAATTAAAGCTTATTCAAGTGTATTCAAGGGACTTCCATCAAGCTGCACTAGCAACTATCCGACAAATTGAGTTTGTCATTTTTGTTGCATTTCTTTCAATTCATTTTTGAATTGTTGGGTTATTGGTGAGCCCGATTGAAAAACCAAATAGGTTCTTGGTGAGTCTTGATAAAAATCAAGTGTTGAGTTCTTGGTGATCCTGGTAAAACCAAGTTAGGTTTCTTTGGTGAGCCTATTAAAACCAAAGGATGTTGGGTTTTCTTTGGTGATCCCGTAAAACCAAAGTATAGAGGTTTTGAATTGTGATCCCGCAAAACACCTACTATATTCGAGTGTCAATATAGTGAAAATCCCAAGTGGTATATTGGGTAGTGGACGTAGGAGCTGGGTTGCTCCGAACCACTATAAATTTGATGTGTTTGTGTGTGTGCTTCTTTATTTCTTTTTAGCTTCTGTAATTTATAACTCTATCACAGCACCTAACACTTTCTAAGAAAATTGTAATTGCACATTACTTGCTTTAAATTTTTAAATTTTCAATTCACCTCCCCTCTTGGGTAGCCACCTGGGCAACAGAACCTAAGCCTAACTTAAAATCTAGTAGCAACCTAATAGCTTAGGGACATCAACGAGTCGGTTTAACCATTGTGGGAAGCTAGTGCATGCAACCCTTCAATTAGTACCGGGAAGCTGGTGTCTAAGGTAAGAGGTTTTGCATCAAACGACCTAAGCCGTGTTGTGGTTCCTTAATTAGGTCCTTGCAAAAGCAAAGGGGGCCTCTCACCTCTTACCTGGCCAGTGAAAGGGCTAGTTGTTATGCTGTGTGTAGTCTAAGTTAACCCATTCTATTTAAATTCATAGGTATAGCAAACCGTAGTACCCTTCATTGTGTTGCATGTCTAGCCTAGATTAGGAGTCCATTAGCCCATCAGTCCTTATCCAGCCCAATGTAGTCATGGGGTCAAACCTTGAAACCCACTTGAGGGCCCTCAACGAACAACTAGCCTAATTGAACCAAAAGATGGCCTAAGCGGAGGCACGGGCAAAAGCCCGCAAGGCCCATGCTAAATTCAAATCCTCTAGGCCCAATTTCCTTGATCCAAGAGCCTATTATCATGATCTTGCCCCTGAGCCTCTCCCTAGAAGCCAATACCTATACTTGGTTAAATCAGAGGAAAGACCCATTAGGAACATTAGGACTGAAGCTCCCTCATTTTGAGGCAGTCTTAATCCTCGGTTTACATTGCCTGGGAAAAAGATATGGATGATTATTTAAGTGTAATGAAATATCTAAGGATGGAAATGTTAGGTTTGCCCGTGCATCTATGGGGTCAAACCAAGTCTTATTGGCACAATGTTTAGGGAAGGATGGCGTATGAGAGACACAAACCTAGTAGGACCTGGAAAGGAATGAAGAGCAAGCTTCGTGAAAGGTATATCCATGTGTCCTACCAACAAAATCCTAGACCACTTAGAGAGGTTGACCCAAGGTAATGGATCAGTCATTAATTATATAGATAGATTCGAGTATCTATGTGCTATATTGTGAATATGGATCCATATGATATCTAATCCGATTTGAAGAAGGTTTGAGGAAGGATATCTGGAGAGAATTGTTTAGACATAATATCTATAGTTTGGAGCAAGCCTACTGAGTAGCCCAAAACTATGAGAGGTCCTTGAGGCATGCTAGATCAAGTACTTTGGACCTAAATCAGACCTCTGCCAGCTTGAATCAAATCCCCATTGGTCGACACCTAGTGTGACCAAACTTTTGTTGATCAACCCTTATCTGTATCACCTCCAACCCAGAAGGATGACATTGAGAAGGAATTAGGTATGGCCAACCCATGATTAGTTGACTAGAATGAAGCCATACTGAAAGAATAATTAAAGGAGGAAGAATTAGAACCCATTATAGAAGTATATGAGGCTAACATGAGTTTGGTAGACGAATATGAAGGAGAAGACTTCGAGGAGGGCAACTCTAGTACCTTACCTGAGGAAATCCTTGTAGAAGATAAGATTGTTGAACCTAGTCCTAAAACATCAGAATAATAGGAAATTAGTGAGGACTTGGTTCCTGTAAGTCAATGCCCTCAAGAAGAGCCCACTCCTTTAGCCTCAACTTGAGACCTCATTCAGCTCTCTTATAAGAGTTCATTCCTCTAATCCCAGCTGATGACCTTTTTCTGGAACTGACTAACTCTTCCTTTCTTGAAAAACCTGCACTTGCAATGACCAATTCTCCATTCTTCAATTTGACCTTATGTCACCCATAGACCAATGTTCAAATCTCATGGTCATACTGAGTAACCAAGGTCTATTCCATGTTTCCAATAGATGGTCCCAAGACTTCGATTCTTATTTCTTGTCACACCTTAAGGCTTCCAATGTTTTCCAAACATTCAAATCCCATTGTGTTGAGGTCATTCGGTTGCACTAGTTCTTCGAGTATGTTAGGTTTGCAACCTACTTTTGAAAGACCTTATGGCATTTGCTAGGGATCCATTGTAAATTTTCCCGTGCATGCTAAAACCGGGTCAAAACTAGAGAGTCTATAGTTTGTTAGGTTTAGGCCCCAGAGAGTTCAATAAAATTCCTCTCAATAGGAATGCATAGTTAAGTCTGCATTTGTTAGTGTCAGTACGAGTCTCAGAGTCCATAGAGTCATTCGCACAGCATGCATAACAGATTAGCCAAAAATCAATCTAAGTAATAATACATACAAGAAATTGGCTAATTCCCAAAAGCGAGCCAAAGGATTTGACATAGGAGATTCAATAATGATTAGGCTTAAGCCTGAACAGTTTCTCCCCATGAACCATTAAGAAACTTCATGCTCGTGGAGCTAGCCCCTTTAAAGTGATACGCAGAGTTGGCCCTAATGCCTATGTGCTTGAGCTACCCCTGAATTATGGCATTAGCTTGACTTTCAATATCTCAGACTTAGTCGAGTATAGGGAACCGGCAACCATATCAGTGAGCCATTTGGGCTGACCTATCTTTTGAGAGTAAACCTGACCCTAAGTATCTACCTCCAATTTTATCTAAGAGAGGAGAACGGATCGAGCGTGTCCTAGATGATGAAGCTATCACTACCCGGGCAAAGGCTATCAGCGTTACCTGGTCCGTTGGCAAGGCTGACCAAAATTTGATAATTCGTGGCTTACCCAGAGGACTTGCGATGCTGCGACCCCGATCTTCTTGAGAAATACCAAAGCCAGATCAACCCTTACTCGACAGGGTCAAGTTCCTCCCATCCCAGGAGAATTGGTATGGGCACTGGGATTAGACAAAGGTTCCTCAACCCTTTGTGGATCTCTGATTAGGGTTTCTAAGTCTTTTAGATCCTGTATAAGGCTTAAAGCCTGAGTAATTTGCTTTCAAGTCATGTAATTAGTATCTAGTTGGTTTCAATTTTTGGTTTAGTTCTTGTAATTTGGCTAATTTGGTCAAGTTTGGGTCAATTGGTCCTGTAATTAGCTTAATCTGTTCACAAGCTCAAGTCAATTTGAAGATGGGCTCAAGCTAGTTTGAAGATGGATTCACAAGTGGGCAATCAAGTCAAGCCCAATTGAAGATGAGTCAAGCCACCTCTCCATGCTAGGTTAGGAGTGCCAACTCATGAGGAGTTCCATATCATCAATACCACATGGCATGGGAGGCGCCACTTCAGCTCATGGAGTGCCACATCATCAATGCCACATGGCATGGGAGGTGGCACTTCATCAAGCACCTTGGGCGGCCAAGATAAGCTAAAAATTCAAATTCAAATGACATGTGGATGCCCATTAAACCTCTCCTTGATCTAAGCCAACATATCCCACCCTCACTCCACATATCAAGCCTCTCCAAAGATCATGATCGGCCAGGAGGAGTTCAAAATTCAAATGGAGACAACCTTCGTCTCTTCCCTCCCTGAATCAAGCATTTCCACAAGGCCAAGGTGTCATGAAGAAAGGATTCAAATTTCAAATGGGTGCCCCCTTGATTCTTGAAGACAACATACTCCCTTCACTCCCCTAAATCAAGCCATTCCACCTAGGAGCTAACCAAGTCAAAGTCGGCCAAGGCTTCATGAAGGAGAATTTTCAAATTTCAAATAGGCACCCTTTGACTCATGAAGACACCCCACCTTTGTCTCCTCCCCAAATCAAGTCTTGTAACCTTTCTTTCAAATTTGAATGAGAACTTGGGTGCTTATATAAAGGACCCTAGCCCTCTTGTAAAGATAGTTTTGATGAAATGAAAATTTGAGAAGTTTCTTATTCTTTTAGCCCTTGTCTTCTTAGACTAGGAACTCTGTGAGAGAGTGCCTTTGTCCTTCGGGACATCGAGGGATGAGAGGCCCTGAGTTACCTTCTTCCTTCGCAAGCCACCAATCCATCTTCAAGCTTGGATGCCCTTAGAAGATCCACCTGGATGCCCAACGAGAAGAGCCCTTCTCGAGCACCATCCCTAACTCTTTTCCCCATCACTTCTTACTTTATTATACCCTTTTCTTACTATTTTCTAACCCATTCATTTGGTTGCTTGCAGGTCCTCCAAGTGCCACGGACAAAATAGTCGATCTTCCTTGCCTTCGAGACCATTGAACGAAAAGTCGACGAATCCATAGGGTCGAAGGCTTGATCTTCTAGGCCGCATCCGCGAGTGTGAGCGAACTCGACATTGGGCTTATCTGAATCTTCAAGGTTTGCACTCCCTAGTCTCCTAAGTTGGTATTATCTTATAGCTAAGTCCTATCGGATTTCTCAATTTTGGGTTCTTCTTTTTTATCACTGTTTAGGGGCTATATTTACATGCTAGAAATTTCTTGTTTTTACAGAATCTCTAGTTCTATTTCCACTTGACTTCGAGAATCAGTAAACCTATTAGAAACTTAAAACAATAGAAAGAAAAATCACTTGCATGCATCTCATCCATCTTTGCATAGTAGTCCCGCATCATTTCTATATTAGAGCCTAAGGCAAGAGGCTTACTTGGCATAACCCATCCCTTGATCTTACTTACCTGGCTTATGTGGTGAATCTGATCAAATTAGATTATCTATTGATTCGAGTTGACCCATGTCAACTAAGGTTAATCAGTCTGACTGGATTATAAGTTTCCATGGACCAAATTGATCTAGAAACCCTCTAAGTATTTGGTGGGAGTTTTCTTGATCAAGGTCCATGTCTTCATCTCAAATGTCCAATTTAAATCCTCTAAATTATTAGGTCCATAAAAAGACTAAGTTATGTGATAGCCTAAGTTTTAGCCTCTCATTAAGTTGGATTGGCAATATGTCCTTTAGTTGGGAGATCATCGGTAGTACCAAAGTGCGGGTGGTCATCAGGCATTGGAATTGCCATTCATAATATGATGGCTTAGTGCAACTCTCTTAATGGGGTTAGGTGAGTCGTTTAAAGTCAGGCTTGATCATTCATTAGTTAGAAGCACTAAATTTAGTCATGTTAATGGTTGGACCTAACAGGACCTTCTTTAGCAGGAAGCCTCAAGGTCGATTGAAGTGCTCTTCGGGCAAAATTTGAAATACTAGAAATTGCTTGGAAGAAGCAATTGGTTAATTGAACTACCTACCTTAGGTTCATGTGGATGCAGGATGACTCTAAGAATGCTAAATATACAGTAAAAGTAGTAAACTAATTTTTTTGGGATTTTTAGATTTAGGTTTGATGGCTAATGTCTTAAAGCAAAGTAAAGAACTAGCAGGTATTCAGCAATTCTAAGAATCATCATATCGTAGGCTGAATCATACAAGATAAAAAAAGATAGGACCCGAAAATTGAGGAATTCCCAGCTTAGGATAGTTAACTTCAAGCAAATCAGAAAATAAGAGAAGGGAGGGTTTCATACCAGTCAAAGATTGAAATTCAGATTCAGTAGGGATCACTCACAACTCTGATCGAAGCCTGGAAGAAGAAGCCTTGTTTCTCCTTGATTCTGATGGCTGATATGGGCAGTTTGGGCAGCAAAGAAGGCCTCCTCAGGAGAGGAGAAGCACCTCGGGGATCCTGCAAGCATCATGGTCAATCAAAATAGTGATAAACAAATAAGAAAAGAATTATGGTTTGGAAGGAATCGAGATTAGGATTAGAAGATGGCAGCTGGGGAAGAAGAAGCTCCTGGGCTTGGACGGTAGCTAGGGCTTCCAATTCTTGGGCGTGGCTGATCTCCAGGGATGCAAGAGGGTGCTAGGGCAGCAGGTTTCAATCCAGGAATACAAGGAGAGCACTCAAAGAGAGAACCAAACTCAAACTCTAGACAATTCAGCAAAATTTCAGCAAAGGTTTATTCATAAGAAAAGATGATTACAAGAGGGGAGTTCGCAGCCAGGAGATTCACCAGGCCCCCCAACCAGAGCTACCTTCATGCACCTAGGCCCTTTCATGCCGCCAAGCTCGCAAGAAAGAGCTCTAGTCCAAGACAGGCCCACTGTTGACCAGGTCTACCAAGATTTCTTGGCCCACAAGTCAGGGTTTCTTAGTGCTCAAGTAATGTACCATGGAGTGAATCTATAACTACCCGCCCTCCACTCTTGTATTAAACATCTTCTTCTCATGAATACAAATTAAAAAAATTATTTTGTCTGAGTTTTAAGTTTTCGCTAGATTGGAGTGGGTGTGATGCCTTGTTCCCTATTCTTGAGTGCAAGCCCTAGTCCTCTGGTGACTTTCATGCTCGCCAGCGAACCTCCCCCACTCTGTCCCGCATCACTTGGTATCAGAGCTCCGCGATTAAGGTTTTATCTTCCTCCTCGACTCCACATCATTCCTCCCATCCAGATCCCCTCTAACTAGCCATGCCATTCTCTCTCTCTTGCTCACTGCCCTCCTCATCGACCTCGGACATCTTCCTCCCATACACTGCTTCACTAAGAAGAAAGTGTTCTCAGGATTAACCATGGCCTGCCGCTTTGCAATCTACCCCACCAATCGATCACCGTTCTGCATCACACCCTTCTGTAGTGGAATCCTTGATCTTTCTCCTCTTTCTCCCACCCACCAACCCTAAACTTAATTCAATATCTTGTCCCCTGGTCTCTTTTTCATCTTCAATCTGATCATTGGACCCCTGCATAACCCTACCGAAAGGAAGAGTTTCTCTCATCCAATCGCAGGGCAGAGGAGGTGGAAGATGGTGGTGATGGTGAGGGTTGACAGGTAGAGAAGGTGATTGTGATGGCGCAGCATATCGTCAAGAGCCTCACCAAAATCGCCCACCGGGTCCTCTCCGTCTTGCCTACCGCCGACCGTTGTGCTAGTCCTTGATCAATGCCTCCATAGCCGATCCCCCACCGCAGCCTCTTTTTCTCTTCCTCAGCCCGTCTCCCGCCCGGAGTCACCCACAGTCGCTGACATCCAACGCCCGACGCCTCCCCTCTGTCATCGGACACCGTCACCGCCGCATGTTCCCCGTGCCGCTAGCTCTACCTCCTTCTTCATCGTTTATGCACCCTCCCACCGCGAGCCAAGCCCTGCAACAGGGCCTCGGAACTGTGTCCCCTGCACCATCGAGCCATGCTACACCATCGCCTTCTTCCCATGCGCACCACCATCTCCGCCCTAGTGCTGCCACCGGCGAGCACCCCGGACTACCCTCCGAACCTTTCCTGTTCCAGCTTTTGGACCGTGGAGAAGAAGAACTCCACAGCACGATCATGAAGGCAAATGCCTTCACTGTTGCCGACATCAGCACACGCTTTCTGCAGCAGCATCTTTCTGGAGCAGCACAGATTTCAGCACCGCATGGCTTCCAAAGCTACACGATTTTTAGTGTAGTGATGACAAAAAAGAAAAGAAGTTGAAAAAAATAGAAAAAATAAAAAAATGGGTGAACCCAGCCTTGAGTCCCTTTTTGATTAGTTTTGATTCCATCAAACCCCGCAGAGCCTGACTCGATGGAGTCAGTTCTCCCCACCGCTGGGTAATGATGGAGATATGAAGTCTATTACAGTTTTGTCAAGTCCTGTAGTCCATTAGTCTTGAGTTACTTAAGTCCTGTACTGAAGTAAGTCAATTGAGTCCAGTAATAAGTGAGACAACTGAGTCGGTTGAGTCCACTTAGTCAGTCTAGTCATTTTTAGTTCAGTAGGTCCGATCGAGTCATTCAGGTCATGTACAAAAGGAGAGTTCGTAGCCAGGAGATTCACCAGGCCCCACCAACCAAGATGGCCTTCATTCCTGGCCCTTTCATGCCACCAAGCCTGCAGAGAGAGCTCCAGTCCAAGATAGGCCCACTGTTGACCAGGTCCACCAGGATTTCTGGCCCACAAGTCTGGATTTTCATAGCCCTCAAGTCTTATTGTAGCTTGGGGTGAATCTATAAATACCGCCCCTCCCCTCTTGTATTAAACATCTTCTTCTCATGAATACAAATTAAAAAAATTATTTTGTCTGAGTTTTGAGTTTTCTCCAGATTGGAGTGGGTGTGATGCCTTGTTCCCTATTCTTGAGTGCAAGCCTTAATCCTCTGGTGACTTCTACGCTTGCCAGCGGTCCTCTCCTGCTCTATCCCATATCAGGGCTTATGTGGCACCTTTAGGATTCTAATACCACTAAGGAATTAAGTGTAATTTCTCAGATTAGAGGTAGAGGCTACTAATATGAATAAAATATGTGGGAGGACCTTTAAACTAAAGTCCATGTCTTTAGGATTAAAGTTGAAATTCATATACTAATTGGTCTTATGGTTTTCCTTTCAGGAAAATGTCTACCAACTTGTCTCTCCACTCATTACTTGATTATGAAAACTTTCTGGCCCAAACTTCGATAATAGGTATCAAAGGCTTAAGATTATCTTAGAGCATGAAAGGATCCTGTATGTTGTATCGGATCCAGCACCTGAGGTCCCCGCAGCCAATGCTTGTACATCTATCAGAGACACTTATCAGAAGTGGCTTTCTGATATAACTACTATACATTGCATTATGCTAGCAGCTATGAATGATGAGTTCGGTCACAAATTCGAGGAGGCCAAACTGGAGGAAATCTTGCAAAAGTTGCAGGAATCCTTCAGCATGCATGATGATGTCAAGCGGTACAGGACTTCCTGTGCCATCTATAATGCCTATATGCGAGATGGGGCATCAATAACTGATCATGTATTGTACATGAACGAGTTATTTGAATGCATGGCCAAACTCAGATGTCCCCTGCATGAACAGCTGGGGAAAGATGCTATACTGAATTCTCTGCCCCCTACTTACCTTTGTTTCCTTGATCACTTCCAATTGCATAGGCTGTAGTGAACTACCACAATCTATTGGGGTTACTACAAAACTATGAGAAGGACCACAACCTCAATAAGGGGTTGGTGTACTTGGTGGGAGGAAATAGGGTAGTGTGTCATCCCCTTGGGAAGGGGAAAAAATAAAAAGAAAAAGATCAAAAAGGTGTAGAGTGTTGGTAGGGCTAGTCAGGCTGGGAAGAAAAAGGTAGACCAGAGTCTAGCGGAGTGCTTCTACTATAAGAAGAAGGGTCACTAGAAGAGGAATTGTCCTCTGTATATTGCATCCCTTGACCCAAATAGATCGAAGAAGAGGAAGCGGCAAGATGTTGCTGCTCAAGGTATTTATATGATAAATCCCTGTACCTATTCTTTTTGTGATACTACTAATTGGGTACTTAATACTGGGAGTCCTTACCATATTTGCAAAAAATTGTAGGGACATCCAATTAGTAGGAGATTCGAGGATGGTGAAAGGTTTTTGAATGTTGGAGATGGAAGTCGAGTTCTAGTTCTGGCGTTAAGAGACTTCTCTCTTATTTTTGAATCTTGTAAAATCATTTTACATGACTACTGTTATTGTCCTGCATTTCTTATAAACATTGTCTCTATAGGCTTGTTGGCCAAAGAATGTTTTGAACTTTCAATAAAGAGAAATATTTGCAACATTACTTTGAATGGCTCAGTTGTAATAAATGAAAATTTGGTAAATGGTATTTATTTGCTATCACAGCCTGTGAGTGTAATGTACACGACAAGCAAACATCCTAGAATGGATAATGTCAGTGATGCTTATCTCTGGTACTATAGGCTAGGTCATATAAATAAGAATAGGATAAACAGGTTAAAACAAGAAGGTCTCTTAGAGGTAAATGATTTTGTATCATTGCCTACCTGTGAATCTTGTTTACTTAGAAAAATTACCAAGTCATCTTTTTCTGGAAATGTGAAAGAGTCAAAGAAATTCCGAGTCTAGTACATACAGATGTATATGGACCTATGAATATCGGTGCTAGAGGTGGGTATAATTATTTCAATACTTTTATAGATGACCTATTTAGGTTCGGATATGTCTATCTTATGAGACATAAGTTTGAGTCATTTGAAATGTTCAAACGATATCATAATGAAGTTGAAAAGCAAACTGGACAAACTATAAAGACTCTTCGATCTGATTGAGGAGGCGAATATCTTTTTAGTGAGTTTCTGACTTATCTTCAAGAGAATAGGATTCTCTCTCAATGGACACCTTTGGGGACACCCCAACTGAATGGTGTGTCTGAAAGGAAGAATAGGACTTTGTTGGACATGGTCCGGTCTATGATGGGCTTTGCCACTCTACCTATCTCTTTCTGGGGTTATGCCCTAGAGACTGCCTGTTATCTTCTTAATAAGTCTCCTAGCAAGTCTGTGGACAGGACTCCATATGAGATATGTTCTGAATGGAAATTGATGCTCTCATACCTTAGTGTCTGGGTGTGTCCAGCCTATGTTAAGCATTTGGATATTGATAAACTAGGACCTTGGTCTGACTGGTGCCTATTCATTGGGTATCCAAAAGAGTCTAAAGGGTTTTTCTTTTACCTGCCAGATGAACAAAAGCTATTTATTGGTCTTAGGGCTATCTTTTTGAAATAGGAGTTCATTAGTAAAGGAATTGTAGCCACTAAGATTGAACTTAGGGAAGTTCTATAGGTAGAAGAACCAACACATTTAGGAGTTACCTCAGAACAGGATTTGACTAATTCAAATCCGGAGCCCATTGAGCACCTATTAAGGAGATCCGGTAGATTACCATGTCAACTGGATAGATACTACGGTTTCTTGGTCCAGGACGAAGATCCCATTGAACTTGATGAAAATAATGATGATCCAATCACCTATATGGATGCTCTACAAAGGTTCGACCCTGATAAGTGGTTTGAAGCCATGAAATCCGAAATGGAGTCCATGGACATCAATAATATATGGACATTAGTTGATCCACCTGAAGGGATAAAATCCATTGGGTGTAGATAGATTTTCAAAAGGAAATGGGGCGTAGACCGAAAGGTGAAGACCTACAAAGCCCATCTGGTTGCCAAGGGGTATCATTAACATTATGGTATTGACTATGATGAGATATTTTTCCTGTGACAATGCTCAAATCTATTCGGATTATGCTTGCTTTAGCTGCATACTTCGACTATGAAATCTGGCAAATGGATATTTGAACAGCCTTCCTAAATGGTGAGCTGGAAGAGGAGGTGCATATGATGCAACCTAAAAAGTTCACATCCACAGATGAGTCAAAGGTTTGCAAGCTCCAAAGGTCTATCTATGGAATAAAGCAGGCATCTCGGAGTTGGAACATGCAATTTGATAAGTGTATCAAGTAGTATGACTTCATTAAGAACGGAGAAGAACCTTGCATTTATAAGTGGGCTAATGGTTCTATGGTTGTATTCCTTGTATTGTATGTGGATGACATTCTTAATCGGGAATGACATCCATACATTACAGTGAATAAAAGTCTAGTTGTCATCTCAATTCTTTATGAAGGACTTGGGTGAAGCCTCCTACATCTTAGGGATGAAGATCTATAGAGATAGATCTTCGAGACTTCTAGGATTGTCACAGTCAATGTACATTGATTCGTGCTGAAACGATTCAGCATGGAAAACTCCAATAAAGGCTATCTTTCGATAGGCCATAGAATTACTCTCTCCAAAAAGGATTGTGATGGGGACATCAACAAGAAAAAAATATATTTGGATTAACTCACTTTATTTTGTAGCTAGTATAGTCAATAAAGTCTAGAGCCTTTGAAGCAGTTACATTTTCTTGAAGCAAGTACATGAGCCGACTGATGGAATAAACTATATTACTCATGAGTTGACCCATGGCCACCACTTTAAAGCTCTTAAGCCGACTCAACTTCATGATAAGTCGACTCAAGGCTATTACTTCAAGCTCATGAGCTGACTCATTAATCATGAGCCGACTCAACTCAAGCATGACACTAGGCCACCTCTTTAAGCCTAATTCAAGCCATCTACTTGAAGCCCATTTTCCCTCACATGGGACACCTCATCAAGCAATTTAGGAGGAGAATGAATGACATCACATCAAGGAACTTATGGGGATACATGAAGCCACTTTCCACTATCCCAATAACCTTCCAACCTACCTGACATGTGGGATGCCACATCACTTGACACTTATGACTCTACATCAGCAAATGGAAGCCACATCATTGCCTTCTAGAATGCCACATGTCAAGTTGTTGTAACATCCTACCCATAAGTTGTTTCTAGTTGGAACCACTTAACCAAGAGTTGCAGGATCCAACAAGAAATTAGCCAACTCATACTTATCCCTCCACATTCCCCTTGGCCGAACTCCCTTGAATTTCAGCCTATAAATAGGGGCCTAAGGCTCCCTCTTGTATTCATGATATGTTGAGTTAATGAAAGGAATATTTCTTCTTATTTTAGTTCTCTTGTTCTTGTTTGCAGTGAGTGAGTTCTTGCTAGTTTGAGTGTGTGAATCCTTGTTTAAGGAGAGAGTAAGAGTTCTTTGAGTTTATGTTTGAAGAGTGGAGTGCCATTGCAAGGAGTGAAGGGTGGGACGCCCCATTTTTTGAACCAAGATCAAGTTCCAAGTTCCAAAGCTGTCGGCCTATCTTCTGCTTCTTTCCTTTCCTTGTTTCAATTCCAACCACAATTCTCCTTCCATGCCTAATCCTAGGTTTGTTTGCAGGTTCTCTCAGGTCCCCAAGTCAAGGATAAAGGTCTCCACGCCATAGATCAAGGCCAAGGTAACTCTCAAAGTAGGGAGTGTTAATCTTGCCTTCTAGTCCTCAAATCCATGATTGTTGAGAGCTTTTTATTCCATCAAATACTTAGCCACTATTGTTGGTCGAAAAACTCTTCCAAAGCTTTATTAGATCTGATCATTTGAAGGTTAACTTGTCCTAGTAGTAATGGTTTCCTTGCCTTGAAGATCCTATCTTTATTTTGAACTAGATCCATATTATGGATATCGTAACTTAGATCAACTAGTCTCTTTATGAAAATTCTTTTCTTGGATTAATTTAGCCCATTTATTTGATAATTAATTACTCAATTTGCTTGCTGGTTAGCTTGCTAAAACTCTCCATCCATCATTTCATTTCCCGCATCAGATTATGCATTAACTCCTGAGGAGAGAGAGCGTATGAGTAGAGTCCCATATGCTTCGGCAGTGGGATCTATAATGTATGCAATGACATGTACTAGACCAGATGCGGCATACTCACTAGGAGTAGTGAGCAGATACCAGTTTGACCCAGGTGAAGTGCATTGGAAGGTGGTAAAAACCATCCAAAAGTATTTGCAAAATACTAAAGACCAATGGCTTATCTATGGAGAGCCTGACTTAAAACTTGTCGGTTACACCAATTCATGTTTTCAATCAGATAGAGATGATAGCAAAAGTGTGTTGGGCTTTGTATTTACCATAAATGGAGGAGCCATCTACTAGAAAAGTTTCAAGCAACACATAGTGGCGGAATCGATTTGCAAAGTAGAATACATTGTGGCATCAGATGCAGCGAAGAAAGCTGTGTGGCTATGAAAGTTCTTAGGCGAGCTAGGAGTGGCACCTTCCCTGGATGGCTTTATTCTATTATTTTATGACAGCATTGGAGCCATAGCTCAAGCCAAAGAGCCAAAGTCCCATCACTGCACCAAGCACATTCTGCGCCGCCATCACCTCATGCGAGAGATTGTGGCACGAGGGGACATCGACCTTCAAAAGATCGATGGAAAGGAAAATCTGGCCAACCTCTTCACTAAAGCAGTCAAAATTCAATAGTTTAAAGATTGTAATTAGAAAATGGGAATGTGATTCTGTACTGATTGGCTTTAGTCCAAGTGGGAGTTATTGGGAATTGTATCCCAAAGTCAATCATCTAGGCTATAGACGGTTGTGCTATTTGTATATTGGATATAAATTTTGATATAAATAAAAGTTATCTTTTGGCAGTTCATCACATATGCTTTTTCCTTAATGTGAACTCTTATATGTTGAAGTCCTTAGAAAATCCTTGTACTCGATATAGAGGGGATATATCGAGTAATTCTTAAATTATTCATGATCGAATTATATATTGTTATAGGATGACTATGTATCAAGTATACATCATTGTATGTCATATAGGTTGGTTATCCTCTTAACCAAGAAATGTGAAGACATTGATATGATATACAAGTGTTGAGTTTAACACTTCACTGAACGTGACTCTCATGCGAGATTCTTTTTCTGCCGAAGAGGAGTCTTGCATTAGAATGTGGACATGAATTATTCCTTTGACTTGAAATCACTATGGCAGCTTGCAAGCAACTCACTATGTTTAGGTGTCGGACTACCCAGATTTCTAATCCGGTGGCGGAAGGTTGCTGGGTACAGTCAAGTACTTATATAGTAATAGTAGCATTGTGATAGGATTGACCTCTCTAAATGGTTTAGATTGAATGCTTAATATTCCTCAATTTAGAATGACCTTGGCTAGGGCATTCCTTGTAAGGAGTTACAGGGATTCTTTGTTTGAGACATATTGAAATGGACCGATTAAGGTTGGGTAGTTTAACCCTATGCCATTAAGAGTATTAGGAGGTTCAAGGAATAAGTTCAATGCTATTTCATATTCAACAGGTTCATGTTACTCTGCAACCTTCAACCTATCTGGATGCTGGGTATCATTGCTTGATGGCAACTTTAGCTAGTATTGAAAATATTCCTGTGCTATCGATTTAGTATTTGAACCTATGGGGTCAGACAATGAGGATTTCTTCTTGCTTTGTTGGCATGCGAATGATTAGAAATCATTTCAGACTCATTGGACAAGGTGTTGTCAAAATTCTGTTCTAGCCGACTCTTTTTGAACGAGTCAACTCGAGCCGAGTCGACTCGAATGGTTGAGTCAACTCGAATGGTTGAGTCAACTCGTCTGATGAACTGCAAAAATTCGAGAATGCTTCATTAAATGCTGTAATGGTTATGGGATTTAATGCTGGGAGTTTCAAGTTTTAATAATTGCCATTACTGAATTCCAAGGAACTTCTAACCTCCCTGGAATCTTAAGAGATCCCAAAACTGTTCATTAATCTTTCATTATGTCCTCTTAATTATTTTGAGAGCTGCTGTTATAAAAGCAAGGCTGAAGAAGGTGAAGAGTTGACATTCAACGATCCTCACATTCCACACCCAAAAATCTGGATCAAAGCTGAGACTCTGCCATATTCCTTGGTTAGAGATCTGTTTGATCCTTGAGAAATTGTGAGATTGGATCTTTGGGATAGAGTGAGTTTTGGATGGGATCTCTGAGTGCATACCTTCTATTGAAGGTTTGGGACAGAGAGAACTGGGAGAGTCCTTATTCTATTCTAGCACTATTGCAGCGATCGACACTTGAAGGACTTGAAGGCGTCCCACTTATCCTCAAGGAGTTGAAGGAGTCCACCGACAAAGTTTTTGTAGGGGCTAGCACCTCGAAGGAAGGAGAAGAAATCATGCTACATATGAACCACCCGTAGAAGCGCGTACATGAGTGCTGCTTGCAGAGCCAAATTTTTTCCACAGGTCAGTGCCATCCCTGGGATCAAGATTGAGGGGCGAGCATTTCTGCAACTTCCGGTTCTTCCTGGTGAACGTCACCAAGGTATGTGCTTATTTTATGTATGACATAATTCTCTTGCTGCATCATTATGTGATTTCTAGAATTGTTCTATTTTTCATACAATATTTGCATGATTTCATATTTACATTACTCTAGATGCATCTAGATCCTGGTAAGGGGGTTGTGTTAATTAGATTAACATCTTGAGATAAAATGGTTTTATCGCTTTCCACTACTGCATGCCTTTAGAAAAATTTTAAAATGCATGTGTCGCCCCTAGGAATAGTTCCTTACAATATCTATATGTATTAGTTTTAAGAACTCAGTTGCCCTATCTCCATGATTAGTATTTGTAGACTTGGTCATTTTACTTATGAGACAGGACTCACAAGTTCTAATGATTCATAATCATAAGGGTCAAAGAATTTATCTTTGTATAACTTGTTTATCCTAGACTCACTAATATAACCTAATTAGCGATGCTAGAGAAAAGTGACATTAACATCTTCTTTCTTTCTTTTCTTATTTTTAACAGGTAAAACTTTAGCATTGAGTGAAAGAACTAAAAGATCATTAATAAATAAACCATTTTCAAAGAAATTATTAGAATAAAAAGTGGAGCATCCATTACTCTTTATATTAATTTCAAAATCTTGTTGTAAGAATAAGGGTACAGAAATAATATTTTAATAATATTTAGACTATAATAATAGTCTTTCAATTCTAAAATTTTGCTTGAAGATAATAATAATAGATATGTGCCTATAGCTTTCTTATGAATAACTTCATCACTCGCACCATAAAGCTCAAAGTCACCCATCTTCAAGCTTTTAATTCTTTGAAGTCCCTGCAAAGACTTGCAAATATGAGATTCACATGCGGTATCCAATATCAATGAATTAGAAGTTGAAGTACTCAATGACAAGTTAGTTTGTATCATGTACAAACCTTTTAATGATCCACCAGCATCAAGCTTCAAACTAGCAAGATATGACTTGCATTTTTTCTTCCAATGTCCCTACTTGTTGTAGTGAAAATAGGTCTATCAGTAGAAGGCTTCTTTGCCTTTTTCTTCTTCTAGATACTTTTATTAGGATTCCACTTTCTCTTCGAATCCTTCTTCATTATTATATTCTTCTTTCCATCAATTAAAAAAGTTGAGCCTTATGTCCCTTAAAATGACTCTCAACTATCTTAAGCATATGAAGTAGCTCGAGTAATAAATGTTCATTTTGTTCATGCAATAGTTTATCACAAACTAAGAGAAGGAATCAGGAAGTGATTGCAAGATCATGTTTTGATTAAGCTCTCCATCTATAACAAACCCTAATTGACCTAATCAAGTAATTAAGTCAATCATCTTTAGTACATGGGCTTGATGGACGAGCCCTCACTCATATATTCTTGGAACAACTACTTCGATATTTCATATCTAGAAGTCCTACTTTACATTCTATAAAGCTCTTTAAGATTAAGTAGTATGGACTGATGTTCCATTTCTTCATGTTGTCTTTGTAATCCATTGCTTATAGAGGCTAACATAATGTGCTTGATTGTTAAATTTTATTTTGTTGTATTTTATATGTGGCCCTTTCCTCCTTTATAATATCATCTCTAATTGAATCTAGATCAAGAGAATCGAAGATGTAGGAGACCTTCTCCTGAGTTAAGACAATTCTCAGGCTCCTTAACCAATCCACATAATTGGAACCAATAAACTTGTTGGCATCTATAATACCCCACAATGATAAAGTAGAAGCCATAATATTGATCTACATAAAAATAAAGAATAAAGTATAAGCAGAACACTCAAGATGATATTCATGATTAGATAAGAACTTATCAATTTAATTATGTCTCTCACTATTTTACTATGAATACTATAGTCCTCACCTATGATAAGCAAGAACCCCAATGAGGTTTCTTAATAGGGTTAAAATCCCAATTCCTCGTAAATGCCTTGTGTTATACAACAAACATTTATGAGTTCAAGGATAAGAAATTCTCTTTTTCAATTGTAACCCATGTAACTCTCAACATGATAGCTATCTTTAAGACACTTATAGCCTTGTGTTATATAACAAACTATAATGTCTTAGTTTAGTTAGACCCTTCATTTCCATATAGTCATATTTGGATAATGTTGTTCTTGTGTTACACAACAAAGTAACTCCATCAATCATACTGACTAAGATAAATTTCACATCAAACCCTAGAGTAGGCCTTGTGTTACACAATAAACCTACAATAGTTTTTGACATGAATTGGTGCGGGCACCAGACTCAGAAGAAGACTTCAGGGCTTCATCTGGATCTCTGATTGACATTGCCCGAAGAATTAGGATTTTCTGATTTTGTAATAAGGGTTGACTTGGTCAACTCAATTTTAGTTTGAGTATGTATTTCCCTGCAATTTAAATTTTGTTAAAAAAAAAAAAATGATGAATGAAATCAATTTCTTTGTGAGCAACTTTGTGTTCTCTCTTCCGCACTTGTATTCAAGTGTTGAGCTCCGTGAGGGAGTAAATCTGGGTTCCCTAGGAACCTTGAGGAGGTGTGAGATCTCCAACCCCAAAACTCTAGCTTAGTCCACCCATCTCTACTCCACCAGCACCAAACCCTAATTTTTCATCTACATCCCATGGCCCCTCTCTTCCACATAGAGGCCGGCCACCAGCATCCAGGTTCAGATCAACTGTTTCAACTACAGAGCAAGTTCAAAGAAGAGTCAGATCAGTATCAAGATCTCCGGAACTTCTACATCCAACAATCTTCATTAAGTCCTCAGGTCAGTGTCTTTCTTTGAGTTTCTGGTTCTTTTTTTTGTTCTTCTTCTTCCAGATCCTGAGTTCGAGAAGAAGGCCAACCTTGCCATAGGACTACAATCCGAGGATCCGTTGCGAAGATACCCCATCTCCAAGGATCCTACAATCTGCTCGAGAGTGTCCTTCAATTGAAGCAACTAGAGATATCACAGTCAGGTATAAAACCTTCTCTTCTCTCTTCGTCTGTTTCTTGAAAGAGGAGTAAACCCTAGGTCTGGGGGTTTCTCAATCCCCAGCGATCCTACTTCTGAGTTACTCTGATAATCCACTTTTTTTAATTATGCTTTCTGTCATTTCTTAGTTTCTTTCAACATTAGTTTATCTTTCCTTTGAGTCAAAGCTGACTTCTGAAAATAAATAAATAAAAAAAAATACATTAATTTTAATTTACTTCCGTATCGCATCATCTTTTTTGTTCTGCATCATTTTTGGTATCAGAGCTTTCATCCTGCATCAATTTTGGTATCAGAGCTTCCGTTCTGCATCATTTTTGGTATCAAAGCATTCGTTCTGCATCAATTTTGGTATCAGAGCCCTGTCTAGGGTTCTTACTTATTTGATTATTTTTTCGTTCCTTTTTACTTTTGCTGCCTGGAGTAGACTCCCCTGGCCGTCCGGTCCTAGGAACAAGCAAGACTCAAGCCTCCTCCTCCCATTCCACGGGGGTTCCTAGGGCATGTAGGGGTGCCGCTGGGTTATAACTTCTAGGCAGGGATTGTAAACGGGACACACGTTCTATTTTCTGCCAGTAACTATCCTATTATTTGAATTGTTTCACTCTGAAAAAAATTCCAAATTAAGTAATTCTTACTTATCTGGAACCAGTATAATTGAAAGTAATTTACATAAAATTTTCATGATTTATTAATTTTGTAGATTTTCTGAGATCAATTTTACTGCTATTCTGCTTTTTATTTTCTGCAAGCTGTGTTTTTATTTGAGTGTGCATAAATTGAATCTATCTTAAGGGCACCGAAGTTGCAACATAAGAGGAGGATTGAGACCCTCTCCTTAGCCCAAAACCACCTCCCGTGCATTCGAACCTAAGCCTTTAATCTTAAAATTAATTAGACCTAATTTGCCCTAGTGGGCTAGGGACACCAACTGGTCGTGTCTAGGCTAGTGTTGAGTCAGTTTGTCTAGTTACTCTGTGTGTGCTTTGTACTCAGTGTCTAGAACGGTGGTTCAGGGATTTTACCCTGAAGGGCTTGTGTGCTGGTCTGCCTACCTGGCCAATCACTGATTGGTGTCTAGGATTGGCAATTAGTGACCTAACACTCCCCTTACACCTACCTGGCTGAGTCCTGAGTTACTACAGGCTAGCTTGCCACTCTGATTGGGCATCTAGTTTGGGCTCTAGGTCTAGTTAGCCTGTAGTCATTTCAGTTGAGTCTCATTTGGTGTGTTTGCTTGCATCATCATGTCCACCCGGAATGGAGTACCCTACCAACCTGGTCAAACCCAACCTGATTTAGAGGCCATGATTAGAACTCTTACCCAAAGTATGACCAAATTGAGTCAGGATATGAATGAGGGTTTTGCCCAATTTAGAGACCGAGCCCAGGGACTTGAGAAACGTAGACATCAAAATTGGACCCCTGATCCAAAATTTAATAGGCCCCGACCTCACCCATGCCAGGAGCCTAGGAGGACCTTATACCGTGATCCCGAGCATAACCCTAGGAGCCTATATCCATACTTGGTTGACTCAGAAAAGGGACCTGTTAGGAACACCGAACCTTATGCACCCACTTTTAATGGAAGACAAGAGACATATATTAAGTGGGAAGAACAAATGGATCGGTATTTTGAGTGCACTAACATATTGAAATTAGGACAAATTAGGTTGGCCAAAACCAAGTTCACCAAACATGCTAGGTCGCATTGGTATGCTATTGAGCATGAGTGTTATCAAAGAAAAGAGGAATATATACTTTGAGAGATATGAGAAGTAAGTTGAGAGATAGGTACCTAGGTAGATCCTATGAGAAAAGACTTTTAGACCAATGGTACCAATTGCAACAAGGTAATAGGCCTGTGTCTAAATATATCGAGGACTTCCAGTGATATGACATGAAATGCAATACCATTGAGACCGAAGCTCAGATCACATCGAGGTTTAGGGTTGGGTTACACCCAGACATTTATAGGAAGCTATGCCTTGAAAAGACTAATAAGTTAGACCAAGCCTACCAAGAAGCCCAAGACTATGAGTGGTCTTTAAGATATAACCAATCAAGTACTTTGGACTTAAAGCCAACCTCTACCAACTTGAGTCAAGTTCCGATTGATCCGATACCCGTAGTGAACCAGACTCTTGTTTGTCAATTCCCACTTGTGTCACCTCTTGACCAGAAGGATAACACTGAGAAGGAGTTAGGCATGGTCATCCCAAAATTAGTTGACCCGACCAGAGCCGTACTTAAAGAGGAATCAAAGGAGAATAGATTAGAACCTTTCAGTGAGATTGAGGAAGAAATATATGAGCCTGACATAAGTTTGATAGATGAATATGAAGAAGAAGAATTTGAGGATATCTCTCTCAATAATTCAATTAACCAACTCCTACCTAATGGGGTTATTGAGGGGACCCCTGCCACTCAAGGAATTCAGGAGCTAACCCTAAGAGAAGACCCTTTTGAGGAAGTTCAGGAAGAGGAAATTACACCCAATGAAAGTTTAAGTGAGAATACCCCTGAACTCATTGAGGAATCCAAAGAAGACACCCCTAAGTCAAATCTGGTAGAGAAGTGTGAAGAAGGAAGGGGGTTCACAAGAATTGCCCATTGGAAAGGTCCAAGAACAAGAAAAAGACAGTAGCTTAGAGGACTTTCTAGATAAACATTCCAAAGACCTTCCTGATAACCTTCCACCTTCTAGGAGCACCCAGCCTACCCTAGAACTTGCACTTGTAGACCCTCGTAGAGAAAATCATGAGGTTTGGATGAGTGCACCTATAGAACAATGTCCTCATTTTAAGGTCGTCATGAATAACCAAGGTATGTTTCTTGTTTCCTATAAGCCACCTCAAAACTCTGATTCTTATTTCCTACCCTTCCCTGAATCTTCTCATGTTTCTAGAGCTATGGGATTACACTTTACTGAGATTTCTAGGTTGCAAGACTCCTTAGAACCTATTAGGTTAGCCACCTACTTCTGGAAGACCTTATGGCACCTACTAGGCATCCATAATAAGTTTTCATGCTCTGCATGCCCTCCTCCGACCCAAGGTTAAACTTAGAGAGCCTTAGTTTGTTAGGTTTAGACCTAGGGTTCTTTTGGAATAAAGTCCATTCTTTAGGAATGCGTCATCAGTCTAGTTTAGTTTTTCTTGACCCTTTACCAGGCTTTGGCTCAGATTTTGGTTAGTTGAGAGCACCAGGAATTGGGATTTGTATTTTGTCCAGGACTAAATTTGCATATAATGTTTCGATCAATAGGTCTATAGGCTAGAGTCCCTTTGAAATTGTTCATGGATACAAGCCTCACACACCACTTGATCTGATTTCACTATTAGTCCACACACACAAGTCTCTTGATGCACTTGCATTGCATGTAAAGGACTTGCATAAAGAAATTCATGCCAAAATAAATTTAAGTAATGAAACTTATAAGAAGTTGGCTGATTCTCAAAGGCGAGTCAAAACTTTTATTGAGGGAGACTATGTAATGATTAGGTTAAGGCCTGAACGGTTTCCTCCTGGAACTGTTAGAAAGTTACATGCTAGAGGAGCTGGACCATTTAGAGTGGTGAAGAGAGTAGGGTCCAATGCCTATGTGCTCAAGTTGCCTTCATAACTAGGCATTAGCTCCACTTTCAACATTACAGACCTAGTAAAGTATAGAGAGCCAGCTGTGATTCCCAGTGAGCCTTTTTGAGCCTAATCCTGCTCTTGAGAGTGAACCCAACCCTGTTTGTCCACCAACAAACTAGCCTGTAAGGAAAGAGCAGATTGAAAAGATCCTGGATGATCAAGTTATCTCTACTCGTAATCGAGGATACCAAAGATACCTGGTCTGCTGGCAAGGAAGGCCAGATTCTGATAACTCTTGGATCTCCCGAGAAGAATTACAAGAATTGGACCTAGACCTCTTGGAGAGATACCAGAGCCAGCTTGATCCATACTCGACAGGGTCGAGTTCCTCCCACCCTGGGAGAATTGGTGCGGGCACCAGACTCAGAAGAAGACTTCAGGGCTCCATCTGGGGACATTGCCCGAAGAATTAGTGTTTTCTAGTTTTGTAATAAGGGTTGACTTGGTCAACTCAATTTTAGTTTGAGTCTGTATTTCCTTGCAATTTAAATTTTGTTTAAAAAAAAAAATGATGAATAAAATCAATTTCTTTGTGAGCAACTTTGTGTTTCTCTCTTCCGTACTTGTATTCAAGTGTTGAGCTCCGTGAGGGAGTAAATCCGGGTTCCCTAGGAACCTTGAGGAGGTGTGAGATCTCCAACCCCAAAACCTAGCTTAGTCCACCCATCTCTACTCCACCACCACCAAATCCTAATTTTCCATCTTCATCCCACGGCCCCTCTCTTCCACATCGAAGCCGGTCACCAGCATCCAGGTTCAGATCAACTGTTTCAACTACAGAGCCAGTTCAAATGAGAGTCAGATCAGTATCAAGATCTCCGAAACTTCTACATCCAACAATCTTCATTAAGTCCTCAGGTCAGTGTCTTTTTTTGAGTTTCTGGTTCTTCTTTTGTTCTTCTTCTTGCAGATCCTGAGTTCGAGAAGGAGGCCAACCTTGCTATAGGACTACAATTCGAGGATCCATTGCGAAGATACCCTGTCTCCAAGGATCCTACAATCTGCTCGAGAGTGTCCTCCAATTGAAGCAACGAGAGATATCACTGCTAGGTAACAAGAACCTTCCCTTCTCACTTTGTCTGTTTCGTTGAAACTCAGAGCAAACCCTAGATCTGGGGTTTCTCAATCCCCAGCGATCCTATTTTTGAGTTACTCTGATAATCCACTCCTTTTAATTATGCTCTCTGTCATTTCTTAGTTTCTTTCAACATTAGTTTATATTTCCTTTGAGTCAAAGCTGACTTCTGAAAATATATATAAATAAATAAATAAATAAATACATTAATTTTAATTTGCTTTCGCATCGCATCATCTCTTTTGTTCCGCATCATTTTTGGTATCAGAGCTTCCGTTCTGCATCATTTTTGCTATCAGAGCATTCGTTCTGCATCACATAAAGGAAGGCATTTAGTAGTGTTTTAATTAAATAGCATTTCCAATTCAAAGTCTAAATCTATCGAATTAGCCAAGTAAGTGGGAGAGAGGTGGGAGGTCCCCTGTGCTTGCCTCAGATACCAAAAATTTGGCCAGGTAAGTAACGGATCCAATTAAAAACCATATTCTCTTTACCTTCTCAGAATCACTTTTCTATACACCAATTGATCAATTAAAATATAAATAAATTTGTATTATTTTTATAACACTATTGTTGCTGCCAAGATCACCGTGGCCTGTAGCTGCTATCAGTGTCAGAGTGCATAACTTGATGCTCCTGGGAGGTCCTGTCCTGTAAGACCTACAAAAATGGGGTTAGTGACCCGGGCTAGGATTTTCGACTGGGGCACTCCGACGGTCAAGTCAGTGATGATCCAGGAAAATAGATCCTCCTAGTCGAGCCCCTCTTGATGGACTCCACACTAGGAGGAGTGAGTATTGTGAGAGTGGGATGCAAGTGTGTCAGGGGAAGAGTGGCCTAGACAGAGGGAGTCTCTGTGTGGCCTTTCTACCCGCCCTTGCTTGGGTTTCCTTATGGTACTATGCTCTCCGGTTGAGCTTGCACTTGTGTTAAAGTGTTATGGCTTATGTCTTGCTTGTATTATGATTGTTACCTCTGAGTTTTGTAGGCTAGGTTACCGTTGGACGTCCATCTTGGGATCTTCGCAGGGCTGTCAGGTGCGTGCGACAGTATCCCGAGGAGCCTTTCCAATCTGTGATAAGGGAAGCTGTCATGTACTCTGACATTCCCCTTGGTCACCTCATTCCAAGAAATCTGGCAGTACCTCGATTGGTGGGCCTCCGCTCCTGGGATTCGAATCTCCTAGTTGACTTCTTTCTTCAGGTGGTTCAGGCTGTTGTGAGGAGTGTGGCACCTCGATCAGTGGCCTCTCTCCTTTTTGGTGAAATCGATAGCTGCAGGTGGTCAATGCGATCTGGCAGGTGTCTTAGTGCAATCACTGGGTGGCTCGCCGGTGTCCTGTGATGGCGATGCTTACGCCTGAGCTGGGGGCTGAGCTGGAATGGCAGGGCTCACTCCGACCTAGATGCCCCGAGCTCACGGAGTTGCCTCGGTGGAGGAGGGCAGAGCGCAGGCCCGGTCCAGAGGGCTCAGCCTTGAAGATGCTTCACATGGCAGAGGAGGGCTAAGCTCGACTCCGACCATGGGGCTCGATCTTCGAGGGTCTCGCTCTGGAGGGCAGAGTGCTGGCCCGGTCAAGAGGGCTCAGCCTCAAAGAGGCTCCACGTGGCAAAGGAGGGATGAGCTCGACTCCGACCATGGGACTCAATCTCCGAGGGTCTCTTCTAGAGGGCAGAGTGCAGGCCCGGTCCAGAGGGCTCAACCTCGAAGAGGCTTCACATGGTGGAGGGCTGAGCTCGACTCTGACCACGGGGCTCGATCTCCGAGGGTCTCACTTTGGAGGGCAGAGTGCGGCTTCGGCTAGGCGTCGAGCTTGTGGGTTCGACCTGGCAGAGGATGGAGCTCGACTTCGACAGGAGGCCCCGTTGTCCTAGTAGAGCTCAGCTCGGTGAAGGAGTCCGAGCAGGAGAATTGACGTGGCATCTGACACGGTGGCTTCCTTTGTCGTGGTGCCTGTCAGCTGCCCCATGTCAGCGATCTTGCCACATCATTTTTCCCCCACTCCCGAGGCTCGTTAGTGCGTGGCGCTCAGGCCGAAGAGAGTAGTTGTGATGCTGACATGGAAAGGCGGAGATCTGGCACAATGATGGCCATGATTGCTGGCACTCCATGAGATGGTCCTACACGCCAGTGTGGGGGTGCCACGTGGCCACGTACAAGGAGCAGTTATGTTGGCATAGAATTCAGAGCGATCAGGATGCCCTTTTCATCGATGGGCAGCACGTTGCGTGAATCCATTGGCGGAAGGGTCATAACGGTATGGATGCACCGGGTCACTTTGAAATGAAAAGAGGTTTTTACCCAAAACATTTGTTCTTTTGAATTCTCTGTGCCCGCTACGACATCTGAGTCTTCTCCTTCTTCCCGGTTGCCTCAGATCTTCTAAGGAACCAGGTTAGTCCCCTTTTTCTTCCCTTTTCGCTAGAGTAGGGTCTTACCTCCGGGCCGAGTCCGTTCATCCTCTTCTTCGAGTCCTTTGCTTCTCCTATTCTTGAGGATGTCCCGCTTTGGCTCGGGCTTCTGCCCCTCTACTGATCAGGGCGAAGCCGGTCCTTCCGAGCAGAGGCTAGCATCTTCTTCTTCTGGTGAGGAGGAGGATGCGACTCACTTTGAGTTCAGTAGGAGGCGTCCTCCCGGTCTGGTGCTCATCAGGGAACCAGGATCCGGTCCTTCTCTTCCTCCTTCTGTATCTGCTCCTGAGTCCGTCCGGTTCACAGGTCCTTGAGGGATCGCCTCGACGATTACCACCAAGGAGCTGGAGACCATCTAGGATGTCTATGGCATCCTGCATTATGTCTAGCTTTTGATCCCTCGTCCGGGGTAACGGGTCACTTCTAGTGGCCGGGGCCGTATAGCTTTCTATGAGGAGACCTTTTCTAGGGGTCTCTACTTTTCCTTCCATCCATTCTTTATGTCCATCCTGAATAACTACCGTTTGGTCCCTGCTCAGTTAGTACCAAACGTCATTAGGGTCATTTTTTTCTTTGTTGTTCTTTGTCACCGCGCGGGTTTGTTGCCCGCTTCTCTCTATTTACGGCTTTCTTTGCCCTGAAGCACCACCTGATCGAGGACAGGTGGTGGTCCTTGTCTTCTCACCCAAAGGGCATTAAGTTTGAGCTCCTCTTCTGTCAAGGGATGGAAGAGTAAGTTCTTCTTCGCTATGGTTGAGGGGATCAATTGGTCTAGAGTGATCCAGACCTGTCCCCTAACTGAAACTCTTTGGTCGATGAGGCTGACTGGGATGACTACGAGCAGCTCCGCACTGCCTAGGTCCCTCCTCTCGAGGTTCTGTTATTAGAGAAAAACCTCCCTGATTCCAGGGTCGACCCATTGAATGGGTTAGGTGAGTTCGACCTGAACATTTCTTCTTCTTTTTTTATTTATGCTCCTTGCATTATTTTTTATGAATCTTGACCGTTATATGGCCTACATTCAGGTATGATCTTCACGGAGAGTGTCCTACTGGCGATCACCCAGAAGAGGATGCCAATTGGGCTGGTCGAGGAGCCTCCGTCGAGGCGAGTTAGGGGCGAGAGTGCATCTATGGCCGCTCCCGCCACGACGGCTGACCCGAGTCGGTCGGCGATCGAGGCTGCTTTTGCTGCATCGGTCGGTCATAATTCAGGGGCAACTCGAATGGCCCCTGCACCAATGGAGAGGGTGGCATTTGTGGCACCGGGGCCAGTCCAATGGGTGGCCCAGAAGATCCCAGAGCAGCTCAGTCGTCAGGGAGCAAACCCCACCACGGAGCCCGAGGTAGTAGCCCGGGCAAGGGCTGCAGCTACTGCCGCTGCATCCCCTAGTCCTCCGAGTCCATCCATGATCGAGGTCGGGACGAGGAGGTTCGAGCCGGGGCTGAGACTGTGACTGAGGCACCGCTTGCACGAGTACCAGTTCCTTAGCCTATCCCCGGGGGCCCTGTGGCTAGTAGGATGAGGCCACATACTCCTGGAGAGAGTAGGAGGGAGGAGGCGTGACGTCGACTCCCTTTCAAGATGGGGCTGGAGAGCTCCTTCCTCTGGAGCCCCGCACTGACCGAATGCATGATGGATTTTTCGATCCAGACATGCGACCGATAGGAGATGGCCGGGCTGTGGCTCGGTGATGCCCTCAGCGCCATCATCCCCCAGCTTTACTCGATGAGTGATTCCATTTTTTTTTTTTTGGGGCTGACCTTTTTCCATGATGCAGATCAGTGCCGAGGCCCTTTTCATCAGAGGCTGCTATCGAAATTGGGAGCGCATTGAATAGCAGCAGGCGGCCGAGATAGAGTCACTGAAGGCTGATCTGAAGGAGAAGGTTGGGGTGAATGGAGCACTCGAGCTGAAGGCCAAGGACCTGGAGAAGCAGCTCATCAATGCTGAGGGGCAAGCGAGGAAGCTCTTGGAATGTCTTGACATGGAGTGGAGCCGCTCAAGGAAGAGCGCTGATGAGCTTTCCATCACCGAGAAGAAGCTGGGGTGGTATAGTGCTGAGGCTGATCAGCACAAGAAGACCACCCAGTCTGCCCAGGTCGAGCTGGCAGCAGGGAGAGAAAAGTTGGTCACGGTTGAGAAGGTGGCAGATGTGGCGGCCAACTCAGTGGAGGCCTCCATAATGGAGGCTGCCAAGGCAAAGAAGGAGGTTATCAGGGCTAGGAAGGATGCTGAAGATGCAGTCACCAGGTTCAAGGCCTCGGAGGAGTTCATCGCCAAGATTCACCAAACAACGTCAGACTCCTTCTACAAGGGCTTCATGTTCCTGCGCAACCGGATCAAGGTGTTCGTTCCCGATGAGGGCCGCGATCACCTCAAGTATCCTTTGGCCTCGGACGTGGAGCCTGGCCAAGAGACAGCCAATGAGGAAGCTGTGACCTCTGAGCCTTCACTACCAGTCGAGGCCGGGACCGGGCACCCAAAGCCTGAGCCGTTCAGCCAGAGGTTCCTGAGAATGGAGCCTCTCAGCCTCACAACCCAGCTAGGGGTTTAGCTAGGGTAGAGTAGCTTTCTTTTTTGCTTTCTTTTTGTACTCAGTTGGGGTCACCTGGCATGTCAGGGACCTGAAGGATGGCGTTTGTGATTAACTTGTGTTAATAAAATGTGAATCTTTCTATTTCCTAATCATTGCCTGATTCTTCCCTCCTTTTCTCTTTCTTTCCTTCCCCTCCCACTCTTTCTTTTTCCTTTCTTCTTTTCTTTCTCTTTTTTTTTTTGAGATGAGTGGGGAGATCAGAGAGGAGGGTCTCAGGGCTTGAATGCCTTGGAGCTAGGCTCGAGGCCTTCTTGGCCTGAGAGCTGGGCCCCGGTCCAAGGGTTTCCTAAGAGCTGGGCTCAGGTCTTTGGTGCCTTGGAGCTAGGCTCAAGGCCTTCTTGGTCGGAGAGCTAGGCGCCGGTCCAAGGATTGCCTGAGAGCTGGGCTCAGGTCTTCGGTGCCTTGGAGCTAGGCTCGAGGCTTTTTCTTCCTGATAGCTCGGCCCCGGGTCTTAGTCACCTGAGTGTTAGGCTCAGGTCTTGGCATCTCGGAGCTGGGCTCAAAGACATTGATGATTGAGAGGAGCTCGGCTCGAAGTTCCCTTGGCCGGAGAGCTGGGCCCCGGTATTGGGTTGCCTGAGAGTTGGGCTCAGGTCTTGGCACCTCGGAGCTGGGCTCGAAGGCATTGATGATTGAGAGCAGCATGGCACGAAGATCCCATGGCCGGAGAGCTAGGCCCCAGTCTTGGGTTGCCTGAGAGTTGGGCTCAGGTCTTGGTGCCTCGGAGCTGGGCTCAAAGGTGTTGATGATTGAGAGCAGCTTGGCTCGAAGATCCCTTGGCCGGAGAGCTGGGCCCTGGTCTTGGGTTGCCTGAGAGTTGGGATCAGGCCTTGGCACCTCGGAGCTGGTCTCAAAGATATTGATGATTGAGAGCAGCTTGGCTCGAAGATCCCTTGGCCGGAGAGCTGGGCCCGATCTTGGGTTGCCTGAGAGTTGGGCTCAGGTCTTGGCACCTCGGAGCTGAGCTTGAAGGTGTTGATGATTGAGAGTAGCTTAGCTCGAAGATCCCTTGGCCGGAGAGCTGGGCCTCGGTCTTGGGTTGCTTGAGAGTTGGGCTCAGGTCTTGGCACCTCGTAGCTGGGCTCGAAGGTGTTGATGATTGAGAGTAGCTTGGCTTGAAGATCCCTTGGCCGGAGAGCTAGGCCCCGGTCTTGGGTTGCCTGAGAGTTGGGCTCAGGTCTTGGTGCCTCGGAGCTGGGCTCGATGGCATTGATGATTGAGAGCAGCTTGGCTCGAAGATCCCTTGGCCGAAGAGCTGGGCCCTGGTCTTGGGTTGCCTAAGAGTTGGGCTCAGGTCTGGCACCTTGGAGCTGGGCTCAAAGGCATCTTGGATGTTTTCCTGCAAGGCAGATAGATACTCGTGCAAAGGAGAAACCATTATATTATTATTAATGGAAAACCTTATATTATTGATAGTATCTTCGCAGATTACAGGCATTCCATGTTTGGGGGAACATGACGTTGTCGAGATCCTCGAGGTAATAGGACCCTTGTGAGAGGGCCTTAGCCACCTTGTAGGGGCCTTCCTAGTTCAGTGAGAGCCTGCCGCACTTCCGGGGTTGAGATGCTTTTGCCCGGTGTAACACCAAGTCTCTGGGTTTAAATGCTTTTGGCCTGACCTGGGCATTGTAGTACCGGGCTACTCGTTGCCGGTACGCCCCATTCATAGCCAGTCTTTATCACTTGTTTCTTCGAGGAGATCCAGTTGAGCAGGAGGTGCACCGAGTTTCGCACCTCATCATACTACTGCACTTATAACATTGGCACGCCAAGCTTGACCAGGATGATCGCCTCGGCACTGAAAACAAGGTTGAAGGGCATCTCATCGGTTGTCGTTCTGGGCATCGTGTGGTAGGCCCACAGAATGCTTGGGAGTTATTCCGCCCACCTGCCCTTAGCTTGGTCCAGCCTGGTCCTGAGTCCTTGGTGGATGGTCCAGTTGGTCACCTCGGCTTCCTCATTTTTTTGAGGGTGAGCCATCGAGGTGAATCGATGTTGGATGCTGTGTTCAGTGCAGAACCCTTTGAACTCCCGATTGTCGAACAGTCTTCCATTGTCAGTGATGATACAACTAGGAAGTCCGAAGCGGCAAATGATTGACTTCCAAAAGAACTGGTGGACATTGACCTCCGCGATTCGGGCTAGTGGCTCTACTTCGACCCACTTGGTGAAGTAGTCGATCGCCACTAGCAGGAATCTTCGCTGCCCTGGTGCAGGGAGAAATGGTCCCAAGATGTCCATTCTCCACTGAGCAAAAGGCCAAGGGGTGAAGAGTTGGGAGATCGGCGCCGCCAGCTGGCACTGTATGTTCGCGTGGCGCTGGCACTTGTCGCACCTTTTAACGAAGTTAGTAGCGTCTTCCCTCATGGTCTCCCAAAAGTATCCCTAGCGAAGGGCTTTATAAGCCAGTGTTTTCCCTCCCATATGGTTCCCACAGAGGCCTTCATGTATCACTTGGAGCACAAAGGTTTCCTCGGCGGGCCTGAGGAACTTCAAGAGTAGATAGGAGTAGGATCAGCGATAGAGCTGGCCCTCCATCAAGATGAACTGGTGGTGTGGACACCAGAAGCCGAAAGAAACTTCACTCTAACAAGCCATGAAAGCCAGCAACAAGACTCAAATTCTAGACCCCAGAATTTGACCACATGAAGAAGAGAAGACACATCAACCAAGCAAAGAAAAGGACCATCAACTAGGACCACTGGGTGCCACATGTCATTCTTATCCAAGTAGAAGACCACCTCACCATGCCACGTCATCAGGTGCCACTTCACCAGCCACCTCATCACCCTTTGGGCGCCAACAAGGGAGATTCAAATTCAAGGAGGTTGGTCACATCCCTCCAAGTCCTCCACCAAATCCTCCAAACCCCCCCACATCCCTCCAAACTCTCCACCAAATCCTCCAACCCCCCTTGTAATCCTCCTCGGTTTGGGGAGTTTTAAATTTCAAAAGCTAGCTTTGTGAGGCTATTAAAAGCCTTGGATGCCTATTGTAAAGGAGATTGATTTTGGAAATGAATGAAGTTTGAAGTGAAGTTGTCTTGAGTTTATGTGTGAAATTTTTCCTATCTTCTTCTTCCACGCCCAAAGCCACTATCTTCCCTAGCAATTCATCATCCAAGCTCAAGGCAAAGGCATTGGAGTCGGCCAGATCTTCTCAATTATCTTTTCTTTGTTCACAAGTTCTCCCATCCCTTCTTTATGTTTGCATCCTTCAACCTTAACTTTGATCTTCATTGCAGGGTCCTTCGAAGTCCTTGAGTTGTGAACAAGGTTCCCCTTGACAATGAACCAACAAGCTGAAGCCCAAGTCCAGGGTTTTGATCACTGTTATCCAAGTTCTCCAGTCCAGAGCATCAGTAGTTTCAAGTTTTGAATCATAGGAAGGTTGGAAAACTCATCAAGGTAAGTCCTCAATCATTAGCCCCTATTGTCTAGATCTTCTTCCTTCTTAGTTTTAGAGTTGTGTCTAATCATGTAATAGTCCCTTTTCAGATAATCCTTAAATCTTATTAAGATGAGTACAATGCTAAGTATAATTAGGTTCATTGCACTACAAACACCATATTCAAAATATTAATCATATGCGTGCCGCATCAAATTGGTATCAGAGCATGGTTGCATTAGGGTAGAATAGTTTTTTTTAAATCCAAGCAAGATCTAAAATTCACGCCTCCTGAGTGGGTGTACTCCAGTACACTGTCACGACCCATGGGAATAATGATCCCCTGGCTGGACGTGAATTTTTTAGATTGAAGTTTGGGTAAGCCATTGCACTTGTTTGATTAGGTTCTGTTTTCTAAAAACTTGCATCTATTTACTGTAATCCATCTGCAGCTCCAAAGGCAAGTCACTAATTTTTTATTGAAATATTTTTTTTCTTGTTCCATTTTAAGTCAATTTTCATCATATTAAATCTCATCATCAGAAAAAAATTATAAAAAAAAATGAAAATTTTTGCAGTTCGACACTATCATTAGGGTTCTGTTCTGTCCTTTTTATTTATCTTCATTTGTAGGATCTGCTTAGATTAGTATAGATTTTAGTTTCAAAATTCCTTTCATCTAAATTGAAACATATAAGTTAGGAATCCTCTGTGAATTTTCAAAATTTTTGGACATTTTTTTCATCACGTTTTCCACATCACTTTCAAATTGCAACACACTTCTGCAGCACCTTTGCATTTCATTCATCTCATGAGAAATCAAATTAAGGGCATCAATTTGACATAGGGTCAGGGTTTCATCACCTGTCCCTAGCCCAAAAATCACCAACCAGCATATCGATCCCAGCCCGTTAATTAAAATTGAGTAGAACGTTAATTGCCCTAGTGGGTTAGGGACACCAACAAGTTGGGTTCAGGTTAGGGTCAAGTTAACTGTGTCAGATAATTGGTGTGTGCTTACTGGCTTGGTGTCTAGGATTGGTGCATCAGGGCTTGTGATTTGGTTCGCCTACCTGGCCAATCTCAGATTGGTGTCTAAGGTTGGCAATCAGGGACCTACACTCCCCTCCACCTACCTGGCTAAGTCCCATAAGTACTACTAGCTAGTTGGTTCACTTAATTAGACTTCGAATTTGTGCTCTAGGTCTAGGAAACCTTAGCTCGAACTTGAGTCCATTTGCATGCATGACAACTAGAGCAGGGACACCGTATTCACCAATCCAAGCCCAGTCAAGTGTAGCCATGGACCAAAACTTAGGGAATTTGATCAAAGGCCTAAATGATCAAGTGGCCCAACTGACTAAGAGTTTAACTGAGCAATTGGCCCAAACAAATCAGAATGTGGCACAAACCAACCAAGACATGAATGAGCAGTTAGCCCACATCACTACTAGGTTGGATCAGTTAGAGGCTAGAACCCCTGAAAGCAATCATGAAGCCCAGACTGAGCCTGAGCCAAGTCTTGCACCTGAACTCGAGACCCCATTGAACCCTAGAAGGATTCCATATCAAAACCCTCTCTACGAAACAAACCCTAGGAGAGCTCCCCAAGATCAGTTTTATGATCCAATCCTAGAGGACCCCACCCTGGTCAAACCATCGAGCCCAACCAAGGAGATTCCATCATGAGCCTAACTATGAACCCAATGTCAGGAGACCCCCCCAATTCACTTTGATCAAGATGACCGAACCATGAAGAACATTAGGCTAGAAGCTCCCACCTTTGATGGAATTTTAGATCCAAAGATCTACATTGATTGGGAAGGTGAGATGGACCAGTATTTTGACTGGTTGAGAGAGTGAAGAGCGCAAGTGTAAGTTTGCAAAGCTTAAACTTGTGCGCCAAGCTAGGTTATATTGGGGAAACGTTGAGAGACTCACTAGACAGAGAGGTGATGTGCCCATAGTGACCTGGCGAGCTATGAAACTTAGGCTTAGGGAGAAATACCTTCCTATGTCCTACCACCAAAGACTCCTAGATCAATGGCAAAGACTTACTCAAGGAAATAGGAGTGTCGCAGAGTACATAGCGAAGTTTGACGAATTCGTTATGAGGTGCAATGTTGATGAATCTGAGTCGGTGACCTTGTCTAGATTTAGAGCCGGACTGAGGGAAGAAATTCAAAAAGAATTGTTCATGCGAGAGGTACATGACCTAGAATTGGCCTATCAAATAGCTAGGGATGCTGAGAGATTCCATAGAGGTCCAGTCTATCGTAGGCCCGAAGCCCCTAGGACTAGTGCACCTTATCAGCAGTCAGGATCCAATCAGCCTAGATTCAACCGACCCAATCCTAATGTGCCTGTGACCCGTAGAGATGACAAGGGGAAAACACCTGAGACCCAAAGAACTCCAAACGCATGTTTCAAGTGTAAAAAGTGGGTCACTATTCTAGCAACTGTCCTAATAGAGCCCTACACATAGGGGAAGTAGAAGAGGAAGCCGTAGAATCCCAAGGTGAATTTGAGGAGGAAGTATACCAGGCAGATGAGAACTTGGCTGAAGAGTATGAGGATGAGGAAGTCCTGGTAGATCAAGATCTGTTAGGAGTGGTTAGGTGTATTCTCACCTAAGCTAAAACCCAAGAAGATTGGCGTAGGACTAGCATCCTACAGACATTCATTAAGATAGGTGAGAAAGTATGCAAAGTCATTTTAGATAGCGGTAGCTATGTCAATGCCATATCCACCAACACAGTTAAAACCTAGGATTGCCCACCGTACCCCATCCTAATCCCTATAAGGTATCCTGGATAGACTCAACCATGATTTCCATTAAGTCTAGGTGCCTAGTAACCATTCAGTTCCAATCTTACTTGCAGAAAGTATGTGTGTGTGATGTACTTCCAATGGGAGTAAGTAGCATAATTTTAGGCCGACCATGGTTGTACGATCTTGACGTAATACTCTATGGTCGTTCTAATTCGTGCTCGTTTACTCATAATGGAAAGAAGATTGTAATCCATTCTTCTCCACCTAAGAACCCCATTAAGAGAGGATCAACCCAATTAAGTGATAAGAAAAAGGGGATAAACGTGATCACTGCTAGAGAAATGGAGAAAGAAATTAGCAATGGGTCACCTGTTTGGATTTTGACCATTAAGGATCATCTAGAACCTCTTTCAAAAGAACAACCTCAAGAAGTCAATGAAGTGCTAGAGGAGTTCAAAGACGTGTTCCCCGATGACTTGCCCGACCAACTCCCACCTCTTAGGGATATACAACATGCGATAGACTTAGTCGCTGGAGCAAGCCTGCCGAACCTTCCCCATTATAGAATGAACCCTACCGAGCACCAAGATTACAACGTCAAGTAGGAGAACTCCTAAAGAAAGGATTCATTAGGGAGAGTTTGAGTCCATGCGCAGTCCCAACCTTACTTACCCCTAAGAAAGATGGCACATGGAGAATGTGTGTTGATAGTCATGCCATAAATAAAATCACAGTGAAGTATAGGTTTTCCATCCCCCGCTTGGATGATATGTTAGATATGATGGCCGGTGCAACTATATTTTCTAAGATTGACCTGAAGAGCGGCTATCACCAAGTTAGGATCAGACCAGGGGATGAATGGAAGACTGCCTTTAAAACTAAGGACGGGTTATTTGAATGGGTAGTCATGCCTTTTGGGTTATCAAACGCCCCTAGCACTTTTATGCGAATCATAAACCAAGTCCTACGAGCCTTTATTGGAAAATTTGTTGTCGTTTACTTTGACGACATACTTGTCTATAGTAGGACTAGAGAAGATCATCAACAACATCTGAGGTAGGTATGTTTAGTACTTAGGAAAGATAACCTCTATGCCAATCTAAAGAAATGTGCTTTCATGACTACTAGAGTTATCTTCCTAGGATTTGTTGTGACCCTTGAAGGAGTATCCGCTGACCCTGAGAAGGTTAAGGCAATTGTAGAGTGGCCAACATCCAATAATATTCACGAAGTAAGAAGTTTTCATGGCCTCGCTACGTTTTATCGAAGATTTATTAGAGGGTTTAGCACCATAGTTCCTCCTATCACGGATTGTATGAGGAAGGGCCACTTTGAATGGATGAAGTCAGCTGATAAGGCCTTCCTTCACATCAAAGATAAGATGACCCAAGCACCAGTCTTAAGACTACCCGATTTTTCTAAGGTCTTTGAAGTAGCATGCGATGCTTCGGGAGTAGGTATTGGTGGAGTTCTGAGTCAAGTGAACCATCCCGTAGCATTCTTTAGTGAGAAATTGAATGAAGCCAGGAAAAAATACTCCACATATGATCGGGAGCTTTATGCGGTAGTGCAAGCATTAAGGTATTGGAGGCATTATCTCCTACCGCAAGAATTTGTTTTATTTTCAGACCATGAAGCCCTTAGGTTTTTGAGTTCCCAAAAGAAACTAAACCCTAGGCATGCCAATGGATAGAGTACATCCAATCCTATACGTTTGTCCTAAAGCATCAATCAGGAACCGATAATAAGGTAGCTGATGCCCTAAGTCGTAGAATGTTACTTTTAACTTCAGTTAGTACTGAAGTCATAGGTTTTGAAAGACTTAAGGAGCAGTACGAAACCTGTCCAGATTTTGGTAAAATTTATCAGGTTTTGCGTCAAGGACCATCTAGTGATCATAGTGACTATACCCTTCTAGATGGTTATCTTTTTAGAGAGAATAGGCTTTGCATCCCAAGAACTCCTTAAGAGATTTTTTAGTTTGGGAGATACATGCGGGAGGTTTGGCTGGCCACTTCGGACGAAACAAGACTATCTTGGCTGTTGAGGAACAATTTTATTGGCCAGGTCTTAAGAAACAAGTAGCAAACCTTGTAGCCCGATGTAGGACATGTGCTGTTGCAAAGCAACGAAAGAAGAATACCGGGCTATACAATCCATTACCTGTACCTGAGTGTCCATGGCAGGATCTAAGCATGGACTTTGTTCTATGATTACCCAAGACCATTCGAAAACATGATTCAATCTTTGTGGTGGTCGACCGGTTTTCAAAAATGGCCCATTTCATACCTTGCTCCCAAACTTACGATGCCTCTAGGATAGCCAAACTCTTTCTTGATCAAGTAGTCAGACTCCACGGGTTACCAAAACCATTGTTTCTGATAGGGATGTCCGCTTCACAAGTTACTTCTGGAAAACCCTTTGGTACCTATTAGGAACCAGACTGAAATTCTCCACTGCCTACCATCCCCAGACTGATGGACAAACCGAGGTTGTAAATAGAAGTCTAGGAAACTTGCTGAGATGCCTAGTGGGAGAAAGTCTAGGGAACTGGGATTTGTTATTGCCACGTGCTGAATTCGCTTACAACAGTTCGGTCAATCGATCTACGGGCAAAAGTCCCTTTGAGATAGTCCATGGTTGCAAGCCTAGGAAGCCTTTAGATCTAATCCCACTACCTATTCACACACGAGTCTTTGAGTCTGCTGAGTCTTTTGCACAGCATGTCACAAATCTACATAAAGAAATCAGTAATAAGATCAACCTGAGCAATGAAACTTACAAACACTTAGCTGACTCACATAAGAGGGCTAAAGAATTCTGTGAAGGGGATTATGCGATGATTAGGCTCAACCCTGAACGGTTTCCCCCTGGAACCATAAAGAAGCTGCATGCCCGCGGAGCGGGACCTTTTAAGATCTTAAAGAAAATATGGCCTAATGCATATGTTTCGGAACTTCCACCTGATATGGGTATTAGTACAACCTTCAATGTTTCAGACCTAGTAGAATACAAAGAACCACTGCTAATACCTTGTGATCCTTTTGAGCCAGAAACTTTCATTTAGAGTGAACATATTTTCGAGTGTCCACCACCAACCTTACCTGAGCAGAGAGAGGATTGAGAGAATCCTGGATGACAAGATCATTACTACTAGGAATAAGGACTATCAGCGATACCTGGTTCAATGGCAAGGTCGACCTGAGTCCAACAACTCTTGGATTACTCGAGAGGACCTGCAAAGACTTAACCCAGACTTGTTCGAGCATTACCAGGGCAAAACTGAATCATACTCGACTGGGTCGAGTTCTGCCCACCCAAGGAGAATTGGTGTGGACACCAGAAGCCGAAAGAAACTTCACTCCAACAAGCCATGAAAGCCAGCAACAAGACTCAAATTCTAGACCCCAGAATTTGACCACATGAAGAAGAGAAGACACATCAACCAAGCAAGAGAAGAAGGACCATCAATAACCAAGCCATATGTCAATCCAAGTAGAAGACCACCTCACCATGCCACGTCATCAGGTGCCACTTCACCAGCCACCTCATCACCCTGGGCGCCAACAAGGGAGATTCAAATTCAAGGAGGTTGGCCACATCCCTCCAAGTCCTCCACCAAATCCTCCAACCCCCCCACATCCCTCCAAACTCTCCACCAAATCCTCCAACGCCCCTTGTAATCCTCCTCGATTTGGGGAGTTTTTAAATTTCAAAAGCTAGCTTTGTGAGGCTATTAAAAGCCTTGGACGCCCATTATAAAGGAGATTGATTTTGGAAATGAATGAAGTTTGAAGTGAAGTTGTCTTGAGTTTTATGTGTGAAATTTTTCCTATCTTCTTCTTCCACGCCCAAAGCCACTCTCTTCCCTAGCAATTCATCATCCAAGCTCAAGGCAAAGGCATTAGAGTCGGCCAGATCTTCTCAATTATCTTTTCTTTGTTCACAAGTTCTCCAATCCCTTCTTTATGTTTGCATCCTTCAACCTTAACTTTGATCTTCATTGCAGGGTCTTTCGAAGTCCTTGAGTTGTGAACAAGGTTCCCCTTGACAATGAACCAACAAGCTGAAGCCCAAGTCCAGGGTTCTGATCACTGTTATCCAAGTTCTCTAGTCCAGAGCATCAGTAGTTTCAAGTTTTGAATCATAGGAAGGTTGGAAAACTCATCAAGGTAAGTCCTCAATCATTAGCCCCTATTGTCTAGATCTTCTTCCTTCTTAATTTTAGAGTTGTGTCTAATCATGTAATAGTCCCTTTTCATATAATCCTTAAATCTTATTAAGATGAGTACAATGCTAAGTATAATTAGGTTTCATTGCTCTACAAACACCATATTCAAAACATTAATCATATGCGTGCCGCATCAACTGGGAGGCCTTCTTCTTGACGAGGGTCGCTTCTACGCGGTCCTCGGGTAGGGAGCCATCGATGATGTACCTGATGTACTTGTCCATCCAGCTCGGCTCGGGGGTGACTTGATGCACCTCTTCTAAGCTCTCATAGCTGGGACTTTCGAGGTACTCGATGTAGGCGCATCCCAGTGATGAGTCCGGCAAGGTCGCCAGTCTAGACAGTGCATCCGCGCTGCATTCTCTCCATAGGGGATATGAAAGATACTGAAGCACCGGAAGTCTGCCTTGCTCGAGTGGACTCGTTCTAGGTACTTCATCATCTGGGTGTCCCTGGCTTCATACTCTTCAAAGACTTGTCCGGCAACTAGCTGAGAGTCGATGAAAACTTTTAGATTCTACACACCCAACTCGCGGGAGACTCTTAGACCCACGAGAAGTGCCTCATACTCCGCCTGGATGTTTTTTGTGGCGAATTTGAAGTGGAGGGCACATTTCGTCACAACCCCATCACTATTAGTGAGGATGAGGCCCGCTCCGCTACCACCAGAATTAGATGCGCCATCCATGTGGAGGATCCAAGTTTCCTCTCCTGGTCCGGGCTCCATTATTATCTACTCTAGCTCCTCGGCGAACCCGGTGCACTCGACCATGAGTCAGCTATGTAAGGGTTTTGGTAACCAGGGCGAAAGCGTGGATTTCAAAAATTTATTATGAAACCACTACCAAACCCTTAACCCAAGACCTCCTTACTAGGAATTAAAACATACAAACATGCATATATAATATAAACTAGAGTTTAGGCACCAACCTGAATCGCTAGTATCCAATCGGATGAAGAAAATCCTGATTCAGCCTTCTTCTCCACCAGGCGCCCAAATGTTCACCCTCCAACGGTGATCCACATGAAACTTGGACCAAGGAAGAACTCCTTCTTTAAGTTGCTTGGAGAAGTAGAACTCTTTCGGTAGCCTTTGGTCTATTGACCACTGTAGGACACACTGTCCTACTATAGGGCACTAAAGACACTCTCCTAAACCACTCTTGGTTTTAGGACAACCCTCTTCTAGGACCCCTTAGGCTTATATCCTAAAACAAATCCTTGTCCTAGTAGAAAAGACCTTATCTTAACAAGACAAGTCTTGTCTTAAAAAAAGGAGGGAGAGAGAGACACTCAGAATAATACTTCGGTGGAATTCTTATATCAGAATCATTTCACCGCCCCCTATTTATAGATACAAGAGGGGTGTGTGATATGTCCTCCCATCAACTTATTAGATATGATTTTTCAAGATCGAAGAGAAGCTATCTGGCTTGAAAAATCATATCTAATAAGCCCATTCATGCATCGAAGGCCTTATTCACATCCCTTCTTTTATCAGGATGTATTCTCACTTGCCACATGTCAATTACCAGTCTCTAGGAAGCGAAGAGGTGCCTCTATAATCTTCAAACATCGAAGATCTGCATGCCATATAAAGAGTTATGACTCTTCATGCACCGTGCACGCCATCCTTCTTCCATGAAAATTTCAATGAATGTTAACTAGTTGAAACATAAGCAATATAGGCTTCATTGGAAAGAGCATAAAATTTCCTTTTTGACCATATAAATTATATTCAAATCAGAGATCTATAGCTCATTCTGTGCCCTTTTGAAGTTAAGGTATCATTTAGGTACCAAGAGTCCCATGCCATTGGGACTCTTCATGTATGGCACTTAAAATGCTCTTAAATCCAAATTAAAATCAAATTTAGCTCTGATTAGGCTAGCCCCACTTAGGACTCAACCTAATTTAGGTTTTCCATAATTAGGTTAGCCCAATTAGCAAGCAACCGGACCCAATCCAATTGGGTTAGGAATTTGGTTAGCCTACATATGCTAGTATGTAATTCTGCTAACCAATTAGGATCCTATGACCCTAATTAAATTATGAATGACTTCCTTGGCCAAGTCTCTATTGTGTGTGACCTATTGGGTTCCACATCTAGTTAGCAGTAGGTTTAGGTTTGAGCCAATTCGATCCGATCGAACCTGATTGACCTAATTAGGTCAAACTGGCTCACCTAATTATCCAATTCGAATCACACATCGAATTGACTCATGAAACTAAATCAATTGGTTCATAAAGACCTACAAGACAAGATTGACATCTAACAATATGTCATGCCTATCCAGAAGATGAGGAATTTTGGTAGATTTACAAAAATACCCTTCAGTGGTGAGTTACCGAGCAATTCAGTCCTTTGATCTACTTGCACCCTGAATATGACTATGGATATGGATACTTGTCAAATCTAATTTCATATTCATTTCTTGCTTAATCTAATAATAATGATTCATTAATGAACCATTAGAATCTATTTCTAATGTTCATACTTTGATCAAAGATTTCCCGAATCTTTATTTGATTGAAATCATCTGGATGCGCTTCCCTCTTACTAGGGTTGATCGATTCCTTTTTGACCTACTCACAACCTCCATATGCAATCCACCATACCCAGTATCACCCCATGCATGACTCAGTGTCATGATTGAGTGTTAACCAAAGTATGGATTCATGCATACAAGGTACCATGGTAGTCTCAGGTCAAAGGCCAACATGCACTACTCCCACTATGAGAACTATCTATTGACAAACAGATAAGGTTCCATTAGATATTCTCAAGCTAGATCCATTCAGTGAACTCATTCTCTAATGAGCACCCACATCCTAGAATTAGTGTCAAACACAAGTGACTGTGAGATCAGTCACCCTCTTCACCAAGCATACATAGGACGTGCTGGTCTTAGCAGAAACATTGATCCCCTACTCAATATCCCATCGACCAGGAATAATTTAGATTAGGGTTTTAAGGCTTTAGGTCTCACTGGTATGATCTCATCATAACCCTAGAACCATAGCCCTAATCTATGAGGTTCATCATATCTTAATAAAATTAATAAGACACAACGTATGATGAAAATAAAATGCCTTTATTAATTGATAATGTCAATACACTGGTTTGGGATACAAAAGAAAATCCCATCGAAATATAACATTTTGATTGGCCTTTAGGGCATAATCCTTTCAAGCTAGGACTTGGGCCTTCTGTGAGGACCTCAGCCGATACACTATGTTGAACTCGCTAAGTAGAGGGACCACTTGGCCAATCTCCTAGAAGACTGGGGTCGGCTGAGTATGGTCCTCAATGGCTGGTCCATCACAACCACTATTGGGTGTGCTTGGAAGTAAGGCCTAAGGCACTTAGCAGACATTATTAGTGCAAAAATGAGTTTCTCGGAGCGAGTATACTTGATCTCTGCATTGCGGAGATTTTTGCTAGTGCAGTATACTGGCTTTTGAGATTTGTCCTTATCTGCATGGACGAGAACCGAGTTGATGGCCCCTGGTGTAACCGCCAGATAGAGCAGGAGCTCCTCCCCCTCCTCCAGCCTGGGGAGCAACACGGGAGAGGCGAGGAATTTCTTCAGCTCCTCGAAGGCTGTCCTGCACTCCTCCGTCTAGGTAAAGTCATGCATCTTGCACAGTGCCTTGAAGAATGGAAGGCAACGGTCAGCTGACCTCGAGATGAATCGGTTCAGGGCAGCAATGCGCCTTGTTAGGCACTGGACCTGCTTCTTGGAGGTCGGATGCTCCATGTTAATGATTTCCTGGACCTTCTCCGGGTTTGCTTTGATGCCTCTCTAGGTGACCATAAAGCCGAGGAACTTTCCTGCCGCACTCCAAAGGCGCACTTCGCTAGATTTAGCTTCATCTGGTGCCACCGCAAGTTATGGAAGGATTTGGCAAGGTCAGTGATATGGCTCGAACTCGGCTTGCTCATGACGAGCATGACATCCACATATACTTGCATGTTCTGGTCAATTTGGTCTTTGAAGACCTTATTGACCAGATGCTGGTATGTGGCTCCTGCATTTTTTAGACCAAAGGGCATCATCCGGTAGCATTATGTCCCTTGGTCGGTGATGAAGGCGGTGTGCTCCTCATCCTCTGGATGCATACGGATCTGGTTATATCCGGAGAACGCATCCATGAAGGAGAGAAACCTGTGGCCAGAGGTGGCATCCACCAGCTGGTCGATCTTCAGTAGAAGGAAGCTGTCCTTCGAGCATGCTTTGTTGAAGTCGGTGTAGTCTACACAGATCCTCCACTTGCCATTGCTCTTCCTTACCATCACTACATTCGTCAGCCAGCTCGGATACTGGACCTCTCGAATGAAATCGGCAGCTAGGAGTTTGTTAACTTCCGCCTTGATAGCTGCCTACCTCTCCGGGATGAAGCTTCTCTTCTTCTTCCAAACTGGCCTGTGCTTTGGGTCAACACTCAATTTATGAGTATTGATGTTAGGGGGGATACCTGGCATGTCCGTCGCTGTCCAGGCGAATACATCCGTGCTTGCCTGCAGGAACTCCAGTAGTTGAGCCCTCTCCTCCTTGGGTAGCTGGGATCCAATTTGCACTGTCTTCATGGGATCATCTCCGAGCGGGTAAGAGAGTAGGTTCTCGACCGGGCCTCCCCTGGGGTATTGGGCCCTTTGGTCGAGATCTTCTACCTTGGGGTCATCCTCGGGGACCTTGGCCTCAGAGAGGGTTTGGAAGCAATGCTGCACCAGCTGGGGTGCTCCCCTCATTTCCCCGACACCGTAGGGAGTGGGGAACTGTACAGGTAGCCTTTTGGTGGAGATAACGGCGTCGAGCAAGTTGAGCCCGGGTTGGCCCAAGATCATGTTATAGGCGGAAGGAAGCCTGACAACCGTGAAAGTCATCATAACGGTGCTCTGCCGAGGTGGGGTCCCGGTGATGACCGGGAGAGTGATCTCTCCCTCTATCCTTATGGAATTACCTGTGAAACCAACAAGGGGTGTATGCACAGGTTTGAGTTGATTGAGGGAAACATTCATCCTGGAGAAGGCATCATACAAAAGCACATCTGTGGAGCTTCCACTATCAACCATGAAGCGTTTTACAGGATGCTTCACGATTTTCATCTCGACGACCACGGCATCATTATTTACATTTTTTCCCGGGTCTTCCCCTTCCCTCATAAAGGGGAGTACATTCTCAGGATCCCCTACCCCCCGGGCCTTTTTGGGCATGCGCACAGCTCCCCAGGAGATCATGCCCACTGGCATCTCGGTAGGGTGGTTGTTGATAGCTGGAGTTAGCGAGAGAGCGATGAGCGCCTGGGATTCCACCTGAGGTCTGCCCCCCATGAACCTTTAGAAGTAGCCCCTTTTAATGAGTTCTTCGATTTTCCACTTGAGGTTGCGGTATTCCTCGGTGTCGTGGCTGTGATCGCGGTGAAAGCGACAGTACTTTATTTTGTCACAGTTGATGGAGGGCTTCATCGGAGGCGGGCATCTCAAGTAGTCCTCGCCTTCGATCTCCATGAGGATTTTTGTCCTCGGGGCGAGGAGAGGTGTATAACTCTCCTTAAGAATGGGAGCACCTTTCGGTCTTGGCCCGCTCTGGGAGTTCGGAACCTGAGGTCCTAGCTTCCAGGTCTCGAGCATCTCAGTGGGGTTCGGCTTCTTCAATGGCTTCCCATCGAGCTCCCGCCTCATATGATCCACCTCTTCGATGCGGATGAACTTTTGGGCTCAGAGGAGGAGCTCGGAATAAGTCTTGGGAGGCTTCTTGTCAAGCGAGTAGGTCAGGCAGGAGGTCCTGAGCCCTCGCTTCAGTGCCAGCATGGCAACTGGCTCATCAAGACTGTAGAAGAGGCTATCTGCCTCCCTGATGGAGAAGAGGTTGTCTGCCTCCCGTGGCACCTTTCGGCAGGCATCGAAGTGGGCACGAATTCTGCCCCAACTGGGCGAAAGAGCTGATGCTCTCTAGCTCCAGGTGGGTGAACCATACCCGAGCTACCTTCTGGAGAGTTGCTGGGAAAGCGATACAAAGGAGAGCATCGGTGGCCCCATGGACCCTCATTAGGGCCTTGTAACTTTCCAGGTGGTTTAGGGGGTTGGTGGTCCCGTCATAAGGATCCACCTGTGACATGCGAAACTGGTACAGGATCGGCTCCATTTGGATTTCTTGGGAGAATGGGGGATGGGCGTCGTAGCCCGGTGGCTCGCTAGCAAAGCCCTGCATGTTGGCAAACTGGCGGGAGAGCTCCGCCAGCTTGTGCTCAAGTTCCTCCAGGCGCTTCTCCACCGCGTGCCTAATGGCTTCATCAATGGACCCCTCTGCTGAAGGAGATGGAGAAGGTGACATGGGTGCGTGGCACCCATGGCGGGGGGTCTTACTTTTCCTACCTCAGTGGGGCTTGGATGCTGCCTGCCTGAGGTTTGGTGAGCAGCTCTCCCTGTCGGCAGACCCAGCTTGTTGTCTTTTCGTCGATGTTTGATGGCTACACCGATTGTCAGTGACGGCCCGTGGCTGCGAAGGCCTTCCTTGGAAGGAACACAAGCTATCTCGAGGGGCCGCGGCATGAGCCACGGGGGTCCCTGGCTATTGGTGGGTGGCCAAGGATCGGTGCTAGTGCTGTAGCTGGCGCACTACTGTGGCTAGGATCTGCATTTGCTAGGCGAGTGCGGCCAGGTGGGACTCAACCGGAGGTGGTTGAACTGGAGCGGATGGCCCAGCCTCTAGGTTGTGTGGGTTCCCCCGGGAAGGGGAGTCCCCTGCATGGCTAGCGGAGGCCTCTCGTGCCCGTGTCGTCACCATCATTCCGTGGAACTTACTTGTAGAAAAAAAAAGGGGGGGGCTTGAACTAGATCAAGGACTATTCACGGGGACACTCCCCCTTCCTGGCATGCCAATCTGTTTCCGCCAAGATCGCTGTGGCCTATAGCTGCTATCGACGCTGGAGTGCGTGACTTGATGCTCCTGGGAGGTCCTATCCTGCAAGACCTGCAAAAATGGGGTTAGTGACCCAAGACGGGGTTTCCGGCTAGGGCACTCCGATGGTCAAGTCAATGACGATCCAAGGGAACATATCCTCCTGGTCAAGCCCCTCTTGATGGACTCCATACCAGGAGTGAGTAGTGTGAGAGTTGGATGCAAGTGTGTCGGGGGAAGAGTGGCTTAGACAGAGGGAGTCTCTGTGTGGCCTTTCTGTCTGCCCTTGCTTGGATTTTCTTATGGTGGTGTGCTCTCCGGTTGAGCTTGCACTTGTGTTAAAGTGGTATAGCTTATGTCTTGCTTGTATTGTGATTGTTACCTACGAGTTTTGTAGGCTAGGTTACCGTTGGACGTCCATCTTGGGATCTTCACCAAGCTATCAAGCACGTGTGGTGGTGTCCCGAGGAGCCTTTTTCGATCCATGATAAGGGAAGCTATCATGTGCTCTAACATTCCCCTTGGTTGCCTCATTCCGAAAAATCTAGCAGTACCTCGATTGGTGGGCCGCCATCCCTAGGGTTTGAATCTCCTGGTTGATTTCCTTTTTCAGGTGGTTTAGGAGATTGGTGAGGAGTGTGGTGCCTCGATCAGTAGGCCTCTCCGCTTTCTGGTATAACCGGTGGCTACAGGTGATCATTACGGTCTGGTAGGTGTCTCAGTGCAGTCCCCGAGCGGCTTGCTGGTGTCTTGGGATGGCGGTGCTTACGCCTGAGATGGGGGCTGACTGGAATGGCAGGGCTCGCTCTAACCCAGATGCCCTGAGCTCACAGGGTTGCCTCAGTGGAGGAGGGCAAAGCACGAGCCCGATCTAGAGGGATCAGCCTCGAAGAGGCTCCATGTGGAGGAGGGATGAGCTCGACTCCGACCATGGGGCTCGATCTCCAAGGGTCTCGCTCTGGAGGGTAGAGTGCGAGCCTGGTCCAGAGGGCTCTACCTCGAAGTGGCTCCACGTGGCGGAGGAGGGTTGAGCTCGACTCCGACCATGGGGCTTGATCTTCGAGGGTCTCACTCTAGAGGGCAGAGTGTGGGCCCAGTCCAAAGGGCTCACCCTCGAAGAGGCTCCACATGGTGGAGGAGGGCTGAGCTCGACTCCGACCACGTTTCTCGATCTCTGAGGGTCTCGCTCTGGAGGGCAGAGTGCGGGCTCGGTCCAGAGGGCTCAACCTCGAAGAGGCTTCACGTGGCGGAGGAGGGCTGAGCTTGAATCCGACCACGGGCCTCGATCTCCGAGGGTCTCGCTCTGGAGGTCAGAGAGCGGGACCAGTCTAGAGGGCTCAGCCTCGAAGAGGCTCCACGTGGTGGAGGAGGGCTGAGCTCAACTTCGACCACGGGGCTCAATCTCCGAGGGTCTCGTTCTGGAGGGCAAAGTGCTGCTCCGACCTAGGCATCCCGAGCTCGCGGTCCGACGTGGCGGAGGATGGAGCTCGGCTTCGACAGGCGGCCCCGTTGTCCTAGGAGAGCTCAGCTCGGCGAAGGAGTCCGAGTAGGAGAATTGACGTGGTGTCTGACGCGGCTGCTTCCTTTGTCATGGCGCCTGTCAGTTGCCCCATGTCAGCTGTCTTGCCACATCAACTTTGATTAAATATATTTTTTAAAAGGGCTTTCATGGTCTCATGCACATCCTAATACTATAAACTATCTAATGGGTATATAATACCACAATATAATATGTGCCAAGTGTGTCATCATTCTAGGACAACCATACAACATAATAGATGCCCACCGCTATGTTAGGATAACCCATTTTTAGTGTAGTGATGACAAAAAAGAAAAGAAGTTGAAAAAAATAGAAAAAATAAAAAAATGGGTGAACCCAGCCTTGAAGTCCCTTTTTGATTAGTTTTGATTCCATCAAACCCCCGCAGAGCCTGACTCGATGGAGTCAAGTTCTCCCCACCGCTGGGTAATGATGGAGATATGAAGTCTATTACAGTTTTGTCAAGTCCTGTAGTCCATTAGTCTTGAGTTACTTAAGTCCTGTACTGAAGTAAGTCAATTGAGTCCAGTAATAAAGTGAGACAACTGAGTCGGTTGAGTCCACTTAGTCAGTCTAGTCATTTTAGTTCAGTTAGGTCCGATCGAGTCATTCAGGTCATGTACAAAAGGAGAGTTCGTAGCCAGGAGATTCACCAGGCCCCACCAACCAGAGATGGCCTTCATATCCTGGGCCCTTTCATGCCACCAAGCCTGCAAGAGAGAGCTCCAGTCCAAGATAGGCCCACTGTTGACCAGGTCCACCAGGATTTCTTGGCCCACAAGTCTGGATTTCATAGCCCTCAAGTATTGTAGCTTGGGGTGAATCTATAAATACCGCCCCTCCCCTCTTGTATTAAACATCTTCTTCTCATGAATACAAATTAAAAAAATTATTTTGTCTGAGTTTTGAGTTTTCTCCAGATTGGAGTGGGTGTGATGCCTTGTTCCCTATTCTTGAGTGCAAGCCTTAATCCTCTGGTGACTTCTACGCTTGCCAGCGGTCCTCTCCTGCTCTATCCCATATCAGGGCTTATGTGGCACCTTTAGGATTCTAATACCCACTAAGGAATTAAGTGTAATTTCTCAGATTAGAGGTAGAGGCTACTAATATGAATAAAATATGTGGGAGGACCTTTAAACTAAAGTCCATGTCTTTAGGATTAAAGTTGAAATTCATATACTAATTGGTCTTATGGTTTTCCTTTCAGGAAAATGTCTACCAACTTGTCTCTCCACTCATTACTTGATTATGAAAACTTTCTGGCCCAAACTTCGATAATAGGTATCAAAGGCTTAAGATTATCTTAGAGCATGAAAGGATCCTGTATGTTGTATCGGATCCAGCACCTGAGGTCCCCGCAGCCAATGCTTGTACATCTATCAGAGACACTTATCAGAAGTGGCTTTCTGATATAACTACTATACATTGCATTATGCTAGCAGCTATGAATGATGAGTTCGGTCACAAATTCGAGGAGGCCAAACTGGAGGAAATCTTGCAAAAGTTGCAGGAATCCTTCAGCATGCATGATGATGTCAAGCGGTACAGGACTTCCTGTGCCATCTATAATGCCTATATGCGAGATGGGGCATCAATAACTGATCATGTATTGTACATGAACGAGTTATTTGAATGCATGGCCAAACTCAGATGTCCCCTGCATGAACAGCTGGGGAAAGATGCTATACTGAATTCTCTGCCCCCTACTTACCTTTGTTTCCTTGATCACTTCCAATTGCATAGGCTGTAGTGAACTACCACAATCTATTGGGGTTACTACAAAACTATGAGAAGGACCACAACCTCAATAAGGGGTTGGTGTACTTGGTGGGAGGAAATAGGGTAGTGTGTCATCCCCTTGGGAAGGGGAAAAAATAAAAGAAAAAGATCAAAAAGGTGTAGAGTGTTGGTAGGGCTAGTCAGGCTGGGAAGAAAAAGGTAGACCAGAGTCTAGCGGAGTGCTTCTACTATAAGAAGAAGGGTCACTAGAAGAGGAATTGTCCTCTGTATATTGCATCCCTTGACCCAAATAGATCGAAGAAGAGGAAGCGGCAAGATGTTGCTGCTCAAGGTATTTATATGATAAATCCCTGTACCTATTCTTTTTGTGATACTACTAATTGGGTACTTAATACTGGGAGTCCTTACCATATTTGCAAAAAATTGTAGGGACATCCAATTAGTAGGAGATTCGAGGATGGTGAAAGGTTTTTGAATGTTGGAGATGGAAGTCGAGTTCTAGTTCTGGCGTTAAGAGACTTCTCTCTTATTTTTGAATCTTGTAAAATCATTTTACATGACTACTGTTATTGTCCTGCATTTCTTATAAACATTGTCTCTATAGGCTTGTTGGCCAAAGAATGTTTTGAACTTTCAATAAAGAGAAATATTTGCAACATTACTTTGAATGGCTCAGTTGTAATAAATGAAAATTTGGTAAATGGTATTTATTTGCTATCACAGCCTGTGAGTGTAATGTACACGACAAGCAAACATCCTAGAATGGATAATGTCAGTGATGCTTATCTCTGGTACTATAGGCTAGGTCATATAAATAAGAATAGGATAAACAGGTTAAAACAAGAAGGTCTCTTAGAGGTAAATGATTTTGTATCATTGCCTACCTGTGAATCTTGTTTACTTAGAAAAATTACCAAGTCATCTTTTTCTGGAAATGTGAAAGAGTCAAAGAAATTCCGAGTCTAGTACATACAGATGTATATGGACCTATGAATATCGGTGCTAGAGGTGGGTATAATTATTTCAATACTTTTATAGATGACCTATTTAGGTTCGGATATGTCTATCTTATGAGACATAAGTTTGAGTCATTTGAAATGTTCAAACGATATCATAATGAAGTTGAAAAGCAAACTGGACAAACTATAAAGACTCTTCGATCTGATTGAGGAGGCGAATATCTTTTTAGTGAGTTTCTGACTTATCTTCAAGAGAATAGGATTCTCTCTCAATGGACACCTTTGGGGACACCCCAACTGAATGGTGTGTCTGAAAGGAAGAATAGGACTTTGTTGGACATGGTCCGGTCTATGATGGGCTTTGCCACTCTACCTATCTCTTTCTGGGGTTATGCCCTAGAGACTGCCTGTTATCTTCTTAATAAGTCTCCTAGCAAGTCTGTGGACAGGACTCCATATGAGATATGTTCTGAATGGAAATTGATGCTCTCATACCTTAGTGTCTGGGTGTGTCCAGCCTATGTTAAGCATTTGGATATTGATAAACTAGGACCTTGGTCTGACTGGTGCCTATTCATTGGGTATCCAAAAGAGTCTAAAGGGTTTTTCTTTTACCTGCCAGATGAACAAAAGCTATTTATTGGTCTTAGGGCTATCTTTTTGAAATAGGAGTTCATTAGTAAAGGAATTGTAGCCACTAAGATTGAACTTAGGGAAGTTCTATAGGTAGAAGAACCAACACATTTAGGAGTTACCTCAGAACAGGATTTGACTAATTCAAATCCGGAGCCCATTGAGCACCTATTAAGGAGATCCGGTAGATTACCATGTCAACTGGATAGATACTACGGTTTCTTGGTCCAGGACGAAGATCCCATTGAACTTGATGAAAATAATGATGATCCAATCACCTATATGGATGCTCTACAAAGGTTCGACCCTGATAAGTGGTTTGAAGCCATGAAATCCGAAATGGAGTCCATGGACATCAATAATATATGGACATTAGTTGATCCACCTGAAGGGATAAAATCCATTGGGTGTAGATAGATTTTCAAAAGGAAATGGGGCGTAGACCGAAAGGTGAAGACCTACAAAGCCCATCTGGTTGCCAAGGGGTATCATTAACATTATGGTATTGACTATGATGAGATATTTTTCCTGTGACAATGCTCAAATCTATTCGGATTATGCTTGCTTTAGCTGCATACTTCGACTATGAAATCTGGCAAATGGATATTTGAACAGCCTTCCTAAATGGTGAGCTGGAAGAGGAGGTGCATATGATGCAACCTAAAAAGTTCACATCCACAGATGAGTCAAAGGTTTGCAAGCTCCAAAGGTCTATCTATGGAATAAAGCAGGCATCTCGGAGTTGGAACATGCAATTTGATAAGTGTATCAAGTAGTATGACTTCATTAAGAACGGAGAAGAACCTTGCATTTATAAGTGGGCTAATGGTTCTATGGTTGTATTCCTTGTATTGTATGTGGATGACATTCTCTTAATCGGGAATGACATCCATACATTACAGTGAATAAAAGTCTAGTTGTCATCTCAATTCTTTATGAAGGACTTGGGTGAAGCCTCCTACATCTTAGGGATGAAGATCTATAGAGATAGATCTTCGAGACTTCTAGGATTGTCACAGTCAATGTACATTGATTCGTGCTGAAACGATTCAGCATGGAAAACTCCAATAAAGGCTATCTTTCGATAGGCCATAGAATTACTCTCTCCAAAAAGGATTGTGATGGGGACATCAACAAGAAAAAAATATATTTGGATTAACTCACTTTATTTTTGTAGCTAGTATAGTCAATAAAGTCTAGAGCCTTTGAAGCAGTTACATTTTCTTGAAGCAAGTACATGAGCCGACTGATGGAATAAACTATATTACTCATGAGTTGACCCATGGCCACCACTTTAAAGCTCTTAAGCCGACTCAACTTCATGATAAGTCGACTCAAGGCTATTACTTCAAGCTCATGAGCTGACTCATTAATCATGAGCCGACTCAACTCAAGCATGACACTAGGCCACCTCTTTAAGCCTAATTCAAGCCATCTACTTGAAGCCCATTTTCCCTCACATGGGACACCTCATCAAGCAATTTAGGAGGAGAATGAATGACATCACATCAAGGAACTTATGGGGATACATGAAGCCACTTTCCACTATCCCAATAACCTTCCAACCTACCTGACATGTGGGATGCCACATCACTTGACACTTATGACTCTACATCAGCAAATGGAAGCCACATCATTGCCTTCTAGAATGCCACATGTCAAGTTGTTGTAACATCCTACCCATAAGTTGTTTCTAGTTGGAACCACTTAACCAAGAGTTGCAGGATCCAACAAGAAATTAGCCAACTCATACTTATCCCTCCACATTCCCCTTGGCCGAACTCCCTTGAATTTCAGCCTATAAATAGGGGCCTAAGGCTCCCTCTTGTATTCATGATATGTTGAGTTAATGAAAGGAATATTTCTTCTTATTTTAGTTCTCTTGTTCTTGTTTGCAGTGAGTGAGTTCTTGCTAGTTTGAGTGTGTGAATCCTTGTTTAAGGAGAGAGTAAGAGTTCTTTGAGTTTATGTTTGAAGAGTGGAGTGCCATTGCAAGGAGTGAAGGGTGGGACGCCCCATTTTTTGAACCAAGATCAAGTTCCAAGTTCCAAAGCTGTCGGCCTATCTTCTGCTTCTTTCCTTTCCTTGTTTCAATTCCAACCACAATTCTCCTTCCATGCCTAATCCTAGGTTTGTTTGCAGGTTCTCTCAGGTCCCCAAGTCAAGGATAAAGGTCTCCACGCCATAGATCAAGGCCAAGGTAACTCTCAAAGTAGGGAGTGTTAATCTTGCCTTCTAGTCCTCAAATCCATGATTGTTGAGAGCTTTTTATTCCATCAAATACTTAGCCACTATTGTTGGTCGAAAAACTCTTCCAAAGCTTTATTAGATCTGATCATTTGAAGGTTAACTTGTCCTAGTAGTAATGGTTTCCTTGCCTTGAAGATCCTATCTTTATTTTGAACTAGATCCATATTATGGATATCGTAACTTAGATCAACTAGTCTCTTTATGAAAATTCTTTTCTTGGATTAATTTAGCCCATTTATTTGATAATTAATTACTCAATTTGCTTGCTGGTTAGCTTGCTAAAACTCTCCATCCATCATTTCATTTCCCGCATCAGATTATGCATTAACTCCTGAGGAGAGAGAGCGTATGAGTAGAGTCCCATATGCTTCGGCAGTGGGATCTATAATGTATGCAATGACATGTACTAGACCAGATGCGGCATACTCACTAGGAGTAGTGAGCAGATACCAGTTTGACCCAGGTGAAGTGCATTGGAAGGTGGTAAAAACCATCCAAAAGTATTTGCAAAATACTAAAGACCAATGGCTTATCTATGGAGAGCCTGACTTAAAACTTGTCGGTTACACCAATTCATGTTTTCAATCAGATAGAGATGATAGCAAAAGTGTGTTGGGCTTTGTATTTACCATAAATGGAGGAGCCATCTACTAGAAAAGTTTCAAGCAACACATAGTGGCGGAATCGATTTGCAAAGTAGAATACATTGTGGCATCAGATGCAGCGAAGAAAGCTGTGTGGCTATGAAAGTTCTTAGGCGAGCTAGGAGTGGCACCTTCCCTGGATGGCTTTATTCTATTATTTTATGACAGCATTGGAGCCATAGCTCAAGCCAAAGAGCCAAAGTCCCATCACTGCACCAAGCACATTCTGCGCCGCCATCACCTCATGCGAGAGATTGTGGCACGAGGGGACATCGACCTTCAAAAGATCGATGGAAAGGAAAATCTGGCCAACCTCTTCACTAAAGCAGTCAAAATTCAATAGTTTAAAGATTGTAATTAGAAAATGGGAATGTGATTCTGTACTGATTGGCTTTAGTCCAAGTGGGAGTTATTGGGAATTGTATCCCAAAGTCAATCATCTAGGCTATAGACGGTTGTGCTATTTGTATATTGGATATAAATTTTGATATAAATAAAAGTTATCTTTTGGCAGTTCATCACATATGCTTTTTCCTTAATGTGAACTCTTATATGTTGAAGTCCTTAGAAAATCCTTGTACTCGATATAGAGGGGATATATCGAGTAATTCTTAAATTATTCATGATCGAATTATATATTGTTATAGGATGACTATGTATCAAGTATACATCATTGTATGTCATATAGGTTGGTTATCCTCTTAACCAAGAAATGTGAAGACATTGATATGATATACAAGTGTTGAGTTTAACACTTCACTGAACGTGACTCTCATGCGAGATTCTTTTTCTGCCGAAGAGGAGTCTTGCATTAGAATGTGGACATGAATTATTCCTTTGACTTGAAATCACTATGGCAGCTTGCAAGCAACTCACTATGTTTAGGTGTCGGACTACCCAGATTTCTAATCCGGTGGCGGAAGGTTGCTGGGTACAGTCAAGTACTTATATAGTAATAGTAGCATTGTGATAGGATTGACCTCTCTAAATGGTTTAGATTGAATGCTTAATATTCCTCAATTTAGAATGACCTTGGCTAGGGCATTCCTTGTAAGGAGTTACAGGGATTCTTTGTTTGAGACATATTGAAATGGACCGATTAAGGTTGGGTAGTTTAACCCTATGCCATTAAGAGTATTAGGAGGTTCAAGGAATAAGTTCAATGCTATTTCATATTCAACAGGTTCATGTTACTCTGCAACCTTCAACCTATCTGGATGCTGGGTATCATTGCTTGATGGCAACTTTAGCTAGTATTGAAAATATTCCTGTGCTATCGATTTAGTATTTGAACCTATGGGGTCAGACAATGAGGATTTCTTCTTGCTTTGTTGGCATGCGAATGATTAGAAATCATTTCAGACTCATTGGACAAGGTGTTGTCAAAATTCTGTTCTAGCCGACTCTTTTTGAACGAGTCAACTCGAGCCGAGTCGACTCGAATGGTTGAGTCAACTCGAATGGTTGAGTCAACTCGTCTGATGAACTGCAAAAATTCGAGAATGCTTCATTAAATGCTGTAATGGTTATGGGATTTAATGCTGGGAGTTTCAAGTTTTAATAATTGCCATTACTGAATTCCAAGGAACTTCTAACCTCCCTGGAATCTTAAGAGATCCCAAAACTGTTCATTAATCTTTCATTATGTCCTCTTAATTATTTTGAGAGCTGCTGTTATAAAAGCAAGGCTGAAGAAGGTGAAGAGTTGACATTCAACGATCCTCACATTCCACACCCAAAAATCTGGATCAAAGCTGAGACTCTGCCATATTCCTTGGTTAGAGATCTTGTTTGATCCTTGAGAAATTGTGAGATTGGATCTTTGGGATAGAGTGAGTTTTGGATGGGATCTCTGAGTGCATACCTTCTATTGAAGGTTTGGGACAGAGAGAACTGGGAGAGTCCTTATTCTATTCTAGCACTATTGCAGCGATCGACACTTGAAGGACTTGAAGGCGTCCCACTTATCCTCAAGGAGTTGAAGGAGTCCACCCGACAAAGTTTTTGTAGGGGCTAGCACCTCGAAGGAAGGAGAAGAAATCATGCTACATATGAACCACCCGTAGAAGCGGTACATGAGTGCTGCTTGCAGAGCCAAATTTTTTCCACAGGTCAGTGCCATCCCTGGGATCAAGATTGAGGGGCGAGCATTTCTGCAACTTCCGGTTCTTCCTGGTGAACGTCACCAAGGTATGTGCTTATTTTATGTATGACATAATTCTCTTTGCTGCATCATTATGTGATTTCTAGAATTGTTCTATTTTTCATACAATATTTGCATGATTTCATATTTACATTACTCTAGATGCATCTAGATCCTGGTAAGGGGGTTGTGTTAATTAGATTAACATCTTGAGATAAAATGGTTTTATCGCTTTCCACTACTGCATGCCTTTAGAAAAATTTTAAAATGCATGTGTCGCCCCTAGGAATAGTTCCTTACAATATCTATATGTATTAGTTTTAAGAACTCAGTTGCCCTATCTCCATGATTAGTATTTGTAGACTTGGTCATTTTACTTATGAGACAGGACTCACAAGTTCTTAATGATTCATAATCATAAGGGTCAAAGAATTTATCTTTGTATAACTTGTTTATCCTAGACTCACTAATATAACCTAATTAGCGATGCTAGAGAAAAGTGACATTAACATCTTCTTTCTTTCTTTTCTTATTTTTAACAGGTAAAACTTTAGCATTGAGTGAAAGAACTAAAAGATCATTAATAAATAAACCATTTTCAAAGAAATTATTAGAATAAAAAGTGGAGCATCCATTACTCTTTATATTAATTTCAAAATCTTGTTGTAAGAATAAGGGTACAGAAATAATATTTTTAATAATATTTAGACTATAATAATAGTCTTTCAATTCTAAAATTTTGCTTGAAGATAATAATAATAGATATGTGCCTATAGCTTTCTTATGAATAACTTCATCACTCGCACCATAAAGCTCAAAGTCACCCATCTTCAAGCTTTTAATTCTTTGAAGTCCCTGCAAAGACTTGCAAATATGAGATTCACATGCGGTATCCAATATCAATGAATTAGAAGTTGAAGTACTCAATGACAAGTTAGTTTGTATCATGTACAAACCTTTTAATGATCCACCAGCATCAAGCTTCAAACTAGCAAGATATGACTTGCATTTTTTCTTCCAATGTCCCTACTTGTTGTAGTGAAAATAGGTCTATCAGTAGAAGGCTTCTTTGCCTTTTTCTTCTTCTAGATACTTTTATTAGGATTCCACTTTCTCTTCGAATCCTTCTTCATTATTATATTCTTCTTTCCATCAATTAAAAAAAGTTGAGCCTTATGTCCCTTAAAATGACTCTCAACTATCTTAAGCATATGAAGTAGCTCGAGTAATAAATGTTCATTTTGTTCATGCAATAGTTTATCACAAACTAAGAGAAGGAATCAGGAAGTGATTGCAAGATCATGTTTTGATTAAGCTCTCCATCTATAACAAACCCTAATTGACCTAATCAAGTAATTAAGTCAATCATCTTTAGTACATGGGCTTGATGGACGAGCCCTCACTCATATATTCTTGGAACAACTACTTCGATATTTCATATCTAGAAGTCCTACTTTACATTCTATAAAGCTCTTTAAGATTAAGTAGTATGGACTGATGTTCCATTTCTTCATGTTGTCTTTGTAATCCATTGCTTATAGAGGCTAACATAATGTGCTTGATTGTTAAATTTTTATTTTGTTGTATTTTATATGTGGCCCTTTCCTCCTTTATAATATCATCTCTAATTGAATCTAGATCAAGAGAATCGAAGATGTAGGAGACCTTCTCCTGAGTTAAGACAATTCTCAGGCTCCTTAACCAATCCACATAATTGGAACCAATAAACTTGTTGGCATCTATAATACCCCACAATGATAAAGTAGAAGCCATAATATTGATCTACATAAAAATAAAGAATAAAGTATAAGCAGAACACTCAAGATGATATTCATGATTAGATAAGAACTTATCAATTTAATTATGTCTCTCACTATTTTACTATGAATACTATAGTCCTCACCTATGATAAGCAAGAACCCCAATGAGGTTTCTTTAATAGGGTTAAAATCCCAATTCCTCGTAAATGCCTTGTGTTATACAACAAACATTTATGAGTTCAAGGATAAGAAATTCTCTTTTTCAATTGTAACCCATGTAACTCTCAACATGATAGCTATCTTTAAGACACTTATAGCCTTGTGTTATATAACAAACTATAATGTCTTAGTTTAGTTAGACCCTTCATTTCCATATAGTCATATTTGGATAATGTTGTTCTTGTGTTACACAACAAAGTAACTCCATCAATCATACTGACTAAGATAAATTTCACATCAAACCCTAGAGTAGGCCTTGTGTTACACAATAAACCTACAATAGTTTTTGACATGAATTGGTGCGGGCACCAGACTCAGAAGAAGACTTCAGGGCTTCATCTGGATCTCTGATTGACATTGCCCGAAGAATTAGGATTTTCTGATTTTGTAATAAGGGTTGACTTGGTCAACTCAATTTTAGTTTGAGTATGTATTTCCCTGCAATTTAAATTTTGTTAAAAAAAAAAAAATGATGAATGAAATCAATTTCTTTGTGAGCAACTTTGTGTTTCTCTCTTCCGCACTTGTATTCAAGTGTTGAGCTCCGTGAGGGAGTAAATCTGGGTTCCCTAGGAACCTTGAGGAGGTGTGAGATCTCCAACCCCAAAACTCTAGCTTAGTCCACCCATCTCTACTCCACCAGCACCAAACCCTAATTTTTCATCTACATCCCATGGCCCCTCTCTTCCACATAGAGGCCGGCCACCAGCATCCAGGTTCAGATCAACTGTTTCAACTACAGAGCAAGTTCAAAGAAGAGTCAGATCAGTATCAAGATCTCCGGAACTTCTACATCCAACAATCTTCATTAAGTCCTCAGGTCAGTGTCTTTCTTTGAGTTTCTGGTTCTTTTTTTTTTTGTTCTTCTTCTTCCAGATCCTGAGTTCGAGAAGAAGGCCAACCTTGCCATAGGACTACAATCCGAGGATCCGTTGCGAAGATACCCCATCTCCAAGGATCCTACAATCTGCTCGAGAGTGTCCTTCAATTGAAGCAACTAGAGATATCACAGTCAGGTATAAAACCTTCTCTTCTCTCTTCGTCTGTTTCTTGAAAGAGGAGTAAACCCTAGGTCTGGGGGTTTCTCAATCCCCAGCGATCCTACTTCTGAGTTACTCTGATAATCCACTTTTTTAATTATGCTTTCTGTCATTTCTTAGTTTCTTTCAACATTAGTTTATCTTTCCTTTGAGTCAAAGCTGACTTCTGAAAATAAATAAATAAAAAAAAATACATTAATTTTAATTTACTTCCGTATCGCATCATCTTTTTTGTTCTGCATCATTTTTGGTATCAGAGCTTTCATCCTGCATCAATTTTGGTATCAGAGCTTCCGTTCTGCATCATTTTTGGTATCAAAGCATTCGTTCTGCATCAATTTTGGTATCAGAGCCCTGTCTAGGGTTCTTACTTATTTGATTATTTTTTTCGTTCCTTTTTACTTTTGCTGCCTGGAGTAGACTCCCCTGGCCGTCCGGTCCTAGGAACAAGCAAGACTCAAGCCTCCTCCTCCCATTCCACGGGGGTTCCTAGGGCATGTAGGGGTGCCGCTGGGTTATAACTTCTAGGCAGGGATTGTAAACGGGACACACGTTCTATTTTCTGCCAGTAACTATCCTATTATTTGAATTGTTTCACTCTGAAAAAAATTCCAAATTAAGTAATTCTTACTTATCTGGAACCAGTATAATTGAAAGTAATTTACATAAATTTTCATGATTTATTAATTTTTGTAGATTTTCTGAGATCAATTTTACTGCTATTCTGCTTTTTATTTTCTGCAAGCTGTGTTTTTATTTGAGTGTGCATAAATTGAATCTATCTTAAGGGCACCGAAGTTGCAACATAAGAGGAGGATTGAGACCCTCTCCTTAGCCCAAAACCACCTCCCGTGCATTCGAACCTAAGCCTTTAATCTTAAAATTAATTAGACCTAATTTGCCCTAGTGGGCTAGGGACACCAACTGGTCGTGTCTAGGCTAGTGTTGAGTCAGTTTGTCTAGTTACTCTGTGTGTGCTTTGTACTCAGTGTCTAGAACGGTGGTTCAGGGATTTTACCCTGAAGGGCTTGTGTGCTGGTCTGCCTACCTGGCCAATCACTGATTGGTGTCTAGGATTGGCAATTAGTGACCTAACACTCCCCTTACACCTACCTGGCTGAGTCCTGAGTTACTACAGGCTAGCTTGCCACTCTGATTGGGCATCTAGTTTGGGCTCTAGGTCTAGTTAGCCTGTAGTCATTTCAGTTGAGTCTCATTTGGTGTGTTTGCTTGCATCATCATGTCCACCCGGAATGGAGTACCCTACCAACCTGGTCAAACCCAACCTGATTTAGAGGCCATGATTAGAACTCTTACCCAAAGTATGACCAAATTGAGTCAGGATATGAATGAGGGTTTTGCCCAATTTAGAGACCGAGCCCAGGGACTTGAGAAACGTAGACATCAAAATTGGACCCCTGATCCAAAATTTAATAGGCCCCGACCTCACCCATGCCAGGAGCCTAGGAGGACCTTATACCGTGATCCCGAGCATAACCCTAGGAGCCTATATCCATACTTGGTTGACTCAGAAAAGGGACCTGTTAGGAACACCGAACCTTATGCACCCACTTTTAATGGAAGACAAGAGACATATATTAAGTGGGAAGAACAAATGGATCGGTATTTTGAGTGCACTAACATATTGAAATTAGGACAAATTAGGTTGGCCAAAACCAAGTTCACCAAACATGCTAGGTCGCATTGGTATGCTATTGAGCATGAGTGTTATCAAAGAAAAGAGGAAATATATACTTTGAGAGATATGAGAAGTAAGTTGAGAGATAGGTACCTAGGTAGATCCTATGAGAAAAGACTTTTAGACCAATGGTACCAATTGCAACAAGGTAATAGGCCTGTGTCTAAATATATCGAGGACTTCCAGTGATATGACATGAAATGCAATACCATTGAGACCGAAGCTCAGATCACATCGAGGTTTAGGGTTGGGTTACACCCAGACATTTATAGGAAGCTATGCCTTGAAAAGACTAATAAGTTAGACCAAGCCTACCAAGAAGCCCAAGACTATGAGTGGTCTTTAAGATATAACCAATCAAGTACTTTGGACTTAAAGCCAACCTCTACCAACTTGAGTCAAGTTCCGATTGATCCGATACCCGTAGTGAACCAGACTCTTGTTTGTCAATTCCCACTTGTGTCACCTCTTGACCAGAAGGATAACACTGAGAAGGAGTTAGGCATGGTCATCCCAAAATTAGTTGACCCGACCAGAGCCGTACTTAAAGAGGAATCAAAGGAGAATAGATTAGAACCTTTCAGTGAGATTGAGGAAGAAATATATGAGCCTGACATAAGTTTGATAGATGAATATGAAGAAGAAGAATTTGAGGATATCTCTCTCAATAATTCAATTAACCAACTCCTACCTAATGGGGTTATTGAGGGGACCCCTGCCACTCAAGGAATTCAGGAGCTAACCCTAAGAGAAGACCCTTTTGAGGAAGTTCAGGAAGAGGAAATTACACCCAATGAAAGTTTAAGTGAGAATACCCCTGAACTCATTGAGGAATCCAAAGAAGACACCCCTAAGTCAAATCTGGTAGAGAAGTGTGAAGAAGGAAGGGGTTCACAAGAATTGCCCATTGGAAAGGTCCAAGAACAAGAAAAAGACAGTAGCTTAGAGGACTTTCTAGATAAACATTCCAAAGACCTTCCTGATAACCTTCCACCTTCTAGGAGCACCCAGCCTACCCTAGAACTTGCACTTGTAGACCCTCGTAGAGAAAATCATGAGGTTTGGATGAGTGCACCTATAGAACAATGTCCTCATTTTAAGGTCGTCATGAATAACCAAGGTATGTTTCTTGTTTCCTATAAGCCACCTCAAAACTCTGATTCTTATTTCCTACCCTTCCCTGAATCTTCTCATGTTTCTAGAGCTATGGGATTACACTTTACTGAGATTTCTAGGTTGCAAGACTCCTTAGAACCTATTAGGTTAGCCACCTACTTCTGGAAGACCTTATGGCACCTACTAGGCATCCATAATAAGTTTTCATGCTCTGCATGCCCTCCTCCGACCCAAGGTTAAACTTAGAGAGCCTTAGTTTGTTAGGTTTAGACCTAGGGTTCTTTTGGAATAAAGTCCATTCTTTAGGAATGCGTCATCAGTCTAGTTTAGTTTTTCTTGACCCTTTACCAGGCTTTGGCTCAGATTTTGGTTAGTTGAGAGCACCAGGAATTGGGATTTGTATTTTGTCCAGGACTAAATTTGCATATAATGTTTCGATCAATAGGTCTATAGGCTAGAGTCCCTTTGAAATTGTTCATGGATACAAGCCTCACACACCACTTGATCTGATTTCACTATTAGTCCACACACACAAGTCTCTTGATGCACTTGCATTGCATGTAAAGGACTTGCATAAAGAAATTCATGCCAAAATAAATTTAAGTAATGAAACTTATAAGAAGTTGGCTGATTCTCAAAGGCGAGTCAAAACTTTTATTGAGGGAGACTATGTAATGATTAGGTTAAGGCCTGAACGGTTTCCTCCTGGAACTGTTAGAAAGTTACATGCTAGAGGAGCTGGACCATTTAGAGTGGTGAAGAGAGTAGGGTCCAATGCCTATGTGCTCAAGTTGCCTTCATAACTAGGCATTAGCTCCACTTTCAACATTACAGACCTAGTAAAGTATAGAGAGCCAGCTGTGATTCCCAGTGAGCCTTTTTGAGCCTAATCCTGCTCTTGAGAGTGAACCCAACCCTGTTTGTCCACCAACAAACTAGCCTGTAAGGAAAGAGCAGATTGAAAAGATCCTGGATGATCAAGTTATCTCTACTCGTAATCGAGGATACCAAAGATACCTGGTCTGCTGGCAAGGAAGGCCAGATTCTGATAACTCTTGGATCTCCCGAGAAGAATTACAAGAATTGGACCTAGACCTCTTGGAGAGATACCAGAGCCAGCTTGATCCATACTCGACAGGGTCGAGTTCCTCCCACCCTGGGAGAATTGGTGCGGGCACCAGACTCAGAAGAAGACTTCAGGGCTCCATCTGGGGACATTGCCCGAAGAATTAGTGTTTTCTAGTTTTGTAATAAGGGTTGACTTGGTCAACTCAATTTTAGTTTGAGTCTGTATTTCCTTGCAATTTAAATTTTGTTAAAAAAAAAAAATGATGAATAAAATCAATTTCTTTGTGAGCAACTTTGTGTTTCTCTCTTCCGTACTTGTATTCAAGTGTTGAGCTCCGTGAGGGAGTAAATCCGGGTTCCCTAGGAACCTTGAGGAGGTGTGAGATCTCCAACCCCAAAACCTAGCTTAGTCCACCCATCTCTACTCCACCACCACCAAATCCTAATTTTCCATCTTCATCCCACGGCCCCTCTCTTCCACATCGAAGCCGGTCACCAGCATCCAGGTTCAGATCAACTGTTTCAACTACAGAGCCAGTTCAAATGAGAGTCAGATCAGTATCAAGATCTCCGAAACTTCTACATCCAACAATCTTCATTAAGTCCTCAGGTCAGTGTCTTTTTTTGAGTTTCTGGTTCTTCTTTTGTTCTTCTTCTTGCAGATCCTGAGTTCGAGAAGGAGGCCAACCTTGCTATAGGACTACAATTCGAGGATCCATTGCGAAGATACCCTGTCTCCAAGGATCCTACAATCTGCTCGAGAGTGTCCTCCAATTGAAGCAACGAGAGATATCACTGCTAGGTAACAAGAACCTTCCCTTCTCACTTTGTCTGTTTCGTTGAAACTCAGAGCAAACCCTAGATCTGGGGGTTTCTCAATCCCCAGCGATCCTATTTTTGAGTTACTCTGATAATCCACTCCTTTTAATTATGCTCTCTGTCATTTCTTAGTTTCTTTCAACATTAGTTTATATTTCCTTTGAGTCAAAGCTGACTTCTGAAAATATATATAAATAAATAAATAAATAAATACATTAATTTTAATTTGCTTTCGCATCGCATCATCTCTTTTGTTCCGCATCATTTTTGGTATCAGAGCTTCCGTTCTGCATCATTTTTGCTATCAGAGCATTCGTTCTGCATCACATAAAGGAAGGCATTTAGTAGTGTTTTAATTAAATAGCATTTCCAATTCAAAGTCTAAATCTATCGAATTAGCCAAGTAAGTGGGAGAGAGGTGGGAGGTCCCCTGTGCTTGCCTCAGATACCAAAAATTTGGCCAGGTAAGTAACGGATCCAATTAAAAACCATATTCTCTTTACCTTCTCAGAATCACTTTTCTATACACCAATTGATCAATTAAAATATAAATAAATTTGTATTATGATTTTATAACACTATTGTTGCTGCCAAGATCACCGTGGCCTGTAGCTGCTATCAGTGTCAGAGTGCATAACTTGATGCTCCTGGGAGGTCCTGTCCTGTAAGACCTACAAAAATGGGGTTAGTGACCCGGGCTAGGATTTTCGACTGGGGCACTCCGACGGTCAAGTCAGTGATGATCCAGGAAAATAGATCCTCCTAGTCGAGCCCCTCTTGATGGACTCCACACTAGGAGGAGTGAGTATTGTGAGAGTGGGATGCAAGTGTGTCAGGGGAAGAGTGGCCTAGACAGAGGGAGTCTCTGTGTGGCCTTTCTACCCGCCCTTGCTTGGGTTTCCTTATGGTACTATGCTCTCCGGTTGAGCTTGCACTTGTGTTAAAGTGTTATGGCTTATGTCTTGCTTGTATTATGATTGTTACCTCTGAGTTTTGTAGGCTAGGTTACCGTTGGACGTCCATCTTGGGATCTTCGCAGGGCTGTCAGGTGCGTGCGACAGTATCCCGAGGAGCCTTTCCCAATCTGTGATAAGGGAAGCTGTCATGTACTCTGACATTCCCCTTGGTCACCTCATTCCAAGAAATCTGGCAGTACCTCGATTGGTGGGCCTCCGCTCCTGGGATTCGAATCTCCTAGTTGACTTCTTTCTTCAGGTGGTTCAGGCTGTTGGTGAGGAGTGTGGCACCTCGATCAGTGGGCCTCTCTCCTTTTTGGTGAAATCGATAGCTGCAGGTGGTCAATGCGATCTGGCAGGTGTCTTAGTGCAATCACTGGGTGGCTCGCCGGTGTCCTGTGATGGCGATGCTTACGCCTGAGCTGGGGGCTGAGCTGGAATGGCAGGGCTCACTCCGACCTAGATGCCCCGAGCTCACGGAGTTGCCTCGGTGGAGGAGGGCAGAGCGCAGGCCCGGTCCAGAGGGCTCAGCCTTGAAGATGCTTCACATGGCAGAGGAGGGCTAAGCTCGACTCCGACCATGGGGCTCGATCTTCGAGGGTCTCGCTCTGGAGGGCAGAGTGCTGGCCCGGTCAAGAGGGCTCAGCCTCAAAGAGGCTCCACGTGGCAAAGGAGGGATGAGCTCGACTCCGACCATGGGACTCAATCTCCGAGGGTCTCTTCTAGAGGGCAGAGTGCAGGCCCGGTCCAGAGGGCTCAACCTCGAAGAGGCTTCACATGGTGGAGGGCTGAGCTCGACTCTGACCACGGGGCTCGATCTCCGAGGGTCTCACTTTGGAGGGCAGAGTGCGGCTTCGGCCTAGGCATCCCGAGCTTGTGGGTTCGACCTGGCAGAGGATGGAGCTCGACTTCGACAGGAGGCCCCGTTGTCCTAGTAGAGCTCAGCTCGGTGAAGGAGTCCGAGCAGGAGAATTGACGTGGCATCTGACACGGTGGCTTCCTTTGTCGTGGTGCCTGTCAGCTGCCCCATGTCAGCGATCTTGCCACATCATTTTTCCCCCACTCCCGAGGCTCGTTAGTGCGTGGCGCTCAGGCCGAAGAGAGTAGTTGTGATGCTGACATGGAAAGGCGGAGATCTGGCACAATGATGGCCATGATTGCTGGCACTCCATGAGATGGTCCTACACGCCAGTGTGGGGGTGCCACGTGGCCACGTACAAGGAGCAGTTAATGTTGGCATAGAATTCAGAGCGATCAGGATGCCCTTTTCATCGATGGGCAGCACGTTGCGTGAATCCATTGGCGGAAGGGTCATAACGGTATGGATGCACCGGGTCACTTTGAAATGAAAAGAGGTTTTTACCCAAAACATTTGTTCTTTTGAATTCTCTGTGCCCGCTACGACATCTGAGTCTTCTCCTTCTTCCCGGTTGCCTCAGATCTTCTAAGGAACCAGGTTAGTCCCCTTTTTCTTCCCTTTTCGCTAGAGTAGGGTCTTACCTCCGGGCCGAGTCCGTTCATCCTCTTCTTCGAGTCCTTTGCTTCTCCTATTCTTGAGGATGTCCCGCTTTGGCTCGGGCTTCTGCCCCTCTACTGATCAGGGCGAAGCCGGTCCTTCCGAGCAGAGGCTAGCATCTTCTTCTTCTGGTGAGGAGGAGGATGCGACTCACTTTGAGTTCAGTAGGAGGCGTCCTCCCGGTCTGGTGCTCATCAGGGAACCAGGATCCGGTCCTTCTCTTCCTCCTTCTGTATCTGCTCCTGAGTCCGTCCGGTTCACAGGTCCTTGAGGGATCGCCTCGACGATTACCACCAAGGAGCTGGAGACCATCTAGGATGTCTATGGCATCCTGCATTATGTCTAGCTTTTGATCCCTCGTCCGGGGTAACGGGTCACTTCTAGTGGCCGGGGCCGTATAGCTTTCTATGAGGAGACCTTTTCTAGGGGTCTCTACTTTTCCTTCCATCCATTCTTTATGTCCATCCTGAATAACTACCGTTTGGTCCCTGCTCAGTTAGTACCAAACGTCATTAGGGTCATTTTTTTCTTTGTTGTTCTTTGTCACCGCGCGGGTTTGTTGCCCGCTTCTCTCTATTTACGGCTTTCTTTGCCCTGAAGCACCACCTGATCGAGGACAGGTGGTGGTCCTTGTCTTCTCACCCAAAGGGCATTAAGTTTGAGCTCTCCTCTTCTGTCAAGGGATGGAAGAGTAAGTTCTTCTTCGCTATGGTTGAGGGGATCAATTGGTCTAGAGTGATCCAGACCTGTCCCCTAACTGAAACTCTTTGGTCGATGAGGCTGACTGGGATGACTACGAGCAGCTCCGCACTGCCTAGGTCCCTCCTCTCGAGGTTCTGTTATTAGAGAAAAACCTCCCTGATTCCAGGGTCGACCCATTGAATGGGTTAGGTGAGTTCGACCTGAACATTTCTTCTTCTTTTTTTATTTATGCTCCTTGCATTATTTTTTATGAATCTTGACCGTTATATGGCCTACATTCAGGTATGATCTTCACGGAGAGTGTCCTACTGGCGATCACCCAGAAGAGGATGCCAATTGGGCTGGTCGAGGAGCCTCCGTCGAGGCGAGTTAGGGGCGAGAGTGCATCTATGGCCGCTCCCGCCACGACGGCTGACCCGAGTCGGTCGGCGATCGAGGCTGCTTTTGCTGCATCGGTCGGTCATAATTCAGGGGCAACTCGAATGGCCCCTGCACCAATGGAGAGGGTGGCATTTGTGGCACCGGGGCCAGTCCAATGGGTGGCCCAGAAGATCCCAGAGCAGCTCAGTCGTCAGGGAGCAAACCCCACCACGGAGCCCGAGGTAGTAGCCCGGGCAAGGGCTGCAGCTACTGCCGCTGCATCCCCTAGTCCTCCGAGTCCATCCATGATCGAGGTCGGGGACGAGGAGGTTCGAGCCGGGGCTGAGACTGTGACTGAGGCACCGCTTGCACGAGTACCAGTTCCTTAGCCTATCCCCGGGGGCCCTGTGGCTAGTAGGATGAGGCCACATACTCCTGGAGAGAGTAGGAGGGAGGAGGCGTGACGTCGACTCCCTTTCAAGATGGGGCTGGAGAGCTCCTTCCTCTGGAGCCCCGCACTGACCGAATGCATGATGGATTTTTCGATCCAGACATGCGACCGATAGGAGATGGCCGGGCTGTGGCTCGGTGATGCCCTCAGCGCCATCATCCCCCAGCTTTACTCGATGAGTGATTCCATTTTTTTTTTTTTGGGGCTGACCTTTTTCCATGATGCAGATCAGTGCCGAGGCCCTTTTCATCAGAGGCTGCTATCGAAATTGGGAGCGCATTGAATAGCAGCAGGCGGCCGAGATAGAGTCACTGAAGGCTGATCTGAAGGAGAAGGTTGGGGTGAATGGAGCACTCGAGCTGAAGGCCAAGGACCTGGAGAAGCAGCTCATCAATGCTGAGGGGCAAGCGAGGAAGCTCTTGGAATGTCTTGACATGGAGTGGAGCCGCTCAAGGAAGAGCGCTGATGAGCTTTCCATCACCGAGAAGAAGCTGGGGTGGTATAGTGCTGAGGCTGATCAGCACAAGAAGACCACCCAGTCTGCCCAGGTCGAGCTGGCAGCAGGGAGAGAAAAGTTGGTCACGGTTGAGAAGGTGGCAGATGTGGCGGCCAACTCAGTGGAGGCCTCCATAATGGAGGCTGCCAAGGCAAAGAAGGAGGTTATCAGGGCTAGGAAGGATGCTGAAGATGCAGTCACCAGGTTCAAGGCCTCGGAGGAGTTCATCGCCAAGATTCACCAAACAACGTCAGACTCCTTCTACAAGGGCTTCATGTTCCTGCGCAACCGGATCAAGGTGTTCGTTCCCGATGAGGGCCGCGATCACCTCAAGTATCCTTTGGCCTCGGACGTGGAGCCTGGCCAAGAGACAGCCAATGAGGAAGCTGTGACCTCTGAGCCTTCACTACCAGTCGAGGCCGGGACCGGGCCACCCAAAGCCTGAGCCGTTCAGCCAGAGGTTCCTGAGAATGGAGCCTCTCAGCCTCACAACCCAGCTAGGGGTTTAGCTAGGGTAGAGTAGCTTTCTTTTTTGCTTTCTTTTTGTACTCAGTTGGGGTCACCTGGCATGTCAGGGACCTGAAGGATGGCGTTTGTGATTAACTTGTGTTAATAAAATGTGAATCTTTCTATTTCCTAATCATTGCCTGATTCTTCCCTCCTTTTCTCTTTCTTTCCTTCCCCTCCCACTCTTTCTTTTTCCTTTTCTTCTTTCTTTCTCTTTTTTTTTTTTTGAGATGAGTGGGGAGATCAGAGAGGAGGGTCTCAGGGCTTGAATGCCTTGGAGCTAGGCTCGAGGCCTTCTTGGCCTGAGAGCTGGGCCCCGGTCCAAGGGTTTCCTAAGAGCTGGGCTCAGGTCTTTGGTGCCTTGGAGCTAGGCTCAAGGCCTTCTTGGTCGGAGAGCTAGGCGCCGGTCCAAGGATTGCCTGAGAGCTGGGCTCAGGTCTTCGGTGCCTTGGAGCTAGGCTCGAGGCTTTTTCTTCCTGATAGCTCGGCCCCGGGTCTTAGTCACCTGAGTGTTAGGCTCAGGTCTTGGCATCTCGGAGCTGGGCTCAAAGACATTGATGATTGAGAGGAGCTCGGCTCGAAGTTCCCTTGGCCGGAGAGCTGGGCCCCGGTATTGGGTTGCCTGAGAGTTGGGCTCAGGTCTTGGCACCTCGGAGCTGGGCTCGAAGGCATTGATGATTGAGAGCAGCATGGCACGAAGATCCCATGGCCGGAGAGCTAGGCCCCAGTCTTGGGTTGCCTGAGAGTTGGGCTCAGGTCTTGGTGCCTCGGAGCTGGGCTCAAAGGTGTTGATGATTGAGAGCAGCTTGGCTCGAAGATCCCTTGGCCGGAGAGCTGGGCCCTGGTCTTGGGTTGCCTGAGAGTTGGGATCAGGCCTTGGCACCTCGGAGCTGGTCTCAAAGATATTGATGATTGAGAGCAGCTTGGCTCGAAGATCCCTTGGCCGGAGAGCTGGGCCCCGATCTTGGGTTGCCTGAGAGTTGGGCTCAGGTCTTGGCACCTCGGAGCTGAGCTTGAAGGTGTTGATGATTGAGAGTAGCTTAGCTCGAAGATCCCTTGGCCGGAGAGCTGGGCCTCGGTCTTGGGTTGCTTGAGAGTTGGGCTCAGGTCTTGGCACCTCGTAGCTGGGCTCGAAGGTGTTGATGATTGAGAGTAGCTTGGCTTGAAGATCCCTTGGCCGGAGAGCTAGGCCCCGGTCTTGGGTTGCCTGAGAGTTGGGCTCAGGTCTTGGTGCCTCGGAGCTGGGCTCGATGGCATTGATGATTGAGAGCAGCTTGGCTCGAAGATCCCTTGGCCGAAGAGCTGGGCCCTGGTCTTGGGTTGCCTAAGAGTTGGGCTCAGGTCTGGCACCTTGGAGCTGGGCTCAAAGGCATCTTGGATGTTTTCCTGCAAGGCAGATAGATACTCGTGCAAAGGAGAAACCATTATTATTATTATTAATGGAAAACCTTATATTATTGATAGTATCTTCGCAGATTACAGGCATTCCATGTTTGGGGGAACATGACGTTGTCGAGATCCTCGAGGTAATAGGACCCTTGTGAGAGGGCCTTAGCCACCTTGTAGGGGCCTTCCTAGTTCAGTGAGAGCCTGCCGCACTTCCGGGGTTGAGATGCTTTTGCCCGGTGTAACACCAAGTCTCTGGGTTTAAATGCTTTTGGCCTGACCTGGGCATTGTAGTACCGGGCTACTCGTTGCCGGTACGCCCCATTCATAGCCAGTCTTTATCACTTGTTTCTTCGAGGAGATCCAGTTGAGCAGGAGGTGCACCGAGTTTCGCACCTCATCATACTACTGCACTTATAACATTGGCACGCCAAGCTTGACCAGGATGATCGCCTCGGCACTGAAAACAAGGTTGAAGGGCATCTCATCGGTTGTCGTTCTGGGCATCGTGTGGTAGGCCCACAGAATGCTTGGGAGTTATTCCGCCCACCTGCCCTTAGCTTGGTCCAGCCTGGTCCTGAGTCCTTGGTGGATGGTCCAGTTGGTCACCTCGGCTTCCTCATTTTTTTGAGGGTGAGCCATCGAGGTGAATCGATGTTGGATGCTGTGTTCAGTGCAGAACCCTTTGAACTCCCGATTGTCGAACAGTCTTCCATTGTCAGTGATGATACAACTAGGAAGTCCGAAGCGGCAAATGATTGACTTCCAAAAGAACTGGTGGACATTGACCTCCGCGATTCGGGCTAGTGGCTCTACTTCGACCCACTTGGTGAAGTAGTCGATCGCCACTAGCAGGAATCTTCGCTGCCCTGGTGCAGGGAGAAATGGTCCCAAGATGTCCATTCTCCACTGAGCAAAAGGCCAAGGGGTGAAGAGTTGGGAGATCGGCGCCGCCAGCTGGCACTGTATGTTCGCGTGGCGCTGGCACTTGTCGCACCTTTTAACGAAGTTAGTAGCGTCTTCCCTCATGGTCTCCCAAAAGTATCCCTAGCGAAGGGCTTTATAAGCCAGTGTTTTCCCTCCCATATGGTTCCCACAGAGGCCTTCATGTATCACTTGGAGCACAAAGGTTTCCTCGGCGGGCCTGAGGAACTTCAAGAGTAGATAGGAGTAGGATCAGCGATAGAGCTGGCCCTCCATCAAGATGAACTGGTGGTGTGGACACCAGAAGCCGAAAGAAACTTCACTCTAACAAGCCATGAAAGCCAGCAACAAGACTCAAATTCTAGACCCCAGAATTTGACCACATGAAGAAGAGAAGACACATCAACCAAGCAAGAGAAAAGGACCATCAACTAGGACCACTGGGTGCCACATGTCATTCTTATCCAAGTAGAAGACCACCTCACCATGCCACGTCATCAGGTGCCACTTCACCAGCCACCTCATCACCCTTTGGGCGCCAACAAGGGAGATTCAAATTCAAGGAGGTTGGTCACATCCCTCCAAGTCCTCCACCAAATCCTCCAAACCCCCCCACATCCCTCCAAACTCTCCACCAAATCCTCCAACCCCCCTTGTAATCCTCCTCGGTTTGGGGAGTTTTTAAATTTCAAAAGCTAGCTTTGTGAGGCTATTAAAAGCCTTGGATGCCTATTGTAAAGGAGATTGATTTTGGAAATGAATGAAGTTTGAAGTGAAGTTGTCTTGAGTTTTATGTGTGAAATTTTTCCTATCTTCTTCTTCCACGCCCAAAGCCACTATCTTCCCTAGCAATTCATCATCCAAGCTCAAGGCAAAGGCATTGGAGTCGGCCAGATCTTCTCAATTATCTTTTCTTTGTTCACAAGTTCTCCCATCCCTTCTTTATGTTTGCATCCTTCAACCTTAACTTTGATCTTCATTGCAGGGTCCTTCGAAGTCCTTGAGTTGTGAACAAGGTTCCCCTTGACAATGAACCAACAAGCTGAAGCCCAAGTCCAGGGTTTTGATCACTGTTATCCAAGTTCTCCAGTCCAGAGCATCAGTAGTTTCAAGTTTTGAATCATAGGAAGGTTGGAAAACTCATCAAGGTAAGTCCTCAATCATTAGCCCCTATTGTCTAGATCTTCTTCCTTCTTAGTTTTAGAGTTGTGTCTAATCATGTAATAGTCCCTTTTCAGATAATCCTTAAATCTTATTAAGATGAGTACAATGCTAAGTATAATTAGGTTTCATTGCACTACAAACACCATATTCAAAATATTAATCATATGCGTGCCGCATCAAATTGGTATCAGAGCATGGTTGCATTAGGGTAGAATAGTTTTTTTTAAATCCAAGCAAGATCTAAAATTCACGCCTCCTGAGTGGGTGTACTCCAGTACACTGTCACGACCCATGGGAATAATGATCCCCTGGCTGGACGTGAATTTTTTAGATTGAAGTTTGGGTAAGCCATTGCACTTGTTTGATTAGGTTCTGTTTTCTAAAAACTTGCATCTATTTACTGTAATCCATCTGCAGCTCCAAAGGCAAGTCACTAATTTTTTATTGAAATATTTTTTTCTTGTTCCATTTTAAGTCAATTTTCATCATATTAAATCTCATCATCAGAAAAAAATTATAAAAAAAATGAAAATTTTTGCAGTTCGACACTATCATTAGGGTTCTGTTCTGTCCTTTTTATTTATCTTCATTTGTAGGATCTGCTTAGATTAGTATAGATTTTAGTTTCAAAATTCCTTTCATCTAAATTGAAACATATAAGTTAGGAATCCTCTGTGAATTTTTCAAAATTTTTGGACATTTTTTTCATCACGTTTTCCACATCACTTTCAAATTGCAACACACTTCTGCAGCACCTTTGCATTTCATTCATCTCATGAGAAATCAAATTAAGGGCATCAATTTGACATAGGGTCAGGGTTTCATCACCTGTCCCTAGCCCAAAAATCACCAACCAGCATATCGATCCCAGCCCGTTAATTAAAATTGAGTAGAACGTTAATTGCCCTAGTGGGTTAGGGACACCAACAAGTTGGGTTCAGGTTAGGGTCAAGTTAACTGTGTCAGATAATTGGTGTGTGCTTACTGGCTTGGTGTCTAGGATTGGTGCATCAGGGCTTGTGATTTGGTTCGCCTACCTGGCCAATCTCAGATTGGTGTCTAAGGTTGGCAATCAGGGACCTACACTCCCCTCCACCTACCTGGCTAAGTCCCATAAGTACTACTAGCTAGTTGGTTCACTTAATTAGACTTCGAATTTGTGCTCTAGGTCTAGGAAACCTTAGCTCGAACTTGAGTCCATTTGCATGCATGACAACTAGAGCAGGGACACCGTATTCACCAATCCAAGCCCAGTCAAGTGTAGCCATGGACCAAAACTTAGGGAATTTGATCAAAGGCCTAAATGATCAAGTGGCCCAACTGACTAAGAGTTTAACTGAGCAATTGGCCCAAACAAATCAGAATGTGGCACAAACCAACCAAGACATGAATGAGCAGTTAGCCCACATCACTACTAGGTTGGATCAGTTAGAGGCTAGAACCCCTGAAAGCAATCATGAAGCCCAGACTGAGCCTGAGCCAAGTCTTGCACCTGAACTCGAGACCCCATTGAACCCTAGAAGGATTCCATATCAAAACCCTCTCTACGAAACAAACCCTAGGAGAGCTCCCCAAGATCAGTTTTATGATCCAATTCCTAGAGGACCCCACCCTGGTCAAACCATCGAGCCCAACCCAAGGAGATTCCATCATGAGCCTAACTATGAACCCAATGTCAGGAGACCCACCCCAATTCACTTTGATCAAGATGACCGAACCATGAAGAACATTAGGCTAGAAGCTCCCACCTTTGATGGAATTTTAGATCCAAAGATCTACATTGATTGGGAAGGTGAGATGGACCAGTATTTTGACTGGTTTGAGATGAGTGAAGAGCGCAAGTGTAAGTTTGCAAAGCTTAAACTTGTGCGCCAAGCTAGGTTATATTGGGGAAACGTTGAGAGACTCACTAGACAGAGAGGTGATGTGCCCATAGTGACCTGGCGAGCTATGAAACTTAGGCTTAGGGAGAAATACCTTCCTATGTCCTACCACCAAAGACTCCTAGATCAATGGCAAAGACTTACTCAAGGAAATAGGAGTGTCGCAGAGTACATAGCGAAGTTTGACGAATTCGTTATGAGGTGCAATGTTGATGAATCTGAGTCGGTGACCTTGTCTAGATTTAGAGCCGGACTGAGGGAAGAAATTCAAAAAGAATTGTTCATGCGAGAGGTACATGACCTAGAATTGGCCTATCAAATAGCTAGGGATGCTGAGAGATTCCATAGAGGTCCAGTCTATCGTAGGCCCGAAGCCCCTAGGACTAGTGCACCTTATCAGCAGTCAGGATCCAATCAGCCTAGATTCAACCGACCCAATCCTAATGTGCCTGTGACCCGTAGAGATGACAAGGGGAAAACACCTGAGACCCAAAGAACTCCAAACGCATGTTTCAAGTGTAAAAAGTGGGTCACTATTCTAGCAACTGTCCTAATAGAGCCCTACACATAGGGGAAGTAGAAGAGGAAGCCGTAGAATCCCAAGGTGAATTTGAGGAGGAAGTATACCAGGCAGATGAGAACTTGGCTGAAGAGTATGAGGATGAGGAAGTCCTGGTAGATCAAGATCTGTTAGGAGTGGTTAGGTGTATTCTCACCTAAGCTAAAACCCAAGAAGATTGGCGTAGGACTAGCATCCTACAGACATTCATTAAGATAGGTGAGAAAGTATGCAAAGTCATTTTAGATAGCGGTAGCTATGTCAATGCCATATCCACCAACACAGTTAAAAACCTAGGATTGCCCACCGTACCCCATCCTAATCCCTATAAGGTATCCTGGATAGACTCAACCATGATTTCCATTAAGTCTAGGTGCCTAGTAACCATTCAGTTCCAATCTTACTTGCAGAAAGTATGGTGTGATGTACTTCCAATGGGAGTAAGTAGCATAATTTTAGGCCGACCATGGTTGTACGATCTTGACGTAATACTCTATGGTCGTTCTAATTCGTGCTCGTTTACTCATAATGGAAAGAAGATTGTAATCCATTCTTCTCCACCTAAGAACCCCATTAAGAGAGGATCAACCCAATTAAGTGATAAGAAAAAGGGGATAAACGTGATCACTGCTAGAGAAATGGAGAAAGAAATTAGCAATGGGTCACCTGTTTGGATTTTGACCATTAAGGATCATCTAGAACCTCTTTCAAAAGAACAACCTCAAGAAGTCAATGAAGTGCTAGAGGAGTTCAAAGACGTGTTCCCCGATGACTTGCCCGACCAACTCCCACCTCTTAGGGATATACAACATGCGATAGACTTAGTCGCTGGAGCAAGCCTGCCGAACCTTCCCCATTATAGAATGAACCCTACCGAGCACCAAGAATTACAACGTCAAGTAGGAGAACTCCTAAAGAAAGGATTCATTAGGGAGAGTTTGAGTCCATGCGCAGTCCCAACCTTACTTACCCCTAAGAAAGATGGCACATGGAGAATGTGTGTTGATAGTCATGCCATAAATAAAATCACAGTGAAGTATAGGTTTTCCATCCCCCGCTTGGATGATATGTTAGATATGATGGCCGGTGCAACTATATTTTCTAAGATTGACCTGAAGAGCGGCTATCACCAAGTTAGGATCAGACCAGGGGATGAATGGAAGACTGCCTTTAAAACTAAGGACGGGTTATTTGAATGGGTAGTCATGCCTTTTGGGTTATCAAACGCCCCTAGCACTTTTATGCGAATCATAAACCAAGTCCTACGAGCCTTTATTGGAAAATTTGTTGTCGTTTACTTTGACGACATACTTGTCTATAGTAGGACTAGAGAAGATCATCAACAACATCTGAGGTAGGTATGTTTAGTACTTAGGAAAGATAACCTCTATGCCAATCTAAAGAAATGTGCTTTCATGACTACTAGAGTTATCTTCCTAGGATTTGTTGTGACCCTTGAAGGAGTATCCGCTGACCCTGAGAAGGTTAAGGCAATTGTAGAGTGGCCAACATCCAATAATATTCACGAAGTAAGAAGTTTTCATGGCCTCGCTACGTTTTATCGAAGATTTATTAGAGGGTTTAGCACCATAGTTCCTCCTATCACGGATTGTATGAGGAAGGGCCACTTTGAATGGATGAAGTCAGCTGATAAGGCCTTCCTTCACATCAAAGATAAGATGACCCAAGCACCAGTCTTAAGACTACCCGATTTTTCTAAGGTCTTTGAAGTAGCATGCGATGCTTCGGGAGTAGGTATTGGTGGAGTTCTGAGTCAAGTGAACCATCCCGTAGCATTCTTTAGTGAGAAATTGAATGAAGCCAGGAAAAAATACTCCACATATGATCGGGAGCTTTATGCGGTAGTGCAAGCATTAAGGTATTGGAGGCATTATCTCCTACCGCAAGAATTTGTTTTATTTTCAGACCATGAAGCCCTTAGGTTTTTGAGTTCCCAAAAGAAACTAAACCCTAGGCATGCCAAATGGATAGAGTACATCCAATCCTATACGTTTGTCCTAAAGCATCAATCAGGAACCGATAATAAGGTAGCTGATGCCCTAAGTCGTAGAATGTTACTTTTAACTTCAGTTAGTACTGAAGTCATAGGTTTTGAAAGACTTAAGGAGCAGTACGAAACCTGTCCAGATTTTGGTAAAATTTATCAGGTTTTGCGTCAAGGACCATCTAGTGATCATAGTGACTATACCCTTCTAGATGGTTATCTTTTTAGAGAGAATAGGCTTTGCATCCCAAGAACCTCCTTAAGAGATTTTTTAGTTTGGGAGATACATGCGGGAGGTTTGGCTGGCCACTTCGGACGAAACAAGACTATCTTGGCTGTTGAGGAACAATTTTATTGGCCAGGTCTTAAGAAACAAGTAGCAAACCTTGTAGCCCGATGTAGGACATGTGCTGTTGCAAAGCAACGAAAGAAGAATACCGGGCTATACAATCCATTACCTGTACCTGAGTGTCCATGGCAGGATCTAAGCATGGACTTTGTTCTATGATTACCCAAGACCATTCGAAAACATGATTCAATCTTTGTGGTGGTCGACCGGTTTTCAAAAATGGCCCATTTCATACCTTGCTCCCAAACTTACGATGCCTCTAGGATAGCCAAACTCTTTCTTGATCAAGTAGTCAGACTCCACGGGTTACCAAAAACCATTGTTTCTGATAGGGATGTCCGCTTCACAAGTTACTTCTGGAAAACCCTTTGGTACCTATTAGGAACCAGACTGAAATTCTCCACTGCCTACCATCCCCAGACTGATGGACAAACCGAGGTTGTAAATAGAAGTCTAGGAAACTTGCTGAGATGCCTAGTGGGAGAAAGTCTAGGGAACTGGGATTTGTTATTGCCACGTGCTGAATTCGCTTACAACAGTTCGGTCAATCGATCTACGGGCAAAAGTCCCTTTGAGATAGTCCATGGTTGCAAGCCTAGGAAGCCTTTAGATCTAATCCCACTACCTATTCACACACGAGTCTTTGAGTCTGCTGAGTCTTTTGCACAGCATGTCACAAATCTACATAAAGAAATCAGTAATAAGATCAACCTGAGCAATGAAACTTACAAACACTTAGCTGACTCACATAAGAGGGCTAAAGAATTCTGTGAAGGGGATTATGCGATGATTAGGCTCAACCCTGAACGGTTTCCCCCTGGAACCATAAAGAAGCTGCATGCCCGCGGAGCGGGACCTTTTAAGATCTTAAAGAAAATATGGCCTAATGCATATGTTTCGGAACTTCCACCTGATATGGGTATTAGTACAACCTTCAATGTTTCAGACCTAGTAGAATACAAAGAACCACTGCTAATACCTTGTGATCCTTTTGAGCCAGAAACTTTCATTTAGAGTGAACATATTTTCGAGTGTCCACCACCAACCTTACCTGAGCAGAGAGAGAGGATTGAGAGAATCCTGGATGACAAGATCATTACTACTAGGAATAAGGACTATCAGCGATACCTGGTTCAATGGCAAGGTCGACCTGAGTCCAACAACTCTTGGATTACTCGAGAGGACCTGCAAAGACTTAACCCAGACTTGTTCGAGCATTACCAGGGCAAAACTGAATCATACTCGACTGGGTCGAGTTCTGCCCACCCAAGGAGAATTGGTGTGGACACCAGAAGCCGAAAGAAACTTCACTCCAACAAGCCATGAAAGCCAGCAACAAGACTCAAATTCTAGACCCCAGAATTTGACCACATGAAGAAGAGAAGACACATCAACCAAGCAAGAGAAAAGGACCATCAACTAGGACCACTGGGCGCCATATGTCATTCTTATCCAAGTAGAAGACCACCTCACCATGCCACGTCATCAGGTGCCACTTCACCAGCCACCTCATCACCCTTTGGGCGCCAACAAGGGAGATTCAAATTCAAGGAGGTTGGCCACATCCCTCCAAGTCCTCCACCAAATCCTCCAACCCCCCCCACATCCCTCCAAACTCTCCACCAAATCCTCCAACGCCCCTTGTAATCCTCCTCGATTTGGGGAGTTTTTAAATTTCAAAAGCTAGCTTTGTGAGGCTATTAAAAGCCTTGGACGCCCATTATAAAGGAGATTGATTTTGGAAATGAATGAAGTTTGAAGTGAAGTTGTCTTGAGTTTTATGTGTGAAATTTTTCCTATCTTCTTCTTCCACGCCCAAAGCCACTCTCTTCCCTAGCAATTCATCATCCAAGCTCAAGGCAAAGGCATTAGAGTCGGCCAGATCTTCTCAATTATCTTTTCTTTGTTCACAAGTTCTCCAATCCCTTCTTTATGTTTGCATCCTTCAACCTTAACTTTGATCTTCATTGCAGGGTCTTTCGAAGTCCTTGAGTTGTGAACAAGGTTCCCCTTGACAATGAACCAACAAGCTGAAGCCCAAGTCCAGGGTTCTGATCACTGTTATCCAAGTTCTCTAGTCCAGAGCATCAGTAGTTTCAAGTTTTGAATCATAGGAAGGTTGGAAAACTCATCAAGGTAAGTCCTCAATCATTAGCCCCTATTGTCTAGATCTTCTTCCTTCTTAATTTTAGAGTTGTGTCTAATCATGTAATAGTCCCTTTTCATATAATCCTTAAATCTTATTAAGATGAGTACAATGCTAAGTATAATTAGGTTTCATTGCTCTACAAACACCATATTCAAAACATTAATCATATGCGTGCCGCATCAACTGGGAGGCCTTCTTCTTGACGAGGGTCGCTTCTACGCGGTCCTCGGGTAGGGAGCCATCGATGATGTACCTGATGTACTTGTCCATCCAGCTCGGCTCGGGGGTGACTTGATGCACCTCTTCTAAGCTCTCATAGCTGGGACTTTCGAGGTACTCGATGTAGGCGCATCCCAGTGATGAGTCCGGCAAGGTCGCCAGTCTAGACAGTGCATCCGCGCTGCATTCTCTCCATAGGGGATATGAAAGATACTGAAGCACCGGAAGTCTGCCTTGCTCGAGTGGACTCGTTCTAGGTACTTCATCATCTGGGTGTCCCTGGCTTCATACTCTTCAAAGACTTGTCCGGCAACTAGCTGAGAGTCGATGAAAACTTTTAGATTCTACACACCCAACTCGCGGGAGACTCTTAGACCCACGAGAAGTGCCTCATACTCCGCCTGGATGTTTTTTGTGGCGAATTTGAAGTGGAGGGCACATTTCGTCACAACCCCATCACTATTAGTGAGGATGAGGCCCGCTCCGCTACCACCAGAATTAGATGCGCCATCCATGTGGAGGATCCAAGTTTCCTCTCCTGGTCCGGGCTCCATTATTATCTACTCTAGCTCCTCGGCGAACCCGGTGCACTCGACCATGAGTCAGCTATGTAAGGGTTTTGGTAACCAGGGCGAAAGCGTGGATTTCAAAAATTTATTATGAAACCACTACCAAACCCTTAACCCAAGACCTCCTTACTAGGAATTAAAACATACAAACATGCATATATAATATAAACTAGAGTTTAGGCACCAACCTGAATCGCTAGTATCCAATCGGATGAAGAAAATCCTGATTCAGCCTTCTTCTCCACCAGGCGCCCAAATGTTCACCCTCCAACGGTGATCCACATGAAACTTGGACCAAGGAAGAACTCCTTCTTTAAGTTGCTTGGAGAAGTAGAACTCTTTCGGTAGCCTTTGGTCTATTGACCACTGTAGGACACACTGTCCTACTATAGGGCACTAAAGACACTCTCCTAAACCACTCTTGGTTTTAGGACAACCCTCTTCTAGGACCCCTTAGGCTTATATCCTAAAACAAATCCTTGTCCTAGTAGAAAAGACCTTATCTTAACAAGACAAGTCTTGTCTTAAAAAAAGGAGGGAGAGAGAGACACTCAGAATAATACTTCGGTGGAATTCTTATATCAGAATCATTTCACCGCCCCCTATTTATAGATACAAGAGGGGTGTGTGATATGTCCTCCCATCAACTTATTAGATATGATTTTTCAAGATCGAAGAGAAGCTATCTGGCTTGAAAAATCATATCTAATAAGCCCATTCATGCATCGAAGGCCTTATTCACATCCCTTCTTTTATCAGGATGTATTCTCACTTGCCACATGTCAATTACCAGTCTCTAGGAAGCGAAGAGGTGCCTCTATAATCTTCAAACATCGAAGATCTGCATGCCATATAAAGAGTTATGACTCTTCATGCACCGTGCACGCCATCCTTCTTCCATGAAAATTTCAATGAATGTTAACTAGTTGAAACATAAGCAATATAGGCTTCATTGGAAAGAGCATAAAATTTCCTTTTTGACCATATAAATTATATTCAAATCAGAGATCTATAGCTCATTCTGTGCCCTTTTGAAGTTAAGGTATCATTTAGGTACCAAGAGTCCCATGCCATTGGGACTCTTCATGTATGGCACTTAAAATGCTCTTAAATCCAAATTAAAATCAAATTTAGCTCTGATTAGGCTAGCCCCACTTAGGACTCAACCTAATTTAGGTTTTCCATAATTAGGTTAGCCCAATTAGCAAGCAACCGGACCCAATCCAATTGGGTTAGGAATTTGGTTAGCCTACATATGCTAGTATGTAATTCTGCTAACCAATTAGGATCCTATGACCCTAATTAAATTATGAATGACTTCCTTGGCCAAGTCTCTATTGTGTGTGACCTATTGGGTTCCACATCTAGTTAGCAGTAGGTTTAGGTTTGAGCCAATTCGATCCGATCGAACCTGATTGACCTAATTAGGTCAAACTGGCTCACCTAATTATCCAATTCGAATCACACATCGAATTGACTCATGAAACTAAATCAATTGGTTCATAAAGACCTACAAGACAAGATTGACATCTAACAATATGTCATGCCTATCCAGAAGATGAGGAATTTTGGTAGATTTACAAAAATACCCTTCAGTGGTGAGTTACCGAGCAATTCAGTCCTTTGATCTACTTGCACCCTGAATATGACTATGGATATGGATACTTGTCAAATCTAATTTCATATTCATTTCTTGCTTAATCTAATAATAATGATTCATTAATGAACCATTAGAATCTATTTCTAATGTTCATACTTTGATCAAAGATTTCCCGAATCTTTATTTGATTGAAATCATCTGGATGCGCTTCCCTCTTACTAGGGTTGATCGATTCCTTTTTGACCTACTCACAACCTCCATATGCAATCCACCATACCCAGTATCACCCCATGCATGACTCAGTGTCATGATTGAGTGTTAACCAAAGTATGGATTCATGCATACAAGGTACCATGGTAGTCTCAGGTCAAAGGCCAACATGCACTACTCCCACTATGAGAACTATCTATTGACAAACAGATAAGGTTCCATTAGATATTCTCAAGCTAGATCCATTCAGTGAACTCATTCTCTAATGAGCACCCACATCCTAGAATTAGTGTCAAACACAAGTGACTGTGAGATCAGTCACCCTCTTCACCAAGCATACATAGGACGTGCTGGTCTTAGCAGAAACATTGATCCCCTACTCAATATCCCATCGACCAGGAATAATTTAGATTAGGGTTTTAAGGCTTTAGGTCTCACTGGTATGATCTCATCATAACCCTAGAACCATAGCCCTAATCTATGAGGTTCATCATATCTTAATAAAATTAATAAGACACAACGTATGATGAAAATAAAATGCCTTTATTAATTGATAATGTCAATACACTGGTTTGGGATACAAAAGAAAATCCCATCGAAATATAACATTTTGATTGGCCTTTAGGGCATAATCCTTTCAAGCTAGGACTTGGGCCTTCTGTGAGGACCTCAGCCGATACACTATGTTGAACTCGCTAAGTAGAGGGACCACTTGGCCAATCTCCTAGAAGACTGGGGTCGGCTGAGTATGGTCCTCAATGGCTGGTCCATCACAACCACTATTGGGTGTGCTTGGAAGTAAGGCCTAAGGCACTTAGCAGACATTATTAGTGCAAAAATGAGTTTCTCGGAGCGAGTATACTTGATCTCTGCATTGCGGAGATTTTTGCTAGTGCAGTATACTGGCTTTTGAGATTTGTCCTTATCTGCATGGACGAGAACCGAGTTGATGGCCCCTGGTGTAACCGCCAGATAGAGCAGGAGCTCCTCCCCCTCCTCCAGCCTGGGGAGCAACACGGGAGAGGCGAGGAATTTCTTCAGCTCCTCGAAGGCTGTCCTGCACTCCTCCGTCTAGGTAAAGTCATGCATCTTGCACAGTGCCTTGAAGAATGGAAGGCAACGGTCAGCTGACCTCGAGATGAATCGGTTCAGGGCAGCAATGCGCCTTGTTAGGCACTGGACCTGCTTCTTGGAGGTCGGATGCTCCATGTTAATGATTTCCTGGACCTTCTCCGGGTTTGCTTTGATGCCTCTCTAGGTGACCATAAAGCCGAGGAACTTTCCTGCCGCACTCCAAAGGCGCACTTCGCTAGATTTAGCTTCATCTGGTGCCACCGCAAGTTATGGAAGGATTTGGCAAGGTCAGTGATATGGCTCGAACTCGGCTTGCTCATGACGAGCATGACATCCACATATACTTGCATGTTCTGGTCAATTTGGTCTTTGAAGACCTTATTGACCAGATGCTGGTATGTGGCTCCTGCATTTTTTAGACCAAAGGGCATCATCCGGTAGCATTATGTCCCTTGGTCGGTGATGAAGGCGGTGTGCTCCTCATCCTCTGGATGCATACGGATCTGGTTATATCCGGAGAACGCATCCATGAAGGAGAGAAACCTGTGGCCAGAGGTGGCATCCACCAGCTGGTCGATCTTCAGTAGAAGGAAGCTGTCCTTCGAGCATGCTTTGTTGAAGTCGGTGTAGTCTACACAGATCCTCCACTTGCCATTGCTCTTCCTTACCATCACTACATTCGTCAGCCAGCTCGGATACTGGACCTCTCGAATGAAATCGGCAGCTAGGAGTTTGTTAACTTCCGCCTTGATAGCTGCCTACCTCTCCGGGATGAAGCTTCTCTTCTTCTTCCAAACTGGCCTGTGCTTTGGGTCAACACTCAATTTATGAGTATTGATGTTAGGGGGGATACCTGGCATGTCCGTCGCTGTCCAGGCGAATACATCCGTGCTTGCCTGCAGGAACTCCAGTAGTTGAGCCCTCTCCTCCTTGGGTAGCTGGGATCCAATTTGCACTGTCTTCATGGGATCATCTCCGAGCGGGTAAGAGAGTAGGTTCTCGACCGGGCCTCCCCTGGGGTATTGGGCCCTTTGGTCGAGATCTTCTACCTTGGGGTCATCCTCGGGGACCTTGGCCTCAGAGAGGGTTTGGAAGCAATGCTGCACCAGCTGGGGTGCTCCCCTCATTTCCCCGACACCGTAGGGAGTGGGGAACTGTACAGGTAGCCTTTTGGTGGAGATAACGGCGTCGAGCAAGTTGAGCCCGGGTTGGCCCAAGATCATGTTATAGGCGGAAGGAAGCCTGACAACCGTGAAAGTCATCATAACGGTGCTCTGCCGAGGTGGGGTCCCGGTGATGACCGGGAGAGTGATCTCTCCCTCTATCCTTATGGAATTACCTGTGAAACCAACAAGGGGTGTATGCACAGGTTTGAGTTGATTGAGGGAAACATTCATCCTGGAGAAGGCATCATACAAAAGCACATCTGTGGAGCTTCCACTATCAACCATGAAGCGTTTTACAGGATGCTTCACGATTTTCATCTCGACGACCACGGCATCATTATTTACATTTTTTCCCGGGTCTTCCCCTTCCCTCATAAAGGGGAGTACATTCTCAGGATCCCCTACCCCCCGGGCCTTTTTGGGCATGCGCACAGCTCCCCAGGAGATCATGCCCACTGGCATCTCGGTAGGGTGGTTGTTGATAGCTGGAGTTAGCGAGAGAGCGATGAGCGCCTGGGATTCCACCTGAGGTCTGCCCCCCATGAACCTTTAGAAGTAGCCCCTTTTAATGAGTTCTTCGATTTTCCACTTGAGGTTGCGGTATTCCTCGGTGTCGTGGCTGTGATCGCGGTGAAAGCGACAGTACTTTATTTTGTCACAGTTGATGGAGGGCTTCATCGGAGGCGGGCATCTCAAGTAGTCCTCGCCTTCGATCTCCATGAGGATTTTTGTCCTCGGGGCGAGGAGAGGTGTATAACTCTCCTTAAGAATGGGAGCACCTTTCGGTCTTGGCCCGCTCTGGGAGTTCGGAACCTGAGGTCCTAGCTTCCAGGTCTCGAGCATCTCAGTGGGGTTCGGCTTCTTCAATGGCTTCCCATCGAGCTCCCGCCTCATATGATCCACCTCTTCGATGCGGATGAACTTTTGGGCTCAGAGGAGGAGCTCGGAATAAGTCTTGGGAGGCTTCTTGTCAAGCGAGTAGGTCAGGCAGGAGGTCCTGAGCCCTCGCTTCAGTGCCAGCATGGCAACTGGCTCATCAAGACTGTAGAAGAGGCTATCTGCCTCCCTGATGGAGAAGAGGTTGTCTGCCTCCCGTGGCACCTTTCGGCAGGCATCGAAGTGGGCACGAATTCTGCCCCAACTGGGCGAAAGAGCTGATGCTCTCTAGCTCCAGGTGGGTGAACCATACCCGAGCTACCTTCTGGAGAGTTGCTGGGAAAGCGATACAAAGGAGAGCATCGGTGGCCCCATGGACCCTCATTAGGGCCTTGTAACTTTCCAGGTGGTTTAGGGGGTTGGTGGTCCCGTCATAAGGATCCACCTGTGACATGCGAAACTGGTACAGGATCGGCTCCATTTGGATTTCTTGGGAGAATGGGGGATGGGCGTCGTAGCCCGGTGGCTCGCTAGCAAAGCCCTGCATGTTGGCAAACTGGCGGGAGAGCTCCGCCAGCTTGTGCTCAAGTTCCTCCAGGCGCTTCTCCACCGCGTGCCTAATGGCTTCATCAATGGACCCCTCTGCTGAAGGAGATGGAGAAGGTGACATGGGTGCGTGGCACCCATGGCGGGGGGTCTTACTTTTCCTACCTCAGTGGGGCTTGGATGCTGCCTGCCTGAGGTTTGGTGAGCAGCTCTCCCTGTCGGCAGACCCAGCTTGTTGTCTTTTCGTCGATGTTTGATGGCTACACCGATTGTCAGTGACGGCCCGTGGCTGCGAAGGCCTTCCTTGGAAGGAACACAAGCTATCTCGAGGGGCCGCGGCATGAGCCACGGGGGTCCCTGGCTATTGGTGGGTGGCCAAGGATCGGTGCTAGTGCTGTAGCTGGCGCACTACTGTGGCTAGGATCTGCATTTGCTAGGCGAGTGCGGCCAGGTGGGACTCAACCGGAGGTGGTTGAACTGGAGCGGATGGCCCAGCCTCTAGGTTGTGTGGGTTCCCCCGGGAAGGGGAGTCCCCTGCATGGCTAGCGGAGGCCTCTCGTGCCCGTGTCGTCACCATCATTCCGTGGAACTTACTTGTAGAAAAAAAAAGGGGGGGGCTTGAACTAGATCAAGGACTATTCACGGGGACACTCCCCCTTCCTGGCATGCCAATCTGTTTCCGCCAAGATCGCTGTGGCCTATAGCTGCTATCGACGCTGGAGTGCGTGACTTGATGCTCCTGGGAGGTCCTATCCTGCAAGACCTGCAAAAATGGGGTTAGTGACCCAAGACGGGGTTTCCGGCTAGGGCACTCCGATGGTCAAGTCAATGACGATCCAAGGGAACATATCCTCCTGGTCAAGCCCCTCTTGATGGACTCCATACCAGGAGTGAGTAGTGTGAGAGTTGGATGCAAGTGTGTCGGGGGAAGAGTGGCTTAGACAGAGGGAGTCTCTGTGTGGCCTTTCTGTCTGCCCTTGCTTGGATTTTCTTATGGTGGTGTGCTCTCCGGTTGAGCTTGCACTTGTGTTAAAGTGGTATAGCTTATGTCTTGCTTGTATTGTGATTGTTACCTACGAGTTTTGTAGGCTAGGTTACCGTTGGACGTCCATCTTGGGATCTTCACCAAGCTATCAAGCACGTGTGGTGGTGTCCCGAGGAGCCTTTTCGATCCATGATAAGGGAAGCTATCATGTGCTCTAACATTCCCCTTGGTTGCCTCATTCCGAAAAATCTAGCAGTACCTCGATTGGTGGGCCGCCATCCCTAGGGTTTGAATCTCCTGGTTGATTTCCTTTTTCAGGTGGTTTAGGAGATTGGTGAGGAGTGTGGTGCCTCGATCAGTAGGCCTCTCCGCTTTCTGGTATAACCGGTGGCTACAGGTGATCATTACGGTCTGGTAGGTGTCTCAGTGCAGTCCCCGAGCGGCTTGCTGGTGTCTTGGGATGGCGGTGCTTACGCCTGAGATGGGGGCTGACTGGAATGGCAGGGCTCGCTCTAACCCAGATGCCCTGAGCTCACAGGGTTGCCTCAGTGGAGGAGGGCAAAGCACGAGCCCGATCTAGAGGGATCAGCCTCGAAGAGGCTCCATGTGGAGGAGGGATGAGCTCGACTCCGACCATGGGGCTCGATCTCCAAGGGTCTCGCTCTGGAGGGTAGAGTGCGAGCCTGGTCCAGAGGGCTCTACCTCGAAGTGGCTCCACGTGGCGGAGGAGGGTTGAGCTCGACTCCGACCATGGGGCTTGATCTTCGAGGGTCTCACTCTAGAGGGCAGAGTGTGGGCCCAGTCCAAAGGGCTCACCCTCGAAGAGGCTCCACATGGTGGAGGAGGGCTGAGCTCGACTCCGACCACGTTTCTCGATCTCTGAGGGTCTCGCTCTGGAGGGCAGAGTGCGGGCTCGGTCCAGAGGGCTCAACCTCGAAGAGGCTTCACGTGGCGGAGGAGGGCTGAGCTTGAATCCGACCACGGGCCTCGATCTCCGAGGGTCTCGCTCTGGAGGTCAGAGAGCGGGACCAGTCTAGAGGGCTCAGCCTCGAAGAGGCTCCACGTGGTGGAGGAGGGCTGAGCTCAACTTCGACCACGGGGCTCAATCTCCGAGGGTCTCGTTCTGGAGGGCAAAGTGCTGCTCCGACCTAGGCATCCCGAGCTCGCGGTCCGACGTGGCGGAGGATGGAGCTCGGCTTCGACAGGCGGCCCCGTTGTCCTAGGAGAGCTCAGCTCGGCGAAGGAGTCCGAGTAGGAGAATTGACGTGGTGTCTGACGCGGCTGCTTCCTTTGTCATGGCGCCTGTCAGTTGCCCCATGTCAGCTGTCTTGCCACATCAACTTTGATTAAATATATTTTTTAAAAGGGCTTTCATGGTCTCATGCACATCCTAATACTATAAACTATCTAATGGGTATATAATACCACAATATAATATGTGCCAAGTGTGTCATCATTCTAGGACAACCATACAACATAATAGATGCCCACCGCTATGTTAGGATAACCGTATTTCAGAATCATGACTGAATAATCTAAACATATCTCTATGTTTATTAAGGTTTAAGTAAAATATCTAAGCAATGGCATACATCAACCAACATATACTACAACTATCATGCTAGATATAATTAGATAGCATATGATCATTCAAATATTTAACTAACTATCAATTGAATGAATCAAGGTAGCTCTAATACCACTGCTGGGTTATGATTGCATTGTAAAAGACCAAATTTCAAAAATTTTTAAACCTTGAAACCCTAGTTAACCAAAATCATAGACCCAAAACCCCTTCATTATATCAACTAACAAGGCAATACATTATGATATATTAGAATATCTGTAATCCTAATATCTTTAATTCCACTAGGCATACAAGTGTACACCCTCCATAGGTGATCCATATAGCAATTGGATCAAGGAAGCATCCTACTTCTTGCTTGCTTGATTAGAAACTCCTCTCGATAACCTTTCTTCCTTCGATAGCCTTCCTCTCTTGCTAGGACCTTAACCCTCTTGAAGAGTATTTTAAGATCTTTTCAAAACTTCTCTTCCTATTCTATTATCCTTTCTAATTCTCTTCTGAAATCTTTATCTTAAAATGGTAGACTTATCTTAAAATAATAGAATTGTTCTAATATGGGAAGGAAGAGAGTTGTTGAAATAAAACTTGGAGTCTTTGCTTTAATCACCGAAGCCTTTAAATAGTTAGAGTAGAGGTGCCAAAAGCATCCTCTCCTCATCCCTTAATCTAATATTTAACCTATCATATATGACCCTTCAAGCAGAATGAGTCTTTAAGCATAAAGGTGTTATGTGAAACCGTAAATATGCAGCGTTTCACAACATATTTGCACCAAGAGTTGCTTATCGCAACTCTTTGACAAAACCAGTATTTTTCCAATCCTTCTACTTAACTTAGGACCAGGTCAAAGCAACCAGTAGGTGTATAATCTAGAGAGGCTTATCATAAAAAAAGTGATTAATAATCAGAAGGACTCTTGTCCATTCCATGCACCTTGGTTTAATTCCATGCACCATATTAACCAAGCGTCATAACTTTTTATATGCCAACATGGATTTCATGCCCAAAAATTATCAATTTGACTAGTCAAAACCAATATAAATGGGCATGGAGGAGAGAGGATAGGGGCTAAGCTTTATCAACAAAAAAGTGATTTAATTACAGAAGGACTCTTGGTCCTTCTGTTCCCCTTGAATTGTGTGCACGCCAACATTGGTGCCAAGAGTCCCAAGCCCTTGTAAGTCTTGGTTCTTGGCATGGATAAGGGCTATAAAATCAAGATAAATATCAATTTGGATATCCTACTTAAGATTCAATCCAATTTAAGTTTTACTCAAATTAGTTAGCCCAAATAGCAAGTATTTAAATCCAAATCAATTAGGTTAGGTGTTAGGCTAGCCAATATATGCTATTATGTTAATTAGCTAGCCAATTAGGATCCTATCACCCTAATAAAAATATAATTGAATTCCTTAGCCAATTCCTTACTCTGCATGACCCTTTGATCTCCACATCTAGCTAGTAGTAGGTATAGGTTTATGTCAATTTAGTTCAATTAGAAATCAACTAATTGAATTAGGTCAAATCGAGCTAACCCTAGTTGTTAATTTGAACCATCTTTCAAATTAACTCATGAATTCAATCAATTTAATTTATGAAAATCTACGAGACATGAATGACATATAACAATGTATCATGCTTATCCAAAAAATGAAAAATTTAGTAAAAACTATTAAAATATTTTTTAGTAGCAAGTTACCATGCTATTCAATCATTCGATCTCTCTTTATCCTAAATAAGAGATGAATATGAAAAATTATCAAACTCTAATACGTTATTCATTCGAATATCAAATCACTAATGAAGAATCAAGTGATGAAAGATTAAAAACAATTTCTAGTATTATTCTACTTTAATCAAAGACTTTCTGAATTATCATTTGATGAGATTACATAAGATAAATACTCCTCTTACTATGAGTGATTGATTCTTTATTGACCTACAAACAACCTTCATACATAATTCACTTATCCATGAACACCCCATACATGACTAAGTCATGAACGAGTATGAACCAAAATATAGATTCATATGTATAAGATTTCATGGTGATTTCAGATCTAAGGATCACTTACACAACTCCCACTATGAAAATCATCTTTTGATAAGTAAGACTTCTATAACATGTTCTCATGATAGATCAATTCAATGAACTCATTCTCTGATCAGAACCCACATCTTTGTATTAGTGTCCCAACACAGGTGGTTGTGAGACCAACCACTCTCTCCATTGAGCATATATAGGATGTGCCAGCCTTTCCAGAAATATCGATCTCTGACTCAATGATCCTACGATTGGAAATATTTTAGATTAGGATTTATAGGATCTTGGTCTCACTATTATGAACTTCATCTTACCTTAGATCTATTGCCCTAATCTATAAGATTCATCATAATCTTAAAAGAAAAGGTATAAGACATAACATATGATAAATCAAAATACCTTTTATTAATATAATATCATATATGAGTTTAGAGAATTTTATAGAAAAATGTTTGTTACATAAAAAATATGATTAACTTTCAAGGCACTATTCTTTCTTATAGGATGTGCACCCAAACATCTTAAGATGACCAAGCTCCACCTTCCTTCTAGATCATAGCTCCTTTGGAATCCTCCTATCTAAGTTGGTGTGCAGTGACCGGTTCACCAAATAACATGTTGCATCAACTGTATCCACCCATAATGCCTTGGAAAGTCCTGATTCTATCTTCATACACTTAGACTTCTCCAAGAAGTTTTGATTCATCCTCTTAGCCACCCCATTTTGTTGAGGGGTTTCCTTAACTAAGAAATACTTTTAATGCTACATTCCTTACAAAAACTCTGGAACTCCTTGTTAGTGAATTCCCTGTTGTTATCTCATAGCAAGTGCTTCACACTACAACCCTATTCCTTCTCAACTTCTATTTTCTAGACTTTAAACTTCATGATGGCTTCTAATTTCTCCCTTAAGAAATACACCCATACCTTTCTTGAGAATTCATCTATCAGGGTCATGAAATACCTTATCCCATTTCTGGCAAAAATTGGGAATGATACCCATAAATTAGTGTATGCTAGCTTTAGCGGTCCTACACTATGGGTTGAACTGATGGCAAACTTAACTTTGTATTGTTTTTCCATCTAGCATGGCTCACATAGATCTAAAATACCACCATCCAGATTAGGGATCATCTCACTCTTGCTTAGCTCCATCATATCGCAATCTCCCATATGGCCTAGGCGGTAGTGCCACAAGTGGTATACATCCTGCTCTCCTATACTACTACTACTATCTCAGATCTTCCTATCATAATAGACCCCTCCATCTTGTATAAGTTATTTCCCAACCTCCTCCCTCTCATCACCAACATGGCTCTCTTAGAAATTTTCAAAATACCACTTCTGGAATGATTATTGAAGTTGTAGCTATTCTTCTCCAGGTAGCACAATAATACCAAATTCTTCTTCAACTCTGAGACATGCTTTACATTGGTGAGGGTCCCCTCCATCCTATCAAACATCTTCACTCTGATGGTTCCAATGTTAGCCACCTTGCAAAGATGATCATCTCCAAGTGTCACACCTCTATCATCGATTTTGGTGTATGTAGTGAACCAAGATCGATACAGGATGTAATGGTGAGAACAAGTAGAATCCAGGATCCAAATCTCTATGCTACTCTCATGACCCTCTGTGACAACCAAGAGGTCATCCTCCACCTCACTATCAGCCACCATACTCAGTGAATCAGATTCATTCTTCTCCCCTTGCTTTTCATTCCAAAGCAGGAAATCTCGCTTCAAGTGCCCTAACTCCTTGCACTTATGGCATCTGACTTCCTTCTTATCCTTCTGGGACATAGACCATCTCCTAGACTTGCTCCAATCCTTGCTTCTAATAGACCTCTCCCCCATGACCAAACCCTAATGGGGAACTCCTTCCTTGATTAGCTTTTTTTCACTATTCATTAGACCTGAGTACTAAGATAATGCCTTCATAGAACAAAGTCTCCTTTCCATATAATAGTGTAGTTGCCAATGGATCAAATGAAGAGGATAGCGAACATAAAAAAAGAAGGCTCTTATCTTCCTCCTCCATCTTCACTCCAAGATTCAGCAAATTATTGCTCAATTAGTCAATTTTTTTAATATGTATCATGACATCTACACTTTCATGCATCCAAAGGCTGTACAACCACTTTTCAACATCAATTTATTGCATATTTTTTTCCATATATAACATGTAAAACTTTAAATATAAGCCTCTTGGAATCCTTTCTTCTATCACTGAATACAATTCTATATTAGCCAAATAATCTCTAATGGCAACACATGCCCATTTCTCCAAAGACATCCACTATCGATCAATTATCCCATTGGGCATGTCCTCCAATGCCAAATCTAATTCCTGTTGAACCAATAGGTTCTCATGAAAGGGATATGCCCTACAAGCCAATCTATGTTGTATCTCCCAAACCATTGTAATTGACAATATTCTAATAAAGGCATTATTTTTCATCATACGCTGTGTTTATATTATATGATGAACCCCATAGATTAAGGCTATGATTTTAGGGTTATGATGAGATCATACCAGTGAGACCTAAAGTCTTAAAACCTTAACCTAAAATATTCCTAGTCAAAGGAACCCTGAGTAGGGAATCAAGGTTTTCCGGTAAGACTAGCACATCCCATGTATATGGAAAGGGTGACTGCTCTCACAGTCACTTGTGTATGACACTAATACTAGGATGTGGGTGCTCATTGGTGAATGAGTTCACTGATATGATCCAACTTGAGAACATCTAATGGAGTCTTAGCTAAATGTCAATAGAAGGTTCTCATAGTGAGAGTGGTACAAGTAATACTTTGACCTGACACTACCATAAGTACCTTATGTACATGAACCCATGCTTTGGTTCAATCCTAATCATGACACTAAGTCATGCACAGGATTGATACTGGGAATGGTGAATTGGATATGAAGGTAATGAGTAGGTCAACAAGGAATCGATCACTCTTAGTAAGAGGAGATTGCATCCAGCTAGTTAAAAATCGGATGATGATTCAGGGAATCTTTGATCAAAGTAAAGATATTAGAGATGGTTTCTAATATCAAGATAATTGAATCATCAATATAAGATTGATCTAGAAATAAATATAATATTGGATTTGACATATATCCATATCCATAGTTATATTTTGGGTGCAGGCTGATCGAAAGATTTAATTGAACGGTAACTCTTTACTGAAGGGTAGTTTTGGTATTTCACCAGAATTTCCATATCTTCCGGGTAGACATGACACGTTGCTAGACGTCAATCTTGTCTTGTGGGTTGATCAAAATTTAAAGATCACTTATTAGGAAGAGTCCTAATTGATCAAGTCGGGAAAGCCCGGTTTGACCTAAATCGATTAGAAAGAGTTCTAATCAAATTAGGTCAACTTGTATTCGAACCCACTGCTGGTTAGATGTTGAACCCAATGGGTCACACACTTAAGAGGATTGATTAAGAGTTTAATTTGTGATTAAATCATCTTTGCAGGATAACACTCTAGCAGGTGTTGGAAATCCTAGCTTCTATTCGAATCGGATTCAAATTAGGGTTCCGGATTGGTTCAATTTAGGTTCTAATTGGATCTAATTAGACCCTAATTGAGTTTATAGGAATTATGGCTAACCCTATTGGCTAGCCATGTAACTAGGCTAGCCTCCCCACCCGCACCTTTGCATTTTCATGCCAAAATGCCAAGAGTCCATGCGCTTATGGACTCTTGGCGCACCATTTGGAAGAGTCCATGGTGCATGGACTCTTGGCGCGCCCCACTTAATTCTCCGATGATTTAAGATGGGGTGGCCTCTTTTCATAGAGTTAGCGCTTCACTTGTCCCCCCTTGGATGGGAATCCAACGGCTGATGGATTTTTAAGAAAGACAAAATGCGCTGACTCTTCCTGGTTACGCGAAATAACATCTTTTCGGAGACCGAAACATCACGATTCCCTTCTTCTAGAATTTCATGACTTTTCTTTTAGGAAAAGCCGTGAGTTTTAATCTGGAAGGGCGTGAGAAGAAGGGAAGGGGGCATGAGAAATATGGAAGACCATGAGAAATGTTTTACGGAGAGTTGTGTTCTTTTGAAAAGGCACCTTTTTGTAATCTATTTAAGGAACAGAGACTTCGGGTGATTGACTAATGTACGACAGAGGTTTTTATTTTTCTTTTCTTTCTAGGAGACTGATTCCTCCTTAGCTTGTTTAGGACACAGAGAGTTTCCCTTTTACAGAGTTCTCTTCTCTGTTGAAACTCAAGTCTAAAACAAGAGATAGGAAGAATCTCTTGATCGGTAAAAGAAAAGAATTACTACTCTGTTTCTATTTCCTTTTACATTAAGACATTAGTGTCTTAAATCCTCCTCCTCCTTCAAGACAAGAGTTTTATTCTTAGGACAAGGTCTTAAGAAAGGGAGAGGAAGAAGAAAGAAAGGAAGTAAGGAGTCCCTACCGTGGAGTTTTAAAGCCATAGTCCTCTTGAGTTCTAGGATAAGAATTCAAGTGAAGGAATTTTGAAGAAGCTAGCATCTTGATCAATCTTCTTGTGGATCACCATTGGAGGGTGGACATTTGGACGCCTGGTGAATTCAAAAGGGGCATTCAACATCAAGTGTTGATTCTACATCAAAATTGGATTTAGAGTTAACAGGTTGGTGCCCTAATTCTAAAAATGTAAATTTGCATGATGAATATATGTTTTAATCCTGAATAAGGAGATCCTGGCTAAGGATTTATGGTGCAAATTTTATCATTTTTGAAATTATTTTTCATAATGGTGCACCGGATTTCCAACAGTGGTATCAGAGCCACCCTTATTACAGTTAAAACATATGAAAATTATTTATATGTGTTTTTGTCGTAGTGTCGCATGTTAGGGTTTTAAACCCTTGAATGTTGATACACTTAGCATATTTATGGGATGCATGTATGATAATTTATGTTATATATGTGCCACTAATTAGGGTTTTTCACTCAAACCCTAATTATTATAGAGATATGTTTAGTTTTGAAGTCATCATACTGAAATAAGGTTGCCCTGGCATAATGGTGGATCCATTATGTGGTAAATGGTTGTCCTAGTATGATGACACACTTAGCACATATTTCTTTTGATTATGATATGTTCTATAAGAATGTGCTGGCAATTTTATAAAACCCTCCTCTTAAAAATTATATTAAGTCATAGTATATTTTACTAATAAGCATCACTAGTCATGATGAACAATTGATCATTTGGTGTCTAGAAAGGTGGTTCTGGGAAGGTAAAGAGAATTGTGATTTTTAATTGGTTCCGTTGACTGACCTTGCCAATTTTTATTGGTGTCTAGGAAAGCAACGGGGGGACTCCCACATCTCTTCCACTTGCCTGGCCGATTTGATTATATTTAAATCTTGACTAAAATGCTTAGTGTTAAAAATACTATATATTGGCCTTCCTTCATGCTTGATCATTATTGTGTTATGAACCACATTAGGTTTGTTGTGTTATCTGCAAGACCTAATATGGTGATTGACATAATACTAGTCTAGTGCATAGATATGCTTACAGTATATTCAGTATAATGCTTTGTTGTGTTATCTACAAGGGCATTATATTTGAGTACTGACTGTATTGAAATGAAAGGGTCTTGACTTAACAGAACATTATGGTTTGTTGTGTTTTCTGCAAGACTAATAATGTTCTAGAGGCCAAGTTACTTCTTGAGAATTATATGGGATATAATTGGAAGAGTTTCCTACCTTTGAGCTTGTAAAAGATTTGTTGTGTTATCTGCAAGATCTTTTATAAGTTATTAGGATCTCAATCTCACTAAGAAAAATCGATCAGGGTTCTTCTCGATTATCATAGTGAGGGCTATGATTTTTGATAAAATAGTGGGAGACATAATTAAATTGAAGACCTAATTTAATTATGTAAGTCATTTCATGGTTGTTTGCTTATATATTGTTCTTTATTAAATGTAGATAAATGGCATCTTCATTATCACTGAGAAGTATCTTAGATACCAACAAACTGACTGGTCCAAACTATGTGGACTGGTTGAGAAATTTAAAGATTGTACTGAGTTCAGAAAAACTTTCTTATATTCTTGATACCCCTAGTCTTAATCCACTAGGGGACGATGCCACACAGGAAGATATGGCCACATACAAAATGTGGCAGAATGACTCCCTCACTGTCAAGTGTATCATACTGGCCTCTATGACCAATGAGTTACAGAGACAGAATGAAAGCATGGACACTCAATCCATAATGCTCAATTTAAAAGAGCTTTATGGAGAACAAAGCAGAACTGCTAGATATGAAATATCTAAGCAGTTATTCCATGCTAGGATGACAGAGGGAACATCCATTCAGGATCATGTTCTGAAGGTAATTGACTTAATCACCAGATTGGGTCAATTAGGTTTTATTATGGATGGGGAGCTGAATCAGGATTTAATCCTGCAATCACTCCCAGAGTCATTTTCTCAGTTTGTCTTGAATTATCACATGAACAAACAGAACACTTCCTTGCCTGAGCTGTTAAATATGTTAAAAATAGTAGAGAGCCATGTTAAGAAAGAAAAGGCTCCACTTCTTCTTGTTGATAAGACAAATAAGAAGAAATCAGGCAAAAAGGGTTTTAATAGGAGGCTAAACCCTAAGGGTGGCATCAATAAGAATAAGAAAGGAAAGAAGGCCTCAAAATAGTCAACCTGTTTCTTTTGCAGCAAAGCGGGACATTGGAAAAGGAATTGCAAGGCTTACCTTGCAACTGTGAAGCCTGGTGTGTCAGATGCACCAAAAGGTATGTATGAGATACATGCTATATTGACATTAAATTCGTCTATATCAAATACTTGGGTATTGGATACCGCTTGTGGTTACCATATATGCAAATCTTTGCAGGACCTCCACAAGCTTAAAGTATTGAAGGAAGGTGACTTCAATCTCTATGGTGCTAGTGGTGATATCATCCAAGCAGAAGCTGTAGGGACCTATATTCTGAAGTTGCCTTCAGGGAAGATCTTGGAGTTAGAAAATTGTTACTATATGCCTAAGATTATTAGGAACATTATATCTATTCCTTTGTTATTAAAACAAGGATATGTAATGGATGTAACGAGCACTGGTTGCTCATAATGTTATCTAATAAAATTATTTGTTCTGGCATATTTAGCAATGGGCTCTTAACTCTTTCTTCCAATGAAAGTATTTTTCATGTCAATAATAAAGAAAAAGAAAAGACTTTAATGATACTTTACTTTGGCATCATCGACTTGGTCATGTTAATGAGTCTAGGATAAGCAAGTTATACAAGAAAAAATTCCTTGATCCTTATGAGTATGAATCATTAGGAACTTGCGAATCATGTCTCATGGGTAAGATGACCAAGACTCCATTTACTAGACATGGAGAAAGGTCAACTGAGTTATTAGGACTTATACATACTGATGTATGTGGTCCAATGATAACTCAGGCCAGAGGTGGATACTCATATTTTATCACTTTTACAGATGATTTATCTAGGTTCGGATGTGTGTATCTTATGAAACATAAATCTGAAGCCTTTGATAAATTTAAGGAGTATCAAAGTATGGTCGAAAAACAAACCAGGAAAAGTATTAAAGTTCTTCGTTCTGATCGAGGAGGAGAATACTTATCCACGGAGTTTTTAGACTATCTTAAAGTTAATGGAATTCTTTCTGAATGGACCCCTCCTTATACACCACAGCTAAATGGTATAGCTGAAAGGAGGAATCGTACCTTATTATATATGGTACGATCCATGATGTGCTTCACAAATTTACCCATTTCCTTTTGGGGTCATGCCCTAGAAACTGCTGTTTACATTCTGAACAAGGTACCTTATAAATCCGTTGTTAGTACTCCATATGAAATTTGGAGTGGAAAGAAACCATATCTTAAATATTTTAAGGTATGGGGATGTCCAGCTTATGTTAAAAGAAATTTTGGACATAAGTTGGAACCTAGAGCGGATAAATGTCTATTTGTAGGATATCCTAGAGAGGGTAGAGGATATCTGTTCTACCATCCTACTGAACAAAAGATTTTTGTCAGCAAGCATGCCACTTTTCTAGAAAAAGAGTTCATTTTAGATAAGGGCAATGGTAGAACTGTTGAACTTGGAGAAGTACAAGAAACACAGATAGACAGTTCTCAACCATTAGAACATATAGTTAGGATAGAACCAGAACACAAAACTCCTCCCCGTAGGTCTGATAGAGTGCCACGGGCACATGAGAGGTATGGGTTTATTATTGAAAATAATGAAGCCCAAGTCATTCAAAATGATGAACCTCTGACCTATACGGAAGCTATCTTGAGTACTGATTCAGATAGATGGCAAGAAGCCATGGAATCCGAGATAGACTCTATGTATGTAAACCAAGTATGGTCTTTGGTCGATGCACCAGAGGGTGTTAATCCTATTGGGTGCAAATGGGTCTATAAGAAAAAGATTGGGGCTGATGGCCAAGTTGAAACCTATAAAGCCAGATTAGTGGCAAAAGGTTTTAGACAAAAACTGGGAATTGATTATGATGAAACATTCTCACCTGTTGCCATGCTCAAATCAATCCGAATTTTACTTGCTATAGCAGCATACCATGATTATGAGATCTGGCAGATGGATGTAAGACTGCATTCCTCAATGGTTTCCTTGAGGAAGAAGTCTACATGTCACAGCCGGAAGGTTTTATTTCAAAGAATAAACCTAATGAAGTATGCAAGCTAAAAAAATCCATTTATGGATTAAAGCAAGCTTCAAGGAGTTGGAACATCCGCTTTGATGAAACTATTAAAAGGTTTGGTTTTATCAAAAATGTGGATGAACCCTGTGTATATAAGAAGACTAGTGGGAGTGCCATAGTCTTTTTGGTTCTGTATGTAGATGACATACTCCTCATTGGGAATGATATCCCAATGTTGCAATCAGTCAAGGTTTGGCTATCAAACCAATTTTCCATGAAAGATTTGGGAGAAGCATCCTATATACTAGGTATTAAGATCTATAGAGATAGATCTAAGAGGATGCTAGGTTTATCCCAATCTAGGTACATGACTTAGTGCTGAAAAGATTCAGCATGGATGGAAGTAAAAGAGGTTATCTTCCTATGAGTCAAGGCATACATCTTTCTAAAAGGATGTCTCCTAAGACACCTGAAGAAAGAAATAGAATGAATTCTATACCTTATGCTTCGGCAATAGGTCCATAATGTATGCCATGTTATGTACCAGGCCTGATGTGGCATATGCTTTAGGCATTGTCAGTAGGTTTCAGGCTGATCCAGGAGAGGATCATTGGAAAGCAGTTAAAAATATTCTTAAGTACCTGAGAAGGACTAAGGATATTTTTCTGGTTTATGGAGGTTCTGATCTTAAACTAGAAGCTTATTCTGATTCTAGTTTTCAATCAGACCCTGATGATAGCAAATCCATTTCGGGATATGTTTTTACCCTAAACGGTGTAGCAGTGAGTTGGAAGAGTACCAAACAGCAGACTGTAGCTGACCCAACCATAGAGGCAGAATACATAGCTGTCAGTGAAGCCGCCAAGGAAGTAGTCTGGATGAAGAAGTTCATCACAGAGTTGGGTGTTGTTCCTGAGATTGAAAACCCAGTGCCACTTTACTGTGACAACACTGGGGCTGTTGCTCAAGCTAAGGAACCAAGAGCTCATCATAAGTCCAAGCACATTCTGAGACGCTTCCATCTCATCCGAGAAATAGTAGAAAGACAAGATGTCTACATAAATAGAGTTGATACAAAGAACAATGTAGCAGACCCATTCACTAAGGCTCTACCACAGCGAGTGTTTGATCGCCACCTCGAGTGTATGGGATTAAGATTTAAAGGCGATTGGCTTTAGTGCAAGTGGGAGATTGAAAGGGATATGCCCTACAAGCCAATCTATGTTGTATCTCCCAAACCATTGAATTGACAATATTCTAATAAAGGCATTATTTTTCATCATACGCTGTGTTTATATTATATGATGAACCCCATAGATTAGGGCTATGATTTTAGGGTTATGATGAGATCATACCAGTGAGACCTAAAGTCTTAAAACCTTAACCTAAAATATTCCTAGTCAAAGGAACCCTGAGTAGGGGATCAGGATTTTCCGGTAAGACTAGCACATCCCATGTATACTGGAAAGGGTGACTGCTCTCACAGTCACTTGTGTATGACACTAATACTAGGATGTGGGTGCTCATTGGTGAATGAGTTTACTGATATGATCCAACTGAGAACATCTAATAGAGTCTTAGCTACATGTCAATAGAAGGTTCTCATAGTGAGAGTGGTACAAGTAATCCTTTGACCTAAGACTGCCATAAGTACCTTATGTACATGAACCCATGCTTTGGTTCAATCCTAATCATGACACTGAGTCATGCACAGGATTGATACTGGGAATGGTGAATTGGATATGAAGGTAATGAGTAGGTCAACAAGGAATCGATCACTCTTAGTAAGAGGAGATTGCATCCAGCTAGTTAACAATCGGATGATGATTCAGGGAATCTTTGATCAAAGTAAAGATATTAGAGATGGTTTCTAATATCAAGATAATTGAATCATCAATATAAGATTGATCTAGAAATAAATATAATATTGGATTTGACATATATCCATATCCATAGTTATATTTTGGGTGCAGGCTGATCAAAAATTTAATTTAATGGTAACTCTCTACTGAAGGATAGTTTTGGTATTTCACCAGAATTTCCATATCTTCCGGGTAGACATGACACGTTGCTAGATGTCAATCTTGTCTTGTGGGTTGATCAAAATTTAAATATCACTTATTAGGAAGAGTCCTAATTGATCAAGTCGGGAAAGCCCGGTTTGACCTAAATCGATTAGAAAGAGTTCTAATCAAATTAGGTCAACTTGTATTCGAACCCACTGCTGGTTAGATGTGGAACCCAATGGGTCACACACTTAAGAGGATTGATTAAGAGTTTAATTTGTGATTAAATCATCTTTGCAGGATAACACTCTAGCAGGTGTTGCAAACCCTAGCTTCTATTCGAATCGGATTTGAATTAGGGTTCCGGATTGGTTCAATTTAGGTTCTAATTGGATCTAATTAGACCCTAATTGAGTTTATAGGGATTATGGCTAACCCTATTGGCTAGCTATGTAACTAGGCTAGCCTCCCCACCCGCCCCTTTGCATTTTCATGCCAAAATGCCAAGAGTCCATGCGCTTATGGACTCTTGGCGCCCCATTTGGAAGAGTCCATGGCGCATGGACTCTTGGCGCGCCCCACTTAATTCTCCGATCAATTAAGATGGGGCGGCCTCCTTTCTTAGAGTTAGTGCTTCACTTGAAACCCCTTGGATGGGAATCCAACGGCTGATGGATTTTTAAGAAAGACAAATGTCGCCGACTCTTCCCGGTTGCGCGAAATAACGTCTCTTCGGAGATCGAAACATCGCGATTCCCTTCTTCTAGAATTTCACGACTTTTCTTTTAGGAAAAGCCATGAGTTTTAATCTGGTAGGGCATGAGAAGGAGGGAAGGGGGCGTGAGAAATATGAAAGACCGTGAGAAATGTTTTACGGAGAGTTGTGTTCTTTTGAAAAGGCACCTTTTTGTAATCTATTTAAGGAACAGAGACTTCGGGTGATTGACTAATGTACGATAGAGGTTTTTATTTTTCTTTTCTTTCCAGGAGACTGATTCCTCCTTAGCTTGTTTAGGACACAGAGAGTTTCCCTTTTACAGAGTTCTCTTCTCTGTTGAAACTCAAGTCTAAAGCAAGAGATAGGAAGAATCTCTCGATCGGTAAAAGAAAAGAATTACTACTCTGTTTCTATTTCCTTTTACATTAAGACATTAGTGTCTTAAATCCTCCTCCTCCTTCAAGACAAGAGTTTTATTCTTAGGACAAGGTCTTAAGAAAGGGAGAAGAAGAAGAAAGAAAGGAAGTAAGGAGTCCCTACCGTGGAGTTTTAAAGCCATAGTCCTCTTGAGTTCTCGGATAAGAATTCAAGTGAAGGAATTTTGAAGAAGCTAGCATCTTGATCAATCTTCTTGTGGATCACCATTGGAGGGTGGACATTTGGACGCCTGGTGAATTCAAAAGGGGCATTCAACATCAAGTGTTGATTCTAAATCAAAATTGGATTTAGCATTAACAGGTTGGTGCCCTAATTCTATCAATGTAAGTTTGCATGATGAATATATGTTTTAATCCTGAATAAGGAGATCCTGGCTAAGGGTTTATGGTGCAAATTTCATCATTTTTGAAATTATTTTTCACAATGGTGCACTAGATTCCCAACACCTCCACCCCTAACCTTCCACATAGAAAAATTTTTTTTTCATCAAATTTCTTAAAATCTACTTTAACACTACTTTCCATGGTCAGAGCCTACCACCACAGTGAAATAACCAAGTAGATCTAAGGAAATACCTTGAAGGGGGTGTTGTAGAATTTCCTTGCTTTTGGTTTCTTCTTCTAACCTAATGCTCTGATACCAACTATAGGAGCACCTTGCCCAGGTTGTGGAGTCTTGAAACTAGTAAAAATCTATAAGAACTAGGGCTTGGGGCATCCAAAATCAGCCAAAAATATAAATCTTAGCACAGCCTCCATAAAAGCCTAAATTTATGCGCCCTTGTCTTTAGGATCAGATGGTGCACCACACAAAGTGAATTTTCTAGTGGATTTCCCACCTAAGAATACCCATAAACCAAGCTTTCTCTAGACCTAGGGCTGGCCACTAGCAATGGAGCATGGAAGAAAGAGAGTACCAGGAGATTGGGACTGTCTAGCACCAATCCTAGGATGCTCATGTGCATGAATGGAGAAAGGAGAGATAGGGGTTTGCTAGGGGTTTTGCATGTCTTGGGAAGTGTGAAATAGAGGAAGTGGAAGAGAAGAAAGGGCAATTAATGTTTGGAGAAAAAGGATTCGATTCCTCAATTGAAACATCAATGTATCAATACATATATATGGGTTATCATGGTCTAGTCTAGACACATTGTTCCTAACCCAATCCAAACAACTCCCATGCTAACTCAAAACATGAAAACACTCACCCACCCAAGCCCCATGTACATCTATGGTCTCATATATTCTCACATCCCTTGGACTCAAATCTAGTCCAAAAAATGAGTTAGCCCATCAAAATCCTTGAATCCTGGGTTTCAATACATGAAGGCTGCATACCTTTATCCTAGGGCCTAAACCAGCCCTAGAACCTCCATGATAGCTCCATGGAGTCTAATCCTTGGCCCTAAAATCTTCATGGGAGCACCACATCTAAGCCTACAGGCTATTCCCCATTAAGCGAATGGTCAAGGTGAACTAATAGGAGTAAAGGGTGCCGACTATTGATGCTAAATGTTAGCATGCCATTGGTAGTGATCATAGCATTGCATGAACTTGACTATGTCCTAGTGAATGTTAGGCCATTAGTATCCTTGTTAAGAAATCTTATAGCTAGGACATGTCCTCCAAGATGGCTCCTGTAAATGCCTTCATGGACCTTGCATATGGTGTACTCTACTTCAATGGGTCAAAGGCAACAAAGGAGCTACATCGAGAAGGATTGCCTATATAGCTTCCTCTCAACATCAAGTACTAGATCAAGTAGCTTTTGATTCTCTGAGCTTCTACTAGATCCTTGGGCAGCTATCTATTTTTCAAGTACCCCATTAACAAGTCCATCCAACATAACTAATCATCTACCTACATCATCGGGCTAGCTCACCCTTGATGCTAGGTTTCTCCAAGTCTACATGCACTCCTTTGTGGATCATGGGATATTCCACAGTCACCAACCTTGATAGAAGGTCCACCCAAGAATTCTCCATCCTGGAAATCTGCACAAACTCAAAAGAGAAATGAATGGGATATTTCTTTTATCTTCTTTAGATACTTCTCATGGCTAGGGCCTTCACTTCATACTCTCCATGAACCTAGCTAATCAACAATTAGGAGTCACTAAGGGCTTTGAGATGCTGTACCCCAAGCTCATGGGCCAATCTTAGCCTACCACGAGCACTTCATACTCCATCTCATTATTGGAGTTTCCAAATCTGAAATAGAGGGCTTACTCTATGATGATGACATTCAGGCTAGCAAGGATCATTCCTATACCAAAGCCTCCTGCATTGGATACTCCATCCATGTGAATCATTTAGACATCACCTACTAGGATGATGACTGGTGCTTCCACCTCTGCTTCGATTTCTTCAAGGAGCGTACACTCCACAAGAAAGTCAACCAGTGCTTATGCCTTGATAAAGGGTTGCAGATGGTAATGGTTGTCATATTCTCCAAACTCCACCACCCCCTTAGTGAGCCTCCCTTGTCTAGTTTTTGCAAGATCAAGCTCAAAGGCTGGTCCATTAGAATGGCAATGGAGTTTGCTTGAAGATATGGTTAGTGTTATCATGCTATGATATGGAGAGTGCATAGGCGACCTTCTCCATTCTCGAGTACCGAGTCTCCATGTGCTTCCACACTTTGCTAATATAGTATATTGGCTTCTATACACCTTTATCTTTTCAAACAAGAACTGAGCTTACCATGATAGGGGATATAACCAAATATAGGTACATCATCTCCCCCTCTACTAGCCTTATCAGGAGAGGGGTGGTGGCTAAGTATGTGCGAAGCTCTTCTAAGGCAGTCTAGCATTCCTCTATCCAATAAAAGTTCCTGATCTATCTTAGGGCTTTGAAGAAAGGCAGACACTTGTCACCTGATCTAGTGATGAACCTGCTCAATGCGGCTATCTGTGCTGCTAGGTGTTGCACTTCCTTTCGAATCCTTGGTGGTATCATTTCCAAGATAGCCTAGAGCTTCACTAGGTTAGCCTCAGTTCCATGGTGCAAAACCATGAAATCCAGAAACTTTCTAGAGAATACACTAAAGGCACATTTGGTTAGATTGAGCCTCATGCATTACTTCTTCAAGGTTTGAAAAGTTTTCTCAAGGTTAGTTGCATGATGCTCAATCCATCGACTCTTCAATAACATATCGTCAATGTACACTTCGATGTTGCAACCAATTTGGTCCTTAAAGATCTTATTAACCAAATGCTAGTACATGGCATATTCATCAGGCTAAAGGGCATCACCTTATACCTAAAAAGCCCTTGGTCCATGATAAAGGATATTTTTTCTTCATCCTCAGGGTTCATTTAGATTTGATTATATTAGGAGAAATGAAACTAAGAAACTCATGCCCTGACATAGAATCAACTAGTTGGTCTATTCAAGATACAGGAAAGCTATCTTTAGAGCAAGATTTATTTAAATCAGTAAAATCAATACATACACATCACTTGCTGCTTACCTTTTTGATGAATACTACATTTGCCGGCCACTCTAGGTAGTTAACTTCATGGATGAAACAAACTGCATGGAACTTCTCTACCTCTTACTTTGTGGCTTGCTATCATTTAGAAGCGAAGCTCTACTTCTACTTCATTAAGATGTGCGAAGGGTTGATATTTAACCGGTGCACCATAACATCTGGATTAATGCTAGGCACATCAGAGGTGATTCAAGTGAAGGCATCTACATTCATTCTCAAGGAGATGAGGACTAGCCATGTGAGGCCTTGCTCTATTGAGATCCAATATGGATCTACCAGGATGAGTCAAACTCATCCAGGGGGACCAAAAGGAGTTCTTTCGCTGGCTAACCTCGCTGTTAGTCTTGCTTATCTCTAAAGTTGAGGCAATCTATGGGCAACACCTCATGGGATTTCTTGCCCTTAAGGGTGGCAACATAGCATTGCTTGGCCAAGGCTTGATCACCCCGAACTTCACCTACACCTTAGGCTATGAGAAACTTCATCAAAAAATGGTTGGTAGACACAATGGCACAAAGAGCGTTCAAGCTTGGCCTTCCCAGGATTACATTGTAAGCTGAGGAGATCTTCACTACTAGGAAGTTTAACATGATCATTGCCTGCTTTCATGCTTAGCTTGCATCACAAATAAAATAATCATGCCTTCATAAAAATGGCATCTCCAAAAAACCTTACTAAGGGAGAAATCATCCTTAGTAGATGGTCCCTCGAGAGGTTCACCCTACTAAAGGCATCATAAAATAAGATATCTATAAAGCTTCCATTATTAACCAAAGCATGCCTTACATGAAAGTTTGTGATGGTTAAGGAAACTATAATAGCAAAATCATGAGGGATTTGGATGCTCTCAATATCAGCATTAGAGAAGATGATGACCTCATCATGACTGCACTACTTAGACTGGGGGGTTTCCACCAGAGCCATATGAAGGCGAGCTCCTATAGTCATCAAGGCATTTCCGTCAATAGGAGACCCTCCTATGATGGTGTTGATGAGCCCACTATTGGGGTGGTTGTCTACAGGAGGCTTCAAGATAGGCTGAGCTTGTCAACCAGGAGTTTCGACATCCTTGGGTTAGTTGATATAGGTTTGTAGGTAACCTCACAAGAAAAAGGCCTCGATCTCTTTCTTCTAAGCAAGGTAGTCCTCGGTGTTGTGCTCGTGCTCTCGATGGAAGTGGCAGTGTCGATATAGGTTTGTAGGTAACCTCACCAGATAAAGGCCTCGATCTCCTTCTTCTAAGCAAGGTAGTCCTTGGTGTCGTGCTCGTTCTCTTGGTGGAAATGGTAGTACTTTGTTAAGTGCTTCTTGGACTTCTTGCTCATCTTTCTAGGCTAGTGGATGATATTTTGATTCTTTATTTCCATTAGGATTTTCTTAAAGAGAGCATTCAATGGAGTAAATTCCTCATGGTGATGGTGAGGGCTTCTGGAATGATGGTGGGATCTGACCTCATCGTTCTACCTCCTAGGTCAAGGAGGAGGAAGAGACCGACTTTCTTAGGGGCACTTGCACTCCCCTCTGTCCTTTTTCTTTTCTATCATACCCTTGTTAGCATTGACATACTTCTCAAAGTGAGACAGGAGCTTTGTAAGGTCAAGGGAATATCTCTTGAAGAGGGAGTGAAAAAAGCCTCCTACTCGGAGTCCTTACAACATGGCTGACATCGCGACTGTAGGGTCCAGGCCATGGACTTCTAACATGGCCATTCAAAAATGACCCATGAAACTCTTGAGAGACTCCCCATCCTCCTGGCTGATAGAGAAGAGGGAGTTGGAGTTCTTCCCGAGCCTTCGACTACTCTGAAATTGAATGATGAACTTTCGACCAAACTCCTCGAAGAAACTGATGGAGTCTGGCTAGAGCCTTGTATACTAAGCTTAGGTTGCATCTCTAACGGTGGTCACAAAGGACTTGCACATCAAGGCATCGGTCACCTCTTGCAGCATTATGAGAGCTTTGAAGCACTCTCAATGGTTGCAAGGGTTAGTGGAGCCATCATAGGTCTCCATGGTCGGTACCTTAAAGTGATGGGGAATAGGCTCCTCTATGATTACCCATGAGAAGGGTGGGTGCATGATGAAGAGCAACTCACCCACTGATATTGTCTGTTGGTGGTGGAGGGCTTCCAGGAAGCCATCCACCTCATAAAGTTTTCAGTCAAACTCATCCCATCACCAATTATGCGTGGTATGATGGTCCTTCTATCGAAGAGTCCTATGAAGAAGAAGATGATGAAGAAAGTGAGATAGGGGAGTTGCATCTATGATTCTTACCTTGGTGACCCACTTGGGATAGGATCAGTGCTCATGGGATGCCCCCCAAGGGCCCGATGGTTATGACGAGTGGTGATAGGAAGCCCACTCAAGGTTTCCAGCTAGTTAGGAAGCCATAAGTGGTGTATCTACTCCAGTCGGGTGGGGTAAACCACCCTACTCTGCCCCTCAAGCTAGAGGGGAGATGTTTGAAGGTGGATGTTCATTAACATCGGGACAAGCTAAGTCAGACATTGCTACAAAGTCTATACTACAATGGCCAATTGTTGACCCCTAAAGTGATTTTGATGATAACAAAACATTGGAGCATATATTTGGTTATCTAACAACTCTTCAAATGATTGACAAGTTTTTGTAGGACAACTACATTGACATACTTTCTAAATCCTACAATATTTATTGCTTTGTGTTGAGTTGTAAAGTATTTAGAATCTTGTAAAGAAGAAACCTACAAAAATTTCCTACTTAAATCAACTTAAAGGGTTACTTCTAGTAGTTTTCAAGCTTCAATTTTTTCTTGAATTTATTGTAAGAAGACCTTGAAGAAGTCTTCAAAGCATGGGACAAGTGTTCTGGAAGATTGAGTTTGATCAGGTTGAAGAACAAATCTTGACCCGACTGGATGGAGGAACCAGCCAACTCTGGCACTGGCACAGGAAAGAAGTTCTCCGACACACAGATCCAGCAGACTAGCACCAAGGCCCAACCGACTCGTCCAGAACTTAGTTGAAAGTGTTATGAGCTTCTCAGGGATCCGAGCCGACTGGAATTTAGCCCAGTCGACTCATCCAGAACTTGGTTGAGATTGCTATGAGAGCCTCTGAGATCCAAGCCGACTGGAATTCAGTCTAGCCGACTCGACCAGAGTGACACATTTTCTCAACTTTGGAAGCTAGCCGACTGGCATTCAGCCTAGTCGACCCAAACTTGATCCGAGCCGACTCGAAGATTGTCCGAGCCGACCGGTATGATGGGGTCACCTCCAATGGCTAGTTCCAGTTTTTAGTTTTTGAATTTCAAAAGTGCTCCAACGGTAACCTGTCACCTCCTAACGGTCTACAACATTCAAAATCAAGGGAAGGCAGTTGAAGTCTCTATAAATAAGGTATGAGAACATCTTTGGAGAGACTAATGAGTTAATGGACATTTATTGAACACTTATTGAAGTTAGAAGTGAGAGCACTTGAGCTTTGAAGTCAGCCTTCAAGCCTTCACCAACTCTTACCAGAAGCTTGAAGCACCTTTTGAAGAAAGCAAGGAAGCCATTGAAGTGCATTGAAGAGCATTCAATAGAGCTTCACTAGAGCTGTCTTGGCAACCACCCGACAACAGAGTTTGTCATTTTTATTGCTTCTTTATTCTATTCTTAGAATATTTGGGTTATTGGTGAGCCCAGTTGTAAAAACCAAATAGGTTTCTTTGGTGAGCCTTTTTCAAAAACCAAAGTGTAGAGGTTCTAGGTGATCCTGTGAAAACCTAGTTTGGGTTTCTTTGGTGAGCCCGGTTCAAAAACCAAAGTGTAGAGGTTGGGATTGTGAGCCTGTAAAACAATTCGACTGTATTTCGATTTTGGGGATATAGTGGAAATCCCGAGTGGTGAACTTGGATAGTGGACGTAGGAGTTGGGTTGCTCCGAACCACTATAAACTTGCCTTGTTTGTGTTGTGTTTGATTTACCTTTCAGCTTCTGTATTTAATCTCTAATTGACACAGCACCTAACTACTAAAAGGAATTACTTGTGCACATACTTGCAAAAATTTTGTAATTCCCAATTCACCCCCCTCTTGGGAAAAGCCACCTGGGCAACAGATGGTATCAAAGCTGTGTCTCTGATTACTTAAGTAAAGATTGATGGCTCATCCCATGAGTACATCCTTGGCCGAAGGCCAGTCAACAAATAGACCTCCACTTTTCACAGGCACTAATTATTCTTATTGGAAAGCATGAATGAAGATTTACATACAATATATAGATTTTCAATTATGAAAGGTCATCTTGAAAGGGCCACACATTCCCATAATTAAAGTTGATGGCGTGGACATCCCTAAACTTGAAGATGACTGGGATGATCATGACATGAAGATAGGGGAATTGAATGCTGAAGCAATGAATTTATTATATTGTGCTTTGGATGCTAACAAGTTCAACCGAATTTCCACTTACTCTTTAGCAAAGAAAATCTGGGATAAACTCGAAGTGACCCATGAGGGAACTTTCCAAGTGAAAACCTCTAAGATAAATCTTTTAGTTCATAATTATGAATTATTTAAAATGGAACCTTCCAAAATAATTTCTGTCATGTTCTCTAGATTTATAGATATTATTAATGGTTTAAAGAGTCTTGGCAGAGTATACTCTAATGCAGATCTAGTTCAAAAGATCCTTCGTTCTTTGCCCGACAATGGTATTCCAAAGTAACTGCAATCCAGGAAGCTAAAGATATAAATACATTACTGCTGGATGAACTGCTGGGATCACTCATCACCCACAAGCTGACAATGCAGCACAGAACAAAAGACGAACAAAAGAAAAAGAAGACAATAGCCTTCAAAGCTGCTTCCAAATCAAAGAGGGATGATGAAGAATCTGAAGAAGAAAGCACCTCCTCCAACGATGACCTAGAAGACGAAGACATCGCTATGGTTGTGAGGAGATTCAGAAAACTTATGGAAAGAAAGAAAGGAAGGTACAACCAAAAATTTCATAAGAAGGATTATGGAAAGGAAAAGGAAAGGACAGAGAGAAAGATAAAGAGGTAGTCCCCACATGCTATGAATGCAAGAAGCCGGGGCACATACGTCCAGACTGTCCACTGTTAAAGAAATCATTCAGACAGAAGAAGAAAAAGAAAGCCATGGTGGTACGGGCACCAGACTCAGGAGAAGACTTCAGAGCTCTATCTGGATCTCTGACTGACCTTGCCCAAAGAATTAGGGTTTTCTAGTTTTGTAATAAAAGTTGACTTGGTCAACTCAATTTTTTTGAGTCTGTATTTCCCTGCAATTTAAATTTTGTTGAGTCATGTTGACTCAGTACAAGTCCTAGTGACTGGTCTAGGTCTTCTCCAGGGTGCCACATTTTCTTCCAAGCCCAAGCAAGTGGGTGCCACACTCCCAGCCACACGCTAGAGTCCAGGAGGTGCCACATCTCCATCCCAATGTCTTGGTCCCCACACCTAAGGGAGCAAGAATTTTTCTTGAAGCCAAAATCAAGGAGGTGCCCCATATGTACCTTAAAAGGCCAAGCTAAAGGAGGAAAGAAGCATTTCTTGGGGAGCACTTCAAGGGGGCGCCCAATCCATGCCTAAAAAGCCCAAAGCAAAGTTGGGAAGAGCCATGACTTGGGGAGAAAGAAAAGGAGGTGTCCAAAAGAGTTGAGCCATGGAAGGAAAAAAATTTTCTTGAAGAGCAAGGCTGGGAGGCGCCACCTACTTACCATTTGGAGCCATCAATCAACACTTATGGAACCCCTTGGCCTGCCATATGTGAAGGAATTGATTCTACAAACCTAATTTGAAGATCCATCCTATTAGTCCCACATGGGAAGATGTAAAACCCTGACCTCTTGTAAAGACCTATAAAATAAACCCCTCTTGTAATTTTTGAAGACAACTGATGAATGACTTCAAATTTTGTTTGAGCAACTTTATGTTTCTCTCTTCCGCACTTGCATCCAGGTGTTGAGCTCCGTGAGGGAGTAAATCCGGGTTCCCCAGGAACCTTGAGAAGGTGTGAGATCTCCAACCCCAAAACCCTAGGTTAGCCACTTCTCTTCCAAACCCTACCCACCCATCATCCTCTTCATTCCACCAAACCCTAGCCTATCCCATCTCTCACGGCCCCTCTCTTCAAGTAGTGGCCGACCACCAGCATCCAGGTCCAGTTTGGCTGCTTCGAATATGGAGCAAATCCCAGAGGAAGCCAGATCAGCATCCAAGAGAATCAGGACTTCAGCAACATCAACTTTCAAGTTCTTCTATCTGGTAAATCCTTCCTTGAGTATCTGGTTCCATAAATTGTTCTTCTTCTTTCCCAGATCTTGAGTTCAGGAGAAGCCAACACTGCCAAAGGACCAGTATTGGAGGATCCATTGCGAAGATATCTGAATCCGGGGATCCAACAATCCGCTCAAGAGAGTCCTTCCACTAAACTCTGAGAAGATCATTGCCTGGTCTGTAACCCTTCTCTTCTCTTTACTTCTGTCCTGTTGAAAGCTCAGAGCGAAACCCTAGGTCTGGGAGTTTCTCAGCCCCCAGCGATCCTTTACTTCTGAACAACTCTGACAATATAGTTTCTTTAAATTGTTCTTTCAATTATTACATAGTTTCTTTCAATTTAGTTTAACTTTACTTTGAGTCAAAGCCGACTTCTGAAAATAAAAAAAAAAAAAATACATTAATTTTAATTTGCTTTCTCATTCCACATATTCGTTCTGCATCATTTTTGGTTTCAGATCATTCGTTCTGCATCAATTTTGGTATCAGAGCCCTGTCTAGGGTTTCTGACTTGCTTGCATGTTTTGAGTGTCTCTCTTTTTTACTTTGTCTGCTCGAAGTAGACTCCCCAGGACATCCAGTCCTAGGAATGAAGTGAGGTGCAAGCCTCCTCTTCCCATTCCATGGGGTGTTCCTAGGGCGTGTAGGGGATCCGCTGGGTTACAACTTCGTAGCAGGAATTGTAAACGGGGGAAGCATTCTATTTTTAGTCTGTAACTATCCTATTGCAGGAATTGTTTCTCATTACAGGTAACTCCAAATTATATAATTTTTGCTTTTCTAGAACCAGTATAATTGAAACTATTTTACATAATTTTATTATAATTTATTGGTCTTCGTGAAATTTCTGAGAGTTAAATTACAGCAACTCTGTTTCTGTTTTTCTGTAATTCAATATTTTTAAGTGATCATCTCCTAATTCATCTTAAGGGCAATTGAGCATCTAAGATAAGGGGAGGAGTTGATAACCTCTTCTTAACCCAAAACCACCATCCATTCATTCGATCCTAAGCCTAATTTTAAAATTTATTAGACTTAATTTGTCCTAGTGGGCTAGGGACACCAACAAGTCGGGTCTAGCCTAGTGTTTAGTCAGTTTGTCTGGTTACTCTGTGTGTGCTTTGTACTCAGTGTCTAGAATGGTGGTTCAGGGATTCTATCCCGAAGGGCTTGTGTGCTGGTCCGCCTACCTGGCCAATCATTGATTGGTGTCTAGGATTGGCATTTAGGGACCTAACACTCCCCTTATACCTGCCTGGCTGAGTCCCGAGTTACTACAGGCTAGTTTGCCACTCTGATTGGGCATCTAGTTTGGGCTCTAGGTCTAGTTAGCCCATAGTCATCTCAGTTGAGTCTCATCTGGTGTGTTTGCTTGCATCATCATCTCTACCCGGAATGGAGTACCCTACCAACCTGGTCAAACCCAACCTGATTTAGAGGCCATGGTTAGAGCTCTTACTGAAAGTATGAACAAATTGAGTCAGGATATGAATGAGAATTTTACCCAGCTTAGGGATCGAATCCAAGTACTTGAGGAACCTAGGCATCAGAATTGGACTCCTGACCCAGATTTTAATGTGCCTCAACCTCACCCACACCAGGAGCCTAGAAGACCTTTATACAAAAATCCTGAACCTAATCATAGAGGCCTGACCCAGAGCCTGAAGATAGAGATGATAGGTTCATTCGGAACATCAAATTAGATGCACCCACTTTTGATGGTAGCTTAAACCCTAAGGTGTATTCTGATTGGGAGGGTGAGATGGACCAGTACTTTGAGTGGTATGCCATGTCTGAGGAAAGGAAGTTCAAGTTTGCCAAGATGAAGTTAGTACGTCAAGCTAGGTTATACTGGGGGAATATTGAGCTAACCACTAGAAGACGAAATGTTGAGCCCATAACCACTTGGCAGGGTATGAAAGAGAAGCTTAGAGATAAGTACCTACCCATTTCATACCAGCAGAATCTGTTAGACCAATGGCAGACCTTGAGACAAGGGAACCGATCTGTATTAGACTACATAACCACCTTTGATGAATACCTGATGAGATGTGATGTGAGTGAAGCCCATGAGGTCACTTTGTCTAGATTTAGGGCTGGACTTAGGGAAGACATTAAGAGGGAGTTGTTTCTTAGAGAGGTTACTGACCTAGACCAAGCCTATCAGATTGCACTGAACACTGAGAAATTTCATAGAGGACCTATACCTTCCAGGGTTAGTGCCCCAATCCCAAGAAATGGACCTAGCCAAGTTACCCCTAGCAAACCTATTCAGGGTATTCCCATCCCTAGGCCCATGAAAAAAGGTAAGGCACCTGACACCCAGAGAACCCCTAGTTCTAGTATCACCTATTTTAAGTGTCAAAAACCAGGTCATATCTCCAGCCAGTGCACAGCCATAGCTTGTTTTAAGTGCCATAGGGTAGGTCATGTTTCTAGCCAGTGCCCTCGTAGATCCCTTTACATAGAAGAAGGAGAGGAAGAGAATTCCAGGCCCAATGAAGAATTTGAAGAAGAAGTTTATGAGGCCGGAATGAATTTAGTTGATGAGTATGAAGGAGAGGAGGAATCCACAGAGTCTGACCAGTTAGGGGTTGTGAGATGCATCCTGTCCCAGAGTAGAGTTCAGGAGGATTGGCGTAGGACTAACATCCTACAGACTTTCCTTAAATTAGGGGATAAGGTATGTAAGATCATCATAGATAGTGGGAGCTGTGTGAATGCCATTTCTGCTAGTATTGTCAAAATGTTAGGCTTAACCCCAGTCCCCCACCCCAACCCCTATAAGGTTTCTTGGGTAGACTCTACCTCTATACCCATCCAGTCTAGATGTCAGGTCCAAATCCAAATGCAATCCTATCAAGAGAAGATTTGGTGTGATGTCTTACCCATGGGGGTGAGCAGTATAATTCTTGGGAGACCTTGGCTATATGATCATGATGCCACCCTCTTAGGAAAATCCAATACCTGTGTCTTTAGTTTTAATGGGAAGAAAATCACAATCCATTCAGTCCCTTCTAAGGACAAGGTAGCTAAAAGACCCAATAAGGTCAATGAAATGAAGACTGGAGTGAACCTAATTAGTGCTAAGGATCTAGAACAAGAAATTCAGAGTGGTTCACCCATTTGGATGTTGACTGCTAAGGAACTTAGGACTCCTACACCCTCAGAGCCTCCTCAGGAAGTTAAACCTTTGTTAGAAGAATTTGAGGATGTTTTCCCCAAGGATCTGCCAGACCACCTTCCACCTCTAAGGGATATCCAGCATTCCATAGATTTAATCCCAGGAGCTACTTTACCCAACTTGCCCCGTTATAGGATGAATCCATCTGAGCATAAGGAACTGCAAAAGCAGGTTGGAGAATTGCTGAGGAAGGGGTTCATTAGAGAGAGTCTTAGCCCTTGTGAAGTCCCTGCACTATTGACCCCAAAGAAGGATGGCACGTGGGATGTGTGTTGATAGTCATGCCATCAACAAAATCACAATCATGTATAGGTTCCCCATCCCTAGACTAGATGACATGCTAGATATGATGGCCGGTGCAATGATATTTTCCAAAATTGATCTCAAGATGGCTACCATCAGGTTAGGATTAGACCAGGGGATGAGTGGAAAACCGCTTTCAAAACTAAGGATGGTCTCTACGAATGGGTTGTTATGCCTTTTGGGTTGTCCAATGCCCCTAGTACTTTCATGAGGATTATGTCCCAAGTGCTTAGAGCTTTCATAGGGAAGTTTGTAGTGGTCTATTTTGATGACATCCTGATCTATAGTAAGACCCCTGCAGACCACTTAGGCCACCTTAGACAAGTCTGCCAAGTTTTGAGGAATGATAGTCTCTACGGTAATCTCAAAAAGTGTGAATTCATGACCAGTAGAGTTATCTTCCTTGGTTTTGTAGTAACACCTGATGGCGTGGCTGCCGATCCAGAAAAGTTAGGTCCATAGTAGAATGGCCAGAGCTGACCAGTGTGCATGAAGTCAGAAGTTTCCATGGCTTAGCTACCTTCTATAGGCGATTCATCAAAGGGTTTAGTACTATAGTTGCTCCTATCACAGACTATATTAGGAAGGAAGAATTCCAGTGGACTAAAGCAGCCCATAAAACCGTCCTAGATCTTAATGATAGGATGACCCAGGCACCCATTTTAAGGTTACCCAACTTTTCTAAAGTATTTGAGGTTGCCTGTGATGCTTCAGGAGTAGGTATAGGTGGAGTCCTAAGCCAAGAGAATCACCCTGTAGCATTCTTTAGTGAAAAACTTAATGATGCTAAGCTTAGGTATTCTACCTATGATAAAGAATTTTATGCGGTAGTGCAAGCTTTGCGTTACTGGAGACATTATTTGCTACCGCAGGAATTTGTGCTATTTTCGGACCATGAGGCTCTTAGATTCTTGAATTCCCAGAAGAAGCTTAACCCTAGGCAAGCTAAGTGGGTAGAGTATATCCAGTCCTATACTTTTGTTTTGAAACATAAGGCTAGGATTGAAAATAAGGTAGCTGATGCCCTTAGTCGTCGATCTTTGTTATTGAATTCTGTTAGGGCTGAAGTCGTAGGGTTGAGCAGATCAAAGAGGAATATAAGTCGTGTCTGGATTTTAAGACTGTGTACCAGGATCTAGCTCAAAGACCATCAAGTGATCATAAGGATTATACCCTTTTAGATGGCTTTTTGTTCTTTAAAAATAGGCTTTGCATCCCTAGAACTTCTCTTAGGGAATGCTTGATTTGGGAAATTCATGCTGGAGGTCTAGCTGGCCATTTCGGAAAAGACAAGACCACCCTGGTTATTGAAGACCACTTTTTCTGGCCTAGCTTAAAAAGAGATGTAGCACACATTGTGGCTAGGTGTTGGACCTGCGCTGTTGCCAAACAGCGAAAACAGAACACCAGCTTTTATACCCCACTCCCTGTCCCAGATCATCCTTAGCAAGATGTGAGCATGGACTTTGTGTTAGGTTTGCCTAAGACCCAGAGGAGGCATGACTCTATCTGTGTTGTAGTCGACCTATTTTCTAAGATGGCCCATTTCTTGCCTTGTTCCCAAACATTTGATGCATCTAAGGTAGCCATCCTGTTCTTTAATGAGATAGTTCGACTCCATGGCCTACCTAAGACAATTGTTTCAGATAGGGATGTCCGGTTCACCAGCTATTTCTGAAAAACCCTTTGGCATAAGTTAGGGACAAAACTTAAGTTTTCGACTACCTATCATCCCCAAACTGATGGCCAAACCGAAGTAGTGAACCATAGTTTAGGCAATCTGTTAAGGTGTCTTATTGGTGAAAACATTAGGAACTAGGATTTGTACTTATCTAGAGCTGAATTTGCATACAATGACTCGGTCAATAGGTCTACATTTAAGAGTCCATTTGAAATTGTGCATGGTTACAAACCTCACACACCTCTTGACCTAGCCCCTTTACCAGTCCACACACGAGTCTCCGAGTCTGCTGAAGTTTTTGCACAGCATATAAAAGACTTGCATAAAGAAATTCATGCCAAAATAAATTTAAGTAATGAAACTTATAAGAAATTGGCTGATTCTCAAAGACGAGTCAAAACTTTTGTTGAGGGAGACTATGTAATGATTAGGTTAAGGCCTGAAAGGTTTCTCCTGGAACCGTTAGAAAGTAACATGCTAGAGGAGCTGGACCATTTAGAGTGGTAAAGAGTAGGGTCCAATGCCTATGTGCTCAGTTGCCTTCAGAACTAGGCATTAGCTCCACTTTCAACATTACAGACCTAGTAGAGTATAGAGAGCCAGCTGTGATTCCCAGTGAGCCTTTTGAACCTAATCCTGCTCTTGAGAGTGAACCCAACCCTGTGTGTCCACCAACAAATTGGCCTGTGAGGAAAAAGCAGATTGAAAAGATCCTGGATGATCAGGTTATCTCTACTCGTAATCGAGGATATCAAAGATACCTGGTCCGCTGGCAAGGAAGGCCAGATTCTGATGACTCTTGGATCTCCCGAGAAGAATTACAAGAATTGGACCCAGACCTCTTGGAGAGATACCAGAGCCAACTTGATCCATACTCGACAGGGTCGAGTTCCTCCCACCCCGGGAGAATTGGTGCAGGCACCAGACTCAGGAGAAGACTTCAGGGCTCCATCTGGATCTCTGATTGACCTTGCCCAAAGAATTAGGGTTTTCTGGTTTTGTAATAAAAGTTGACTTGGTCAACTCAATTTTTTTGAGTCTGTATTTTCCTGCAATTTAAATTTTGTTGAGTCATGTTGACTCATTACAAGTCCTAGTGAGTGGACTAGGTCTTCTCCAGGGTGCCACAACTTCTCCCAAGCCCAAGCAAGTGGGTGCCACACTCCCAGCCACACACCAGAGTCCAGGAGGAGCCACATCTCCATCCCAGTGTCTTGGTCCCCACACCCAAGGGAGCAAGAATTTTTCTTGAAGCCAAAATCAAGGAGGCGCCCCATTTGTACCTTAAAAGGCCAAGCTAAAGGAGGAAAGAAGCATTTCTTGGGGAGCACTTCAAGGGGGCGCCCAATCCATGCCTAAAAAGCCTAAAGCAAAGTTGGGAAGAGCCATGACTTGGGGAGAAAGAAAAGGAGGTGTCCAAAAGAGTTGAGCCATGGAAGGAAAAATTTTTTTCTTGAAGAGCAAGGCTAGGAGGCGCCACCTACTTACCATTTGGAGCCATCAATCAACACTTATGGAACCCCTTGGCCGGCCATATGTGAAGGAATTGATTCTACAAACCTAATTTGAAGATCCATCCTATTAGTCCCACATGGGAAGATGTAAAACCCTGACCTCTTGTAAAGACCTATAAAATAAACCCCTCTTGTAAGTTTTGAAGACAACTGATGAATGAATTCAAATTTTGTGTGAGCAACTTTATGTTTCTCTCTTCCGCACTTGCATCCAGGTGTTGAGCTCCGTGAGGGAGTAAATCCGGGTTCCCCAGGAACCTTGAGGAGGTGTGAGATCTCCAACCCCAAAACCCTAGGTTAGCCACTTCTCTTCCAAACCCTAGCCGCCCATCATCCACTTCATTCCACCAAACCCTAGCCTATCCCATCTCTCACGGCCCCTCTCTTCAAGTAATGGCCGACCACCAGCATCCAGGTCCAGTTTGGCTTCTTCGAATACAGAGCAAATCCCAGAGGAAGCCAAATCAGCATCCAGGAGAATCAGGACTTCAGCAACATCAACTTTCAAGTTCTTCTATCTGGTAAATCCTTCCTTGAGTATCTGGTTCCATAAATTGTTCTTCTTCTTTCCCAGATCTTGAGTTCAGGAGAAGCCAACTCTGCCAAAGGACAAGTATTGGAGGATCCATTGTGAAGATATCTGAATCCAGGGATCCAACAATCCGCTCAAGAGAGTCCTTCCACTAAACTCTGAGAAGATCATTGCCTGGTCTGTAACCCTTCTCTTCTCTTTACTTCTGTCCTGTTGAAAGTTCAGAGCGAAACCCTAGGTCTGGGAGTTTCTCAACCCCCAGCGATCCTTTACTTCTGAACTACTCTGATAACCTAGTTTTTTTAAATTGTGCTTTCAATTATTACATAGTTTCTTTCAATTTAGTTTAACTTTCCTTTGAGTCAAAGCCGACTTCTGAAAATAAAAAAATATATATATTAATTTTAATTTGTTTTCGCATTCCACATATTCGTTCTGCATCATTTTTGGTTTCAGAGCATTCGTTCTGCATCACATGGTTGCCACATAGTCCAATAGTGAAGACTCATCTTCATCGGAAGAAGAAGAGACCACCAAGACTATAAATCTATGCTTAATGGGTCTCGAAGATGAGGTAACATCCCCTAACAATTGCACTGAATTTACTTTCGATGAATTAAATTCTACTTTTCATGAATTACTTTCTGAATTTAAGAAAGCTGGAGTAAAGATAAAATCATTGAAAAATATGAATGATTCTTTATTTAAATAAAAGGATGAAATTTCATAAAAGAACATTTTATTACAAAAAGAACTTTATGACTTTTCTGAAAAATTTGAAAAGCTGAAAAATTCTTTCATGTTAAAAGAAATTTTAAAAGATTTACTTGGAAAAACACTAAATGGAGGTTACTTTGAAACTTCTTTTGTGAATGGAATTTTAGCAACTACTTTTGTGAAATCCAAAATCACCTTTTCAAAATGTTTTATCTCAAAAAGTTTCGGCCACACCAAAAACTGTTTTTACTTCAAAGTCTTTATTATATGTTCCTAAGAATTTGAGCAAAAATGCATACATATCAAAAAGTTCAAAATCTGCATCAAGTGCATCAACTGTTAGAACTTCAAATTCTGCTTCTATTAAAAATTCTAAAGTTGTATGCTATGTTTGTAAAAGAATAGGACATAGAGCTTTTGAATGCAATAATTCTAGAAACGTCCTTAAGAAAGTAAGAAAGATTTGGGTTCCCAAAGGAACCGCCTCTACTGACTTGCAAGGATCCAAGGTAACTTGGGTACCTAAAAGAATTCATTGACTGCCTTGCAAGAATGTCTTGCAACCCAAAAATTGAAGAAAAGGTGGTACTTAGACAGTGGCTGCTCAAGACATATGATGGGTGACAAGGACCAATTTATCATCCTTGAAATGAAAGAAGGAGGCTTGGTCACCTTTGGAGACAATAGCGAAGGAAGAATAATTGGTATTGGTAAGATCAAAATAACTCCCTTCACCTTTATTGAAAATGTTTTTTAGTAGATAAATTGAAGCATAATCTCTTAAGTATAAGTCAATTATGTGATAAAGGCTTCAAGGTTGTCTTTGAATCTTCTATGTGTATAGTAACTAACTCTTTAAATTCTAGCAATAAGTTTATTGGACATAGACTCAGGAATATCTATGTGGTAGATCTTAATGATCTTGCCATGTCAAGTAGCCCTAGTCTAGTTGTAATGAATGCTATGATCAAAGAGTCGGGTTTACTATGGCATAGACGATTAGGTCATGCTAGCATGCATACTATTACCAAATTAATTTCTAAAGATCTTGTTAGAGGCATGCCAAAGTTTATAGTTGATTTAAATCATGTTTGTGATGCATGCCAAATGGATAAACAAACTAGGGGGAGTTTTAAATCAAAGAATATAGTTTTTACAACAAGACCACTTGAACTACTTCATATGGATCTTTTCGGACCTACTAGGACCACAAGCCTAGGAGGTATGAAATATGCTCTTGTGATAGTAGATGATTTTTCGAGATTTACTTGGGTTTTGTTTTTGCTTCAAAAGATGAAACTTTTCATGTTTTCAAAAACTTTATAAAAAAGTTTCAAATCAAAAGAACTTATCTTTGATTTCAATTAGAAGTGATCAAAGAACTGAATTTGAAAATCAATTTTTTGAAGATTATTGTACTAAATTTGGCATTGATCATAACTTCTCCGCTCCTTGAACACCTTAACAAAATGGTGTTGTAGAGAGGAAAAATTGGACATTGGAAGAAATGGCTCGCACAATGTTGTGTGAAGACAATCTTCCAAAGTACTTTTGGACAGAAGCGGTGAACACTGCATGTTATATTTTAAACCGCGTTTTGATCCGTCCTATCTTAAAGAAAACCCCCTATGAGCTTTGGAATGATAGAAAATCCAGTATTAGTTATTTTCATGTGCTTGGTTGCAAATGCTTTATGCATAACAATGGAAAAGATAATTTAGAAAAATTTGATTCTAAAGCTGATGATGCAATTTTCCTAGGTTATTCATTACATAGCAAAGCATATAGGGTTTTTAATAAAAGACTCTTACTATTGAAGAGTCAACTCACGTCGTATTTATTGAAACTAACCCTACACCTTCTAGACAAGAAGAATGCATAGACAATGATGCAGGTACATTGCAAAAAGGAATGGATGACTTGAGCATTCAAGACAAAGACACTCAAGATGGAGAAGAAACGGTAAGTAAGGATCACACCGATCTACCAAGGGACTGGAGGTATGTTACATCTCACCCTAAAGAATTAATAATAGGAGATCCTTCACATGGTATTAGGACTAGGTCCGCACATAAGGATGCACATGATTACCTAGCCTTTGTATCACAAATAGAACCCCATAGCTTAGAAGAGGCTGAGACTGACCCAAACTGGATGATGGCAATGCATGAAGAATTAAACTAGTTTGAAAGAAATAAGGTATGGACACTTGTAGATAGACCTACTGACCATCCAATAATAGGAACCAAATGGGTCTATAGGAATAAATTAGATGAGCAAGGAAACATTTTAAGAAACTAAGCTAGATTAGTGGCTAAGGGATATAACCAAGAAGAAGGTATTGATTTTGATGAAACTTATGCACCCGTAGCAAGACTAGAAGCCATTAGATTACTACTTGCATTTGCTTGCTACATGAACTTTAAACTCTTTCAAATGGATGTAAAAAGTGCATTTCTTAATGGTTTTATCTCTGAATAAGTTTTTGTGGAACAACTACCAGGTTTTGAAAATCACACTTTTCCATACCATGCATTTAAATTAAATAAAGCATTGTTTGGTTTGAAACAAGCACCTAGAGCCTGGTATGATTGACTTAGCACTTTCTTAATTGAAAATAATTTTCAAGAGGTAATATAGACAAAACTCTATTTATTAAAAAGAAAAATAATGACATCTTAGTTGTATAAATATATGTGGATGACATCATTTTTGGTGCAACTAACGAAACTCTATGTAAAGAATTTGCTAAGCTTATGCAGGGAGAATTTGAAATGATCTTAATGGGCAAGCTAAACTGCTTCCTTGGACTTCAAATAAAACAAACAAAGGAATGCATCTTTATCAACAAGCCAAATACATCAAGGAAATCATCAAAAAGTTTGGTATGGAGAGTAGCAAATCAATGAGCACACCCATGAGCCCATCTTGCAAATTGGACAAAGATGAATTTGGATCCAATGTTGACCAAAAGCTATATAGAGGTATGATCGGATCCTTATTGTATTTGACTGCAAGTAGACCTGACATATTATATAATGTGTGTATGTGCTAGATTTCAGTCATCACCAAAAGAAACGCATATGCTTACTGTAAAAAGAATAATTAAATATTTGAAAGGAATAAGTAATTTAGGAATTTGGTATTCTAAACATTCTACTTTGAATTTGATTGGATTCTTTGATGCTGATTATGCTGGTTGTAAAATAGATAGAAAAATACTAGCGATACATGCCAATTTCTAGGATTGAATTTAATTTCATGGCACTGTAAGAAGCAAAACTCCATAGCCTTATCTACAGCTGAGGCTGAATACGTGGCTGCTAGTAGTTGTTGTGCTCAAGTGTTATGGATTAAATAACAACTAGAAGACTTTGGTGTACCACAATCTAAAATTCTAATTAAATGTGATAACACAAGTGCTATCAATTTGACAAAGAATCTAATTCAACACTCTATAACCAAGCACATTGAGATTAGACATCATTTTATTAGAGATCACATTTTAAATGATGATATTGTGCTTGATTTTGTTCCTACTGAAGATCAATTAGCTGACATATTCACTAAGCCACTCAATCAAAATAGATTTAAGCTAACTAGGAGTGAATTAGGACTTTGCGATCCTTTCTAAATTCTCTAACCTAATTCCTTCAAGTTTAAGAAAATATTATCTAGAGAACCTCCTGAATTTATTCTATTTTATTGAGCCTTAATTTCCTCTAAAATTCTCTTCAAAATCTTTCTGATTTATGATCAAATTTTTAAAAACTCTATATTCTCTGTTCGAGTCGACTGGATCTTAGTCTGAGTCGACTGGATTTTCTGAGAGTTTTGAGCGAGTTCTGGCCTAGCCGACTCGAGCAGTTTTGAGTTGACTAGATCTTCTGATGGTTTTAGGAGAGCTCTGGCCGAGCCGACTCGAGCCTTTTTAGGGCTACTCGAGTCGACTGGAATTTCGTGCCTATGTGTTTTGCTTTGGGTTATAAACCCTTCTCCAAACCGTTTAACCCCTATTTTGTCTTCTCTAATGGTTCGTACCTCTCCAAAACCTGCTCCAAAATTTCTATCTCCCTTCCAAATACTCCAATCTCTCAATTTTCAATCTTTCCTAGCAATGGCACCCAAGCGTGCAATGAGTAAACGCTCCATTAGGGCTGCTCCATCGATTGAAAAGGAAAGAAGGTCAAAAAGGTGTCAAGAAGAGCCAAGAAGCTTCGTTCACAGTGAAGAACCTGTAGAAGAGGTCGCAAGGGATGCTCCAACCATTCCTAGCCAAGTGCCCTTGATGTCTACTCGTCTGGTAACCTCTGGCCGACATATTAATTTTGAGTTTATTAAGGGGATTGGATTGAAAATAGGAGACTTGATTGAAGATCAAGGGTGGAGAAAATTTTGTTCTTTGAATGAAAAGACCTATCCCTCTCTGGTTAGAAGTTTTTATGAAAATTTAAGATTGGGAACTAATCATGTGGAGTCCACTGTTAAAGGAAAGAGGATTATAGTCAATGAAAATTTTCTACAAGGTGTATTGGACTTACCTTCAAAGGGAGTGAAGTTTTTAGTAATTGACAATAGAGAGAAGACCCTAAGAACAATACTGAACAAAGAAGATGTTGGAGGAATTGGTACAGTTTTTGCTAACACCCTGTCATTGGAAATGAGATTGCTTCATAATTTATTTGTAGAATTTTCTTGCAAAGAACCGGAAGATTTGACTGGGTGAGTGAAAAAGATTTATGCCTTATGGAACACATTTTAGAGAAAACTCATGTCAATCTGTCATACATTATAATTATGCAATTGAAGGAGACAGTTAGGAAGGCTAAATCATGTCTACCTTATGGAATGATGCTTACCCTATTGTTTAAATCTCATAGAGTAAGTTTGGAGGGTGAAGATGGATTAGAATTGCATCATACAGATGTATACACTTCCAAAACTCTAGAGACGATGGGATACTTCCAAGTGGAAGGAGTATGGAGAAAGAAAGGCACAAATTTAAAGGCTATAGGGAGCTCAAGTAGTAGTGAAGAGGAAGAAGAGGAAGAAAATACAGAAGCAGCTGGAACGTCTTCACCAGTACCTGAGCATGAGTCACATATTTCTGAGCCTGCTGCTACTATTGAGGAGACTAGAGCACCTTCTCCTATGTTTGATATGCCTGCAGCAGAGTTTGATTTGCCTGCACCGGAGTTTGACTTGCCTGCAGCTGATGTTCCTTTACCTGACTACCCCTCTGTAGCACCATAACCTCCAATCATTCAAGTTCATATTGAAGAACAGATGAGAAGCTTGACATATTCACTGACCGGTATAATAACTTCTTTATTTAGTGATCTAAAAAAGTTAGTGGACAACAGATTAGATAGATTGGAAGAGCATGTGTCAAATCTACAAGGAAATGTTGAAGCTATGGAAGCTTCAAGATCAACTCCTCAGATAGAACTTCAACCAATCCTAAATTGTATCTCTTCAAGTTCTGAAGCAATTTTTAAACCTGTGGATGCTACATTAAATGAATACCAAACTGAGTTGAGGGAGCTTAGATGCAAGATGGGCACAGTTACAGAGACAAGGAGTATGGCTGATGATTACACTAGAGGCATTGGGATCATCAGGTTGGAGCTTGGAAGACTTTGAGGATCAACTGAGGCATTCGCCAATGTCCAAGCTTTTAAGCTTATATCAATGCAGAAAGAAATAGGTGAGATGAAGGAGGCAGTGAACAAAGTGCCAGCAAGCCTCAAAGATATGGAGCAACAGCTAGGAGCAATTTGGATGGAGATGGTGTCTATCTGTGGCACTGTCAGATCCTTGGAGGTCACTGCTAGGACCAGACCCTTGTATGATCCACCTCCCATTTCCACTAGGGCTCCTAGTACTTCTCATCACCCTAGGGCTCCTCCTCCACATGCTTCCTCTGGCAAACATCCTAGACCTACTTCTTGGCATGGTGCCAATGTTCCTAAGGATGATTATGAGTAGATATTTTGTAGTTTTAGTACTTTTTGGATGCTTTCTGAAACTCTTGTAATGGTTAATGTACTGAAATTTTTTGATAGAAATGAAATGAACATCTTTTTGACATTATTGTGCATTTATGTTATTCTGTTTACACTCTCTATTTTCTTAAATAGAATTCTCTCTCTAAGTTGTGAAAGGAAATTATCTCAAACAAATCTTGAAACTTTATCAATCTATTTAAAATTCTGAGCTTATCTATTCAACCTTTTTGAATTGATGACAAAAAGGGGAAGAACTATAGAGTGCATGAAAGAAAAAGCTAGTTGAATTGGAATAGAACTGATAAAGTGAATTAGATAGGGGGAGCTTAATGATTTTTCTCATACTTTTCCTGCTAAAATGTTCAAATGAATGTTAAAAGGGGAGAAACTTAGAGAAATTTCTTATTATTTAAAAATTTTATAAAAAGGGGAGATATACATGTTTAATTTACATGCTTCAATGACTACTATGATGCTCTCTACTTATTACATCTATCTGCCTATACTTAATGCTGCTTGATACATGCAAGCAATCATTCTCTAATACTTACAGCTTATGAATTTGACCTTATGCATAACTGTATAGCATATATTGATATGCATTTGAGATTACAGTTGATTTTATGAATTGTCAAACAAGTGTAAATACTTATTACGATACACATCCATACTTGTGAATATAATAGATTCTTTTCATGCCCAGTATTTTGTCATCATCAAAAGGGAGAGATTGTTGACCCTAAAGTGACTTTTGATGATAACAAAACATTGGAGCATATATTTGGTTATCTAACAACTCTTCAAATGATTGACAAGTTTTTGTAGGACAATTTTGTAAGATAACTACATTGACATACTTTCTAAATCCTACAATCTTTATTGCTTTGTATTGAGTTGTAAAGTGTTTAGAATCTTGTAAAGAAGAACCCTACAAAAACTTCATACTTAAATCAAGTTAAAGGGTTACTTCTAGTAGTTTTCAAGCTTCAATTTTTTCTTGAATTTATTATAAGAAGACCTTGAAGAAGTCTTCAAAGCTTGGGACAAGTGTTCTGGAAGATTGAGTTTGATCTAGTTGAAGAACAAATCTCGAGCCGACTGGATGGAGGAACCAGCCGACTCTGGCACTGGCACAGGAAAGAAGTTCTCCAGCACACAGATCCAGCCGACTGGCACCAAGGCCCAGCCGACTCGTCCAGAACTTAGTTGAAAATGTTCTGAGATGCTCAGGGATCCGAGCCGACTGGAATTCAGCCCAGCCGACTCATCCAGAACTTGGTTGAGATTGCTCTGAGAGCCTCTGAGATCTGAGCCAACTGGAATTCAATCTAGCCAACTCGACCAGAGTGACACATTTTCTTAACTGTGGAAGCTAGCCGACTAGCATTCAGCCTAGTCGACCCGAACTTGATCCAAGCCGACTCGAAGATTGTCCGAGCCGATTGGTATGACGGGGTCACCTCCAATGGCTAGTTCCAATTTTCAATTTTTGAATTCAAAAAGTACTCCAACGGTAACCTGTCACCACCCAACGGTCTACAATGTTCAAAATCAAGGGAAGGTAGTTAAAGTCTCTATAAATAAGGTATGAGAACATCTTTGGAGAGACTAATGAGTTAATGAACATTTATTGAACACTTATTGAAATTAGAAGTGAGAGCACTTGAGCTTTGAAGTCAGCCTTCAAGCCTTCACCAACTCTTACCAGAAGCTTGAAGCTTCTTTTGAAGAAAGCAAGGAAGCCATTGAAGTGCATTGAAGAGCATTCAATAGAGCTTCACTAGAGTTGTCTTGGCAACCACCCGACAACAGAGTTTGTCATTTTTGTTGCTTCTTTATTCTATTCTTAGAATATTTGGGTTATTGGTGAGCCCAGTTGTAAAAACAAATATGTTTCTTTGGTGAGCCTTTTTCAAAAACCAAAGTGTAGAGGTTCTAGGTGAGCCTGTGAAAACCTAGTTTGGGTTTCTTTGGTGAGCCCGGTTCAAAAACCAAAGTGTAGAGGTTGGGATTGTGAGCTTGTAAAACAATCCGACTGTATTCCGGTTTGGAGGATATATTGGAAATCTCGAGTGGTGAACTTGGGTAGTAGACGTAGGAGCTGGGTTGCTCCGAACCACTATAAACCTGCCTTGTTTGTGTTGTGTTAGATTTACCTTTCAGCTTCTGCATTTAATCTCTGATTGACACTGCACCTAACCACTAAAGGAATTACTTGTGCACATACTTGTAAAAATTTTGTAATTCCCAATTCATCCCCCTCTTGGGAAAAGCCACCTGGGCAACACCAATGACTGGACTTAGTGTAGGAGTCGATGGAAATGCTTGGCTATGATAGGAGGAGCGGCCAAGGGCTCACCAATATTTTGGTCTAAGAGAACTTTGGGATCTGCCAGGACTACTAGTTCCTCTAAAGGAGGAGGAATAGTAGATCTTGGCACTACCTTCTGCTTGGCCATTATTAAAAAAGAGGAGAGACTACGAGCCCTCTTAACAACTGTTAGGCTCCACAGCCCTCCTTCTAATGCCAATCTATTATGATATAGCTAGAGATCTTTTGATGTGGCTGGAAATGGCTGCTACATCGAATAGCTCTGAGGATCTCTTTGCAGGCTTATGTGTGGCACACCTAAAGCCCAGGGAAGCCACATAGGTTTGGGAGCTTGAGATTTATAAGTTTCCAAGTGTTGCCCAGGTGGTTTCCCAAGAGGGGGATGAATTGGGATAAAAAAATCTTGCAAGTATGTGCACTTTGAAAATCTTTTGGTGTTATAGTGTTGTGATAGATTATGCAATGGAAGCAAGTCAATCAACAATCACAAACAAGTTAAGTAAACACAATCACATACACAAAAAATTTAGAGTGGTTCAGAGCAACCTTGCTTCTACATCCACTACCCAAGCACCACTTAAGATTTCCACTATGTTCTTCATAGAATATAGTCGGATTGTTTTACGGGGATCACAATCCAAACCCAACATCCTTTGGTTTTAACATTGGGCTCACCAAAGAAACCCAACACCTTTTGGTTTTAACACTGGGCTCACCAAAGAAACCCAAACTTGGTTTTACACGGGCTTACCAAAAACCCACTCTTGGTTTTATACCAGGCCTACCAAGAACCCAACTTAGGTTTTAATAGGCTCACCTAATAACCTTTCAACACTCACAAGACATAGTCCCTTGCTACTCTTGGAGAAGATACAAGATGTTCAAGAAAGAAACTAGCAACTTTACAACAAACCAAAGTTATTTAGTAGTTGCCAATGAAGCTCAAATTGAAGCCTTGCTTTAGATGCTCTTGAATGCTCTTAAAGCTGCTTCTTGACTTCCTCAAAAGTTGGTATCAATGATTGAAGATGAGTTGGTGAAGCTTTGAATCCTCTCTTGAATGCTCACTTGAAGTTGGTTGGTGAAAGAATTGAAACTCTCTTGAATACTCAATAATTTTTTCAAAGAATCTCTTAATTCCATCATAAATACCTCCCTTTATAGTTTTTTCCAATAGTTCTAGCCATTATATGGCCTAGGGAATCGAAATAGAGATGTTAGAGCCTTCTTTGAATTCAAAAAATCAATTTTCCAACTAGCCATTACAGGTCTGAACCCGACACTCGAGTTGGCTCGAGATGGTCGAGTTGGCTCGAAGTCTCAGATATGAGAAAAATATACTCTGGACGAGTTGGCTCTTCTGGGTCGAGTCGGCTCGGATCTCTAGGTTTCTGAATCAAGTGATTTGGAACTTCTAGACAAGTTGGCTCGAACTTTTGAAACTCTGAAACTCTCCGTGCCGTGCTAGAACAGGAGTCAGTTCTTGGTCCATGAGTCGGCTCGAGTAGAACTTCTTCAAGATTTTAGCCAAACGTATCTCCAACCAATACAAGTCTTCCAAATAATTCAAAATATTTTACAAAAGATATTTAACCTATTCAAACTCATTTTTACTAATTTTCAGCCCCTTTTTTTTACAAGATTACAAGAATAAGAATTAGGGCTTTACAACTTTAAGATTTTCAATACAATTTGTTCATACAACTCTTCATCAAATAACACAATTACACTAGAATAAACTTCAACTAAGTAAGAAATAAAATAACACATTGATAAATGCTTCCTGCAAAAACTACTTGAATAATTGAAAAGGTTAGTAATAAATACATGCTCCAATATTTTGTAATCATCAAAATCATTCCTGGGGTCAACAATCTTTTTCTTTTTGATGATGACAAACACTGGACATGAAAAGCTTTAAAAAAACACTTTACAATTGCATGTATAGTAACATACTATGTATCAATATTCACATGTATCAATGCATATTCAAAATAGTATGTATCAGAACAAATGAAGTATCATGATATTGTATCAGAGTTAAAATGAACTAGTGTCAAAGTATCAACAATTAAGAACATGTATCAGAGCAATAAGGTTAACATACTAATCACGCATTAAAGCTATAATCATGTATCAAATCAATAAGGAATCATAATGTATCAAACAAAGTTTCCCCCTTATATTATATACTAATCTCCAATTATATTTAAGAAAACTTTTCAATACTATTTAAATACTTTATATTTAGAAGAATTTTCAATAATTGCTCCCCCTTTTTTTATGTAACAAGGTTAATTTCCATTTTTATGCAATTCTTCTTATTTTCATGCTCATTGCAATTCTTCTCATTTTCATGCACTTCTCTCCCTTTTTGTATCAACAGAACATAATAAAAGCTTACATTACTGGGGAAAAGGTTAACAAGTTGAAATAGTAAGATAAAAGTAAAAATATTGTTTGAGATAATTTCACCAAGATATTTAATTTACATAATTCAAATCATTCATCCATAATTATTCATAAACATTCATATATCAATCATAACACAAGATTTTCAAACACACATATATATATATATATATATAAGAAGTGTCAGTACAAGATATGATATAATACAAAAGTATCAATGCACTACAAAATAGTATCACATACAATAAAAGGACAGAATAAGTGAGATCTAAACTCAAAAGTAGGGCTGGGCTCATCTTCACTAAGAAGAAGAGAGCCAATTTCTAAGATGCTGGATTATGGTTTGAACTTAGGAAACCTAGGCCTAAGGTCCCTAAGTCTGGTCCTAGTCTAGCAACTCTAGGTCTAGAAGGTGAAGACTCAGCTAAAATCAAGATAGGAGTTGTCTGCACTGAAGGAGGATCTGATAATGCCAAAGTGCTAGTACCGGAAAGAATCTATGTCGCTGGAGTATTTGAGATATCAGTGCTTTGCTCCTCAATGACTGCAGGTGAATCAGTGGCCTATGTGCCAGTACAATGCTCATCTATAGGAGAGTCTACAATAGGTGTGCCAATAGAGTGCTCAGGCTCTCCATGTCAAAAGTCAGTACCATCATCTGGTCTAGGTCCATCATCTATGGTGGAGGAGGTGCTGATGGTGCAGCTACACTGATCTCCTAAAGAGTTGCTAAGATCTGTTGAAATCCATCCCTCATCTCAGTTTGTAAGACATCTATCCTAGCATCAGTCTCAGCTCTGCCTCGCTGTAGAGCAGAGAGCTCATCCAAGATAGTCTGCAACCTCTGATCATGATGCAAACCACCAGTATCCAGATCTCTCACAGGTGATGACGAGGTAAGTAGGTGCTGGCTCAGAGGTCCAGCCTCATCTGTAGTCCTCTTCTTGATGTCCTGGGGCGTCTAGTCTAACTCATCCTTAAAAGACACCTCATCATCAGAATGTACAAATCTCTATCCAGAGGTCTTCCAAATCCATTGGCCTTCAACTTCATGAAATCCCATTATTTTTAGTGTTTTAATATTGTATCTATCAGTATGTAATAAAGGTCTTCTCTCCTTGTCTGATAAGTCAATATCAGCATCCTGAAAAAGAAGAGTAAACACCATCCCATATGGAAGACAAGCTCGTGCCCTGCGAGCTGCTTCCCTCATCCGTGAGATCATAATATAAGGCAAGTTGAGGGCCTCCCCCTCAATCAAAAATTTCATAAACATTAGATCTCTTTCACTCACCCAATCAAATCTTCCAGTTCTTGGTAAAACACTCTACTAATGATGTTATGTAACAACCTCATTTCCAAAGACAATTGGTTAGCTCGAGCATGTACTATCCCTGATACATCACTCCTTTCTAAAACTCTTCTTAGAGTTCTTTGTTTCTCTTTCATAACCAAAAAACACTCTCCTTCTTTTGGTATATGCAGTAATCTACTTAACTTTTGCTCATTTACAATAATACTCTTTCCTTTAACAAAAGATTCAAGATGAAAAGTACCAAGAGATAGGTTTTCAAAGAAATGTTTGACTAAGGTTGGATAAGTGGGCAAATCAAGCAGACAAAAGTGTCTCCAACCCTGAACATCAAGCTAATCACCTATCCTTAAGTTCTCTCCCTCTAGGAACTAAATCCATAGTTCTTCCAGAGGTCACCTACAGATTACCCATAAGAATGACCTGTTGTGAAGCTTCTAGAGCTTCGGTTGGCTGCTACTCAAGCTATTCTTTAGTGGATTGAGAAGCCAAAGCATCTTTCCTCCATTTGGTACTCTGTTCCTCCACAACGGATTGAATCACTTTCCTAGGTCTTTTTGCTATGACATTTCTAAAAGCCATTGAGCTCGGAATAGGGATTAGGGAAGGTTCTAGAGGTGTTCCTAAGGCTTAAGAGGAGAATCCGGTGGAGTTAAATAGTGGAAATGAAAAAATGGTTTAGGATTGAAAGCTATGGAACCATATTTGAAAAATCCCCAACCCGTCCTTCGAGTCGACTCGACAGGACAGGGGATTGCTCGAGTTAGCTCGAGCAAAAACATAGGGTAAAGCTCAAAAGATCAAACTAAAGGTGTTTATTGCTAAATCAGTACTAAATGAAGTGATCAATAGCTCTAAATTGAATTTTGAAGACTTTAGATAATTTTTCCTATATTTTTTTTTTAAAAGAAAGGTCAACAATCTTAAGATAGGTCACATAAACCTAACTCTTCTCTAATCTTTTCAAATCTATCTTGGCTAAGAGGCTTGGTAAAAATATCAGCTAGTTGGTTCTCAGTTGGCATAAATTCTAATTCTATGTTATTATTCAAAACATGGTCTCTAATGAAATGATGCCTTATTTCCATATGCTTAGTTATAGAATGCTGAATTGGATTTTTTGATAAATTAATAGTACTTGTGTTATCATATTTGAAAGAATCTTAGATTGGATAACATCATAGTCTTCTAGTTGTTGCTTAATCCACAACACTTGTGCACAACAGCTCCCTACAACCACATACTCTGCCTCAGCAGTGGATAGTGCTATAGAGTTCTATTTCCGATTGTGCCATGAAATTAAGTTAATACCTAGAAATTGGCATGTGCCACTGGTGCTTTTTCTATCAATCTTACAGCCACCATAGTCATTATCCGAATAACTAATTAACTTTAAAGATGAATGCTTGGAATACTACAATCCTATATTATATGTGCCTTTAAGATAATTGATAATTCTTTTAACAGTGATAATGTGTGATTCATTTGGATTTGATTGAAAACGTGTATACAAACAAATACTAAATAGAATATCAGGTCTACCGGTAGTTAAATAGAGTAGAGATCCGATCATACCTCTGTATAACATTTGATCAACACTTGTGCCATTTTAATCTTTATCTAATCTTTATGCAAGACTCATGGGTGTTCCAGCTTCCTTGCTTGATTCCATGCCAAACTTTTTGATAATCTTTTTAATATATTTGGCTTGGTTGATTAGAATCCCTTCCTTCGATTGTTTGATTTGAAGTCCAAGCAAGTAGTTCAGCTCACCCATTAGACTCATTTTGAATTCACCCTGTATTAACTTAGCAAAATTTTGGTACAAAGATTCATCAGTAGATCCAAATATTATATCATCAACATAAATTTGAACAACCAAAATATCATTATTTTTCTTTTGAATAAACAAAGTAGTATCTACACTACCTCTTACAAAATTATTTTTAAGTAAAAACTTACTTAATCAGTTATACCAGGCTCTAGGTACCTGTTTAAGACCATATAAAGCTTTATTTAACTTGAAAATATGATTTGGAAAAGAGTGATCGATAAAACCAGGTGATTGTTCTACAAAAACTTCTTTGGATAAAAAATCATTTAGAAAAGTGCTTTTTACATCCATTTGAAATAATTTAAAGTTCATGAAACATGCATATGCCAAAAGTAATCTAACGGCCTCTAGTCTAGCTACTGGTGCATATGTCTCATCAAAATCTATTCCTTCTTCTTAGTTGTAACCTTGAGCTACCAGTCTAGCCTTATTTCTAATTACATTATCTTGTTCATCTAGCTTATTTCTATAAACCCATCTAGTACCTATAACAGGATAGTCAGATGGTCTCTTTACAAGTGTCCAAACATTATTCCTCTTAAATTGGTTTAACTCTTCATGCATAGCTAACATACAATTAGGGTCGGTTTCAGCTTCTTCTATGGTATGTGGATCTACATGAGATACAAAAGTAATTAAATCATGTGCATCCCTATGTGAAGCTTTAGTCCTAACACCTTGAGATAAATCTCCTATTGGGAATTGTATCCCAAAGCCAATCATCTAGGTTGTAGACAGTTGTGCTATCATGTATTTGTATATGAATTCTTTTAATAAATAAAAGTTATTTATTTTGGTTGTTCATCATATTTACATTTTTCTAAGATGAACTCTTGTATAATGGAGTCCTTAGAACTATATTATTTTGATATAGAGAGGATATATCATATAGTTCTTAAAGTGGTTCACAACCAAAGGATACATTATTATAGGATGACAATGTATCAAGTGAGATTATTGTATGTCACATTTGTTGGTTGTCCTCTTAACTAAAAAGTGTAGAGACACTGGTGTGACATGCAAGTGAAATGTATGACATTTTACTAAACGTGAACATCTGCGAAGCTCCCTTCTACCAAAGGTTTGCTCGTGAAGGGATATGGGTATATGTGTCCCTCATACCTGAGGTCATCATGGCAGCTTGCAAGCAACTCACTATACTTTGGTGTCGGACTACCTGGATTTCTAATCCAGTGATGAAAGGTTTCTAGATGTAGTCAAGTACTTATGGAGCGGTGGTGGATCAAGATGGAATTGATTCCTCCAAATAGTTTGGAGTGAATGACTCACTATATCTCAATTTAGCAAAACCTTGGCCAGGGTAGTTCTTATAAGGAGTCACAGAACTTGTAAGGTCTCATGATATGGATAAATCAAATTAGGATTGGCAGTCAAATCCTAGGTCATCTTGAGCATTATGAGGTCAAAGGGATGAATTATACAGCAACCATATGCTAGATGTTCTTGTGAGATGCTTTACATCTTCGACCTATTTGGATTCGGGTATCATTGCTAGATGTGGACTTTGACTGGTATTGGAAATGTTCCAGTGCTATCGGCTTAGTGTTTGAACCTATGGGGTCACACATCATAGAGGATTTCTATATGATCTTAAGGCTAATCGATGATTGAGAATTGTTTGCCATCACTAGAAGTCAATATGATTGACTTTGTTCCAAGTGTCGACCTTAGAATTTTGCAGGTGTCGACACTTGGTGAAGTATCGACACTTGGCAATTTTTTTGAGTCGACACTTCCTGTGACAAGCAGAATTTTGGAAATATTTTTTGGAAGAATTTGGGATAAGTTTTGACCTTGTTTGAATTTCGAATTCAAACCAGTTTTCGCTCTAAGGTTATTTAGCATGATAGTCATACTTACCTTCTTGGGTTGGACCCATTTGGTATGACCTTGATCTTCTCCCCCCTTCTCTCCCCCAATCACTCCTCCTTCCTTCTTCTCCCTCTCATGGCTACCCTTATAAATGAAGGTCATTCTAGAGGCTGCTAGAGGTTATGCTAATGGTTCTTTAAGAGGAAGAAGAAGGGCTTAGTAAGGACTTGGGATTGGGTATGAGTAACTGTTGCCTAGGTGGCTTCCTAAGAGGGGGGTGAAGCTTCCTAAGAGGGGGGTGAATTGGGATTAAAAAACTTTTCACAATTATGTACACTTTAAAATTCTTTTAGTGTTGTGGTGCAATATGTAATGCGGAAGTAAATAAGTAAATGCAATAAGCTAAAGTAAGCACAAACACAAACACAAAGAGGTTTAGAGTGGTTCAGAGCAACTGGCTCCTACGTCCACTATCTAAGCACCACTTGGGATTTTCACTATATCCCCCAACCAGAATATAGTCGGATTATTTTACCAAGCTCACAATCCAAACCTATACACTTTGGTTTTACCAGGATTACCAAAGAAAGCCAAACTCCCTTTGGTTTTGAACAGCATCACCAAAGAAACCCTAACACTTGGTTTTATACCGGGATCACTAAGAACCCAAATTAAGTTTTCACAAGGCTCACCTAAAAACCTTCAACGCTTTCTTAAGACACAGCCCCTTGCTATTCTTAGAGATAAAACAATGATGGTGAGAAATAAACAAGCAACTATAACAAATCGAGTTTGTTTAAATGTTGCTGATGTAGATCAAGATGAAGCCTAGATTTGAATGCTCATTAATTGTTCTTCAAGCTACTTCTTTCCTTCTTCAATGAGTGGATTCAATAATGAAGTGTAGTTGGTGAAACTTTGAATCCTAACTTGAAAGCTCTTGAAGTAGGTTGGTGAAAGACTTGAAGGCTCTTCAATTTCTCAAGATAAATCAATAATAATGCTCTAATAATTGTTTAATCCCTCAAAATCAATCCATTTTATAGTTTTCCATGAGATATAGCCATTGTAGGGCCTAGAGATTCATGAAAGAGCTATTGGAGATGAAAGAGAATTCAAAAATCACTTCCAGCAACTAGCCGATGGAGTGCAGAAAACAACTACTCGAGTCGGCTCGAGGTCCACGAGTCGGCTCGATGTCTTAGATAGCCCAAAATAAATTTCAATGAGAGTCGGCTCTTCAAGCTGGAGTCGGCTCTTGCCTTCAATCAATTCAAAACAGAAAATTATAGGAGTCGGCTCTTTAGGGCAGAGTCGACTCAAAGTCTCAGTCACCAAAAATTCATAACTCTGGACGAGTCGGCTCTTGGGGCTTGAGTCGGCTCGAGTTCTTAGACTTCAAAAACATGAATTCTTCCATGAGTCGGCTCTTGATACTGAAACTCTAAAATTTTTTCGTGTCGTGCCACGAGGAGTCAGCTCTTGGTCCATGAGTCAGCTCTTGCCAAAACTTCAATTGATGCTTCAAACTTCTCCAAAACTCTTCAACACTTGAATCAAACAAGAGCTAATCTACATACTCTCAATTTTATAATTTTATAGCCCTTTTTACAAGATTACAAGATTGGCAAAAATTAGGGCTTTTACAAGTTAAAGTTCATAAAAGTCCATACATAATTAAATTACCTCTCAATCAATTTGAAAACTAATTTAAACTAAAGGTAAGCAATTTCTTGCAAAAACTTCTCAAGTAATTGAACGAATTAGTAACAAGTACATGCTCCAATGTTTTGTGATTATCAAAATCATTTCAGGGGTCAACAATCTCTCCCTCTTTTATGATGACAAAACACTGGGCATGAGCAGAATTTAAAAACACTTTGCAATTACTGTATATCATATTCACAATTTTAATGATATTAGACATAGTATGTATCAAACAGATTGAGTATCAAGGTATCAATATAATGTATCAAAATGTATCATATGTATAATGAAACTAAAAACTATCAACATAAGGTATCATATGTATTGATGCAAAGTTTCATCTGTATCATATGTGTTTCAAGTATCGAAAATATAATGTATCAAATGTATTGCATATCGAAACTTTACAGAATTAACTAGTATTTGAAGTGAATATCATGAAAACTTAACAAAAACATGACATAAGCTCCCCCTTACTATTGTAATAGCATTTCTTTTAATTTTCATCAAATTTTCATAAATTTTCATACATATTCATGTTTTTATAAACATTTATAAACATTCATACACATTTTCATAAATTAACATTCATATCTTCACATTTTCATGCACTTAACATTCATATCTTCACATTTTCATGCACATTCACCCTTCTCCCCCTTTTTGTCATCAACAAAAGGTATATAGAATATGAGAACATACATTTATAGAAAATCATTCACAATGTGTATCATAAAGATACATGTTTCATAAAAGATCATATGTATATATATAAAAGTCAGTACATAAGTGATACAGTACAAATGTGCCTCGGCACGACAAAATAGTATCACAATAACAAAACATAACTAGCATAAAGTCCTAAAAACATCAAGATGAAAGACTAAAACATCAAAAGGATGGACTAGGATCATCACCACTAAGGTCTTCCTCACTAGAATAGGAACCGACCTCTAAGATGCCTGGAGCAAGCCTGAACTTAGGGAACCTAGACCATAGGTCCCTGAGTCTAGTCCTAACAGGTGTGGTAGTCCTATAAGCTTTGGTTTTGGCTTTAGCTTTTACTTTAGACTCAGAAGAAATGATAATAGGAGTGGGTCTGGCAGTGGGAGGATCAAAAGATAAGGCCAAAGTGCTGGTGGTAGACAATATCTCTATAACTGGAGTCTCTCCAATGTCAGATCCTGGAATCTCGATACCAGCCTCAGCCTCAGCAGGAGTGACCTCTGAAGGAATGTCACTGAAATATGCTGCCTATCCCTACCCGTAATCAGTGCTAGTGTCAGGTGCTGTTGTGGAAGTAGTCGGTATAGACTGACTGGCTGCAGTAAGCTGTCGAAGAATAGTCATGATGTCTTGGAAGCCCTGGTGCATCTTCGATTGAAGAGCAGAAATCCTGGCATCAGTCTCAATTCTCCCTCTTTAAAGACTCGAGATCTCATCCAGTACACGCTGCAATCGGTTATCAGCATAAGGTCCAATAGCTATAGATCCTCTGACAGGTGATCGAGGAGTGGTAGGAGCTGGCTCTGAGGGTCCAGCCTCATCAGTATGTGCCTCTACCTCTACACCATGTCCTTCTGTTGCCTGAATGTCCTCATCTGAGTCATCCTCTGAGTGAGCCACTGGACGACATAAGCTCTTCCTAATCCAGAGACCCTCTACTTTAATAAATTCCATCCGATTCAGAGATTTCAAGTTGTATATGTCTGTGTGTAAAAGTGGCCGGCTATCCTCACCAGAGAAGTCAACTAGGGCATCCTGAAACAGAAGTGTGATACCATTTCGTATGGTAAACATGCTCGTGCCCTACGAGCAGCCTCTCTCATCTGTGATAGCATAATGAATGGTAGAATGAGGGGCTCCCCCTCAATCAGGCATCTCATAAAGACCAGGTCGCACTCATTAACCTAGTCAAACCTCCCCGTCCGAGGCAAGAAGATACGACTAATGATGTTATGCAAAAGTCTCATTTCCAATGATAATTGATTTACACTAACATGAATAACTCCCTTTACATTTGTCCTCTCAAGCACTAATCTCAAGGTCTTTTGCTTCTCCTTCAAAACTAGGTAACTTTCACCCTCTTTTGGAATGTGAAGAATACTGGACAACTTTTATTCACTAATTTCAATATGTTTTCCCTTCACTATACCTTCAATGTGGAATGCACCTAAGGACATACTTTCAAAAAATTGCCTAACCAGGTTGGGATAAGTGGGAAGATTTAGCATACAAAAGTCCTTCCAACCCTATTTAGTCAACCAATCCCCAATGTGCAAATGCTCTTGCTCTAGGAAATTGAAATCAATACATCTACCTAGTGTAACTTGTCTATTACCCATTAAAATAACTTGCCTTGGTGTCTCTTGCTCTTCCTCATGCTCTATTTGCTATTCTTCTTCCATATTCAAGGTATCCAAACACCGCTTTATCCTCCTTTCCTCCGCAACCATCCAAACCACTCTCCTAGGTTTCTTGGCTATGGCCTTACGAGGAGCCATCTAGCTTGGATTAGGACTTTGGAGAGTTTAGGAAGTGTTCTAGGAGCTTTTCGTAGGTTGGGAAGAGGAGTCGGCTAAGGAGAAGTGAGAAAAATGAAAAGACATAGTGAATACAAACCTATGGAACCCTATTTAAAAGCTTTTGGCCCAACTCTCGAGTCAGCTCGCCGAACCGCCTGATGACTCGAGTCGACTCGAGTCAAAATTCAGCCTAAAACTCGAAAAAGGTTAAAATCAATTTCTATGGGTTTCTAGTCACTAAAATAGGTTGTCATAAGCTCTAGAGTGAAATTTGAAAAGTCTAGATAATATTTTCTTGTTTTTTGAAAAATTAGGTCAAAATATTCAGAATGGGTCACACAGGCCTAATTCGCCTCTAATCTTCTCAAATCTATCTTGACTAAGGGGTTTAGTAAAAATATCAGCAAGTTGATCTTCAGTAGGTACAACTTCTAGCTCAACAACATTATTTAAAACATGATCACGAAAAAAGTGATGTCTAATTTCTATGTGCTTAGTTCGTGAATGCTGAATTGGATTTTTTGATAAGTTAATAGCACTAGTGTTATCACATTTAATAAAAATTTTAGATTGGACAACACCATAATCTTCTAGTTATTGCTAAATCCATAATACTTGAGTACAACAGCTCCTAGCAGCCACATATTCTGTCTCAGTAGTAGACAGTGCTTCAGAGTTCTGCTTGCAACAGTGCCATGAAATCAAGTTAACACCTAAAAATTGACAGGTGCCATTTATGCTTTTTCTATTAATTTTACTGTTAGGAATTGTGTCCCAAAGCTAATCGCCTGGGTTATAGGCGGTTGTGCTCAGTATTGTACTCATTTTATGAATTAATAAAATATTATTTTTGGCAGCTCAGCACATATTTAATTTTCCTGAAATGAACTCTTTCCATGTGATGAAGTCCTTAGGACTACACTGACTTCGATACAGAGAGGATGTATCGAGTGGTCCTTAAACACTGTTCACAACCAAAGGATATATTGTACTGGATGGCAATATATCAAGTATAGGTTGCTGTACTTCACATCGTTTGGTTGTCCTCTTGACCAAATGAGTGTGGTGACACTGATATGATCTGCAAGTGGGATATGTGATAACTTATTGAACGTGACTCCGTGCAGCCCCTTTCTGCCAAAGGGATACTCATGATTGGATATGGGTATATGTGTCCCTCTGACCTGAGGTCATCACGGTAGCTTGCAAGCAACTCCCTGTGCTTTGGTACCGAACTACCCGTATTTTTAATTCGATGATGGAAGGTTTCTGGGTACAGGCAAGTACTTGTGGAGCAGTGATGGACCAAGATGGAATTAACCTGTCCAAACAGTTTGGATTGAATGTCTCGCAGAATCTCAATTTAGCAAATCCTCGACCGGGGTAGTCTTAGTGAAGAGTCACTAGGCTTGTGAGGTTGAGACACGTAGTCGACTGACTTAGTCTGGGTTGGCAGCCCAATCTCAGTCGTCTTGAGCATTAGAGGTCAAAGGGATGAATTATACGGTAACCATATGCCAGAGGTTCGATAGTTTGCTCCCGCATCTTCGACCTATCCGGACGCCGGGACCCATTGCTAGATGGTTTTCTGTGCTGGTACTAAAATTGTTCTAGTGCTACCGTTTAGGTTCGAACCTATGAGGTCACACGCCACAGAGGATAACTCTATGATTCGGATACCGATTACGATTGGGAATCATCTCGGTTTTATGGTCACAGTATTTTTGAGCACTCTTTTCCCCATCTTGCCCTTGTTTGTGTCAACCAGAAATTGTTCCGGGTTGACCAGCACTATGCCAGGATTTTTCTGAATCAGTTTTGAACTGATTCGGAGTTCGTTTCGGCCTCCAATTGGTTGTGAACCAATTTTATTCCTTGAACCAGGTTCAATTGGATTGAACCGTTTGGTTTTATGGGATTGATCCAAGTGGTTTAAAAATTGGGTTTGAACCAATTTTTGGCTTGGACAGGTTATTTGAACCAATCTTTACTCCTTGGACCGTTTACACGGTCATTTGTTTTTGCTGGAAGGCCAAACGAATGAGAAAATAAAATTTCCAAAACATCGGGAATGCCAAACGTCCTCGCGCGCATCTCTTCCTCTTCTCCCTCCATTGTTGATTAATGGCTTTAATCCCTTGTTTATGGTTGTTAAATGGGTTAACTGTAGCTGATGACCTCTTGGCCTCCCACCCTCTCCGTTGTCTTCTCCCTGCACCTTATATAAACTCCAAGCCATCCCTGTTTTCAAGAAGAGAAGTTTTCACCGTGAGTTGGGAAATAATCCATCGTGTGAGATCCAAGGGAAAGTAATAAAAAGATTTGGGCATTCCTCTTCTTTGAGAGGCTTAAGGAGAGAGTTTTGGGCTGGGTTTAAAAGCCTTAGAGGGAGAGAAAATCCCATTATTTCAAGCTCAAGTTCTGCCCATTTCTGCTACAGAATTCTATGACCATGAAGCCCTCTTCCGGCGGCTAGCACCGTGCATGGAGGCGGATCCGAGAGCCCCGGGCATTTCTCCCCTCAAGAGGGAGTACCTTTCTACTCCTAGGAGCAAACCACGTGAGCCGGGATCGCTCCAGCTGCTCCGAAACAAAGGCCAAAGTCTGCTACCCAGTTCTGCTGCAGAAATCTAGCAGCAGACTTTGGTGATTTATTTTAATTTTTTGGCTTAGATTTGATTGCAGTAATCAGTGGCAAATCGAAGAAGACTTGTCCAAGTTGCTGCTGCTCAAATTTGGGAGCAAACGGAGGTCCAGAAGGAGGTGTTCCGATGATGTTTTGCAAGCCAAAAATAGGGTCCCAAGGAGGAAGACGACTGGAATAACTTTATTCCAGTTATTCCAGTCTATTCCAGGTTTATTCCATAGTTATTCCAGGTGGAATAAAAGTTATGGAAAATTATTTTTTAATCATGCATGGATAGATTAAATTGTTTAATATTTTATAAATATTTTATATGGTTATACATGCCTAAATGCAAATAGATTTAGATTAGTTCCTGGCGAAGCAGATTTCCACTGCGTGAATTTTAAAATTTATTTTAAAATCCAATCTGCTCCCATAGATGTTTGCATGCCTAGTGTAGGATCTTGTCAAACCACCTGCATCTATTTACTTTCATTGGTATCAGAGCTAGGTTGAATTTGTAATCTAATCTAGTATGCATGCTTATAGATTAAAATTTGTTTAATCTTAAATATGTATCAAGTTTTCTTTTTGATACCTAGTTGAGACCTTCACCATGACCGTGTGTCTTTGACATGATGCAGATCGTCTGTGTTGGCCTCTTCAGAAGGATCCTTAAAGAATATTTAAAATTAAAAATTATTTTAATTTGCAGATACATGATTTAGGCATGTTTTATAAAATATTTGTAAAATATTTTTTGATGCATGATTTGGTATATAAAAATGTTTTACATAAAGAATTAATTAAAAAAAATTTTAATTAAGTGTTTGGCTTATTAAAAAAGTTTTTATGTTTATGAAATCTAAACAAATTTGCATAAGCCATTTTGGGTTAATTGGGTTAGCTGACTAGTTGGGTCCATAACTAGGTTAGACCTAATTTTAGTTGAATCGGATAATAAGAAGATTAAACAAAAGTTGTTTAAGGTCCTTCTTTAGAACTATCTAATAGTTAGAATAGTTGATCCGTTCATCTAAAATGGATCCAATTAGTGGCTCAATGGATGCCCGAGTCTTTAGGCTAGTTTGATCGAGTCTGGTAAACTGACTGGTGTCGAGGTAGGTTTGGCATTGTGATCATGGCTGTATGAGGCTACCTCTTTCCTGGCCAACTTGGTTGGTGTCTAGGAAAGATGGTTAATGGCGGATACTCACCCATGATCTCACCTACATGGCTAGTCGAGTCGACCAGAACTGATTGGAAAAGCTCAATGACTCGAGTTAACCCATGTCACCTAGGTTGATCGGTCGAATGATCTATAGGTGCCCATGGATCATTTGTTGATCTATTTCAACCCTCTTGGAATCTGATTGATTCAGTAGGAGGATGATCCATGTCCTTCTCTTTTCTTCTGTCACAATATAAAAAAAAAAAAATCCTCTAAAATTATTAGGTCCTTAAAAAGACTAAGTCAAGGAGTTGATAGTGTATTTGCCTCCCATTAAGTTGGATAGAAATGTGTCCACTAGCTTGGTGTGCATCGGTAGTTTCATAGAACGGGTGTACATCCAGTGACTGGAATTTCTATCTGATCGATGATGGTTCAGTGCAACCTCCTTAACGGGACCAGGTGGGCTGGCCATAGTCGGGCTTGGTCTTTAGTTAGCTGGAAGCATTGGATTTATCATTTTAATGGTTGGACCTAACCAGAGACCCGCAATAGTAGGCCCCTAGGATGATTGGGGTGCTCTTTAGGGCAAAATAATATACTGAAAATTGTTAGGGAAACAATTGGTTTACGAACCTACCTTTAGGCTCGTATGGATGAGCCGGCCATAGTCGGGCTCATGCGAGGCCTATTGGATTTCAGTACCCACTTGAGAAAATGTATTTTCACGGATTGGAGTTAGAGGCTACCAATCTAAAAAATTAGTAGGAGAAACCTTTAGACTAAAGTCCAAGTCTTTTAGTTAAGTTATTAATTCATAAACTAATTTGGTCTTATTTTCTTTTCAGATGTCTTCAAATTTATCGCTCCGGTCACTTCTCGATAACGAGAAGTTAAAGGGTCACAACTTTGATAGTTGGTATCGAAGATTGAGAATTGTTCTGGAGCATGAACGGATCCTCTATGTAATAGCGGATCCGGCACCTGAAATCCCTCCCACTAATGTACGGAGTGCAGTCAGAGACGCTTATCTAAAGTGGGTCTCTGATTGGACTACTGTCGGTGCATTATGTTAGCGGCTATGAATGACGAGTTCAGTCACAAATTCGAGGAGGCCCAACCTAATGAAATCCTTCAAAAGTTAAAAGAATCCTTCGGCACCCCGGATGATGTAGAACGGTCCAAAGTATCTTGTGCCATCTATAACGCCAAGATGCCGAATGGTGGTTCAGTCACTGATCATGTATCGTACATGATCGAGTTGATTGAAAAGTTGGGCAAACTCGGATGCCCCTTGCACGAGCAGCTCGGCAAGGATGCGATCATGAATTCTCTTCCCTTCTCCTATCTTGATTTTCTCGATCATTATAGAATGAACAAGCCTGCAGTAAACTACTATGGTCTTTTGGGGTTGCTGCAGACTTTCGAGAAAGACCACCAACTGAATAAGGGGGTGGTGAATTTAGTGGGAGGAAGTAGAGGTTGTCGTCCCTTTAAGAAAGGGAAAAAGAAAATAAATAAGAAGGGAAAGAAGGTGCAGAATGTTCCTGGCCCTAGTCAGACCAGGAAGTATAAGGCTAATCAGTCTTCTGCAGAATGTTTCTACTGCAAGAAGAAGGGACACTGGAAGAGGAACTGTCCTCTTTATATTGCATCCCTTGATCCGAACAGGCCGAGGAAGCAGAAGTCTGCTGAACAAGGTATTTATATGATAAAACCTTGTAATTACTCAATTGTTGATACTGCTAACTGGGTATTGGATACTGGTAGTCCAATTCATGTTTGTAATTCGTTACAGGGACTTCAAGTTAGCAGAAGATTTGAAGATGGAGAACTGTTTCTGAGTGTCAGAATGGAAATCGTGTTCCAGTACTGGCGATCGGAGTCCTACATCTTGTCTTTGAGTCTTGTACTATCGAACTAGTCGACTGTCACTATTATCCTAGTTTCATTATGAGCATAATCTCTGTAGGCCTTTTGGCGAATTATGGTTTTGAACTTTCAATAAAAGAAGATTTTTGCAATGTTATTTTGAATAACTCTGTTATAATGAAAGCTAGATTAAATAATGGCATATACGTACTATCAAGGCCTGTTAGTGTAATGTACACTTCTAGCAAACGCCCAAGGTTAGATAATGTTAATGATTTGTATCTTTGGCACTGTAGGCTAGGTCATATTAACCAAAATAGGATAAACAAGATGCGAGGAGATGGACTTCTCGAGGTCAGTGATTCTGAATCACTGCCCACTTGTGAATCCTGTTTACTTGGTAAAATGACCAAGTCACCTTTTACTGGAAAGGGTGAACGGGCTACAGAACTTCTAAGTCTAATACATACTGATGTATGTGGACCGATGACAGTTAGTGCTAGAGAAGGATACAAATATTTTATTACTTTTACAGACGACTTTTCAAGATTCGGTTATGTCTTTTTAATGAGACATAAGTCTGAATCGTTTGAAATGTTCAAACGATACCGTAATGAAGTAGAAAAGCAAACTGGAAAAAGTATTAAAACCCTTCGATCTGATCGAAGTGGTGAATACTTATCTGGTGCTTTTTTGACATATCTTGAGAAAAATGGAATTCTCTCTCAGTGGACTCCTCCAGGAACACCACAGTTGAATGGTGTGTCCGAAAGGAGGAATCGAACCTTGTTGGACATGGTTCGATCCATGATGGGCTTTGCAACTCTGCCGCTATCCTTTTGGGGATATGCACTTCAGACAGCCTGTTACTTATTAAATAATGTTCCAATTAAGTCTGTTGTCTCCACTCCGTATAAGATGATGAATGAGCATAAACCCTCAATCTCACACCTTCGGGTCTGGGGTTGTCCGGCTTACGTAAAGCGTTTAGACTCAGACAAACTTGGTCCTAAGTCTGACAGGTGTTTATTCATTGGTTATCCTAAGGAAACCAAAGGGTATTTCTTCTACTTGGAGAATGAACAAACGGTGTTCGTTGCTCTTAGAGCTATCTTTTTGGAAAAGGAGTTCCTTGGAGAAGGAACTATAGCTTCTAAGATTGAACTTGATGAAGTTCAGCCAATAAAAGAACCTACACACTCTAAGGACATCGTAGAACCGGCTGTGATTGAATCACACCTAGAACCCATTAGGAGATCCGGTAGAATACCGCATCACCCGGACAGATACTACAGTTTCTTGGTCCGGGACGACGATCCCATTGAGCTCAATGAGAACAATGAGGATCCGATCACCTATATGGATGCACTTCAAAGATCTGACTCTGAGGCATGGCTTGGAGCCATGCGATCCGAAATGGAGTCCATGGAAATCAACAATGTTTGGACATTGGTTGATCCGCCTGAAGGAATAAAACCCATCGGGTGTAAATGGATCTTCAAGAGGAAAAGGGGTGCAGATGGGAAGGTAGAGACCTATAAAGCCCGTCTAGTTGCCAAGGGGTATCGTCAGCGATATGGTATCGATTATGACGAGACTTGCTCCCCTATGGCAATGCTCAAGTCCATTCGGATCATGCTTTCTTTGGCAGCATATTTTAATTACGAGATCTGGCAGATGGATGTTCGAACTGCTTTCCTGAATGGGGAGCTGGAAGAAGAGGTGTATATGATACAACCTGAAGGGTTCACATCCACAGATGAATCAAAAGTATACAAGTTGCAGAGGTCCATCTATGGACTCAAGCAAGCATCTCGAAGTTGGAACTTACGGTTTGATAGGTATATCAAATCATATGGCTTCGTTAAGAACGAAGAAGGACCGTGCATCTATAAATGGGTTAATGGTTCTGTGATTGTATTCCTAGTACTGTATGTTGATGACATTCTCTTAATCAGGAATGATGTCGCAGCATTACAAGGAATAAAGGTCTGGTTATCATCTCAGTTCTCCATGAAGGACTTGGGTGAAGCTTCTTACATACTAGGTATGAAGATCTATAGAGATAGATCTAAGAAGCTTTTGGGACTGTCCCAGTCTACGTACATTGACATTGTGTTGAAACGGTTCAGCATGGAAAATTCCAAGAAAGGCTATCTTCCGATAGGTTCTAGAATTACTCTTTCCAAGAAGGATTGTGCGACAACTCCTGAGGAAAGAGAGCGCATGAGTAGAGTATCTTATGCTTCTGTAGTAGGCTCTATCATGTATGCTATGACTTGTACTAGACCAGACATGGCATACTCACTAGGAGTAGTGAGCAGATACCAGTCTGATCCAGGTGAGGTGCATTGGAAGGTGGTTAAGTCCATCCTTAAGTATTTAAGAAATACTAAAGATCAATGGTTGATTTATGGAGAACCTGACTTGAAACTTGTGGGGTACTCTGACTCCAGTTTCCAGTCAGATAGAGATGATAGCAAGAGTGTGTCAGGGTTTATATTTACCTTGAATGGAGGTGCGATCTGCTGGAAAAGTTCTAAACAGGAAACTTTTGCAGACTCGGTATACGAAGCAGAATATATTGCAGCATCAGATGCGGCAAAGGAAGCTGTGTGGTTGCGGAAGTTCCTTAGAGAGCTAGGGGTGGCACCTTCTCTAGATGATCCTGTTTCGGTGTACTGTGACAGCACTGGAGCAATTGCTCAAGCTAAGGAGCCTAAAGCTCATCACTGCACCAAACACATTCTGCGGCGCTACCACCTCGTACGAGAGATCGTGGAACGAGGCGACATCAATCTTCTGAAGATCGATGGAAAAGAAAATTTGGCCGACCCCTTCACTAAAGCCCTCGGAATAAAAAAGTTCGGCTATTGTAAATGAGAAATGGGTATTAGATACTCTTATGATTGGCTTTAGTACAAGTGAGAGTTGTTGGGAATTGTGTCCCAAAGCCAATCGCCTAGGTTGTAGGCGGTTGTGCTCAGTATTGTACTCATTTTATGAATTAATAAAATATTATTTTTGGCAGCTCAGCACATATTTAATTTTCCCGAAATGAACTCTTTCCATGTGATGAAGTCCTTAGGACTATACTAACTTCGATACAGAGAGGATGTATCGAGTGGTCCTTAAACATTGTTCACAACCAAAGGATATATTGTACTGGATGGCAATATATCAAGTATAGGTTGTTGTAGTTCACATCGTTTGGTTGTCCTCTTGATCAAATGAGTGTTGTGACACTGATGTGATCTGCAAGTGGGATACGTGATATCTTATTGAACGTAACTCCGTGCAGCCCCTTTATACCAAAGGGATACTCATGATTGGATATGGGTATATGTGTCCCTCTGACCTGAGGTCATCACGGTAGCTTGCAAGAAACTCCCTGTGCTTTGGTGCCGGACTACCCGGATTTTTAATCCGGTGACGGAAGGTTTCTGGGTACAGGAAAGTACTTGTGGAGCAGTGATGGACCAAGATGGAATTGACCTGTCCAAACAGTTTGGATTGAATGTCTTGCAGTATCTCAATTTAGCAAATCCTCGGCCGGGGTAGTCTTAGTGAAGAGTCACTGGTCTTGCGAGGTTGAGACACGTAGTCGACTGACTTAGTCTGGGTTGGCAGCCCAATCTCAGTCGTCCTGAGCATTAGAGGTCAAAGGGATGAATTATACGGTAACCATATGCCAGAGGTTCGATAGTTTGCTCCCGCATCTTCGACATATCCGGATGCCGGGACCCATTGATAGATGGTTTCCTGTGCTGGTACTAAAATTGTTCTAGTGCTACCATTTAGGTTCGAACCTATGAGGTTACACGCCACAGAGAATAACTCTCTGATTCGGATACCGATTATGATTGGGAATCGTCTCGATTTTATGGTCACAGTATTTTTTAGCACTCTTTTCCCCATCTTGCCCTTGTTTGTGTCAACCAAAAATTATTCTGGGTTGACCAGCACTGCGCCAAGATTTTTTTGAATCAGTTTTGAACAGATTCGGAGTTCGTTTCGGCCTTCAATTAGTTGTGAACCAATTTTATTCCTTGAACCAGGTTCAATTGGGTTGAACCGTTTGGTTTTATGGGATTGATCCAAGTGGTTTAAAAATTGGGTTTGAACCAATTTTTGGCTTGGACCGGTTATATGAACCAATCTTTACTCCTTGGACCGTTTACACGGTCATTTGTTTTTGCTGGAAGGCCAAACGAATGAGAAAATAAAATTTCCAAAACGTCGGGAATGCCAAACATCCTCGCGCGCGTCTCTTCCTCTTCTCCCTCCACTGTTGATTAATGGCTTTAATCCCTTGTTTATGGCTGTTAAATGGGTTAACTGCAGCCGATGACCTCTTGGCCTCCCACCCTCTCCGTTGTCTTCTCCCTGCACCTTATATAAACTCCAAGCCGTCCCTGTTTTCAAGAAGAGAAGTTTTCACCGTGAGTTGGGAAATTATCCACCGTGTGAGATCCTAGGGAAAGTAATAAAAAGATCTGGGCATTCCTCTTCTTTGAGAGGCTTAAGGAGAGAGTTTTGGGCTGGGTTTAAAAGCTTTAGATGGAGGGAAAATCCCATTATTTCAAGCTCAAGTTCTGCCCATTTCTGCTGCAGAATTCTATGACCGTGAAGCCCTCTTCCGATGGCTAGCACCGTGCGTGGAGGCGGATCGGAGAGCCCCGGGCATGTCTCCCCTCTAGAGGTAGTACCTTTCTACTCCTAGGAGCAAACCACATGAGCCATGATCGCTCCAGCTGCTCCGAAACAAAGGCCAAAGTCTGCTACCCAGTTCTGCTGCAGAAATATGGAAGCAGACTTTGGTGATTTATTTTAATTTTTTGGCTTAGATTTGATTGCAGTAATCGATGTCAAATCGAAGAAGACTTGTCCAAGTTGCTGCTGCTCAAATTTGGGAGCAAACGGAGGTCCGGTAGGAGGTGTTCCGATGATGTTTTGCAAGCCAAAAATAGGGTCCCAAGAAGGAAGATGACTGGAATAACTTTATTCCAGTTATTCCAGTCTATTCCAGGTTTATTCCATAGTTATTCCAGGCAGAATAAAAGGTATGAAAAATTATTTTTTAATCATGCATGGATAGATTAAATTGTTTAATATTTTATAAATATTTTATATGTTTATACATGCCTGAATGCAACTAGATTTTGATTAGTTCCTAGCAGAGCAGATTTCCGCTGCGTGAATTTTAAAAATTATTTTAAAATCCAACCCACTCCCGCAGATGTTTGCATGCCTAGTGTAGAATCTTGTCAACCCACCTGCATCTGTTTACTTTCATTTACAGCCTCCATAATCAGCATCAGAATAACTAATTAGTTTCAAAGATGTGTGCTTAGAGTACCATAAACCTAGATTGCATGTGCCTTTAAGATACTTAATGATTCTTTTAACAGCTATGATGTGTGACTCTTTTGGATTAGATTGAAATCATGCACACATACAAACACTAAATAAAATATCAGGTTTACTAGCTATCAAATAAAGTAATGAACCGATCATACCTCGGTACAGCTTTTGATCAACATTTATGCCATTCTCATCCTTATCAAGTCTACATGCATGACTCATGGGTGTTCCAATTTCTTTGCTTGATTCCATGCCAAACTTCTTGATAATCTCGTTGATATATTTGGCCTAGTTAATCAGGATACCTTTAGTTTGTTTGATCTGAAATCCGAGAAAGTAACTCAGCTCACCCATCAAGCTCATTTCAAATTCTTCTTGCATTAGCTTAGCAAAATCTTGATAAAAGATTCATCTGTAGATCCAAAAATAATATCATCAACATAGATTTGAACAACTAAAATATCATTTTTTTTGAATAAACAGTATATTGTCAACATTATCTCTTACAAAATTATTTGAAGTTAAAAACTTACTTAGTCTATCATACCAGGCTCTAGGTGCCTGTTTTAGACCATTCAAAGCTTTATTCAATTTGAAAACATGATTTAGAAATGTGTGATCAATAAAACCTGGTGGTTGTTCAACAAAAACTTCTTCAGATAGAAAACCATTCAAAAATGCACTCCTTACATCCATTTGAAATAACTTAAAATTCATAAAGCATGCATAAGCTAATAGTAATCTAAAGGCTTCTAATCTAGCTACTGGTGCATAAGTTTCATCAAAATCTATTCCTTCTTCTTGATTATATCCTTGTGCTACCAGTCTAGCCTTATTTCTAATTACATTTCCTTCTTCATCTAATTTATTTCTATAAACCCATCGAGTACCTATAGCAGAATAGTTATAAGGTCTTTTTACTAGGGTCTAGACATTATTTCTCCTAAATTGGTTTAATTCATCATGCATGGCTAACATCCAATTAGGATCAATTTCAGCTTCTTTTATAGTGTGTAGTTCTACATGAGAAACAAAAGCAATTAAGTCATGTGTATCTCTATGTGCAGCTCTAGTTCTAACATCTTGAGATGGGTCTCCTATAATTATTTCTTTATGATGTGAGTGTACATACCTCCATTCCTTGGATATATTATCATGATATTTGCTTACCTCTTCTTCATATGGTTTACTTGATTGTTTGTCTTTGATAGTCAAATCCTTCAATCCATGTTCTAGTATACCTACATCGTTATCAGCAAGATCTTCTCTTCTAGAAGATGTAATGTCAGATTCATTAAAAACAACATATATTGATTCTTCTACATTCAATGTTCTTTTGTTGAAAACTTGATAGGCTTTACTATTTAAAGAATATCTAAGAAAAATAGCATCATCAAATTTTGCATCAAATTTATCAAGATTATCTTTTCCATTATTAAGAACAAAACATTTATATCCAAAAATATAAAAATATTTAATATTAGGTTTTCTATTATTCCATAGTTCATAAGTGTTTTTTTAATGATAGGTCTAATCAAAATTCTGTTCAAAATATAACAAGCAACATTTACAGCTTCTGTCTAAAAGTATTTTGAAAGATTTCCTTCACAAAACATTGTTCGGGGCATCTCTTCCAAAGTACGATTCTTTCTTTCTACAACACCATTTTGCTATGGTATTCTAGGTACGGAGAAGTTATGGTCAATACCATGCTTTGTGGAAAAGTGATCAAAATGTTGATTTTCAAACTCAGTACCATGATCACTACGAATTGAAATAATAGATAGATTTTTCAAATTTGAAACTCTTTTATAAAACTTTTTGAATACTTTGAAAGTTTTATCTTTATATGCAATAAACAAAACCCATGTGTATCTTGAAAAATCATCTACAATCACAAGGCCATATTTCATACCACCTAGGCTTGTAGTTCTAGTAGGTCCAAATAAGTCCATGTGAAGTAGCTCTAAGCGTCTGGTAGTAGAAACAATGTTTTTAGATTTAAAACTTCCCCTCACTTGTTTTCCTAATTGACAAGCATTGCAAACATAATTAAAATTAACTTTAAATTTTGAAAAACCTTTGACTAAATCCTTTGAAATTAGTTTTGCTATAGTATCCATACTAGCATGTCCAAGTCACCTATGCCATAGTAAACTTGATTCCTTGCTCTTGTCATTCATTGCTACAAGACTTGTGTTGCTTGGCATAGCCAGATCATTAAGATCTACTACATAAATGTTACCAAGTCTATGTCCAATGAATTTAGTATTAGAGTCAAGTGGATCAACTACTATATATATTGATGACTTGAAAAAAATATTAAAACCAATGTCACATAGCTGACTAATACTCAAAAGATTATGTTTTAACTTTTTTACCAGTAACACATTTTCAATAAATGTAGAAGGGGTAATTTTGATTTTACCGATACCGATTATCCTTCTTTTTCGATTATCACCAAATATTACCATTCCACCATCTTTTTATTCTAGGATAAAGAATTGATCAATATCACCCATCATGTGTCTTGAATAGTTGCTATCCAGATACCATCTTTTCTTTATATTTGTGGCTGCAAAACATCCCTGCAAAATAATCATGTAATAGATTTAGGTACCCAAGCTTTCTTGGGTCCTTGCAAGTTAATAGAAATGGTTCATTTTGGAACCCAAACTTTCTTTGTTTTCTTTTTGTCATTATGTTTCAAATGACACTCAAATGCCTTATGATCAATATTATTACAAGCATAGCATACAATCCTTAACTTTGAATAAAATGTGCATGATGATGCAAATTTAGGTCTAACTTGGTTTGAAGTAATAAACATAGGAGCATATGATGTAGATGCAGAAAATTTATTTGAAATTGAACTTTTGTAACCAATTCTAAATTTGTTATTTGTCTCTCTTTGATTTTTCAAAATTAATTCAAGCTTGTTGGAACTTAGGATTAGTTTTTCAACCAAAGGCTTGAGCTTTTGAACTTCTTTCTTTAAATCATCATTTTCATTTTGCAAACCTTTGTTTTTCTCAAGAAATTCTTCTTTTTCAAATTGAGTGGTCTTAAGTCTTTCATAAAATTGGTTTAATTTTCTTTGCAAAATCTTATTTCTTTCACCAAATTCATTTTTGTCCTTTTCAATTGTATCACAATGATTTTTCAAAGTTTTCAATTTTAAACCTGCCTTTTTGTATTATACTAATAATTCACAAAATGTATTATGTAGTTCATCATATGTAAATTCTAAGTTAGGTTTAGAAGTAGTACCTCATCCTCCAAACCCATAAGATAGATCTGTGCAGTCTTTGTTCATTCTTCATCCTCTTTAGTGGATGTAGATTCATCGCTATCACTCCATGCTGCAAGTATTGCCTTCTTCTTCTTTCTGGTGATCATCTTTTTCTTTGCTTCAAGATAGTCATAATGGACATGTCCCAGCTTCTTGTATCCAAGGCAGATTGGAACTTGATCTTTATCTTTATCCTTCTCCTTTTCTTTGTCTTTTTCTCTTTCTTTCCCAAAGTCTCCTTTTCTAAATTGCTTCCTCCATCTATTTGTTTTTCTTCTACCCATAAATATTTTAAACCTTTTCATTATAAGGGCAATCTCATCATTTTCTAAATCATCATTATCTGATGAGTCTGAATCTTCATTATTGTCCTCTTCTGTAGCTTTAAATGCTATAACTTTTTTTTCTTGGAGTCTTCATCAGTCTTTTGTTGCATGGCTAATTCATGTGTAATTAGTGAACCAAGCAACTCATCCAGTGGTAGAGTATTCAGGTCCTTTGCCTCTTGAATAGCTATTACCTTAGCTTTCCATTTATCTGGCAAGGATCTCAAAACCTTTTGGACAAGATCAGCATTAGTATAAGTTCTACCAAGACTTTTGAGATTATTTATAATATCAGTAAAGTGAGTATAGATTGTAGATATAGTCTTACTAGGATCCATCTTAAATAACTCATATTTATGCACAAGAAGATTGATTTTTGATGTTTTAACTTGTGATGTGCCCTCATGTATAATTTCTAACTTGTTCCAAATTTTTTTAGTAGAATTACAAGTTGAAATTCTGTTAAACTCACTTGGATTCAAAGCACAATATAACAAATTCATGGCTTTGGCATTCAGCTCAGCTAATTTCATATCATTTTTATCCCAATCCTCTTCTGGTTTGGGAACCTCTATGTCATTTACTTTAATAGTGGATGTGTGAGGTCCTTTCAAGATAACTTTTCATAAATGAAAGTCTACGGCTTGAATGTATATTTCATTCTTGCCTTCTAATATGTATAATTGGTTCTGGTGAAAAGTTGAGGTTGATTTGTTGATTGACCTTCGGCCAATGAAGTGCTCATGGGATGTGCCATCTATCTTTACTCTAAGTAAATTTCAGAGACTCTACTTTGATACCACTTATTGCCCAGGTGGCTTCCCAAGAGGGGGGTGAATTGGGATTAAAAAGCTTTTCACAATTATAGGCACTTTGAAATTCTTTTAATGTTGTGGTGCAATATGCAATGTAGAAGTAAATAAGTAAATGCAATAATCTAAAGTAAGCAGAAACACAAACACAAAGAGATTTAGAGTGGTTCAGAGCAACTGGCTCCTACGTCCACTACCCAAGCACCACTTAGGATTTTCACTATATTCCCCTATTGGAATACAGTCAGATTATTTTACCAGGCTCACAATCCAAACCTATACACTTTGGTTTTACCGGGATTACCAAAGAAATCCAAACTCCCTTTGGTTTTGAAGGGGATCACCAAAAAAATCATAACACTTAGTTTTATACCGGGATCACCAAGAACCCAACTTAGGTTTTCACAAGGCTCACCTAAAAACCTTCAATCGTCTCTTAAGACATAGCCCCTTGCTATTCTTAGAGAGAAAACAATGATAGAAAGAAATAAACAAGCAACTACAACAAATCGAGTTTGTTTAAATGTTGCCAATGTAGATCAAGATGAAGCCTAGCTTGAATGCTCTTTAATTGTTCTTCAAGCTATTTCTTTACTTCTTCAATGAGTAGATTCATTGACGAAGTGGAGTTGGTGAAGCTTTGAATCCTAACTTGAAAACTCTTGAAGTAGGTTGGTGAGAGACTTGAAGGCTCTTCAATTTCTTAAGATAAATCAATAATAATGCTTTAATAATTGTTTAATCCCTCAAACACAATCCCTTTAATAGTTTTCCATGAGATATGGCCATGTAGGGCCTAAGGATTCATAAAAGAGCTGTTGAAGACAAAATAGAATTCAAAACTCACTTCCAGGAACTAGCCATTGGAGTGCAGAAAATGACTACTCGAGTCGGCTCGAGGTCCAAGAGTCAACTCGAAGTCTTAGACAGCCCAAAGTAATTTTTTTTGAGAGTCAGCTCTTCAAGCTGGAGTTGGCTCTTGCCTTCAATCAATTCAAAATAGAAAATTACAGGAGTCGGCTCTTCAGAGCAGAGTCGACTTGAAGTCTCAGTCACCAAAAATTCATAACTCTGGACGAGTCAGCTCTTGGGGCTCGAGTCGACTCGAGTTCTCAAACTTCAGAAACATGAATTCTTCCACAAGTCGGCTCTTGGAACATGAGTCAGCTCTTGATACTGAAACTCTAAAATTTCTTCGTCCCATGCCACAAGGAGTCGACTCTTGGTCCATGAGTCAGCTCTTGCCAAAACTTCAATTGATACTTCAAACTTCTCCAAAACTCTTCAACACTTGAATCAAACAAGAGCTAATCTATATACTCTCAATTTTATAATTTTATAGCCCTTTTTATAAGATTATAAGATTTGCAAAAATTAGGGCTTTTATAAGTTAAAGTTCATAAAAGTCCATACATAATTGAATTACCTCTCAATCAATTTGAAAACCAATTTAAACTAAAGGTAACCAATTTCCTACAAAAACTTCTCAAGTAATTGAAAGAATTAGTAACAAGTACATGCTCCAATATTTTATGATCATCAAAATCATTCCAGGGGTCAACAGTAACCTAGCAATCAAGCTAGATCTTGGAAAGAGAGTTCTTTTGGTAAAGGATTCTAGCTCTCCTCTTAGTCTTCCCGGAAGAAGAAGATCGGTCCAAGGATCCCAAAGAGCTAGCACTCCGAGGGAGTTTATCAGAGTCAAGCCCAGGTGTGGATTACCTATAGAGGCTAGACATATGTGTGGCTCAAGCACCCTCCTCCTTCAACAACTTCTCTTAGTAAAAAGGTATGGTACTTTTATATTTATATTCCTTTCTTGCTTTGATGTTATGTTCATGCTAGGTCATTATGCTAGATCCTGTTGCGGGTAGATCGGTAGATCATTTAGATCTATCTACCGAGCCTTTCGCTGTGTATGCTTTAAAAATTATTTTAAAATGCATTTCTTCTGCCATATTTTTTTGCATATTGTATGCTTGGTGTAGGTGCACTTCACCTTCAATGGTATCAGAGCAATAGATTTTTTTTTTGTAGTATAATGATTCTAGCATGCTAATAACATCACTTCTTAAGTACTTGGATTGAGTGCTTCACCATGGCCGTTCGGTCATAGGAGAGAGTAGGGCTGCAAGACCCTCTATTCCCATTCAATGGGATCTCCTATGGCGTGTAGGGGTACCGATGTGATTGACTCTTGAAAAGAAAAATAAAAGTAAGAAAATATAGATTAAAAATATTTTAATCTAATGAAATGATCATAAAATAACTTTAGATAAGATCTAAGAGTTTTTATTGATCGGTTTTGATTGAATGTTTTGAGAAACATTGGATTCGAAGTCACTGTTCGTTCACTGTCTCAGGCTATGAGTTGACACTTGGCCTTAAAGTGTCGACTCATGAGTATTTTTGCCTGAGAACTGGGTTCTATTTTTTTCTCTGTGATAGGTTAAAGTGTCGACACTTGATCAGGAAGTGTCGACACTTGGGCTCATGAGTCGACACTTAGCCTTGAAAGTGTCAACACATGAGCAGGTGCCAGAAAATCTAGAGTTATGTTTTCTACTTATCTCAGGCCTTAAGTCGACCCAAGTGTCGACACTAGGTGTCAACACTTGCTCCTGGTGAGTCGACACTTGGGATGAAAATGTAGAAAAATAGTGAATTCAAATTTTAAAATTTTTTGTAAAATTATTTTACATCTGATAAATTAAAATTGTTTGAATTTATTTGAGGCTGTTGAACTTAATTGAGAATTAAGAATGACTAAGAACTCTAGGAATATGATTCAAAGATTTTAAATCTTTTCAATAAGCCTTAAGGGTCATGGGTTAGCTTCTATTAGGTCCTTGATTGGGTTAGACCTAAGTTTAGATGCATTGAACTAATTAGAGAACTAATCTAATCAAATGTTGAGTTAGGATTTCTTCTCTAGATCTATCTAATAGTTATATTGATTAGTCCATAATCTAAATGGACCTAATTTGTGGCTCAATGGAAAGCCCAAGTCTTTAAGCTAGTTTAATCGAGTCTAATGAACCGATTGGTGTCGAGGTAAGTTTGGCATTTTGATCATGATTTTTTGGGGCTACCTCTTACCTGGCCAACTCTATTGGTGTCTAAGGCAAGACGGTTAATGGCATAACCCAACCTATGATCTCACTTACCTGGCCAATATGGTTGATCAGGATTGATTGGATAGCTCATTAACTCATGTCAACCCTTGTCACCCAATGTTAATCAGTCTTGACTGATTTTAGGTACCCATGGATCATTTGTTATGTGTAACCTTCCTAGATTACTGATTTGGTCAGTGGAAGGTTGATCCATGTCTTCTCATCTCTTCATCTATCACATTATTTAAAAACCCTCTAAATTATGAGGTCCTTAAAAGGATAAAGTTATAGGAATAACCAATTCCTAGCCTCTCATTAAGTGGGATGGTAATGGATCCAATAGTTGGGTGTTCATCAGCAGATCCAAAGATCGGGTGTTCATCAGGCTATTGGAATTGCTATTTCTAATATGATGGCTCAGTGCGACTCTCTTAATGGTGGTCAGGTGGGCTGGCCAAAGTTGGGCTTGACTATTCATTAGTTAGAAGCATTGAATTTTGTCATGTTAATGGTTGGACCTAACCAAGACCTTCAATAGGAGGTCCAAAGGCCGATTGAAGTGCTCCTTGGGACAATATCCAGATACTAAAGGTTACTTGGAGAAGTAATCAGTTAAAGAACCTATCTTTAGACATGCATGGGTGGGCCGACCAAAGTTGGGCTCATGTGTTGTCTATTGGACTCTGATACCCACTAGAAATTAAAGTAATTCCTCGAATTGGAGGTAGAGGCTACCAGTCTAAGCAAAATAGTGGGAGGGACCTTTAGACTAAAGTCCATGTCTTTAGGTTAATAATTCATATACACTAATTAGCTTTGATTTCATTTCAGATGTCTTCCAACCTGTCTCTCTAGTCTCTTCTCGACAATGAGAAGCTCAATGGATCCAACTTCGATAACTGGTATCAAAGGCTCAGGATTGTCTTAGAGCATGAACAGATCATGTATGTGATATCAGATTCAGCACCTGAGATCCCTGCTACCAATGCTCGGGGTTCGATTAGAGACACTTATCAGAAGTAGCTCTCTGACAGGACCACTATCCGATGCATAATATTGGCTGCGATGAACGACGAGTTCAGTCGCAAGTTCGAGAAAGCCCAGTCGGGAGAAATCCTTCAAAGGTTAAAGGAGTCTTTCGGAACACCAGACGATGTTGAGAGGTACAAGGTCTCTTGTCCTATCTACAACGCACGGATGTATGATGGGGCCTCGATCATTAATCATGTATTATACATGATCGAGATGATTGAGCGCTTGGGCAAGCTTGGTTGTTCCTTGCATGAACCGCTTGAAAAGATGCGATACTGAATTCCCTCCCCTCTTCTTATCTAGATTTTCTCGATCATTACAGAATGAATAAGCCTGCAGTTAACTACCACAGTCTGTTGGGGTTGCTGCAGACTTATGAGAAAGACCACCAATTGAATAAAGGGGTGGTAAATCTACTGGGAGGATCTTCGGGACGGCGTCGTCACTTTAAGAAAGGGAAGAAGAAAAATAAAGGAAAAAGGTGCTAAGTGCTTCTGGGCCCAGTCAGGCCAAGAAAGTGAAGGCTAATCAGAGTTGTGTAGAGTGATTCTTCTGCAAGAAGCAGGGTCACTAGAAGAGAAACTATCCTCTTTATATTGCATCCCTTGACCCGAACAGGTCCAAGAAGAGAAAGCTACAGGATGGTCCTGGACAAGGTATTTATATGATAACACCTTGTAGTTTCTTTGTTTGTGATACTATTAACTGGGTATTGGATATAGAAAGTCTAATTCACATTTGCTATTCTTTGTAGGGACTTCAAGTTAGTAGAAGATTCGAGGATGGCGAGAGATTCTTGAATGTAGAAAATCGAATCCTGGCATTGGGAGTCCTCAAACTTGTTTCCAAGTCCTATAATGTCATTTTGAATGAGTGTTATTTTTGTCCATCCTTTATTTTGAATGTCATTTCTATAGGCCAATTGGCCAGGTATGGTTATAAATTATCAATAAAGAATGGCATTTGCAAAATCATTTGGAATGGTTCTATAGTTTTGAATGGATAAATGCGTGATGGCATTTATGTACTGTCGCGACCTGTTAGTGTAATGTACACATCTAGCAAATGCCCTAGGATGGATAATGTCAGCGAAGCATAGTTATGGCATTGTAGGCTAGGTCATATGAATAGGAATAGGATAAACAGGTTGAAATGTGAGGGTCTCCTCGATTTTAGTGAAGATAGTTTACATCCAATCTGTGAGTCCTGTCTTCTTGGAAAAATGACTAAGTCACCTTTTACTGGAAAAGGCGAACGAGCTAAAGAGATTCTGAGTCTAATACATACTGATGTATGTGGTCCTATGAATGTTAGTGCCAGGGGTGGGTATGGTTATTTCATTACATTTACAGACGACCTTTCGAGGTACGGTTATGTCTTCTTGACGAGACATAAATCTGAGTCATTTAAAATGTTCAAACAATATCATAATGAAGTAGAAAACAAATTGAAAAGTATATCAAAATCCTTCGATCCGATTTAGACGGTGAATACCTTTCAGGTGAGTTTCTGACAAATCTCGAGGAGAATGTGATTCTCTCTCAATGGACACCTCCAGGGACACCTCAATTAAATGGAGTGTCTGAGAGGGGGAATCGAACCATGTTAGATATGGTTCGGTCCATGATGGGCTTTGCTTCTCTACCAGTATCCTTTTAGGGATATGCTCTAAAATCAGCATGTTACCTTCTGAATAGGGCTTCAAGTTAGTCCGTTAGTAAAACACCATATGAGATATGGACTAGACGTAAGCCGACACTATCACACCTTCGAGTTTGGGGGTGCCTGGCTTATGTAAAACTTTTAGAAACGGACAAACTTGGACCTAGGTATGACCGGTGCCTATTTATTTGGTATCCAAAGGAGTCTAAGGGGTATTACTTCTACTTAGCTGAGGAACAAAAGTTGTTCATCGATCTTAGGGCTATCTTTTTGGAAAAGGAGTTCTTTGGTGAAGGGACTATAGCTGCTAAGATTGAACTTATTAAGTTCAATAAGTAGAAGAACCAACACACTTAAGGGACAACATAGAACCGGCTATAATTAGATCACACCTAGAGCCCACTCAGGAACCATTAAGGAGATATGGTAGAGTACCGAGCTGACCGGAAAGATACTACGGTTTCTTGGTTCGGGATGGTGATCCCATTGAACTCGGTGAGAACAATGAGGATCCAATCACCTATATGGATGCAATGCAGAGGTCCGACTCTGAGAAATGGCTGGGAGCCATGAAATCTGAAATGGAGTCCATGGAGATCAACAATGTATGGACATTGGTTGATGCACCTGAAGGGATAAAACCCATTGGATGCAAATAGATTTTCAGAAGGAAAAGGGGCACAGACGGGCAGGTAGAGACCTATAAAGCCCATCTAGTTGCCAAGGGATATCATCAACGTTATGATATTGACTATGATGAGACATTCTCTCCTATGGCAATGCTCAAATCCATTCAGATTATGCTTGCTTTAGCAGCACACTTTGACTATGAAATCTGGCAAATGAATGTCTGAACAGCTTTCCTGAATGGTGAGCTAGAAGATGAGGTGTATATGATACAACCTGAAGGGTTCACATCCACAGATGAGTCAAAGGTGTGCAGGCTTTAAAAGTCCATCTATGAACTGAAGCAAGCATCAATGAGTTGGAACATGCGATTTGATAAGTGTATCAAGTTATATGGCTTCATTAGGAACGGAGAAGAACCTTGCATTTATAAATGAGCTAATGGTTCTGTGATTGTATTCCTTGTGTTGTATGTGGATGACATTCTCTTAATCGGGAATGACATCCCATACTGCAAGGAATAAAGGTCTGGTTATCATCTCAGTTCTCTATGAAAGACTTGGGTGAAGCCTTTTACATACTGGGTATAAAGATCTATAGGGATAGATCTAAGAGGCTTCTGGGACTGTCCCAGTCTACGTACATCGACATCGTGCTAAAATGGTTCATCATGGAGAATTCCAAGAAGGGCTATCTCCCGATTGGCACTGGAATTGATCTCTCCAAAAGAAATTGTGCGACAACTCTTGAAGAGAGAGAGCATATGAGTAGAATCTCATATGCTTCTGTAGTGGGTTCTATCATGTATGCCATGACATGTACAAGACTAGACATGGTATACTCACTAGGCATAGTGAATAGATACCTGTCTAATCCAAGTGAAACTCATTAGAAAATGGTAAAGACCATCCTTAAGTATTTACGAAATACTAAGGACTAGTGGCTAATTTATGGAGAATCTGACTTGAAACTTGTGAGGTATACTGACTCCAATTTCCAGTCAGATAAGGATGATGGCAAGAGTGTGTCAGGATTTATCTTTATCCTAAACAGAGGAGCTGTCTGCTAGAAAAGTTTCAAGCAGCCTACTATGGCGGACTCAGTATGTGAAGCAGAGTACATTACATCATCAGATGCAGTGAAGAAAGCTGTGTAGTTGCAAAAGTTCCTTGGCGAGCTGGGAGTGGCACCTTTTATGGATGGTCCCATTTCGGTGTATTGTGACAGCACTAGAGCCATTGCTCAAGCCAAAGAGCCGAAGACTCATCACCACATAAAGCATATTCTACGGTGCTATCACCTTGTATGAGAGATCGTGGAACGAGGTGATATTGACCTTCTGAAGATCGATAGAAAGGAAAACTTGGCTAACCCCTTCACCAAAGCCATTGGAGTTCAAGAGTTTGACTGTTGTAAATAAAAAATAGGAATGAGATTCTATACTGATTGGCTTTAGTCCAAGTGGGAGTTGTTGGCAATTGTGTCCCAAAGCCAATCATCTAGGCCGTAGATGGTTGTGCTATCTTATATTTGTATATGAATTCTTTTAATAAATAAAAGTTATTTATTTTGGTTGTTCATCATATTTACATTTTCCTGAGATGAAATCCTGTATGATGGAGTCCTTAGAACTACTTTGTTTTGATATAGAGAGGATATATCATGTAGTTCTTAAAGTGGTTCACAACCAAAGGATACATTGTTATAGGATGACAATGTATCCAATGTAGATTATTGTATGTCGCATTTGTTGATTGTCCTCTTAACCAAGGAGTGTGGAGATACTGGTATGACATGCAAGTGAAATATATGATATTTCACTAAACGTGACCATCTGCGGAGCTCTCTTCTACAAAAGGGTGGCTCACGAAGGGATATGGATATATGTGTCCCTCAAACCTGAGATCACCATGGCAGCTTCAAGCAACTCACTATACTTTGGTACCGGACTACCTGGATTTCTAATCTAGTGATGAAAGGTTTCTGGGTGCAATCAAGTACTTGTGAAGTGGTGGTGGATCAAGATGGAATTGACTCCTCCAAATAGTTTGGTATGAATAACTCACTATGTCTCAATTTAGTAAAACCTTGGCCAAGATAGTTCTTATGAGGAGTCACAAAACTTGTGAGGTTGAGACATGATCTAGATAAACCAAATTAGGGTTGGTAGTCAAATCCTAGGTCATCCTAAGAATTATGAGATCAAAGGGATGAATTTGCGGCAATCATATGCCAGAGGTTCTTGTGAGATGATCTGCATCTTCGACCTATCCGGACGTCGGGTATCATTACTAGATGAGGACTTTGATTGGTACTGAAAATGTTCCAGTGCTACCGGCTTAGTGTTCAACCTATAGGATCACACACCATAGAGGATTTCTATCTAATCTTAAGGCTAATCAATGATTAAAAATTGTTTGCCATCATTGGAAGTCAATATGATTAACTTTGTTTCAAGTGTCGACACTTGAAATTTTACAGGTGTCGACACTTGGTGAAGTGTCAACACATAGCAATTTTCGTGAGTCGACACTTCCTATGATGAGCAAAATTCTAGGAAGATTTTTTGGGAAGATTTTGGGACAAGTTTTGACTTGGTTTGAATTTCGAATTCAAACCAGTTTTGGCTCTAAGTTTATTTGGTGTGATAGTCATACTTACCTTCTTGGGTTGGACCCATTTGGTATGACCTTGATCTTCTCCCCCCCTCTCTCCCCCAATCACTCCTCCTTCCTTCTTCTCCCTCTCATGGCTTCCCTTATAAATAAAGGTCATTCTAGAGGCTACTAGAGGTTATGCTAATGGTTCTTTGAGAGGAAGAAGAAGGGCTTAGTGAGGACTTGGGATTGGATGTGAGTAACCTAGCAATCAAGCTAGGTCTTGGAAAGAGAGTTCTCTTGGGAAAGGGTTCCAGCTCTCCTCCTAGTCTTTCCAAAAGAAGAAGATCAGCCCAAGGATCTCGAAGAGCTTGCACTCTGAGGGAGTTGATCAAAGTCGAGCCCAGGTGTAGATTACCTGTAGAGGCCAGACATGTATATGGCTTGAGCGCCCTCCTCCTTCCATAGCTTCTCTTACTATAAATGTATGGTACTTTTATATTTGTGTTCCTCTATTACTTTGATGTTATGTTACATGCTAGGTCATTATGCTAGATCCTGTTACGGGCAGATCGGTAGATCGTTTAGATCTATCTATCAAGCCTTCCGCTGTGCATACTTTAAAAATTGTTTTGAAATGCATTCCTTCTGCCCTGTTTTTCTGCATATTGTATGCTTGGTGTAGGTGCACTTCACCTTCATCTACTATAATGAGTTATGATGTGGAATTAGGGACGAGCTAGGGATGCTGAGATGGATGCTTATGATGCTAGAAATTTCTCTTTTTTTTTTTTTTTAGGGTTGATGAGTTTTTTGTTGTTTTTCTTAGGGTTTGATTCCCGATCACAAGCAAAGGCAAGAAATATGAAAGAAAAGTAATGTAAGCATACGCTAGCAGTTCAAATCCCTAAAAGTGAAAACGAGAACAGGACCCCGGGATTAAGAAACCCCAGTAGGACTAGCTCGACATACAATACCTACTTAGGAGATAAAGAGAAAGCAAACCTCACACTTCTGAAGTGCCCGATGTAGATATCGCTCAACTCGGCGGATGCAGCCTGGATGCCCGAGCAGTCGAACCCTTGGAAGCACTGGCTTTGGGTCGGGAGGTCACGATGGCAAAGCTGACTATCTCCGATGCCCGAGATGCCAGGGAGGACCTATAGGCAAACAAAGAAGGATCAGCGAGATGTGGAGATGCACGGAAAGGAACTGAGTGGGAGTTGAGAAGGGGCTTCGAGCCCGGCGTCCGGCTGGATTCCGAAGTCAAAGTTGGAGATAACTTAGGGCCTCGCACCCCACGACGTCATGGAGGATGAAGGAATGTGGCCTCATACCACTCAACGTCCAGGAGGACGAAGGACTCGCGACGCCTTGGGGCGACGGACAGGTGGCCTCACACCACTCGACGTCCCTGGGGTCGAATGTAATTTCACTTAAACCTAGTCTAGGAGACAAGGGTTGGAGGATAGAAAACTCAATCTCTTTTTCATTAATCATTCAATCATTCATTTCATCTTTACAATGGAGGGATTGGGTCCTTTAAATAGGCACCCAAGGCCCATTTGAATTTTAAATGAAACAAAAATTACAAATTTTCATGGGTGGGTGCCAAAAACATTGACTTTCTCCTCTCTTTGGCCGACCAAGGGTAGCTTGGATTGGTCATGGCATGATGCATGGCTTGGAGTGAGGTTCTTGGCACCTTGAACTTGGTAAGAATCTTCTTGGTTTTGGAAGAAGGCATGAAGAGGGGCTTGAAGCAAGGCATGTGTTCTTCCTCCTTCCTTTGTTGGTGTTCTTTCTTTGGTACAAGGCTTGACAAGGGGAGTGTTAGGTGGAGGCATCCAAGGCTCTTGTCTTTTCCTTCCAAAGAGGGTGAAGCAAATTGGGAAGAAGGCTTGATTGGAGAGCTTGAGGTAAGGGATTTGAATTCCCTCCATTATCTTCCATTGAATTCCTCCTTGGCCAACCACCCTTACATGAAAATAAGCTAGATGGGGGAAAGGGTCAAAGGCTTGAACCAAGTGAAGTGGTCCTCCCTATTGGGCGTCCTAGCATGCCAAGTGTGATGCTCACATGGCAAGATGATATGGCACCATGTAAGATGCATAAGTGGGCCCAGAGTTGACTTGGCTTCTTTCCTTACTTGCTTCCAAGGAGACTAAATTTTAAGACCCACTCTAGCAATGGACCCATACTTCTAATAGACTCAGACTAGACTCGATTTGTGACTCGACTTAGTACAGGACTCAATTTGACCTAATTGGTCAAGGTACAAACACAATTCAAAGCAAAAGACAATTATAAATTTGAGGCTTGAAGCCTTATTACAAGACACAAAGAAGTGGAACCCTAATCTGAGATCCACAGAGGGTTGAGGAGCCTCTGTCGGATCCTGGTGCCCACACCAATTCTCCCGGGATGGGAGGAACACGACCTTGTCGAGTAAGGGTTAGTCTGGCTTTGGTTCCTATCCAGGATGTTAGGGTCGATGCGTTGCAAGTCCTCCCGGGTGGTCCATGAGTCATCGGATTCAGGTCGGCCTTGCCATCGGACCAATTAATGTTGATAGCCTTTGCCCCGGGTAGTGATAGCTTGGTTATCCAGGACATGCTCGATCCGCTCTCCTCGCTCAGGTATATTTGGATGAGGACACTTAGGTTCAGGTTCACTCTCAAAAGGGAGGTCATGCTCAAACGGCTCACTAGGTATGTTTGCGGGTTCTCTATACTCGACTAAGTCAGAGATATTGAATATCGAGCTAATTCCATAATCCAGAGTTAATTCTAGCACATAGGCATTAGGGCCCATTCTCCAATCACTTTAAAGGGACCCGCCCCATGAGCATGAAGCTTCTTAACGGTTCCCGGTGGAAACCGTTCAGGCCGGAGCCTAATCATTACAAAATCCCTTATTTCAAACTCTTTGGCTCGCTTTCGGGAATCAGCCAAATTATTTTAAAATTTGTATTTAATGCATAATCCTAACATGATGCAAAATGCAGACACAACTATGCATCCCTACTGAAAAAATCTTTTTTTATTGGACTCCTAGGGTATAAACCTAACAGACTTCTGACTCTCTAGGTTTGACCCTAGTCTAATATGCACAAGAGAAATTATTAACGATCCCTAGCAAATGCCATAAGGTATACCAGAAGTAGAGGGCAAAAGGGATGGGCTCTAAGGAGTCATGCATTCTGGTAATCTCAATAAAAAGTAATCCCATGGCTCTAGAAATGTGAGAAGGTTCAGGGAAGTGTAGGAAATAGGAATCGGAGTCTTGGGGTGGCTTATGGAGAACATAAAACAGATCTTGGTTATTCAAGATGACCTTAAAACTTGGGCATCGTTCTATAGGTGTCATATGGTCCACTTGTTCCAGTAGATCTTGGGGCTCGCTAGGGTCAATCCCATAGTGAGGAAGGGCTATTAAAGAGGATCCTGGGACCAAGTCTATAGTATGATGGATGTCTCTCAGGGGTGGAAGTTGATCAGGTAACTCATCGGGAACTTCATCCTCAATTTCTTTCCGAGCTTCAACCATCTCTTGAGGATGTTCTCTTTGGATCGGTTCATTAAGGGTTGGTTCCTGAACTCCTGTGGAAAAGACTGGTGAATCCTCATGTTCATTTACTAGATGTGATCTTGGCTCGGTCATTTCCTCTTCAAATTTTGTAGTGGGTTCATGATCATTTTCCTTGGATTCCTCAATGATTTCACCCTCGGGCCCATCTTCTACTAAACTTGACTCATAGATGCTTTCTTTCAATTCTTTAATGGGCTCAAGAGTTTCTGTATTCAAATTCTCAGAATGTTCATCCTTCTTTCCCTGAAACTCTTTAAAGGGTCTTTTCCCAGTAATCTCTTCTTCTAACCCATTGTCTTTGATCAGGTTAACTTCTGGCTTCTTCTCCTTAAGGCTACTAGATCCTTTCTTGACGTGGTCCTTAGGTTGGATTGGGTTGATTGTGATCTTTTTCCCTTGGTGGAGAAAGATAGGTATTGGATCGACCATAAAGGGTGGCATCATGGTCAAAAAGCCAGGGTCGTCCTAGGATGATACTACCCACACCCATGGGTAAGATGTCACACCAAATTGACTCTTCATAGGAACTCATTTTTATCTTGATTTGGCACCTAGACTTTACAGGGATTGAAGTTGAATCTATCCAGGAGACTTTGTAAGGGTTGGGGTGGGGAACTGTGGCTAGTCCTAAGGATTTGACTGTACTCAAGGACTGGGCATTAACACAGCTTCCACTATCAATGATGACCTTACAAACCTTATCTCCTAGCTTGATCAGGGTCTGTAGGATGTTGGTCCTACGCCAGTCTTCCTGTATTATGTTTTGAGCTAGGATGCATCTGACTACTCCTAGAAGGTCTTCAGATTCATTTAGCTCTTCCTCTAGGGGTCTTAGTCTGGCCTCTATTTGATCCAATCTATTGTTCAACTGGTTGCCTAACTGGGTCATGGATTGAGTCATGGATTGAGTTAGGGCTCCGATGTTAGCTCAAAGTTGGTCCATGGTGTCGGTAGAGGGTGGAGAAGGTGGGTGAAAAGAGGTTCCTGATCTAGTGCACATGTAACAAAACGATGCTATGGTTTGCTAGACCTAGGAGATCTCTCCAAATGTAAAGTCAAGAAGATGAACCTGGAAGTAGTAACTTGGCACCTGGCCAGGTAAGTGTAAGGTTAATGGAGGTTCCTCTTTGCTTGCCTAGACACCAATTAGAAATTGGCCAGGTAAGCGAACCAACCCACTTCTCTTCGGGCTCTGGTCCCTGAACCACTTGCCTAGACACCAGCTACTCAAGCACACACTAACAAGCAATCTAGCTTGGCTCGGCACTTGGGTCGACCTGACTTCGTGGGTGTCCCTAGCTCACTAGATCAGATTAAATGTCTAATTGATTTTAGTTAATGGCTAGGGTTCGATATGTCGGGTGGTGGTTTTTGGGCTAGGGACAGGTAATGAAATCCTGACCCTATGTTAATTTGATGCCCTTAAGATAAGTTATGAAGAATGATGCACAAAATGACTTAAAATTTTCTTGTTTTTATGTCTTTTAGATATGTGAATGCTAAACAAACTGTAGGAATTAAAATATATCCCAAAATGCAAGAAACAAGCTAGATGGATGAAAGAAACAAGAGATGAGATGCATGCTGAAATTTCAGACCTGAGATTTTCTCAGGTAGTATTTTGGCTTGTAGAGATTCTACAAACTGAAATAAAATAATAGAAAACAAAAAAAAAATACCTTGAATTCAATGCGATCTAACAAAACAAAAATCATGAAATTTGGGCGTCTCTACAGAGAGAAACAATCCAATGATAAGACCATATACGGGCTAACCAGACTGCAGAAAATGAAAGAAACAAAAAAAAAATGCACTAGTCTGAACCTTGCTCTGATACCAAGATTGATGTGAAATTAGGGCCGGGCTAGGGATGCTGGGATGGATGCTTATGACACAAGAAATTTCTCTTTTTTTTTTTTTAGGGTTGATGAGTTTTTTGTTGTTTTTCTTAGTGTTTGATTCCCAATCACAAGCAAAGGCAAGAAATACGAAAGAAGAGTAATGTATGCTTACGCTAGCAGTTCAAAGCCCTAAAAGTGAAAATAAAAATAGGAACCTGGGATTAAGAAATCCCGGTAGGACTAGCTCGACATACAATACCTACTTAGGAGATAAAGAGAAAGCAAACCTCACACTTCTGAAGTGCCCGGTGCAGAGATTGCTCAACTCGACGGATGCGGCCTGGATGCCCAAGCAGTCGAACCCTTGGAAGCACTGGCTTTGGGTCGGGAGGTCACGATGGCAAAGCTGACTATCTCCAATGCCCGAGATGCCAGGGAGGACCTGTAGGCAAACAAAGAAGGATCAGCGAGATGTGGAGATGCATGGAAAAGAACTGAGAGGGAGTTGAGAAGGGGCTTCGAGCCCGTCGTCCGGCTAGATTCCAAAGTCAAAGTTGGAGATAACTTGGGGCCTCGCACCCCACGACGTCACGGAGGATGAAGGAATGTGGCCTCACACCACTCGACGTCCAGGAGGATGAAGGACTCGCGACGCCCTAGGGCGACGGACAGGTGGCCTCACACCACTCGACGTCCTTGGGGACGAAGGTAATTTCACTCAAACCTAGTCTAAGAAACAAGGGTTGGAGGATAGAAAACTCAATCTCTTTTTCATTAATCATTCAATCCTTCATTTCTCCCTTACAATGGAGGGATTGGGTCCTTTAAATAGGCACCCAAGGCCTATTTGAATTTCAAATGAAACAAAAATTACAAATTTTCATGGGTGGGCGCCAAAAGCATTGACTTTCTCCTCTCTTTGGCCGACCAAGGGTAGCTTGGATTGGGCGTGGCATGATGCATGGCTTGGAGTGAGGTTCTTGGTACCTTGGACTTGGTAAGAATCTTCTTGGTTTTGGAAGAAGGCATGAAGAGGGGCTTGGAACAAGGCATGTGTTCTTCCTCCTTCCTTTGTTGTTCTTTCTTTGGTACAAGGCTTGACAAGGGGAGTCTTAGGTGGAGGCATCGAAGGCTCTTGTCTTTCCCTTCCAAAGAGGGTGAAGCAAATTGGGAAGAAGGCTTGATTGGAGAGCTTGAGGTAATGGATTTGAATTCCCTCCATTATCTTCCATTGAATTCCTCCTTGGCCGACCACACTTACATGGAAATAAGCTTGATGGGGGGAAGGGACAAAGGCTTGAACCAAGTGAAGTGGTCCTCCCTATTGGGCGTCCTAGCATGCCAAGTGTGATGCTCACATGGCGAGATGTTATGGCGCCATGTAGGATGCATAAGTGGGCCCTGAGTTGACTTGGCTTCTTTCCTTACTTGCTTCCAAGGAGACTAAATTTTAAGACCCACTCTAGCAATGGACCCATACTTCTAATAGACTCAGACTGGACTCGATTTGCGACTCGACTTAGTACAGGACTCAATTTGACCTAATTGGTCAAGGTACAAACTCAATTCAAAGCAAAAGACAATTACAAATTTGAGGCTTGAAGCCTTATTACAAGAAACAAAGAAGTGGGACCCTAATCTGTGATCCACAGAGGGTTGAGGAGCCTCTGTCGGATCCTGGTGCCCACACCAATTCTCCCGGGGTGGGAGGAACTCGACCCTATCGAGTAAGGGTTAGTCTGGCTTTGGTACCTCTCCAGGATGTCGGGGTCGATGCGCTGCAAGTCCTCCCGGGTGGTCCCCGAGTCATCGGATTCAGGTCGGCCTTGTCATCGGACCAAGTAACGTTGATAGCCTTTGCCCCGGGTAGTGATAGCTTGGTTATCCAGGACATGCTCGATCCGCTTGAAAGGTTTATGCCCTATAAGCCAATATTTGTATCTCCCAGACCATTGTAAATTGACAAGTTAATAAAGGCAATATTTTTCCATCATTCGTTGTGTCATTATATGATGAACCCCATAGATTAGGGCTATGGTCCTAGGGCTATGATGAGATCATACCAGTGAGATCTAAGGCCTTAAAACCCTAATCTAGAATATTCTTAGTCATAGGAACCCTGAGTTGGGGATCAGGGTTTCCGGTTAGACTGGCACATCCTATGTATACTGAAAAGGGTGACTGCTCTCACAGTCACTTGTGTGGAACACTAATACAAGGATGTGGGTGCTCATTAGCGAATGAGTTCACTGAATAGATCCAGTTTGAGAACATCTAATGGAGCCTTAGCTGCATGTCAATAGATTTTTCTCATAGTGGGAGTTGTACAAGTAGTCCTATGACCTGAGACTGCCATAATACCTTATGTACATGAACCCATGCTTTGGTTCAATCTCAATCATGACACTGGGTCATGCACGAGGTTGATGCTGGGTATGGTGAATTGTATATGAAGGTAATGAGTAGGTCAACAAGGAATTGATCACTCCTAGTAGGAGGAGATTGCATCCAGCCAAATTAGGTCAGATGATGATTCAGGAAATCTTTGATCAAAGTACAGATATTAGAAATGATTTCTAATATCGAATTAATTGAATCATTAGTGTATGACTGAGCTGGGAATGAGTATAAGCTGGTTTTGACATGTTTCCATATCCATAGTTATATTCGGGATGCAAGATGATTGAAGGATCGAATTGTACGGGAACTTTCCACTGAAGGGTAGTTTTGGAATTTCACCAGAATTTCCATATCTTCCGGGTAGACATGACACATTGCTAGACGTCAATCTTGTCTTGTGGGTTGATCAAATTAAATGGTTTAATTGGATCACTAATTAGGAGTCCTAATTGACTAACTCGAGTTAGCTCGATTTGACCTAAATCGATTAGAATTAGTTCTGATCAAATTAGGGCAACTTGCACTCGGACCCACTACTGGCTAGGTATGGAACCCAATGGGTCACACACTTAGGACAGATAATCAAGGATTTAATTTGGAATTAAATCTCGTTTGCAGATGAACACACTAGCATGTGTTGCAAACCATGGCTTCTACTTGAATCGGATTCGAGTTAGGGTTCCGATTTGGTCTTTTTTAGATCCAAATTCATTCCGGTTTGAATCTAATTGAAGATTCAAGACATTGGGCTAATAGTAGGCTAGCAATTGGGCTAACCTAAGAGGCTAAACCCCTTTCCCACATCGCCTAAGCCCCTTCCCCTCTCTTCCCACGCGCGCGCGCAAGGAGAAGAGTCCACGCGCACGTGGACTCTCTCCAAGCGGCATTTTTGCATGAGAAAAAGAAAAAGGGTCGGCGTTTTGGCTGAAGGGGCGTGGAAGAGAGTCCACCTAGGCATGGACTCTTCAAAAAAATGGGATTACCGTGAAAGAAAAGAAAAAAAAAACACCGAAGGGGTGCGACTCTTCTCTTCTGCGCGTGCCCTTCTATGTTTTTCGCGACTCTTTCTTGCGTCTTCCCATCCCAAAGGCCATGAGATTAATTCAAGGGCCGTGAGATGAAGGGAAAGGACGTGAGAAGGGAGAGAGGGGCGTGAGAGGGTGATTACAGATGGGTAGGCGCCTCTCTGTCGCCTATTTAAGGAGAAGACTTCACCGTAAAAAATTATTCTAGTTTTTCTACAGCGAAGCCTTGCTTCTATTTTTCCTCTCCCTCTCCAGAAGATTGTTTCCCCCTCCTCTCTTTCCTCTTTGATTCCTTTACAGAGCCTTGGCTCTGTCGAATCTCAGAACAGAAGGAGAGTCAGAGAGAAACTCTCCGACGGTAAAGGAAGAAGGCGCCTCTCCTTTCTTTCTTACATTAAGACAATCTTGTCTTAATTTTCTTCTCCCTCCAAGACAAGCCTTGTCTCATTTTAGGACAAGGGCCTATTCTTAAGACAAGAGTGTCTTAAGGGGCCAAAGTTGCTAGAAGACAAGGAGAAGGGTAAGAGAGAAGGTTTAGTCCCAGTTTGGCTAGAGGAGTCCTAGCCAATAGCCCATGTATCAAGTTCTTGGGGTAGAACTTGATTGGAAGGAACCCAATTAAAGAGTCAGTGTCTTGATCATCTGCCCGTGTGGATCACCATCGGAGGGCGGACAAGTGGATGCCTGGTGTGTTCAAGAGGCTACTCAATTTGGAGTTCATTTCTGCATCAGACTGGTAATAGCGATCTGAGGTTAGTATTTAAACAATGTTTAAATTTGGACATGCATGCAGTCATAGTTTTTAATTGCTAATAAGGAGATTTGGGATTAGGGTTCGGACCTGGTTTCATAAATTTTTGAAATCCACGCTTCCGCACTAGTTCACGAACCCTACACCGCTCTCCTTGCTCAGGTATATTTGGATGAGGATACTCAGGTTCAGGTTCACTCTCAAAAGGGAGGTCATGCTCAAATGGCTCACTGAGTATGTTTGCGGGTTCTCTATACTTGACTAAGTCAAAGATATTGAATGTCGAGCTAATTCCATAATCCAGAGTTAATTCTAGCACATAGGCATTAGGGCCCATTCTCCTAATCACTTTAAAGGGACCCGCCCCACGAGCATGAAGCTTCTTAACGGTTCCTGGTGGAAACCGTTCAGGCCGGATCCTAATCATTACAAAATCCCTTATTTCAAACTCTTTGGTTCGCTTTTGGGAATCAGCCAAATTATTTTAAAAATTGTATTCAATGCATAATCCTAACATGATGCAAAATGTAGACTCAACTATGCATCCCTACTGAAAAAATCTTTTTTATTAGACTCCTAGGGTCTAAACCTAACAGACTTTTGACTCTCTAGGTTTGACCCTAGTCTGATATGCACAAGAGAAATTATTAAGGATCCCTAGCAAATGCCATAAGGTATACCAGAAGTAGAGGGCAAAAGGGATGGGCTCTAAGGAGTCACGCATTCTGGTAATCTCAATAAAAAGTAATCCCATGGCTCTAGAAATGTGAGAAGATTCAGGGAAGGGTAGGAAATAGGAATCGGAGTCTTGGGGTGGCTTATGGAGAACATAAAACAGATCTTGGTTATTCAAGATGACCTTAAAATTTGGGCATCGTTCTATAGGTGTCATATGGTCCACTTATTCCAGTAGATCTTGGGGCTCGCTAGGGTCAATCCCACAGTGAGGAAGGGCTGTTAAAGAGGATCCTGGGACCAAGTCTATAGTATAATGGATGTCTCTCAGGGGTGGAAGTTGGTTAGGTAACTCATCGGGAACTTCATCCTCAATTTCTTTCCGAGCTTCAACCATCTCTTGAGGATGTTCTCTTTGGATCGGTTCATTAAGAGTTGGTTCCTGAACTCCTGTGGAAAAGACTGGTGAATCCTCATGTTCATTTACTAGATGTGATCCTGGCTCGGTCATTTCCTCTTCAAATTTTGTAGTGCGTTCATGATCATTTTCCTTGGATTCCTCAATGATTTCACCCTCGGGCCCATCTTCTACTAAACTTGACTCATAGATGCTTTCTTTCAATTCTTTAATGGGCTCAGGAGTTTCTGTATTCAAATTCTCAGAATGTTCATCCTTCTTTCCCTGAAACTCTTTAAAGGGTCTTTTCCTAGTAATCTCTTCTTCTAACCCATTGTCTTTGATCAGGTTAACTTCTGGCTTCTTCTCCTTAAGGCTACTAGATCCTTTCTTGACGGGGTCCTTAGGTTGGATTGGGTTGATTGTGATCTTTTTCCCTTGGTGGAGAAAGACACAGGTATTGGATCGACCATAAAGGGTGGCATCATGGTCGAAAAGCCAGGGTCGTCCTAGGATGATACTACCCACACCCATGGGTAAGATGTCACACCAAATTGACTCTTCATAGGAACTCATTTTTATCTTGATTTGGCACATAGACTTTACAGGGATTGAAGTTGAATCTATCCAGGAGACTTTGTAAGGGTTGGGGTGGGGAACTGTGGCTAGTCCTAAGAATTTGACTGTACTCAAGGACTGGGCATTAACACAGCTTCCACTATCAATGATGACCTTACAAACCTTATCTCCTAGCTTGATCAGGGTCTGTAGGATGTTGGTCCTATGCCAGTCTTCCTGTATTATGTTTTGAGATAGGATGCATCTGACTACTCTTAGAAGGTCTTCAGATTCATTTAGCTCTTTTTCTAGGGGTCTTAGTCTGGCCTCTATTTGATCCAATCTATTGTTCAACTGGTTGCCTAACTGGGTCATGGATTGAGTTAGGGCTCCGATGTTAGCTCACAGTTGGTCCATGGTGTCGGTAGAGGGTGGAGAAGGTGGGTGAAAGAGGTTCCTGATCTATTGCACATGTAACAAAATGATGCTATGGTTTGCTAGACCTAGGAGATCTCTCCAAATGTAAAGTCAAGAAGATGAACCTGGAAGTAGTAACTTGGCACCTGGCCAGGTAAGTGTAAGGTTAGTGGAGGTTCCTCTTTGCTTGCCTAGACACCAATTAGAAATTGGCCAGGTAAGCGAACCAACCCACTTCCCTTCGGGCTCTGGTCCCTGAACCACTGGACTAGACACCAGCTACTCAAGCACACACCAACAAGCAATCTAGCTTGGCTCGGCACTTGGGTCGACCTGACTTCGTGGGTGTCCCTAGCTCACTAGATCAGATTAAATGTCTAATTGATTTTAGTTAATGGCTAGGGTTCGATATGTCGGGTGGTGGTTTTTGGGCTAGGGACAGGTAATGAAATCCTGACCCTATGTTAATTTGACACCCTTAAGATAAGTTATGAAGAATGATGCACAAAATGACTTAACATTTTCTTGTTTTTTGTGTCTTTTAGATATGTTAATGCTAAATAAAATGCAGGAATTAAAATATGCCCCTAAATGCAAGAAACAAGCTAGATGGATGAAAGAAACAAGAGATGAGATGCTTGCTGAAATTTCAGACCTGTGATTTTCTCAGGTTGTATTTTGGCTTGTAGAGATTCTACAAACTGAAATAAAATCAGAGAAAACAAAAAAAAATACCTTGAATTCAATGCGATCTAACAAAACAAAAATCATGAAATTTGGACGTCTCTATAGAGAGAAACAATCCAATGATCAGACCATATACGGGCTAACCAGACTGTAGAAAATGAAAGAAACAAAAAAAAATGCACTAGTCCGAACCTTGCTCTGATACCAAGATTGATGTGAAATTAGGGCCGGGCTAGGGATGCTGGGATGGATGCTTATGACGCAAGAAATTTCTATTTTTTTTTTTTTAGGGTTGATGAGTTTTTTGTTGTTTTTCTTAGGGTTTGATTCCCGATCACAAGCAAAGTCATGAAATACGAAAAAAGAGTAATGTATGCTTACGCTAGCAGTTCAAAGCCCTAAAAGTGAAAATGAAAACAGGAACTCGAGATTAAGAAACCCCGGTAGGACTAGCTCGACATACAATACCTACTTAGGAGATAAAAAGAAAGCAAACCTCACACTTCTGAAGCGCCCGGTGCAGAGATCGCTCAACTCGGCGGATGCAGCCTGGATGCCCGAGTAGTCGAACCCTTGGAAGAACTGGCTTTGGGTCGGGAGGTCGCGATGGCAAAGCTGACTATCTCCGATGCCCAAGATGCCAGGGAGGACCTGTAGGCAAACAAAGAAGGATCAGCGAGATGTGGAGATGCACGGAAAAGAACTAAGAGGGAGTTGAGAAGCGGCTTCGAGCCTGGCGTCCGGCTGGATTCCGAAGTCGAAGTTGGAGATAACTTGGGGCCTCGCACCCCACGATGTCACGGAGGACAAAGGAATGTGGCCTCACACTACTTGACGTCCAGGAGGATGAAGGACTCACGACGCCCTGGGAAGACCGACTGGTGGCCTCACACCACTCGACGTCCCTGGGGACGAAGGTAATTTCACTCAAACCTAGTCTAGGAGACAAGGGTTGGAGGATAGAAAACTCAATCTCTTTTTCATTAATCATTCAATCATTCATTTCTCCCTTACAATGGAGGGATTGGGTCCTTTAAATAGGCACCCAAGGCCCATTTGAATTTCAAATGAAACAAAAATTATAAATTTTCTTGGGTGGGCGCCAAAAGCATTGACTTTCTCCTCTCTTTGGCCGACCAAGGGTAGCTTGGATTGGGCGTGGCATGATGCATGGCTTGGAGTGAGGTTCTTGGCACCTTGAACTTGGTAAGAATCTTCTTGGTTTTGGAAGAAGGCATGAAGAGGGGCTTGGAGCAAGGCATGTGTTCTTCCTCCTTCCTTTGTTAGTGTTCTTTCTTTGGTACAAGGCTTGACAAGGGGAGTGTTAGGTGGAGGCATCCAAGGATCTTGTCTTTCCCTTCCAAAGAGGGTGAAGCAAATTGGGAAGAAGGCTTGATTGGAGAGCTTGAGGTAAGGGTTTTGAATTCCCTCCATTATCTTCCATTGAATTCCTCCTAGGCCGACCACCCTTACATGGAAATAAGCTTGATGGGGGGAAGGGACAAAGGCTTGAACCAAGTGAAGTGGTCCTCCCTATTGGGCATCCTAGCATGCCAAGTATGATGCTCATATTTTGAGATGTTATGGCGCCATGTAGGATGCATAAGTGGGCCCTGAGTTGACTTGGCTTCTTTCTTTACTTGCTTCCAAGGAGACTAAATTTTAAGACCCACTCTAGCAATGGACCCATACTTCTAATAGACTTAGACTGGACTCGATTTGCGACTCGACTTAGTACAGGACTCAATTTGACCTAATTGGTCAAGGTACAAACTCAATTCAAAGCAAAAGACAATTACAAATTTGAGGCTTGAAGCCTTATTACAAGATACAAAGAAGTGGGACCCTATTCTGAGATCCACAGAGGGTTAAGAGCCTCTGTCGGATCCTGGTGCCCACACCAATTCTCCCGGGGTGGGAGGAACTCGACCCTGTCGAGTAAGGGTTAGTCTGGCTTTGGTACCTCTCCAAGATGTCGGGGTCGATGCGCTGCAAGTCCTCCCGGGTGGTCCACGAGTCATCGGATTCAGGTCGGCCTTGCCATCGGACCAAGTAACGTTGATAGCCTTTGCCCCGGGTAGTGATAGCTTGGTTATCCAGGACACGCTCGATCCGCTCTCCTTGCTCAAGTATATTTAGATGAGGACACTCAGGTTCAGGTTCACTCTCAAAAGGGAGGTCAGGCTCAAATGGCTCACTGGGTGTGTTTGCGGGTTCTCTATACTCGACTAAGTCAGAGATATTGAATGTCGAGCTAATTCCATAATCCAGAGTTAATTCTAGCACATATGCATTAGGGCCCATTCTCCTAACCACTTTAAAGGGACCCGCTCCACGAGTATGATGCTTCTTAACGGTTCCCGGTGGAAACCGTTCTGGCTGGAGCCTAATCATTACAAAATCCCTTATTTCAAACTCTTTGGTTCGCTTTCGGGAATCAGCCAAATTATTTTAAAAATTGTATTTAATTCGTAATCCTAACATGATGCAAAATGCAGACTCAACTATGCATCCCTACTGAAAAAAATCTTTTTTTATTAGACTTCTATGGTCTAAACCTAACATACTTTTGACTCTCTAGGTTTGACCCTAGTCTGATATGCACAAGAGAAATTGTTGCCCATAAATGGAGCCCAAGAGGGGGGGTGAATTGGGTCTTTTAAAAATTTAACACAATGAAATGAAGGTCTAGTGGTGCTTGTGAGCAATAATAAATTAGATGCAAGATGATAGCAATTAATTAAAGAATACGAGAGGAAAAGAGCAATCACACACAAACACAAAGTTTATAGTGGTTCGGTGCAAACCTAGAGCCTGCATCCACTCCTCAAGCCACCCTTGGGAATTCCACTATAATCCACACCAGATTACAGTTGTCTTGTTTTTCACAAGGCTCACAAGTCAAAACCTAAGTTGGTTTTGTCACCTATGCTCACCAACAAACCTAAATACTTGTTTTATCTTCGGGCTCACAAGTTAACCCTAGTTGGTTTTAATACTTTGGCTCACCAACAAACCACAATAACCTTCTTTCAAGACACCCTTGAAAGCAAGGTCAAAGCATAATTAAAACAGATATTACATTTAAAAACTACAACAAACTCTCTTCAAGAGTAGATTGGAATCTTTGAAGCCCAAAGGATGCTTTGACTTCACTCTTCTTCAAGTTGCCTCTTTTTGGAATGTAGTAAGGTTGAGCTAGTAGGCTTTTCAGTGGAATCAAGCTAGAAGAGGCTTTTGATTTGAAGTTTGGAGAGAATATTGACTTTATGGCTTTTGAGTGGACTTGAATGCTCTTGAATAGACTTCTCTCTTGCTTTCTCTTCTTTTTCTTCACTTCTCTTCTTTTAAAATGAGGTTGGTGGAGATTAAATATATCAAAAACCTTCTAAAAATGGTTTGTGACCGTTGGAGCATTGGAAATAGCCGTTTGGAGCTTGAAAACTAATTTCTGCAAGCCAGAAAAATAGATCCGTTAGAGCTGTCAAGCTGCAAGTGTCGACACTTGGCTGTCAGATGTCGACACTTGGCTGTCAGGTGTCGACACTTGATTTCTGGGAGTCGATACTTGAACATTCAAGTGTCGACACTTGATGCACAGGTGTCGACACTTGACACAAAAATCCTTAAAACAACAAAGTTCTGTATTTTCAAAAATCTCAGGCCTTGAATCGACACTTGAAACCTAAGTGTCGACACTTGGTGTCGACACTTGAATATAGGTGTCACACTTGGCGTGCCAAGGATTTTTGTCCATGCCAAATGCTGAAGTGTCGACACTTGACTGTCCAGGTGTCGACACTTGAGACTGAAAACATCCAGATTCAAGTGTAAATGCCTCGAAAACAATGATAAAATTCATGAATATATTAACACATAATAGTTAAACAATTATAAGCCCTTTTTAAATGAAGTGGATGCCCAGATATGTGAAAATTGCTTCGTGCCATTGCATGCCATACACCATAAGTTTTTGGAATTTTGAGGTGCTTTCTTCCTGAAAACTTACAACTTGAAATCATCGTTAGAATACAATATGCACTCAATATTTTGTTATTCATCAAAATCACTGGGTGGAGCCAACAATCTCCCCCTTTTTGATGTTGACAAAACCTTGAGAAAAAGATACAATATAGTTCAAACTTTAACCATTTAATTTATAAATATGAATTTTGGTCACAATAGAGGCAACAACTTTATAGATAGGAGGAAACAATCTCCTCCTTAATTAGATACTTCTTATTAAGGTAAACTTCAAAGATTCTTGCAAGGTGAAATCAATATAATCAATATAATACACCTTTTTCTCAATAAAATCAAAATCAATACTTGTTCTCCATAAAATCAAAATCATTACTTGTTCTCCCCCTTTTTGTAAATCATAAGAAAAGGGAATAACCTCCCCCTCACAATTAGCATGGATACAAAAAGAGAGTAGAGAAACAAATATCAGAGCTAAAATTATGCTAATATCAAAGAGTATCAGATTTAAAATATACCATTATAAAGAGTATCTGAGCCAAAGAATAATAAACTAAAGCACAAAATTTTCAAGATAACAGAGTACTGAACAAAAACACATATATATATGAGATAAATTTTCAGTACAAAAGAGCTGAAACATACATATATCAATAGAGTCAATTAAGTATCAAACATACAAAATAAGATCTGAAACAGACATCTGTGAGGCTAATCCTCATCAGATGGAACATCAAGACTGAAAGGAGCACTAATCCTAGATCTGGTGGCTAATGCCCAGGAGGTGCTAATACTCTAAGACTCCTGGTACGAACGGCAGGACCAAAAGCGGGTACAACCCTAGAAGATCTAGTAGAAGGAGGTGAAAGACGATCAGCTGGCGCAATAGGATCCGGTGCAAAGTCAACCAGTGCAGTAGAAGAAGCAGGTGTAGTAGGAGGATCTCGACTGACCACCTCATAAGCATTGGCTCCGCCTACACTATCGCTGTCAGTGCTCACTACCTCAGTGGCTCGGTCAACATCCTGATCACCGCCGTCAGCAAAATCAGCATGGTCGCTCTGGTGATCATCGCCATCATCATCATCGTCGTCATCGTCAGATCGAGCAAGTGCAGGTGCTGCAGGAGGTATATATGATCTGAGCAGACTCTCAATGCGGGTAAATCCCTCCTCCATGGATCTGCGAATCTCAGCATGCTCCGAGGTAGTCTGTGCTTGTAGAAGCTCGACCTCGTTACGTAGCTGAGTCACCTCACCTCTGATTTGTGAGAACTATGCTCTGGCATGCTCCTCAAAAGATAACCCGGTAGATGGTGGTGGAGGAGCTGAAGCGTCAGGAGATGGGTGCTCTGCCTGTGTCGATGGTACATCTACTGGAGGAAGAACTGCTGGCTCAGATGGTCCAGCCTCAGTCTCTCAAATCTCATCCTCCTTATCTGGCTCCTGGCCAGACTCTCTCCGAACCCATCGACCTCCAACCATCCTGAATCCCATCCGATGCAGTGACCTCTCATCGTATACATCCGTGCGTAGTATCTCTTTGGGGATCTCCCCCTCCAATGATACTCCACAAGCTCTGAAAAGACGGGTCAGTGCCATGCCATATGGCAAACAGTGTCGGTGCTGAGTGGCAGCATCATGCATCTGTGATAGCATCAAGGCGGGTATATCAATCTGTCTCCTCTCGATCAGACTGGTCATCAACATCAGCTCTCTCTCAGTGATGAAATCGAATCTGCCAGTCTTCGGTAGAAGGATCCGTGCAGTAATATGGTGCAGCAGTCGCATCTCTAAAGATAACTGGTTCGCGGTAACTATTGAGATACCGCGAACATCCTCTCGCTCAAGGATGCATCTAAAAGCCGCCTCTCTATCATCAACAGAAAATGCACAGACTCCTCTCCGGGGTATCTCCCATACTCGGCTCAGCAGCTTATCAGTCAAAGAAATATGTATACCCCTAACGGACGTCGTCCATAAAAGTCGTCGACAATCCAGTGCATCGTAGAACTCCCTTACTAGGTGAGGATAGTATCTCTCCTGCATGGTGCAGAAGGGTACTAGTCCTACATCTATGAGTATCTCTCTAATGCCAAAGTAGTGCCTATTGAAACACTGTAGATCAACTCTCCTCCCTGAAGCTACAGACTTCTCTGCCATCCTCTCTGCAGGGGGGAGCTCGGAGTGGCTGAACTACTCGGCTGTGCAGGATCAAATCTGGCCTTCGACCTCCTCTCAGTACCCTGACTGGGCCTCGCCCTAACTGCAAGTCTCTTCCTAGGACCCATTACAGCCAACTAACTAGGAAGAATGAAGAAGGGTTTAGAACAAAGGACTGGCCATAGGTAGAGATTAGAGTTCAGATAGGTTTCGAAAACTAGAATCAATAAATTTTGATCAAATAACAAAATTTTTTAAGCAAAATTTGAAGGAAAAAATTTTGTTTGGTAGAGCACATTTGAATCTTTGAAAAAAAAAAAATTTGTAAGGTCTAAAAATCAAAAACCATGGGATTTGGATTTTAATCACTTAGGGTTTTAGCAAATAGGCAAAAATGTTACAAATATATCACGAAAAACCTTTCTAAGTCATCAATAAATGAATTTAGTACGTTTAAATTAGATGAAAACCCAAATTATTTTGCCCAAAATTGATGAAATAGTATTTTTTGCGAAAAAAGGATTGAAAAACGCCTAAAAGATGAGGGAAATCCAAGAAAAACAAATCTAAAACATTATTCCCTTAAACGGAGTTTCAGAAATTTACTAAAACATGCAAAAATTCGGTTAGATTCAAGAAAAGTATTCGAAAAACCTAAAACACGATCGTTTGGTTCGAAAACAACAAAATCAAAAACATAGAAAAATAAAAATGAAATTAGAAAGGGAGAAATACCTGATTTGTGAAGGATTAAGGAGTGAAAGGATGGATTTGGACAGGGGGGACCACTGTTCCAAGAAATCAGGAGGGAAGAAAATCTCAAAAAACCCTTGTTCGGTCCGTTTAAAACAGTATCAGATTCGCAAGTGTCGACACTTCGGATTTGTCAAGTGTCGACACTTGGTCAGGTGTCGACACTTCACACTTTCCAAGTGTCGACACTTTCCAAGTGTCGACACTTGGCCAAAAACTCGAGAAAAATCCAGAAAAAATAGGAAAAATTTCGACAAAGTTTTGGGGTTTTAATCAATAGGTTTTGAGCTTTAAAAATTAGGTAAAAATGATACTAAGAGAGTTCTAAGAGAATGGATCAATGACACCTAACTCTCTTCTAATCAGACAGAACCTATCCTCACTCAAAGGCTTTGTAAACACATCAGCTAACTGATCATTAGTACAAACAAAATCAAAAATTAAATTAGAGTTTTGTACATGATCTCTTATAAAATGATGTCTTATTTAAATGTGTTTACTTCTTGAATGTTGCACAGGATTTTTAGATAGGTTGATTGCACTAGTATTGTCACATCTTATGGGTGTCTTAGTTTAATGCCAAAATCTTCGAGTTGTTGTTTGATCCAGAGGATTTGAGCACAACAGCTCCCAACTACTATATATTCGGCTTCCACCGTAGAAAGAGCAACTGAGTTCTGTTTCTTGCTACTCCAGGAGATCAAATTTATTCCAAGAAACTGACAGGTTCCACTAGTACTTTTACGATCAAGTTTACACCCAGCAAAATCAGCATCAGAATAAGCAATTAAATCAAATGAAGAATCTCTAGAGTGGTGCGGGCACCAAACTCAGAAGAAGACTTCAAAACTCCATCTAGATCTCTGATTAACCTTGCCCGAAGAATTAGGATTTTTTTATTGGCTTGTAATAAGGGTTGACTGGATCAACTCAATTTTAGCTTGAGTCTATATTACTTGCATTTTATTTTGTTGAGTCATGTTGACTCAGTAGTGGACTAGGGCTTTAACCTGGGGTGTTACATTTTCTCCCAAGGCCAAGCAAGTGGGCGCCACACTCCCAGCCACACTCCCAGCCATACGCCTGAGTCCACGGGGCGCCACATCTCCATCCAGCAGCCTTTGGTCCCCACACCACAGATAGCAGTTCCCTTCTCTCATGCGCCAATTGAGGAGAAATCCACCAGGGGTCCACAAATCAAGGGGGCGGCCCAAGACTTTCCCAAAAAAACCAAACTATGAAAGGGAAGAAATTCTCTTGGAGAGAACCTCAAGGAGGCGCCCATTACCTGCCAGAAATATTCAAAAAAAAGTTAGAAAGAGCCATAACTTGGGGAGAAAGAAAAGGAGGTATCCAAAAAGGGTTGAGCCATGGAAGGAAGGAGATTTCTCTTGAAGAGCAAGGTTAGGAGGCACCCTAATCATTCCAACTAAAGCCAGATATAAGAGGAAACAAATTTTCTCTTGAAGGGCAAGGTTAAGAGGCGCCCAAACACTTCCAGATAAGGCCAAGCATAGAAGGAAAAAAATATTTTCTTGAAGAACCAAGCATGGAGGCGCCATCTACCTTCCTTTTATAACCCAAATCAATTTTTTTTGGAACCTTGGCCGGCCATATGTGTATGGATTATCCTGATTTGTAGATCCCCTCCTTTAGTCCCACATGGGAAGATGTAAAACCCTACTCTCTTGTAAAGTCCTATAAATTAAACCCCTCTTGTAAGTTTAAATGAATCAGATGAATGAAACCAAATTTTTTTGTGAGCAAACTTTGTGTTTTCTCTCTTCCGCACTTGCATCCAGGTGTTGAGCTCCATGAGGGAGTAAATCCGGGTTCCCCAGGAACCTTGAGGAGGTGTGAGATCTCCAAAACCCAAACCCTAGGTTAGCCACTTCTACTCCATAACCCTAGCCGCCCACCATCCACTTCAATCCACCAAACCCTAGCCTATTCCACCTCCCACGGCCTCTCTCTCTATGTCCAGGCTGACCACCAGCATCCAGCTCCAGTCCGGATACTTCAGATCTACAGCAATTCTAAGAGGAAGTCAGATCAGCCTCCAGGAGAATCCTGATTTCAGCAACTTCAGCTTTCAAGTTCTTCAGCCTGGTAAATCTTTTCTTGAGTATCTGAATTCCATCACTTGTTCCTCTTCTTTCCCAGATCTTGAGTCCAGGAGAAGCCGACTCAGCCACAGGGCCAGTATTGGAGGATCCATTGCGAAGGTATCCGAATCCGAGGATCCAACAATCTGCTCGAGAGAGTTCTTCCACCAAACTTTGTGAAGATCACTGTCTGGTTGGTAACCCATCTCTCCTCTCTATTTTTGTCATGTTGAAAGTTCAGAATGAAACCCTAGGTCTGGGAGTTTCTCAACCCCCAGCGATCCGTTACTTCTGAACTACTCTGATAACCTAGTTTTTTTCTAAATTATGCTTTCAATCATTACCTAGTTTCCTTCAACTTAGTTTAGCTTTACTTTGAGTCAAAGCCAATTTCTGAAATATAATATAAAAAAAAAAAAGAGAATTAATCTTAATTTTTACTTCCGCATACGCTTCTTTGTTCTTTGTTCTGCATCATTTTTGGTATCAGAGCCCTGTCTAGGGTTTCTGTTTGATTGCTTGTTTGAGTCTCTCTCTTTTACTTTGTCTTCTCGAAGTAGACTCCCCAGGACGTCCGGTCCTAGGAACGAAGTGAGGTGCAAACCTCCTCTTTCCATTCCATGGGGTGTTCCTAGGGCGTGTAGGGGATCCGTTGGGTTATAACTTCGTAGCAGGAATTGTAAACAGGGAAGTGCTCTGTTTTCAGCCCGTAATTTCCCTGTTTCAGAAATTATTTCTTACTACAAGTAACTCCAAATTCGATGATTTTTCTTTTTTTGAAACCAGTATAATTGAAATTATTTTGCATAATTTTCCTATGATTTATTGGTTTTCGTGCAATTTCTGAGAATTAAATTACTGCAACTCTGTTTTTGTGTTCTGCAATCCAATTATTTTTGAGTGTTCATCTCTTAATTCATCTTAAGGGCATTTGAGCATCTAAGTTAAGGGGAGGAGTTGATAACCTCTCCTTAGCCCAAAACCACCACCCACTCATTCGAACCTAAGCCTTTAATCTAAAAGTTGATTAGACCTAATTTGCCCTAGTGGGTTAGGGATATCAACAAGTCGGGTCAAGGCTAGTGTTGAGTCAGTTTGTCTAGTTACTCTGTGTGTGCTTTGTATTTAGTGTCTAGAACGGTGGTTCAGGGACTACGTCCCGAAGGGTTTGTGTGCTGGTCCGCCTACCTGGCCAATCACTGATTGGTGTCTAGGATTGGCAATTAGGGACCTAACACTCCCCTTACACCTGCCTGGCTGAGTCCTGAGTTACTACAGGCTAGCTTGCCACTCTGATTGGGCATCTAGTTTGGGCTCTAGGTCTAGTTAGCCCGTAGTCGTTCAGTTGAGTCTCATTTTGTGTGTTTGCTTGCATCATGTCTACCTGGAATGGAGTGCCCAACCAACCTGGTCAAACCCAACCTGATTTAGAGGCCATGGTTAGAGCTCTTACTGAGAGTATGAACAAACTGAGTCAGGATGTGACTGCCACTGTTGCCCAGTTTAAAGAACAAGTCCATGAGGATTTTGCCCAGCTTAAGGATCGAGTCCAAGTGCTAGAGGAACCTAGGCATCAGAATTTGACTCCTGACCCGGATTTTAATGTGCCTCAACCTCACCCACACCAAGAGCCGAGAAGACCTTTATACCGAGATCCTGAACCTAATCATAGGAGGCCTGACTCAGAACCTGAGGATAGAGATGATAGGTTCATTCGGAACATCAAGTTAGATGCACCCACTTTTGATGGTAGCTTAAATCCTAAGGTGTATTCTGATTGGGAGGGTGAGATGGACCAGTACTTTGAGTGGTATGCCATGTCTAAGGAGAGGAAATTCAAGTTTGCCAAGATAAAATTAATACGTCAAGCTAGGTTATACTGGGGGAACATTGAGCTGACCACTAGAAGACGAAATGTAGAGCCCATAGCCACTTGGCAGGGTATGAAAGAAAAGCTTAGAGATAAATATCTACCCATTTCATATTAGCAGAATCTGTTGGACCAATGGCAGACTTTGAAACAAGGGAACCGATCTGTATCAGACTACATAACCACCTTTGATGAATACCTGATGAGATGTGATGTGACTGAAGCCCATGAGGTCACTTTGTCTAGGTTTAGGGCTGGACTTAGGGAAGACATTAAAAGAGAGTTATTTCTGAGAGAGGTTACTGACCTAGACCAAGCCTATCAGATTGCACTGAACACTGAGAAGTTTCAGAGAGGACCCATGCCTTCTAGGGTTAGTGCCCCAATCCCAAGAAATGGACCTAGCCAGGTTACCCCTAGCAAGCCTAATCAGGGTATTCCCACCCCTAGGCCCATGGACAAAGGTAAGGCACCTGACACCTAGAGAACCCCTAGTATCATCTGTTTTAAGTGCCAGAAGCCCGGTCATATCTCCAATCAGTGCACAGCCATAGCTTATTTTAAGTGTCATAAGGTAGGTCATGTTTCTAGCTAGTGCCCTCGTAGATCCCTTTATATAGAAGAGGGAGGAGAAGAGAATTCCGAGCCTAATGAGGAGTTTGAAGAAGAAGTTTATGAGGCCGGAATGAATTTGGTCGATGAGTATGAAGGAGAAGAAGAACCCACAGAGTCTGACCAATTAGGGGTTGTGAGATGCATCCTGTCCCAGACTAAAGTTCAGGAAGATTGGCGTAGGACTAACATCCTACAGACTTTCCTTAAACTAGGGGATAAGGTTTGTAAAATCATCATAGACAGTGGAAGCTGTGTGAATGCCATTTCTACTAGCACTATCAAAATGTTAGGCTTAACCCCAGTTCCCCACCCCAACCCCTATAAGGTTTCTTGGGTAGACTCTGCCTCTATACCCATCCAGTCTAGATGTCAGGTCCAAATCCAAATGCAATCCTATCAAGAGAAGATTTGGTGTGATGTCTTGCCCATGGGGGTGAGCAGTATAATTCTTGGAAGACCTTGGTTGTATGATCATGATGCCACCCTCTTAGGAAAATCCAACACCTGTGTCTTTAGTTTCAATGGGAAGAAAATCATAATCCATTCAGTCCCTCCTAAGGACAAGGTAGCTAAAGGAACCAGTAAGGTCAGAGAAATGAAGACTGGAGTGAACCTAATTAGTGCCAAGGATCTAGAACAAGAAATTCATAGTGGTTCACCCATTTGGATGTTGACTGCTAAGGAACTTAGGACTCCTACATCCTTAGAGCCTCCTCAGGAAGTTAAGCCTTTATTAGAAGAATTTGAGGATGTTTTTCCCGAGGATCTGCCAGACCACCTTCCACCTCTTAGGGATATTCAGCATTCCATAGATTTAGTCCCAGGAGCTACTTTACCCAACTTGCCCCATTATAGGATGAATCCATCTGAGCATAAAGAATTGCAAAAGCAGGTTGGCGAATTGTTGAGGAAGGGGTTCATTAGAGAGAGTCTTAGCCCTTGTGCAGTCCCTGCACTTCTAACCCCGAAGAAGGATGGCACGTGGAGGATGTGTGTTGACAGTCGTGCCATCAATAAAATCACAATCAAGTATAGGTTCCCCATCCCTAGACTAGATGACATGCTTGATATGATGGCCGGTGCCATGGTTTTTTCTAAAATTGATCTCAAGAGCGGCTATCATCAGGTGAGGATTAGACCAGGGGATGAGTGGAAAACAGCCTTCAAAACTAAGGATGGTCTCTTTGAATGGGTTGTTATGCCTTTTGGGTTGTCCAATGCCCCTAGTACTTTCATGAGGATTATGACCCAGGTACTTAGAGCTTTAATAGGGAAGTTTGTAGTGGTCTATTTTGATGACATCCTGATCTATAGTAAGACCCCTGCAGATCACCTAGGCCACCTTAGACAAGTCTGTCAAGTTTTGAGGAATGATAGTCTCTACGGTAATCTCAAAAAGTATGAATTTATGACCAGTAGAATTATCTTCCTTGGATTTGTTGTAACCCCTGACGGCGTGGCTGCCGATCTTGAAAAGATTAGGTCCATAATAGAATGGCCAGAGCTGACCAGTATGCATGAAGTCAGAAGTTTCCATGGCTTGGCTACCTTCTATAGGCGATTCATCAAGGGATTTAGTACCGTAGTTGCTCCTATCACAGACTGCATTAGGAAGGAAGAATTTCAGTGGACCAAAGCAGCCCATAAAGCCTTCCTAGATCTTAAGGATAGGATGACCCAGGCACCCATTTGAGACTACCAGACTTTTCAAAGGTATTTGAGGTTGCCTGTGATGCTTCAGGAGTAGGTATAGGTGGAGTCCTAAGCCAAGAGAACCATCCCGTAGCATTCTTTAGTGAAAAACTTAATGATGCTAAGCTTAGGTATTCTACCTATGATAAGGAATTTTATGCGGTAGTGCAAGCTTTGCGTTACTGGAGACATTATTTGCTACCGCAAGAATTTGTGCTATTTTCGGACCATGAGGCTCTTAGATTCTTGAATTCTCAGAAGAAGCTTAACCCTAGGCATGCTAAGTGGGTAGAGTATATCCAGTCCTATACTTTTGTTTTGTAGCATAAGGCTGGGTCTGAAAATAAGGTAGCTGATGCCCTTAGTCGTCGATCTTAATTGTTGAATTCTATTAGGGCTGAAGTCATAGGGTTTGAGCAAATCAAAGAAAAATATGAGTCATGTCCGGATTTTAAGACTGTGTACCAGGATCTAACTCATGGACCATCTAGTAAACATAAGGATTATTCCCTTTTAGATGGCTTTCTGTTCTTTAAGAATAGGCTTTGCATCCCTAGAACCTCTCTTAGGGAATTCATGATTTGGGAAACTCATGCTGGAGGTTTAGCTAGCCATTTCGGAAAAGATAAGACCACCCTGGCTATTGAAGACCATTTTTTCTGGCCTAGCTTAAAAAGAGATGTAGCACACATTGTGGCTAGGTGTCGGACCTGCACTGTTCCCAAACAGCAGCCTTTATACCCCACTCCCTGTCCCAGATCGTCCTTGGCAAGATGTGAGCATGGACTTTGTGTTAGGTTTACCTAAGACCCAGAGGAGGCATGACTCTATCTGTGTTGTAGTAGACCGATTTTTCAAGATGGTCCATTTATTGCCTTGTTCCCAAACATTTGATGCGTCTAAGGTAGCCACCCTGTTCTTTAATGAGATAGTTCGACTCCATGGCCTACCCAAGATCATTGTTTCAGATAGGGATGTTCGGTTCACCAGCTATTTCTGAAAAATCCTTTGGCATAAGTTAGGGACGAAACTTAAGTTTTCAACTGCCTATCATCCCCAGACTGACGGCCAAACCGAAGTAGTGAACCGTAGTTTAGGCAATCTGCTAAGGTGTCTTGTTGGTGAAAACATTAGGAACTGGGATTTGTACTTACCTAGAGCTGAATTTGCATATAATGACTCGGTCAATAGGTCTACGGGTAAGAGTCCATTTGAAATTGTGCATGGTTACAAACCCCACACACCTCTTGACCTAGCTCCTTTACCAGTCCACACACGGGTCTCCGAGTCTGCCGAAGTTTTTGCACAGCATATGAAAGACTTGCATAAAGAAATTCAAGCCAAAATAAATTTAAGTAATGAAACTTATAAGAAATTGGCTGATTCTCAAAGGCGAGTCAAAACTTTTGACAAAGGAGACTATGTAATGATTAGGTTAAGGCCTGAATAGTTTCCTCCTGGAACCGTTAGAAAGTTACATGCTAGGGGAGCTGGACCATTTAAAGTGGTAAAGAGAGTAGGATCCAATGCCTATGTGCTCGAGTTACCTCCAGAACTAGGCATTAGCTCCACTTTCAACATTACAGACCTACTAGAGTATAGGGAGCCAGCTGTGATTCTCAGTGAGGCTTTTGAACCTAATCCTGCTCTTGAGAGTGAACCTGACCCTGTGTGTCCACCAACAAACTGGCCTGTGAGGAAAGAGCAGATTGAAAAGATCCTGGATGATCAGGTTATCTCAACTCATAATCGAGGATACCAAAGATACCTGGTTCGCTGGCTAGGAAGACCAGATTCTGATGACTCTTGGATCTCCCGAGAAGAATTACAAGAGTTGGACCCAGACCTCTTGGAGAGATACTAGAGCCAACTTGATCCATACTCGACAGGGTCGAGTTCCTCCCATCCTGGGAGAATTGGTGCGGGCACCAGACTCAGAAGAAGACTTCAGAGCTCCATCTGGATCTCTGATTAACCTTGCCCGAAGAATTAGGGTTTTTTTTTTGGCTTGTAATAAGGGTTGACTGGATCAACTCAATTTTAGCTTGAGTCTATATTACCTGCATTTTATTTTGTTGAGTCATGTTGACTCAGTAGTGGACAAGGGCTTCAACCTGGGGTGTTACATTTCTCCCAACGCCAAGCAAGTGGGCGCCACACTCCCAGCCACACTCCAGCCATACGCCTGAGTCCAGGGGGCGCCCTTTTAGATGGCTTTCTGTTCTTTAAGAATAGGCTTTGCATCCCTAGAACCTCTCTTAGGGAATTCTTGATTTGGGAAACTCATGCTGGAGGTTTAGCTGGCCATTTCGGAAAAGATAAGACCACCCTGGCTATTGAAGACCATTTTTTCTGGCCTAGCTTAAAAAGAGATGTAGCACACATTGTGGCTAGGTGTCGGACCTGCGCTGTTCCCAAACAGCGGCCTTTATACCTCACTCCCTGTCCCAGATCGTCCTTGGCAAGATGTGAGCATGGACTTTGTGTTAGGTTTACCTAAGACCCAGAGGAGGCATGACTCTATCTGTGTTGTAGTAGACCGATTTTCCAAGATGGCCCATTTCTTGCCTTGTTTCCAAACATTTGATGCGTCTAAGGTAGCCACCCTGTTCTTTAATGAGATAGTTCGACTCCATGGCCTACCCAAGACCATTGTTTCAGGTAGGGATGTTCGGTTCACCAGCTATTTCTGGAAAATCCTTTGGCATAAGTTAGGGACGAAACTTAAGTTTTCAACTGCCTATCATCCCCAGACTGACGGCCAAATCGAAGTAGTGAACCGTAGTTTAGGCAATCTGCTAAGGTGTCTTGTTGGTGAAAACATTAGGAACTGGGATTTGTACTTACCTAGAGCTGAATTTGCATATAATGACTCGGTCAATAGGTCTACGGGTAAGAGTCCATTTGAAATTGTGCATGGTTACAAACCCCACACACCTCTTGACCTAGCTCCTTTACCAGTCCACACACGGGTCTCCGAGTTTGCCGAAGTTTTTGCACAGCATATGAAAGACTTGCATAAAGAAATTCAAGCCAAAATAAATTTAAGTAATAAAACTTATAAGAAATTGGCTGATTCTCAAAGGCGAGTCAAAACTTTTGACAAAGGAGACTATGTAATGATTAGGTTAAGGCCTGAACGGTTTCCTCCTGGAACCGTAAGAAAGTTACATGCTAGGGGAGCTGGACCATTTAGAGTGGTAAAGAGAGTAGGATCCAATGCCTATGTGCTCGAGTTACCTCCAGAACTAGGCATTAGCTCCACTTTCAACATTACAGACCTAGTAGAGTATAGGGAGCCAGCTGTGATTCCCAGTGAGGCTTTTGAACCTAATCCTGCTCTTAAGAGTGAACCTGACCCTGTGTGTCCACCAACAAACTGGCCTGTGAGGAAAGAGCAGATTGAAAAGATCCTGGAATATCAGGTTATCTCTACTCGTAATCGAGGATACCAAAGATACCTGGTCCGCTGGCTAGGAAGGCCAGATTCTGATGACTCTTGGATCTCCCGAAAAGAATTACAAGAGTTGGACCCAGACCTCTTGGAGAGATACCTTAGCCAACTTGATCCATACTCGACAGGGTCGAGTTCCTCCCACCCTGGGAGAATTGGTGCGGGCACCAGACTCAGAAGAATACTTCAGAGCTCCATCTGGATCTCTGATTAACCTTGCCCGAAGAATTAGGATTTTTTTTTTGGCTTGTAATAAGGGTTGACTGAATCAACTCAATTTTAGCTTGAGTCTATATTACCTACATTTTATTTTGTTGAGTCATGTTGACTCAGTAGTGGACTAGGGCTTCAACCTGGGGTGTTACATTTTCTCCCAAGGCCAAGCAAGTGGGCGCCACACTCCCAGCCACACTCCCAGCCATACGCCTGAGTCCAGGGGGTGCCACATCTCCATCTAGCAGCCTTTGGTCACCAAACCACAGATAGCAGCTCCCTTCTCTCATGCGCCAATTGAGGAGAAATCCACCAGGGGTCCACAAATCAAGGGGGCGGCCCAAGACTTTCCCAAAAGAACCAAACTATGAAAGGGAAGAAATTCTCTTGGAGAGAACTTCAAGGAGGCGCCCATTACCTGCCAGAAATATTCAAAACAAAGTTAGAAAGAGCCATAACTTAGGGAGAAAGAAAAGGAGGTATCCAAAAAGGGTTGAGCCATGGAAGGAAGGAGATTTCTCTTGAAGAGCAAGGTTAGGAGGTGCCCTAATCATTCCAACTAAAGCCAGATATAAGAGGAAACAAATTTTCTCTTGAAGGGCAAGGTTAAGAGGCGCCCAAACACTTTCAGATAAGGCCAAGCATAGAAGGAAAAAAATATTTTCTTGAAGAACCAAGCATGGAGGCGCCATCTACCTTCCTTTTATAACCCAAATCAATTTTTTTTTGGAACCTTGGCCGGCCATATGTGTATGGATTATCCTGATTTGTAGATCCCCTCCTTTAGTCCCACATGGGAAGATGTAAAACCCTACTCTCTTGTAAAGTCCTATAAATTAAACCCCTCTTGTAAGTTTAAATGAATCAGATGAATGAAACCAGTTTTTTTGTGAGCAAACTTTGTGTTTTCTCTCTTCCGCACTTGCATCCAGGTGTTTAGCTCCGTAAGGGAGTAAATTCGGGTTCCCCAGGAACCTTGAGGAGGTGTGAGATCTCCAAATCCAAACCCTAGGTTAGCCACTTCTACTCTATAACCCTAGCCGCCCACCATCCACTTCAATCCACCAAACCCTAGCCTATTCCACCTCCCACGGCCTCTCTCTCCAAGTCCAGGCCGACCACCAGCATCCAGCTCCAGTCCGATACCTCAGATCTACAGCAATTCTAAGAGGAAGTCAGATCAGCCTCCAAGAGAATCCTGATTTCAGCAACTTCAGCTTTCAAGTTCTTCAGCCTGGTAAATCTTTCTTGAGTATCTGAATTCCATCACTTGTTCCTCTTCTTTCCCAGATCATGAGTCCAGGAGAAGCCGACTCAACCATAGGGCCAGTATTGGAGGATCCATTACGAAGGTATCCGAATCCGAGGATCCAATAATCTGCTCGAGAGAGTTCTTCCACCAAACTTTGTGAAGATCACTGTCTGGTTGGTAACCCATCTCTCCTCTCTATTTCTGTCCTGTTGAAAGTTCAGAGTGAAACCCTAGGTCTGGGAGTTTTCAACCCCATGCGATCCGTTACTTCTGAACTACTCTGATAACCTAGTTTTTTTTCTAATTGTGCTTCAATCATTACCTAGTTTCCTTCAACTTAGTTTAACTTTACTTTGAGTCAAACCAATTTCTGAAATATAATATAAAAAAAAAAAAGAATTAATCTTAATTTTACTTCCGCTTATGTTTCTTGTTCTTTGTTCTGCATCATAGAGTACCATAACCATTTTCAATTGAGTAGATATATCTAAGTATGCGTTAACAGCCAAAAGATAAGACTCTTTAGGATTGGACTGATATCTAGCACCATACAAACACTAAACATGATATCTAGCCTACTGGCAGTAAGATATAATAATGAACCAATCATGCCACGATATAATTTTTGGTCTATTGACTTACCTGATTCGTCCTTGTTAAGTCTACATGTAGAGCTCATAGGGGTACCATGGCTTAGTGTTCTCCATCCAAACTTCTTGAGTAATTCTCTTGTATATTTTGTTTGGTTGATGAAGATCCCCTCTTTGGTTTGCTATCTGGAGTTCGAGGAAGAAATTCAGTTCTCCCATCATGCTCATCTCGAACTCACCCTGCATTAGACTTGCAAAATCTTGACAAAGAGATTCATTAGTAGCACCAAATATTATATCATCAACATAGATTTGTACTACTAAGAGATCATCATTCTTTTCTTTAAAAAATAATGTTTTATCTACATTACCTCTAGTAAAATCATTTTTCAGCAAAAAAGAACTTAAACGATCATACCAAGCTCTTGGAGCTTGTTTTAATCCATATAAAGCTTTATGAAGTTTATAAACATGATTTGGAAATTCAGAATTTTCAAAACCAGGGGGTTGTTCAACATAAACTTCTTCTTCAATTAATCCATTTAAAAAAAGCACTTTTAACATCCATCTGATACAGTTTAAAATTCATGAAACAAGAAAAAGCCAACAATAGCCTAATTGCCTCAAGTCTAGCCACAGGAACAAAGGTTTCATCAAAATCTATCCCTTCCTCCTGATTGTATCCTTTAAAACTAGTCTAGCTTTATTTCTAATACTATTCCATTTTCATCAAGTTTATTTGAAAAACCCATTTTGTGCCAATAATTGATGTGTTTGAAGGCCTATCCACTAGTGTCCAAACATTGTTCCTTTTAAATTGATTAAGTTCATCTTGCATAGCATTTATCCAATTACTATCACATTCAGCTTCCTCAATAGTTTTAGGTTCAATTTGAGACACAAAAGCTAAGTAATCACAAATATTTCTAAGAGATGATCGAGTACTTACACCTTTAGATGGATCACCTATAATTAGTTCTTTTGGATGTCCATGAGCATACCTCCATTCTTTTGGTAAAGGAACAACAGTTGATGTATCTTCATCACCTTGTGCTTGATCTCCGTCAGTGTTTTGATCATCATTCCGTTCCTTGGTAAGTCCTTCATTATTGTTTATTTCTTCAGTTTTCTTGTTACCTGATTCATCAAAAAGTATATCTTCTTTCTTGAAGATTTTTGATTAGTTTCATCAAATACTACATGAATGGATTCTTCAACAACAAGTGTCCTTCTGTTGAAGATCCTGTATGCCTTACTAGATGTGGAGTAGCCTAGAAAGACTCCCTCATCTGATTTGGCATCAAATTTACTTAGATTATCTTTACCATTGTTTAAGATGAAACAACGGCATCCAAAAATATGAAAATAATGGATTGAAGGTTTCTACCCTTCCAAAGCTCATAAGGGGTTTCTTTAAAATCGGTCGAATTAAAACTCGATTTAAAATAAAGCATGCAGTATTTATGGCTTCCGCCCAAAAGTATCTAGGTAAATCATTTTCACAAAGCATGGTGCATGCCATTTCTTCAAGAGTTCTATTTTTTCTTTCTACTACCCCATTTTGTTGAGGTGTCCTAGGTGCAGAAAAATATGATGGATTCCATTTTCAATACAGAATTTATTAAAATTGGAATTTCAAATTCAGTTCCATGATCACTTCTTAAAGAAATTACTGAAACACCTTTTTCATTTAAGACTCTTTTGTAAAATCTAATAAATTCAGAAAATGTTTCATCTTTATGTGCTAAAAACATGACCCAAGTAAAATGCGAGAAATCATTTACAATGACTAGACCATACTTCTTACCTCCCAAACTAGATGTTCTAGTAGGCCCAAAGAGGTCCATATGAAGCAATTCCAAAGGTCTAGATGTAGAGATTACTCCTTTAGGTTTGAAAAAAGATTTTGTTTGTTTTCCAAGTTGACATGCACTGTAAATCTTATCTTTTTCAAAATTGAGTTTAGGCAAATCATTTACTAAATTCTTTTTGCTAAGTTTTGAAATTAAATGCATACTTGCATATCCTAGTCTACGATGCCAAGCCAACTAGTTTCATCAATCTTGGCTTCCATTGCCACTAGACATTGACCTTTCTGAATAGGGAGATCATCAAGATCAACCATATAAATATTGCCATGCCTGTGATCGATGAACTTAATGCCATTGTCATCTAGACTAGAAACAATGCACAAAGAAGATTCAAAAACAACTTTAAAATTTTGTCACAGAATTGACTAATGCTAAGCAAGTTATGTTTTAATCCATCAACATATAAAACATTATCAATATAAGAGGTAGGGGTGATATGGATTTTACCAATACCGATAATTTTGCCCTTTCCATTATCACCAAAGTTACATTGCCACCATTTTGATATGTAATTGATGAGAACTGCTCCACATCTCCTGTCATATGCCTTGAGCAACCGCTATCCAGATACCATTCTTTTCTTGTTGGTTGCAAGGCATACCTGCAATAAAGATCAATTGGAGACTTTAGGTACCCAAGCCATCTTGGGTCCTTTTTGGTTAGTGGCATTGGTTCCTTTTGGAACCCAAACTTTCTTAGTATTTCTTAATTTTATTTTGTTGGCATATAAGATTTATGTCCTTTAACACCACAAGTATAGCATGTAATTGATGAAGATGCAGGGACAAAAAAATTTTTAAAGAGTTTTTGTTTCTTATGAGTTCTGAATCCTAATCCAGCTTTGTCAAATACTGCTCTTTGGTTATTTAACAGTAAATTTAACTTTTCAGAACTGTAAGTAAATTTTTCAACAAAAGGCTTTAGTTTATCGATTTCCTCTTCATATCTTTGTTTTCCATTAAAATTTCTTTGCTTTGTCTTAACAATTTTTCATTTGAAAGTAAGTTACTTTTCTTTTCAAATATATTCTTTCTTTTTCAAGAGCCATAATCTTATCATTTAATTTTTATTTTGTATTAGAAGGTATTCATTTTATTTGTAAGGTTGTTTGTTTTAGCTAGTTCTAGATTTTGCTTCTTTAAGTCTTTATGTTTTGACTTTAATTTTGAAATTCTATGACTAGTTCATCAAAAATTTCATGAAGCTCATCAAAAGATAATTCATTTTCGGTTTCAGAACATACCTCTTCTTGATCGGCCATCAGACAGAAATTTGCTACTTCCTGTTGTTCTTCCTCAGAGCTGGAGTCTTCACTTTCACTCCAGGTTGCCATCATGGCCTTCTTTCTTAGCTTTCTTCTGCTTTTCTTTTGTAAGGGACAGTCTACCTTGAAATGCCCGGGCTTCTTGTACTCAAAACATGTGGGCTGCTCCTCCTTCTTTTCCTTATCTTTTTCTTTACTCGGCTCACCTTTCAGAGGTTTCTTTTTATATTGAATTTCTTTTCCTCAATAAACCTTCTGAATTTCTTTGCTAACATAGCTGTTTCATCTTCTTCGTCATCCTCTTCAGAGTCTTCGCTTGAGTCTTCTCTGATAGTAGATTTGAACGCGATTGTCTTTTTCTTTTTATCCACCTCTCTGTTCTTTGTTTGAGGGATAGTTCATAAGTCATCAAGGAACCCAACAGTTGTTCCAGAGGGAGAGTGTTGACATCTTTGCTTCTTCAATTGCAGTGACCTTTGCATCCCATGAAGCTGGTAGTAGAGACCTGAGAAGTTTATCCACAAGTTCACTGTTAAAAATTATTTTTCCTAAATTCTCATGCCATTCACAATGTTTGTGAACCTAGTATACATCTCACTGATAGACTCAGTAGGTTCCATTTTAAACATCTCATATGTGTGAATTAGCATGTTAACCTTGGTGGTCTTCACTTGGTGTGTACCCTCATGGATAACCTCAAGTGTATCCCAAATCTCCTTTGCGGAGAGAAGTTTGATATTCTATTGAACTCACTAGGATCAAGAGAGCAAAATAAAAGGTTCATTGCCTTAGCATTGAGCTCAATTTGCTTAATGTCATTCTCATCCCAATCATCTTCCATTTTGGAGTGAGAATGCCATTAATCATCATTGTAGGATGATGAGGACCTTTTACTATTGTTCTCCACAAATTATAATCAAGAGCTTGTATAAATATGCGCATGCGTGTCTTCCAGTATGTGTAATTTGTGCCATTAAAAAGTGGGGGTCGGTTTGAAGCTTGACCTTCAACAATACCCATGCCTATTGGGGCTGCCATGATCTTTTACTCAAGATCCTTGGACCTACAAGAGAGTATCGGTGCTCTGATACCACTTGTTGCCCAGAAATGGAGCCCAAAAGGGGGGTGAATTGGGTCTTTTAAAAATTTAACACAATGAAATGAAGGTCTAGTGGTGCTTGTGAGCAATAATAAATTAGATACAAGATAATAGCAATTAATTAAAGAATACGAGAGGAAAAGAGCAATCACACACACAAACACAAAGTTTATAGTGGTTCGGTGCAAACCTAGCACCTACATCCACTCCCCAAGCCACCCTTGGAAATTCCACTATAATCCACACCAGATTACAGTTGATGTTTTCACAAGGCTCACAAGTCAAAACCTAAGTTGGTTTTGTCACCTAGGCTCACCAACAAACCTAAATACTTGTTTTGTCTTCGGGCTCACAAGTTAACCCTAGTTGGTTTTAACACTTTGGCTCACCAACAAACCACAATAACCTTCTTTCAAGACACCCTTGAAAGCAAGGTCAAAGCATAATTAAAATAGATATGAAATTTAAAAACTACAACAAACTCTCTTCAAGAGTAGATTGGAATCTTTGAAGCCAAAGGATGCTTGACTTCACTCTTCTTCAAGTTGCCTCTTTTTGGAATGTAGTAAGGTTGAGCTAGTAGCTTTTTCAGTGGAATCAAGCTAGAAGAGGCTTTTGATTTGAAGTTTGAGAGAATATTGGCTTTATGGATTTTGAGTGGACTTGAATGCTCTTGAATAGACTTCTCTCTTGCTTTTCTTCTTTTTCTTCACTTCTCTTCTTTAAAATGAGGTTGGTGGAGATTAAATATACCAAAAACCTTCTAAAAATGGTTTGTGACCGTTGGAGCATTGAAAATAGCCATTTGGAGCTTGAAAACTAATTTTTGCAAGCCAGAAAAATAGATCCGTTAGAGCTGTCAAGCTACAAGTGTCGACACTTGGCTGTCAGGTGTCGACACTTGGCTATCTAGTGTCGACACTTGATTTCTGGGAGTTGACACTTGAACATTCAAGTGTCGACACTTGATGCACAGGTGTCGACACTTGACACAAAAATCCTTGAAACAACAAAGTTTTGTATTTTCAAAAATCTCAGGCCTTGAGTTAACACTTGAAACCTAAGTGTCGACACTTGGTATCGACACTTGAATATAGGTGTCGACACTTGGCGTGCCAAGGATTTTTGTCCGTGCCAAATGCTGAAGTGTCGATGCTTGACTGTCCAGGTGTCGACACTTGAGACTGAAAACATCCAGATTCAAGTGTAAATGCCTTGAAAACAATGATAAAATTCATGAATATATTAACACATAATAGTTAAACAATTATAAGCCCTTTTTCAATGAAGTGGATGCCCGGATATGTGAAAATTACTTCGTGCCATTGTGTGCCATACACATAAGTTTTTGGAATTATGAGGTGCTTTCTTCCTGAAAACTTACAACTTGAAATCATCATTAGAATACAATATGCACTCAATGTTTTGTATTCATCAAAATCACTGGGTGGAGCCAAACTAATTATTAAGGATCCCTAGCAAATGCCATTAGGTATACCAGAAGTAGAGGGCAAAAGGGATGGGCTCTAAGGAGTCACTCATTCTGGTAATCTCAATAAAAAGTAATCCCATGGCTCTAGAAATGTGAGAAGGTTCGGAAGGGTAGGAAAAAGGAATCGGAGACCTGGGGTGGCTTATGGAGAACATAAAACAGATCTTGGTTATTCAAGATGACCTTAAAATTTGGGCATCGTTCTATAGGTGTCATATGGTCCACTTGTTCCGGTAGATCTTGGGGCTCGCTAGGGTCAATCCAACAATGAGGAAGGGATGTTAAAGAGGATCCTGGGACCAAGTCAATAGTATGATGGATGTCTCTCAGGGGTGGAAGTTGATCAGGTAACTCATCGGGAACTTCATCCTCAATTTCTTTCTTAGCTTCAACCATCTCTGAGGATGTTCTCTTTGGATCGGTTCATTAAGGGTTGGTTCCTGAACTCCTGTGGAAAAGACTGGTGAATCCTCATGTTCATTTACTAGATGTGATCTGGCTCGGTCATTTCCCCTTCAAATTTTGTAGTGGGTTCATGATCATTTTCTTGGATTCCTCAATGATTTCACCCTCGGGCCCATCTTCTACTAAACTTGACTCATAGATGCTTTCTTTCAATTCTTTAATGGGCTCAAGAGTTTCTGTATTCAAATCTCAGAATGTTCATCCTTCTTTCCCTGAAACTCTTTAAAGGGTCTTTCCCAGTAATCTCTTCTTCTAACCCATTGTCTTTGATCAGGTTAACTTCTGGCTTTTCTCCTTAAGGCTACTAGATCCTTTCTTGACGGGGTCCTTAGGTGGATTGGGTTGATTGTGATCTTTTTCCTTGGTGGAGAAAGACACAGGTATGGATCGACCATAAAGGGTGGCATCATGGTCGAAAAGCCAGGGTCGTCCTAGGATGATACTACCACACCCATGGGTAAGACGTCACACCAAATTGACTCTTCATAGGAACTCATTTTTATCTTGATTTGGCACCTAGACTTTACAGGGATTGAAGTTGAATCTATCAAGGAGACTTTGTAAAGGTTGGGGTGGGGAACTGTGGCTAGTCTAAGGATTTGACTATACTCAAGGACTGGGCATTAACACAGCTTCCATCAATTGATGACCTTACAAACCTATCTCCTAGCTTGATCAGGGTTCTGTAGGATGTTGGTCCTATGCCAGTCTTCCTGTATTATGTTTTGAGCTAGGATGCATCTGACTACTCCTAGAAGGTCTTCAGATTCATTTAGCTCTTCCTCTAGGGATCTTAGTCTGGCCTCTATTTGATCCAATCTATTGTTCAACTGGTTGCCAAACTGGGTCATGGATTGAGTTAGGGCTCCGATGTTAGCTCGCAGTTGGTCCATGGTGTTCGGTAGAGGGTGGAGAAGGTGTGTGAAAAGAGGTTTCTAGTGCACATGTAACAAAACGATGCTATGGTTTGCTAGACCTAGGAGATCTCTCCAAATGTAAAGTCAAGAAGATGAACTTGGAAGTAGTAACTTGGCACCTGGCCAGGTAAGTGTAAGGTTAGTGGAGGTTCCTCTTTGCATGCCTAGACACCAATTAGAAACTGGCCAGGTAAGCGAACCAACCCACTTCCCTTCGGGCTCTAGTCCCTGAACCACTTGCCTAGACACCAGCTACTCAAGCACACACCAACTAGCAATCTAGCTTGGCTCGGCACTTGGGTCGACCTGACTTCGTGGGTGTCCCTAGCTCACTAGAGCAGATTAAACGTCTAATTGATTTTAGTTAATGGCTAGGGTTCGATATGTCGGGTGGTGGTTTTTGGGCTAGGGACAGGTAATGAAATCCTGACCCTATGTTAATTTGACGCCCTTAAGATAAGTTATGAAGAATGATGCACAAAATGACTTAAAATTTTCTAATTTTTTGTGACTTTTAGATATGTGAATGCTAAACAAAATGCAAGAATTAAAATATGCCCCTAAATGCAAGAAACAAGCTAGATGGATGAAAGAAATAAGAGATGAGATGCTTGCTGAAATTTCAGACCTGAGATTTTCTCAGGTAGTATGTGGCTTGTAGAGATTCTACAAACTAAAATAAAATCATCTAAAATAAGAAAAAATACCTGAAATTCAATATGATAACAAAACAAAAATCATGAAATTTGGACATCTCTATAGAGAGAAACAATCCAATATTCAAACCATATACGGGCTGACCATACTGCAGAAAATGAAAGAACAAAAAAAAAATGCACTAGTCCGAACCTTGCTCTGATACCAAGATTGATGTGAAATTAGGGCTGGGCTAGGGATGCTGGGATGGATGCTTATGATGCAAGAAATTTCTCTTTTTTTTTTTTTTTAGGGTTGATGAGTTTTTTGTTGTTTTTCTTAGGGTTTGATTCCCGATCACAAGCAAAGGCAAGAAATATGAAAGAAGAGTAATGTATGCTTACGCTAGCAGTTCAAAGCCCTAAAAGTGAAAATGAAAACAGGAACCCGGATTAAGAAACCCCGATAGGACTAGCTCGACATACAATACCTACTTAAGAGATAAAGAGAAAGCAAACCACACTTCTGAAGCCCCCTGCAGAGATCGCTCAACTCGGCGGATGCGGCCTGGATGCCCGAGCAGTCGAACCCTTGGAAGCACTGGCTTTGGGTCAGGAGGTCGCGATGGCAAGCTGACTATCTCCGATGCCTGAGATGCCAGGGAGGACCTGTAGGCAAACAAAGAAGGATCATCGAGATGTGGAGATGCACGGAAAAGAACTGAGAGGGAGTTGAGAAGGGGCTTCGAGCCCGGCGTCCGGCTGGATTCCGAAGTCGAAGTTGGAGATAACTTGGGGCCTCGCACCTCGCGACATCACGAAGATGAAGGAATGTGGCCTCACACCACTCGACGTCCAGGAGGATGAAGGACTCGCGATGCCCTGGGGCGACGGACAGGTGGCCTCACACCACTCGACGTCCCTAGGGATGAAAGTAATTTCACTCAAACCTAGTCTAGGAGACAAGGGTTGGAGGATAGAAAACTCAATCACTTTTTCATTAATCATTCAATCATTCATTTCTCCCTTACAATGGAGGGATTGGGTCTTTTAAATAGGCACCCAAGCCCATTTGAATTTCAAATGAAACAAAAATTACAAATTTTCATGGGTGGGCGCCAAAAGCATTGACTTTCTCCTCTCTTTGGCCAACCAAGGGTAGCTTGGATTGGGCGTGGCATGATGCATGGCTTGGAGTGAGGTTCTTGGCACCTTGAACTGGTAAGAATCTTCTTAGTTTTGAAGAAGGCATGAAGAGGGGCTTGGAGCAAGGCATGTGTTCTTCCCCTTCCTTTGTTGGTGTTCTTTCTTTGGTACAAGGCTTGACAAGGGAGTGTTAGGTGGAGGCATCCAAGGCTCTTGTCTTTCCTTCCAAAGAGGGTGAAGCAAATTGGGAAGAAGGCTTGATTGGAGAGCTTGAGGTAAGGGATTTGAATTCCCTCCATTATCTTCCATTGAATTCCTCCTTGGCCGACCACCCTTACATGGAAATAAGCTTGATGGGGGGAAGGGACAAATGCTTGAACCAAGTGAAGTGGTCCTCCCTATTGGGCGTCCTAGCATGCCAAGTGTGATGCTCACATGGCGAGATGTTATGGCGCCATGTAGGATGCATAAGTGGGCCCTGAGTTGACTTGGCTTCTTTCCTTACTTGCTTCCAAGGAGACTAATTTTAAGACCCACTCTAGCAATGGACCCATACTTCTAATAGACTCAGACTAGACTCGATTTGCGACTCGACTTAGTACAGGACTCAATTTGACCTAATTGGTCAAGGTACAAACTCAATTCAAAGCAAAAGACAATTACAAATTTGAAGCTTGAAGCCTTATTACAAGACACAAAGTAGTGGAACCCTAATCTGAGATCCACAGAAGGTTGAGGAGCCTCTGTCAGATCCTGGTGCCCACACCAAGTTCTTTGGGATGTGATTGTACATACTTTCATTATTTAGGTAGATCTTCATGATTCTTACTTACCACCTCTTCTTGTTGTTCACCTACTTGCTTATCTTTGATAGTCATGTCCTTTAATCTATTTTCAAGTGTACTTACATCATTATCAGCACAATTTTCTTTTCTAGAAGATGCAATGTCAGTCTCATTGAAAATAACATAAATTGACTCTTCAACAGTTGAAGTTCTCTTATTAAATACTCGATAAGCTTTACTATTAGTTGAATAACCAGAAAAAATAGCCTCATCATCAGACTTAACATCAAACTTACCAAGGTTATCCTTACTATTGTTAAGTACAAAACATTTACAACCAAAAATATGAAAATAATCAATGTTTGGCTTTCTATTGTTCCATAATTCATAGGGAGTTTTTCTTATAATAGGTCTAACTAAAACTCTATTTAAAATATAACAGACGGTATTTATAGCTTTTGTCCAAAAGTATCTTGGAAGATTGCCTTCACAAAGCATAGTTTAGGCCATCTCTTCCAAGATCCTATTCTTTCTCTCTACAACACCATTTTGCTGTGGTGTTCTAGGAGCGAAGAAGTTGTGGTCAATACTGTGCTTTATGCAAAAGTGTTAAAAAATTGATTTTCAAATTCCGTACCATGATTACTACGAATAGAAATAACAAAAAGAAATTTCAAGTTTGAAACTCTTTATAAAATTTCTTAAATGCTTTAAAAGTTTTATCTTTATGTGCAATAAATAAAATCTAAGTGTATCTTAAAAAATCATCTATAATCACAAGACCATACTTCATATCACCTAGGCTTATTATCCTAGTGGGTCCGAATTGATCCATGTGAAGTAGCTCTAAAGTTCTAGTGGTAGAAACAATATTTTTGGATTTAAAACTTTCCTAACTTGTTTTCTAATTGGCATGCATCAAAAACATAATGAAAATCTACTTTAAACTTTGTCAAACATTTGACTAAATCTTTTGAGATAAGTTTTGCAATAGTATGCATGCTAGCATGTCCAAGTCATCTATGCCATAGTAGACTTGATTTCTTGCTCTTATCATTCACTGCTACAAGACTTGTATTACTTGACATAGCTAGATCATTAAGATCTACCACATATATATTGCCAAGTCTATATCCAATGAAGTTTGTACTAAAGTCAAAAGGATCAACTACTATACACATTGAAGCCTTGAAGAAAACATTAAAGCCAATATCACATAATTGACTGATACATAACAGATTATGCTTTAATTTTTCTACTACTAGTACATTCTCAATAAAGGTGGAAGGAGTAATTTAAATTTTATCAATATCAATTATCCTTCCTTTACGATTGTCATCGAATGTTACCATGCCACCAATCATTTTTTTCAAGGGTGAAGAATTGTTCTATATCACTCATCGTGTGTCTTGATCAACCGCTATCAAGATACCATCTTTTTTTTGCATTTATAGCTGCAAGACATCCCTGCAAAACAATCAAGTAGTGGGTTTAAGTATTCAAGCTCTCTTAGGTCCTTGCAAGTTAGTAGGATTGGTTCCTTTGGAAACCCAAGTTTTCTTGATATTCTTTTTGCCATTATATTTCAAATGATACACTCAAATGCTTTGTGACCTATGTTATTACATGCATAGCAAATAATTCTTGACTTTAGATAAGGAGCATGTGATGTAAACTTAGGTCTATATTGTTTTGATGCAATGAACTTTGGAGCATAAGAAGTGGATGCAGAAAATTTATTTATATTAGTACCTTTATAACTGATTCCAAACTTTTTACTAGAATCTCCTTGATTTTTCAAAATCAATTTAAGTTTGTTAGAGCTTAAGTTAATTTTTTTACTAAGGGTTTCAGCTTTTGAACTTCCTTTTGCAAATTAGTATTTTTTTTTGTAAAGTTTTATTCTTTTCAAAAAGTTCTTCCTTTTCAAATTGGATGGTTTTAAGTCTTTCACAAGTCATACTTAATTATCTTTGCAAATTTTGTTTCTTTCACAAACCTCATTTTTATCTTTTTTAGATGTATCACAGTTATTTTTTAACTCTTCATTTTCAAACTAGCTTTTTTATATTCTGATAATAATTCACAAAAGGCATTATAAAGCTCATCATAAGTAAAATCTAAATTTAGTTCAGAAGTTGTTACCTCATCCTCCAAACCCATAAGATAAATCTGAGCTATCTTCATTGTATCTTCTTCTTCATTGATGTAGACTCATCATTGTCACTCCATGCTGCAAGCATGGCTTTCTATTTCTTCTTTTTGAATATTTTTTTCTTGGCTTCTGGATAATCAGGATGTATGTGTCATAGTTTCTTGCATTCATAATAGATTGGAATTTGATTTTTGTCCTTGTCCTTGTCCTTGTCCTTGTCTTATTCTCTTTCCTTTCCATGGTCTCCTTTTCTGAATTACTTTCACCATCTATTAGTTCTTCTGCCCATAAATCTCTTGAACTTTCTCATTACTAAGGCAATTTCATCATCCTCCAAATCGTCATCATTAGAGGTATCTGAATCTTCATCTTTATCTTCTTCAGTTGCTTTAAATGCAATGGCCTTCTTCCTTTTTGAATCTTCTTCTGTTCTTTACTACATGGCTAACTTATGTGTGATCAATGACCCCATCAACTCATCCAATGGTAGTGTGTTCAAATCCTTTGCCTCTTGAATAGCTGTAACCTTTGCTTCCCATTTTTCTGGCAAAGATCTCAAAACTTTCTGCACTAAATCAGCATTAGTGTAGGTCCTACCAAAACTTTTAAGACATTTATAATTTCAGTAAAGCATAAGAACAAAACAGATATAGTTTAATTTGGCTCCATTTTGAATAGCTCATAATTATGCACAAAAAGGTTAATTTTAAAAGTCTTTCCTTATGATGTGCCCTTGTGTGTGATTTTGAGCTTATCCCAAATTTCTTTAGCAAAATTATACATGGAAATTATTAAATTTGTTTGGGTCCAAAGCATAATAAAGTAAATTTATGGCTTTGGCATTTAACTTGGCCATTTTCATATCATTCTCATCACATTCCTCTTCAAGTTTGGGAATTTCAACATCATTAACTCGAGTAGTGGGTATGTGAGGTCCTCTTAGAATTATCTTCCATAATTTGAAGTCTACGGCTTTAAAGTTTATATTTATCCTAGCCTTCCAAATATGTAATTAGTTTCGATGAAAAGTAGAGGTCGGTTTATGGATTAGCCTTCGGCCAAAGAGGTACTCATGGGATGTGCCATCAATCTTTACTCTAAGAAATTTTAGAGACTTGCTCTGATACCACTTGTTACCCAGGTGGCTTCCCAAGAGGGGATGAATTAGGATAAAAAATTTTGTAAGTATGTGCACTTTGAAAATCTTTTAGTGTTGTGGTGTTGTGATAGATTATGTAATGGAAGCAAGTCAATCAACAATCATAAACAAGTCAAGCAAACACAATCACAAACATGAGAAATTTAGAGTGGTTCGGAGCAACCTTACTCCTACGTCCACTACCCAAGCACCACTTGGAATTTCTACTATATTCTTCCTAGAATACAGTCAGATTGTTTTACCGGGATCACAATCCAAACCCACATCCTTTGGTTTTAACACCGGGCTTACCAAAGAAATCCAACACCCTTTGGTTTTAACACCAGGTTCACCAAAAAAATCCAAACTTGATTTTACACGAGCTTACCAAAACCCACTCTTAGTTTTATACCAGACTTACCAAGAACCCAACTTAGATTTTAATAGGCTCACCTAATAACCTTTCAACACTCACAAGACACAGCCCCTTGCTGCTCTTGGAGAAGATACAATGTTCAAGAAAGAAACTAGCAACTTTACAATAAATCGAAGTTGTTTAGTAGTTGCCGATGAAGCTTAAATGAAGCCTTACTTTAGATGCTCTTGAATGCTCTTAAAGCTACTTCTTGACTTCCTCAAAAGTTGGATTCAATGATTGAAGATGAGTTAGTGAATTTTGAATCCTCTATTGAATGCTTACTTGAAGTTGGTTGGTGAAAGACTTGAAACTCTCTTGAATACTCAATAATGTTTTCAAAGAATCTTAAATCCATCATATATACCTCCCTTTTATAATTTCTAATAGTTCTAGCCGTTATAAGGCCTAGGAAATCGAAATAGAGCCATTGGAAACTTCTTAGAATTCAAAAAATCAATTCTACAACTAGCCGTTATAGGTCTGAACCCGACACTTGAGTTGGCTCGAGATGGTTGAGTTGGCTCAAAGACTCAAATAGGAGAAAAACATACTATAGAGGAGTCAGCTCTTCTGGGTCGAGTTGGCTCAGATCTCTAGGTTTTTGAATCAAGTTATTTGGAACTTCTGGATGAGTCGGCTCAGACTTCTGAAACTCTTTGTGCCGTGCTAGAAAAGAGTCAGCTCTTGGTCCATGAGTCAGCTCGAGTAGAACTTCTTCAAATTTTCAATCAAATGTATCTCCAACCAACTACGTCTTCAAATACTTCAAATATTTTACAAAAGATATCTAACCTATTAAAACTCATTTTTATTAATTTTTAGCCCTTTTTTATAAGATTACAAGAGTAAGAATTAGGATTTTATAACTTTGAGATTTTTAATAAAATTTATTCATACAACTCTTTATTAAATAACACAATTACACTAGAATAAACTTCAACTAAGTAAAAATAAAATAAAACATTAATAAATGCTTCCTACAAAAGCTTCTTGAATAATTGAAAAGGTTAGTAATAAATACATACTCCAATATTTTGTAATCATCAAAATCATTCCAGGGATCAGCACCATGGCCCTGAGTCATGTTGGGTTAGGGGGCTTGACCCAAGGTTAAGAGAACATGTGAGACAAGGATGTACATGGGCTAGGGTTTTGAGTGTTTTCTCATTGACTTATTGGGGAGAGTTTTTTAAGAGATTGTATTATACCTATTTAGGTTATGGGATTGGGTCCAGGTGTAGCCAACTGCCCCCTTAGGTGTGAAAGGGGAGTAGTTGGTTAGAATTAGTTGGTTGGTTGGACCGTCTAAGAGGCCTAACCACCCAAGAAGTCAGTTAGCTCGAGAAAAAAGAAACTGCCCGCCACATAAAAGAAAGAAGGGGGCCGACGGTTTTAGGGGTTCTTGCACATGAGGGCTTCTTGGTTTTTGGAGAAGAGGCACTGTTTTGTGAGAGCAGCAAGGGTTTTCTTCAAGAAATAATGATCTCTCTTTTCTCCCATTATTCTTGATCTAATCTCTCTTCCATCTCTTCTCCTACCTCTCTTTGCAAATTGGAATCTAAGAAACGGTTGCAGTCGACTTGATTTATGGTTTCTTATTTTCTTGCAATTAAGAAGAAGGTTGATTCACATCTGCACGCTCTCCCTCTTCACTGCGAGATCTCTACAAGTGGTATCAGAGCTTTGTTCGAGCATGGGGAAAGGAGGATCCAAGGCAGGAGGAGCTGCATCCTGGTTCGTCCCAAAGAAGGAAGAGGATGTCGGCCTTGTAACCAGCTTCTGTTGCACCCGTCTACATGCTTCCACGCGTGGCGGAATTCTATCCTAAGATCCCTTCGAGGTTTTTCCAAAAATTCAATCTTTGAGTTGTTCTTTATGGGCTGATCAACCATGAATAGTGGCAACAAGGTGGAGTTTGAGAAATTTAATAGAAAGGGAAGCTTTTCTATATGGAAGGTTTGGGTGGAGGATTTGTTGGTACAGAATTTTATAGACATGGCTTTAGAGGAAAAGCCAGAGGAAATGATGGATCGGGATTGGGTATCATTACAGAGGAGGGCATGTGTAGCCATCAGAGGGTGTTTGGCTGATGCGGTGTTGCAGAGCATCCTTCAGGAGAAGACATCGGAGGGTCTATGGTCCAAATTGCATGCATGTATATGGAAAAAATATATGCAATAAGCTGATATTGAAGAAGTAATTGTATAGCCTTTGTATACAGGAAGGTGGAGATATTGTTCTTTATGTTCAGAGGTAGGACCAAGTTCGCAATGATTTGCTGACCCTTGGGGTGAAGATGGAGGAAGAAGACAAGTCCCTACTCTTGCTATGCTCATTGCCGAGTTTATATGATCCGCTTGTCACTACTTTGCTATATGGAAGGAGATCTTGATGTATGAAGACATTGTATCAGTGCTAAGGTCCATGAGCAAAGGAAAAGGATGACGATGGAGGGAGTACTTCAGGAGGACCTCACGGTAGGAGAGAGGATCGAGAGAGGGAAGGAAGTTAGCAAGCACAGGAGGCGGTCCAAGTCCCGAAAGGGCAAGAGAAAATTTAGATGCTAGAAGTGCAATGAGGTCGGGCACTTAAAGAGGAACTGTCCTCTTCGAAGAAGCATCAAGGGAAGAAAAATGGAAAGGAATCCATGAGCATCGTGGCTGATTTGGGATTCGAGGAGAATCTCATGGTGGTTTCAAATCTGTACCAGAAGGTAGCAGACACAAGGATTATAGATTCAGCTTGTTCATATCACTACATACCGCATCGGTCTTGGTTTGCTGATTATGCCAAAATCGATGAGGGGAATGTGACACTTGGGGATGACCATCCTTGCAAGGTGACTGGAGTTGGTACGATCAGGGTTAGGATATTTGATGGGGTTGTGCGGACTCTTACACATGTGAAGCACATCCTAGAGTTGAAGAAAATTTAGTGTCGCTTAGATACCTAGAGAAGAGCAGTTTCAGCTTCAGTTGCCATTCCGGGAGTGGTTTTCTGAACATCATGAAAGGTGCCATGGTGGTGATGAGGGGGAATAGGCTGGTGAACAATCTATATCAGATTGAAGGGTCCATGGAGTGTGGAGATCTGACACAGCAGTGGTAGCACATGATCAGCAGGATTGTACCGGTTGTGGCATTATCACCTTGGCCACATGGAAGAACATGATATGAAGGAGTTGATGAAGATGGATAGATTCCAAATCTAGATACAGGTGTTGCAGAGGTGTGTGAGCCATGCCAGATGGGGAAGCAACACCAAGTGATGTTCTCCACAAGTTCAGTATACAGTGGAGGGCCCCTGGACCTAGTGCACAAGGATGTTGGGGTCTGACTCCAGTTTCGGGGAGAAATGGAGCTAAATACTTCATGTCTCTCATTGATGACTATTCAAGGAGAGTGTGGGTGTTCTTCTTGAGGAGAAGTCAAAAGTCTTCATCAAGTTTAAAGCCTGGATGGTGGAGATGGAGAAAGAGAAGGGGCAGCATGTGAAGGTTGTGCGGTTTGACAATTGTGGGGAGTTTACAAGTAAGGAGTTCTGTAGACTTTGCGAAGATGGTGGGATCAGAAGATAATTTTTAGTGGCAAGGGCTCCTCAGTAAAATGGCATAGCCGATCAGATGAATCAAACTCTCATTGAAAGGCAAGGTGTATGAGGTTGCAAGTAGGGTTGCCAAGGTATTTTGGATGGACACGTTGATACAGCCACTTACTTACTGAATCGGTCTCCTCATACAAAGCTTGATGGGAGGTTATAGAGAATTTTTGGTCTGGAAGAAAGATGGAGCTTGGTCATCTCAGAGTGTTTGGGTGCACGGCATTTTTGCACATTGATCCCAGTTAGCAGAGCAATTTGGATGCCAAGGCTCGGAAGATGGAGTTCATAGGATATCTGCATGGAGTCAAAGGATACCGGCTATGGGATCCTTTGGAGCAGAAGGCCACAATCAGCTGAGATGTGGTCTTTGATGAAGATTCAGTCCTTAGGAGGTAAAAGGAGGTGGAGGTTCAGCAAGAGGTCCACCGGGAGTAGTTGGGCAGCAGGCAGCTCAGCACGGCACAACTGAGCAACAACTAACCTCCTATAGAATTTTATCTTTTACAGGAGCACCAGAAGGACCTAAGATTCAGGTGGAGCACTCTTTAGAGGTGCCTCCACGTGTGGAGATCAGCGAGATGCATGCTCATGGCCGAGATGAGCAGGGTGAGGACCCACATCCCAATCTAGGTGTCAGAGTCATACTGCATAAGCCTAGACAGATTATGAGGAAACTAGTGCGATATGGTTTTGGCAAAACCATGTCGTATGCTTTGGTGGCTGCCAATGGGGGCCCGGAGACCTATAAGGAGGTGGTGGTGAGCCAGGATCATGACAGGTGGGTCCAAGCTCTAGCGAGGAGATGTAGTCTCTATACAAAAATCAGACTTGGCGGTTGGTGGCACTGCCAAGTGGAAAGAGATCCATTGGATGCAAATGGGTGTTTCAATGCAAGGAAAGAGTCTCAGAGAAAGAAGGTACAAGGTACAAGGCCAGGTTGGTGGCCAAAGGCTACTTCCAAAAGGAAGGCATCGACTACAACGAGGTTTTCTCACCGGTGGTTTGACATACTCCATTAGGCTTTTGTTGAGTATTGTAGCATTACAGGATATGGAGCTAGAACAGATGAATGTTAGGACGGCCTTCCTCCATGGGGATTTGGAGGAGGAGATATACATGGAGCAGCCAAAGGGGTTCGGTGAGCTAGGGCAGAAGGAAAGGTCTATCTTTTGTAGAGATTGCTGTATGGATTGAAGCAATCGCCGAGACAGTGGTACCTACGGTTCGATGCATATGTGAGGAGTATTGTCATGACCATTTGTGAGTATGACCCTTGTATTTATGTTAGAACACTTGAAGATAGCTCTAGATTATATCTGTTTTTGTATGTGAATGATATGTTGATTGCATGCAAAAGTAGAGATGTTGTGGAGGATTGAAGGCAGCATTGTCACAGGAGTTTGAAATGAAGGATTTGGGTCCTGTTACAAGGATTCTAGGGAGGGAGATCTTCAGGGATAGAGCCAGGAGGATGCTTCATATATCTTAAAGAAATTACATCAGGAGGGTCTTAGAGAGATACAGCATGGATGGAGCAAAACCAATGGTATTGCCTCTTACCGATCATATTAAACTCACAAAGATGATGTCGCCCAGGACTGAGGTAGAGGCCGAGGAGATGACGAGGGTTCATATGCTTCAAGAGTTGGGAGTCTTATATATGCAATGGTGTGTTGTAGGCTAGATCTCGAGCATGTAGTTAGTCAAGTCAGCAGGTTCATGGCCAATCTGGGTAGGAAGCATTGGAGAGCATTGAAAGGTATCTTCAGGTACTTGGTGGGCACAGTTGGAGTTGGCATATGCTACAGGCATGGTAGCATGGAGGGCAGCTCTGGGTATCCATGAAGGCTCAAGGCCAGTTATTGGATTCATGGATGCTAATTATGGTGGTAATTTAGACACGAGGCATTCAACAACAGGTTATGTGTTTGTGTTGAATGGTGGTCCAATTTCATGGAGATCAAATCTACAAGCAATAACAGCTTTGTATACTATAGAGTCAAAGTACATTGGCATTTCTGAGGTTGCCAAGGAAGCCATGTGGTTGAAGGAACTTGCATTGGGGATGGGCATTGCACGGGGATAATTAAGATTTATTATGATAGCCATGCATTGTGTTTGGTCCAGAATCCGATCTATTATGCTATGACTAAGTATATTGATAGAAAGGTACCACAGGATTCGGGAGCTGGTGGAAGACGGTGAAGTGGAGCTCGCCAAGGTATCTACCAAGGAGAACGTGGCTGATGCACTTACCAAAGTTCTTCCAAGGGATAGCTTCTTCAGATGTAAAGCACTGATGGGACTGATGGACCGGTGAAACTTAATGGAGCTTTGGAGTACCAAGGTAGAGATTGTAGGCTTATGTATGGCACACCCAAAGCCCAGGGAAGCCACACAGGTTTGGGAGCTTGAGGTTTATAAGTTTCCAAGGCCCTAAATCATGTTGGGTCAGGGGGCTTGACCAAGGTTGAGAGAACATGTGAGACATTGGTGTACATGGGCTCGGGTTTTGAGTATTTCTCATTGACTAGTTGGGGGTTTTTTGAGAGATTGTATTATAACCTATTTGGGTTATGGGATTGGGTCCAGGTGTAGCCGGTTGTCTCCTAAGGTGTTAAAGGGGAGTAGTTGGTTAGCAGGTTAGTTGGTTGGTTGGACCGTCCAAGAAGCCTAACCGCCCAAGAAGTCAGCTAGCCCGAGAAAAAAAAAAACCTCCCGCCACATAAAAGAAAGAAGGGGGCCGACAGTTTTGGGGTTTCTGCATGTGACGGCTTCTTGGTTTTTGGAGAAGAGGTGCTGTTTTGTGAGAGCAGCAAGGGTTTTCTTCAAGAAATAAAGATCTCTCTTTTCTCCCATTGTTCTTGATCTAATCTCTCTTCCATCTCTTCTCCTACCTCTCTTTACAAATTGGAATCCAAAAAGGTTGCAGTCAACTTGATTTTTGGTATCTTGTTTTCTTGCAATCAAGAAGGCTGATTCATGTCTGCATGCTCTTCCTCTTCGTTGCAAGATCTCTACACCATTTTGGTCACGCAGGCATTCCGAAACCTAAAAAAATAATCAAAACACGGAAGTCCAACTATGGTGAGGGATTCCCAGTCGTGGACACTTCGATGCTTAAGTCAATCTCCTATGATGGCAAACAAAAGAAAGGAATATGTAGCCTCTAGATGAATGGAATGGTGGTGGATCGTAGTATAGAGATAAAGTAAAAGTGGGCAAGGCAGTGGAAGTGGAGAGCAGATGTGGCGGAGTGTATGCATGGATGGAGAGGATACAAGCAAAGCTTTAGAAAGGTAGGTCAAGTTTGAGAGAATGAGAGCGAGGCTTCAGGAAAGGCTCGCAAAGCTTACAAGAGTGCAAGGAAAGCTCTATGCATTTCCACCTAAGCCCCTCTTGGCTTCTCCTTCTTCATCTCGTCAAAGGCTCTCAGTGGCCTGACCTCCATAAAGACTTCGACCTAGAACTTGAGAGGCTTGAAGAGAGCTTTCAAGACTCTTCGAAGGCTTACTCTAGAGGCAAAAAGAATTTGCTAAAGAAGTCAAAAAGAGAACTTAAAAAGAGAGCTTTAAAAGAGCTTTCCTGGAGGGTCCCAGAGAACGGTTTTATAGACGGGTATATGGATTACCTATCGCTTAAGGGATGTTCTGCGATATGAGTGGTGGAGGCATGTCTCTACAGAGCGCATGCCCCTGGAGGAATGGTTGGTATAGTTGGGGGATGGCGTAGAGCTTGTCCATATAGCAAATATGGTTCTGTAGAGTGCATATTTCTGTGAGAGTGGTTGATATCAAAGAGTGGTGGCACTGGTTTGCCCACTCCCTTATAAAGAGAGAGGGTGTAGGGCTTTTTTAGTATGACTTTTGATGAATACATAGTAAGATCTGGGAGGTCTATTTTTTGTGTTGAGTTGGCAGATGATACATCGGGCCATGCTAGACTCCATATATGTTTGACTATTTTCAGGTATACCATCCATCATTAAGATGGACATGATATCGTAACAACGGCTATGATAGTGTTTAACTGCATAGTAATGGCTACCCACGTAATGTTATAGTTATAGCCACTTTAAACGTGGAATAATGGCTGAGTGGGCATAACCACCATCGATATTCTCGAGTTGGCATGATTTGTCCATGTCCAAAGTGGGATGAGGTCGAACAATGTCAAAAAGGCTTCACTTGGATTATTACTAAGGTCAGACAAATAAACCAATACATCAGCTGCTATGCTGGGTTTCCAGGGACGGATCAATCTTGAAACATAATTAATTACGACTTCGGACTTGATTTCATTCAGGATGCAAAACAAATCCAATAACTTTTAGGTCATCATTCAAATCCAAACCTTTAGTTTCAGTTAAAGTTAGCACATTATCAAGCTAATAACGTTTTAAAACTAGATATAGTCACATGGCCAAAGACTCCCAGCAGGAAACAGAACATTAAAAACAATTTGTAGGAGCCTCTCTAGAGATGATTAGCAAGTTGATGAGCCTCCTAATTTACAACATATCAACACTTGTCACCGAGGTCGAGGGAAAAATGTTTGATACCAAATGGCGTCAACACTTCCTTCCAAGCCTTTGTTTCTCATTGTCCTTGTACGGCGAGCATTGGCTTGATCTGCCCGGGTTCCAGGTCTGAAGCCAGGTGGAGGGGATGAGTATAGGGTGAGGTGTGTGGCTGGAACCCACACCCTCACCGTTCTTTATCTCAAGAAGACATAAATAAATAAATAAATAAAGGGGTGAGTGCTGTCCCAAAAGCTAGGATGCATATGAGTAATATGGTAATACTTGGCGTGCAAAATATGCATAATAATCTAAGAACAAGTATTTGATAGTTGTTAGGATTGGTATTAACTTGCTTTGATATCGATTGTTACGGGAGCAGAATGGGATCGTCGATTATCGATGTTAATACTATAAGAGAAGGAAGAAAAGATAACAAATACAATTTTTCGGGCATGCAAATGTTTTTACTATGAAAAATAAACTTATAGATTGAACTCTCTCTCAATCCCATACATATCTCTCAACAAGAAATCCTGAATCCTTCTCTCAAGCTCTCAATCAGCCCTTTACAAAAGATCTCTCATCATTTTTTCATCCTCCGTCTCTTTGTCTGTCTCTGTCCATGAATTTGTAGCTTCTACTGCATAGACATTTCACAAGGAGTCCAACGGTCTGAATAGAGTCCAAATCGGAGTCCCGTAGCTCTCCCCCATCGCAGTTTGATTGCAACATTGCTCATGGCTGTCAATCGCATTGAGATCCGTGCAGATTATGCCAGAATTGGTCGCGCGTGCATCGCACGCACGGTTTCCTTCTTTTTCTGGTTTCTCTGCTGGGCCCCACGTGTGTTGTCTCCTTTGAGTTGCGCGTGGATGTTGAGGCACTTTGGTCCAACAACCTCCACCTCGACTCAATGCACCGCCTTCATCTGACTTGAGAGCTTCTAAAGATTCCAATGCCCCCATGCCTTGGAACAGTCACCTGATCATGGATGGGCAATCATGGGAGTCGAGCCTGGCTACTCGATCTTATCTTCATCATGTATTGTGCTCACCTCGACCTAAGACCTACTTGGAAAAGTCTCCTGCGATAATAGGAACTTCACTTTGCGATGTCGCCTGTCGTCCTCCCGAGTCTCGCATCCCGTGCCAGATCCACCTGCTATCGGAGCTCCACCTTGCATTGGACTCCTGTCTACACTAGGGACTCCACCTCGCACTGGACTCCCTGTAAAGAGGTAGTGACCCCACGCTCTTTCTTGCAGAGAACAATCCAATTGCCATGCAAGACCTTTAGGACTCCATCACCGGCTCTCCACATGTAGCCGCTTGAGTCCAATTTGCTGAGGGAAATTAGATTCTTGCTAAAACTAGGTACGCATCGGACCTCACCCAATTTATTCACTGTCCCATCATGTACCTTCAAGCTGACTGTCCTGACATCCACGATCACATAGCTCGATCCATCTGCTATATAGACAGAATCTCTCTACTGTCTAGAGAGTCAAACAGCTCCTCCCTGCAACAAACATGGTATGCACAGGCAGAATCCAAAACCACTAGGAAGAAGGGGATTCCTTGTTGGATACCAAGAATACATCACTAATATATCCGTCGTCGCCGCTATCGGCCACCACCGTAATAGCCCTCGTCCGATTCCTGAACTACGAGCATTTCTGACACGATGTCCCAACTCATCGCACCGGAAATACCTGATATTGCTGGCATCTTTTGACTTAGACCATCCTCCTCGCGATCCTTTGTCGCTCTATCTCTGGTCGCCTACACTTTCAGAAACTGCCAATGCTAAGTTCCCACATAAACTCGAAGCTTGGTTCTCCCTTTTGATAACCTCATTCTAAAGTAGCACCGATGTCATCTCCTCCATCTTGATGATGCTCTTTTCTACTAGAAAAGCAGTCACCAAGGACTCGAAGAACTACGGTAGGGATGATAGCAATGGGTCTTTACTCAACTTTTCACCAACACTGAGGAGATCGGTGAGGATCCTCTGAAAATTGCTCAAGTGCTCCTGCATACTCTGTCCCTCGACCATCCTTAATTGATAGAACTGCTTCCAAAGGAACAAGGTGTGGTGAGGGACTTTGCCATGTACAGCTCCTCCAGCTTCTTCCACTACACCATCGGGAAGACTCGTTTAGTACATGGATCACCACATCATCCGCTAGATACAAGCGGATTGTGCTTCCCGCCTGCATCTAAAGCAGTTTCCAGGTCTTTTGCTCTTTGGTGTCTGGTCTCTCCTCGCATATGAGAGCGTCAATCAGCCTTTGCGGATAAGCACGTCTTTCATCCTCGCTTGCCAGAGGGAGAAGTTGCTCTTTCCATCGAACCTGCTGATTTTCACTTTAATTATACTTGTCTTCTCCATCTTCTTCGATCTCGATCAACCACGGACAACCTGGGCTCTGATACCAGTTATTGGGATTGAATCAACTCGCTCTGATACCGGTTGTTACGGAAGCGGAACGGGATCATTGATTGTTGATACCACAAGAAAAGAATAAAAGATAACAAATACAATTTTTTGGCATGCAAAAGGTTTTACCATGAAAAATAAACTTACAGATTGAACTCTCTCTCAACCCCGTACAAGTATCTCTCAATAAGAAATCCTGAATCCTTCTCTCAAGCTCTCAATCAGCCCTCTATAAAAGACTTCTGACTATTTTTTCGTCCTTCCTCTCTGTCGTCTCTGCTCATGAATTTATAGCCGTAGAGCATCTCATAAGGAGTCCAATGATCGAACAAAGTCCAAATCGGAATCCTGTAACTCTCCCAATCATAGTTTGATTGCAACACTGCTCATGACCGTCAATCGCATTAAGATCCGTACAGATTATGCTGGAATCGTGCACGGTTTCCTTTGTTTTTTGGTTTCTCTACTGGGCCCACATGTATTTTTGCCTCCTTCTAGGTTGCGTGCAGATGTTGAGGCATCATTGATCCAACAATAATTGAGTGCCATAGAAGCCTACATTGGGTATAAGTACAGGTTTGAAAAATATATATTTACATTCAACAAAAAACGAAAACCCAGGCCATTCAGGTTCACTTGTTTTAGTAATGCCCAGTCAAAAACCGTGACTTCTTTCCTATCATAAGATCATTATACCATCAATGAAATGAGCATTAACACTAACGGCTTTGAAATAACCAAAAATTATACTAGAATGTCAAGAAAAGGTCCTATATTAGTAGTTTAAATGCAACACAACGGCAGGTGACACACTAGAATGTCAAGAGAAGGTCCCTATTAGTAGTTTAAATGCAACACAACGGCAAGGTCACCTGCTTGAATAGTTTTTTCATATACTTCCCTCGAATGTTTGGACTGCCCATCACTCCTTTCTTCCGGGCACATGATGGTAGATATATTTCAATAGTTTCTTGTTTCATGACTCATCCATGCAATCTTCATTGTAATCTCTGCATACACCAAAAGCACAATTTTCCAATCATCACGTTCCCCTTGTATATTCTTAAATTTCTAGTTCTAATCTTCAAGTAAGCATATTACTCATTCATGGTTCTCGAGTAGCATATTACTCATTCATAGTTCTCGAGTAGCATATTAGCTCATTCATAGTTCTCGGTCTACATAATAAGCCACATGTTTTACCATCAACCTGGAATAAATGAACATTTACAATATTCTTATAAATAATGTTGATAGAAGTGTTGAAAATGTTAGTCTTAGATAAGTAAAAACAGAGCTATGCAAACCACGTCACTTGGCACTTGACCAATACTTTCAATAGCATACAAATATTTCTTTTGAAAACACATCCACTCAATTCATCTTGGTCTTCAACTATAGTGATTTCATGAATGCACATATTGTACTAGTCTAGGACAAAGAGGGTTCATGCCTTTGCATTATTTTTGGCCGCCACCTTGTACATGGTCCTCAGCTTCCTCAAGCTTAGACCATTCAAATAGCTCTTCAGGTTAGTCCGCTCCCCCTCCTCAATTTGCACCTCCTTTTCTTCCTTCCTTTCCTCCACTGTCAAACTCATCCTCTTTCTTCTCTTCTTGTACAGCATCTTTAGCTTCCTTATACTCAAGCTATCCAAGTCCTCCTTTGCACTATGTTTCTCTGCCTTGGTTTGTGCTCTAGCCGCTATGCCCTCCTCCCTACAAGTACTAATTGGCTCGTGCCTCCATTTCACCTCCTTGCTCCCTCCCTCCAACTCCATAACACCAGCACCAATGCCATGGAATTTGTCAGCAGAGGAGTTAATTTCTGGTAGTTTTTCAATCAGCTCTCCAACCTTGGTTAGGATTGTAGCAACCGATGTCTTCAGATTTGGATCCGAGAATGAAATCTTTTGTTCTATGCTGTTGGCTGGGATTCTGGCCTCAGATTCAGTGGCGCCCGAAGGGTCTCCAACCTCGATGGAGGTTTTGGCTTGAGATCTGGTAGTGTGTGGGCTCTGCATACGGGGGTCTGGTGGTGGACATAGCAGGTCTCCGATCAGATCCCCACGCCGGAATGGATCATGGCTGGAAATTCAGTGGAGAGTGAGCTCTGGAGGATTGAATCCGGCAATACTATTTGCAGATGAGGAGAAGAAACAATCTCACGGATGCTCTCAGCCTCTGGATTTCTGCTCTCGCCAGTAACATCCTCACATCCATCAAAACTGAGAGTGGCCAGAATCTTGCCTGAGAATTTTGCCACGGCACATGAAGATTCTGTAGTAGCTTGTACATTTGAGGAATTTGTAACTTGCTTGAGAATGTTGCACTGATCTAGGTTTGTCTCTTCCCCATTCCCATTGACAACACCTTGACTATCAGAGCCTACACTTTCCAATGGTATCTGATTACAAGCAGCTAAAGTCTCACCAGATAATTTGATCTTAGGAACTGCAACATCTATGGTACCTTTTTGGTCATCAAAGCGTGGAAGTTCTGCTGTTGCAGTGTTTGATGGCTGCTTACTGGAAGCTCGCTGGAGATTTCCATTATTGGATCCACACTACATGGATTGGATTTTAGATCATTGCTGCCATTGTTATCTAGGAGTTCTGATGCTGGAAGTAATTCATAACCAGTGGTTGGAACTGGCCAGGGTCATCACAGCTGTTATAGTCTATAGCAGGAAACTCATAAGAGACATCTAGGTTAGATTCCAAATCCAAGGAATTTCTAGTTCCCTTTAGGAGCAATGGCCAGAAGCAGCCACAAGCTCTTGATTAGCCTTAGGTTCTGATGATTCTCCATTTGCCTTGCAGTTTAGAATTATTGACGGATGACAGGTTGCTGGAAACTCACAAAAGAACTGATTACTCTCTTTCTCCGTTGCCCCATTTGCTGGCAATTGGAAGCTGGAATCTTGACAACGGTCATCTGAATTGGTTCTTCCATCCTCCATTGTTCTTCTCTTTATTTCCTTATACTCCACCAGCCCTCTCATTGGTGAACAATTTAAACTAGTGAGTTGTTGATCAGTTTCTGTTGATGCTTTTCTCAAATTTGGTCAAGTTCCACCACTGATCTCAGCTCAGAGTTTGGCATTCAACCTTCGGGTTCATCACATTTGATCCAGAACCAAGAGAATTCACCTCCCCAGTTGCTTCATTTTGGCACTTCTTTATTCCTTCCGTGATCAAACTGGCCCCTTCCTTGATCTCCTTGCCTGCTGCCACTGCATTCACATTACCACCAAACTCTTCTTAAGTTCCCTGTATCTCGAGGACAAGGTTGAAAAGAGGTTGTTGTCACATCAAACAGCAGCTTTGTGCTTGCTTTCTCACCGGATAGAGCCTTGGAAGCAACAACATCCATTACATCTCTGAAATCTGGAAATTGCACCATCAAAGATCAGATAATTGTTAATGTTAACAGAGCTGAAAGAAAATGAGAAGCCGACATGATAAAAACAGTAGCTTTATATACCATGTTCCTGTGCTAAAGGAGCCATCTTTGCAAGAACCTCCGATCTCTTTCTATTCTGGGGAGTAGAATCGATCTCCTCTTCCCTTTGTTTCCTTGGACAAGAGGAACGCCTTCTCTTGTAGGACCTCAAGGGTGTCGCCTTCTCTTCTTCCTCCACTGGAGTGCCAAGTAGCTGGAGAGTTGATGTTGTTCGAGGACTCTGAGCAAATGGAGTTTTCGGTGCATCAAACAGACTTTCTAATCTCTTTATCCTCTCCATTTTTGCATCACTTCTTCCAGTGCCCGGAGTTCCGAATGCTCGTGTCTTGCGGCGATTGGAAGCTGATTTCGTTTCAGGTATCTCCGCACGGCTCTCTTGCTTTCCCCTCTCCTCTTCTTCGATGGCTTTTTTCTTGACCAGAGAAGATTGTGAGGTTCCCACACAACCGGGACAAGCCCGACAAAGGTTTATGGACCCTCTTCGAGCCGATGTTCTCCGGGAGGAGCGCGGCAGCTCTGGGACCCCTCCTCTGCCTTAGAGGGAGACTGGAACTGCAGGGTTTCTTGGATCTCGTCCACACCTTCACCTGCTTACGATAACAGGAATTAAAGCAAAAAGGAATCAAAGGCTGGGGGGGATATCTTGGGTTTTAGGAGATGAGAGAAGGTGATATGCTTACAGTTTGGAGAGCTTGGAGAGCATCGGCCATGGCGATGTTGGTTGTGTTGGCTGGAAATCTATTCCTCTTGCAGAGGGCCTGCAGCTGTCTCCTTGAGAGTCTGTGAAATCCATGGCTGGTAGATGGAAGTCCCACTCCCACAGTTTGACAGCAGCATAGAACGTCAGAAAATTTTTGACCGTTAAGATATGCTGGTCCGCTGGAAGAATGGAGCCTTTTGATGCACACCGAAGAATAAAGGATGGTAAACCATTAGCATTACACGTGGGCAAGGCAGTTGACATCTCTGCAAGAAATGAGGCATTTCCTCGAACACCCGTGCTCCATGCGGCGCGGCTCGCTGGAAAACCGATGCTTGCCAACGGAAAAAGCAGCAGCAAGAGAATTCAAACCAAACAAACCCAAACTAACCCAAGATATACACGGATTACTCGAGCGAGTTGCCAGAGCAATCACTGGAGAATGGCCGTGGCCTCTAGGTAGTGAGGTTAGAAGCTTTTGCTAGTCCTTTTAATTGGTGAGGGGATGGTGCGGCACGTCGAAATTTCTAGGTGCGCGGAACTTTCTCTTCATGATTAGCATCAAGGTTGCGATGACATGGTAGAAAACTCTGCCAATAATATAAAAAATTATATATTTTTTTAATAATAAAATAATGATAAAGTAACGTTCTCTGATCCTTCTACACCGGTCAAGATATTTATTTATTTATTTATAAAGATAGTATAGTTATATTATTTTAAAAAGTAATTTTTTGTACATCATGAGCGGAGTAGAAAATCCGGCGTGGTGCACAAGACGCTTCTCGATTAGAACAAGTTGCACTTACATGGCATGATAGGATTTTCATCCTTTTGATATCAAATCAAGCATATAAAGCAATGAAAAATGAAAGTACATGTGATCGACCATAACTAATCTAAATTTCAAAAGATTATATGACAAAATATCCTCTCTTCAAATGAATCATTTTTTACTTTCTCTGTTGGCGCCAAAATATTAGGTTTGCTTTCTCCTTCCATTCCTCCTTTATCTAAGAAAGATGGCAAAGGCCACATACGGTGGCTTTGGCTATAGTAGGTTCCGGAGATGGCAGCCAGGTCGACTAGCCCACTTGTGTGCACCGTCATCGAGTTCGGCAGGCAAGCAGGTGCATGGCACTATATCATCTGGACATCCCATTCGAACGGGCATGGCAGCGATGATCGGAATGGCCATGTCCTTATGCAGGGCAATAGCAGCATTCGACGATGGCACCATGCACTCGAGCACTATGGTACTGATCCTAGCTTGCGCACACGGTGCCAAAGCTGCATCATGCATGATGGTAGTGTCGAGGGCGGTCGGGATGATGGTGCGCAACTCCACGGTTTGTAGCACCCGTCGAGCCAATCATATGTCATAGAATCACCTTAGGATATTATAGCAATCCTTTGAATGTCATAGAATAGTGTCAAACTAAATTATATAATATATTTAGATACCAAGGTATTATAGAATTTTCTTAAGATATTATAAAATCCTCTTAGGATGTCATAAATGATGTCAAATCTAATTCTTGGACTTATTTGGAAATCAAGACGTCATAGAATTTTCTTGGATATCAAATAATCTCTTCGGAATATCATAGATAGTGTCAAACATAATTATAGGACCTATTTGAATTCCATGGTATCATGGAATCTCCTTAGGATGTCATAGAATGGTTAAACATAATTTGGGATATATTTAAATACCAAGGTATCATTGAATTTCCTTAGAATCATATAATCCTCTTAGGATATCATAGAATGGTGTCAAAGTTGATTATAGGATTTATTTAGATACCAATGTGTCATAAAAATCTCCTAGGATGTTATTGAATCCCTTTGAGATGTTATAGAATAGTATCAAATATGATTTTGAGACCTATTTAGATACTAAGATATTATAGAATTCACTTAGGATTTCATATAATTCCCTCGGAATATCAAAGAATAGTGTCAAATCTGATTATGGGACCTATTTGGATACCAAGATGTCATACAATTTCCTTAGGGTGATATAGAATTTCTTTGGAATTTCATAAAATGATGCAAAACCAGATTTTGGGACCAATTTAGATACTAATATCATAAAACTACTTGAGATATCATAAAATGTTGTCAAACATGATTTTAAAATCTATTTGGATACCAAGATGTCATAAAAACTCTATAGGATGTCATAGAATTTTCTTGAGATCTCATAAAATGGTGTCAAACTAATTTTGGGACCAATTTTGATACCATAATGCCATACAATCCTATTAGGATATCATAGAACCCTCTTGGATGCCATAAAATGGTACCAAATATAATTTTAGGATCTATTTGTAGGGCTTTGGTGACCAGGGCAGAAGCGTGGATTTCAAAAATTTATTATGAAACCACTACCAAACCCTTAACCCAGACATCCTTACTAGGAATTAAAATATACAGACATGCATATATAATATAAACTAGAGTTTAGGCACCAACCTGAACTGCTAGTATCCAATCCAATGAAGAAAACCCTGATTCAGCCTTCTTCTCCACCAGGCGCCCAAACGTTCGCCCTCCAACGATGATCCACACGAAACTCGAACCAGGAAGAACTCCTTCTTCAAGTTGCTTGGAGAAGTGGAATGCTTTCGGCAGCCTTGGTCTATTGACCACTATAGGACCCCTGTCCTACTGTAGGGCACTAAAGACACTCTCCTAAACCACTCTTGGTTCTAGGACAACCCTCCTCTAGGACCCCTTAAGCTTATGTCCTTAAACAAAGCCTTGTCATAGTAGAAAAGACCTTGTCTTAAAAGACAAGTCTTGTCTTAAGAAAGAAAGAGGGAGAGAGAGACACTTAGAATAGTACTTCGATGGAATTCTTCATTATCAGACTCATTTCACCACCCCCTATTTATAGATACTAGAGGGGCGTGTGATATGTCCTCCCATCGACTTATCAGATATGATTTTTCAAGACCGAAGAGAAGTTATCTGGCTAAAAATCATATCTAATAAGCCCATTCATGCACCGAAGGCCTTATTCACATCCCTTCTTTTATCTGGATGAATTCTCACTTGCCACATATCAATTACCATTCCCTAGGAAGACAAGAGGCACCTCTTCAATCTCCAAACATCGAAGATTATAAAGAGTCCTGATAGCAGAAGGACTCTCCATCAGAACCGCGCGCCACATGAGAGTTGCGACTCTTCATGCACGCGCGCGCCATCCTTCTTCTACGCAAATTTCAAAGAATGTTGACCATCAAAATATAGGCAATATGGATGTCATTGGAAAGAACATAAAATTTCTTTTTGACCATATAAATTATATTCAAATCAGAGATCTATAGCTCATTATGTGCCCTTTTGAAGTTAAGGTATCATTTAGGTACCAAGAGTCCTATGCCATTGGACTTTTCATGTATGGCACCTAAAATGCCCTTAAATCCAAATTAAAAATTAGATTTAGCTTTGATTAGGCTAGCCCCACTTAGGGCTCAACTTAATTTAGGTTTCCCATATTTAGGTTAGCCCAATTAGCAAGAAACCGGACCCAATCTAATTAGGTTAGAAATTTGGTTAGCCTACATATGCTAGTATGTAATCCGGCTATCAATTAGGATCCTATGACCCTAATTAAATCATGAATGAATTCCTTGGCCAAGTCTCTATTGTGTGTGATCCATTGGATTCCATATCTAGCCAGCAGTAGGTTAGGTTTGAGCCGATTCGATCCGATCGAACTTGATGACCTAATTAGATCAAATTGGCTCACCTAATTGTCCAATTCAAATTACACATCGAATTGACTCATGAAACCAAATCAATTGGTTCATGAATACCTACAAGACAAGATTAATGTTTAGCAACGTATCATGCCTACCCAGAAGATGAGAATTTTGGTGGATTTACCAAAATACCCTTCAGTGGTGAGTTACCGGGCAATTCAGTCTTTTAATCTACTTGCACCCTGAATATGACTATGGATATGGATACTTGTCAAATCTAATTTCATATTCATTCTTGCTCAATCTGATATGATGATTCATTAATAAACCATTAGAAACTATTTCTAATGTTCATACTTGATCAAAGATTTTCTGAATCTTCATTTCATTGAAATCATCTGGATGCGCTTCCCTCTTACTAGGGTTGATCGATTCCTTTTTGACCTACTCATAACCTCCATATGCAATCCACCATACCCAGTATCACCCCATGCATGACTCAGTGTCATGATTGAGTGTAAACCAAAGTATGGATTCATGCATACAAGATACCATGGCAGTCTCAGGTCAAAGGACCACAAGCACTACTCCACTCCCACTATGAGAACTATCTATGACAAATAGATAAGGTTCCATTAGGTGTTCTCAAGCTGGATCAATTCAATGAACTCATTCTCTAATGAGCACCCACATCCTAGTATTAGTGTCAAACACAAGTAACTGTGAGATCAGTCACCCTCTTCACCAAGCATACATAGGATGTGCTGGTCTTATCGAAAACATTGATCCCCTACTCAATATCCCATCGACCAGGAATATTCTAGATTAGGATTTTAGACTTTAGGTCTCATTGGTATGATCTCATCATAACCCTAGAACCATAGCCCTAATCTATGGGGTTCATCATATCTTAATAAAATTAATAAGACACAGCGTATGATGAAAATAAAATACCTTTATTAATTGATAATGTCATACACTGGTTTAGGGATACAAAAAAAATTCCATTGAAATACAACATTTCGATTGGCATTTAGAGCATAATCCTTTTCACTATTTGGATATCAGGATATCATAAAATCTCCATAAAATACTAGAATCTTCTTAGGATGTCATAAAATATGTCAAACCTGATTTGGACCTATTTTATATCAGAATGTCATATAATCTTCTCAGATGTCATAGAAATTTTTCTTGGGATGTCATAAAATAGTGTCAACCGATTTTGGACAATTTAGATATCAAAATTCATAAAATCTTCATAAGATGAATCCATAGAATCCATTAGGTCATAGAATCCATTTAGGATGTCATAAAATAATGTCAAACATGATTTTGGGATATTTTAGAAATCAAATATCATAAAGTCTCCTAGAATATCATAGAATCCCCTTAGAATATTATAAAATAATGTCAAACATAATTTTGGAACCTATTTAGAATCAGAATATTATAGAATCCCCATAGGAGCCATGAGGAACCTGACCATACTATTAGAATCATGCCTGAGGAGCCATTAGAGGAAAGCCTAATTATAGAGCCCAGTCCTAAAACTCAAGAGCCCAAGGAATTTATTGAGGATATGTCTCTTTAATTCAGTACTCTTAGATGAATCCCCTCCATAGTTTCCATTGAGGACCTCTTTCCATAATTATTGACCCATCCTTCCATAGCATGGACCATTTCTTTCCTAGAGACATAACGCAATGTTCATATATTAAGGTCAGTCTCTTTAGTCCAGAACTAGTCCTGGAATCCCTTCCTATTTCCTACCATTCCCTAAGTCATCTCATGTATCTAGAAACATTAGGTCATATTTTGTTGAGATTATCAGTTTACATGAATCCTTAGAGCCCATCCCATTTGCTACTTACTTTTGGAAGACCCTCTAGCATCTATTAGAAGTTCTTGGCAAATTTTCATCTGCATGTCACCCATCAACCATGACTCATGCCCCATGCCCAAGTTGTAGTTTAGACCTAATAAATCTCTTTCGATAGGAATGCATAATCGAGTCTATTAGGTGTTAGTATGAGTCCTTTATGTCACCTATTAGGAGTCCATAAATCTAGTTCACTGTCCACACCTGCACTGAACACCACACAGCATATGCATCAAGATATTAGCCATAAGAGTAATTTAAGTAATGAAATATCCAACAAACTGGCTAATTCCCGAATAAGAGCCAATGGATTCAATGTAGGGAATTCTATCTTGGTTAGGCTTAGGCCTAAGAAGAAGTCTCATGCTCGCTGAGCTAGATCCTTAGAGTGATAGAGAAAGTAGGTCCCTATGTGCACGAGTTGCCCTTGGATTTTGGCTTTAGCTCTACCTTTAATACCACGGACCTGATCAAGTCTAGGGAACCGGCAGTGATTCCTAGTGAGGCTTTTTAACCTACCCCATCCATTGAGAGTGAGCCTGACCCTGAGTGTCCACCTATATTTTAGCCTAAGAGAGGAAAACAGATCGAGCGTGTCTTAAAAGATCGAGCTACCTTGACCCGGGATAGCGGTTTTCAGCACCACCTGGTCTGTTAGCAAGGTCTACCAGGATCTGATGCTTCGTGGGTATTCGAGAGGACTTGTTGCACCTCTACTCAGAGCTTCCAGAGAGACCATATTCAGTATGACCCTTACTCGACAAGGTCGAGTTCCTCCCATCCCAGAAGAATTGATGGGGACATCAGAGGTCCCAGACTTGGCAGAGGCATCTCAATCCTCTGTGGTTATCAAATTAGAGTTTAGGATTTGAGTCTAATTTGTAATTAGGGTTTAGTTAATTTGAGTGAGTTCATTTAAGTTTTGTGGGTTAGTCCATATGAATCTTTGTATGGCCCTTGAGTCCTGTTTTGAGCCTTTAAATATTGAGTCCTGTATTTGGATTTGGATCCATACTATAAGGGTTTGAGATCAGTTTTTGGATTATGTCAAGTTAGTTAAGTCATGTTAAGTTTTCAGTCATGTAAATTTTGAAGTTAAATTATGTAAGTGTGAGTCCAATCTATTAAGTCCAATATAGTCTTATAAAAAGAAGACTCAATTATTTTGAAGCCTGTCAGCATAACGCTCCAGTCATCTACCGAGTTGAGCCATTTAGGAGCATGAAGCAATCAAGGGAGACCTAAAGGACATGTGATCCAGCCCGCTAGAGAGGAGAACAGCTGAAGAAGCCCTAAAGCCTGCCCAGCATTGAAGTGGGCCTCCCAAGAACCAGGAGCAACCAAGAAGGCACCAGCCCTTAAGGTTACCACCCCTTGGTCGGCCACCCTTAGGGTCACCACCTTTTGGCCAACCAAGAGAAGGAGAGGGAGAGAGAGAGACTCAGTCAAAATGGAGAGAACTTGAGGAAGAGTTTTCATAGGTTAGGGTTTTACTGTGAGATTACTTGTAAATCGTTTCTTAAGCCCAAGTTTGTAAGCCTATATAAAGACCTCCCCTCCTAATGTAATTGGAGATAAATTGATGAATTAAATTGAGTTTTCTCTCTTTGCTGTATGTAAGCTGTGTGTGTGCTATGTGCGAGCTATGTGCGTGTTGTGTGTGAATTATCTTCTCCTTGTTCCTGCGCCTTGCCTCCATCCCCAATATCAAAACTCTAGATGCCCTCCTTCCAAGCCTTGGCCGCCCAACAAAACCACTCTTCCCCTTGCTATTTTTGATTTATTTCTTCATCCCTACACATTTTCTAACCCGTAGATGGTGATTTGCAGGTCTCTCAATTCCTACGAATCCGAATACCTTCTGATCAGCCTTCAGATCACCGAGCAGAAAGCCGCGAATCCGCAGGTCAAAGCTTGCTTTTCCAGGCCACATACGAGAGTAAGAGTGATCTCTTCATGCACGATCTTCATCAGGTGCTTCACTGTTGCCAGGTACACCCCCTTGACTCCCAATAGTGCTCTTGAAGAAGAGTAGCCTTACCAGGATTTTCTTAAACCTTGGTGATCCTGTTTTCTCTAACTTTTAGGGTTTATTTCTGCATGCATGACTTCTAAAAATTTTCTAGAATTCTTTACTTTGAATTTTGGCTTGAAATTCAGGATCTAAAACCCTAACTCCTTACTTAATCATGAAAAAATACTTTGCATGCATAAATCATCCCGCATCAAGTTCTTCAAAAATAAATTCAAATTCAGATTGTATCTCATTTTCTATTGCTATGAGGTAGAGGTTGGCAACTTCTTGATGTTCTTCCTCTGAACTAGAGTCTTCACTATCGCTCCAAGTAGCCATCATAGCTTTCTTCTTGAACTTTTTTTTAAGCTTCTTGAGGAAAGGACAATCAACCTTGTAGTGACCAGGATTTTTTTATTCAAAGCAGATGGGATGGTCCTTCTCCTTCTCTTTCTTTTTCTTTTGTCCTTCCCTTTAACTTTACTAGGCTCTCTTTTTTATGGCTTCTTTTTGTAAGAGTACTTCTTCTTTCTTATGAATCTCCTAAATTTCCTAGCCACTAGAGCCTCTTCATTTTCATTTTCACTTTCTTCTGACTCCTTACTTGAAGGTTCATTTGGGTAGTGGATTTGAGAGCAATTATTTTTGTTGCCTAGGTGTTTACCCAAGAGGGGGGGTGAATTAGGTATTTAAAAATTTTATCAGTATGTGCTCTTTTTAAAATTCTTAGTTTAGTGAGTGATATGAGTTAAATATCAAATGCAGAAGCAAATAAAGAATACAAGCAACACAAGCACAAACACAAGCAAATTATAGTAGTTTAGACAAGCAACCCAGCTTCTACGTCCACTACCTAAGATATCACTTGGGATTTTTACTATATTAATCTCGAAATATAGCGGGTTTTTTTTTTCACGGGATCACAAACCACAACCCAAACTTGATTTTACTTCGAGATCACCAAGAACCTAATACACTGTTAGTTTTTCTGGGCTCAATAACACCCCACACTTAGTTTTCAAAGGCTCACGAAAAACCTAATCAAATCCCAAGTATAGCCCCAGCTATAGCCCCTGCTGTACTAGGAATAACTCAAATATAAAGAATTAAAAATAGAGTAACACTAATGACAAATCGATCATTGTCGGTGGTTGCAGTTGTATCTCTTAAGAAGCCTTCTTGATTCCTTCCTTGAATGCTCTTTAAGGCTTCTAATCTTCATCAATAAATGACTCAAGAATCTGATGGGATTTGGTGAAGTCTTGAGTTCTTCTCTGAAAGCTCTCTGAAAAAAACTCTTAAAAGTTCATTTAGTGAATGTTCTCTTAAAAACTCATTAAAAGTTCATTAATTTCTTCAAAAGTTGTTCAAATCCCTTATACATGGTGTCTTGAACTGATTCCAGTGGATATAACCATTGTAGACTGTTGAGATTCAAAAATAGCCGTTGGAGTACTTTTTGGATTCAGAAAGATAGTTCTGGAACTAGCCATTACACACTTGGAACATGGATTCGAGTCGACTCGGATGGGTTGAGTTGGCTCGGATTCTCAGTCCTTCAGAAATTGAACTCTAGCTGAGTCGGCTCTTCACTCTCGAGTTGGCTCGCCTGACTGATTTTCTCAGAACTGATTTGTCAATACTTTAGAGGAGTCAACTCAATTTCCTGTCAGGTCGACTTGGTTATCTGACTGAATATTTGAATCAGCTCGGATTCTGTCGGGTCAGCTCAGATTGTCGGGTCAGCTCGGTTGTTTGACTAAGGAATTGTAGCTTTAGACAAGTCAGCTCGGGTTGCTTCAAGTTGGCTCGGATGATTGCATGCCAGAAAACTCAATGCCATGCCAGAACAAAGTCAGCTCTCCTACCTTGAGTCGCTCCAGTGATTTCTGACAAAAACCTTTCAAACTTCTCTATATTTCTTCCAAAGGCTTCCAACCAACTTCAAAGGCTTTCAAACTCCTTCAAAGCCTAAACTAAGTAATTTAAACTTAAAAATTATATTTAATTGATCCATTTTCATGAATACATAAGTGATTTTTCTTTGTGCTCTACACTACATGATACTTTTTCAAAAAATAATCTTGACATACATCAATAATTTCAAAATGTAGGAAGAGTGGTTGTTCATTCAAATCATCTTACAAAAATTTATAAAACACTTAAAAGTAGTTAGTGCCAAATGCATGCTCCAATGTTTTGTTATCATCAAAATCCTAGGGTTCAATAATCTTCCCCATTTTGATGATGACAAACACTGGGCATGGAAAAAAGACTTTATAATTATGAGTATATGAACATTTAAATGTATCGAGGTAACTTGTATATGATTTTAAATTGATGTATATCCATATGTATCAACAAGTGTCAAGAATGTATCATAAAGTATCAAACTAATCAAAAATTATCAGAGCTTTTGTAATAGATCTAATATATATCAGAGTTAATATTTATTAAAAGCTATTTTTGCTTAAAATGTAAGGAAGTCATTAATGTATCAAGGTGAATTGGGTAGCAGAATGTATTGGAGCTAGCAAAATGTATCAGAGCTATTAGAGTCAATAATGTAGCAGAATGTAACAAAGCTAATTTTCATGAATTTAGTGGAAAAATGTGTTAAAGTTAATTGAGCATTCAAAAGTATCCAAGTCAACTAAGGATTTTCATTGATTTCCATTCATAAAATGATTTCTCCCCCTATTTTATTTTCTTTGAATTTTTCATGCACATCATTAATATCATAGTTAATATCACTTCCCCTTTTTGTCATCAACAAAAAAGGTTAATTAAGCATTTAATGATTTTTGAAATAGAATAAGAATATTGTTATGATTTGAGATAATTTCACCTTCTTTTATTTTTTTGTTATTCTTATCAAAATTTTCTTTTCTTTTTTCAATGAAAGTTGTTTGATATTGCTTGTTGAGTCTAAGTTATAAGCATCATAGAGTAGTTAAAAGAATAGAAAGATAATTGGAACAAAGTGCACACATAGAGGAAGAACCATGTAATCATATATATATATATATATATATATAATAAAGTCTTTGATACAACCATCAAACTATACAACCAACAAAAAGATACAAGAACTAATCTTCTTCCTCACTAGAGGAAGAACCTATCTTTAAAACAGTGGAAGAGACCTTGGTTTTTAAAGGTTTAAACCTAAGATCTCTAAATATGGTTCTTGTAGGAGCATGAGGTACTTTAGATTTGGATTTAGGTATAGATTTAGGTTTAGCTCTAATAGGTGTAGGCTCATCTTTGATGTCAACAGAAGGAATAGGGTCAGTGATGTGAACTTTAAGTTGTAACCGCAAGTGCACGGTGTGCAAAGTAGCACGTCCAGCAAGTAAGGATCGATCCCATGAGAAAATTGAATTTGTGTTTGAACTGTGTTCAAACCCTCACTTAGATAAGCTAACAAGAATGAACAATGAGCAAAAGTTAATTAAATCGATGAAATAAATGACTTAATGATCTAGGGCTTTTGAATCCACTAAACCAATTATTAGAAAACTTTTTTAAGGATCTCTCTTATAAATCCTTCCAACATTTTTTCTATATAACCAAGTATGGAGGATTATGAAGAGATTTAACTCAACTATAACCCATCAAGGTTTTACAAGGAAAGAAAGAAAGAAATGAAAAATAAATTATTGAGCCTTCTATCTTTCATCCTTCTTGCACCGAATCAAGCATGAACTATGAAAGGATTGAAACCCAACAATAGCCCATCAAGTCTCTTTGGCAAGAAGTTTGAAAAGAAGAAACTCTTAAAAATTAAAGCTTGAAAAGAAATTCAAAGAAAGGCTTCTAATCATGGTCTAGCTTCATCACCAATCCTAGACGGTTTGCTTAGCCAAACATGATATTAAAACTTTAAAATAAAATAAAATGATATAAATTAATTATACTACTTGCAGAAATATAAATTACAGGATTGTAAAATAACTACTCTAATTACAGGAATGTAAATTGCATAAAATAAATTTCAGAAAATTAATCTAATCTAATGTTGAAATACAAATTATGAGAACAATTTAAATAGAAAAAAAACAAAATTTTCATTTCACGAAAATAATCTAATTACAGGATATTTAACTCCTAAGCCATTAACAGGGCTTGGAGTTAAAATAAAATAAAAAAAACTAAGATTTTATGTGGGACGAAGAGATGGAAGGAAAAAGGGCAAGAGGAAAAGGGCAACGGGCTGACTTCCAGTGGAATCTGTCGATCGATGGATGTCTATTTATAGTGAAGCCAAATGCGTCGACCCCGTGGGAAATCATAGTTGGACTCTCCTCTCAGTTTCTTTTGGTTCTCTATCCTCATTCCCGTAACCAATACAACCACCGCATTCTTATCCATATCCACTCGCACTTCTTCGATGTTATCCCTCGATCCTCCTGCTCCTTCGGGCATCTTTTATCTTGATAACTGGACGCAGTGATGGAAATCTAGTTGGTGGGAAGATGATGGCTGATGTAATGACAGAGAATGGAGGATGGGGCAGTAGCTTGGTGTTAGGGATGATGGTGACTCGGCTTGGAGAAGGAGCCATGGCGAAGAAGATGAGCATGGCCGGCAACTTCGGCAACAAGGGGATGATGAACGGCTTGGCTTGATGAGGAGGTAGCCAAGATGGGAAGACAATCGTGGCTTTTTTTCTTTGATTTTGCCGGCATTGGAAGGTTTTCCGACGAGTTCCCGGCTTCGAGGACGGTAGACCAAATGGTGTAAGCAGTGCATGGCAGCTTGAATTTCCCGGTGGCTTGGGCAAACGTGATAAGGAAGACGAACGGTGAATGGGAGTTTTTTCGGCTTCCAATGTCCTCTCCGGCTATCAAGGAGGGTCCCGATGATGAGGGAAGAAGATCCGGCAGCTTCCTTGGCAAAAACATGGCTTGGTTTGGCCTGTGGTCCACGAATCTGTTTCATGGACCAGTTGCAATGGAGGATATGGACTAGACTGCTGCTTTGTGGATCAATTGGCTGGTTCAGAATGAACTATTGTTTTAAATTTCGTGCAGATTCTTATTAATCCCTTCAAAATTCATTTCCTGACTTAATTAAAGTCCAATTCATGCACCGTTTGCACCGTTGGATTTCATAAATCATACTCTTCATGTTGGCAGGATTCTTTCATTAAAACACTATATAAAAATATTAATTTTAATTAAATAATATTAATTTGATTAATAAATTAATGTACTTATTACTAATTTTTATGCACTTATCACTCTCTCCAACTTGAATCTTACTCATCCTCAAGTAAAAATAAATGATTAAGGAGACTACAAAAACTCTTAATATCTCACACAAGTTTACTTAGACTCAAAGGTTATTCTCATACCCTTTTTATAAGTAGAAGATTTTCCATTAGATAGTAGAAAATGGGTCATTGGGATATTAATAGCTTCAAGTAAATTGGTTAAGTGCAAACTCCTTATTTTTTTAAATAATTCTTAACCAACTCCTATTGTTATTTCTAAATCCTCTACTCTCATGGAGTGGTGAGATATTATTTTAGTGCAAGTATGCTCCACTTATTCCACACTTTCTTTCCTTCTTCTTTTTTTTTTAATACAGACCGTGCAATGTTTTAATCTCTTAAGCTTTCTATCTGACCCTTGTAATAAGTTTTTGACCAATGTCTCCCAGACTAGTTGACCTTAGGGCACTAGGTGTAGAACACCCCTCGAACTTATTGGCTTGAGTCAGAAAGGCTACAGATCAATATTAGCTGTATAGCAAAATTTTCTCACGTCTCCACTTTTTGATGCGAGACTCAACCGTTTACTTAGACAAAGAGGTCCGGTTACTCGGTGGAACAATATTTAGAACTTGCTTTTATTATATCTTTTTTTCTTCTTCTTTTTTATTTCTTTTTTCACTAATAAAGGAACTTTGCATTTAACAACACCCAAACACATCCAAGAAATAGATTCTTCTTTGATGCGAATAGGAGGATTAGAATTATCTAGAAATTGATTTCATTCTTACTTACCATTTTTACTTGAATCTATTAATATTTTATCCCTCAATATTTCAAAAACTATCTAGATTGTTCAATCAACTACTTATTAAAAGTGTGTGATTTATCCTAAGTCCAAGATCAACAAGTGTAAGAATATTAAGGTGAAGGTAACTCCAAATACATACTTATTCATCTTTATATCCGCATGAATAATTTTTAAATCAATGCATGATATGGTATAAAGGAAACGAGGATACATGAGTAAGAATTTTATTGAGCTCTCCTCCCAACTTAGCCAATGGAGATTATTTGAGTAGGATCTGAGAAACCTAAACATGCTTAAAAAAAATTATTAGAAAGAAAAGAGCTGGGTTGCCTCCTAGGAGTGCTAAGTTTAAAGTCTTTAGCCAGACCAAGTTGATCTTTTAGATTATGTCGGTTGATACATCCACTAAATTATCAGATATACCTAGCCACGGTGGATGGTTGGATGAAGTCCAATCAGTAATGTCCCACCCGATATCTCTGTTATGTGTATCTATAAGATGTGTCTCCTAATAGTAGGTACCTGGAGATGGCTTGGTTGATGGTTTAACCATTTCCATGAGTGTTTCGGTAGGAGGCTCCCATCTTTGGCTATTTTTATCATCACCAAATATTTTATCAATATCTTCATATTCATGTGTTGGCCAGATACTAGACTCAAGATCGACTTCTTTATCTCTAATGTCTATAGGTTTATAAATTTCATCTTGGATTACACTCATATTAGCATGCATGGTGGATTCCTATTCCAAATTGAATTTATTCAGCTCAATAGTCATATTACCAAAACATAGTTTCGTAAGTCCATTCTGATAATTGATTTTAGCATTAGCAATAGCTAGGAATGGTCTTTCTAAAATAACTGGGATATGACCTTTAGGATTTGATAATGGTTCAGTCTCCAAAATAATGAAATCTATAGGGAAGATAAAATTTCCAACCTTAATTAATACATCCTCTACCATTCCTTTAGGGATTCTAAAAGATCGATCAGCTAATTATAATGTAATTCTTGTTGGCTATAGTTTTTCCAATCCCAATTGCTCATAAACTGAATAGGACAGAATGTTTACACTAGCCCCTAAATCAAGTAAGGCCTTCTTAATATGGGTTTCTCCTATGATACATGAAACTGTTGGAGATCCTGGATCTTTATATTTTATGGACATGTAACTTAACAAGTATGAACTCACACTTGCTGCTAAGAAAGCTCTTTTTGGTGCATTGGTAGTCCTTTTCTTGGTACAAAGATCTTTTAAGAATTTAGCATAAGTCAGAACCTGTTGGATCATGTATAGTAGAGGAATATTTACTTGAAATTGCTTAAACACCTCTAACATTTTATCTAAATGTTTTAATTATTTATTAGACCTTAATCGATTTGGAAAAGGAGCTCTAGAAATTATAGGTTCCTGATTTGGTGGATTATTAGCAGCCTGATTTTGTAAGGTAGGTTGTTCATTGGGTAGCTCAGCTAACTCAGTAGTTAAGTTTTCTCTAGTATCAGATATATCTATCTTATTATCCACTTGCTTTCCTGATCTTAAAGTGTGAATTGCATTAACTTGATTAACTTGATTTCCTTGAGATGGTTTATCATTTTGGTTCCTTGGGTTAGGAACATGTTGACTAGGTAGCCTACCTCACTCTCTTTCATTAATGGTAGATGCTAGCTGATCCACCTGCATTTCCAAGTGGGCTATGGCCTGAGAGTTTGAATTAAGAAGTTGGCCCGTGGTTTGTATAAATTTACTCAATATGGCACTAGTGTCAGCATTGGATTGGCTAGGGCTTCTAGGGTATCAGCATTGCATTGGCTAGGGCTTCTGGGCTTTTCTCTAAAGAACTAAATCTTTTATTATTATTATCGAAGCCTGGTGGTAATGGGTTGTTCATCAGAGGGTTAGGCCTTAGGTTTTGTTGATTGAAACTATGACCACCTTCATTTGGGTTCTATGACTATGAGAAATTTGGATGATTCCTCCATCCTGGGTTATATGTGGGTGCATAGAATTGTTCATGGGTCTCTGGTATGTAGTATTCACCTGTGCATATCCATTCTCTATTGGTTCATCAGGAGTGGACATTCCTCAAGGACATGGTCTGGTGCATTACACCCGTTACACATTAGTACAGATACTTGGTTCAAACTGGCTGGTCTCTGAAGTTCTAAGGCCTCTAACTTACGTGTGAAGATTGCAATTTTAGCTTCTGCAGCTAAGAAAGTCTGCATTTGGTGCATTCCTCTACCTCTTGAAGGTGTGGATCTTTCTGGTTTCCTAGTTGTTTCCCATTATAAATTCTTTTTAGCTAGGTCCTCTAGAAATTGCCATGCTTCATTATGTTCTTTATACATAAATTAACCTTGGAACATAGACTTTACATGGTTCTTGAATTGGAATCTAAACCCTCATAAATGATTGGCATAGTCTCCAAGTTTCTATTCCATGGTGTGGACATTGGTCAAAAGGTTCTTGAAATGGTCAAAGTATTTCCAAAATGACTCACCAACTAATCGATAAAATTAGTTTATTTCATTTCTAATTTTAGCTATTTTATGGTGAGAAAAATATTTCTTTAAGAATACTCTTACAAAGCTCTCCCAGGTCGTGACAGATTGATTTGGAAGACTATAAAGCCACATTTTAGCATTATCCTTAAGGGCAATATTAATTAATCTCAGCTTGATTTCATCCTCTAACAATTGTTGCAGCTTCATAGTTGCACAAACTCTTCAAATTTCCTGATAAATATATGCATCTTCTATTTTCGTGAACTTTGGAAGCATATTAATCATTTGAGATTTGATTTCAAAATTATTTGCTGTGGGTTGAGGCAATCTTATGCAAGAAGGTTGGACAGAGCTAACTGGATAATATAAATCCTTAGGGTTTGGGTTGATTCGTTATATCTATTGTAGAGGTCGTAGGATCTGAAACATGAATCAAATCGGTTCAAACAAATCAACCGATATCCTTCTCCATACAGGAGTTAGAGAATTCACTAAATCTACTATATCTTCTATTTTTTTTAATTTTATAAATTTATATTTTATATTTTATATTTTTTTAATTATTATTTTAGAAGCTTTTTTTCAAAAAAAAATCTAAATCAATTCAACCTTTTCATACCCTAGGACAACCATGCAACATAACTTCCGGTTATGCCAGGGCAACCTTATGTCAAGGCAATCAAGATTGAAAATACCTAAAATAATTTAATTAATTTAAGTTTTTTATTTTTTTTTAATTTTTAAACAAGTTTTACACAAAATTAATCCTATCCTGGGGTTAACCTAGAACTAGACAGCTCCTAACTATTCCAAGTCACCTTCAAGCACTCCAAGTTGAACCACTCACCAATTGGCCAGTGAACCAACTCACCAAATTGGCAAGTAAGTGTAAGATTAGTGGGGATCCCCCTGTTGCTTTCCTTAGACATTAATTGGATTAGCCAGGTCAGCGAAACTAATTAAGTAACCACCCTTCTTCGAGACTAAGATCCTTGAACCACTTTCCTAGACATCAATTCAATGATCGAAACTTGCTTGGTATAACTCTTAGGTGTCCTTGTCCTAATGAGCTTGGATGTCCCTAGGGTCAGCGTCTAATTAAGTTTATTTAGTGGCTTGGATTAATGCAAATGAAGGAGTCTTGTTTGTGGGCTAAGGAAGGATGATGAACTCCCCACCTTATCTTGTTTAGGTTCGTGCCCTTAACATAATTTATAAATGCTATGCACAAACAAAAATATCAAACAAGTTTAAATTAAAAACTAAACTAAACTAAAATCAAAATAAAATTTTCTAAAAGAAAAAGAAATAATTTAATTTTTTACCCTGGCTTCCTGCACTCACCAACTTAAAATAAATGATAGATAGATCAAATTAAAGCAAGAATTTAAAATACAATCTAAAACAAACCAAGATCCCCAGCAACGGCACCAAAAACTTGATGTAAATTTAAGTTATAACCGCAAGCGCACGGTATGTAGAGTAGCACGTTCAGCGAGTACGGGTCAATTCCATGAGAAAATTGAATTTGTGTTTGAACTATGTTCAAACTCTTGCTTAGATAAGCTGACAAGAATGAACAATGAGCAAAAGTTAATTAAATCGATGAAATAAATGATTTAAAGATCTAGGACTTTTGAATCTACTAGACCAATGATTAGAAAACTTTTCTAAGGATCTCTCTTATTAATCCTTACAACTTTTTCTCTATATTAACCAAGTATGGATTATGAAGAGATTTAACTCAACTATAACCCATCAAGGTTTACAAGGAAAGAAAGAAAGAAACAAAAAATAATTATTGAGCCTTTTATCTTTCATCCTTCTTGCACTGAATCAAGCAGAACTATGAAGGGATTGAAACCCAACAATAGCCCATCAAGTCTTTTTGACAAGAAGTTTGAAAAGAAAAAAAACTTTAAAAATTAAAGCCTGAAAAGAAATCCAAAGAAAGGCTTCTAATCATGGTCTAGCTTCATCGCCAATCCTAGGCGGTTCACTTAGCCAAACATGATATTAAAACTTTAAAATAAAATAAAATGATATAAAATCAATTATATTACCTGCATAAATATAAATTACAGAATTGTAAAATAACTACTCTAATTACAGGAATGTAAATTGCATAAAATAAATTTAAAAAAATTAATCTAATCCAATGCTGAAATAAAATTATGAGAACAATTTAAATAGCAAAAAAATTTTCATTTCAAGAAAATAATCTAATACATGATATTTAACTCCTAAGCCATTAAAGGGCTTGGATTTAAAATAAAAAAAACTAAGATTCTCTGTGGGAAGAAGAGATGAGAAGGAGAAAGGGCAAGAGGAAAAGGGTGATGGGCTAACTTCCAGTGGAATCTGTCGATTGATGGATGTCTATTTATAGCGAAGCCAAATGCATCACCCCGTGGGAAATCATCATTGGACTCTCCTCTCAGTTTCTTCCAGTTCTCTATCCTCATTCCCGTAACCAATACAACCACCATATTCTTATCCTATCCACTCACACTTCTTCGATGTTATCCCTCGATCCTCCTGCTCCTTCGGATGTCTTTTATCCCTACAACTGGATGCAGCGATGGAAATCTAGTTGTGGGAAGATGACGGCTAATGTAATGACAAAGAACGGAGGATGGGGCAATAGCTTGGTGTTTGGCATGATGGCAACTCGACGTGGAGAAGGAGCCATGGCAGAGAAGATGAGCGCGCCGGTGACTTCGGGAGCATGGGGACGATGAACGGCTTGGCTTGATAAGAAGGCAACCAAGATGGGAAGACAACTGTGGCTTTTTTTCTTGATTTTGCTGGCATGGTAAGGTTTTCCGATGATTTCCTGGCTTCAAGGATGGTAGACTAAACGGTGCAAGCGATGCATGGCGGCTGGAATTTTTGGGTGACTTGGATGGACATGATGAGGAAGACAAATGGTGAAAGGGAGTTTTTTGGCTTCCAATGTCTCTCCGACCGGCGAGGAGGATCTTAGCGATGAGGGAAGAAGATCCCGCAGCTTCCCCGGTGAAAACTTGGCTTGGTTTGGCTTATGGTCCATGGATCTATTCTGTGGACCAGCTGCAATGGAGGGTATGGACCAGATTGCTGCTATGTGGACCAATTGGATGGTTCATAGTGAACCAATGCCTTAATTTTCATGCAGATTCTTGTTAATCCCTTCAAAATTCATTTCCGACTCAATTGAAGTCCAAGTTTCACGCCATTCATGCTGTTGGATTCCATAAATCATGCTCTTCGCATTGGTGGGGTTCCTTAATAAAACACTACATAAAAATAGTAATTTTAATTAAATATTATCAATTTGATTAATAAATTAATGCACTTATTATTCATTTTTATGCACTTATTAGTCAGTCTGAGTTGGAGGTGGTGGCTATATGGCAAGAGGTGATGGCTGACTTACAGGAGTGATGACTGCCTAATAGGTGATGATCTCAGACTAGGAGTAGGTTGAGTAGGTGGTGTTGGGTTTCAAGGAGAACATTATGCAACTTAGTAAGACTGAATTATAAAATTTCATGCATAAAGATAACACTTTATCAGTTAGAAACCCTAATTCCCAGATCCCTTATTCGATTATAACTAATATGTCATAAAAGAAGGTTAATAAAACATACCTGAAGTGCTATATTCCACTTCTTCCACTAGACTCACAAGTGTAAGTCCTCCAACGGTGATCCACACAAGATTTGAAACAAGAAGAACTCCTTCTTGAAGTTGCTTGCCCGGGTATGACTCCTTCGATAGCCTTTTAGACTTTGGCCTTTGTAGGACTCACTATCCCACTATAGGACTCTTTGGACACTATTCTAAACCACTCTTGGTTTTAGGACAACCCTCCTTTAAGACCCCTTAGGCTTATGTCCTAAAACAAAGCTTGTCCTAATAGAAAAGACCTTGTCTTAACAAGACAAGTCTTGTCTTAACAGACAGTCCTGTCTTAACAGACTCTGTCTTAACAAGACAAGTCTTGTCTTAACAAGACAAGTCTTGTCTTACAAGACAAAACAAGACAAGTCTTGTCTTAACAAGACAAGTCTTGTCTTAACAAGACAAGTCTGTCTTAACAAGACAAGTCTTGTCTTAACAACAAGTCTTGTCTTAAGAAAGGAAGAGGGAGAGAGAAAAATATAGATGGATAATATGGTAAAATCTAGACTCCTATTTCAGATGACTGAATCAATAATCATCTCATTCCACCATGCACCCTTTAAATAGTTTCTTAAAAGGCATGAAATACATCCCAAATCTTTATCAGATATGTTTCTTCATATCTGATAAGACTCTTAGGATTCAGGAGTCTTATTTGACATCTCTTCATGTCCAAATGAACCTTATCACGCCACGCCACATGGCATGTACCAGCCTCTGGAAGAGCCAAGAGGTGTCTTCTCATTTCCAAAAGTCGAGAAAATCGAAGAGATCTGAAAGCAAAAGGACTCTGCTTCAAACCGTGTGCCTTCTCATGAAAAGTCGCAACATTTTATGTGTGCCATTCATTTTTCCTTCTTCATGCCAATTCAAAAATCATTGACCAATCAAATCCTTCATGAAAGGGCGTGGAGATAAAGATAAAGATTAGAAGAAGTCCAATCAACAGAAGAAACTCATATGCAGAAGGACTCTTGGTCCTTTCTGCGTGCCAAATGAAGAGTCGCTTCCTTCACAATTCGATCAACCTTTTTCCATGCGATATGCTACCTTTGACAAAGCCAAAGTATATGCAATATGGGTGTCAAATGAAAAGAAATTAAATAAGATTTCTGACCATATAAAAATTTTCCCGATCAAAGAACTATAGACCCTTCTAGGCCCTTTTAAATGCCAACATGTCATTTAGGTACCAAGAGTCCTATGCCTTAAGACTCTTCATAATTTCGAGATAAAACCTCCAAAATATCAGATAAAATCTAATAATTCATCCTACTTAGAACATAACCCAATTTAGGTCTCCCACAAATTGGTTAGTCCATTTAGCAAGCAACCGGACCCAATCCAATTGGTTTAGGAATTAGGTTAGCCTACACATGCTAGTGTGTCACCTAGCTAACCAATGATGATCCTATGACCCTAATTAAATCATGAATGACTTCCTTGTCCAATTTTCTAGTGTATGTGACCCATTGGGTTCCACATCTAGCCAGCAATAGGTTTAGGTTTGAGCTGATTTGATCCAATCGAACCCGATTGACCTAATTAGGTCAAACTAGCTCATCTAATTGTCTAATTCAAACCATCCATCGAATTAACTCATGAAACCAATCCAATTGGTTCATGAATACCTACAAGACAATATTGACATCTAGTAATGTGTCATGCCTACCCGGAAGATAAGGAATTTGATAAAATTACCAAAATACCCTTCAGTAGTAAGTTACCATGTAATTCAATCTTTCGATCTCCCATTATCCCGATTAAGTGATAGGTATGGATAGATGTCAAACCCTAACACTTAATCATATCGAATCTCAACTCGATAGTGAGGACTCAGTTGATGACTGATTAGATTCCACCAATCTCATCCTGCTTTGATCAAAGGCTCCTTAAGTCACTCATCAAAGAGATTGAATAGGATAACAATTCCTCTTACTAGGAATGATCGATTCCTTGTTGGTCCACTCATATCCTCCATACACCTTCCACCATACCCAGAACACCCCGTATATGTCGTAATGGCATGAATGAGTATGAACCAAATATGGCTTAGTGTGCACAAGGAACCATGGTGACCTCAGGTCTAAAGATCACATGCACAACTCCTACTCAGGGATCTATCTTTTGACAAGTAGTAAGACTTCTAAGATAGTCCCAGTATGGATCAGTTCAGTGTACTCATACACTGATAAGCACCCTTATCATTGTGTTAGTGTCTCTACACAAGTGGTTGTGAGACCAACCACTCTCATCATCTGAGCATAAATAGGATAAGCTAGTCTTACCGGATTAATTGATCCCCGAATCAATGGTCCAATGACTAGGAACATTTTAGATTAGGGTTTATAGGATATTAGTTCTCATGTTATGAACTTCATCATAACCATAATTCCATTGCTCTAATATATGGGATTCATCATAATCATAAATAAGATACAACAGTATATAATGAAAACAAATGCCTTATTAATATATAATGTCATACAAGAGTTGGAAGAATACAAAAAGGCCCTTACAATGATTGGCTCTTAGGACACTTTTCTATCTAACTTCCACTTGCACTAAAGCCAATCACCCTTATACTTTATACCCATACCATCCAAGTGGCGATCTAACTGTTGCTTAGGTAATGCTTTAGTGAATGGGTCTGCTATATTGTTCTTTGTATATACTCGATTGATGACAACATCTTGTCTTTCTATTATCTCTTGAACAAGGTGGAACCGTCTTAGAATGTGCTTGGACTATGATGAGACCTTGGTTCCTTGGCTTGTGCAACAGCTCCAGTGTTATCACAGTATAATGGCACTGACTGTTGTATATCAAGAACCACACCCAATTCAATGATGAATTTCTTCATCATCCAGATAGCTTCCTTTGTGGCTTCACTTGCAGCTATGTACTCTGCCTCAGTGACTGAGTCAGCTACTGTTGGTTGTTTTGTACTTTTCCAACTCACTACACCACCTTTAGGGTGAAAACATACCCTGATGTGGATTTACTATCACCTGCATCTGATTGAAAACTAGAATCTATATAGCCTTCTATTTCAACTTAGATCCTCCATATACTAGAAAAATATCTTTAGTCCTTCTAAGGTACTTAAGAATATTTTTCATAGCTTTCATTGATCTTCTCCTGGATCTGCCTGAAATCTGCTCACTATGCCTAAGGCATAAGCAACATCAGGTTTAGTACATAACATGCATACATAATTGATCCTACAGCCGAAGCATAAGGAATCTTAGTCATCCTCTCTCTTTCTTCTAATGTCTTAGAGACATATTTTAGAGAGATGTATGCTTTGACTCATTGGCAAGTAACCTTTCTTACTTCCATCCATGTTGAATCTCTTCAACACAAGTCAATGTACCTGGATTGGGATAAGCCTAGCATCCTCTTGGATCTATCTCTATAGATCCTTATACCCACTATATAGGATGCTTCTCCCAAATCCTTCATGAAAAACTTTGATGATAGCCAAGTCTTAATTGATTGCAACATTGGGATATCATTCCCAATGATCAGTATGTCATCCACATACAAAACCAAGAAAACAAGTGCACTCCCACTTGTCTTCTTATACACACATGGTTCATCCACATTTTTGACAAACCTAATCCTTTAATTGTTTCATCAAAATGGATGTTCCAACTCCTCGATGCTTGCTTAAGTCCATAAATAGACTTATTTAATTTGCATACTTGATTTGGTCTCCCACTTTAGACAAAACTCTCTAGCTGTGACATATAGATTTCTTCCTCAAGGTTTCCATTGAGGAAATCAGTCTTTATATCCATCTGCCAGATCTCATAGTCATGGTATGCTGCTATGGCAAGCATTATCCGAATAGACTTGAGCATGGCTACTGGAGAAAAAGTTTTATCATAGTCTATACCATGTTTTTGTCTGAAACCTTTTGCTACCAGTTTAGCCTTGTAGGTCTCAATTTGACCATCTACTCCAATCTTTTTCTCTCGAAGACCCATTTACACGCTATTGGGTTAATTCCTTCAGATAGATCTACCAAAGTCCAAACCTGATTGAATACATGGAGTCCATTTCATATTTCATGGCACTTAGCCATTTGTCGGAGTCTCTACTCTCGACAGCTTCTGAATAGGTCACAAGATCATCATTCTGTATATACTGGCTTCATTGTCATCTCCGATGACAAAGCCATATCTAAGAGGTGCTCCCCGCACCCTCTCTGACCTTCGGAGAGGAGGTGTGTATTATGGCTATTCTTGATCCTCAAGAACTTCTGGTTGAGGAATATCTTTTGAAGGCTCATCAGTTTGTTGGTTCAGTTCTTCACATAACTCAAGTAAAGAATTACTACTTCTTTCTTGGATAAATTCTTGCTCCAAGAATGTAGCATGCCTACTGATAATTATCTTTTGCTCAGTAGTATTATAAAAGAGGTATCCAACACCCTCTTTTGGATAACCAACAAATCTATATTTGTCAGCCCTAGTACTTAACTTATGTTCGAAATTGTTCTTGACATAAGCGTGGCAACCCCAAATCTTTAAGTATTTAAGATTTGGTCTCTTGCCATTCAATAACTCATAGGAGTGCTACTTACTGACTTAGATGGAATCCTGTTTAATATATATGCAGCAGTTTTGAGGGCATGTCCCCAAAAGGAAATGGGAAGATCTATGAAGCTCATCATGGACCTCACAATATCTAATAAGGTGGATTTCTCCTTTCTGCCACTCCATTTAACTGGGGTGTATAAGGAGTCCATACAGAAATAATGCCTTTGTCTTTGAGATGGTTTAAAAACTCACTAGACAAGTATTCACCTCCTCGATCAAAATGAAGAGTTTTTAATACTAAGTCTAGTTTGTTTTTCAACCATACTTTGATATTCTTTAAACCTAACAAAAGCTTTAGACTTGTGTTTCATAAGATACACATAACTGAACCTTGATAAATCATCAATAAAAGTGATGAAATAAGAATATCTTCTTCTAGCCTGAGTTGACATGGGTCCACACACATCAGTATGTATAAGACCTAACAATTCAGTTGCTCTTTCTCCATGTCCAGTGAATGGAGACTTAGTCATTTTTCCTTTGAGACAAGATTCATAAGTTCCTAATGTTTGGAAATCATTAGAGTCAAGTAATTATCTTTGACTAACTTGCTTATTCTTGACTCACTGATATGACCTAATCGGCAGTGCCAAAGATATATGACATTGTCATTATCTCTTTTTCTCTTCTTATCATCAACAAGAAAAATATTATCATTGAGTTGCAAAGTTAGAAGACCATTTATAAAAGATCCATGTCTAAATATTTATTATTATAAAGAATAGAGTAGCCACTGCTCTTTACACTTATTTTATATCCCTGTTGTAATAACAAGGGGATAGAAATAATATTTCTAATAATATCTGGTACATAGAAGTATTCTTATAGCTTTATTACATCACCCGAAGGTAATAAAAGAAGATAGGTGCCCACAGCTTCAGCATATATGGCTTCACCACTGGCCCCATGCAGCTTAAAGTCATCCCTCTTCAATCTTCTAATTCTGTGGAGTCCCTGCAATGAATTGCATATATGAGATCCACATGCGGTATCTAATACCCATGAATTAGAAATAGAAGCACTCAATGATAAATTAGTTTGTATCATGTACAAACCTTTAGATGCTCCACTTGCATCTTGCTTCACACTTGCAAGGTAAACCTTGCAATTCTTCTTCCAATGCCCAGTCTTGCCGTAATGGAAACAGGCTCCATCATCCTTCTTAGCTTTCTTATTTTTCTTCTGGATGCTCTTCTTAAAGTTAAACTTTCTTTTCATACCCTTTTTCCTTGCCTGTTTCTTTCTTCCATTAACAAGAAGAACATGAGCCTTATCTTCTTTAGAGTGGCTCTCAGCTGTCTTAAGCATGTTAAACAGCTCTGGCAAAGTGGTATTCAATTTGTTCATATGGTAGTTAAGAACAAACTGAGAGAAGGAATCTGGGAGTGATTGCAGGATCAAGTCTTGATTAAGTTCATATCCATCACAAACCCTAATTGACCCAATCGAGTGATTAAGTCAATCATTTTTAGCACATGGATTTGCACAAGTGAACCTTCACTCATCCGTGCTCAGAACAACTGCTTCAATATCTCATATCAGGCAGCACTACTTTGCTCTCCATAAAGCTCTTTTAAATTGAGCAATATGGACTAAGGTTCCAGACCTTCATGTTGCCTCTATAGCTCGTTGCTCATGGAAGCCAACATGATGCACTTGACAGTGATACTGTCATTTAGCCACATTTGATGTGTGGCCCTTTCCTCTGAAGCATCCTCTCCAATCACCTCAGGATCCATAGAATCAAGTATATAGAAAGCTTCTCCTGAGTTAATATGATTCTCAGGTTCCTCAACCAATCCACATAATTTGGACCGGTTAACTTATTGGCATCCAAGATGCCCCTCAGTGATAAGTTTGAAGCCATAAATAAAATATCCTATATTTAATTAAAGAATAATATTAGCAGACCACTCAAGAATGACATTCATAACTAGATAAGGACTTACTATCTAATTATGTCTCCCACTATTTTCTTCAAATACCATAACCCTTATTTTATGGTAAACGAGAAACCTTCCCGGTTTCCTTAGTGGGGTTGAGATCCTAATTCCTCATTAGTACCTTGTGTTACACAACAAACACTAATAAGTTCAAAGGTAGGACTTACTTTCCAATTGCAACCTGTGCAATTCTCAACAATTATCTTTGCCTCTAAGAAACTTATAGTCTTGTGTTACACAACAAACTATAATGTCTTAGTTTAGTCAAACCCTTCATTTCTATATAGCTATAATTGAAGATTGTTGCTCTTGTGTTACACAACAAAGCAACAATTTCAACCATGCCATAAAGCACTAAGTGCACCAATACATATTTCATATCAAGCCCTAGAGTAGATCTTGTGTTACACAACAAACCTACTATAGTTTTGATATTAATTTGGCTTAGCATGAAGGAAGGCAAATTATAGTATACATAATCAATTAGCATTCTCAAGTTAAGGTTTAGATATGACCAAATTGGCCAGGTAAGTGGAAGGTGTGAGGGGGTCCCCCCGTTGCTTTCCTTAGACACCAATTAAATTGGCTAGGTTAGACAACGGAACCATTAATAACCTCAATCCCTTTACCTTCCCAAACCACTTGCCTAGACACCAATTGGCTGATCAAACCCTAATTGGTTCTGCATCATGATTAATTTGATACTAAGACTAAATATGATTTTAATAAGGGCTTTGATAGTCTCAAAACACATTCTCTACTATTTAACATATCATAATATACTTATAACAGAAAACCATACATATATGACATGATGCAAAATATATGCTAGGTGTGTCATCATTCTAGGACAACCTTACAACATAACAGACATCCATTGTAATGTTAGGACAACCTTATTTCAGAATGTGACTAAAAAAAAAATCTTGATATATTTTAAAGATTAGGGTTTAAGTGTTAAAAAACCTAACTAGTGACTAGCATAAGGCATATCAATCTAGCATATGCATAACATTGCATGATGTACATAGCAATCATATCATAGCATGATATTTCAAATACCCCACTGACTAATCCAATCCTAATGGCTATTAGGATAAAACATGTTATAACGATGCATTTGATCTACAACATGCATAAAATAATAACATGCTATTTTTCATAATAAAGTAGAGACCAAACATATGATCCCTAATATGCATTGAATCATAATCCTGGGAGGATCATCTTTATTACAAATGACAAATAGTTGAAATAAACTAAGGGTTGCTCTGATACCACTGTTGGGTTTCAAGGAGATCATTATGCAACTTAGTAAGACTGAATTATAAAATTTCATGCATAAAGATAACACTTTATCAGTTAGAAACCCTAATTCAAAGATCCCTTATTCAATTACAACTAATATGTCATAAAAAAAGGTTAATGAAACATACCTGGAGTGCTATATTCCACTTCTTCCACTAGACTCACAAGTGTAAGTCCTCCAACAGTGATCCACACAAGATTTGAAACAAGGAAGAACTCCTTCTTGATGTTGCTTGCCCGGGTAGGACTCTTTCGGCAGCCTTTTAGACTTTGACCTTTGTAGGACTCACTATCCTACTATAGGACTCTTTGGACACTCTTCTAAACCACTCTTGGTTTTAGGACACATTCTTTAGGATCCCTTAGGCTTATATCCTAAAACAAAGCCTTGTCCTAATAGAAAAGACCTTGTCTTAACAAGACAAGTCTTGTCTTAAAGAAAGGAAGAGGGAGAGAGAAAAACTCAGATGGATAATACGGTAGAATCTAGACTCCTATTTCAGATGACTGAATGAATAATCATCTCATTCCACGTACACCCTTTAAATAGTTTCTTAAGGGCATGAAACACATCCCAAGATCTCTTATCAGATATAGTTTCTTCATATCTGATAAGACTCTTTAGGATTCAGGAGTCTTATCTGACATCTCTTCATGTCCAAATGAAACCTTTTCATGCCACATGGCATGTACCGTCTTTGGAAGAGCCAAGAGGCATCTTCTCATTTCCCAAAAGTCAGAGAAAATTGAAGAGATCTGAAAGCAGAGGGACTTTGCTTCAAACCGTGCACCTTCTCATAAAAAGTCATAACCTTTCATGTGCGCCATTCATCCTTTCCTTCTTCATGCCAATTCAAAAATAATTGACCAGTTAAATCCTTCATGAAGGGTGTGGAGATAAAGATAAAGATTAGAAGATGTCCAATCAATAGAAGAAACTCATCTGCAGAAGGACTCTTGGTCCTTTCTGCGTGCCAAATGAAGAGTCGCTTCTCTTCACAATTCGATCAATCTTTTTCCATACCATATGCTACCTTTGACAAATTCAAAGTACATGCAATATGGGTGTCAAATGAAAGGCATTAAATAAGCTTTCTGACCATATAAAATTTTCCTGATAAGAGAACTATAGACCCTTCTAGGCCCTTTTGAATGCCAACATGTCATTAAGTACCAAGAGACCTATGCCTTAGGGACTCTTCAGAATTTCGAGATAAACCTCCAAAAATATCAGATAAAATCTGATAAATTCATACTACTTAGAAAATAACCAATTTAGGTCTCCCATAAATTGGTTAGCCTATTTAGCAAGTAATCGGACCCAATCCAATTAGCTTTAGGATTAGGTTAGCCTACACATGCTAGTGTGTCACCTAGCTAACCAATTAGGATCCTATAACCCTAATTAAATCATGAATGACTTCCTTGTCCAATTCTCTAGTGTATGTGACCCATGGGTTCCACATCTAGCCAGCAGTAGGTTTAGGTTTGAGCAGATTTGATCCAATCAAACCCGATTGACCTAATTAGGTCAAACTAGCTCATCTAATTATCCAATTTGAACCATCCATCGAATTGACTCATGAAACAAATCCAATTGGTTTATGAATACCTACAAGACAAGATTGACATCTAGCAACATGTCATACCTACCAAGAAGATGAGAATTTGGTGAAAATTACCAAAACCCTTCAGTAGTAAGTTACCATGCAATTCAATCTTTCGATCTTCCATTATCCTGATTAAGTATAGGCATGGATAGATGTCAAACCCTAACACTTAATCATATCGAATCTCAACTCGATAGTGAGGACTCAGTTGATGACTGATTAGATTCTACTAATCTCATCCTGCTTTGATCAAAGGCTCCTTAAGTCACTCATCAAAGAGATTGCATAGGATAATAATTTCTCTTACTAGGAATGATCGATTCCTTGTTGGTCCACTCATTTCCTCCATACACCTTCCACCATACCCAGAACATCTCGTACATGTCATAATGGCATGAATGAGTATGAACCAAAATATGGCTCAGTGTGCACAAGGAACCATGGTGACCTCAGGTCTAAAGATCACATGCACAACTCTTACTCAAGGATCTATCTTTTGACAAGTAGTAAGACTTCCATAAGATAGTCCCGATACGGATCAGTTCATTGTACTCATACCCTGATGAGCACACTTATCCTTGTATTAGTGTCTCTACACAAGTGGTTGTGAGACCAACCACTCTCATCATCTGAGCATACATAGGATAAGCTAGTCTTACCGGATTCATTGATCCTCGAATCAATGGTCCAATGACTAGAAACATTTTAGATTAGGATTTATAGAAAATTAGGTCTCACTATTATGAACTTCATCATAACCCTAATTCCATTGCTCTAATCTTTGGGGTTCATCATAATTATAAATAAGACATAATAGTATATGATGAAATAGATACCTTTATTAATATAATGTTATACAAGAGTTAGAAGAATACAAAAAAAGGCCCTTACAATGATTAGCTCTTAGGGCACTTTTCTATCAGGTGGGTATCCTGAAGTGGAAGCAACAGAGAGAAAAAAGAATAGTGCTCATCCTGGACTATATCCTTTGAACTCCCCCTCAAATACACTAAAGGGTAGTAGTCTGTTGAGTGGCAAATGACTTTGAGGCTCCTCAAAGTTGCCCAAAATCTGAACGTAGGTCCCTGAGATCTGTGTTGTACTCATTCTGCATTTGCTATCGCATCTCAGTTGACTCCACCCTCATACAAAACTCTCTCACTCTACTCTAAACTCCTGAAGTCTATGGTCCACTGTCTGACAAAGCTCATCAAACATGGATCTGAAAGAAGCTATCAGAGTGTCAGTAAAGTGAGTGAGCTGCTTAGTGATATCTTCCAGAGTGGTAGTCGGTGGTGCTGAAGTCGATGGCCCAGAAGGTGCAGGTGCACTGATGGAATAAAAGGTATCCTGGGGCTGTAGGTCTGTCTAGCTTGTCCTTGGATCCTCTCATCAATGGAATCCTCATCAGAATCATCAGAGCTGCTACTATCAGACTCAGGCTCAACATCTCTAACAGTCACTCCAGTAGCAGTCTCAGCAACCTCAGCCTCATCATCTGAATCAGAGTGATGTGACACTCTCTGACCCGATGTCTTCTTGACACATACACCATCTACTTGGTGATACCCATCTTGTGGAGGGATTTCATCGAGTACCTATTAGTGTGGTGTAGTGGTCATCCATCCTCACTGGTCAGGTCGATGCCAAACTCCTGGAATAGTAGAGTGAAAACCATGCCATAGGGTAGGCAGGCCTTCACTCTCGTCGCTGCATCTCAAATCTGTACCAACATGATGAATGGAAGATTGAGGGCCTCCCCCTCAATCATACATCTTATAAATACCATGTCATGCTCGCTCACCTAATTGAAGCGACCAGTGCGTGGCAGGAAGATGCGGCTGATGATATTGTGCAAGAGCCTCATTTATAAGGATAGGATATTTGCCTGCACATTAACTATTCCATCCATATTTTTTCTTTCCAATATTGTTCTAAGAGTCTTCTGTTTATCTTTCAAAACCAGGTGCTAAAGTCCATTCTTAGGCATCTGTAATACTCTGTTGATCATATCTTCATCAATTACCTTTCTAACTTCCTTAACTATTGATTCAACACAATTCTCTCCAAGAGACATATTTTTAAAGAAATTTCTAACAAGTAATGGATATGTAGGAACATCTAGAGAACAAAAAAAATCCCACCCTTGTTGTTCAATCTAGTCCCCAATTCTGAATCCCTGGCTTTCAAAAAAATTGAAATTTATGTGCCTATTAGAGGTGATGGTCGATTTCCCATGTGAATGATCTGCCTTGCTGGTGTGGGAGATAAGTTTCTTGGCTCTTCTTGCTCTTGGTCCCGAGTCAGCTCATCTTCTCTCTGTTTAGTTCTTCTATCCTTTGAGAGCTCATTCCGCATGCCTAGCTCTTTTAGCAACTACCTTCTTCGGTGCCATTTGGAGGGAATCTACAGTGGGAGAGGGTGGGTTTGGGTGGATCTAAGGAGTGGAAGGGAAGTGGTCCACTTAGGGTTTGGCTCAGAGGAGCGAAAGGAAATAAATGAAATTTTCTAGGTCACACGGTTTTTAAGTGAACCCGACACTCAAGTCGACTCGACTGAAACCTTTCCTGCTCGAGTTGGCTCGACCTAAATTCAAGAAAATTGTTCAAAATCTTAGCAAAATGATTTTTCAAGCCTATAAGCACACTAGATGAGGTGGTTGGTAACCTTAGATTGGTTGAGGTTTTCTAGATAATTTTCATTAATTTTGAAGAAATTATGTCAAAAATTTTTAAAATGGGTCACACAAACATAATTCTCCTCTGATCATTTGAAATCTATCTTCATTTAGTGGTTTAGTGAAGATGTCAGCTAATTGATTTTCTGTTGGAACAAATTCAAGCTTAATATTCCATTTTGTACATGATCCCTAATAAAGTGATGTCTAATTTCTATATATTTTGTCCTAGAATGTTGAATTGGATTCTTTGTCAAATAATAGCATTTATGTTATCATCTTTGATTGGAATTTTTGTTTGAATAACACCAAAGTCTTCTAGTTGTTTACTTAATCCATAACACTTGTATACAACAACTCCCTGTAGCTACATACTCTGCCTCAACAGTGGACAGTGCTACATAGTTTTGTTTCTTACAGTGCCATGAAATTAAGTTCAACCCTAGAAATTGACAAGTACTGCTAGTACTTTTTTCATCAATTTTACATCCACCATAATCAACATCAGAAAATCAAATTAAATTTAAAGAAGATTGTTTTGAATACCTTAAGCCTAGATTACTTGTTCCTTTAGATATTGTATGATTCTTTTGAGAGCAAGTATATATGATTCTTTAGGATTTGATTGAAATCTAGTACATATATATATACTGAACAAGATATCAGGCTTACTAGCAGTTAATACAATAGTGATCCAATCATACCTCGAGAAAGTTTTTGATCAATATTACTTCCATCTTCATCTTTATCAAGTCTACAAGAGGGGCTCATGGGTGTGCTCATTTCTTTGACTGACTCCATACCAAACTTCTTCTAATGATCTCCTTGATGTACTTCGCTTGGTTTATAAATATTCCTTTGTTTGCCTAATTTGGAGTCCAAGAAAGTAGGTTAGTTCACCCATCAGGCTCATTTTAAATTCGTTTTGCATAAGCTCAGCAAATTCTTTACATAAATTTTATTAGTTGCACCAAAAATAATATTATCTACATAGATTTGTACAACTGACATATATTTGCTATGCTTTTAATGAACAAAGTAGTGTTTACATTTCCTCTAACAAAATCATTTTCATAAAGAACTTGCTTAATCTATCATACCATGCTCTAAGTGCTTGTTTTAAAACCATACAATACTTTATTGAGTTTGAAAACATGATTTGGAAGAGCATGATTTTCAAATCCTGGTGGTTGTTCTACAAAAACTTCTTCTGAAATAAAATCATTTAAAAATATACTTTTTACATCCATTTGAAATAATTTGAAATCCATGTAGCAAGCAAATCAAGCAATAATCTAATAGCTTCTAATCTTGCTACAAGTATATATTTTCATCAAAATCTATTCCTTCTTCTTGATTATATCCTTTAGCTACTAATCTAGGTTTATTTCTAATTACTTGGCCTTTTTTATCTAGTTTGTTTCTATAAACCCATTTAGTACCAATAATAGGATGATCAAATGGTCTATTTACTAAGGTCCATACATTATTTCTTTCAAATTGGTTAAGTTCTTTATGGATGGCCATCATCCAATTAGGATCATTTTTGGCTTCTTCTATACTATATGTTTCTACTTGTGAAACAAATGCGAGGTAATCATGTGCATCTCTAAGTGATGACCTAGTCCTAACACCTTTTGAAGGATCACCAATAATTAAATCTTTAGGTATGAAGTTACATACCTCCATTCTCTTGGTAAATCACCATGATCTTTACTTACCATTTCTTCTCTTTGTTCCACTTGTTTGTCCTTTAGGCTCATGTCCTCCATAGCTTTGTCAATTGTACCTGCATCATTATCAATGCACTCTTCTTTTTAGAAGGTAAGGATTAGATTGATCAATATACATGAATAGATTCTTCAACAGTCATGTTCTTTTATTAAGTACTCTATAAGCTTTGCTAGAAGTTGAATAACCAAAAAAATTGCTTTATCAGATTTAGCATCAAATTTTCGTAGTTATCCTTTTCATTGTTCAACACAAATCATTTACAAACAAAAATTGAAAATAATGATGCTTGGTTTTCTATCATTCCAATGTTCATAGGGGATTTTCTTTAAAATAGGTCTTATCAAAATATGGTTTAAATATAACAGGTGGTGTTCACAGCTTCTATCCAAAAGTATCCTAGAAGATTGCCTTCACATAACATAGTTCAGGCTATCTCTTCCAATATCCTATTCTTCCTCTCTACAACACCATTTTGCTGTAGTATTCTAGGAGTGGAGAAGTTGTGATCAATGCCATGCTCAGTGCACTATTCATCAAAATATTGATTTTCAAATTCTGTGTCGTGATCACTTCTAATAGAAATAATTGAAAGATTTTTCTGGTTTGAAACTTTCTTATAAATTTTTTGAAAGACTTTAAAAGCTTCTTCTGTGTGTGCAATAAGTAAAACCCAAGTAAATCTTGAAAAATCATCTACTATTATAAGTCCATATTTCATACCACCTAGGCTTGTGGTCCTAGTTGGTCCAAATAGGTTAATGTGTTATAGCTCTAAAGGTCTAGAAGTAGAAACCATACTTTTTGATTAAAAACTCCCCCTAGTTTGTTTACCAAATTGGCATGCATCACAAACATGTTCAAAATCAACTTTAAATTTTGATAAACCTCTAACTAGATCTTTAAAAATTAATTTAGCTATTGTATGCATGCTAGCATGACCTAAACTCCAATGCCAAAGTAAGCTAGACTCCTTGGTTTTAGCGTTCATTGCCACAAGACTGTACTACTAGACATGGCTAGATCATTTAAGCCTACCACATATATGTTTCCAAGTCTATGACTAATAAGCTTAGTGCTAGAATCAAGTGAGTGAGTAGTATAATGCACATTGAAGATTCAAAGACAACCTTGAAGCTTCTATCATATTACATATAACTTATACTTAATATGCTTCTTCAATTTATCAACTAGCAATACATTTTCAATAATATAGAAGGATAATTCTGATCTTACCAATGCCAATGATCTTCCCCTTACCATTGTCACCAAAAGTGACCATTCCTCCCATCCTCATTTCTAAGTGATGTTGTTCTTTGTCACCCGTCATATGAACGTCACATCATACCATCTTTCTTTGTTAGTGCTGCAAGATATTCCCAAATATCAAGTAGTTCTTTTTAGGTATCCAAGCTTTCTTGGGTTTTGCAAGTTAGTAGAAGTGGTTCCTTTGGGAACCCAATCTTTCTAATTTTACTTCTATTTTTTTTTCATGTAGCATCATTCAAGCTTTATGACCAACCCCATTGCATGAATAACAAACAACTCTTGATTTTTGAAAGGATGCAAATGTTGAAACTCTAGATGCAAGATTTTTGAGTTGAAAACTTTGTACATATGATTTTGAAGCTATAAACTTTGTAGCTAAATTCTATTTGCATGAAAAGGATTAAACCAATTCCAGCTTTGTTATTTGAATCCCTTTGTTTTTTCAAATTAGCTCAAGCCTATTTGAACTTAAACTTAAATTTTTAACTAATGGCTTTTCCCAACTTCCTTTTTGCAAACCTATGTTTCTTCATGTAAAGCCTTATTCTTTTCAAGATAGTCATTCTTTTCAACTTGCAAAACTTTATACTTTTTAGAAATGCTATTCAGTTTTTTTTGCAAAATTTTGTTCTTTTCTACAATTTCATCTTTTTCTTTCATTAAAGCATGTTATTTTTCAAAGTCTTAATTTTTAAGCTAGCCTTTTTATATTCAGATAATAGCTCATGAAATGCAATATTCAATTCTTAAAATATAAATTCATCATTAGGTTTGGGAGACATTACCTCATCCTCAGACCCATCAACACATGTTAACAGTTTTTGTGGTCTCTTTTTCATCATTTGATATGAATACCTCGCTATCAATCAAGTTGCAACCATCGCTTTCTTCTTCTTCTTTTGTATACTTCTTCAATGGACAGTCTGATTGAAAATGCCCTGGTTTCTTGCACTCGTAGCAGATGGGCTATTGCTCTTTATCTTTTTCTTTATCATTATCTTTTTCTTTTCTTTATTTCCCTTTTTATAGTATTTTCTCCAATGTCTTGCTTTTCTTCTGCCATAAAATTTTAAAATCTCTTCACAACTAGAGCAATATCTTCATCTTCAAGATCATCTTCAGGAGGGGCTTTCTTTTTCAATTTCTTTTTCTTGCTTCTTCAATTTGCTGTAGCTTTAAAGGCTACAGATTTTTTCTTCTTGATATCATCCTCACTTCTATGCTGCATTATTAGCTCGTGAGTGATAAGGATCCCAATAGCTCATCCAGTGGTAGCGGATACAAGTCCTTCGCTTCTTGGATAGCGGTGACCTTCGGAGTCTGGTAGAGATCTCAACATTTTCTACACGAGGTCTACATTGGAATATGTCCTACCAAGACTCTTTAGACCGTTAATAATATCTGTAAACCTGAGAACATGATAGATATAGTCTCATTTGTTCCATTTTAAATAATTTATTATTATGTACAAGAAGAATCGTAGAAGTTTTCACTTGGGAGATTCCTTCATGGGTTACTTCAAGTTTATCCCAAATTTTTTTTTGCAGACATGCAAGTAGAAATCCGATTAAACTCATTAGCATCCACAGTACAATATAAAAGATTCATCACTTTAGCATTCAATTCATCCATCTTTATGTCATGTTTATCCCATTCCTCTTCAGGGGGGATCTCCATACCATCAACCTTCTTCGTGGATGTATGAGGTCATTTTAAAATAATTTTTTATAACTAAAAATCTACTGCTTGTATGTAAATTTCATTCAAGCTTTCCGGTAGGTATAATTAGTGCTTGTGAAAAGTGGAGGTCTGTTTTGGATTGGCCTTTGGCCAAAGAGGTACTCATATGGTTTTTCATTTATCTTTACTCTAGGTAAATTTTAGAGATACTGCTTTGATACCAGTTGTTGCCTTGGTGGCTTTCTAAGAGGGGAGTGAATTGAGTATTTAAATTTTTTTTCAAGTATGTGCTCTTTTTAAATTTTTTAGTGTGGTGAGTGATATGAGTTAAATATCAAATACAGAAGCAAATAAAGAACACAAGCAACACAAGCACAAACACAAGCAAATTATAGTGGTTTAAAGCAACTTAGCTCCTATATCCACTACCCAAAGATATCACTTGGGATTTACACTATATTCACCTCGAAATACAGCCAGTTTATTTTTCACCAGGATCATAACCAAAACCCAAACTTGGTTTTACTCTGGGATCACCAAGAACCCAATACACTATTAGTTTTTCTGGGCTCACTAACAACCCACATTTGGTTTCCAAGGCTCACCAGAAACCTAAACAAATCCTAAGTTATAGCCCCTACTAAACTTGGAACAACTCAAATTAAAGAGTTAAAAGTAGAGCAACACTAATGACAAATCGATCGTTGTCGGGTGGTTGCAATTGTAGTTCTTGAGAAGCCTTCTTGATTCCTTCCTTGAATACTCTTTAAGGCTTCTGATCTTCCTCAATAAATGACTCAAGAATCTGATGGGAGTTAGTGAAGTCTTGAGTTCTTCTCTTGAAATCTCTCTTGAATGCTCTCTTAAAAACTCATTAAAAGTTTATTAATTTCTTCAGAAGTTATTCAAATTCCTTATATATAGTATCTTGAACTTATTCCAAGTGGATATAACCATTGTAGACCATTGGAGTTCGAAATATGGCCATTGAGCACTTTTGGGATTAAAAAAGATAGTTCTGGAACTAGCCGTTATGCACCTGGAATAGGGATTCAAGTCGACTCGAATGGGTCGAGTCGACTTGGATTCTCAGTCCTTCAGAAATTGAACTCTAGCTGAGTTAGCTCTTCACTTTCTAGTCGGCTCGCCTGATTGATTTTCTCAGAACTGATTTTTTAATACTCTGGAGGAGTCGGCTCAATTTTTTATTGGGTCGACTCGGTCGTCTGATTGAATATTTATGTTAGCTCGAATTCTGTCAGGTTGGCTCGGTTGTTTGACTAAGGAACTATAGCTCTGGACAAGTTGGCTTGGTTTCTTCGAGTCAGCTCAAATGACTTAATGCTAGAAAACTCAGTACCATGCTAGAACAAAGAGTCGGCAAGAGTGATTTCTGACAAAAACCTTCCAAACTTCTCCAGATTTCTTCCAAAGCTTCCAACTAACTTCAAAGGCTTTCAAACTCCTTCAAAGCCTAAACTAAGTAATTTAAACTTGAAAATTATATTTAATTGGCCTATTTTTATGAATAAGTAAGTGATTTTTCTTTGGTCTCTACACTACATGATACTTTTTTAAAAATAATCTTGATATATATTAATATTTCAGAACTGTAGGAAGAGTGGTTGTTCATAAATCATCCTACAAAAACTTATAAAATCCTTGAAAGTTGTTAGTACCAAATTCATACTTGAATGTTTTGTTATCATCAAAATCATTCCAGGGGTAACAATCTTTCCCTTTTTGATGATGAGAAATACTGGGCATGGAAAAAAGACTTTACAATTATGAGTATATGAACATTTAAACGTATCGAGGTAACTTGTGTTTGATTTTAAATTGATATATATCCATATGTATCAACAGTCTCAAGAATGTATTAGAAAGTATTAGAGCTTATCAAAAATTATCTGAGCTTTTGTAATAGATCCAATATGTATCAAAGTTAATATTATCGAAAACTATTTTGCTTAAAATGTAAGGAAGTCAAAAATGTATCAAGGTGAATTGGGTAGCAGAATATATCGAAGCTAGCAAAATGTATCAGAGCTATTAGAGTCAATAATGTATCAGAATGTAACAAAGCTAATTTCATGAATTAGTGGCAAAATGTGTTAAGTTAATTGAGCATCAAAAGTATCCAAGTCCAAGTAAAGGATTTTCATTGATTTCCATGCATAAAATGATTTCTCCCCATAATTTATTCTTTGAATTTCCATGCACATCATTAATATCATCATTAATATCACTTCCCTTTTTTGTCATCAACAAAAAAGGTTAATTAAGCATTCAATAGTTTTTGAATAGAATAAAAATATTATTATGATTTGGGATAATTTCACCTTCTTTTATTTTTTTGATATTCTTATCAAATTTTTTTTCTTTTTTTATGAAAGTTGTTTGATATTGCATTTGAGTCTAAGTTATAAGCATCACAGAGTAGTTAAAAGAATAGAAAGATAATTGGAACAAAGTGCACACATAGAGGAAGAACCATGTAAACAATATATATAATATATATATAATCAAGTCTTTGATACAACCATAAAAAATATACAACCAACAAAAAGATACAAGAACTAATCTTCTTCATCACTAGCGGAAGAATCTATCTCTAAAACAGTGGAAAAACCTTGGTTTTTAAAGGTTTAAACCTAGGACCTCTAAATCTAGTTCCTGTAAAAGCTTGAGGTACTTTAGATTTGGATTTAGGTCTAGAATTAGGTTTAGCTCTAATAGGTGTAGGCTCATCTTTGATGTTAACAGAAGGAATAGGGTCAGTCTGAGTAGGAGGTGGTGGCTGTGTGGCAAGAGGTGATGGCTGACTAACAGGAGGTGATGACTGCCTAACAGGTGATGTCTTGGACTGGAGTAGGCTATAGGTGGGTATCCTGAAGTGGAAGCACAAGAGAGATGAAAAAGAATAGTGCTCATCCCGAACTATATCCTCTGAACTCCCTCTCGAATACATTAAAGAGTAGTAGTCTGTTGAGTGACAAATGACTCTAAGGCTCCTTGAAGTCGCCCAAAATCTGAATGCAGGTCCCTGAGATTTGTGTTGTACTCATCCTGCATCTGCTGTCGCATCTCAGCTAACTCCACCCTCATAGTAAGCTCTCTCTTCTCTGCTCTAAACTCCTAAAGTTCGTGGTCTATTATCTGATGAAGCTCATCAAACATGGATCTGAAAGAAGTGGTCAGAGTGTCAGTAAAGTGAGTGAGCTACTCAGTGATATCTGCCTGAGTGGTATTCGGTGGTGCTGAAGTCGATGGTCCAGAAGGTGCAGGTGCAACTGATGAAGTAGGAGGTGTCCTGGGGCTGTCGATCTTTCCAGCTTGTCTCTAGATCCTCTCATCAATGGAATCCTCATCAGAATCATCAAAGCTCCCACAATCAGACTCAGGCTCAGCATCTCTAGCAATCTCTCCAGCAGCAGTCTCAGTAACCTCAGCCTCATCATCTGAATCAAAGTGATGTGCCACTCTCTGACCTGATGTCTTCTTGACCCATACATCCTCTACTTGGTTGTGGAGGGATTTCACCGAGTACCTATCAGTGTGGTGTAGTGGTCATCTGTCCTCACTGGTCAGGTCGATGCCAAACTCCTGGAATAGTAGAGTGAAAACCATGCCATAGGGTAAGCAGGCCTTCGCTCCCCTCGTTGCATCTTTAATCTATACCAACATGATGAATGGTAGATTGAGGGCCTCCCCCTCAATCATACATCTCATAAATACTATGTCACACTTGCTCACCCAATCAAGTGACCAGTGCATGGCAGGAAGATCCGGCTGATGATATTATGCAGGAGCCTCATTTCCAAGGATAGGATATTTGCTTGCACATTAACTATTCCATCCATATTTTTTCTTTCCATATTGTTCTAAGAGTCTTCATTTATCTTTCAAAACCAAGTGCTGCAGTCCATTCTTAGGCATCTATAATACTCTGCTGATCATTTCTTCATTAATTACCATTCTAACTTCCTTAACTATTGATTCCACACAATTCTCTCCAAGAGACATTTTCAAAGAATTGATTACAAGTGATGGATATGTAGGAACATCTAAAGAACAAAAGAAATCCCACCCTTGTTGTTCAATCCAGTCCCTAATTTTGAAACCCTGGCTTTCAAGAAAATTAAAATTTATGTGCCTACTAGAGGTGATGGGTAGATTTCCCATGTGAATGATCCGCCTTGCCAGTGTGGGAGATAAGTTTCTTGGCTCTTCTTGCTCTTGGTCCTGAGTCAACTCATCTTCTCTCTGTTTAGTTCTTTTGTCCCTTGAGAGCTCGATTCCACATGCCTAGCTCTTTTAGCAACTACCTTCTTCGGTGTCATTTGGAGGGAATCTACAGTGGGAGAGGGTGGGTTTGGGTGGATCTAAGGAGTGGAAGGAAGTGGTCCCCTTAGGGTTTGGCTCAAAGGAATGTAAGGAAAGAAATAAATTTTCTAGGTCACATAGGTTTTAAGTGAACCCGACACTTGAGTTGACTTGATTGAGACCTTTCCTGCTCGAGTCGGCTCAACCTAAATTCAAGAAAATGGTTCAAAATCTTAGCAAAAGGTTTTTCAAGCCTATAAGCACACTAGATAAGGTGGTTGATAACCTTAGATTGGTTAAGGAGGTTTTCTAGATAATTTTCCTTAATTTGAAGAAATTAGGTCAAAAATTTTTAAAATGGGTCACACAAACCTAATTCTCCTCTAATCATTTGAAATCTATCTTCATTTAGTGGTTTAGTGAAGATGTCAGCCAATTGATTTTCTATTAGAACAAATTCAAGCTCAATATCTCCATTTTGTAGATGATCCCTAATAAAGTGATGTCTAATTTTTATATATTTTGTCATAGAATGCTGAATTAGATTCTTTGTCAAATTAATAGCACTTGTATTATAACATTTGATAGAAATTTTTGTTTGAATAATACCAAAGTCTTTTAGTTGTTGCTTAATCTATAACACTTGTGCACAACTTCCTGTAGCTATAAAATCTACCTTAGCAGTAGACAGTGCTACAGAATTTTGTTTCTTACAGTGCCATGAAATTAAGTTCAATCCTAGAAATTGAAAAATACTGCTAGTGCTTTTTCTATCAATTTTATATATACCGTAATCAGCATCAAAAATTTAATTAAATTTAGTGAAGATTGTTTAGAATACTATAAGCCTAGATTACTTGTTCCTTTTAGATATTTTATGATTTTTTTGAGATCAAGTATATGTGATTCTTTAGGATTTGATTAAATTCTAGCACATATACATACACTGAACAAGATATCAGGACTACTAGCAGTTAAATATAACAGTGATCCAATCATACTTCGATAAAGTTTTTGATCAACATTACTTCCATCTTCATCTTTATCAAGTCTGCAGGAGGGGCTTATAGGTGTGCTCATTTCTTTGACTGACTCTATACTAAACTTCTTAATGATTTTCTTGATGTACTTTGCTTGGATTATAAATATTCCTTCATTTGTTTGTTAATTTGGAGTCCAAGAAAGTAGGTTAGTTCACCCATCAGGCTCATTTCAAATTTGCCCTGCATAAGCTCAGCAATTCTCTACATAAATTTTTATTAGTTGCACCAAAAATAATATCATCTACATATATTTATACAACTAACATATCATTTGCTTTTCTTTTAATGAATAAAGTAGTGTTTACATTTCCTCTAACAAAATTATTTTCAAGTAAGAACTTGCTTAATCTATCATACGATGCTCTAGGTGCTTGTTTTAAAACCATACAATGCTTTATTGAGTTTGAAAACATGATTTGAAAGAGCATGATTTTCAAATCCTGGTGGTTTCTTCTAAAATAAAATTATTTTAAAATACACTTTTTATATCCATTTGAAGTAAATTGAAATCCTTGTAGCAAGCAAATACAAGAATAATCTAACAGCTTCTAATCTTGCTACAAGGACATAGGTTTCATCAAAATCTTTTCCTTCATCTTGATTATATCTTTTAACCACTAATCTAGCTTTATTTCTAATTACTTGGCCTTTTTGATCTAGTTTATTTCTATAAACCAATTTAGTACTAATAACAGGATGATCAGAGGGTCTATTTACTAAGGCCCATACATTATTTCTTTCAAATTGGTTAAGTTCTTCATGCATGACCATCATCCAATTAGGATCATTTTTGGCTTCTTCTATACTATGTGGTTCTACTTATGAATAAATTCTAGGTAATCATGTACATCTCTAAGTCAGCTAGTCCTAACACCTTGTGAGGGATCACCAATAATTAAATCTTTAGGGTGTGAAGTTACATACCTCCATTTTCTTGGTAAATCACCATGATCTTTACTTACCATTTCTTCTCTTTCTTCTACTTGTTGTCCTTTAGGCTCATGTCCTCCATAGCTTTGTCGATTGTACCTGCATCGTTATCAATGCACTCTTCTTTTCTAGAAGGTGAGGGGATAGATTCATCAAATATAACATGAATAGATTCTTCAACAGTCAATGTTCTTATTGGGATATCCCGGTTCAGCTACGAATCGAACTCCGTTTCGACTGGCCGAAGCCCTTTTTCTCCGGACCACAGACTTCGGACTAGGAAAAGGCCAGGCCAACTGCAGGCAACCCAAGGCTTCTCATCGATTACGACATCCGAAGGACAGAACTTCAGACGACATCTTCGGCCCTGACTGAAGACCAATTTCTCATCGACTTTCGAAGACACACTCTTCGGTCCTAGCCGTAGACACAATCTCCAGCACCGGGGCAAACACCAAGTCTTCGGCCATGCAAAGGGGAAACCCGAAGATGGGACCACGGTCTAGCCAAAATAAGCAACTGTAACCAACGTTACAATCAACATTCTCCATGCCATGATCATGGCGCGCAACTCCAGCTACCACGCCTCCGATCTGGCCGGAACCACTTAGTGACAACCCACGATCGCCAATCATGGGAGAAATTGACTCTCCACAATCACCGAAAAAGAGCGGACCGCAGGCTGGAGGCCTCCCCTTAAATATGGTAAGAAGAATGGCTCGAGGGAGGTACGGAAAACTTACAGATTTACCCATACTCTAAGAGCTTTTCTCTCATACTCTCGACACTCTTCCCCATTCTGTTGGTGTGGAGTCCCTGTATCGACCGGTCGTAGCTGCTGTGCCATAGGACCGCTCCCTGGTTCACCTGCAAGATAGGTCCCTTGCCAGAGTTGTTCTGGCGAGGGACACTCTGATGCCTAAGTCAGTGGTCCAAGGAGTCACTTGTTTCCTGCTCTTTCTCCACCCTACCCCTTGCTCTGTCATTGTCAGATGGGCACTTTTTAGTTCATCCCTTCAGTTCACGAACTTTATCGTTCACCCGGATGAGGCGGTCCTCCATAGACTGCCTCAACTCTTCAGCTACTTCCTTGGCAGCTCTGGCAGTATGAAGCTCCTCCTCGAGGCCATGGATGAGACTGTCAATGTTCCCCAGGCCCTCCTCCATAAAAGTAAGATTGTAGACCAGCTACATCAAGAATGCTGGGTCATGGATCGAATAATTCTCAAGACAAAGGGGACGCCAAGGATCATACCTGTTGCAAGGCAGAGAAGGTAGAATCGGACACCCTGGGAAGGTTCCGACTCCAAAGAACTGCCAAGTCATGAGGCAGCAGCGTACCCTTCAATGCCTCCCCGGCTATGGCAAGGACCAGCAGTCCCCCATAGGTGAAAGCTCTGAAGAGTTCATCGAACGGCCTCCAATTGGGGAAACCCCGCGAGTGAACTCCCCCTCGACTTGCCATGCTTTGCTCCTATCAATTGCAGGGAGGCAAAATGGTGGCACATCCACTCCCTGAGGTGGACTCCCCATCGTGCGAATCGGGGAGGTAGCCACTGGTGGAGTTTCGACTGGACAGGGTCTCGACGGGGCCCCTTCCGTGGCTGCAGCATCTTCTTCTCTTGAAGTTCCCCGGGAAGACGAAGTGCTTCTGTCCCCCTCAGGGCCGTCCCTTCGAGCCTTCTTTCGAACTGCTGACCTGGTGAGAGGGGCTTGTGCTACCATCTTCTCCGAAGTCTGACGGAGCCAGCTCACACCGAGCTTCATTTGCCACCTTCAAGCAAAAGAGTTCATGTCAATTGACTGAGCAACACAAAACCGGGGAAGGGGAGCAGAAATTTCCGTCACTATACCTAATAAAGGGAATTCGCTAATTCCCGCCCAATGGAGATTTTTCTCCTCCAACAATTCCTGGATGGGGGCAACTTCGGAATTGACCAAGAGATCGTAATCCGACTGATCGACCGCCAAGACCTTCTTCCCATCATTGGTGGTTAGACGAGGCTTCTTCCACACAGTGTCGATGCCCCATGGATCAAAAGACAATACAAATACAAAAATAGTTTCCACCCATGGATGGCACTGGGCATGTCCTTGATGACCTTGTGGCCTGATCTAGGGCCAATCACCCACCATCCGTTGTTGTGGAAATCCCTCTTGAGAATGAAAGGGCTGTGAACAAATTGGTCCTAGGTTCTACGTTTGCGATGCTGCACATGACTAGGAATCCGCAGATGTTTCGGACGCTATTCGGGGTCAACTGCGCCAGCACCACTTGGTATGAGCGGAAGATCTTGATGAAGAAAGGGTGCAGGGAAAACTGAAGACCAGCTTTCAAATGATCTTCATACACGGCTAGACACCCAGGGAGAGGTTTGTTCACTTGTTCCTCGAGTGTGGGGAGGATGAAGGGGAACTCCTCGGAAATGCGATAGCGTTCCCAAAGAAGAGCCGCCTTATCCTGAGAAACTGAACTGGAAATCGACTCTGGACCTACTACGTCACTGGTCCCCGAGGGCCCAACCTGTTCCCCTTGACTTTCTATGGTTTCTTCCATGACAAGAGAATGAAGCAAGGGAGCAGAAGGAAGATTCTACCTGCGAATAGACTGGTAGTCCAGAACAAGAAAAGTTGGATGAAGGATGAGATGAGGTTGAAGAAGCTTCCTTAACCGGACCTTCACCCTTTCCCAAAAGAAAAGCAGGGGTCTCTAAAGCCCTACCAGGTTGATTTGACCCCAGGTTACCCAGGGAGGTAACTCGCCTTCAACTAACCACCGGGATGAGGCGCATCCATCATCCAACAGACGAATGGAGGCTACCACAACCATCCAAATCTCAACCAACAGATTGGCTTAACCATCGTGCAATAGAGAAAAGGAGAGATGGTCCTAGGGCCGCCCGCTTTTTCCTTCTTCCCGAACCTGGGAGTGACAGCTGTCCACCACCTAATTCCCAGATCAACCAGCAGTCATGATGGACAGTCCAATCAGAGATCCCGTAATCATCCACCACACTATCTCTTGGGAGGAAAACGACAAAGAATTAATACTCTCACTTCTCAAGGCAAACCTCTACTTCGAAAACTAAAAGTAGGGGGCAACTGTTGGATATCCCGGTTCAGCTATGAACCAAACTCCGGTTCGACTGGTCGAAGCCCATTTTCTCCGGACCACGGACTTCGGACTAGGGAAAGGCCAGGCCAACTGCAGGCAACCCAAGGCTTCTCACCGGACTATGATATCCGAAGGATAGAACTTCGAACGACGTCTTCGGCCCTGACCGAAGACCAAGTTTCTCATCGACTTCCGAAGACACACTCTTCGGTCCCAGCCATAGACACAATCTCTGGCCTTGGGGCAAATGCTAAGTCTTCGGCCCATGCAAAGGGAAACCCGAAGATAGGACCACGGTCTGGCCCAAATAGACAACTGTAACCAATGGTTACAATCAACACTCTCCATGCCACGATCATGGCATGCAACTCTAGCTGCCACGCCTCCGATCTGGTCGAAACCGTTCAATGACAACCCACGATCGTCAATCATTGGAGAAATTGACTCCCCACAATCACCGGAAAAAGAGCGGACCACAGGCCGGAGGCCTTTCCTTAAATAATGGTAAGAAGAATGGCTCGAGGGAGGTACACAACACTCACACATTTACCTATACTCTAAGAGTTTTTCTCTCATACTCTCGACACTTTTCCCCATTCTGTGGCTGGGATCCGCCATTGACTTAGGCATCGGAGTGTCCCCTGCCAGAAAACTTCGGCAAGGGACCTATCTTGCAGGTGAACCAGGGAGTGATCCTGCGGTGCAGCAGCTCCGACCGGCCGATACAGGGACTCGATGCTAATAGTTCTTTTATTAAATACTCTTTAAGCTTTGCTAGAAGTTGAATAACCAAGAAAAATGCTTCATCGGATTTAGCATCAAATTTTCTAGGTTATCCTTTCCATTGTTCAACACAAAGCATTTATAACCAAAAACATGAAAATAATGAATGCTAGGTTTTCTATCATCCAAAGTTCATAGGGGGTTTTCTTTAAAATAGGTCTTATCAAAACATGGTTTAAAATATAACAGGCGGTGTTTAAAATAGGTCTTATCAGAGTAGTGTCTCTTCCAACATCTTATTCTTCCTCTCTACAATACCATTTGTTATGATATTTTAGGAGCAGAAAAGTTTGATCAATGCCATGCTCAGTGCAATATTCATCAAAATATTGATTTTCAAATTATGCGCCATGATCACTTCTAATAGAAATAATTGAAAGATTTTTCTGGTTTGAAACTTGTGAAATTTCCAAAGATTTTAAAAGCTTCATCTTGTGTGCAATAAATAAATCCAAGTAAATCTTGAAAAAGTATCTACTATCATAAGTCCATATTTCACACCACCTAGGCTTGTGGTCCTAGTTAGTCCAAATAGGTCCATGTGTAGTAGCTCTAAAGGTCTAGAAGTAGAAACCATATTTTACGATTTAAAACTCCTCCTAGTTTATTTACCAAATTGGCATGCATCACAAACATGTTCAAAATCAACTTTAATTTTAATAAACCTCTAACTAGATCTTTGAAAATTAATTTAGCTATTGTATGCGTGCTAGCATGACCTAATCTCCTATGCCAAATTACGCTAGGCTCCTTGGTTTTAGCATTTATTACTACAAGACTTGTACTACTAGACATGGCTAGATCATATGTTTCCAAGTCAATGACCAATGAGCTTAGTGCTAGAATCAAGTGAGTTAGTTACAATGCACATTGAAGATTCAAAGATAACCTTGAAGCCTCTATCACACAATTGACTTATACTTAATAAATTATGCTTCAATTTGTGAACTAGTAATATATTTTCAATAAATATAGAAGGGGTAATTCTGACCTTATCGATGCCAATGATCTTTTCCTTACCATTGTCACCAAAAGTAACCATTCCTCTATCCTTCATTTCTAGGATAATGAATTGTTCTTTGTCACCCATCATATGTCTTGAACAACCATTGTCCAGATACCATCTTTTCTTTGTATTCTGGGCTATAAGACATTCCTGCAAAATATTTAAGTAGTTCTTTTAGGTACCTAAGCTTTCTTGGGTCCTTGCAGGTTAGTAGAAGTGGTTCCTTTGAGAACCCAAATCTTTCTAATTTTACTTCTATTTTCTTTTTTCATGTAGTATTCAAAAGTTTTATGACCAACCCTATTGCATGAATAACAAACAACTCTTGATTTTTGAAAGGATGCAAATGTTGAAACTCTAGATGCAAGAGATTTTTGAGTTGAAAACTTTGGTACATATGATTTTGAAGCTATAAACTTTGTACTTGAAATTCTATTTGTATGCAAAGGATTATAACCAATTCCAACTTTGTTATTTGAATCTCTTTGGTTTTTTCAAAATAGCTAAAGCTTATTTGAACTCAAAGTTAATTTTCAACTAATGGCTTGAGTTTTTCAACTTCTTTTTGCAAACCTATGTTTTCTTCATGTAAAGCCTTATTTTTTTCAAGATAGTCATTCTTTTCAACTTGCTAAACTTTATATTTTTCAGAAATGCTATTCAGTTCTTTTTGCAAAATTTTGTTCTTTTCTATAATTTCATCTTTTTCTTTCATTAAAGCATCATTGTTATTTTTCAAAGTCTTAATTTTTAAGCTAGCATTTTTATATTCAGATAATAGCTCAAGAAATGTAGTATTCAATCCTTCAAATATAAATTTGTCATTAGGTTCGGGAGACATTACCTCATCCTCAAGACCCATCAAACACATGTTAGTAGTTTTTGTGACTCTTCTTCATCATTTGATGTAGACACCTCGCTATCACTCCAAGTTGCAACCATCGCTTTCTTCTTCTTCTTTTTGTATACTTTCTTCAATGTTGGATGGTTTGATTGGAAATGCCCTGGTTTCTTGCACTCGTAGCAGATGGCTATTGCTCTTTATCTTTATCTTTATTTTTTTCTTTGCTTTGTTCCCCCTTTTTATAATGTTTTCTCCAATGTCTTGCTTTTCTTCTGCACATAAATTTCTTAAATCTCCTTGCAACTAAAGTAGTATCTTCATCTTCAAGATCATCTTTGAGGAGGGGCTTTCTTCTTTAATTTATTCATCTTGCTTTTTCAATTCTGCTGCCGCTTTAAAGGCTATAGATTTTTTTCTTCTTGATATCATCCTCACTTCTCTGTAGCATTTTTAGCTTGTGACTGATCAAGGATCCCAATAGCTCATCCAGTTGTAGAGTATTCAAGTCCTTCACTTCCTGGACAGTGTTGACCTTCGGATCTCATTTGTCCGGTAGAGATCTCAAAATTTTCTGCATGAGGTCTACATTGGAATATGTCCTACCAAGACTCTTTAGACCATTAATAATATCTGTAAACCTTGAGAACATGATAGATATAGTATCATTTGGTTTCATTTTAAACAATTCATAATTATGTAAAAGAAGATTAATCTTAGAAGTTTTCACTTGGGAGGTTCCTTCGTGGGTTACTTTAGGTTTATCCCAATTTCTTTTACAAACATGCAAGTAGAAATTCGGTTAAACTCATTAGCATCCAAAGCACAATATAAGAGATTCATAGCTTTAGCATTCAATTCATCCATCTTCATGTCATGTTCATCTCATTCCTTTGTGGTTTTTGGGCATCCACGCCATCAACCTTTTTCGTGGGTGAGTGAGGTCCTTTTAAAATAATTTTTCATAACTGAAAATCTACTGCTTGTATGTAAATTTTTATTCAAGCTTTCTAGTAGGTATAATTGTACCTATGAAAAGTGGAGATCTATTTGTGGATTGGCCTTCGGCCAAAGAGATACCATTGGGTTTGCCATTTATCTTTACTTTAAGTAAGTTTTAGAGACACTGCTCTGATACCAGTTGTTGTCCAGGTGGCTTACCCAAGAGGGGGGTGAATTGTGTATTTAAATTTTTTTTTCAAGTATGTGCTCTTTTTAAAATTCTTAGTGTGGTGAGTGATAAAAGTTAAATATCAAATACAGAAGCAAATAAAGAACACAAGCAACACAAGCACAAACACACAAAATTATAGTAGTTTGGAGCAACCTAGCTCCTACACATCCACTATCCAAGATATCGCTTGGGATTTCTACTATATTTATCTTGGAATACAACCGGTTTGTTTTTCACCGGGATCACAAACCACAACCCAAACTTGGTTTTACTCCGGGATCACAAAGAACCCAATGCACTGTTAGTTTTCTCAGGCTCACTAACAACCCACGCTTGGTTTTCAAAGGCTCACCAAAAATCTAAACAAACCCCAAGTTATAGCACCTGCTGTACTTAGAACAACTCAAATTAAAGAGTTAAAAACAGAGCAACATAAATGACAAATCGATCATTGTCGGGTGGTTACAGTTATAGCTCTTGAGAAGCTTTCTTGGTTCCTTCCTTGAATGCACTTTAAGGCTTCTGATCTTCTTCAATAAATGACTCAAGAATCTGATAGGAGTTGGTGAAGTATTGAGTTTTTCTCTTGAAAGCTCTCTTGAATATTCTCTTAAAAACTTAATAAAAGTTCATTAATTTCTTCAAAAGTTGTTCAAATCCCTTATATATAGTGTCTTGAACTGATTCCAAGTGGATATAACCATTGTAGACCATTGGAATTCGAAATATGGGCATTGGAGCACTTTTTGGATTTAAAAAGATTGTTCTGCAACTAACCATTACACACCTAGAACAGGGATTCGAGTCAACTCGGATGGGTCGAGTAGGCTCAGATTCTCAGTCCTTCAGAAATTGAACTATGGCTGAGTCAGCTCTTCACTCTCGAGTCGACTTTCCTAACTGATTTTCTCAAAACTAATATTTCAATACTCTGGAGGAGTTGGCTCAGTTTCCTATCAGGTCGACTCGATCATCTGATTGAATATTTGAGTCGGCTTGGATTTTGTCGAGTCGACTCGATTGTTTGACTAAGGAATTATAGCTCTGGACGAGTCGGCTCGGGTTCCTTCGAGTTGGCTCGGATGATTGCATGCCAGAAAACTCAGTGCCATGCCAGAACAAAGAGTCAGCTCTCCTACCTTGAGTCAACTCGAGTGATTTCTAACAAAAACCTTCCAAACTTCTCTAGATTTCTTCTAAAGGCTTCCAACCAACTTCAAAAGCTTTCAAAGTCCTTCAAAGCCTAAACTAAATAATTTAAACTTAAAAAATTACATTTAATTGGCCTATTTTCATGAATACATAAGTGATTTTTTTTTGGGATCTACACTACATGATACTTTTTCAAAAAATAGTCTTGACATACATCAATAATTTCAAAACTATAGGAAGATTGGTTGTTCATTCAAATCATCCTACAAAAATTTATAAAACACATGAAAGAGTTAGTACCAAATGCATACTTAAATATTTTGTTATCATCAAAATCATTCCAGGGGTCAATAATTTTCTTCTTTCTATAAGCATCCACTACTTTTTGCTTTAAGTTCAACTCATAAGTCATGAGTGAACCAAACAAGTTACTCCAAGGGAAGTGTCTTAACATCTTTTGCTTCTTAGATTGCCGTGACCTTCGGATCCCATGAAGTTAGCAAAGATCTAAGAATTTTTTTAACAAGGTCAGCATTAGACATAACTTTGCCAAGACTTCTCATACTATTTATAATGTTAGTAAATCTTGTATACATATCAGTTATGGATTCATTAGGCTCCATTCTAAACATTTCACATATATGAATAAGATATTCACTTTAGTGTTCTTTACTTGATGGGATCCTCATGAGTAACCTCAAGTGTGTCCCAAATTTTTTTACCAACGCACATGTGGATATCCTAATGAATTCACTAGGATCCAATACGCAATAAAGCAAGTTCATTGCTTTGGCATTGAGCTCGGATTGCTTAATATCATTTTCATCCCAATCCTCTTTAAGCTTGGAAATGAAAATGCCATTAACCAACACCGAAGAAATATAAGGGCCTTTAATAACTACTTTCTAAAGATTATAATCAATAGAATACATATAAATTTGCATGCAAGTTTTCCAATAAATATAATTAGTGACATTAAAAAATGGTGGTCTATTTGAGGCTTGAACCTCAACAATACTAGTACCAATAGGTGCTTCCATAGATCTTTAACTCAAGATGATTAGATCTACAAGTTGAGTACAAGGCTCTGATACCACTTGTTGCTTAACTAAAGCAACCCAAGAGGGGGGGTAAATTAGGTTTTAAAAGTTTCTTGCAAAGATTAAAGATAAGTGCTAGTATGTTTGCAGGTGTTTGTGTGCTTAATAAAAGTATGCAGCAGAAGTAATAAAATAAATGCAAGAAAAGAAAGATAAGCAATCACAAACACAAGAATTTATAGTTGTTCGGTGCATACCAAGCACCTACGTCCACTCCCCAAGGTCCACTTTGGTATTTCACTATAATCTTTCCTTGATTATAGTAGATTAATTTTCCGGGTTCACTAATCAAAATCCCTTGGCTTTTACAAGGCTAAACAAAAACCTAGTTGATTTTTGACAAGGCTCGCCAACAACCTAGTTGGTTTTCAAACAATGCTCACCAACAACCTAGTTAGTTTTTCAAACATGGCTCACCAACAACCTAGTTGGTTTTTCAAAGAAGGCTCACCAATAACCCAAACACTAGTTTTAATTCACTTGAAACTAGGAACAACAAAATAATTCAAGTATAATGAAAGACACAATAAGCTTTCTCAAAATAAAAGCAAAAATCTCTTTAAAGCTCTTTTGATTGTTGAGAAGCTTGTCTCCAAGTTGTTGAAGCCTTAATCAATGCTTGAGAATTAGACTTGAATACTCTTGAATGCTTGAAGGCTCAACTTCACTCAAAAGTAGTAGTTCTTCAATGAATATTTGAATGAATGCTCATAAACCTCATTAGTTGCTTTTCTCATGTTTGGAGGACTTTAAATACCTTTCCAAGTCTTAAATGACCATTTATGACCGTTGGAGAGGAGAAAGTAGCCGTTAGATATAAAAAAGAGCTATTCAGCACTTCAAAAAACTAGCCATTATTATTTATCCAGAGCTACAGGTGTCGACACTTCAGGTCATGAGTAAACTCATGTGTCGATACTTGAGTCGACACTAGGTCAAAATATTTTTTAAAGCTTTCTGGAGTGTTCTGGTACATCAGCACTTCTTCCGGTAAGTCGACACTTGAGTCAATACTTCATCTTCATGAGTCGACACTTGGACAAAATCCAGAAATCAACATGTTCTGTAATATTTTTGGTCTCAGGCCTTGAGTCATCACTTGCTTGACCATGAGTCGACACTTGGTTTTCATGAGTTAACACTTTATGTATGCTGGCTGAAACTATTTCTGCATATCAGCTCAGGGTCCTTTAAGTCAACACCTTGAGTCGATACTTAATCTTTATGAGTCGATACTTGGCTAAAACTTTGCTAAAACTTATCTAAATTTAAAACTTGAGTCCTTCAAAATCATTCTTATGTACCAACATCTATATAACTTGAAATTTCATAACTTCTTCAACAGTTTGACAAGCATTTGAATTCTTCAACACACTACAACTTTGATGAATATTTTGTTCTGATAAACACACTTTTAATATATAGTTAGTACTCAAATATACTTAAGTATTTTATTATTCATCAAAATCATGATAGGAGTCAACACAAATAAGTCACAAAATTAGGTTTGACACCATTTTTTGTCATCCCAGGGAAGTTCTATGACATCCTAAGGGATCGTATGACATTCTAGTATCAAAATTGGTCCCAAAATCAGGTTTGGCACCATTTTATAATATTTCAAGAGGTTCTTATGATATCCTATGAAGATTTTATGACATCTTGGTATCCAAATAGGTACCAAAATCATGTTTGACATTAAAATTCTATAATATTTAGTATTCAAATATGTCTCAAATATATTTGGCACCATTTTATGACATCCTAAGTAGATTATAACATCTTATAAAGATTTTATGATATTTTGATATCCAAATAGATACCAAAATTAGGTTTGTTATCATTTTATGATATTCCAAGAAGATTCTATAACATCTTGAGAGATTTACAACATTCTGGTATCTAAATATGTCCCAAAATTAGGTTTGACATTATGTTATGATATCCTAAGAATATTCTATGATATCTTGAGGAGAGTTTATGATATTCTAGTATCCAAATAGGTCCTAAAATTAGATTTGACACCATTTTATGGTATCTGAAAGGGGTTCTATGACATCCTAAAGGGATTGCATGTCATTTCTGGTATCAAAATTGGTCCTAAAATCAGGGTTGACACCATTTTATAACATTCCAATGGATTCTATAATATTCTATGAAGATTTTACAACATCTTGGTATCCAAATAGTTTCCAAAATCTTATTTGACACCATTTTATGACATCCCAAGTAGTTTCTACGACATTCTAAGAAAATTCTATGATATCCTAATATCCAAACATGTCCCAAAATCAAGTTTTGCATCATTTTATGACATTATAAAAAAATTCTATGACATTATAAGAGGATTGTATGATATCTCGATATCCAAATAGGTCTCATAATCAGGTTTGGCACCATTTTATGACATTTCGAGGAATTATATAACATCCTGAAGGGATTCTATAATATCTTGGTATCTAAATAGGTCCCAAAATCATGTTTAACATAATTATATGACATTCCAAAGGGATTTTGACATCTTAAGGGATTTCTATGATACCTTGGTATCTAAATAGGTCTTATAATACTTTAGCACTATTCTATAATGTCTCAAGGGATTATATGACATCCTCAGGGAATTCTTTGACACTTTGGTATCTAAATATGTTCCAAAATCATGTTTGATACCATTCTATGACATCCCAAAGGGATACTATGACATCCTAAGGGGATTCTATGATATCATGATATCCAAATAGATCTTATAATCATGTTTGACACCATTTTATGACATCCCAAGGAAATTATATAATATCCTAAGGATTTCATAATATTTTGGTTTCCAAATAAGTTCAAGAATCAGATTTGACACCATTCTATGACATCCCAAAGGGATTCTATGATATCTTAAGGGGATTCAAAATAAGTTCTATAATCTAGTTTGATATCATTCCATGACATTCCAAGGGATTGCTATAACATCTTAAGAGATTTTATGGCATGCGGCTGGATTGATGGGCATTGCAGCTTGCAGAGTTACGCACCACCATCTTGACCACTCTCGATATTGCTGTTGCACCGGCCATAGCTTCGACACCCGTGTGCAAGCTATGATCCACACAATAATGCCCAAGTGGATGGTGCCATCACTGGATGCCACCACTGCCACTACACAAGGACATGGCCATTTTAGTCACTGCCATCATGTTCGCTCAGCACCTGCTTTCCTGTCAAACTCAATAATGGTGCATGCGAGTGGACAGCTCGGCCTGACTACCATCTCCAGAACCTATCATAATCAAAGCTACCGTGCGCATCCTTTGCCATCCCTCTCAGATAGACGAGCGAAAAGAGGAAGAAGAGAGAGAATAGGTGTCTGCCTAATATTTTGGCATCAGCAAAAAGCGGAAAAAAAGATTTTTTTGGAGAAAAAAGGATTTTTCATCATATAGTTTTTTAAAATTTGGATCAATTCTGACTAGCCATATGCATCTTCATTTTTTATTACTTTAAATACCTGATTTGATACCGAAAGAATGTAAATCCTATTACACTATGCAAGCACAAATCCCATTATACTATGTGTTGAGATAAACCAATTTATAAAAAAAAATAACTGCCGGTTCAAAGATTCAATGGATCCTACCCTAACCGGTTGATCAGACGAATCGACACATCATCTCACCGAACCTCTGATGGGAAAATAGATCAATACTACATCTTAACTGGCAATGATATATGACTTGAGATCGGATTTCAGCAGATGGCCGATCTTTTATCATATGCTCCGAAGCAAACCGCTTTGAAGTAATTGGCCAACTCATAATATATGCTCCAAAGCAAACCGCTCCAAAGTAACTGGCTAACTCACAACATATGCTTTAAAGCATACCGCTCTGAAGTAACCGACCAACCATGACATATGCTCCAAACCCAATCACTCTGAAGTAAATAGCTGATCCACATAGTTCTATAGTAAATGGCCGATCTACAATCAATAAATAACCATCGACCAACTTCGAAGAGAATGACCGATCTACTTTAAGCTAAGGCTGTCAAGAACATACTTGGTGACTACAACCACCCACATGACTGATAACTACGGTCTCAGTAAGATCAAAGTAACTAACCTTCGATAGTAACCATAATCAGTTGGAGGAAAGTTAGATTGACTAACTCTCCTAACAAAAATTGAGAAGCTTAATTGCCTTTCGTTACAGCAACACCTATATAAATCGATAAGTGGGAACATCTGAGGTAAGCACTCCTAAGTTATTCCAGGCCATGCAAGTCTGAGCCCAGTCCATGACTAGCTTGCGCTATGCACACCTAGCTCTCCACTCATTCCACCTTACTTTCTTTCTTTGAGCTCTCCATTATGTGGCCTGAACCCTACTGACTTAAGCATCGAAGTATCTCCCACCGAAGAAATTCCAATCAAGGATTTGTTTTGCAGGAATCCCGGAAAGTGAATTCGCGACCCAAGCACTCTGACTGGTCTGCGAGGATCAGCATCAATAGATTGACGTGCCAGGAAGGGGGCAATTTTTAGCTATGAAATTTGTTTCCTCCTAGGAAAGGAGAGCTTTCAAGAAACAAAAAATGGTTAAAGGTAGAACCCAAAATGTTTTAGCTAGCAGGGGATGCCCTACATCCTAGAGAAATGAGCCTCCATTGGAGAACGATATGGAACCTCCCTCATTCATTGTAGGGTAGCAACAGTTGGAAGCCCTCATGAATCGAGTGGACGTGCTGACTACCATGGTACAGACCTTCCAAGAAACTGCACTCCAAGGATGATACCCGCCAGTAAACTCCATACACATCACCAATCCAGGAGGAATGAGAATCAATGTCAAGAATCCACTCAAAGCTCCACTCGAGGCCAACAATCTTGCAAGCCCCGAAGCCTCAACATCATAGGCACATGGAGAGCTGACTCGACAGAAGGAGATCCCGAAGGTCTCTTTCAACTTTTTATAGTGATTCTACACCAGGAAATACTAGGCGAAGGGAAGCACATCACAATTATGAAGAAAAATTCAAAGCGTTGGAACTGCAGATTGAGAAACTCAAACCAACGTAGAAAGATGAAGTTATGGCATATGATTCAAGGCCTCCATTCTCTTAAAGAATTATGGAAGAAGTCATTCCCCACCATTTTAAGGTTCCCCAATTGGAAGCATATGATGAAACCACTGACCCTCTTGACCACTTGAAAGCTTCAAGGCACACATGATGATGCAGGAAGCCTCTGATGCCCTATATTATCTTGCCTTCCCCACCACTTTAAAGAAAGTAGCTCGAATATGGTATTCAAGCATTCGACCATGTACCATTCATTCTTTTAATGAATTAGAAAAATTGTTTGTATCACATTTCATGACTTGTCAGAAGATAACCTGCAACTCAGACAGCCTCTTTCTATTACAACAGACTGAAGGAGAGAGTCTCAAAGATTATGTTGCTAGATTTAACTCTGCCACTCTCGAGATCCTTAATCTCAATGAATATGTGGCTATGTCTGCTATGAAGAAAAGCCTCCAATCATCTAGGTTCACCTTCTCCCTGGATAAGAAGTTTTCTATGAGCTATGCCGAGCTATTGGCAAGAGCTTAATGATGGCTAAAGAGCAAGCAATGAGCCGACACTTAACTGAAGTGAGGCTAGCCTCCAAGAAAAGAGAGCACAAAGGGTTGGTTCCACCCGTACCCTCTACCAACGATACAATGGCTCAATGACGCAGTCCTAAACCCAAGCCATGGGGCAGCAAGTTCGACTCCTATACTCCTCTCTCTCTCCTAAGAGAGAAAATCTTAATGGATATAGAGAAGAAAAGTTATCTGCAAAGACTACATCCCACGAAGGTATCTCCTATATTAAGGAATAGAAACAAATACTGTCGATTCCATAGGGACCACAGTCACAACACTGAAGAATGCATCGAACTCAAAGAGTGATAAAAGATCTGATCAAAAGGGGAAACCTGGGAAAATATATCAGCACCCAGGAACCTTGAACTGAAGCTATTGCCTCCACAAGGGCTGCAGAAGAAGCCAAACTGCCCAACCAAAGATCGATTGATGGAAGAGTAGGCATGCTTCATCGATGGACCCACTGGAGAAGTAGAGCTAAAGAGGGTGCTCCTAAAAGGTACAAAAGCAATAATACCATAAGCTTCTCCGACGATGACCTACAAGGAGTTCAAACTTCTCATGATGATGATCCTTTGTAATCTTGGCTGTGATAGCCACTATGATGTAAGATGGATTCTGGTTTATAATTGAAGCTCTACGCAAGTCTTACTCTATGATGCTTTTCTCAGAATGAATTTATCCAAAAGTAAACTACAGAGATCTTCTATACCTCTGACTGGGTTTAGAGGTAACCAAGTCAAAGTAGAAGGACAAATTATGCTACCAGTAAATATCAGCACCGAACCATTTCAAAAAATACTCCCTATTAATTTTGTGGTCATATAAATGCCATCAACATACAATGCTATCTTGGGATGACTCGCTTTAAACAAGTTCCGTGCCATAGTTTCAACTTACCATATCATGGTGCAGTTCCCCACTAAGAATGGCATCGAAGAAGTAAAAGGAGACCAAAGAGTCACCCGACAATGTCTGATAGAAGGTGATCAACAAAGAGGTAGGCAAGCTTCTCAAAGCCGGATTCATAAAGGAAATACATTATCCTGATTGGTTAGCCAATGTCATAATAGTTAAGAAAGCAATGGCAAATGGAGGATCTGCATTGACTATACCGATCTTAACAAGGCTTGTCCTAAAGATAGCTTTCCTCTACCAAAGATAAACCAACTGGTTGATGCCATTGTTGGTTATCAGCTATTGAGTTTTATGGATGCTTTCTCCGATTACAACCAGATATGAATGGATCCCGATGACGAAGAAAAAACAACATTCATAACAGAGAAGGGGCTCTACTATTACAAAGTAATGCCATTCATACTAAAGAACGTCGGGGCAACCTTCCAAAGGTTGATCAATAAGGTGTTTGAAAAGTAGCTTGGAAAGAACATGGAGGCGTATGTCAATGAAATGATTATGAAGAGCCTCCAAAAAGCTGATCACATCAGAGATCTAGAGGAATCCTTTGACCCCCTGCGACATCATCGAATGAAGCTAAATCCAACCAAATGCACATTTGGAGTGACTGCTAGAAAATTCTTAGGATTCCTCATCACCAAATGGAGATTAGAGGCCAACCCGGAGAAGATCCTAGCCATCCAAAGTATGAGACATCCTTCCAATAAGAAAGAAGTTCAATAACTAACTGGAAGAATCGTCTCTTTAAGTTGATTCATTTTCTAGTTGGCGGAAAGATGTCTGCCATTCTTCAAAGCCCTCTGCCAAACCAAAAGTTTCGAGTGGTTGGAAGACTACCGACTCAACTTCGAAGAATTAAAAAATTATTTGGAAAGCCCTCCTCTACTTTCCAAACCTCAAGAAGGTGAAACTCTATACCTATACTTTTTTGCTTCAGATGAAACAGTCAGCTCAGTACTTGTCAGAAAAGGAGCCGACAACCTACACAAGCCTATCTACTACACTAGCAAGGTGCAGCATGAAGCTGAAGCAAAGTATCCTAGAATACAAAAGCTCATATATTCACTGGTGATTGCAGCAAAATGCTTGCATCCCTACTTCAATCCCATGCCATTGAAGTGCTGATGGACCAATCCTTAAAATCCATCCTCCGATGTCCTGATACCTCGAGAAGGATAGCCAAGTGGGCTGTCAAGTTAGGTAAATTTGACATCACATTCTAACCCTGGTCAGTAATGAAGGTATAGATACTTGCTGATTTCCTAGCCGAATGTACATGGAGTCTAGAAACCAGTCAATGAGGGATCGAAGATAAGGTAGTTACCATAAAAGATTTAGAATCCATATGGGTACTTCACATGGACGGAGCCTCCAACCATACTGGATGCGGAGCTGGACTTATATTAGCCGACCTCGATGGACAAACGATGGAGTATGCCCTTCGCTTCTCCTTTCAATCTTCAAACAACAAAGTAGAATACAAAGCCCTCTTGGTAGGACTCAAGATCACCAAGAAATCAGGGATTCAAAAAATTAAAGTCTTCTCAAATTTTTAATTAGTAGTGAACCAAGTGAAAAGCAAATTCGAAGCTTGAGACCCCACTATCGCACTGTACTTGGAAAAGGTACGAGATCTTCTATCTCGACTAGAATTCTTTGAAATAGCCCATGTGCCGTGGACTGAAAACTTTCGAGCCGATGCCCATTCTCGACTTGCAACCATTGCTTCGGAGTCCTTTGGTTGGACTTATATAGAGTACCTAAAAGTTCCAAGCATAGTAGAAAAAACTTCAGAGGTCCACCAAATCAAGCATGAGCCATGTTGGATGGACCCTATTTTTAAATTTCTAAATGAGGGTGTATTACTTGAAGACAAAACTGATGCCAAGCAAGTTCGTTGGATGGCTTTCCAATATATTATCCTGGATGGAACTTTATACAAAAGGTCCTTCACGCAGTCCTCATTAAATGCTTAGGGCCGTCAGATGCCGACTATGCCCTGAGAGAAGTACATGAAGGTATATAGGAGACCATCTAGGGGCAGATCACTAACCCACAAGATAATCCGCCAAGGTTATTATTGGCCAACCATCAGAAAGATGTAGTTCACTCGTTCGAAGATGCGACCAATGTCAAAGATACTCTAGCATCCAAAGATGCCTTATAAGCTAGCTGACTTAACTTATAGCTCCATGGCCCTTTGCTCAATGGGGAATGGATATCCTCGGTCCATTCCCTCCGGCCTCTGGATAACAAAAGTTTCTCATTGTAGCCATCCACTATTTCACTAAATGGGTTGAGGCCGAACCTCTAGCTCACATTACTGAAGGGAAGGTCGAGAACTTCATCAGGAATGCAATTATCTTCTGATTTGGAATCCCACATGCCATTATCACTGACAATAGAAGATAATTTGATAATATTAAGTTCAAAGACTTCTGCACCTAATATCATATTATCTATAGATTGACTTCTGTCAGCCATCCCCATCTAATGGAGAAGCCGAAGTGACCAATAGGATGATTCTCCACAGTTTGAAAACCAAGCTGAATGACGCAAAGGGGCTTTGGGCCAAGGAACTGAACTTAGTCCTTTGGGCATACCCGACAACCCCTAGAATGACTACTGAAGAATCTCCATTCAACTTGGTCTACGGCTCCGAAGTGGTTCTCCTAGTGGAAGTTACTTTATAATCCCTAAGGATTGACTACTTCAAAGAACTTGAAAATTCGGAGCATTGTAGAGCAGACTTAGATCTACTCCAAAGCACCGACTTTAAACTCATATGAAGATGGCTACATATCGGCAAAAGATTGCTAGATATTATAACTCCGGGGTAAAAGAACGAGCCTTCCGACCTAAAGACTTGGTATTGTGGAGGTTCGAAGTATCCAGGTCAATGGAACAAAGCAAACTCCCTCCTAACTGAGAGGGACCTTATTGGATCAGAGAAGTTGTACACCTTGGAGCTTATCGGCTTGAAACTCTGGATGGTTTCTTGTTACCTCAGTCCTGGAATATAGAAAACCTTCACAAGTACTATTAATAAAGAAAATCTTTCTTTGAATAGCCTCACAAAGTCCAAAAAAAGGTAGGCCTAACCAGCCTACCTTATCAAGGCCCATTGAATCCTAAGATGGGCCCACTGAAGCCTACTAGATCCCTTGAGATCTAAGATGGACCTACCTTATCAAGGCCCATTGGAGCCTAAGATGGGCCCACTGAAGCTCATTAGATCCTTGAGATGTAAAAGGCGAGCCTAATCAGCCTACCTTATTATCAAAAGAAATGCACAAAGCAGCTTAATTAGCCTACCCTAATGGTAAATCTAAAGAAGTGTAGGGTGGGCCTGACCAGCCTACCTTATTATCAAAAAAAATGCACAGGATGGCTTAACCAGCCTACCCTAACAGTAAATTTGAAGAAAGTACAGGGGCGGCCCTGACCAGCCTACCTTATTATCAAAAGAAATGCACATGATGGCTTAATCAACCTACCCTAATAGTAAATCCAAAGAAGTACATGGGAGGGCCTGACCAGGCTACCTTATTATCAAAAGAATGCATATGGTGGCTTAATCAGCCTACTTTAATGTAAATCCAAAGAAGTGCAAGGGTGGGCCTGACCTGCTTACCTTATTATCAAAAGAAATGCACAGGGTAGCTTAATCAGTCTATCCTAACAATAAATCCAACGAGTATAGAAGTGGGCCTAACCATCCTACCTTATTATCAGAAAGACAAAGTGGGCTTAATTACCCCACCTCACCGACAAGTGCTAGCGAATGAACCTGACTTACCTATGGAATCAGCAAAATCCAATTCTTCGGTCTACAACGAAGACAATTTGATTAGAGTCATGGAAGAATCATAAAGTCTCCCAAGGAACTATCTTGATTCATCCTCTATCATGCTGACCAATCCATACTTGGAAAAATTTCAAAGCATAATTATCATGTGATACCCATTGAATAAATAATTGAACAAGGAAGAACTTCATTCACTTTGAAAATTTTTATAGACTTCCAAAGGAAAGTCGATCCATAAGAACAAAAAAAAAAAGAAAATATGTTCATTTAAATTATTTTTTTGGTCGAATCAGAAGTCGAAGCAGGGATGGTTGCCTCTTGAGTAGTTGTTTCATCAGTTGAAGGAGTTAGCATTTCTTCAGCTGGTTTTTCTGCTCCTTCTTCATCCACCTTATCATTGACCATGATAAAGGAGGAGATGTCAAGATCGGGATACAATTTTTGACTTCCTTCAAATAGTCCTGGAAGCCGATATTATAACTCTCTCCACCTGCTTCATGTATCTCATCATCAAGGCTTTGGAATTTTTATATTTCTCGATAGTGTGAAGAGCTTCTTGGGCAGCCAGCTATGCCCTCTGGTTAGCTGATTCCACCCTTTGCTCAAGGCAGTGACCTTCTCCTCTAGTTCGGCCTTTTGAGCTATGGCCTCTTCATAATTATGGAGGTTATCTCTCAGTAATGCCTCAGCCGAATGTACATTCTTTTTTCTCTTTTTTGAGTTGGCCAGGAGTTTAGTCATCTGAACTTGCACCACCTTCAAGTCTTTCCCCAAAGTAATATTCACAGTAGTGGTTTCATTCAGCTTCTGCTCCAAGGCTGCCTGAAGTCTTCGACCACCTCTCTCTCAGCTCTAGCCGATACCAACTGGCCCTGAAGACTTTTGTTGAGGTTGGCTGCTACACGAATGCTCTCTTCTATCAGAGAGATTTCATGAATAACTACCAAGAAAAATAGTGACAAAATCAAGAGTCATAAAAACTCGTGATAGAAAACCTCAAAGAAGATTTTGATGCATACCTGTAGCATTTTTGGATAAATAAAAGTGAAAATATCCCTTGCTGATGCTTCTTCATCATTTTCCAATCCTTCCGAAGATGTTAGCCTTAGCAGGGTCTTGGCCAGTCAGGATTATCGAAGCCAGCATCAATAGCATAAATAGTCATACTTTCAGAAACTTTTTCTTCAGCAACTGGTGGTTTTGGGTTGACTTGTGGCTCGGATGCTGTCCTGATCAGGGAAGCCTTACCTTTATCTTTCTAGCTAGCTCCTCAGATGGTTTAGGGGTAGATGGCATCGTCGGTCACTCAGTGGGTGCGTGAGGATGCTCTGATGAAGGACCCATCACCATTTTTTTCTTTGAAGGAATGTTATCCTCATTTGAAGTGGATTCTACAAATATGGGATGTCATCCCCAGCAAGAACCTTCGGAGCAGTGGGAGTCCTCTTCATGCCTCTCCACTGTGATCTCCTTAAAGGTTCCATAGTCGCCGTCTTTTTCATGGCCTGCTGAGCTTTCCTACATCTAGCTTCATTTTGAATTCTATAAAAGAAATGAAGAATCAGACTTTGTTAAGGAAGAAGGAAAATCTGCAAGAAGGGAAGACCGGAGTAAAAACTACTTAAGAGGCAAAGAGGCTGATGGCACAAATACTTACCCCTCGAGAACAAAGCCCTTTTATATAGGGCCACCGACAGCTTGAGCATCCCTTGATCATGCCACATGTATTCACTTTAATTGATGGAAGTCGAGACGATGACTTCGGTTCATGTGAAGGTAGATAGGAGAAATGAAAGGACCATAACTGATCCGATTTCAAAGGCACACAACTTTAGTGACTCCGATTGAGGCACCCATGATTTGAATTATAATTTCTCTACTAACAAAATGTGACATCTGGCAAAGGCAGCATGCCCCACTAATGATGGATCAAAATCATCGATGGAAGTCGAGGTTCATCATTTTTGAAAAATCCCTTTCTCTCTCTACATTAAAGATGCCTTTCTCTCCCCTACATAAAAAAAAGAAGAAGAAGAAAGAAAGAGGAATGAGGTGGAAAGGAAGGGAAAGAAAGTGATTTCTTAATATATGCTGAACTACTACTGAAAGCTGATCACTACATGAAGGTCGACCACTATATAAGAGCTGATCAATGCTCTAAAGCCTATCGACACACTATGGCCGATCACTTATCAGATGATAACCTTATTGAGAGGTGTCCGATGACTCCATCCTTAGTAGAATTTCTCTCTGCATTGAAGACATCATACATCCGATGACTACATACTTAGAGAAGTTTTTTTTTTCAGATGAGAGTTATCATATATCCGAAGACTTTATACTTAAAAGATTTCTTTCAAGAAATGCAGCACAGTGACATGACTTGGAAGGAAATATACTTTTCATTCATATTAAAAGGTTACATCTATAATTCAACTTTGTTACAAAAACAAAAGAAAAACTACAAAGAGTCAGTCAACTATTGGGACGACATCTGGATCAGCTACAGGAGGAATCTCTTCAGTTAGAGTTGGAGCCCCCAGGTCAGCTAGAGCTGGAACATGTTCTGGTTGTTTAGATACTTCTTCAGCTCTGGCCGGACCTCTTCTGGTTGCTCGGGACTCCCTCAACTTCAACTTGAGCTTCAGGTTCTTCTTCGACTTCGTACAGAGGTATGCTGGAAAGATCTAACTCTGGTAAAGTCTGAGAACCTCTTTAATGCCATCATTAAAGCCTAGCTGATAGTTGACGACTCCAGACTTGGTTAGCTCATCCTAAATTTTCAAAGACTTCTTATAGTCTTCAACGGCCCTAGCAGCTTCTCCCTTCAAGGCCTTAATTTCTTTGGCCGCTTCTTCGGCCTTCTTTTGGCTCTCCTTGGCAGAATGTTCCAAAGAGTGAATCTTCTTCTTCTTCTTTCAGAGCTTTGCCTGCTGCTCAGAAATCTTTAGCCGAGCCTTCTTCAACTCAGCTTTCAGACCTTGAACGTCAGCAATGCTTTGGTTCAGTTTTTCTTCCATGGTCGCTTTCAATTCTTCGGCCACTTCCTTCTCGGCTCTCACCAATTGGAGTTCTTCCTAGATGCCCCGACTAAGGTTAACAAATTTGGATATGCTTTCCTCCATCAAGGTAACATCATGAATTAGCTGCACCAAGCAATAAAAGAGAACAATTAGTCATGTTAGCTATATTTATGAAGAAATAGTAAAGAAAGAACACACTTACTCTTAGTATGTTTTGGTATACTGAATCGACCACCTTGTCAAGGCGATGATTCTTCATGACCCCCCAGTCTCTTGGGAGGAGTGTAGCCTTCAGCAGCTTTCTCACCAATTTAAGATTCTCTAAACCCCATGCATCCGAGAAAACTGCAAAATCTACTTCATACTCCCTGTCAGGGGGAGTATCTCTTCCCAACCCCTCTTCGACTTGAGGAGCTTTGTCTTTATCTTAAGGAGGGGTCTGCTGGTGACACATCAATGATGGGCATAAGATCTGAACCCCCTAGAGTTCGAGAGGAAGTCAAGCCCCTTTGGTGGAGCTCCGACAAAGGTACTCCTTCCTCCTCCGAAGGTGTCCTCGTTAGAGTATTACTTACCGAGGCCTCTTCGGCTCGAGCCTTCTTCCAAATTTCTGCCCCTTCTGGAGGGGCTAGTCCGAACCTCTTTTAGGTGGCCTGGAAGCTTCCCAAAGTCTGGCTTCATCTTCAAAACAAAAGAAAACTATAGAAGATTAGCTAATGAAATATGTAACAAACAAAGTGGAACAGAAATTGACTGTCGACTATACCTAATGACAGACTTCGCTGATATGGCAAGGTGAAGGTTTCTCTCTTCTAGCAATTCCTTGATTAAGAGAACTTCAGGCCTAGACAACATTTTGTAGTCCTATTTGGTTAGCCTTCAAAACTTTCTTTCCCATATCGGCATCTGTTCGGGGTTCCTTCCACTTTGTTTAAAGCCCCATAGCTGAAAGAAAAGATGAAGCAGGGTTTTCATCTGTGAATGGTGTTGGGCATACCCTTCATCAATCTCCCGACCAGGACGAGGGACGATAACCTACCCCCCTGCCGTGGAAATCGTCTTTCAATATGAAAAGGGATGTGAATAAAGAAGTCCTAGGCTCTATGTTCAGATATCACAGAGATTAAAAAAATTGTAGATGGTCCATATGCTATTCAGAGTCAATATGTAAGGACTATATGATACATATTGAAAACCTTATGGATAAGGATGTAATGGAACGATCGAAGACTAGTCTTCAGGTGGTCTTCGATATTAAATGGCTTCGAAAGGAGGATGGTTCATCCTTTCATCAGGTTGAGGAAGTATCAAAGGGAGAACTCTTTGGAATATTGTAAGTTCTCTAAGAGTAGCTATTTTGGAAAAAGACAAAGAACAAAGAAATGGGGAATGGACTCTAGTCTAGACTTGACATTACTCTTTCTAGAAGGGCTTGAGATGCCCGAGGTCTGACCCCCCTCTCTACCGGTCAGGATCCCACTGACGATAGGGACTTTTACAGACCTAACCATGGTAAAAAGAAGGAAAAGAGAAATAGTCCTCTACCTGTAGAAGGAGAAGGAAACTTGAGAAAAAGAAAGAGATTTAGAGAGATTGAAGGAGGAAGAAGATTTTGATGAAGGTGAAGAAACTCACCTTGCAAGGCAAATGCCCTTCATATAAAAGACAATAACGGTTCAGATGATCTCCTCGAAAAATGGAAACATCTCCGATCATGCCACGTATAAGCAATGTCGATCGTGGGTACAAAGTCCTAAGGGGCGTTAGCTAATTCGATGGAAGAAAAACCAACCTGTCAGTCGGGATCCACGAGGAGACTATCGTAGCCAGAATGAGGGTTCCACAAGACATAGGATGGATGTGATGACACCATGTCACTCGATCCACACCGAAGACAAAGAGCCCGCTAAAAACTCCATAATGGAAAGGATAAGCACGACTCTCCAACTGCTCTGCCCTTCTTCAATACAATTAGAATTCGACACCTATTCACCACGATGCTCGAAACAAAAAGGAGTTATTGTGATCAATTGAATCAAAGATTCACCATCAATAGCTATTTGTCCTTCCATCAAAGATGACAAATATTAATACTCCCATTTTTCAAAGTAATAAATTACTTTGAAATTGGGAGTGGGAGGCACTATTGAGATAAATGATTATAAAAAAATATTCTGTTCACAGATTCAATATCTACCTTACTTGATCAAACTGAATTCACATCTACATCATCAACACCTTTAAACTATTGCATACTGATAGATAGTTGCCAAGATCAATGATCCTACCTTAACGGTTGATCATAATCGACACATCATCACACCCACCTTCGATGGAGAATAGATCTACGTCTCAACTGCATGGTGTATGACTTGAGATTGACTTCAGTAGATGGCCGATCTTCCACACCATATGCTCCGAAGCAAACCGCTTCGAAGTAACTAACTAGCCACTCACACATATGCTCCGAAGCAAACCGCTCCAAAGTAACTGGCCAACTCACAATATTGCTCCAAAGCATACCACTTCGAAGTAACTGCCACCCATGATATATGCTCCGAAGCAAATCACTCAGAAGTAAATAGTCGATCCTCATAGTTCTATAGTGAATGGTTGATCAATAATCAATAAAATAACCATCGACCAACTTCAAAGAGAATGACCGATCTACTTTAAGCTAAGGTCGTCAAGAACAGACTTGGTGACTATAACCATCACGTGACTGATGACTACGGTCTCAGTAAGATCAAAGTAATTGACCTTTGACAAAACCATAATCAGTTGGAGGGAAGTTAGGTTGACTAACTTTCCTAACAAAAATTGAGAGGGCTTAACTGCTTTCCGTTACAGCAACACCTATATAAATCGGTAAGAGTGGACATCCGAGATAAGCGTTCCCAAGTTATTCTAGGCCATGCAAGTCTGAGCCCAGTCCATGACTAGCTCGTGCTATGCATACCTATCTCTCCACTCATTCCACCTTTCTTTCTTTGAGCTCTCCATTTTGTGGCCTGAACCCTACTAACATAAGCATTGGAGTGTCTCCCACCAGAAAAATTCGGTCAAGATTTGTTTTACAGGAATCATGGAAGGCGAACCGACGACCCAAGCACTCTGGTTGGTCCGCGGGGATCAGCATCAATACTATGCAAGCACAACATAGTCTAATTGAGAAGCACAATGCGCACCACATTGAATTTCTACATTGCTTCTGGTGTATAAAGAATTACTCTTATTTATAGAAAGTAGTAATATATGCTGGCCAAAATAAAAGTGAAAAAATTAGAAAAGGCCCAACTAAAAAACACAACCACAGACCATACATGGTAGATACCAGAAATGAAAGTGCTAAAAGGAAAATATACAAAAGTATCTGGCTATGGTACGTAAGCATTCAAGTGAAATTTTTTATCCACCATCCTTCGTGGAAAGAAATTACACCAATACATCAAATTAGATGACATGCAAGAATTATTAGTGGCACTATACAGATTTCCAACATCACATATAGTTTATTTTTAATTTTTTTAACAAAATATCCTATCTTTATATTATAATATCCTATTATTTCTTTATAATATATATTAGTTTTTATAATTTTTTGTATCTACATGTTATTTTTAAAACATTTAATTAATACCACTAAGGCGGTAGCCCGTTGGTAGAGGCCTTGCCTCACTACCAACAGGTCATGGGTTCAAGGCCGGATCCCATGGGTGACTCGATTAAATCCAGGACTTTTCTGGGGCCCATCACAGTTGGCATGAGTGAAAGTCAGGGTCTCCCTCTTTATCCCCGATCTTCTGGCTGGCATCTTAGTGGTGTCAGGTTAACATACTCATGGCCTGTCACAGTTGGCATGAGTCACTACAATAAAAAGGGCTTATACCGATGCTTTTAGGGACATTTGCCGATGCTTTTAAGCATTGGCAAGAAATCTCCCAACGCTTCTTAAAGTATCGCAAAAGCATCGGCTATTAAGTATGGGGATGCAACCTGCTGATGCTTTTAAAAAGCATCGGCATATGTCGATGCTTTAAAGTGTCATAATATTTAAAGTTACTGACATTTTAAAGCATTGACATATACCGATGCTTTAAAGTATCGCTGAGTTTAAAATCTAGCGATGCTTTAAAGCATCATTAGGTTTAAATATAGCGATGCTTTAAAGCGTCGGTAGGTTTCAATATAGCGATGCTTTAAAGCATCAGTATTTGTTAATATAGTGATGCTTTTAAGTTTCGACAATTTATTTATTTAATTTTTTAAAAATATACCTGCATATTTTAAAACCTGTATACATCAAATACATATATCAAATATATAAACCAACATAAACCTGTATACATTATCACCAAAATGAAATATCATTTCATTCAAACCTGTATCACACATAGCCAAAGACATACAAAATGGAATCAAACATCATTTAAATGAAAATTGTATCACACAAATACAACTTTCATACTCCAAACACCAAATATACATGAAGTCAATATAAAGAGTGTTTTATATATATATAAAGTGTCAACAGATACTCAAACTCGATCCAAGTTCAAATACATAAAAAGACATACAAAATAATAAAAACAAAATTAACTGGCATCAATGGCATCAATGATCCACGGGAGGCTGGTCGTCGTCCTGTCTGCGACTTGTAGATGCATCGAAACCTACAAGATATACATATATATATTTATGATACATACATTATATATATTATAAATTATTACATACATATAATATATATATATATATATGTAGTTATAAATAATACTTACCTGAGATAACATGAACATATGCAGAACATATGTAACATGCTTAAGCTGGGCCCTCATAGTCTGCATCTTTGCTATGTCTGCATCATGTGTCTGTCTGAGCTCTGCTATCTCATCCTCCAGTCGACGAACACGTAAATGATCATGACTATCTATAGCATCCCAAGTAAATCTCCTCATATCAGATAACTGAGTAGGGGTAACTCTAATACCATAACCCCTCACTCGTCAAGGACGCTCTGGTCCCATCAACTCTGAGAATACCTCGGCTCAATATGACTGCTCTGAGTAGATGATGTAGCCTCGCCAACATGCTCGGTGATCATAGAGGTAGCCCTCTCATATGTTTTATAAAAAATTCATATATTAATACTTAATAAAAATAAATTTATAAATCATGATATAATATAAATTTAAAAAATATAAATATATCTCTGGACTCCTACCAAATGAAACTGCCATCCTGGTGAACGTGAGTCATCCGATAGAACTCCACCTCACAAGCTCCCTCCCTTACTGATCAGCCTATAGAAAGAAAAATGTTACAAAAAAATATAAATGATACATCTTATACCCCGTACCATGATACATGGCACATGCATGATACATGATGTTAAAACTAAAAGTATACTAAAAGTATTATAGGATGATAAATATACAAACTCATGCTTGAGCCATGCATAACTATTGGACCCCGTTGTGTGAGGAATAGACTGAGCTGCTTGTGCAGCTCTACCAATAGCAAAATATGTCTACAAAATAAAATAAAACTATGTTATATATTGTATAAATATAATTTATATTAAAAATTAATAAATTTATATGTTTGATGATGCTACACAACCTGTGCCTTCTCGAAGAACCAATAGTGCACCAGCTCCTTCCACTGATGAGGGTGAACATCAAGAGGACAAGTAGCTGCAACCTGCTCCTCTGTCCTACCTTCTCACTTGTAATCTCTCTTCAACTTCGCCCTATACTCTTTTCACTTGCGATTGAGAGACTTAAGCACAAAATCAAAACAATCTGGAGGGAGAACGAACATGCTCTATAATATAAATAAATATATAAAATAAGTATTAAATAAAATAAATAATTAATTTGTTAAAAACTTAAGATATAAAGTAATATATCAATTTTTTTATCTGTACAAACTCGTAGAATCTCTACTTTATAGGCAGGAAGCATGTCATTCATCTTCAGAGAATTTAGGGGACATAGCTGACCCCAGTGTGCTAGTGTCCCAAAAAACTAGTCAACAAGCTAGCAGCTCTCTTAATAGGATGGCCTAGCTTATTGCACTCTATGACTATCCTCTCGCCCTCAAGTAACTGCAACACATCATGGACTAGTATGGGTCCTCACCTCCGCTAAGTCTCCCAGATCCATCTATAAAAAAAATACAAAAAATTATATATCAAACTATTGCATATGTATGAATTGAAATGAGATAAAATTATTAAATATCATGTATCTGTATGTCATTGATGATAGGCTCATCATCAGGATGATCCATAGGAGGATAATGATGTGCTAACTCAGAGGGAATGGCATCGTCCTGATGTGGAGAGGTACTAGCCTCTACCGGATATGCAGAAACTGATGGACTGGCATCAGATCGATGTGAAACTGATCGATGCTCGTCGGGCTGCTGTGACGAAGTACCAGCCTCGGTCTGAGAACACTAAAAATGTACATCTGATAGATATTTCCTTCGAGGATGGTGTACCTAACATGTATTATAAAAATCCAAGTTAGTCAACATTATAATCAAATTATAATAGAAATGAATTGCTATTTAAAAGATAGGATAATTATTCATGCAAAAATGTAAACCATCTTATAAACTACTTGTCATAATAAACCAGTTATACCTTCTTCAAATACAACCTAACCAAAATAGTTGTATCATTTATATGATCATCCAGCATAATATTATAAGGCATACATTGAGTATAAGTATCATCATCATCTTCTTCCACCCTTTTTCCCATGTCATACAAGTCTCTGGGTTTTGTCTTAATAACAGTAGCACATTCTTTATCTTTCGAGTCTTGTACATAAAAAACTTGTCAAGCTTGAGATGAAAAGATAAATAGATCATCCTTCAATAACACCCGTATATATCAATCTTGAAAAATTGACAAGTATGAATCTGTTTGAGTCCTTTTTCAAACCTCTTGGTATATTTATATATACCGAATTGCATCAAAATAATATAATTTTAAAATTTCCATAATAATCCAACTCAAAATATCTTTAAGTATACCATATAAGATTTTCCATCTGCTTTTACTATAACACTGCTGTTTTTTGAGTTTTCTAAATTTCTCGTGCTCCTTGGTATAAAATTTAAAGCCATTTATAATACCCATTATATTTGTTCATAATATAATTAGGACATATGGCAAGTGCTATTAGTTCTGCTGAACAATTTTTCTCCATCAGTACCGGTACCTAGAAAATATAATATCAATTATCGATCACTTATTCGATATTAAATGTAAATGTATGTAAAATTATTATATGACTTATATATACTAACCTGATTGGCAAGCCAATTAGGGAATAACTCAACCAACCATCTTTGTTCAATCCTTGGATTAGGATGAGTGAATGATTGGCTTGTCATTGTATAGCTAAAAATTCACTGCATGACAATCAAATAAGTTTGACAATAATATATCTAATATTTAGTATTATCCATGTGTAAATAGACTAACCTGCGATAGTCAGATATTATTTCACTATGTAACAATACATAACGGTGTGCTTGTGACAAGGATTTATGGTCAAGAATAATACTTTCAGCTTTTCTTATAAATCTTCTGGAAGATACAAATTTGTATAGATCTGTATTCTCCATAGTATTGCCATGACGTTGAGGTTTATTGAATACAATCTCTATACCTTCGAGATATCTTGAACAAAATGTTAAACACTCTTCAACAATATATCCCTCTACTATTGAGCCCTCAAGATAGGTTTTGTTTCGTACATATTCCTTCAAACATACAAGACACCTTCAACAAGTATGATATTTATTAAAATTTTAATATTAATATCATATTAAATAATGAAAAAGATATCTAAATTATGAAAATTTAGTTTTACAACATTACCCCTCGATAGGGTACATCCATCTATACTATACCGGTCCACCAAGTTTAGCTTCCAAAGCTAGGTAAATAAGTAGATGAACCATAACCATAAAAAATCCAAGAGGAAAAATCTTTTCCATCTGACATAACATGAGTATGACTTGAGACTGTGACTGATCAAGCTCCTGAGGATCAAGAACCTTAGAACATAATGCCTTGAAGAATAATGATAATTGAAACACAACCATAATAACTTGTTTCAGCATTGACAACCTTAAAGCCAATAAAAGAATATCTTATATTAGTATATGTCCATCATGACTTTTAAGATTTGAAATTTTTTGCTTTTTCAGATTCACACATCATGAAATATTTGATACATATCCATAAGGAATCTTGATATTCTTTAAAAGTGTCAAGAAAAGATCTTTTTCTCGACTAGACATTGTATAACATGCATGAGGGATATAAGTTCTATCATTTTCAAGTATTTGTGGATGAAGTTCATGTTGGATGCCTATTTCTTTTAAATCAAGACGTGCCTTCATGTTATCTTTAGTCTTTCCATCAAGATTTAATATTGTTCCAATCAAATTATCACAAACATTCTTTTCTATATGCATAAGATCAAGATTATGCTGGAGTATATTATGCTTCCAATAAGGTAAGTCAAAGAATATGCTTCTTTTCTTCCATAATTGTTAGTATGCTGATGGGTAGATGTTGTCATTATATCATCACCATTTTCAACTTCAAAGAAATTATCTGGATCCTCAAATACCACTGTATCTAAAGTGAAAGTATTGACTTCCTCCGATACTTCTTCTTGTGCTGAAGTCTAAACATCATTTCTTCTCATTTTTTAGAGAACTTTGTCATCTTATCATAACTGTGCCTGATACCAAGCATTTATCTACAAATATCAAAACCAGAAGATAGAATTAGAGCAGATCCCAACTCTATAGTACCATCAAATAAATCCTCTAAAATTGAAATGGATGATTTGCCCCCAACTATCGATGATGTCCCATATAACAAAACTTTTCTCGATGTTTTAACCAAATTAATTGGGTTGATTCACCACAAGAAGGACATGCAACTCGTCCCTTAGTGCTCCAGCCAGATAAATTAGCATACGGAGGAAAATCATTAACAGTCCATAATAGACTGCCTGTAGATTGAATATTTGGCCATTCGAAGTATTAATTACACTGATACCCTCCCATAATTGTTTCAATTCATCTATTAAAGGTTGTAAGAAAATATCAATATCATTGCCTAGACCATTATCACCTAGAATGACCATTGATAAAATAAGTGAAGACTGTTTCATGCATATCCATGGTGGCAAATTACAAGGAATCAGAATAACTGGCCAGGTGCTATAGACAGAACTTAAGGTCCAAAATGGATTGAAACCATCATTAGCTAAACCTAGCCTAACATTACGAGCATCAAAGGCAAAATTAGGATGTCTGTCATCAAATACTTTCTATGCTAAACTATCCGCTGGGTGTCTCAACATTCCATCTTTTGTACATCATTCATCATGCTATCTCATTGATGAAGCTATCTTTGATAATGCATAGATCCTTTTTAATCTAGAAAAAGAGAAAAATAAAGTAATACCTTCCTCGGCTTTTGTTTAATCTATGTTGTTGCATCCAATTCATCTAATCCTTCACTCTCATTTGTTTTGCTTAATCTATCACGAACATCCACACACATGGCACGACTCTTGATCGGTATATTCTTCTTGATATAATACACAATCATTTAGACAGCTATGAATCTTTTCGTATCCAAGATCCAAATCCTTTACTAATTTTTTGGCTTCATAACAAGATGTTGGTAAACTAGCACGTTCAGAAAATGCATCCTTTAATAACTTTAGCAACATAGTAAAACTCTTGCCAGACCATTCATTTAAGTATTTTATATGAAATAAATGTACAAGAAAATAAATTTTTGAAAAGTTATTGCAACCAGCATATAATTCTTGATCTGCATCTCTTATCAGCTTCTGATAATGATTTGTTCCAACATTAGTTGGAGGTATTGGCTCTCCATTATGTATAGATTCACTAAATATAGGACCATCAGGTAGCCCATCTGTTACTTGTCCTCCACTAAAATCTCTAAGATTTTGAGCACCATATTTAAAAGCATCTCTGAGCAAATTCCTAATATCATCATCTCTTGCAAGATTTTTCTGTTGGTTACTAGATCCAAATCAGGTATATGTTCGATGTTAGAGGTTTGGTTACATGTAGATGGTAACCTTGACTCTCCATGAAAAAATCACTTTGTATAACCTCTTAAAAAACCATTCCATACCAAATATTCTTCAACAGTATTTGGATATAGAGAACTAGAATTTATACAATTTCAGTATGGATATAAAATCTTTTCATTGATACTACTTCTCTGCATACAAAATTTAATAAATTCTAAACTTATACAGATATTCTTTGCTATTTCTCGGTTTAGTTATCCAACTCTTATCCATTGTAAAATAAAACTAACTGAAATAAATAAGTATTTATAAGAACTGAATAAATTTAAAATAAATTAATTCAATAGATTAATTATAATATTATTAAATGTACCCTATCACCAACTAATAGGTAAAGAGGTCCTATGCCATTCAAGAATTGTATTAATTATATAAGTCATTTACAGTAACCAAAGGATACACAATCGAACTTCCATAAAAATTTTGGCGATATTTTTCCTTAGTTCTTCCCATACAATAAATATGTATGAGGAGAACTAAAAAGAAATGCTATCTGAAATATATCTGGAACTCTATCCATATTGTTTGATTATTGTAAGCATCTATAAAATATTTTCAATTCTTAAACTATCCAAACTGGATAATCAATTGACCACTGTATATTTTCTTTCATTCGTACAAAAATAAAACAATGTATGGATGCTATAGAATATGTACTTTAATCAATTGATGGGTCTATATTTTTATGCAATGCAAGTTTTTTAAAAAATATTTAAGAAACCATAATTGATCATAACAAAGCTATAGATGGTATTGAAATAAAAGATTATAATAATGAAACTAACCTTAAAGCATAACATGTTCAGTAAGATGCAGGTATATACCAAGAAATTTATAAAGAAACAAAATAATCTACTAAGAAAAAGAATAATAAATAATGAAAAATAAGGAGGAGGCTCAGTTATACTATTTAATCTGCAATTAAATCAAAACGACTACAATCGATTGCCTACAAAAGAAGGCTATCCAAGATTGTTTCCATTAGAACAGTTGAATCAACCAAACATACATTGCATAATTATCATAGCCTCCATATACAAACCTTAAACCAATTTTAAAATTGGTTACAGAGCTTGTTGCCCAGAAATGGAGCCCAAGAGGGGGGGTGAATTGGGTCTTTTTGAAAATTTAAAACAATAATGAGGGACTAGTGGTGCTAGTGAAAAATGATGAATTCAATGCAAGATATTTAAAGCGGTAGCAATAATCAAAGAGTAAGAGAGGAAGAGAGTAATCACACACAAACATAAGGTTTATAGTGGTTCGGTGCAAACCTAGCACCTACATCCACTCCCCAAGCCACCCTTGGGAATTTCACTATAATCCAAACAAGATTACAGTTGACTTGTTTTTCACAAGGCTCACAAGTCAAAATCTAAGTTGGTTTTATCACTTAGGCTTACCAACAAACCTTAACACTTGTTTTGTCTTCGGGCTCACAAGTTAACCCTAGTTGGTTTTATCCCTTTGGCTCACCAACAAACCATAATACCTTCTTTCAAGACACCCTTGAAATCAAGGTCAAATCATAATGTAAAAACAGATATACAATTTTTAAAATAAAACAAACTCTCTTCAAGAGTAGAATGGAATCTTTGAAGCTCAAGTTGATGCTTTGTCTTGACTCTTCCTTGGAATCTCCTTCAAAGTGCCTCTTTTGGAATGAAGTAAGGATGAGCTTGTAGGCTTTTCAAGGAATCAAACTATAAGAGGCTTTTGATGTGAAGTATTTGAGAAGTATAGGCTTTTGGCTTTTGAAGTAGACTTGAATACACTTCAATACACTTTCTTGTCTTTAAAATGAGGTTGGTGGAGGTTAAATACACCAAGAACCTTCCAAAAAATGGTTTGTGACCGTTGGAACCTCGGAAATAGCCATTTGGAGCTTGAAAAGCAAGTTCCACAAGCCAAAAAAATAGATCCGTTAGAGCTGTCAGGCTGCAAGTGTCGACACTTGGCTATCAGGTGTCGACACTTGGCTGTCAGGTGTCGACACTTGATCTCTAGGTGTTGATACTTGAACTTTCAAGTGTCGACACTTGATGCACAGGTGTCGACACTTGACACAAAAATTCTCAAATGATAAAGTTCCATATTTTTAAAATTCTCAGGCCTTGAGTCGACACTTGAAACCTAAGTGTCAACACTTGGTGTCGACACTTGGTTCTGGGTGTCGACACTTGGCGTGCCAAGGATTTTTGTCCATGCCAAATGCAGAAGCGTCGACACTTGAGACTAAAAAGCTCAAATTCAAGTATAAACAACCTCAAAAATATAAATATAAATCTTGAAACTCAAATGAATCATAAATATAAATATTTAATCATTTAGATACCCTTTTTCCATGAAGAGGATGTCCAGATTTAGAGAATGCTCCGTGCCATGACGTGCCATGAACTATATGTTTTTGAGTTTTTGAGGTGCTTTCTTCCTGAAAACTCATAACTTGAAATCCACATTAGTATACAATATGCACTCAATGTTTTGTTATTCATCAAAATTACTGGGTTGAGCCAACAATCTCCCCCTTTTTGATGATGACAAAACCTTGAGTAAATAGCATTACATTTCAAACTTTAACTATTTTAAGTTATGAATATGAATTTAAGTCCATATGAAAGGCAAAATCTTCATAGTTAGGAAGAATCAATCTCCCCTTAATTAGATATTTCTTATTAAAGTAAATTTCAAAGATTCTTAAAAAAATTTATATCAATACAATCAATACAATCAATACTATTTCTCTCCCTTTTGTCAATCATTAGAAAGGGGAATAGCCTCCCCCTCACAATGAGCATGGAGATAAAAAGATGGTAGAGAAAATAAGATAGGTATCAGAGCCAAAAATATACCAAGATAAAAGAGTATTAGAGCTAAAAATATACCAAGATAAAAGAGTATCAGAGCTAAAATATACCAAGATAAAAGAGTATCAGAGCTAAAATATACCAAGATAAAAGAGTATCAGAGCTAAAGAAGGTAATTGAACCATTCAAGCACAAATAATGAGCACTAAACAGAAATATATATAATAGATAAGACAAGTTTTCAGTACAAAAATTTGCTGAGTCATCAGCAAGAACTGAAACATACAAATATCATCAGAGTCATACATACAACATATGAACTATAACAGACATCTATGAGGCTAATCCTCATCAGATGGAATCTCAAGACTAATGGGGCACTGATCCTAGATCTAGTGGCTAAGGCCCTAGGAGGTACTAAAGCTCGACGACTCCTAGTGCGGCCAGAAAGACCAAAGGTGGGTACAACCCTAGATGATCTAGTGGAAGGGGGGAAAGATCAGCTAGTGTAACAAAGTCCGGTGTGGAGTCAACTAAGTCAGTAGGAGCAGCTGGTGTAGTGGGAGGATCGCGACTGACCACCTCATAATCATCAGCACTGTCATCACTATCACTGTCATGGCCCACAACCCTGTAGCTCTGTCATCATCCATATTGCCCGATCACCACCCTCAGCAGTATCAGTAGGGTCGCTCTGGTGATCGCCACCATCATCATCATCATCATCATCATCATCATCAGAGGATACAACTGCAGGGGCTGCAGGAGGTATATGGGATCTCAACAGATCCTCAATACGAGAGAATCCCTCCTCCATAGATCTACGGATCTCAGCATGCTCCGAGGTAGTATGTGCTCGTAGAATCTCAACCTCACTGCATAGCTGAGTCAACTCACCCCTGATCTCAGTGAACTGCTCTCTGGTGTGCTCTTCAAAGGATAGTCCAGTAGAAAGTGGCGGAGGAGCTGAAGTATCAGGAGTCGAATGCTCTGCCTATGTCGATGGGATATCAATGGGAGGAAAAACTGCTGGCTCAGATGGTCCTGCCTCTGCCTCTCGAAGCTCGTCTTCCTCATCTGGCTCCTGGCCAGACTCTCTGCATACCCATCGACCTGCAACTAATCTATATCCCATACGATGCAAAGACTTCTCATCATATACATCTGTGTGTAGTATCTCCTTGGAGATCTCCCCCTCCAGTGATACTCCACAAGCTCTAAATAATCTGGCCAGTGCCATGCCGTAAGGTAAACAGTGACAGTGCTGAGTCGTAGCATCATGCATCTGAACTAGCATCAAGGAAGGAAGATCAATCTATTTTTTCTCTATCAGACTCGTCATCACCATCAACTCCCTCTCAGTGATGAAGTCAAATCTCCCAATCTTCGGTAGTAGTATACGTGCCATGATGTGGTGCAATAGGCGCATCTCCAGAGATAACTAGTTCGCGGTAACTATGGATATACCACGAACATCCTCTCTCTCAAGAATACACCTAAAGGCAGCCTCTCTGTCATCTACCAAAAAGACACAGATTCCCCTATGGGGATCTCCCATACTCAGCTCAATAGCTCTGCTGTCAGTGAAATCTGAACGCCTCTGACTATCGTAGTCCACAGAAGTCATGACAATCCAACGTACCATAGAACTCTCTCACTAGGTGAGGATAGTACCTCTCCTGCATAGTACAGAATGGTACTAATCCTGCATCAGTGAGCACCTGTCGTAAACTGAAATGGAGCCTATCAAAACACTCTAGGTTGACTCTCCTCCCAAAGGCTACTAACTTCCCTGCCATCCTCTCTGCAGGGGGGAACTCAGTGTGACTGAACTGCTAGCCTGAGCAGAGTCAAATCTGGCCTTCGACCTCCTCTCTACACCATGACTAGGCCTCTCCCTAACTGCAAGTTTTTTCCTGGGACCCATTACAGTAAGCTGACCAGGAAAGAAGGAAGATAGGTTTAGAACTATCGGACTGGCTACAGGCTGAGATAAGGAGAGTTTCATTTCTTAAAATGTGTTCAGATAGATTTTAAAAAACCAGATTAAACCAATTTTGGATTGTAAAATACCTCAAACAATGTTTGGAAAAACTGTCAATCAGTTTAAAGGTGAGATTTTTACAACTTATACTTTGATTAAATGATAATATTTCAACATATAATTATAGAAAATATTTTTGTTCATCAAAACATATTTGAACTTTTGGAAAATACCTTTTGTAAAGCCAAAAAATCAAAACCCATGGAATTTGGGTCTAAATAACTTAGGGTTTTAGCAAAGTGGTGAAAATGTCGCAAGAACACCATGAAAAACTTTCTAAAACAATAATAAATGGATTTAGTATACTTAATTTAGATGAAACCCAAATTATTTCGGCCAAACTCAATCAAACAGTGTTTTTCCGAAAAATGGGTGAGATAAGCGTGAAAACGGCCAAAAACATGGGAATCCGAGAAAAATACCTTTAAACCACCATTCCTCAATGGAGTTTTATAAATCCATTAAAACACGTGAAAATCTGTTAAAATTCCTAAAAGGGGTTGGAAAAACCCTATTCTGCGTTGCACGGTTTGAAAATGACAAAAATAAAATGAAAATGAGGTGAAATAAAAGTGAAAATAGAAGGGTGAAATACCTGAATTTAGTTGGGGTAACCGGGAAAAGGAAGATTTGGAGTGATGGGGGACCACTGTTGCTCGGAAGTGACGGGGGAAGACAAAAACAAAAACCCTCGGTCTGTCGATTAAAAACAGATTTTTCCCGCAAGTGTCGACACTTAGAATTTGTCAAGTGTCGACACTTGGTCAGGTTCGACACTTGACAATTTCCAAGTGTCGACACTTGGCCAAAAATTTAAGAAAATCCAAAAAAAAATTTTAGAAAAAAAGGAAACAATTTAATCAAATTTTTAAGGCTTTAAGCAAGTGGTTTGAGCGAAAAGATTTAGGTATAAATAAAACTAAGAGAGTTCTAGGAGAAGGGATCAATGACACCTAACTCTCTTCTAATCAGATAGAACCTATCCTCACACAAAGGCTTGGTAAACACATCTGCTAACTGATCATCAGTACATACAAAATCAAGAATAATATTAGAGTTTTGTACATGATCTCTTATAAAATGATGTCTTATTTCAATGTATTTACTTCTTGAATGTTGCACAGGATTTTTAGATAGATTGATTGCACTAGTATTGTCACATCTTATGGGTGTCTTAGTTAGTTTAATGCCAAAATCTTCGAGTTCTTGTTTGATCCAAAGATTTGAGCACAACAGCTTCTAGCTGCTATATATTCGACTTCTGCCATAGATAAGTAACTGAGTTCTGTTTTTTGCTACTCCAAGAGATCAAATTTACTCCAAGAAACTGATAGGTTCCACTAGTACTTTTACGATCAAGTTTACACCCAGCAAAGTCAGCATCAGAATAAGCAATCAATTCAAATGATGAATCTCTAGAGTACCATAAACCAATTTCAATTGAACCAGATAGATATCTACGTATGCTTTAACAGCCAAAAGATGAGACTCTTTAGGATTAGACTGATATCTAGCACACATACAGACGCTAAACATGATATCTGGCCTACTGGCGGTAAGATATAACAATGAACCGATCATGCCACGATATAATTTTTGGTCAATAGATTTACCTGATTCATCCTTGTCAAGTTAACAAGTAGAGCTCATAGGGGTACCTAAAGGCTTAGTGTTCTCCATCCCAAACTTCTTGAGTATTTCTTTTATGTATTTTGTTTGGTTGATGAAGATCCCCTCTTTGGTTTGCTTTATTTGGAGTCCGAGAAAAAATTTAGTTCTCCCATCATGCTCATCTCGAACTCAACCTGCATTAACTTTGCAAAATCTTGACAAAGAGATTCATTAGTAGCACCAACTATTATATCATCTACATAGATTTGTACTACCAAGAGATCATTATTCTTTTTCTTTAAAAATAAAGTTTTGTCTACATTACCTCTAGTAAAATCATTTTTGAGCAAAAAAGAGCTTAAACGATCATACCAAGCACTTGGAGCTTATTTCAAACCATATAAAGCTTTATGAAGTTTGTAAACATGATTTGGAAATTCAGAATTTTCAAAACCAGGGGGTTGCTCAACGTAAACTTCTTCTTCAATTAGACCATTTAAAAAGGCACTTTTAACATCCATTTGATATAATTTAAAATTCATGAAGCAAGCAAAAGCCAACAATAGCCTAATTATCTTAAGTCTAGCTACAGGAGCAAAGGTTTCATCAAAATATATTCCTTCCTCCTGATTATATCCTTTGACAACTAGTCTAGCCTTATTTCTATAACTACTACTACTCCATTTTCATCAAGTTTATTTCGAAAAACCCACTTTGTACCAATAATTGAAGTATTTGAAGGCCTATCTACTAAAGTCCAAACATTGTTCCTTTTAAATTGGTTAAGTTCATCTTGCATAGCATTTATCCAATTACTATCACATTCAGCTTCCTCAATAGTTTTAGGTTCAATTTGAGAAATAAAAGCTAAATAATCATAGATATTTCTAAGGGATGATCGAGTACTTACACCTTTAGATGAATCACCAATAATTAGTTCTTTTGGGTGTCCATGAGCATACCTCCATTCTTTTGGTAATGGATCAACAGTTGATGTGTTTTCATCACCTTGTGCTTGATCTCCTTCAGTGTTTTGATCTTCGTTCTATTCATTGGTAACCCCTTCATTGTTGTTTATTCCTTCAGTTTTCTTGCTACCTGTTTCATCAGAAAGTACATCTTCTTTTCTTGAAGATTTTTGGTTAGATTCAACAAATACCATATGTATGGAATCTTCAACAATAAGTGTTCTTCTGTTGAAGACCCTGTATGCCTTACTAGATGTGGAGTAGCCTAGAAAGACTCCCTCATCTGATTTGGCATCAAATTTACTTAAATTATCCTTACCATTGTTTAAGATGAAACAACGGCATCCAAAATATGAAAATAGTGAATTGAGGTTTTTCTACCCTTCCAAAGCTCATAAGGTATTTTCTTTAGAATCGGTCGAATTAAAACTCGATTTAAAACATAGCATGCAGTATTTATGGCTTCCATCCAAAAATATCTAGGTAAATCATTTTCACAAAGTATGGTGCGTGCCATTTCTTCAAGAGTTCTATTTTTTTTTTCTACTACCCCATTTTATTGAGGTGTCCTAGGTGCAAAAAAATTATGATGAATGCCATTTTCAATACAAAATTTATCAAAATCAGTATTTTCAAATTCGGTTCCATGATCACTTCTCAAAGATACGACTGAAACACCTTTTTCATTCAAAACTCTTTTATGAAATCTAATGAATTCAGAAAAAGTTTCATCTTTATGTGCTAAAACATGACCCATGTAAATCGTGAAAATCATCTACAATGACTAGACCATACTTCTTACCTCCCAAACTAGATGTTCTAGTTAGCCCAAAGAGGTCCATGTGAAGCAATTCCAAAGGTCTAGATGTAGAGATTACTCCTTTTGGTTTGAAAGAGGATTTGGTTTGTTTTCTAAGTTGACATGCACTGCAGATCTTGTATTTTTCAAAATTGAGTTTAGGCAAATCCTTTACCAAGTTCTTTTTGCTAAGTTTTGAAATTAAATGCATGCTTGCATGTCCTATTCTACGATGCCAAAGCCAACTAGTTTCATCTATCTTAGCTTCCATTGCCACTAGGCATTGACATTTTTGAATAGGGAGATCATCAACATCAACCATATAAATATTGCCATGCCTATGACCAATGAACTTAATGCCATTGTCATATAGACTAGAAACAATGCACAAAGAAGATTCAAAAACAACTTTAAATTTTTTGTCGTAAAACTGACTAATGCTAAGCAAGTTATGTTTCAAACCATCAACATATAAGACATTATCAATATAAGAAGAAGGGTGATATGGACTTTACCAATACCGATAATTTTGCCCTTTCCATTATCACCAAAAGTTACATTGCCACCATTTTGATATTCGAGTGATGAGAACTGCTCTACATCTCCTGTCATATGCCTGAGCAACCGCTATCAAGGTACCATATTCTTTTCTTATTGGTTGCAAGGCATACCTGCAATAAAGATCAAGTGGAGACTTTAGGTACCCAAGCCATCTTGGGTCCTTTTTGGTTAGTGGCATTGGTTCCTTTCGGAACCCAAACTTTCTTAGTGTTACTTAACCTTTTTTGTTGTACATATAAGATTTGTGTCCTTTAGTACCACAAGTATAGCAAGTAATGGATGAAGATGCAGGAACAAAGAAATTTTTAAAAATTTTTGTTTCTTATGAGTTCTGAATCCTAAACCTGCTTTATCAAATACTGCTCTTTGTTATTTAAAAGCAAATTCATTTTTCAGAACTATTAGTAAATCTTTCTACAAAAGGTTTTAATTTTTCAATTTCTTTTTTATATATTTTGTTTTCATTTAAAATTTCTTTGCTTTATTTTGATAAATTTTCATTTGAAAGTGAGTCACTTTTCTTTTTCAAGACATCTTTTTCTTTTTCAAGTGCTACAATCTTATCATTTAATTTTTTATTTTGAATAAAAGGCATTCATTTTCATTTGAAAGCTTGTTATTTGTTTTGGCTAGATCCAAATTTTGCTTCTTTAAATCTTTATGTTTTGATTTTAATTTTTGAAATTCTATGACTAATTCGTCAAAAACTTCATGAAGCTCATCAAAAGTAAATTCATTTTCTGTTTCGGAACATACCTCATCATGATCAGCCTTCAGACAGAAGTTTGCCACCTCCTGCTGTTCTTCCTCAGAACTGGAGTCTTCACTTTCACTCCAAGTTGCCATCATGGCTCTCAGCTTTCTTCTACTTTTCTTTAGCAAGGGGCAGTCTACCTTGAAATGGCCAGGTTTTTTGCACTCAAAACATGTAGGCTACTCCTTCTCCTTTTTTTTGTCCTTCTCTTTACTTGGCTCACCTTTCAGAGGTTTCTTTTTGAAATTGAACTTTTTCTTCCTCATGAACTTCTGAATTTTCTTCCCAAAGAGCCGTCTCATCTTCTTCATCATCTTCTTCAGAGTCTTCGCTTGATTCCTCTCTCATAGTAGATTTGAACGCGATTACCTTTTCTTTTTATCGACCTCTCCATTCTTTTGTTTGAGGGAGAGCTCATAGGTCATTGAGAACCTAACAGTTGTTCCAGTGGAAGAGTATTGACATCATTAGCTTCTTCAATAGCTGTTACTTTTGCATCCCACGAAGCTGGTAGAGACCTGAGAAGTTTGTTCACAAGTTCACCGTTAGAAATATTTTTCCCAGGCTTCTCATGCCATTCACAATATTTGTGAACCTAGTATACATCTCACTAATAGACTCAGTAGGTTCCATTTTAAACATTTTATATGTGTGAATAAGCATGTTGACCTTGGTAGTTTTTACTTAGTGTGTACCCTCATGGATAACCTCAAGTGTATCCCAAATTTCTTGGCGGAGAGACAATTAGATATTCTATTAAATTCACTTGGATCAATAGAACAAAATAAAGATTCATAGCCTTAGCATTAAGCTCGATTTGCTTAATGTCATTCTCATCCCAATCATCTTCCATCTTGGAGTGAGAATGCCATTAATCAACATCGTAGGCTGATGAGGACCTTTTATAATTGTCCTCCACAATTATAGTCAAGAGCTTGAATAAAATGTGCATGCGTGTCTTCCAGTATGTGTAATTTGTGTCATTAAAAAGTGGGGGACGATTTGAAGCTTGACCTTCAACAATACCCATTCCTATTGGGGCTGCCATGATCTTTTACTCAAGATCCTTGGACCTACAAGAGAGTACCGGTGCTCTGATACCACTTGTTGCCCAGAAATAGAGCCCAAGAGGGGGGGGGTGATTGGGTCTTTTTGAAAATTTAAAACATAATGAGAGAGACTAGTGGTGCTAGTGAAAATGATGAATTCAATGCAAGATATTTAAAGCGGTAGCAATAATCAAAGAGTAAGAGAGGAAGAGAGCAATCACACACAAACACAAGGTTTATAGTGGTTCGGTGCAAACCTAGCACCTACATCCACTCCCCAAGCCACCCTTAGGAATTTCACTATAATCCAAACAAGATTACAGTTGACTTGTTTTTCACAAGGCTCACAAGTCAAAACCGAAGTTGGTTTTATCACTTAGGCTTACCAACAAACCTTAACATTTATTTTGTCTTCGGGCTCACAAGTTAACCCTAGTTGGTTTTATCCCTTTGGCACACACAACCACACCAACAACTAACGTTCTTCAAGACACCCTTGAAAGCAAGGTCAAATCACAATGTAAAAATAGATAAACAATTTTAAACTAAAACAAACTCTCTTCAAGAGTAGAATGGAATCTTTGAAGCTCAAGTTGATGCTTTGTCTTGACTCTTCCTTGGAATCTCCTTCAAAGTGCCTCTTTTGGAATGAAGTAAGGATGAGCTTGTAGGCTTTTCAAGGAAAAAACAACTATAGAGGCTTTTGATGTGAAGTATTTGAGAGAATATAGGTTTTTGGCTTTTGAGTAGACTTGAATACACTTCAATATACTTCCTTGTCTTTAAAATGAGGTTGGTGGAGGTTAAATATACCAAGAACCTTCCAAAAAATGGTTTGTGACCATTGGAACCTCGAAAATAGCCATTTGGAGCTTGAAAAGCAAGTTCTGCAAGCTAGAAAAATAGATCCGTTAGAGCTGTCAGGCTGCAAGTGTCGACACTTGGCTGTCAGGTGTCGACACATGGCTGTCAGGTGTTGACACTTGATCTCTAGGTGTCGACACTTGAACTTTCAAGTGTCCACACTTGAAGCACAGGTGTCGACACTTGACACAAAAATCCTCAAATGACAAAGTTCTGTATTTTCAAAATTCTCAGGCCTTGAGTCGACACTTGGAAATCTAAGTGTCGACACTTGGTATCGACACTTGGTTCTGGGTGTCGACACTTGGCGTGCCAAGGATTTTGTGTCCGTGCCAAATGCTGAAGTGTCGACACTTGAGACTGAAAAGCTCAGATTCAAGTGTAAATAGCCTCAAAAACATAAATATAAATCTTGAAACTCAAATGAATCATAAACACAAAATATTTAATCATTTAGATGCCCTTTTTCCATGAAGATGTCCAGATTTGTGAGAAATGCTCCGTGCCATGACGTGCCATGAACTATAAGTTTTTGAGATTTTGAGGTGCTTTCTTCCTGAAAACTCATAACTTGAAATCCACATTTGTATACAATATGCACTCAATGTTTTGTTATTCATCAAAATCACTGGGTGGAGCCAACTGAGCTTCTTTACTTTCCCAGCAGTCAAGCACCTGATAAAAAAGATAATAAAATAGGTAGAGCATATTTTTTTTAGTGATGTGTAATTACCAAGTTAATTAAGCCTGAACCTTGGCTCCTGTACTTGGACTAATATAATATATGTCTTTAGAAGAATTAAGATGACTTTTAAAGACCATAACTCAAACCTAATGTAACAACAGAATAACATAGTGAAGTACAAAATCTATGAGGTGCTACTTTGTTCGCATGGAATCTTTGGGCTATGCATGGACGGGATAAACCTTACATATTGTCTAACAAACTAATACAAGAAGCATGTACTATTTTCGTGCATATACATACAATTTCTAGTTTGGCAAATATATGGCCAAGTTAAATATACTAAAGATATGGATATTTTGATTCATATTCCAATCCATTTAGATTTCAATTCCAACTCTGGTTGTGAACAAAACATCCCCTTAAAGTTAATTATATGACTCAATCATCTTAAAATTTTTTCTTCACCATAGATGTATAGATAAAAGACTGCACCTATGATATTTTACGTAGAAAGTTTTTTTTTTTTGGTTGCAATATCATCATTATCTTAGTGGAAGCCTCTGTAAGCCCAATTGATACTTCGATGGTTGGGGTAATTGGCACTAAACTTTTGGGGATGTAATTTTTTAATAATAATTTCCATCACAAAAATTCACAAACTCTAATTATGTGACAAAAACTAATTTTCATCATGTAACTTTTTTTGTCATCAAAATTTGGTTACCAATAACCTTCTTTTGTTGTAGTTGTTGTAGTCTGCTAATTTGTTGATCTAAAATTTCAAAGATTTCACCATTGATTATAAAATTTTAGTGTGATTGTTTCATGATTATTGTTTTACATTCTCATAGGCTTAATTTCTTTCTTGCTTGTCAATTCTTTTAGGAGTTGAAACCATTAAACTTTAGAGCATGGCATGCAAAAATAGGCAGATCTCTTAGTGCTCCCCACCCAGGTTTCATCAATCCATGACTTGTCTGATGGTCGTACAAAATAAGGGATACTTTGTAAAAAAAATAGAGGGCCACCCAGTGCATCTAGGTTTCATGTATCTAGCATTATCAAAGTTATCAATCCACCTCATTATTAAGAGCTAGAATTAATAGGTACATCCACTACAGCAAAACAGGGTTATCCCGACCTTTTTCTGGCGATGCTTCCTGGAAGCGTTGGGAAGAACCAGAACCCGCCGACGATTTTTGAAAGTGCTGGCAAAACTGAAAGTCCGCCGACGCTTTAAAGCGTCGGCAATTAATCCTGATTTTTACCGATGCTTTTAAGCGTCGCCGGACCATCCCGCTTAGACTTGGGACATTTACCGACGCTTATAATCATAGCAGAGTCCAGGGACCTTTGCCGACGCTTATAAGCATCACCGGATCCGACATTTGCCGATGCTTTTAAGCGTTGCCGAAGTCCAGGACCTTTACTGACGCTTTAAAGCGTCGCCACAGTTTGGGACCTTTGCCGACGCTTTTAAGCATCGCTGGACTACACATTTGCCGACACTTTAAGCGTCACGAAGTCCAGGGACCTTTGCCGATGCTTATAAACATCGCCGGATCGTACATTTGCCGACGCTTTTAAGCATCGCCGAAGTCCGGGACCTTTGCCGACGCTTTAAAGCATCGCCATAGGTCCCATGATATTTGGCAACGCTTATAAGCGTCGCCAAGTTCCCAGGTCATTTAGCGATGCTTATAAGCGTCGTCGGAGTCCAGGACTTTTGGCGACGCTTCTAAGCGTCGCCGACCGCCAAGCCTTTCCCCCAAAAAAACCCTGGCACCCTCAGCCCGAGCCCTAATTTTTGCAGCCGCCGAACCAACCCCCCCCCCCAACTCCTCCTCCTCCTCCCCCCCTCCTCTCCTTCTCCTCCTCCTCCTCCTCCTCCTCCCCCCCACTCGTCCGCCCGCGGCCCTTTCCCCCCCTCCCAACTCCTCCTCCTCCTCCCCACCCCCCACCTCCTAACCCCCACCCCCCCCGCCAACTCCTCCTCCTCCTCCCCCCCCCTCCTCCTCCTCCTCCTCCTCCCTCCTCCTCCTCCTCCCCCCCACTCGGTCCGCCGCGAACCATACCCCCCCCCCAACTCCTCCTCCTCCTCCTCTCCTCCTCCCCCCCCCACGCCATCGAACACCCCCCCCCCCCCTCCTCTCCTCCTCCCCCCCCCTCCCCTCCTCCTCCTCCTCCTCCCCCCCCCTCCTCCTCCCCCCGCTCGGTCCGCCGCGACCCTATCCCCCCCCCAACTCCTCCTCCTCCCCCCCCTCCTCCTCCTCCTCCTCCTCCTCCGCTCGTTCGCCGACGCAGCAGCCGTCCGTGATCTCCCGGTCGATCGAGCCGCTGCCGAACCCCCCTCCTCCTCCTCTTCCGCTCGTAAGTTTTTTTTTTTCTTTTCCAAAGTTCAAAGTTATTGAAGTAATGGCACAAAGGATGCTACACTAGGAATAAAATGAGATTGAAGACTTGTTTATAAATTTCTTGCTGAAACGTGAATATCATCATGTGTGTAATGTTTTCGGTTCTTGTATACAAAAGTGTTAGTTCAAGCTTTGGCCACCAATAACTTCATTAGAGCATTAAAATATTATACTAATTAGAGGTTTGAATAGGAAGATACTTCTATGCATGTATGGATGTATTATTAGAAGCTAAAGAAAATTAATATTACAATCTAGGATGGGAATGTTGGATAATTGTAATATTTATTAAAAGAAAGAAAGAAAGAAAGAGAGAAAAGGCCCATGGATGTACGATACGGTCTCCTCTCAAAAATACATGAAGCAGAGAAATGAAGGGCCATATTGATATTTACGGTTGCTTTACAAAAAGATTTCTTGAAAAGATATGTTTACCGAATAGACTTCAATTAAATTAAAATCTGGACGAAATATTTCACTCTACTAAGATAATCTTCGGTATTAGACTTCAGTTCATATATGGGTGTTTCAGATAAAACTATGGATATAAACTTCAATTAAATTGAAGAATTATATATTTTATGGATTGAAAAGTCACATATCCATGATTGAAAAAGTAACATATCTGTGGATTAAAAGTTACATATTAAAAATCACGCATTCAAAGAAAGAAAAACCTAACACGTATTCCATCTAGTTCTATAGCTTATGCTGCTAACTCATCAGCTATTTAATTAATTAGCTTATCAACAAAATTACTGATCTTGTTATTATGACCATTTGCTAAGCTTCCGGTGCAACAGACAACAATAGGATGCTACTAACATGGATTTGAGAGTCTACATAAACATTTTCAATTTAGTTTTTTTGATATTTGTAAATGCATAAAGGTTTTCGTAGTAAAGGATTTCGAGTCCAATCAGCTTTTTTTTTTTTCTGTAGAGAAGTAAAAGTTTCTTCAATATGAATATCTTAGAATATGGTTTTAATATAATTGTCTAGTGCACTATTTATTCAATATAGTTATTAATTTTCAATTATTTGCACCCTTAATTAGTGTATTTATTACTACTTAATTCTGAATTTCAAAATTTAGTGCACATGGAAGCTATTAATTAAATAATTAAACACATTAGGACTAGAACCTATGAACCTTATGTGTGCACAGTTAATTAATCAACATACAATTCATAAAATAGCTTTTTTTTAAATGATTTTAGTGCTTTTAAACCTTAAAAAACTCAATGGTCTAATTTTCAAGAGATATAAAGCTAGGTGACAAAGTGGTTACCACTCGAGTTAATTTCTCAGTCATCTTTTATAAATAACCAAGACCTTAAGGATCTCAAGATAAATAACTCTTTTTTATGTTCATTACTTACTTTCTATCTATTCTAGATGTCTAGCTTGAATGTTGGAAGATCCTTGCCAGAGCTAACTCCGGCTAAAAACTTTGTTTATAGATCACTTCAGTGATGATTACTTCGTATCGAAATCTACTGCAACATGTTCGATAAGTTGTCCATGAATAACTCCATTTTTTATATTTCAATACCATCTGTAGTTTTGTTACGATCAATTATGATTTTTATATATATTTTTTAAAACTTGCATTGCATTGAAACATAGACCCGTCAATTGATTAAAGTACATATTCTACACGATCCGTACAATTATTTATTTTTGTACGGATGGCAGAAATATGTACAGTGGTCAATTGAATGTCCAGTTTGGACAGTTTGAGAGTTGCAAATAATTTTATAGGTGCTTACAGTAATCAAACGGTACAGATAGAGTTCCAGATATATTTCGGATATCATTTCCTTTTAGTTCTCCTCATACATATTTATTTGTATGGAGAGAACTAAGGAGAAATGCTACGAGATTTTTCTGGAACTTCTATTGCGTATCTTTTGGTTACTGTAAATGACCTATAATTAATACAATTCTTGAATGGGATAGGACCTCTTTACCTATTAGTTGGTGATAGGGTGCATTTAATAATACTGTAATTGATCTATTGAATAAACTTATTTAAATTTGTTCTGTTCTTATAAATATTTATTTATTTCAGTTAGCTTTTTCTTACAATGGATAAGAGTTGGATAACTAAACCGAGGAATAGCAAAGAATATCTGGATGGAGTACAGAATTTCATTAAATTTGGTATGGAGAGAAGTAGTATCAGTGGGAAGATTTTATGTCCATGCCGAAAATGTGTAAATTCCAGTTCTCTATATCCAAATATTATTGAAGAACATTTGGTATGGAATAGTTTTTTAAGAGGTTATACTGAGTGGTTTTTTCATGGAGAGTCAAGGTTACAATCTACATGTAACCAAACCTCTAACATGGAACATATACCTGATTTGGATCCAGTAACCAATAGAAAAATCTTGCAAGAGATGATGATATCAGGGGTTTGCTCAGAGATGCTTTTGAATATGGTGCTCAACATCCTGGAGATTACAATGGAGGACAAGTAGCAGCTGGGTTTCCTGAGGATCCTATATTTACTGAATCTATACATGATGGAGAGCCGATACTCCCAACTAATGTTGGAACAGATCGTTATCAGAAGTTGATAAGAGATGCAGATCAAGAATTATATGCCGTTGCAAGAACTTTTCAAAAATTTCTTTTCTTGTGCATTTGTTCCATATAAAATACTTGAATGGATGTTTGGCAAGAGTTTTACTATGCTGCTCAAGTTGTTAAAGGCATTTCCTTTCTGAAGGTACTAGTTTACCAACATCTTGTTATGAGGCCAAAAACTAGTAAAGGAATTAGATCTTGGATACGAAAAGATTCATAGCTGTCCAAATGATTGTATATTATATCGGGGAGAACATGCCGATCAAGAGTCGTGCCATGTGTGTGGATGTTCACGATGGACAAAGCAAAAGAAAATGAAAGTGAGGGATTAGATGAATTGGATGCAACATACATTAAACAAAAGCCGGCGAAGGTATTACGCTATTTTCCTCTTGTACCTAGATTGAAAAGGATCTATGCATCATCAAAGACAGCTTCGTCAATGAGATGGCATGATGAAAGCCGTACAAAAGATGGAATGCTGAGACACCCAGCAGATAGTTTAGCATGGAAAGCATTTAATGAGAGACATCCTGATTTTGCATCTGATGCTCGTAATGTCAGGCTGGATTTAGCCAGTGATGGGTTCAATCCATTTCGGACCTTAAGTTCTGTCTATAGCACCTGGCCAGTTGTACTGATTCCTTATAATTTGCCACCATGGATATGCATGAAACAGTCTTCACTTATTTTATCAATGGTCATTCCAGGTGATAAGGGTCCAGGTAATGATATTGATGTTTTCTTACAACCTTTAATAGATGAATTGAAACAACTATGGGAGGGTATCAGTGCAATTGATGCTTCGAATGGCCAAACATTCAATCTACGGGTAGCTCTATTATGGACTGTTAACGATTTCCTGCATATGCTAATTTATCTGCTGGAGCACTAAGGGACGAGTTGCATGTCCTTCTTGTGGTGAATCAACCCATTCATTTGGTTAAAACATGGAGGAAAGTTCTGTTATATGGACATCGTCGATGGTTGGAGGCAAATCATCCATTTCGATTTCAGAAGGATTTATTTGATGGTACCATAGAGTTGGGATCTGCTCCAATTCTACCTTCTGGTTCTGATATTCGTAGACAAATGCTTGGTATCAGACACAGTTATGGCAAGATGACAAAGTCCTCTAAAAAGCGAGGAAGAGATGATGTTGAGACTTCGGTACAAGAAGAAGTATCGGAGGAAGTCAATACTTGCACCTTAGATATGGCAGTGTTCGAGGATCCGATAATTTCTTTGAAGTTGAAAATGATGATGATATAATCACAGCAACTACCCATCAGCATACTAAACAATTATGGAAGAAAAGAAGCATATTCTTTGACTTACCTTATTGGGAGCATAATATACTCCAGCATAATCTTGATGTTATGCATATAGAAAAGAATGTCTGTGATAATTTGATTGGAACAATATTAAATCTTGATGGAAAGACTAAAGATAACATGAAGGGCGTCTTGATTTAAAAGAAATGGGCATCCGACATGAACTTCATCCACAAGTGCTTGCAAATGATAGAACTTATATCCCTCATGCATGTTATACAATGTCTAGTCGAGAAAAAAATCTCTTCCTGACAGTTTTAAAGAATATCAAAGTTCCTGATGGATAGCCGCTCAAATATTTCACGATGTGTGAATCTGAAAGAGCGCAAAATTTCAAATCTTAAAGTCATGATGGACATATACTAATGCAAGATATTCTTCCATTGGCTTTAAGGTTGTCAATGCCAAAACAGTTATTACGATTGTTTTTCAGTTATCATCATTCTTCAAGGCATTATGTTCTAAGGTTCTTAATCCTCAGGAGCTTGATCAGTTGCAGTCTCAAGTCGTACTTACATTATATCAGATGGAAAAGATTTTTCCTCCTGGATTTTTTACGATTATGGTTCATCTACTCATTCACCTAGCTTCGGAAGCTAAACTTGGTGGACCGGTACACTACAGATGGATGTACCCTATCGAGAGGTAATGTTGTAAAACTTAAATTTTATAATTTATATAACTTTTTCATTATTTAATATGATATAAATATCTACTTTTTGAAGGTATCTTGTATGTTTGAAGGATTATGTACGAAACAAAGCCCATCCTGAGGGCTCAATAGCAGAGGGATATATTGCTGAAGAGTGTTTAACATTTTGTTCAAGATATCTTGAAGGTGTTAAGACTGTATTAGTCAATCGACCTCAACGTCATGGTGATAATATGGAGAATACAGATATATACAAATTTGCATCATCCGGAAGATTTATAGGAAAAGCTGAAAGTATTGTTCTTGACCATAAATCCATGTCACAAGCACACCGTTATGTATTGCTACATAGTGACATAATATCTGACTATCGCAGGTTAGTATATCTACACATGGATAATACTAAATATTAGACATGTTGTTGTCAAACTATATTTGATTGTCATGTAGCGAATTTTATCTGTACAACGACAAGCCAATCATTCCACTTGTCCTAATCCAAGGATTGAACAAAGATGGTTGGTTGAGTTATTCCCTAATTGGCTTGCCAATCAAGTTAGTATATATAAGTCGTATAATAATTTTATATATGTTTAACATCGAATAAATGATCGATAGTTGATATTAATTTTTTAGGTACTGGTACTGATGGAGAAAAATAGTTCAGCAGAATTAATTGCACTTGCCAGAGGTCCAAATTATATTGTGAACAAATATAATGGTTTTATTATAAATGGCTTTAAATTTCATACCAAGGAGCACGAGAAACTTAGGAAAACTCAGAACAGTGGTGTTATGGTTGAAGCAGATGGAAAATCTTATTAGGTATACTTAAAAATATTTTAGAGTTGGATTTTATGAAAATTTTAAAGTTGTATTATTTCGATGCGATTGGGTGGATATAAATACACCGAGGGGTTTGAAAAAGGACTCAAACGGATTCGTACTTGTCAATTTTTCAAGATTGATACATACGGGTGTGTTATTGAAGGATGATCCATTTATCTTTTCATCTCAAGCTCGACAAGTTTTTATGTACAAGACTCGAAAGATAAAGAATGGGCTACTGTTATTAAGACAAAACCCAGAGACTTGTATGACATGGGAAAAAGGGTGGAAGAAGAAGATGATGATACTTACACTCAGTGTATGCCTTATAATATTGTACCGGATGATCATAGAAATGATATAACCATTTGGTTAGGTTGGATTCCGAGGAAGGTACAACTGGTTGATTATGACAAGTAAGTAGTTTGTAAGATGGTTTACATTTTTTGCATTAATGATTATGTTATCTTTTAAATTGTAATTCATTTTCGTTATAATTTGATTATAATGTTGACTGACTTGTTTTTAAATAATGCAGGTTAGGTACACCATGCCTCGAAGGAAGCGATTAGCAGATGTACAGTTTCAGTTTTCCAGATCGAGGCTGGTATTCTTCAGCACAACAGCCTGAGGGCAATCGATCAGTTTCACATCGGTCTGATGGCAGTCCCTCTATTTCTGCATATCAGCCTCAGGACGACGACGTTATTCCCTCCGAGTCCGCACATCACGATCCTTCTATGGATCATCCTGATGACGAGCCTATCGTCAATGATATACAGATACAGGGTACATAATTTAATAATTCTATCTCATTTCAATTCATTCATATGCAATAGTTTTGATATACAATGTTCTGTATTTTTTTTTTTGTAGATGGATCCGGGAGACTCAGGCATAGGCGAGGACCCACATTAGTCCATGATGTGTGGCAGTTACCTGAGGGTGAGAGGATAGTGATAGAGTGCAACAAGCTAGGGCAGCCTATTAAGAATGCTGCTAGCTTGTTGACTAGCTTTCTGGGGACAGTAGCACGCCGTGGTCAGCTATGTCCCTGAATTATTCGAAGTGGAACGACATGCTTCCTGCATATAAAATAGAAATGCTACGAGTTGTGCAGGTAAAAAAATTAATATATTATTTATATCTTAGGTTTTTAATAATTGAATTGCTTTTTCATTTAATATTTATTTATTGTTTAATTAAATTGTAGAGCAAGTTCGTTCTTCCTTCAGATTCATCTGATTTTGTGCTTAAGTCTCTTAATCACCAATGGAAAGAATATAGGGCGATGTTGAAGAGAGACTACATGCTAGAGGGTAGAACAGAGGAGCAGGTTGTAGCTACCTGTCCTCCTGATGTTCATCCTCATCAGTGGATGGAGCTGGTGCACTATTGATTCTCCGAGAGGGCACAGGTTGTGTAGCATCATCAAACACTTTGAAAATTATTAATTTTACTTGTTATAATTATATATATATATATAACATTGTTTTAATTTATTTTGCAGACGTATTCTGATATTGGTAGAGCTGCACGAGCTGCTCAGTCTGTTCCTCACACAGCAGGACCAAGAGTTATGCACGGCTCAGGCATGAGTTATATGTTTCTCATCCCATAATAATTTTAGTATACTTTAGTTTTAACATAATGTATCATCATGTATCATGCATGTGCCATGTATAATGGTACGGGGATATAAGATGTGTTATTTTGAATTTTTTTGTAATATTTATTCTTTATATAGGCTGATCAGCAGGGGAGGGAGCCTGGTGAGATGGAGTTCTATCGGATGACTCACGTTCACCAGGATGGCAGTTTTGTCGGGACGAGTCCAGAGATATATATGTATTTTTTATTTATGTTATATTATGATTTATATTTTTATTTTTATTAAGTATTAATATATGTGTTTTTTGTAAAATATAGAATAGGGCTATCTCTATGATATCCGAGCGTGCTGGCGAGGGTTCATCATCTACACAGAGCAGTCGCATCGAGGCCGAGGTATTCTCGGAGTTGATGGGACCAGAGCGTCCTGGACGAGTGAGGGGTTATGGGATTGGAGTTACCCTACTTAGTTATCTGAGGTGCGTAGATATACTCGGGATACTAGAGAGAGTCATGATCAGTTACATGTTCGTCAGCTCCAGGAGGAGATAGCAGAGCTCCGACAAACACATGATGCAGACAAAGCAGAGATGCAGACCATTAGGTCTTAGCTAGAGCATGTTACATCTGTGCTGCATATGTTCATGTCATCTCAGGAAAGTAATTATTTATTAATTTTGTATGTATCTAATAATTTAGAATATATATAATGTATGTATTATAATTCCTGATGTATATCTTGCAGGTTCCTGGTGCATCTAGGAGCCGCAGACCTGACGACGACCAGCCTCCCACGGATCAGTGATGCTAGATGGTTTTTTATTATTTATGTATGTCTTTTTGTTTATTTGAACTTGGATTGATATGTTATATATATAAAAAACTTTTATATTTGGTTTGTATTTGTGTTTGTGTATGTTGGATGTGATATGTGATACAGGTTTGAATATTTTCATTTGTTTGTGTATGTTGGATGTGATACAGGTTTGAATGTTTCATTTCATAATGTATACAGGTTATGGATTTGTATATATGGCTGTTTATTTTTTTTTTAAAAAAAAAAATCTACCGATGCTTTAAAGCGTCGCTAGGTTGGACCTGGCGACGCTTTAAAGCGTCGCTAAAACTGGGACTAGCGATGCTTTAAAGCATCGCTAGGGTTTAGTCTAGCGACGCTTTAAAGTGTCGCTAGAACTGAAACTGGCGATGCTTTAAAGCGTCACTAAAACTGGAACTGGCGATGCTTTAAAGCGTCGCTAGGTTTGGTGTCTAGCGAAGCTTTAAAGCGTCGCTAAAACTGGAACTGGCGATGCTTTAAAGCGTCGCTATATTTGGTGTCTAGCGATGCTTTAAAGCAACGTTAATTGGCGACGCTTTAAAGCATCGCTAGGGTTTAGTCTAGCGACGCTTTAAAGCGTCGCTAAATGCCGACGCTTTAAAGCGTCGCTAGATTTGCCGATGCTTTTTTCAAGCATCGGTAAGTTGCATCCCAACGCTTGCATAGGCGACGCTTAACGACGCTTTACAAAATATCGGGAGATTATTTAGCGACGCTTAAAAGCATCGGGAAACGTCAAAAAAAGCATCGGTAAAGCCCAGATTCACTGTAGTGATCATTATCTAGCATCAACAACTCATAAAATAGCTAATAAAAAATACTTACTGTACTTGAATGTAACCTAAAATAGTAAAAAAAAAAAATTAACCGGACGAGAAAGAAAAACACTTATGGGATATTTGCTGCTTGATGACTCTTAGTCGGTTGGTGGGAGCAAGGAAGGGATTTTGGTGGAGGCAGCGGGTGGGAGAGAAAGTTTTTGGTCGGTGGGCCGGTGCAATGTGATGGAGATGAAGGAGATGAAGGCACCGGAGAGCTTCAACGACGATGAAGGGACCCGAAGGCAACGCGCCAGAGATGAAGAGGAGGAGAGGGAGGAGGAAGAAAAGAATGGGTTCGGGCGGTGGCAGATCAATCGAATAAAAAATTAGAGCCTGGCACTGGGTAGAAGAGGAGGAATTTTCCGACGCTTATAAGCATCATTAAAAGCTTGAAGTCCGGTGATGCTTTAAAACATCGAAAGATGCCGACGCTTTCAAAAAGCGTCGGTGGGGTTTGCAAAATCTCTCGATGCTTTGGAAAAGCATCGGGAGAAAAACATTGCTGATTCACTATTTTATGTAGTGAGTGAGTGGTCAGGGTCTCCCTCTTTGTCCCTGATTTACTGGCCGGCGTCTTAGTAGTGTCAGGTTAACGTACTCACAGCCCATCATAGTTGGTATGAGTGAGAGGTCAGGATCCCTCTTGTCCCCGATCTACTAACTGGCGTCTTAGTGATGTCAGGTTGACCTACTCACCATTAGGTGGGGAGAGGCTGCGCGAATCTGAGCACCTCGTATTGAACATTACCAGGCGGGGTGGGGGCCTGCGGGGTAGTAGCTATACCAGAATTTATCCCCCATATCCATTTTCCTTACAAAAAAAAAGAGAAAACATTCAATTAATTTTTATACTTTTTGTATTTATATTATGGCTTTCTATACATGTATTATCATTTCTTATATCTATATGATTTACTGTATCTGTATTATGATTTATTATATTTATATTATGTAATTGAATATTATGAAAATAATAAAATTTATAGTAACCAATAAGATATTAAATATATATATATAAATTATAAAAAGTAATTAGATGTTAAAAACAATAACATAAAGTCATAATAATCAATAAAATATTATAATACAAAAAAAAAATATTTTAATAAAAAAATTTAAAAAATAAATTATAATAAATATTTATGATATTAAAAATCAATATAATTTTATTATTAATTATGGTACATGATTCATTCTAGTAAAATAGTATAATATTTTCAGAGATGATGGATAAAAAAATTTCTCAAACATACAATCCTGAATGCCAAGCGATAACAAGGAAAATAACTTAATGGCGGATGCAGCAGGAGAATATAGAAGCCCCTAATCAGGGTTCAGCAATAGAATAATAGTACTCAACAGTAAGCTACGGCGGCTGCACGATGCCCAAAAACTTTACAGCCTTCACTTAGCAGATAGTACATCATGGATAGATTGTCCAGAATTTAATAGAGCATAATATAAAAAAAAAAAAAATAGGGGTTATGAGACCACAGTAAGATGGTTGCGAGATCTGCAGTTTGAAATGGAGCAAAACTGCAAAGTAGATGTCTCTGTGAACCTGTGATGAGCAAGAGACTAAAAAGAAAAGGAGACGTGGCAGTTGAACATTGTGTGTATTAATCGGCCAACAGAAGTTTGAAGACAATACAAGCCAGTAAAGAAACATCCTTGCACTGCAAAATAATGAAGAACCCTATAAATGTCACCCAACATGTTATGATACCGGATACCGCTCTTTTAGAGAATATAGAATATAAATCTTGATAGACTCGCGATATTGACATTAAGACAACACGGCTATCAATATAATTAATTAATTTTTAAATAAAATTAAAAATATATAGAAAGAATAAGTTGGATCGGATCCACGAAGGAGGCATTGCTTAGAATAATTAAAAATTTTTATTGTTATAAAATAAAAAAATAAATTAAAGTCGGGAAATGAAAATTAAAAATATAATAGAAAATTAAAACTTGATATATTCGATCAGCTAGTCAGATCTTAGCATCTACTTGCAAGAAAAATAAAAGACATGAATTTAAATTATATATAAATAAATTTTATATTAATTAAAATCTAATTACAAGAAAATAACAACTAAATAAATAATCAAAAGTGGTAACAAAGCTTCTGAAGTTGATTCACCATAGTCTTGTTAGGAAGTTGGTTGATGTCACTTCGTCTTCTTCCCTCATATTTCATGGAGTGAACTGGGCTTTCTCTTCTTCTTCCTCTTTGGATTTGATCTTGGAAATGGAATAGGCTGGAAGATGGTATAGGGACAAAACTCTTTTTTAAGAAATCTCATTCTTAAAGGCCAACCAGTAATCCAAAACTAAGCCCTCTATCCTGTACCATACTCTCTCTCCAAAATTATCTCTTCTGTAGCCCAAGGGTCCTTTAAATAGAGCTTGGAGAAGGCTAAATTAGTGTAGGACTAGGATTGGACTCTTCAAATTCCTAAAATTATTTGGGTATTGGATGATGGTCCAACCACTAAAATTATGTTCAGCAAGCTCAAATCATGTTTGAGTTAATTTTAACTATATGATTGGTTTTAAGCCACACCTAGCTTGCACGGTCGGTGCTTCAACTGGCCCAAATTGGATCGGGGTCATTGCTATCCATTGGATTTGCTTCAAGAGTTGCCATAGCCGTTCGATGCAAGCCGGTGAGGATGGGCGGCAGATATGGATTAGTAGGCGGATTGGTACGATGGGTGGCTTGGAAGCTGAGGATATGGTGGCGAGTAGTGGTGATGATAGCTCAAGAGGCAATAATGGTAGATGAGAGGGCAGCTTGGCCACGGGAAGATAATGAGGAAGGAGGAGGCAACATCTTGGACTTGGGTATTGGGCGAGCATTTGGATGGCTGGCTTGGGGGAATAGGGAGGAGCAACAACAAGAAGCTTGGGATAGGGCAGATTGGGTGGCAGGCAGCGAGGAGATGGGCGGCACAGCTATGGCAGATCTCATTGACGAAGATAGTGGCGAGAGGTGGCAGTGGGGAGCAACAATGAGCTACAACAGAGGAGAGGAGCAGCAACGGGCTGATGCGGGCGACGACGATCGGCGTCTTAGGAGCGGGGAGCAACAATAGGCTGTAGTAGAGGAGAAGAATAGTAGCGAGCTGATGCGGGCGATGAAGGTCAGCATCTCAATCTAGTGGCAATGGTGGTGGGCAGTGGCATGGGGAAGATGACGGAACATGGAGTGGGGCGGTGGCATAGGAGGACTGTGATGAAGATGATGGTGACCGTGAGCTTGGGAGATGGTGGCCAAGATGGATCAGGCGAAGGAGAGGGTAGCTCGGGCGACTTCGCCATCCGGTGAGGATGGGGATTATGACCGGATGGCATAGGACGATGGATGGTGGCAAGTAGTGGCTGAAATCATTTCATGGTTGTTGCCTAGATAGGGTGCCAAGAGGGGGGGTGAATTGGGTATTTTAAAAAAAAATAAAGCAATATATGTGCTATCAAGTTCAAAGGTGAAGAGTGATAGTGCTCAAGTAATTGTGCAATGGAAGCAATGAAATAAAACAACAATTAAAGAGCAAAAGAAGATAGAGAGTAAAGCAATGCAAACACACAAGAAGTATAGTGGTTCGGTGCACCTAGCACCTACATCCACTCCCCAAGCTCCACTTGGGAATTTCCACTATAATCTTTTCTAGATTACAGCCGACTTGTTTTACCAGGCTCACAAGTCAAAACCTTACACACTTGTTTTGGCTTCCGGCTTATAAGCAACCCTAGTTGGTTTTATCAATTGGCTCACCAAAACCTCACTCACTTGTTTTGGCTTCGGGCTTACAAGCAACCCTAGTTGGTTTTGTCAATTGGCTCACCAACAAACCTCACACTAGTTTCAAATTCCCTTGAAACTAGCCTAAGACAAAAAGAATATGAATACAATGAATAAATCAAAACAAACTCTTTTGAGCAAAAAGAAATTCGATGTAGCTCTTGATGGAGACTCTTCAAGTCTTTCTCTTGGAATCTTGGACCTCACTAAATGCAAATACTTGAAAGTTGGATTCCTCAAAGATGGTAAGCTTTTGGCTAAGGAATCTCTGGTTTTCTCACTCTTTTTGGCTTAGAATTGATTGAAGGCTTTGTACTTTCACTTTATTCTTTTTCACTTTGTCTCCATGTCTTTTTTGAAGTTAGGTGGAGGTTAAATACCTCATTCAAGCTGAAACAACTCCATAAGACCGTTAGAATAAAAAATATGGCCGTTTATGGTCGTTAGAAATCAAATCAAAAGTTCAGAAAAACTAGCCGTTATGCCATGAGTTGACCTCATGAGTCGACCTCTAGATCAAGTGTCGACCTCATGAGTCGACCTCCAGTTTATCTTAGGCAAAAATCAGAAAACCATAGTTCTGCCCAGTTTGAAATCTCAGGCAATGAGTCGACCTCTGGTGTCGACCTCTGGACAGGTGTTGACCTCTGGTGGTCGACCTCTAGAGCGTGCCACTGAAATTTTGCCGTGCCGGCCTTGCTGAACTTTTCTTTTCTTCATGAGTCGACCTCTGGTGGTCGACCTTTGGCAAGGTGTCGACCTCTGGTGGTCGACCTTTGGCAAGGTGTCGACCTCTGGTCTGAATTTTTCTGAAACTCTAAAGAGGTGCGTGCCATGCTTGAGTTTCTCTAAGCCTTATTTCTTTTGTCAATTACTTCTTAACAAGAAGGTCCAATATGAGAATTTGATCTTGTTCAAGATAGAAGAGCTCTTTCCCAAATCAGGCAAGCTTGGTTTCATCATTGTACTCTTGATACTCTTTTTGAATAACCTAAGTCCTGAAACTTTATCTTGAGATGAAACATTAGTCCAAACATATACTCAACCTTTGTTAATCATCAAAATTAAGGAGCCAAAGCCAACAATCTCTCCCTTTTTGATGATGACAAAACCTTGAGTATATATGCAATTAAGTCCAAAAGCAAAATATAGAAATAATTAAAATTTCAAAGAATCCTTACATGCATGAGTATACCATAAAAATTTTACTTTTCATCTACCTTTTTTGTGAAAACATTCTCATTAGTCATTTACTTCTTTCTTTTGTGGAAACATTCTCATGAGTCAACAAGATAAGAATCATAATTGCTTTACTCTATTCTATGAAAGACTCATACTTTACCATATATACTTTACAAACATTACTATACTTTACTCCATGAAAGAGTCATAAGAATCATAAGAACCATATATACATACTATATACATATTTACTCATAAGAAAGAGTCATGAGAATCTCATATATACTTTACTTATACTCTACCCCCCTTTGTCAAGAATCAAAAAGTCCATTTTTTTAGTGAAAGATATATTAAGGAAACTTATGTTCCATTACAATGAAGTACTTAGTTGCATAAAATACTGCTTCCCCTCATTTGTGCATTCAATATAAAAACATTCTAACTTGAGGGTTTAAAAAGATAAATGCTAAGAGCTGGTATCAGACAGTAAAATATCACAATGTAGATAAGTATATAAATGTATTCAGTTACAAAATTGCTTACATAGTAAGCACAAAACACTGATACATCAGAATACAAAGCAAACTAAGTACAACATACATTAAGTAAATCTATGAGGCTACTCCTCATCAGAAGGTATATCAAAAGAGATAGGAGCCGAGATCCTAGATGAGGATTTTGGAGTCCTATGAGTGAGACTCCGAGTCCTCAGAGAGGGACCAGACCTGGGGGTAGTCCTACGAGATCTATAGGTCCGAGGAAAAGGCTCCACAGGTGTCCTAACAGAAGTAGTAGCAGAAGGAGTAGATGGATCAGTATGCTGAGTAGACTGAGCTAGAGTGTGCCTGCTGACTAGCTCATAAGCAGTGGGATCATCAATATCTGTCTCTGTATGCTCATCTCTATCATCCGGAATCCCTGTAATAGTCTTAAAAAGTGACTCAGTAAACTCAGTATCTACTGGCACATCTGTAGCTAGAGGATCTGTACTGGAAAGATCAGTAGAAGGAGGATCAGTAGAAGGGAGAATCTCTGGAATCGGATCTGCAGGTGGAACATCAGAGCTACCTGCTCCAGGCTGATCTCCATCACTGTCACTGTATCCACTGGAATCCTGTAATAGTCTTAAAAAGTGACTCAGTAAACTCAGTATCTACTGGCACATCTGTAGCTAGAGGATCTGTACTGGGAAGATCAGTAGAAGGAGGATCAGTAGAAGGGAGAATCTCTGGAATCGGATCTGCAGGTGGAACATCAGAGCTACCTGCTCCAGGCTGATCTCCATCACTGTCACTATATCCACTGGAGCCATCATCATCATCATCATCAGAATGTGGAGGAGATACTGTCGGATCTACAGTTCCTGGTGGCAATGCTAATCTCAGTAGGATGAGGATCTGTCGAAATCCTGCATCTACACTAGCTGAGAGAGCTCCAATATGCATATCTGTGTGGATCCGCAGACCATGTAGCTCCTGTCGTACACCAGCAATCTCTATCCGGACCTCTGAAATGTGATCAGTCACTCTCTGCTCAAAGTCGATATCCTCGCTGTAGTCCTCCGTGGTGTAGCAGTAGCAGTAGGTGCTTGAGCTGATGAGGGTGGTGACGTGAATGGCTCAGGCTCCGCAGTCTCTGACTCTGGTGTTGGGCGAGGAGGTGTGTACCATGATCAATAGGCTCTAAAGGCCCTGCCTCAGCTGCTCGGATCTCATCCTCCTCATCTGGCTCCTGGCCAGACTCTCGTCGCACCCAACGGTCACCAATCAGTCGAAATCCCATCCTATGCAGGGGGATTCTCTCCATATGTATCAGTATGCTGCAGCTGACTGAAAGGTATACCATCAAATGAAACTCCATGCTCCCTGAATAGCTGTGTCAGCCCCATACCATATGGCTGAACTAGTCTCCTGTGAGATGCTGCCTCACCCATTTGCTGAAGCATGATCCTGGGAAGGTTGATGGGAGTCCGCTGTCTCAGGGACACCATCAACACCAGCTCACGCTCAGTGATAAAGTCGAATCTCCCGCTTTCGGAATCAAGATACGGGCGATGATATGATGCAGCACTCTCATCTCCAATGAAAGCTGGTTAGCGGCTACTGTGGAAATGCCGCTAACATCCTCACGCTCTAGAATACATCTGAAGGCATGCTCTCTGTCGCTGATCGAAGTGGCAGCTGTGCCATGAAGTGGAATCCTCCAAACGTGACTGATGACCTCCGGTGTCACTGGAATCTCGATCCCACGTACAGTAGCTGACCATCCAATGCTATCAGTGGCCATGGATGCATAGAACTCCCTGATGAGGTCTGGGTAGAATCTCTCAGTCATCGTGCAGAAGTGAACCAGACCTGCATCTCTCAGCACATCTCCTATAAAAAAGTGATGCTGATCCAGAAAGGTATGTCCACACGCCTCCCACTCGCAATGCTCTTCCGTACTAAGCTGGCTGGCACTGGTACAGGTGGCTCTAGGGTCGGCTCACGCTCATGTCTGACCTTTCTTCGTCGCTCAGTGCTACTTTGGCCTTGTTCCATTCTCCTTTTTCTCATGCCAAGTGCTTTCTTGGACCCATATGGATGGAAGAGGGGTAAATTAGGAAGAAGTAGGATAATGCAAGGCTAAGAGGGAAGGAACCAAGAAAAGAGAGGAGAAGAGAGGTTCACGGGTTGGTGAAATGGTAAGATAGGGTTTGTGAAAATGGAGAAAATCGAGAGTAAATGGAGGAAATGCAAGAAACGGAGGAGAGAAATAAGTGATTTCAATTGAAAAATAATCGATATTTGAGGGTAGATAGAGGCAAAAGCTTTCGGTTGTCCAAAACCAAGAACATGGTCAAAAAATGGTTTGGTTCTAAAGAAAACAAGAGGAGAGGAGAGGATTACCCAAAAAGATGATGGAGAGGGTTGGAAATCCACTGTTTAGAGGTTTAGGGAAGTTGGAGGGGGACACACGAAGGAGAAATGGAAAGAAATGGAGAAAAAGAGGCTTGCGGATGGGTTTTAAAAAGGATGATTTCCGTTCAAGTGTCGACCTCTAAAAATTCTCAGGGGTCGACCTTAAGTGTCGACCTCTAAAAATCTCAGGGGTCGACCTCAAGTGTTGACCTTCGAAAAATTAAGTGTCGACCTCCAAAAATAAATTAGCCAAAATAAAATTCGGTAAAATAAAAAAAATGATAAAATTTAGAAAAATAAGCTTTAAACATATTTGAGAATTTATAAATCATTTTGAGGAATTTTGATGAGAATTGAAGAGTTTTAAGCAAAAGGATCAATGACTCCCAGTCTCTTATGATCATACAAAATCTATCTTCATTCAATGGTTTTGTGAATATATCAGCCAATTGATAATCAGTACAAATAAATTCTAACAACACATTAGAGTTTTGAACGTGATCTCTTATGAAGTGATGTCTTATTTCAATATGTTTGCTTCTTGAATGTTTACAGGATTTTTCGTTAAATTGATTGCACTAGTATTATCACATCTTATGGGTGTCTTAGTTAGTTTGATGCCAAAGTCCTCGAGTTGTTGTTTGATCCATAGAATCTGAGCACAACAGCTTCCAGTTCCTATATATTCGGCTTCCGCCGTAGATAGAGCAACCGAATTCTGTTTCTTGTTGCTCCATGAAATCAAATTAACTCTTAGGAATTGACAAGTTTCACTAGTACTTTTACGATCAAGTTTACACCCAGCAAAATCAGCATCAGAATATGCAATTAATTCATATGATGACTCTTTAGAGTACCAAATACCAATTTCAATTGACCCAGATAAGTATCTAAATATACGTTTTACAGCTAAGAGATGTGATTCTTTAGGAGCAGACTAAAAACGTGCACACATACAAACACTAAACATTATATCTAGTCTACTGGCAGTTAGATATAGCAATGAACCAATCATGCCTCTATATAATTTTTGGTCTATTGATTTACCACATTCATCTTTGTCTAATTTACATGAAGAGCTCATAGGGGTACCTATTGGTTTGGTAGTCTCCATCTCAAACTTTTTCAATATTTCCCTTGTGTACTTGGCTTGGTTGATGGAGATCCCCTCTTTGGTTTGCTTAATTTGGAGTCCGAGGAAGAAGTTGAGTTCCCATCATGCTCATCTCGAACTCACTCTGCATTAACTTTGCAAATTCTTGACAAAGACATTCGTTAGTAGCACCAAAAATAATATCATCTACATAGATTGTACTACTAAGAGATCATCATTTTTCTTTTTCAAAAATAATGTATTATCTAAATACCTCTAGAAAAATCATTCTTCATCAAAAATAAACTTAATCTATCATACCAAGCTCTAGGAGCTTGCTTTAAACCATACAATGCTTTATGCAATTTAAAAACATGGTTAGGAAGTTCATGATTTTCAAAACCAGGAGGTTGTTCAACATAAACTTCCTCTTCAATAAATCCATTTAAAAAAGCACTCTTAACATCCATTTGAAAAACTTGAAATCCATAAAACAAGCAAAAGCAAGTAAAAGTCTAATTGCTTTAGTCTAGCAACAGGAGCAAAGGTTTCATCAAAGTCGATCCCTTCTTCCTGGTTGTAGCCTTTAGCAACAAGTCTAGCTTTGTTTCTAGTTACGATACCATGTTCATCAATTATTTCTAAAAATTTATTTTGTGCCAATTACAGAACATTAAGGGGTCTTTCAGTTAAAGTCCAAACGTTATTTCTTTTAAATTGATTTAGTTCATCTTGCATAGCATTAATCCAGTTACAATCTTTTTCAGCTTCTTCAATTGACTTAGGCTCTATTTAAGATACAAAAGCTAAATAATCACAAACATTTCTAATAGAAGAGCGTGTACTTACTCCCTTTGACGGATCACCAATAAATTAGCTCTTTGGGGTGTCCGTGTGCATACCTCTATTCTTTAGGTAAAGGTTTTGGTGAAGTTGCATTGATCTCTGAGTTTGATCTTGATTTCTTGATCATCATCTCCTTTGGGCTCATCTTCATTGATTATCAATTGTTCAAGCTTCTTTTAACCTGTTTCATCATCAATAGAATCTTCTTTCTAGAAGATTTTTCAATAGATTCATCAAACCACTACATGAATTGATTCTTCAACCAGAAGAGTTCTTCTGTTGAAGACCCTGTATGCCTTGCTAAAAGTAGAGTATCCTAAGAAGATACCTCATCTGACTTGGCATCAAATTTACTGATATTGTCTTTGCCATTGTTAATATGAAACAGCGGCAACCAAATACACGAAAATACTGAGATTAGGTTTTCGATTTTCCAAAGCTCATATGGTGTTTTCTTCAAAATAGGTCGAATTAAAACACGATTTAAAATGTAACAGGAAGTATTAATGGTTCTGCCCAAAAATATCTAGGTAAATCTGATGGGGGAACTAATATGCATGCAATTTTTTTGTATGTTTACATGTTGAGTTAGGTGATTAATTCTCAAATTTCAGATCAAAATTATTTGTAGGGAATTTGTATGAATTTTGAAGATCAGCATGCAGATTAGGACCTAGAAAAGTAGCAAAGAAGGACCGCCGGGGTGAGAAGCCTCGGTTAGGGCAATTCTCCTACAATAAAACTACTGGAGGTAGAGGTTGTACCTGACAACGTCTGTGAAGATCGCAGCGAAGGGGTCTCTCGTTCCTCGACGGATGCGGCCTGGAAAACCGAGCCAAAGACCGTGGATACCGGCTTTCTGCTCGGTGATCCGATTGAGGCTTGGCTGGAGTCGTTGGATTCGTAGGAACTCAGGGACCTGCAAACGACCTGTCAGGTGTTAGAAAGCTCACAAAGGAACAAGAAAACAAAGTAAAAACAGCAAGGGAATGCTTCTTTGGAGTGGGCGTCCAGGGATCTGGAGGGTTGTTGGCAGCAGGAAGATGATTGCAAACACGGGAAGAAGAACTCTCACAAACCCCTTTATGCACACAGCAGGGTATCACACCACTCAATAGAAGAACTCAAGGTTTTCATCATCAAAATTCTCCTCATACAAGAGGCTAGGGCCTTAAATAGACCGTTAACCTTGGGCTCCAAGTAAGGGCACATAAGTCTTACATAAGAATCATTTTTCCTCTCAAACCATAGCTAGAAAATAAGGAAATATTAGGTAGAAAAATCCCTAAAAACTTCTTGACTTGGTCAAGACACCAAGGACACCTAGGGGGGCGTGTTGGGCTTCTAGGAGCAGTAAAAGGCCGGCCCAAAGGGGCTCGGGTGCATGGGTTGGGCCTCTGGAAGCTGGGGTGGCCTGGTAGCCAGGTAGCAGGAATATTCCCTGGTTCTTGCTTCTTAGGGGCTTGGGCTTGGCACCTGGGCTTGATTTCTTTAGGCTAGGATGCAGATGGACCTCTGGAATCATGGATGCCCTTATCTATGAATATACTTTGGCATCTGGAAGGGAATCTGGGCATCTGGAGGGCATCTGCAAGAAATCAGGGTTTTCTGAATTTTCTCCTGGGGTCTTCAAATCTTCAAGCTGGGTGGGACTTGTGCTATACTTCTATGTCTTAATCTAGTGGACTTGGTCTTCACTTGTATGATATAGTCTTGAGTCTTCAGTATGCTTGGACAGGACTCAAAAAAAAAAATTAGCTCAACATGAGCTGACTAGCATTGGACTGAACTAGCTCAACATGAGCTGACTAGTACAGAACTGAAATAACAACTAAAAATACTCAAATAACAACTAAAATGGACTCAGATGAGCTAAGCCTTATTACAGATGGACTCATAAATTATTGATCAATTACAGAGGGTTGAAAAAGCTCTGTCTTATTCTGGTTGCCTCAGGGTCCCCACCAATTCTCCCGGGGTGGGAGGAACTCGACCCTGTCGAGTGAAGGTTAGACTGGCTCACATATCTCTCGAGAAGGTCGGGGTTGAGGCGTTGCAAGTCCTCTCGAGAAATCCACGAATCGTCCGACTCTGGCCGGCCTTGCCATCGGACCAGGAAGCGTTGATAGTCATGGCCCTGGTTGTGATGGCTTGATGTCCAGGATACGATCGATCCGTTCTCTCTCTCTCAGGCCAATTTTGTTTGTGGACACTCTAGGTTAGGGTCACTCACAATGAAAAGGAATAGGTCCAAAGGCCTCACTAGGTAGCGCTGCCGGTTCCCTATACTCAACCAGGTCTGTAATATTGAAGGTAAACTAATGCCCAAATCCGAAGGCAAGTCTAACACCTAGGCATTTGATCCAACCTTCTCTATCACTTTGAAAGGTCCGGCTCTGCGAGCATGAAGCTTCTTTTAGGCCTAAGCCTAACCAAGATAAAATCCACTACATCAAATTTTTTTGATCCATCTTTGGGAATTAGCCAGTTGTTTAACATTAGTGCGGTGGTGAACATGCTAGGCACATGCAGACTCCTAACAAGATGATGCAAAGGACTCAAGCCTACACCTAGCAGACTCGACTAAAGAGGTTTATTAGGTCTTAACTACCACTTGGGCATGGGGGCATGAGTCGTGGTTAATGGATGACATGTAGAAGAAAATTTGCTAGTAACTCCTAATAAGTGCCAGAGGGTCTGCCAAAAGTAGGTAGCAAATGGGATGGGCTCTATGGATCCTTGCAACCTAGTAACCTCAACAAAATGTAGCCTAATAGTTCTAGACACATGAGAAAACTCAGAAAAGGGTAGAAAATAGGAAGTGGGTTCAGAATTACTCTGGTAGGGTGGAGAAAAAGGTTCTAGGTTAGTTGGATAAAGTAGAATCAAGAAGGCATGTCAGGGACTAATCCTAGACTAATGAGGTTAACCTTATGGGGTTGCGATATATCTACGGGGTTTGTATAATGGAAGGATGGGTTATTAATCTCAGGAAAGAGGTCCTTAATGGGAACTATAGGAGGAGACTCATCCTGAGGGTACTGATTCAAAGAGATCAGGTCCTTAATAAATTCTTCTGGTTCTTGTATTTAGGACTAGACTCTATAATTTGGCTCTCCTCTATGGTTTCCTCAGGTAAGGCTCTAGTAGCAGTACCTAGGTTCTCTTCCTCTATTTGTTCTTCCATTATAGCTTTAGGTTGGATATGGTCAAGGTCAACTAGCTCTGGGTTGGTTTCTACCTGGGTATCTACTGGGTCAGCTAATTCTAGGTCTACTAAAGGTGTCTCCTCTTCTCCCTCATACTCATCCACTAGGCTCACATCAGCTTCATACACTTCCGCGTTAATGTAAGCCTTGTCAATCTCAGGAATGGTTGGAGAAGGTCGGCTAGCAGAAATTGGTTAGGTTCTGGTCTCTGATTATGGGTACTACTCATAGTAGGTTCAGGTTGTATAAAAGGTAGTGGCTCACTATTGGGTTCATATTTAGGATACTAATCCTATGGGTTCAAGTTGACTAGGGGAAGCATGACTAGTACTAGGCTGATACTTAGGGGTTATGGGTTCTCTAGGCTCATAGGACAAGGGTGCAGATCTATGGGTCATGGTATTATAGGATCTGGGGTCATATGATTTTGGGTCAGCTCTATGATCAGGTTCTAAGGATGGATCAAGGTATGGGGTCCTCCTAAGGTTGGGCTCTCTATATGGGTCAGGATATTGGGTCCTCCTAGGATTGGACTCCCTATATGGGTCAGAATACTGGGTTCTCCTAGGGTTGGACTCCTTATATAGGTCAGAATATTGGGTCCTCCTAGGGTTGGACTCCCTATATGGGTCAGAATATTGGGTTTGGTCTACTAGGCTCATAGGGTGTGGGTGCATAGGATCTATGATCATGGGATCTAGGGTCATAGGATCTAGGTTCATAGGTTATGGATTCATAGGTTTTAGGTTCATAGGATTTGGAGTCATAAGATCTATAGGTTGTAGGTATACTAGGCTTGTAGGGAGAGGGTAAATAGGATCTATCTTCCTGGTCTATAAAATCCTGATTGAGTCTTTTAGGACTAACCTTAGGGATTGGGTCATGACGATGGGCTCTCCTAGGTCAACCTTAAGGTATGGATCAGGGTTTGGGGTCCTCCTAGGTTGAGGATTGTAGTACGGGTCAGGATAAGGGGCTCTCTTAGGTTCGACGTCATGGTATAGATCAGGGTTTGGGGTCCTCCTAGGTTGAGGGGAATCAGGATCTGGCTCAGACTGTGACCCATGGGTTTTTCTTGGGGTCCCTACCCGGACTTTTAACTGATCAAACCTATTGGCAAGATGGTCAATTCTATCATTGGTTTGAATACGAGACTGAGTTAACTGGGTCATCTGGGTAGTTATCTGGGCCATTTGATCAGCTAGGGCTTTTATTTGGGCTTGTAAATTTCCATGGTTCAGACATTTATGAAGGAGGTGGGTGATATGAAACTCCTGATCTAGTGCTCATGCAAGACTTGATCAGACCGACTATAGCTGACTAGACCTAAAGTCCAAACTAGATGCTCAATCAGGGTGGCAAACTAGCCTATAGTAACCCTGTACTCAGTCAGGTAGGTGTAAGGGGAGTGTTAGGTCCCTGATTGCCAATCCTAGACACCAATCAGAGATTGGCCAGGTAGGCGGACCAGCACACAAGCCTTCAGGATTGAATCCCTAAACCACCGTTCTAGACACTGAGCACAAGGCACACACAGGTTAACTTGACACAGTGATCTAACACTAGCCCGGACCCGACCAGTTGGTGTCCCTAGCCCACTAGGGCAAATTAAGTCTAATTAATTTTAGGTTAAGGCTTGGGACTGAATGCAAGGGATGTGGTTTTGGGCTAAGGAGAGGTGATCAAATCCTCCCCCCATCTGATATAGCAAGAGTGCCCTTAAAAGTAAATTATGCAATGATGGCAGGCAGATGAGGATGCAAATTAGGGTTTAGATATTTTTTTTTGTATTTTTTGGAAAATATGTATATTTTTTTTTGGTATTTTTTAAATATAAGAAAACTTGCAAATCATGGCCTAATATACTAGAAATATACTAAAATTAAGAAATATGCAAAAACTCCTAAACAAAACCCTAAAACTTCCAAACTTGTCTTGCTAAAAAAAACAGAGCCAGAAATTTACAGGCCCTATTTCGGCTTGCAGAAACTTCACAGGACATAATAAAATCTGGAAAAATCTTCAAAATTACTGTGAATTATATAAATCCAGGAAAATAAATTTCAGATTTTTGGAATTTTAACAGGGATAAATAATAAAATGATAGAGTATATACGGACTGAAAATTGTAGAAAACAAGCCCTAATCTAAGCTCTGATACCAAATGATGGGGAACTAATATGCATGCAATTTTTTTTGTATGTTTTACATGTTGAGTTAGATGATTAATTCCAAATTTCAGATCAAAATTATTTGTAGAGAATTTTGTATGAGTTTTTGAAGATCAGCATGCATATTAGGACCTAGAAAAGTAGCAAAGAAGGACCGCCGGGGCTGAGAAGCCTCGGTTAGGGCAAGTTCTCCTACAATAAAACTACTGGAGGTAGAGGGGTGTACTTGACAACATCTGTGAAGATCGCAGCAAAGGGGTCTCTCGTTCCTCGATAGATGCGGCCTGGAAAACCGAGCCAAAGACCCGCGGATACCCGGCTTTCTGCTCGGTGATCCGATTGAGGCTTGGCTGGAGTCGTTGGATTCGTAGAACTCAGGGACCTGCAAACGACCTGTCAGGGTTAGAAGCTCATAAAGGAACAAGAAAACAAAGTAAAATAGCAAGGGAAGGCTTCTTTTGGAGTGGGCGTCCAGGGATCTGGAGGGTTTGTTGGCAGCAGGAAGATGATTGCAAACACTAGGAAGAAGAACTCTCACAAACCCCTTTATGCACACAGCAGGGTATCACACCACTCAATAGAAGAACTCAAGGTTTTCATTCATCAAAATTCTCCTCATACAAGAGGCTAGGGTCCCTTAAATAGAACCTTAACCTTGGGCTCCAAGTAAGGGCACATAAGTCTTTACATAAGAATCCTTTTCCTCTCAAACCCTAGCTAGAAAATAAGAAATATTAGGTAGAAAAATCCCTAAAAATTTTCTTGACTTGGTCAAGACTCCAAGGACGCCTAGGGGGGCGTGTTGGGCTTCTAGGAGCAGCAAAAGGCCAGCCCAAAGGGGCTCGGGTGCATGGGTTTGGGCCTCTGGAAGCTGGGTGGCCTGATAGCCAGGTAGCAGGAATATTCCCTGGTATCTTGCTTCTTAGGGGCTTGGGCTTGGCACCTGGGCTTGATTTCTTGGGCTAGGATGCAGATGGACCTCTGGAATCATGGATGCCCTTATCTATGAATATACTTTGGCATCTGGAAGGGAATCTGGGCATCTGGAGGGCATCTGCAAGAAATCAGGGTTTTTCTGTTTTCCTCATGGGGTCTTCAAATCTTCAAGCTGGTTGGACTTGTGCTATACTTCCATGTCTTCAATCTAGTTGGACTTGGTCTTCACTTGTATGATATAGTCTTGAGTCTTCAGTATGCTTGGACAGGACTCAAAAAAAATAAAATTAGCTCAACATGAGCTGACTAGCATTGGACTGAACTAGCTCAACATGAGCTGACTAGTACAGAACTGAAATAACAACTAAAAAACTCAAATAACAACTAAATGGACTCAGATGAGCTAAGCCCTTATTACAGATGGACTCATAAATTATTGATCAATTTACAGAGGGTTGAAAAAGCCTCTGTCTTATTCTGGTGCCTCAGGTGTCCCCACCAAATCATTTTCGCAAAGCATTGTACGTGCCATTTCTTCAAGTGTCCTGTTCTTTCTTTCTACCACCCCATTTTGTTGAGGTGTCCTAGGTGCAGAAAAATTATGACTAATGTCATTTTCATTACAAAAAGCTTCAAAATCATGATTGTCAAATTCAATTCCATGATCACTACGCAAAGAAACAATAGTGAGATCTTTTTCATTTGAAACCCTTTTATGAAATTTAACAAAAGCTGAAAACGTTTCATCTTTATGAGCTAAAAACATTATCCAAGTAAATCGTGAGTAATCATCTACAATTACTAGCCCATATTTTTTACCTCCCAAACTAGTTGTTCTGGTTGGTCCAAAGAGGTCCATATGCAATAATTCAAGGGTCTAGTAGTAGATACTACTCCTTTAGGTTTGAAAGTAGATTTAGTTTGTTTTCCAAATTGACATGCAGCACAAATCTTATCTTTTTCAAATGTGTTTTGGTAATTCTTTTACAAGATTCTTTTTGCTTAATTTTGAAATCAACTGCATACTAGCATGCCCTAGCCTACGATGCCAAAGCCAACTAGTTTCACTTGCCTTGGCTTCCCTAGCCACTAGGCATTGACCACTTTCCATGGCTAGATCATCAAGATCAACCATGTAAATGTTTCCATGCCTATGACCAGTGAACTTGATGCCATTGACATCTAGACTAGATACCATGCACAAAGATGATTCAAAAATTACTTTAAAACCCTTATCACAAAACTGACTAATGCTAAAAAGATTATGCTTCAAGCCATCAACAAATAATACATTATCTACATAAGCATTAGGGTGATATGGATTTTACCAATTCTGATGATTTTGCCTTTTCCATTATCACCAAAAGTAACGTTTCCACCATCAATAGCTGCTAGTGATGAGAATTGCTTCACATCCCCAGTCATGTGCCTTGAGCAACCACTATCCAGATACCACATTCTTCTTTTATTTTTGGTTGCAAGGCACACCTGCAAAAATTAATCAAGTTGAAACTTTAGGTACCCAAGTCATCTGGGTCCTTTAGGGTTAGTCAAATTGGTTCCTTTTGGAACCCAAATCTTTCGAAGGTATTTAATTTTCTTCTATTACAAATATATGATTTATGTCCTAACTTACCACATCATAGCAGGTATATTAGAAGATGCAGGTATGAAAAAGTTTTTGTAAAGTTTTTGCTGATTATGTGGCTTAAATCTAAGTCCAGCTTTGTTAAACACTGCATGTTGACTATTTAAAAGCATACTTAATTTTTCTGAACTAAAAGTAAACTTTTCTACAAAAGTTTTTACTTTTTCTAACTCTTCTTTGTAATTCTTGTTTTGAAGCAATAGTTCTTTGTTTTATTTTTCAATTTTCTCATTAGTTTTAAGACTTCTATTATTTTCAAAGAATCATTTTCTTTTAAAGATTATCCTTATCATTTTTCAAGGTCTTTACATGTTTAGTTAATTTCTTGTTTTCTTGAATTAAATCTTCAATTTTAGTTGAAAACTTTTCTGAATTTTTGGTAAGCTCAAGATTTAGCTTTCTTAATTTCTTATTTTTCAGTTTTAATTTTTCATATTCCATAACTAAATCATCAAAAGCATCATGCAATTCATTGAAAGTAAATTCAATTTCAGGTTCAGAATTTACCTCATTATCTTCATTGGCCATGAAACACAGGTTGGCGACTACCTGCTGCTCTTCATCACTGTTGGAGTCCTCACTCTCACTCCAGGTAGCCATCATAGCTTTCTTTCTCAACATCCTTCGACTCTTTTTAAGCAAGGGCAATCCGTTTTATAATGTCCAGGCTTCTTGCACTCGAAGCAGATGGGTGGATCCCTTTCTTTTTCTTTCTCTTTATCTTTATTATGATAACCTTTTTGTGGCTTTTTCTTGTAGAAGCCCTTCTTCTTTCTCATGAATCTTTTGAATTTTCTTGTAATGAGGACTGTCTCATCATCATCAGCTTCTTCTTCTGATTCATCACTTGACTCTTCCTTTGTAGTGGACTTGAAGGCTATGGCTTTCTTTTTCTTATCATTGTCCACTGTCTTCTGCTTTAGTGAAAGCTCGTAAGTCATCAGTGATCCAAGAAGCTGCTTAAGAGGTAGAGTATTGACATCCTTGGCTTATTCTATGGCTGTTACTTTCGCATCCCATGAAGCCGGAAGAGACCTGAGAAGTTTGTTAACCATTTCACCATTAGATATAATTTTTCCCAAACTCCTCATACCATTTACTATATTGGTAAATCTAGTATACATTTCACTTATACTTTCAGTTGGTTCCATCCTGAACATCTCATACGTATGAATGAGCATGTTCACCTGTGTGGTCCTCACTTGGTGTGTACCCTCATGGGTAACCTCAAGTGTATCCCAAATTTCTTTGGCGGAAATACAATTTGATATTCTGTTAAATTCACTAGGATCAAGTGTACAGAATAGCAAATTCATCACCTTAGCATTTAACTCAGCTTGTTTGATGTCATTGTCATCCCATTCTTCTTCAGATTTTGGGGTGATAATGCCATTAACCAAGTGAGTGGGCTGATGAGGCCCTTTAGTAATTACTCTCCATATATGATAATCTACAGCTTGTAAATAAATGCGCATACGAGTTTTTCAGTATGTGTAGTTTGTGCCATTAAAGAAAGGAGGGCGATTTGATGCTTGTCCTTCAACTACACCCATTTCAATTGGGGCGGTCATGATCTTTCACTCAAGATCGTTGGACCTACAAGAGAGTACCGGTGCTCTGATACCACTTGTTGCCCAGATATGGTGCCCAAGAGGGGGGGTGAATTGGGTATTTTAAAAAAAAATAAAGCAATATATGTGCTATCAAGTTCAAAGGTGAAGAGTGATAGTGCTCAAGTAATTGTGCAACGGAAGCAATGAAATAAACAACAATTAAAGAGCAAAAGAAGATAGAGAGTAAAGCAATGCAACACACAAGAAGTATAGTGGTTCGGTGCACCTAGCACCTACATCCACTCCCCAAGCTCCACTTGGGAATTTCCACTATAATCTTTTCTAGATTACAGCCGACTTGTTTTACCAGGCTCACAAGTCAAAACCTTACACACTTGTTTTGGCTTCGGGCTTACAAGCAACCCTAGTTGGTTTATCAATTGGCTCACCAACCACACTCATGTTTCCTAAAAGGCTCAAACAAACCTCACTCACTTGTTTTGGCTTCGGGCTTACAAGCAACCCTAGTGGTTTTGTCATTGGCTCACCACAAACCTCACACTAGTTTCAAATTCCCTTGAAACTAGCCTAAGATAAAAAGAATATGAATACAATGAATAAATCAAAACAAACTCCTTTTGAGCAAAAAGAAATTCGATGTAGCTCTTGATGGAGACTCTTCAAGCCTTTCTTTGGAATCTTGGACCTCACTAATGCCAAACACTTGAAAGTTGGATTCCTCAAAGATGGTAAGCTTTTGGCTAAGGAATCTCTTGGTTTTCTCACTCTTTTTGGCTTGGAATTGATTGAAGGCTTTGTATTTTTACTTTATTCTTTTTCACTTTGTTTCCATGTCTTTTTTGAAGTTAGGTGGAGGTTAAATACCTCATTCAAGCTGAAACAACTCCACAAGATTGTTAGAATCAAAAATATGGCCGTTTATGGCCGTTAGAAATAAAATCAAAAGTTCAGAAAAACTAGCCGTTATGCCATGAATCGACCTCATGAGTCGACCTCTGGATCAAGTGTCGACCTCATGAGTCGACCTCCAGTTTATCTTAGGTAAAAATCCAAAAAATCATAGTTCTGCCCTGTTTGAAATCTCAGGCAATAAGTCGACCTCTGGTGTCGACCTCTGGACAGGTGTTGACCTCTGGTGGTCGACCTCTGGAGCGTGCCACTGAAATTTTTCCGTGCCGGCCTTGCTGAACTTTTCTTTTCTTCATGAGTCGACCTCTGGTGGTTGACCTTTGGCAAGGTGTCGACCTCTGGTGGTCGACTCTGGTCTGAATTTTTTTTGAAACTCTAGAGAGGTGTGTGCCATGCTTGAGTTTCTCTAAGCCTTTGTTTCTTTTGTCAATTACTTCTTAACAAGAAGGTCCAATATGAGAAATTTGATCTTGTTCAAGGTAGAAGAGCTTTTCCCAAATCAGGCAAGCTTGGTTTCATCATTGTACTCTTGATACTCTTTTTGAATAACCTAAGTCCTGAAACTTTATCTTGAGATGAAACATTAGTCCAAACATATACTCAACCTTTTGTTAATCATCAAAATTAAGGAGCTAAAGCCAACAATGGTCCACGGATTTGAGCCATGGACCAGAAAACAAAAACATGGCCACCGGTGGACCTTAAGGGCTTCTATAGACCAAGTGGCCAGTCCATGGTGATCGGTTACTTTAAAATCTGTGTAAAACTTGATCGTTTTAGTTTTTTCTTGATTATGGACCTAATTAAACTCCGATTCACATGCCATTTGATATGTTGGATTTTACAATTAAGCTCTTCATGTTGGCAAACTTTTAATCGGTAATCCAACCAATTTTCTTAGGTTCCAAAGTTTCAAAAATTTTTATTAACTTAACATACCTGCTAAAGAAGAAGAAATATTAACAAATTTTTATTAAATATTTTAATAGGTGTGTGGTACTTCAGCTTGACATCTTTTTATAATTATGCTCTAATTTCATATTTTTTAAAGGTACTTTAAAAATAGTTAATTTTACAAGAAGTTCTAGTTTAATTATGAAATTAAGATTTTTAGAAGATGTTAGCATTAATAATTACTTAAAATACTTAAAATAAATATATAAATATGTGATTTATCCATCCCCCAACTACTCATTGCTAATCTCTTAGCAATACAATATAAGTATTAAATAATAATTATGTGTCATTAAGAGATTCCTTTAAAAAAATAGATCTAGGATTGAAAGTAAAAAGATCTAGCAATTATCACTAGCTATGTATTAAGTTTTTGAAGCAAATTTTATAGTCAGTATAATTAGAAATTTCTTAGAATTCATCTAAAGATCTATACTACTTGTGTTTGTATGACTAACTTAGTATTTTAGTGCTAGCTTGCAAAGGACAAATGTTTCTTTGCTTATCATCTATTTTGGTTAATTTTTTATACACCTCTAAATTAGGTTCATGAATGTAAGGTAGCTTTCACACTACCTGAATTTTTTTTTTGAGTATTATGCATCATAGCTTTTAATTTATCATTTGATATGAAGCTTCATACTTGACTTAGGTACAAAGACCCGGTTACTAAGCTTAGGCAATCCATATATATTCTGTATTTTATACTTTTATTTTGGATAGGTAGCTCTTTCCTTAAATTCAAGGTAGCTTTTACACTACTTGATTTTTTTTAGGTGGGTAGCTTTTACGTTAAATTCAAGTTTTTTTAATTGGGGTGTATTTTAATTACCATTTTTAGTGATAATTGAGTTCTCAATTGACCTTATAACTAACACTTACTTTGCCTCGTCAGTGTATATGTTTAATCAAAATTATTAATAGCCTTTAGGTGACCTAAGTAGGCTACTAAAAGATCAACTACTAGTCTACTCCTTGACTCTCAATGGTCATTAGCAAATACTTTCTAACTCTATTACTTTTTCTTAGTCTATTTTGTTTAAGATTTTCTTTCTTAACACATGATTTATTCAATAAAATTTTTTAAAAAATATTTTAATTTTTTTATAAAAGTTTTGAACACTTTCCAAAGATTTTCAAATTTATTTAAAAAAAATTAAAATTTTACAAGCTTGTCCCTATCCCCCAACTTTAATACTTGGTCTCTAAGGTGGTGTTTGGATGTTAAAAAGTTAACCCTGGAATAGGGATAGTAATTCCTGGAAATTAGTTGGTATTCTCGTTTTTCTGTTTTGTTGGAAGTATGGAATAAGGTGGTTATTCCAGTGCAATTAATGCAGTCTTATTCCTATTTGTGTTTGGTTGACATGAGAATAAGGCTTTATTCTTGGAGGATAGTGGATGAATTTTTAAAATGACAAAATACCCTTAAAGATTTAAATGTAATAAATGTTAATTATTTTTTTAGTAAATTATATTTAAGTTGGCAAATTTCCATGTTAACATGGATAGGGATATCAATTTAGATATGATTATCTCCAATAAAATATTATAAAATTATTAATATTTTTATTAAAAAATATTATCAAATAAAAATGAATAAAAATAATTTTAGGCATTAATTTTAGAAAAGTAATATTAATTAATAATAATTTTTTATTAGTTATTTTGATAATAATATATTATTAAAAAATATGATCAAATAAATTTCATAAAATACAATTTCTACAAGAAATTGTATTATGATCCAATATTTTCATAACACAACATCAATGTCATACAAGACCAAAACAAGAATACACCTAACAGATGAATATTGGCAAAGGCTCTGTTGACTTCAAATCCTTCGACGCAGCCGATTAGATTGGATATAAATTTTTCTATGACAATTATGTATCCAGCAATATAGAACATAGCCTTCTAAGAATCCGAACATTTAATTATACAACTTCAGACAAATTCAAATGGCAAAATTAAAACCTGGGCATTTGAAAATGCAAATTCATTATACTACATAAAACCTGGGCATTTCAAAATTAAACCTGGGCATTGCAATATAATAAATCATCCATAACACATGGCACAATACAAACCTAGGCATTTCAATATACAACTTCAGACCAATTCACATAGCAAAATTAAAACCTGTGCATTTGAAAATGCAAATTCATTATACTACATATAAACCTGGACATTTCAAAATATAAACCTGGGCATTGCAATATAATAAATCATCCATAACACATAGCACAATACAAACCTGGGCATTTCAATATACAACTTCAGACCAATTCACATGCAAAATTAAAACCTAGGCATTTGAAAATGCAAATTCATTATACTACATATAAACCTGGGCATTTCAAAATATAAACCTGGGCATTGCAATATAATAAATCATCCATAACACATAGCACAATACAAACCTGGGCATTTCAATATACAACTTCAGACCAATTCACATGGCAAAATTAAAACCTGTGCATTTGAAAATACAAATTCATTATACTACATATAAACCTGGGCATTTCAAAATATAAACCTGGGCATTGCAATATAATAAATCATCCATAACACATGGCACAATACAAACCTGGGCATTTCTTATATAACTTCAGATCAATTCAAATGGCACAATTAGAACCTGGGCATTTCAAAATGCAAATTCAGATACACCATATAAACCGGGCTTTTCAAATATAAACATGTGCATTGCAATATAATAAATCATTCAGTACACATGGGAAAGAGAAAAACCTGGGCATTTCAATATATTACTTCATCCAATACAAATGGCACAGTACAGACATTGGATAAATGATCTGAAAGGCTTTAGATGAGAGCATGCTTTCATTACAAATATGATGATTGTTTAACATGACAGATACTTCATCATAATAGGATAACATACTGTTTCACAATTTTTGTATTACTGTCGAAACAATGTAATCCCAATGATACTACAAATAGTAACTAAGAAATACAACATTCAGTTCGATACAAGGCACATTATAATGAATGTCCGCAACATCATTTTGATGAAGGTACATATTGCAGATAGTGACAGTAGTGGCAATCATCAGTCTTGTTCACTCCATCAAAGTCCATCACCACAGCAACTTGTAAGCTGCAAAAAATAAAAGAAAATAGTAAGTATTTTATGTAACTTGGAGCATTTTCTACAAGAGCCGACTCATAGGGAGGAGCTGACTCTGGCACGGATCCAGCACGCACTGGCACGGCAAATTTCTGGCACCCAGCACAAGAGCCGACCACCTGGCTAAGAGCCTTCTCCCACAGAACTTCATTTTCAAGACCCTGAGAAAAGGCCGACCCAAACTGACCCAAATTTTTAAATACCATTACATAAGAAACTGACTCAAAAATATATGTACCAAATAAACTACACTGCAAATTCACATTTTCTATTAGATAGACAGCTCTTTCATGCTCAGCAAATAAGAAAACAGAAGCAAGTATAAGCTGTGTGCATTCATGCATTGAACAAACATATACAACATGGATCTATATATCATACTATAATGGCAACCAGGGCTTAAGCAAAATGATATATAAGTTTCATGCAACACTTTCAGCCAAGTGAGTTTCATAGTACACACACATCATAAAAAAAGACCCATCCGATAAGAACCAGGATATGAAGATATTCCAGAAATGCAAGATCATGTTTGGTTGTGATACAGAGAGAAGGCCTATGAATATAAAACAACACAACAAATATTACCATGCAATATATGGTATCATCTAGTACAAGATAAACTAAACTTTGGGGAAGTATGCTCTCCATTCATAACAACTAAAATTTTATTTCTTACCATCATATAAAAGAAGTCCAAATTGTCATATGGTAATAGGCTGCAATAACTTCATCAACGAACTATAAGGTAAAGAAACAAAATAAATATATATTCATTAAATAACAGTAAGAAGGGGCCGTCATAATACATGAAATGGTAGACCTGCATGTGTCAGCACATCATTCATAAATTCTAAATGCACATGTTCATATACTTGTCCTTATAGATAGAGTACAAATTCATGATAATAGACCAATTGGGCTGCCATTACCAAGTATAGAAACATATATACAATTATGGCTCAGGAGAAGCGAAGTTAATGCCAGTGGAGCATCGTGACTACATTATGAAAATTTATTTTTAATTTTCAGCTAATGTCTCCAAGCCATGCTCCATCAACATGCAGCCCTTCATCATTGCCATCGATAAGGAAAATTGTTCCATACAAAAGAGGGTCAGACATTTCAAAGACAAACCATACTATGTAAGAAATTTAGGATGTAATGCAACAATCTTACCAAACATGAAAAATCATTGGCAAGGGGTCACTCTTCTAATCCATTGATGATTTTTAGTTAGTGAGAGTGTTTGAAAATTGTATCATGTTGTAATAGAGTGAATACTATGTATCATTGAAAAAGTGAGTATAAAAACACCCTCTACTTGAAAGATATCTCAAAAAAAGAAAGGAAACAAGATATGATCACCGACTACAGCACAACATTAAAAAAGCAATATTGTTGTTCCTATTGTCATATTCAGGCCTCCAATATTGCGTGCCGTGCCATCCTGTTCCGTGCCAGCCTGTGTATCGACTCGATCTCCAGGAGTCAGCTCGACATGAAACACCTCTAAATGCTTCAAAACTTGGCCACAAGTCATACAAATTTTGTGGCCAAACAAATTGCCAGGCAATATAGATCTTGGACTGCACACAACTCTGACACCGTGCCCATTCAGTTAATCAAAATCTCCCTCATCAGACTCACTGGATAATCTGATGGAAACTAATATTAGAGAAAAGTCTAGAATTCAACAATAAACTCCTCTGTGAAGTGCTGGATGCGTGTTCGGCATCGAGCAAAGGAAGAAAAATTCTCTCATGGAAAGAAGCTCTAAATGCATGTATGTACAGGTCAACAACAGCTCCAACTTTCTAACCTCTCATGCCCTCTCCTAGACTAAATATTCTACTTAAACCCTGCACTAAAACCTCCTCGAACTCCCATGAACGGTCTATTTTGATCTAAATATCCTTTCCAATCCTGTAGTCTGGTTTCGTAGACAATGGCCCTTTATTTGCTCTAGGAATCGATGTAGACAATAACCGTAACAAATATTTTACTGTAAACCTTATTAAAATAATATTACATTATCTCAGTTAGGTTTTCCCCTAACTCATTTATATTAATTAAAAAATTAGGTACACCTGATTTGCCATGCATACGAACACTAAGTTGACAGAATGTCTCTATAGGTGGAGAGTCACATGTTTTTATACCGATAACCATATCATAATTAAAATCATAAAAATACTAATGCAAAATTTATTGTACAAAAAAAAAGATAAAAAATCCTAATAATATAACCAATTAATAAGCAAAACGAAGAAGGGAAGTAATTATTGGGTCTTGTGGGCTCACATGAAGAGGGATATGGTTGTGCTTTTGAAGCCTGCAGTATATATGGACCATCTGCAGCAAAAGAAAAATTGTAAGAAAGATATGATACTTCAGTTAGAAAAAATCTGATAGCATAATAAAATTTAAAAAGTAAACATTAGAAACAGGGGAAAGAACCACACACCTGAAACTTGATACCTGGGTCTGATGCTAGGATCCTACACATACCACACACACACTCTCTCTCTGTGTGTACTCCAGAAAATATAAATTGTTCATAAGTTAGGGATCGAAAAACCATATAACACTATGAAAAAAGAAAGAAAGAAACTATACAAAGAGAATGCATATACGGGTCGTTTTGTAAGTGGACATTTGGTTCATGGGAAAACGGGAATGGCAGTGCACCATACCAATCTTTCAAAAAATCATATCCTGTCTCGTGTGCACCAACATGACAGTGCACCATACCAATCACTACATTTCCTTTCCATGGGCCATCATTGAGATGAGCATGCACATTAATGATTATGGTCTATGAGAAGGAGACAAGATACAATGGGCTGTCTCAATAAAGTAAAATCAGCAGTACAATTGAAATGTGGCTCAGAAGATATTCGAATTTTATAACATTAGAGCAAAGCGGCTACAATAGGAAAACCCATACATAAGAACCTCAACTATTGTCTCCAAGCAATGCTCTATCAGTGATCAGCCCCTCATCATTGCCACACATATGAACCTGGAACTTTATGATACAAATGGCACAATAGAAACCACTATTTCAAAATACACATTGATGATAAAATGGGCTGTCTTAATCAAGTAATCAGTAGAACAATTGAAATGGTGGCTCAGAAGATATTCGAATTTTACAACATTAGAGCAAAGCGGCTACAATAGGAAGAACCCATACTAAGAACCTCAACTATTGTCTCCAAGCAATGTTCTATCAGTGATCAGCCCTCATCATTGCCACACATATGAACCTGGAACTTTATGATACAAATGGCACTATAAGAACCCACTATTTCAAAATACACATTGATGATAAAAATGGGCTGTCTTAATCAAGTAAAATCAGCAGCACATTGAAATGGTGGCTCAGAAGATATTCGAATTTTACAACATTAGAGCAAAGCGGCTACAATAGGAAGAACCCATACATAAGAACCTCAACTATTGTCTCCAAGCAATGTTCTATCAATGATCAGCCCTCATCATTGCCAACACTATGAACCTGGAACTTTATGATACAAATGGCACAATAAGAACCCACTATTTCAAAATACACATTGATGATAAAAATGGGCTGTCTTAATCAAGTAAAATCAGCAACACAATTGAAATGGTGGCTCAGAAGATATTCGAATTTTACAACATTAGAGCAAAGCGGCTACAATAGGAAGAACCCATACATAAGAACCTCAACTATTGTCTCCAAGCAATGCTCTATCAGTGGTCAGCCCTCATCATTGCCACACATATGAACCTGGGACTTTATGATACAAATATCATAATAAGAACCTGAGCAATTAAAAATACACATGGTTAATTAATGTGTCGTATTGAACACAACCATATAATCCCATCCGATCTTTTATATAATATTGTTATAGGGCTTCAAACATGAAAATCATATAAACAATACAACTTTAGAATATAAAGGCAAAAATCGACAAAACCAAGTATGAACAATGTGGCTCAGAGAATTTGAATTATAATAATCGAATATTCATGTTTATAAAAAGAAGAAAAGTAGTTAACTAATCAACTATGTCTCGTAGCCAATCTCCATTTTATGGCAGCCATTCATTATAGCCAAAATCGATAACATGCATACATCTTAAATTTGATAAGTAGATATGCAGGAGTAATGAAGATAAAGAAACATTATACGTGTACCACTAAAGGAAAGTATCATACGGGTTAAAGGTCCTAGTACAAATTCTACTATTACTAATATAATAACTTTAAACAAACAGTTCATATAAGACCACATGAACACATTCCCAGCGTATCCTATGATGATGCCAACTATTAATACAGCCATTAGAGAAGATCGTGACCCAGTGGTGGTTCTGCCACAAACAACATATCTCTGTCAACCTCATTGATAACATTTTGATGAAGTATGTGTTTTGGAGGCCTCGTATATATGTCAAATGCTTCAAATGCCCTCGGCTTTTGTTCTAATACTTTTTATATAAAGCATGGGGGTAACCCGATACTTCACACGTTGACAATCTGGCCATGACTCATAAACTCCCCTTTGACGACCCTCGAAGACGACATATACCTTCCCGAAGACATAAGTAGATGCATAACAACCACGTTGTCTTCTGTATAAGGAAAAAGATACAGAAATTTACAATTAGTTATATATTAATGGTAGATGGAGGGCTTACGAAATCATGAAATCATTATATGAATACATTCAAATGTATCTCATTTGCTACTTCCATTTTAACCTACCCCTATTTGATGATCAATCCATAGCCTGCTTGCTATAGAATTTCGTAGATCTTCTCCTCTACGGCTTTCATCATCACCAACAATAACAAATGGATCTATGTCATCATCATCGTTATCAGCAGGCTCCGGTGCTAATGACATGTTGAAGTACTTGTCATTTCCCTGGTTGCGCCTAATGAAATTATGAATAATGCAACAAGCCATGACTATACGCTTTTGAACCTTGAAGGGAAAGGAATGGCATTCCTCAAAATCTTGAAACGCTTTTTTCAGAATTCCAAATGACTTCTCTACACAATTACGCAATTGTGCATGTCTATGGTTGTACAAATCTCGTTGGTTGGAATATCGGATATCGACGAGATCGGGGATTACTGAATGTACTTAGATGATATCTATTCCCACGATAGGGAGCAAGGAACTTATCTGTATTCGCATATCCAGAGTCAACTAGGTAATATTTTCCATCTGGAACATTAAATCCACCCATCTCCACACACCATCGCAAAACATGCATGTCAGCTGCCGAACCTTCCCATCCAGTACAAATGAAAAGGAAAGAGTGATCAAACGAGGCAGCAGCCATAACGTTTTGTGAAATCGTTCCCTTCCGATTTCGAAACCGAGGTTGTTTGCTCACCTTGATTAGTGCAGGTATGTGTGTGCCATCAACAGCGCCTACAGCATTCTGTGATGCAACATAATGCTTAAAATCGAATAACCAATAAAAAATTTAATGAAATTCATATTTATGGAAACGTACCTTGAAAAATGGATGGAAAAGATTGCTATCACGGATGCGCGGATGTACACCGACATCGTCATCTGGTTGAACTATATAATCATGTTTTAGGTTACAGATTGCTTTCAAGACTGTGTTAAAGTTCCTGGATATTGTCTCTCCCGAATGTTGGAAGGTCTCAGCCAAAACCCTATTGGTGACACAATGCCCTATACCGTACAAAAAGAAACCCAATTGTTCCTTAGCAGTCACGTAACGACTGCCACGAAGAAGTCCACGTGAAACCAGTAGTTCCTCTAACTGAACGAACATTGTATTTGTCATTCGAAAGTGGTTATAACCCCTTTCAGGATGTCCACTGAGAATGTCTGTAATGAATTGATGACCTGAAAATGGACGTGTTCGACATGGTACCCTTGACACTACATTGCTTTCGCCCATTGATGTTAAACCACTATTTAACAATGCGATAAGGACATCATCCCAAAAGTTATCGTCATCTATAATGAATTGCAGTAGCTCATTCAACCTAGGATCCATCTAATCAAAACAAAACAAGTTAATGCCATTTAATATTGAATATATTTGCATTTATACATAGTACAAAAGACAAACATAACCAGATACGAGAAAATATGACAAAGCAAGAAGAACTTAAACAACATATAATAAGTTCCGAGCCTACTGTATATCATAACTAAATAAGATGAAACATCAACAACTGTTTAAAACTTTCAACATTTAGGTCAAACAAAATGCATATGAGAGATTCAAGGCCAGCCAGGCCTGTAGATGTCAGCACTTTCTGTTGCAGGTGTAGAAGATGTTTGCATAAAAGTATGGGAGCTCTCTGGAGTAGACCGCCTAGTAACATCGGCAGGCGTATCATGACTGCTAGCTCTGAACACTTGCATCGTGAAAGAATGGGTCGACCCTTGTATTGGTGAATGCATATAAGTTGGCATGAAGATATTAGGAGTACCTTGATTAAGTTGATTGAACAAAGGTCGAACAGGTACATGCGGTCCTCTTGTATGGACCGAATGCATTGGTTGTGATATGTAAGAAGTGGGGTCACATAAACCGCTTGGAGTAAAAGGTGGCATACAAGGACCATGATATACGTCCGACATGTGCTTCCTAAGCCATGCTTCCAAAACTTTCCCCTCATATTTCATAAAAAACCATCGATAAGTCTCATTTTGGAAAAGTTCCAAGCCGGCTACAATGCATTCGGGTGTAACACCCGGCAAAGTCTCCAACTTATTCATGCATTCTTCTATCGAGTGGAGTGTAGGCCTAGCAATCTTATCCCTTCGTAGAATCTCATAAGCAATCTCTATTCTTGTCCTACCTTGCTCCGCTAATTCAGTCAGTGCAACAGAAGCATCACTAGTCATCCGAATCTGAGATGCCATTGCAGTCGGAGTACTTGACCTCCTCCGCTTTCCACTTGATGTGGATGGACGTCCCTTCGAAACAGTATCAGTAGGAGGTGTCAAGTACATGCGGAGGGCTATTATGAGTTCCGGCTGAGTCACTATGATTTGAATCTACACAGCACGTACGTACGAGGAAGCAGATACACCAGCATGTGTTTGAGATAACTGCCTGTGATGAACGTGTTCTGATTCAAATCTTTGTGGATCATCGTAGAGGTTTCGTTATCAGAAACACCTTCAGGAAGAGCAGACGTGTCCCCACGCCTACCACTGGCCGTACTTCTAGAGAAAAGTATCTCTAAGTCTTCATAACCAGGAAATTGCTTACCCTTAATGCGGGCATAAGATTTGTTCGCCTGTATGCAATAAGAACTGAGATGTTAAATTATGCTAACTATTTGCTTCATTACCAAATTTTTAATAGCTATGTACGTAACACTCACCGCAATAACCTCATCCCACATTTGATGATCGCCGGGGTTTGGCAGCTTCAAGACAGGATCCCAACCCCATCCTGATCGATTTGCCAGGTTGTAATACATGTTGAAAGTTTTTTTAAGAACTTTCAACCTATTTTTCAGGTTGTATAGGTGAAATCCTTACTGGTTTGTTGATTAAACGCAAGTGTCATCTTCCTCCAAGTCTCCTTTGAAAAAATACCATTTTGAGAATGTCCTTCATCATTGGCTTGCCTCATTAAGCCAAGCATTATGAGATCGAGGGTATCTGTCCAATTCGGAGCCCTCTTACGTGATATACATTGACATCAATTCTTTCTTTATCTCGAGATTTAGACATTTTTATCCAACACTGTAACACCGACAAAACATAAATAAAACATAAATTAGGTACAAAATATCAACAATTACAATAGTAGAGTATGATTAGTGTTTTTGAAATTGTTAAAGTAATATTTTCTGGTTATAAATGTCCAAGGATTATATTTTCATATGTAAGTTGTGTGGCAGATGCAATCAATGATCCCACATCCATAGCTATGTTTCAAGTTTCGAATATATACATTTAAATAATTTGAAATATCACATATCATACCATTAGCATTCAGTTTCCGATTTCTTTAATATATCACATATCATACCATTAAGCTTTCCATGTAGAGAAAGACAAAAAATCCGGAGAAACATAGAACGCACCAGACCAGAGCACTAAATCCCTAGAAACTCAAAACCACATATAATGCACTTTTATGTCTCTATGCACCTCATGGGCATTTTTTTTCAAAGATTATATATGATTTGTTTACTTCCTGTAGAGTTATAAATGACATTCTAAGTTGCTGCAAACATCTAAAATATCAATAAGTGATAATGTGTTGGAACAAACTTCTAATAATAGAATTAAATAAATTTTCAGTTGGTAGATGTGCATCAAGTTTAATGCCTTTATTAGCTTTAAATGTGCATCTGTAGCTAAATCTTGTTAAACTCATGAAAGGTTCAGTGAGAAAAGTGGAGGTCAAACTATAACGGGACCTGAGAGACTCATTAATCAGTTTTCTGGGCTATGCATGAGAGACAACTGAGTCTTTCTAACAACATGAGTGCGATCGCCGCGCCAAGAGAGGAGATTTGAGATTAGAGTAGGGGCTTGGGGTTGAACGGGGGGCATGGCGTCCTGCATCGATGTGGGCACCGGGGTTGAGGAAGGAGATCGGAGCCGAGGAGGTGGGCTTGGGGTCACACGGGGGCGGAGAGGACATCGGGTGCGTACACCGGAGCCGAGGAGGGAGATCGGAGCTGGAAAGAGCTGCGGGTCATGCTGGGAGAGGTAGGGGGCATCGTGACCTCGGGTGCGTGCACTAGGGCCGGGGAGGAGATCGAAGCCTAGGGGGTCGTGCGGGTAGAGGGGGTCACATGGAGTCGGAGGTGGCGGCGGGGTCGCATGGAACAAGGGACGGCGGCGGGTTGGGCTGGCGGTGAAGCAATGGAGATTTTACCTTAGAGGAGACGATCGGAACGATGAAGACGACGATCAGAATGGCGAAGCCAGAAGGCCAGCCACGGAGAGACAGAGACTTCACTGCTTCCGTCTCGATCAAATACTCTCTCTGATTTTAAGCCTCCATAAACCCTAACCGATGCCCTAACCATTGCTCTTGATAATAAAGGAGATTGAGGAAGAGAGGGACCAACAATACCATACCTGGGAGGAGACCGATCGTGATAAGGAGTACAGGGACGGAGACACCGGAGCGAGACGAAGAAATCAAGACCTTCTCTTCAGAATGAGTCGGGACGAAGAGGGTTTGAGAAGACACCGATCGGCCATTTACATGGATACCCTTGGAATACAAAAACACAATAACGTAATTCCTGGGAACCCATGGAATTAGAATTCGTGAATAAGGCCATGTTGACCGGAATAAAAACCCTCCTAATTCCCTCTCGTTATTTGGGCCGTTTGGCATTTTAACCGCGAATAAGGGCTTATTCTTCGCTGTATTCCGCAACCAAACACGGCCTAATGGTATAAACATTTAAAGAATAATTCAAACTATAAGGACAAGAAAAATCTATAGGGATAGAGGTTCCCTTAGAAGAGGAGCTTATCAACAGATAAAGATTGCAACAATCAATTTAGATTAAATTTATTATTATTATTTTTAATTTTTTAAGATATAAAATAAATATTAGGTTGCCTTCCAAGAAGAGTAAGTAGTAAGTTTAATATTTTTAGCTGGACATTATGAGGGAGTTCGATGGATAATAACTTTAATATGTCCCTCATAATATCAAAGGATAGGGCCAATCAAGTGGCCTTGTCATCATGGTAGAAAAGTGTTTGTAGAGTCTCTACGATGATTTGCCCAAATCAATAAAGTAAAATGGCAAGTATATTATTCCAGGATTTAAAAATATTATTATAGTTTATACAATACTTAGAAAGGGATTGTATTTGTTGGGCCAAGATTGGAGGTAATAGTTTAGGAGTTCTTTAATTATGGATTAATCTAACTTACTCCCCTTCTTGGGTATGATGTGTTTGGTCAATATTCCTTTCCATTTTAAAGCTAGACACTTTTTCTAAATTAATATTAAACCTATCTCCATACATCATTTTAATATCATGGAAAGATTTTGGAGGCAGTTCTCAAAATTAGTGTTGAATACGGAGAAATCAATTAAAAAATTTTAAACATTATGATCCCTCATTTTTGTAATATCCCATCCAATCCCTTCTTTATGTACTTTTAGAATATCACTAAGTTGGGCTTCCTGGATAAGGGTTACTGAGAAAGTTTTAATGGGTACATTCGGAGGTGGTTTCAATTTTAGATCAGGTGGTAATTCTAACAAAGGAGGTATTGGTGGGCTAAGTGATGGCTCTTGTTTATCAATCCAAGTGGGATGGTTTCAAAGTAGGGTATTTATATTAAGTTATGAATTTTTGTGGTATACCCATATACATCAAAATTATCTACTCTGAATTAAGCCAAACAGGGATCTATTAAATCCTAGGAGAGAACCTTGGGGATAGCTTTCTCCATTATGTTATACATTTGTAATTCTTGGGAAGGATCAACTAATTCCATTATTACATCTATTTACTCTCCCATCCCATTAAAAGGCATGGATAATTCTAAGGCACTAGAGATTGGGGCCATAGGTGAGTGGGATAATGATGGAATTGATTTGTCTCATAAGTTTAATTTCTTCATATATTTTTTTGTCAGAGTCAAATTATTATATTGATCTTTATGGTTGTAAATAGTTGCTCTAAGACGAGTTTTTTTCCAGGAGTTATAGTTGATTATTCAGGAAAAATTGAGGATCATTAAAATTTTAAGCTAAGTATGGTCCCATGAGGTTACTCTTGGGTTGACTAGGTAGCTCACCTCCCTCTTCTCTATTAAGTTTAATTAATCATTATTTGTTTGATCCATTAGCTTATTGATAGATTACATTGGCTATAATTATTTGTTAAAATTAAGCAAACTTATCGACATCTAGGTTGGTTTGTATAGGAGGTGGGTATGATGTTTGCTAAACCTTCTCTTCAAATAATGGGCTATAGTTGGAGAAGGTTGATAATATGGATATGGCTGATCATAATAGGATATATCTATGAACATGGATCCTTGGATTGCTAGGGTAACCACTGGGTGTGGTTGCCATGAAAAGTCTGGTTGACCCCCCAACTTGAATTGTAGGTATTAAAGTATAGATTATTTCGGAGCTGTAGGCCATTTGGATTTGATCTTGATAAACTTGGTCATATATAAACTCAAGAGATTCATTCATGGTTGGGCATTTACTCTCAAAGTAAGTGGGACTCGAATAAACTTGGTGCACCAAAAGAAAGGGTACTCTACTATAAGGATTCATGCTCTTGGCATTGATTTAGTTTAATGGATTATTCTAATTATTTGAATATACAATCAAGGTTTTAGATCAGAGCAATCCTTATGTATTTATTTATTATTATTATTATTTTTTAAGAGGAAAGGTGAGATGAAGAAGGAAGAAAGATAGAAAAGGTTCTAAAGATGAGAGCCTAAGGAGTTCTAAGAGAATGAAAAAAAGAATTAATTAAGGTTTAATATTATTTACGAATAAGTTAGCATAACATAGACTCTCTATCCCAGGGTTATCCTAAATCTCTAGATAGCTCCTAATTGCAAGACCATCTTGGAGCCCTCCAAGTCAAAACTAACTAATCAACTGGCTAGGTAAGGATAAGATTAATGGGGGTCCCCTTGTTGTTTTTCTTAGATACCAATTAGATTGGCCAAGTCAGTCAATGGAACCAATTAAAAATTACCTTTCTTCAGGGGTACATCATCCTTGAATCTCTATTCCAGACACTAGTGAATCAGCCAGTCCTAACCTGGTCTAACTCTTCCAGGTGCCTTGTCCTATTGAGCTCGATTCCTTAGGGGCTGATGTTTAGTTGATTTTAATTAAAAAGCTTGGATTAATACAAGATATTGGGTGGTGATTTATGGACCATGGAAGGGTGATCAAATCCCCACTATATTGTTTATGGGTTGTGCCCTTAAAATATCTTATGAAATATGAGATATAAAAAGAAAACATATCCAAAACAAGTAGTAAGTTTTTAAGTATTAATTAGTTTCACTATTTTAGTTAAGTGTTATGTGATATTTTTATTTTTTTTATGTTATGTTAATTTAAGCAAGAAGAATAAAAGATAGATTTTAATTTTGGTTAGTTAGATTTGAGAGAAATAAAACTAAATTAGACTAGAAACTCAATATTAAGGCAAGAAATCAAATCTAGTATTCAAGGCAGTTAATTAAAAGTTAAATAATTTTTTTCTTTTTAGATCAATTCGAAAAGAAAAAACAAAGAGATAATTTCTTTCTTTTTAGTTTAGTTTGAAAAGAAAAAAACTAATTAAAAATAAATAAAAATACATTTTTTTATTTATTTCTTGATAAGGAAGAAGTAACAAAGAATCTTTTTTTTTAGGTTAGTTCAAAAAGAAAGAAACTAATTGAAAGCAACAAATTTTTTTTTTTCTTTTTATGTTAATTTAAAAATGAGAAAAGTAATTAAAAAATGAGTTAAATTTAATAAAAAATAGGTAGATTTTTTTTTAAAAAAGAGACTAATCAAAAGAAACAAATTTTTTTGTTAATATAAAAATGAAGAAATTAATTAAAAGTAACTAAAAAAGAAAAATAATCTAGGGTTAGGGTTGATCTCACCACGAAATTGTAGATGACTTTCCTTCTTTTTTTTAAATTTTTTTCTGCAAGAAAAGAAAGGAAAGTTAGTAAACAGAATTTACAAGAAATCAAAAGATAAAAAATATAAGCATTTATTATGTGTTCTCCGGTAATGGTGCCAAAAACTTGATAGACTCATAATGTTGTTGTTAAGATACCATGACTATCAGTTTAATTAACCGACTTTTAAATAAAATTAAAATATACAGAAAAGATGAGTCGGGTTGAATTCATGAAGAAGGTAGTGCTTAGAATAATTTAAATCTTTTATTTTATAAAATAAAGAAAAATAATTTGAAGTTGGGAAAATAAAAATAAAAGTGTAACAAAAAATTAAAACTTGGTATGTTTGATCTGCTAGTTAGATCTTAGCATCTATTTGAAAAAAAAGTAAAAGACAGGAATTTAAATTACATAAAAATAAATTTGTATTAAATAAAATCTAATTACAAGAAAATAACAACTAAATAAATAACAAAAATTGGTAAAAAAGCATCTGAAGTTGATTCATCGTAGCCTCATCGGAAAGTTGGTTGATGTCACTTCGCCTTCTTTCATCGTACTCTATAGAGTGAATTGGGCTTCCTCTTCTTCTTTCTCTTTGGATCTTGATCTTGGAGATGGAGTAGGCCTGAAGATGGTGTAGGGCAAAACTTTCCTTAAAAAACCTCACTTTTAGAGGCTAACCCATAACCCAAAGCTAAGCCCTCTACCTAGGATGATCTCTTATGTAACCCAGGGATCCTTTAAAAAAAGCTTGGAGAAGGCCAAATTAGTTTAGGACTACAATTGGACTCCTCAAACTCCTAAAATTATTTTGGATATTGGATGATGATCCAACAACTAAAATTAAGTTCATCAAGCTCAAATCATGTTGGAGTTAATTTCAACCATCAAATTGGGTTTTAAACAATACCCAGCTTGCATTGATTGCACTTCAGTTGGTCCAAATTGGATCATGGTCATTGCTATCTATTGGATTTGCTTCAAGATTCGCCACAGCCATTCAATGCAAGCCGGTGAGGATGGGCGGCAGAGATGGATTAGTAGGTAGATTGGTGCGATGGGTGGCTCAGGATGGTGAGGATGTGATGGTGAGCAGCAGTGATGATAGCTCGAGAGGCAGTAATGGTGGATGAGAGGGCAGCTCGGCCAGGGAAAGATAGTGAGGAAGGAGGAGGCTATGGCTTGGACTTGGGAGTTGGGCTGAGCATTGATAGTTATTAGAAATATTTCAATTATTCCAACTTTATTTAATAAAATTGATAACTTTATGTAGTCTTTTGCATGAATTAATTCCATAAATGTGAAGAGATCGATTTTAGGAGTCCAACGGTGCAAACAACACTCGAATTATACTTAAAACGAGCTCAGAATCAAATTTTGAAAGATTAGAATTACACGAATTTTGGCATAGCTGGTCAACCATGGACTGGCTGAATGGTCTATGAATTGGCCTGCGGTCCACGATCAACCATGGCTGTGATCCACGAACCAGAGCCATGGACCACCAAAGGTTTTGGCTAGTAGAATGCCAGGAACACCATCCCATCGACACCAGAGCTACCTCTTCCATCAAGTGAACTCGCCAGAGTTACAAATCATGGGTTCCTCCTTCAAAACTTCAATGATCTTCATCGAGCACACCATCAGTCTACCTTCATCCTGGGTCACTCTCCCATTTCTAGCCAACTCTCCATCATGTCCATCACCGGTGCACCTCCCCTCGCTGCTGAGAAGGTTCCATGGCTGGAAAGGAAGACGAGAAGCCCTCTTGCTGCCAGCCATTGCCCAGCATAACCTCCTCCCTACCAGTTTGGCTTCTCATCCCATCTCAACAGCCATAAGCCAGCACCACCACCTTCTTCCTCCCACTCCGAAGCTCCCCATGGCCATGAATCACCTTCATCCCATCGCCACTCGTCAAGACGCCTTCCATGGTCTTCCCTGTTGCCACATGCCACCGAGAGCCATCTGCCACCTATCCCAGTCCATTGATGACTGTTCTGCCACTGTCTCACCCTCCTCCTCTCTACTAGAGCTGCCCAAGGCCACCATCTAGTCTGCATCCATCGTCAAGTCAGCATGCATCGCCTCTACCCGTGGCTAACCCTCCATCGGCTCCTCTTCCTCTCCACCTTCCAGCATAAGGATTCCATCCATTGTTGTTGCCTTGCTCTTCTACACCATGTCGGGAGCTAGACAATATCAGCGATGTCCGAATAAAGGTGCAGTTAGAATATGCGAAGCGCAGTTGGAACAGAATGATGCGATCGGTGATTGAGTGGGTGCGAGGAATAAGGGAACGCGGGATGCGATGCGATGGTGGGTGCGTAGATGATGATGCAGAACCTAAAATAGTTGAGGAGATAGCGATAAGAAACCGATACGGTTTCCATGCAGGCTCTACACATCTCTCTCCGCCTATAAAAAAAAGATAAGGTTGCTAGATTCTTCTAACTTTCATTCCGCACTCCTTCCATCATCCCACATTTCATCGCACTCCACCCTCCACTCCATAATCTCTCCACTCCCATCCATTCTTCCGATTGCCTTTCTACAGTGGTGTTCCCCATCGCATTGCCCTTGATCCACCGCACCGGTTCCACTTGTTGATGTGCTACTGAGTCTTCCAAGAAGTGTGATCTCCATCCTATCCAAAAATTAGGGGAATCCAATAATTGTTTTATTTTATTTTTTTGTGATGTATTTCTTATTTTATGAAATAAAAAGGCTTTCCTTTTACTTCATGTTTCCTTTTACCTTTTTGAAGCAGCCTAGACTCTAGGATAATCCAACCTCAAAGGATGGGAGTCATGCTTTTGAGGTAAGTTTCTAAGTGAAGATAATTTTTGACTAGACTATATCTAAAAGGGATGGGCCATGATCTGTGGGTATGGATCATTTTCTTGTTAAGATAGACCACATCTTGATTATCTTCACAAGTATTTCTTTTCGATCTCCACTATTTTACTGCTCTACTTTTCTTAGCAATTAAAATATTAGTTTTATTCTTTAAAAATTCTCTTTTGAAATAACTCAAAGTCCTTGAAGATTTGACCCTTACTCCCACTATTGTATCTAAGAATAATAGAATTAACATATTAAATTGGTGCATAGCGATGCGTACTATATTTTGGCACTGTTGTCGGAGACTTTTGACATTATTTTGATAAAAATTAAAGATTAGTATTTAGTATTTTTCAATCATATGTATCCTGACATAAGGTTGCCTTGGTATAACTTTATGTTATGCTGAACAGGTATCCTAGGATGCAAGAAGATTGAATAGACTTAAAAAAAAAATTAAAAAATTTTAAAAAAATTTAAATTTAAAATTTAAAATTTTTGACATCTTCATAATTTATTAGGAAGTTAGAGACTTAACCACCAAATTTAAAAGTTTTTTTAAAAAATAATTAGTTAATTTTGTTTGTCTATAACTCTATGTTTTGGACATCTTACTTGTTGCATTTCATTTTTTTATAATTGACTTTAAGGGCATAACCATTAACCAGATAAGGTGGGGAGTTCATTACCTTTCCTTAGCCCACAAATCATTCCCTGCATGTGCATTGACCTAAACCTTAACTTTAAAATTAATTAGATTCCAGCCCTAGGAATTTTGAGCTTAATAAGACAAGGAAACCCTAGAGTTGGACCTGGTTCAGATTAATTAGTTGCTTGGTGTCTAAGACAAGTGGTTTAGGGACAAGAGCCCGAAGAAAGGTTGTTCTTTAATTGGTTCCGTTCGATTACCTAGCCAATCTTAATCGGTGTCTAAGGCAAGCAATGGGGGGACCCCCACCAACCTTACACTTACCTTGCTAAGTTAGTTAATTGATCTTGGGCTTGGAGTGCTCAAAGATAACCTTGGAATAGTTAGGAGCTATCTAGACTTAGGTTAACCCTAGGATAGAATTGATTTTGATTGCTTCACTTGTTTGAAAAAAAAAGTTAATTAAAATAACTATTTTTTTTAGCCTAGGACTCTCTTAAATCTTTCCTTTATACCTCTTTTCATTTTTCCATTTTTAAAATAATTTAATTTAAAAGAAAGGTTAAAAAAATTGAATTGCTATTTGCTTTAGAGTACTATTGTAGGTGTATGCTAGGTTACCGGTCTTTAGAACATGAAATCAATCCCTAGATCCTGAAATAGACCAAACCTGTAGAGCAAACAGACTGCAAACTATAGATCCCAATCAAGAAATCAATCCTCCATGATAATTGAAGGAGTACTTCACTCCCTTTAAAGTATACCTATTCACCCTGTATCCAAATTCCACCAGTGGAGGCTGTCCAGTATGAAATTAAGTCAAGTCAAGTGTAATTCAGAAGTTACCATATTCTATGGACTTGCAAATGAGGACCCCTATAAACACTTAGATGAATCCTGGAAATATATTTGATTATTAAAATCCAAAATTTCTTTGACGATGTCCTTAAGCTTAAGTTATTCCCTTTTTTCCTGAAAGATAAGGCCAAGTACTGGTTGAATTCCCTAGACACTGTAACAATTTCGACTTGGGATCAACTTCAAAGAGAATTTCTAAGAAATACTTCCCAATAGAAAAAACCAATCAAACCAGAAAAGCCATTACCAGTTTTTCCAAGTTAGATGGAGAAATATTTTATGAGACATGGGAGAGATTGAAAGAATTAACTAAAAAATTCGCTCCCATGCCATACCTATAAATGTTTCATGAGACATGATAAAGATTGAAAGAATGAAACTAGAAAATGTCTGCACCATGCCATACCTAAATGGCAATTGGTCAAGTGCTTTTATGATGGTTTGTTAGAAAGGCACCGGCAAATGGTTGATGCCTCATGTAGAGGAACATTCATGCTCAAAAATGAACATGAGTACCCAAGAGAGGTGGCATGTATGAAGTAGTGTCTTCTATGACATCTATAATAAAGTAGATGAACTATCCTAGAAGCTTGACCAAATTTTACAAAGTGGAATACTTCCTCCTCATCTCATCAAAATCATGAGGTTTGTATTATCTATTGAGTCCCACCCATCTGATAGGTGATTGTCCAGCCGCTTATCAATTTTCTGAGCTTGTTCAGGAGCAAGCCCATCAAGCCCAGACCCGTATGGCTCCTAGACCAGGAAATGATCCATTTTCAAACACTTACAATCCTGGCTGTCGAAACCATCCAAATTCTCTTGGAAATCCCAACTTATCATCAATTCATCATTAGGCCCAACTATCAGGAGACCAACATTTGAAGCATGCCATATTCACAATACCCGAGTATCCCACAACCTCCACTGAATAATCATGACCCTACCTTTGAAGAGAAGGTGCTCCAAGCACTGAAGGGCTAGAAATGAATACCCAACTCCTTCACTCCAATACATAGTCTATTGCTAAGCTAGAAACCTAGATAGGTTAACCAGCTATAGCTTTCAATCAAGGGAGGAAGGTAAGTTACCAAGCCAACCCGTTACTAACCTAAAAGGATAATACATGGCAAAAAGCTCCACTGGTCCTGAAACTTTTTTAGAACATGCTAAATTAGTCATAACTTAAGAAGTGGGAAAACATTAAATCAGCTTGACCTGACCCAAAAGCAAGAATTGGCTAAGCCAGCGAGAAAAATAATGAAAAGGAAAAGGAATCCATTGGCCAAGCACCTATACCTAAGGCTCCATTCTCTAGTGCTTTAGAATCTTCTTTATCTTTGGATAAGAAAAATCTAAAATGAATAAGATGCTTAAGCTATTCAAGCAAGTCTAGACAAACTTACCTCTTCTCGATGCTATCAAACAAGTTCTTGCTTATGCCAAATTTTTTAAAAATCTGTGCACACAGAAATGAAAATCTAAGGCATATATACCAAAGAAGATCCAATTGACTAAGCAGGCTAGTTCAATTTTTTAACAAATAGCCCCACCCAAAGTCAAAGATCCGATACTCGATCTCTCATGTGTCATAGGGACCTCACAATCAAGAAAGCCTTATTCGATTTGGGTGCAGTGTAAATCTTCTTTATAGTTCAGTGTATGATTTTTCAGATTTGGAGAATTAGTGAACCCATGAAGGTGACATTATAATTAGCAGACAGATCAGTTAAGATGCCCCGTGGAATGTTAGAGGATGTGTTGGTGAAAGTAGATGATTCTACTTTCTGTTGATTTTCTTGTTTTGGATATGGAATCTAACAATAATCCTAGCCAAATATCCATCATCCTTGGAAGACCTTTCCTAGCTATTGCTAATGCTTGTATAAATTATAGGATGGGGGTTATGGATGTATCTTTTAGAAATAAAAGGATAAGATTGAACATTTTTATGCATCCCAAGGACCACTTGTGTATGATCATAATGAAGTGAACATGCTAAAGGAAGTTGTTGTTGAGAATTATGTCCCAAAGCCAATCATCTAGACCATAGACGGCTGTGCTATTTTGTAATTGTATATGAATTTCTTAATGAATAAAAGTTATTCTTTTGGTTGTTCATCAGATATGCATTTTTCTGAAAAAACTCTTGTGTGATGGAGTCCTTAGAACTACATCATATTTGATATAGAGAGGATATATCGAGTAGTTCTTAAACTGGTTCACAACCAAAGGATACATTGTTATATGATGGCGATGTATTAGGTGTAGGTTGTTGTATGTTACATTTGTCGGTTGTCCTCTTAACTAAGAAGTGTAGAGATACTAATGTGACATATAGGTGAAATGTATGACATCTCACTGAACGTGACCAACTATGGAGTTCCCTTCTACCAAAGGGTGCTCGTGAAGGGATATGGGTATATGTATCCCTTAGATCTAAGGTCACCATGGTAACTTGTAAGCAACTCACTGAACTTTGGTGCTGGAGTACTTGGATTTCTAATCTAGTGATGAAATGCTTCTGGGTATAGTCAAGTACTTGTTGAGCGATGGTGGATCAAGATGAGATTGACCTCTCCAAATGGTTTGGAGTGAATGACACACTATGTCTAATTTAGCAAAATCTTGGCTAGGGTAGTTCTTGTGAGGAGTCACAGAACTTGTAAGGTTGAGTACGATCTGGATATACCAGGTTAGGGTTGGCAGTCAAACCCTAGGTCATCCTGAGCATTTTGAGGTCAAAGGGATGAATTATGAATAACCATAAGCTAGAAGTTCTAGAAAGTTGCTCTGTAATCTTCAACCTATCCGAATGTCAGATATCATTGCTAGATGATGACTTTGACTGGTACTGGAAGTGTTCTAGTGCTACCGACTTAGTGTTTGAACGTAGTGCTACCGACTTAGTGTTTGAACGTATGGGGTCACACACCATAGGGGTTTCTATCTGATCTAAAGGCTGATCGATGATTGAAAATTATTTGCTGTCACTGGAGGTCAATATGACTAACTATATTCTAAGTGTTGAAGTGTCCACACTTGTAAGTATCGATACTTAGAAATTCGATACTAAGTAGTGTCGATACTTGGTTGTGACGAGCAAAAATTTTGGAAAATTTTTTTCGAAAGTTTTGACCTCAATTCAAATTTCAAATTCAGGTTAGTTTTAGCTCCAAGCCTTCATGAAAATATGGTCATTCTTTGGAAGGTTTTGACCTCAATTCGAATTTCGAATTTTGGCTGGTTTAGGCTCCAAGCTTTCATGAAATGATGGTCATTCTTGCCTTATGAGCTTAGAGCCAATTTAGTATGTCCCTTGACCTTCTCCCCCAATCACTCTTCTTCTTTCTCTTTCTCCCTCTCATGGTTGCCTCATAAATAAGGATTATTTTAGTGGCTGCTGGTTGAGAGAGGAAAAAGAATTTTCTTGTTGAATGAGATTGTTGAATTCTGAGAGGGAAAAAAAGGGACTAAGGACTAGGATTTGGAGTGATGGATGTGTGACTACCTAGAACTCAAGCTAGGTCTTGGAAAGAGATCTAGTTAGGAAGGGTTCCACCTCTCCTCCTTATCTTCCAAGAAGAAGTAGATCGGCCTCAAGGATCCCAAGAAGCTAGCACTCTGAGAGAGTTGATCAAAATCGAGCCCTGGTTGGAACTACCGTAGAGGCCAGACACGTGTGTGGCTCGACAGCATTTCATAACCTCCTCCTAAAGGTATAACGGTAAGTTATCTTTATGCCTTTTGGTTCTTTTCCTACTTTTGATGTCTTTTGCATGCTACATTATCATACTTGTTCCTGTTGTTGGCAGATTGGTAGATCATTTTGATCGATCTACCAAGCCTTCCATTGTGCTTATTTTAAAATTATTTAAAAATATTTTTTTTACCATGCATGCTCATTTTGCTTTCCTTTCATTGGTATCAGAGCCAGGTTCTTTGTAGTTTAATAATGCTAGCATGCTTTAACATCATAGTTTTCTTTTAAAGTACTTGGATTGAGTGGTTCACCATGGCCATCCGATCATAGGAGAGAAGTAGGTTTACAAGACCCTCTCTTTCCATTCAATGGGGTTTCCTATGGCGTGTAGAGGTGTCGCTTGTGATTGACTCATGAAGAAGAAGAAAAACTTTGGATTTGAAATCACTATTTTTGCCTTGTGACAGGCCTTGAGTTGATCCAAGTGTCGACACTTGAGTCGACTCATGCATGCATACAAAAAATATGACTTTCTGTTAACACTCTATCTTAGGCCTTGAGTCGATACTTGAGTGTGAAGTGTCGACACTTGAGTCGACTCATGAGTGCTTAGTGTTGACACTTGACCTGAGAATGTAGAAAAATAGTGAATTCAAATTTTGATTTGTTGTAAAATTGTTTTACATTATAAATTAAAATTATTTAATTTATAAAGGCTATTGAACTTAATTGAGAATTAAGTTACCTTGAATGACAAAGAGATCTAGGAATATGATTCAAAAATTTTAAGTCATTTCAATAAGCCTTAAGGGTCATGGGTTAGCTTCAATTAGGTCCTTAATTGGGTTAGACCTAAGTTTAGATGCATTGGACTACGTAGAGAACTAATCTAATCAAATATTGAACTAGGATTTCTTCTGTATAGATCTCTCTAATAGTAGTGTTGTCGCTCTCGTCGCCCGCGCCCGTGCCTCGGATCCGTGGATCCTCCCTGACCGCCTGGCGAGGGAGCCTCCCTGGCTACGGTGAACCTGCAAGAAGGGGTTAGAAGACCCTGGCCGGGGATCCCGGTGAGGGAGCTCCGACGGTCAAGTCAGTAGACGACGAGAAGGAACAGATTCTCCAAGACGGACCCCCTAAGGGGCTCCAGACCTAGAGAATTTACTAGTAAGAAAGGTGCTCTGGGGACCAGAAATTCGGCCGGGCCTCCTTGCTGGGCTCACGCCAAGCGATCCCCTCTCGAGACCTCGGATCTCACTCTCGGAGCGAGGCTTTTTTGTCGTTGCTTCTTCCTTGTCCTCAGGCTTATCCGCTTACCTTGTTGTCCCCAGCTTCCTTCCTTTTATCTCCTCCCGCCGTTCGCCTGTCTTCTCCTCCTGGGAGGCTCCCTTCCCCCGTCCCTTTCTCTTTCCCCTTTTCGGTGAGGAGGGCCAGGCGGCTTTCCGACCTCGTCCGCCGAGCCCAACAGGGAAAAGGCAAAGACAGAAAAGGGGGGGGGGGCGGCCTGGTAAGGCGGCCGGTCAGACCTCGGGCCCAGTGAGAGCGCTCTCTTTCCCAAGTGTGGGCGCCATCCGTCTATGGGGCCTGTTTTGTCAGAATCGCGCCTCTCGGCTGCGGGACCTATCGGGCCGATGCAAATGGTGTTTCGCGTCGCCATCCATACGGGGCACCATCTATGATGCGTACGGCCCGAGGGATGACCTTGGGCCCCGCGCCTCCTTCCCTGGGACCTTCTCCATACGGGCGGCCTGACCTCGGCCGAGGCGGACCCGTCTTCGGGGGCCACCTGTCGGAGGAGCGAAGGATCGGTCGACCTCGGCCTAGGTGGACCCCTCCTGGGTGGACCCTGGCGAGGTGGTAGGAGGCCACCAGGCTTCGGTCGAGGTGGGCCCGTCTCCAGGGGCCACCTGGCGAAGGAGCAAAGGATCGACCGACCTCAGCCTAGGTGGACCCCTCCTGGGTGGACACCTGGCGAGGTGGCAGGAGGTCGCCTGGCTTCGACCGAGGTGGGCCCGTCTCCAGGGGCCACCTGGCGAAGGAGCGAAGGATCGGCCGACCTCAGCCTAGGTGGACCCCTCCTGGTGGACACCTGGCGAGGTGGCAGGAGGTCGCCTGGCTTCGGCCGAGGTGGGCCCATCTCCAGGGGCCACCTGGAAAAGGAGCGAAGGATCGGCCGACCTCAGCCTAGGTGGACCCCCCTGGGTGGACACCTGGCGAGGTGGCAGGAGGTCGCCTGGCTTCGGCCGAGGTGGGCCCGTCTCCAGGGGCCACCTGGCGAAGGAGCGAAGGATCGGCCGACCTCAGCCTAGGTGGACCCCTCCTGGGTGGACACCTGGCGAGGTGGCAGGAGGTCGCCTGGCTTCGGCCGAGGTGGGCCCGTCTCCAGGGGCCACCTGGCGAAGGAGCGAAGGATCGGCCGACCTCAGCCTAGGTGGACCCCTCCTGGGTGGACACCTGGCGGTGGCAGGAGGTCGCCTGGCTTCGGTCGAGGTGGGCCCGTCACCGGGGGTCACCTGGCAAAGGAGCGAATGATCGGCCGACCTCGGCTTAGGCGGACCCCTCCTGGGTGGGCGCCAGGCGAGGTGGTAGAGGAGCCCCGAACCGAGCTCGACTTCGGCGATAGCAGTTTGTCTTAGGAAGTCGTCTGGCAGAGTAGCCTTGCCAAGCTCGGCCTTGGCAATGTGGCGCTGACTCGGCCGGAGAAACCTCCACGTGGCTCGATCATATTTGGTGGTACCTGAGCCCGACCATGTCATCGTTACGGCCGTAACAGTTGCCCCTAGCTCGCCGTTCCGTTGGGGCATCGTAGAACGGAATGTCGGGATTAAATGCAGATATGACATGGGGAGGCGAAGATCTTGCATCATAATTGCCACGATCCTTGTCGTCGTGGCTCGATGCGCCGAAACCCTATAGGAAGCCGCCACGCGTCGCCCACTTGCCCGCAATAAATGCGTCGCTTCGAGGCAGAGGCCGTTACCCTGCTAACGAGGCGCCGGTGTCGGGCGTGCGTCCATGTGGCAATCGCTCAGTGGCTCGGGGCGGAATGACGGGTATGACCGCTGTCGACTGAGTTTGAAAAGGAGGGGACTTTCCAGAATGAGGCCTTTCCCCTTGCTCCGTGGGTGGTTCGCTGCAGGCTAACTTCCGTTGCCCTGCACTCGCTTGGCATATTTTCGGTGAGTGCCTCCATCCTTCTCTAGTTCCCCTCTCTCTTTCCTCTCTGAATCCTTGTCATCCTCTTTGCCATGGCACGTCGTCGCTATGTCTCTTCCAATCCGGATGAGGCCGGTCCATCCCGGCCGAGGACTCCATCTTCTTCCTCCTCAGAGGAGGAAACGATCCCGAGGAGATCCGCCGGCGTCTGCAACCCGGGGGTGTCACCATCGGCATCCCTAGGGGGTCGGGTCTCCTCCGGTTGCTCCTGCTGCGCCTCTTCTTTCTCTTCCTGCTCCGTCCTCTTCTTCCTGCCGGTCCCTCCGGTCATGCTTCCACCATGACCGAAGGCGATCTTTCTTTGCTCCGGGAGGCCTACGGTATCCCGGGATCATTCGTCTATTTGTTCCGCGGCCCGGGGAGCGCGTCACCATGAGTAGCCCCGGCCGCATAGCCTTCTACGAAGACTTCTTCCTTGGGGGTCTTTAATTTCCTCTGCACCCCTTCTTCCTCTCTTTTCTCAGCCATATCCAGCTTGTTCCGGCCCAGTTGGCTCGCAATGCCATCCGGGTCATCTTCTCCTTCATAGTCTTCTGTCACTTTCACGGGTTCGTTGCCCGTTTCTCCCTCTTCAGGGCCATGTTTATCCTGAAGAAGTACTCCACTGATGACGGCTGGTGGTATATTTCACCCCGGCCCAGGTGTCTCCGGTTCGACCTCCCTTCTTCTATCAAGGGCTGGAAGAGCTGGTTTTTCTTCGCCTCGGTCGAAGATGTCGACTGGGCCTGGAGTGAACCGGACCGGTCTCCGAACCGGAACTCCCAGGTTGAGTCGGCAGACCAGGAGGCCTACTCCCTACTCCTGAGTGACGTGGTCCTGGCGCTTGAGGTTCTGCTTTCGGAGCAGAATCTTTTCAAGGCCGGGATCAGTCCCATCCGTGAGTCGGGTGAGATTCGGTCCTCCTTTGACTTTTTCACTCTTTTTCTTCATGACCGAGTCGGCTGACCTTCTATTCTTTTGCATTGCAGGTATGAAGTTCTCACTGGAGAGCCTTCTGGAGGGCGCGGCCTAGAGAGACATCCCGGAGGTAGACGAGCCCGCGGCCAAGAGGGCTCGTACTGAGGTGGGCCGGAGATTGCGCCGCGACCGTGCCCAGCCCAGTGGCCACTGCTCCCCCCCCAGGTTGCCTCGGGGGGGCCGTTGATGCCTCGGCTGCCAGACCTAGTGGCGCTGCCGTCGAGGGGGCTCCACCGCCCGAGGCTCCATCCAGCACCGGTCCCATCGTCGCCGCGGCTCCGACGGCGCAGCCTGTGGCCTCTGCCGGCCCGTCGATTGCGACCCCAGCTGAAGGGACAGCCACCGCCAGAGCTGACCTGACAGCTCCACCACCGGTGATCACCCACCGATGTTCAGTCATCCGCGACAAGGGGCTCGCGGAGAAGGTCATGGAGTACGCCTCCACAGCCCGGGACCGCCGAGCTCGGGGCGGCCGGGACTATGCAGACGCCTTGCTCGGGATCCTCCAATAGATCTTCACGGTAAGCCCGAGCTCATTCTTCTCTGTCTTTCATGATTTTAGTGGCCTTTTCTCCTAACCCGGTTGCTCTATTTATGCAGATTGGAAATGACGTTCTCCTACTGTGGAACTTCCTCGTAGGGAACGCGAGAGGGATGCCGAGAAGGAGAAGAAGCTCGGCAAGCTCGCAGCCGACGTCAAGAACCTCATGAAAAGGGGGTCGAGCTGCGAGCCAGCAACCAAGCCCTCCAGACCGACCTGGCACGTTTCGAGGGGCGGAACAAGGAGCTGGAGGCTTATTTGTCGGAGGAGAGGCTCTCCCACCAGCGTCGCACGGAGGAGGACGCGGCGGAGAGGGCTCGTCTTCAGGCCCACTCCCAGTGGCTGGAGCGCCAGCTGGAGGAGGCTCGTCGAGACGCGAACGCGGTGAAGGACCGGAGTGCATACATCAACGGACTCCTGGAGGCCGCGAAGCGGGAGGCACAGGAGGCCATCCTGAAGTTCCGGCTTTCGACGAGTACACATCGGAGGCCCGGGAGGCCGCCATGGACTCCTTCCTGAAGGGTTTCCGGATGTGCCGGGAGAAAGTAGGGGCCTTCTTCCCCGACTCGACCTCAGCGGGGTGGTGCTCTCGAGGTAGGAGGCAAGGAGCCGAGAGAAGAGCCTCCGTGCGGCCGACGCCACTCCTACAGCCCCGTCGACCAGCGAAGCCGTGGCTCCGCAGCAGCCTCAAGAGCCGGCCGCCATAGAAGGCGAGGATGCAGAGCTCGCGACCCCGGAGGAGGGCTTCGACCCTGCACCAAACTGAGCCACCGTCTTCTCGCCCTGCTCCGTTGTCGCAGTTGTATTTCTTTTTCTTCTTCTTCTTTTTTTTGGGGACTCCTGGCCTGTCGGGATTCCCGGCTTGCACTGTTGCTCAGATTAATGAAGACACTGTTTAACCAAGCCTCGAGTTCATCTTCTTCTCCACTCCCCCATCTCCCTTTTTCTTCTTCTTCTTTTTTTTTTTTTTTTTTTTTTTTTTTTTTTTGAGATGTTGATGTGGAGTGCTGAAATGATCGTAGGCCTGGTCCCTTCCGTTGCTCAAATCAAAGGTTGGGACATCCCGGACCGCGTGGCATCAGAGTAGGCCTTGAGCGGGTCCGTCTTTGGGATCGCCTTCATACTCGCGTGGGCGACATGGTTTCTGCCCCGCCTTCCAGGCCGAAGCCCGGGACCTCCGGACTGAACCCCGGGGTCGCAGGCTTTCTCAAGCCTTGCGCGGCTTGCCGAGCTGCTCTCCAGGCTTGTGTGGGCGAACTGGGATCTGCGCCACCTTCCAGGCTGAAGCCCAGGATCTCCGGACTGAACCCCGGGGCGCAGCTTTCTCAAGCCTTGCGCGGCTTGCCGAGCTACTCTCCAGGCTTGCATGGGCGAACTGGGTTCTGCGCCACCTTCCAGGCCGAAGCCCAGGATCTCCGGACTGAACCCCGGGGCTGCAGGCTTCCTCAAGCCTTGCACGGCTTGCCGAGCTATTCTCCGGGCTTGCATGGGTGAACTGGGTTCTGCGCCACCTTCCAGGCCGAAGCCCAGGATCTCCGGACTGAACCCCGGGGCCGCAGGCTTCCTCAAGCCTTGCGCGGCTTGCTGAGCTGTTCTCCGGGCTTGCATGGGCGAAATGGGTTCTGCGCCACCTTTCAGGCCGAAGCCCAAGATCTCCCGATTCCTTCGGCCGTCGGCCATGATCGGTCATGCCGAGCCCAGGGCCATGCACCGATTTTCCTTCAAAGTGAGAAGAGAGCATTTGAGGCGAGGGGACTTTATTACGGGAGTAGGGAACCTTACATCACTGATAATACATTCTTAGGTTCGAGGCGTTCCACTTCCGGGGGAACCTGGCACCTCCCAACTCCTCCAGGAAGTATGTGCCGTGAGGGAGGGCTTCTGCCACCCAGTATGGGCCCTCCCAGTTGGGTGAGAGCTTGCCGCATTCCCGTGGCTGGGAAGCTTCAGCGCGCCGGAGGACCAAATCTCCGGGACGAAAAACCTTCGACCGCACTCGGGAGTTGTAATACCTGGCCGCACGCTGCCTATACGCCGCCATTCGAACTCAGGCCTTGTCCCTCTTGGTGCGGGCACCAGACTCAGAAGAAGACTTCAGGGCTACATCTGGATCTCTGATTGACATTGCCCGAAGAATTAGGATTTTCTAGTTTTGGAATAAGGGTTGACTTGGTCAACTCAATTTTAGTTTGAGTCTGTATTTCCCTACAATTTAAATTTTGTTGAGTCATGTTGACTCAATACAAGTCCTAGTAGTGGTCTAGGTCTTCTCCAAGGTGCCACATTTTCTCCCAGGACCAAGCAAGTGGGCGCCACACTCCCAACCACACGCTAGAGTCCAGGAGGCGCCACATCTCCATCCAGTGTGCCTTGGTCCCCACACCACAAGAAAGCAGGTCCCTTCTTTCATGCACCACTTGGGAGAGAAATCCATCAAGATACCTCAATCCAAGGAGGAGCCAACTTCTTTCCAGATAAACCAAAGCCAGGATGGCAAGAATTTTTCTTGAAGAGAGGATCAAGGAGGTGCCCCACAATGTTCCATAAAAACCCAAGTTATAAAAGGAAGAGAGCATGTCTTGGGGAGAAAATCAAGGAGGCACCCAAAAGTTTCCTAAAGTGCCAAAGCCATGAAAGGAAGAAGCCTAAACTTGTGGAGCAAGACTAGGAGGTATCCAAAAGAGCCAAACCATGAAGGGAAAATCCTTGATTCATGGAGAGATACTAGGAGACACCCCCACTACCTGCCAAAAATGTCCAAAACAAAGATGGGAAGGGCCTTGACTTAGGGAGAAGAAAAGGAGGAGTCCAAAAGAGTTGATCCATGGAAGGAAAGAAATCCTCTCTTGAAGACCCAAGCAAGGAGGTGCCATCTACCTGCCTTTTATAACCCAAATCAAATTTTTTTGGTACCTTGGCCGACCATATGTGTATGGATTATCCTGATTTGTAGATCCCCTCCTTTAGTCCCACATGGGAAGATGTAAAACCCTACTCCCTTGTAAAGCCCTATAAATTAAACCCCTCTTGTAAGTTTAAAGGAATCAGATGAATGAAATCAATTTCTTTGTGAGCAACTTTGTGTTTCTCTCTTGCGCACTTGTATTCAAGTGTTGAGCTCCATGAGGGAGTAAATCCGGTTCCCTAGGAACCTTGAGGAGGTGTGAGATCTCCAACCTCAAAACCCTAGCTTAGTCCAACCATCTCTACTCCACCACCACCACCCTAATTTTCCATCTACATCCCACGGCCCCTCTCTTCCACATAGAGGCCGGCCACCAGCATCCAGGTTCAGATCAACTGTTTCAACTACAGAGCAAGTTCAAGAAGAGTCAGATCAGTATCAAGATCTCTGGAACTTCTATATCCAACAATCTTCATTAAGTCCTCAGGTCAGTGTCTTTCTTTGAGTTTCTGGTTCTTTTTTTTTTTTGTTCTTCTTCTTCCAGATCCTGAGTTCTAGAAGAAGGCCAACCTTGCCATAGGACTACAATCCGAGGATCCATTACGAAGATACCTCGTCTCCAAGGATCCTATAATCTGTTCGAGAGTGTCCTTCAATTGAAGCAATGAGAGATATCACAGTCAGGTATAAAACCTTCTCTTCTCTCACTTTGTCTGTTTCGTTGAAACTCAGAGCAAACCCTAGATCTGAGGGTTTCTCAATCCCCAGCGATCCTACTTTTGAGTTACTCTGATAATCCACTCCTTTTAATTGTGCTCTCTGTCATTTCTTAGTTTCTTTCAACATTAGTTTATCTTTCCTTTGAGTCAAAGCCGACTTCTGAAAATATATTAAAAATATATATATACATTAATTTTAATTTACTTTCGCATCGCATCATCTTTTTTGTTCTGCATCATTTTTGGTATCAGATCTTCCGTTCTGCATCAATTTTGGTATCAGAGCCCTGTCTAGGTTTTCTGTTTTGATTGCTTGTTTAAGTCTCTCTCTTTTTACTTTGTCTGCTCGAAGTAAACTCCCCAGGACGTCCGGTCCTAGGAATGAAGCGAGGTGCAAACCTCCTCTTCCCATTCCACGGGGTGTTCCTAGGGTGTGTAGGGATCCGTTGGGTTATAACTTCGTAGCAGGAATTGTAAACGGGGAAGTGCTCTATTTTCAGCCCGTAATTATCCTGTTGTAGGAATTATTTATCACTAAAGGTAACTCCAAATTCAATGATTTCTATTTTGCTGAAACCAGTATAATTGAAACTATTTTGCATAATTTTCCTGTGATTTATTGGTTTCGTGGGATTTTTGAGAATTAAATTACTGCAACTCTGTTTTGTGTTCTGCAATCCAATTATTTTTGGAGTGTTCATCTCTTAATTCATCTTAAGGGCATTTGAGCATCTAAGATAAGGGGAGGAGTTGATAGCCTCTCCTTAGCCCAAAACCACCACCCACTCATTCGAACCTAAGCCTTTAATCTAAAAATTGATTAGACCTAATTTGCCCTAGTGGGCTAGGGACATCAACAAGTCGGGTCAAGGCTAGTGTTGAGTCAGTTTGTCTGGTTACTCTATGTGTGCTTTGTACTCAGTGTCTAGAATGGTGGTTCAGGGATTCCATCCCGAAGGGCTTATGTGCTGGTCCGCCTACCTGGCCAATCTCTGATTGGTGTCTAGGATTGGCATTCAGGGACCTAACACTCCCCTTACACCTGCCTGGCTGAGTACTGAGTTACTACAGGCTAGCTTGCCACTCTGATTGGGCATCTAGTTTGGGCTCTAGGTCTAGTTAGCCCGTAGTCGTTTCAGTTGAGTCTCATTCTGTGTGCTTGCTTGCATCATCATGTCTACCGGAATGGAGTACCCTACCAACCTAGTCAAACCCAACCAGATTTAGAGGCCATGGTTAGAAATCTTACCGAAAGTATGACCAAATTGAGTCAGGACATGAATGAGGGTTTTTCCCAGTTTAGGGATCGAGTCCAAGTACTTGAGAAACGTAGACATCAAAATTGGACCTCTAATCCAAAATTTAATAGGCCCCAACCTCACCCATGCCAGGAACCTAGGAGGACCTTATACCATGATCCCGAGCATAACCTTAGGAAGCCTAACCATGATATCTATAGTGTGGATCGTGTCTATGAGAGGTCCTTACAATATTCTAGACCAGTCACTCAACAACCCAAGTCTTCTAGATCAAACCATTTAGATCCACACCCATGCCCAAGTAAGGTCTCTACTAGCTTGAAACCCAGTGTGACCCAGGTTCCTATATCTCAAGAATGTTTGTTTTGTGGAGAAAGAGGCCATAAATCTAGTCAGTGCCCATGCATAGGACTGGCTTGTGCACAGCTAAGTGGTAAGAATCCTAAGGATGACATTAATGAGGGAGAACCTAAGCCTACCAATGAGGAAGAATGGTTAGGTATGACAAGCCTAGAATCAGTTGACCCGATTACCACTGACCCGAAACCCATTGAAGATGGTATCGAGGAAGTATATGATGCTGGCTTGAGTCTAGTTGATGAATGTGAGGGGGAAGAACTTGAAGAATGTGACATTGATACTATTGGTTCCTTACCTGAGGAGACCTTGGAAAGCAACCAACTGATAGGACCTAGTTCAGAAATTCAAGAGATTTGTCAGAACCGGGTTCCTTTAGTCAAATACCCCTAGGAAGAACTCATAGTGTTAGCCCGAGCTATTAGTTCATACCCTCTAATGACAGTCATTCCCCAAGTACCAATTGAAGATCTTTGCACTGAACTGTTTAAGTTTGCCCACCCTATGGTAGATCCTCTCCTTAGGATGACTGAATCAAGCCTCTTACAATTGGACCTTGTCCCATGCCCAACCACTAAGGTCTCTCCCGTAATCTCAGTTGAACATCCTTGTCTTGAGCAGATTGGTTCACCCAGTCCTGTAGAAGTCCTCCTTATGGCCCCAGACCCCTTCCTTTGCATGACTGACCTACCCTTCTATAGAGTATACCTTTCCACACCCATAGGTCAAATTTCAAGTCTTGAGGTCATCATCCATAGGCCCTTCCATGAATCATTCTTCAATCCAGTTCTTGAGAAAATGGATCATTATTTGCTTAGAGAACAAACTTTAACTGTTGCAATCACATGTCTTAGGCTGCTTCCCGAACCATCTCTTGATCCATTCCTGGGAGTAGCAAACTTTTCCTTTCGAAAGGATGACCAGTTGACACTCATAGATCACCATTCAAACCTTCAGGTCACCACCTTTAGTTAGCAGGTAATTCGTGACTCCGTCTCATATTTCCTCCCTTTCTCAAGGAGTTCCAATGCTTCTTACACCATCCAAGTATACTTTGTCGAAGTCTTTAGAGTGAACCATGTGTCAGAACCTATTAGGTTTGCCACCTACTTCTGGAAGACCTTATGGCACCTACTAGGCACCCATGATAAGTTTTCATGCTCTGCATGCCATCCTCCGACCCAAGGTCAAACTAGAGAGCCTTAGTTTGTTAGGTTTAGACCGAGGGTTCCTTTGGAATAAAGTCCATTCTTTAGGAATGCGTCATCAGTCTAGTTTAGTTTTTCTTGACCCTTTACTAGGCTTTGGCTCTGATTTTGGTTTGATTGAGAGCACCAGAAATTGGGATTTGTATTTTGTCCAGGACTAAATTTGCATATAATGTTTCGATCAATAGGTCTATAGGCTAGAGTCCCTTTGAAATTGTTCATGGATACAAGCCTCACACACCACTTGATCTGATTTCACTATTAGTCCACACACACAAGTCTCTTGATGCACTTGCATAGCATGTAAAGGACTTGCATAAAGAAATTCATGCCAAAATAAATTTAAGTAATGAAACTTATAAGAAGTTGGCTGATTCTCAAAGGCGAGTCAAAACTTTTATTGAGGGAGACTATGTAATGATTAGGTTAAGGCCTGAACGGTTTCCTCCTAGAACTGTTAGAAAGTTACATGCTAGAGGAGCTGGACCATTTAGAGTGGTGAAGAGAGTAGGGTCCAATGCCTATGTGCTCGAGTTGCCTTCAGAACTAGGCATTAGCTCCACTTTCAACATTACAGACCTAGTAGAGTATAGAGAGCCAGCTGTGATTCCTAGTGAGCCTTTTTGAGCCTAATCCTGCTCTTGAGAGTGAACCCAACCCTGTGTGTCCACCAATAAACTGGCCTATGAGGAAAGAGCAGATTGAAAAGATCCTGGATGATCAGGTTATCTCTACTCATAATCGAGGATACAAAGATACCTAGTCCGCTGGCAAGGAAGGCCAGATTCTGATAACTCTTGGATCTCCTAAAAAGAATTACAAGAATTGGACCCAGACCTCTTGGAGAGATACCAGAGCCAGCTTGATCCATACTCGACAGGGTCGAGTTCCTCCCACCCCGGAGAATTGGTGCGGGCACCAGACTCAGAAGAAGACTTCAGGGCTCCATCTGGATCTCTGATTGACATTGCCCGAAGAATTACGGTATTCTGGTTTTGTAATAAGGGTTGACTTGGTCAACTCAATTTTAGTTTGAGTCTGTATTTCCCTACAATTTAAATTTTGTTGAGTCATGTTGACTCAATACAAGTCCTAGTAGTGGTCTAGGTCTTCTCCAAGGTGCCACATTTTCTCCCAGGACCAAGCAAGTGGGCGCCACACTCCCAACCACACGCCAGAGTCCAAGAGGTGCCACATCTCCATCTAGTGTGCCTTGGTCCCCACACCACAAGAAAGCAGGTCCCTTCTTTCATGCGCCACTTGGGAGAGAAATCCATCAAGATACCTCAATCCAAGGAGGAGCCAACTTCTTTCCAGATAAACCCAAGCCAGGATGGCAAGAATTTTTCTTGAAGAGAGGATCAAGGAGGTGCCCCACAATGTTCCATAAAAACCCAAGTTATAAAAGGGAAGAGAGCATGTCTTGGGGAGAAAATCAAGGAGGCACCCAAAAGTTTCCTAAAGTGCCAAAGCCATGAAAGGAAGAAGCCTAAACTGTGGAGCAAGACTAGGAGGTGTCCAAAAGAGCCAAACCATGAAGGGAAAATCCTTGATTCATGGAGAGATACTAGGAGACACCCCCACTACCTGCCAAAAATGTCCAAAACAAAGATGGGAAGGGCCTTGACTTAGGAGGAAGAAAAGGAGGAGTCCAAAGAGTTGATCCATGGAAGGAAAGAAATCCTCTCTTGAAGACCCAAGCAAGGAGGTGCCATCTACCTGCCTTTTATAACCCAAATCAAATTTTTTTGGTACCTTGGCCGACCATATGTGTATGGATTATCCTGATTTGTAGATCCCCTCCTTTAGTCCCACATGGGAAGATGTAAAACCCTACTCCCTTGTAAAGCCCTATAAATTAAACCCTCTTGTAAGTTTAAAGGAATCAGATGAATGAAATCAATTTCTTTGTGAGCAACTTTGTGTTTCTCTCTTGCGCACTTGTATTCAAGTGTTGAGCTCCGTGAGGGAGTAAATCCGGGTTCCCTAGGAACCTTGAGGAGGTGTGATATCTCCAACCCCAAAATCCTAGCTTAGTCCACCCATCTCTACTCCACCACCACTAAACCCTAATTTTCCATCTACATCCCACGGCCCCTCTCTTCCACATAGAGGCCGGCCACTAGCATCCAGGTTCAGATCAACTGTTTCAACTACAGAGCAAGTTCAAAGAAGAGTCAGATCAGTATCAAGATCTCCGGAACTTCTACATCCAAAAATCTTCATTAAGTCCTCAGGTCAGTGTCTTTCTTTGAGTTTGTTCTGGTTCTTTTTTTTTTTGTTCTTCTTCTTCCAGATCCTGAGTTCGAGAAGAAGGCCAACCTTGCCATAGGACTACAATCCGAGGATCCATTGCGAAGATACCTCATCTCCAAGGATCCTACAATCTATTCGAGAGTGTCCTTCAATTGAAGCAATGAGAGATATCACAGTCAGGTATAAAACCTTCTCTTCTCTCACTTTGTCTGTTTCGTTGAAACTCAGAGCAAACCCTAGATCTGGGGGTTTCTCAATCCCCAGCGATCCTACTTTTGAGTTACTCTGATAATCCACTCCTTTTAATTGTGCTCTCTGTCATTTCTTAGTTTCTTTCAACATTAGTTTATCTTTCCTTTGAGTCAAAGCCGACTTCTGAAAATATATTAAAAAATATATATATACATTAATTTTAATTTACTTTTGCATCGCATCATCTTTTTTGTTCTGCATCATTTTTGGTATCAGATCTTCCGTTCTGCATCACTCGTTTCCTTTAGAAGGTCAAGGTTGAGCATCATCCTGGCTGGGTTTTTCTGTCTCGTCATATTGCTCCACATGTAGCGTGGGTAGGCTGAGCTCGATCGGGATGACCGCATCGGCTCCGAAGATGAGGTTGAACGGGGTCTCATCGGTAGCCATCCTCGGGGTGGTGTGGTATGCCCAGAGGATGCTGGGGAGCTCGTCGGCCCACCTGCCTTGGCCTGGTCCAGCCACATGCGGAGGCCCTGAAGAATGGTCCTATTCGTGACTTTGGCCTCCCCATTGGTCTGGGGATGCGCCACTGAGGTGAAGCGATGCCTGATGTCGAGGTCGCTGCAGAACTCTTCGAACTCCCGGCAGTTGAACTGGCACCCGTTGTCAGTAACCACGGTGTGGGGGAGGCCGAAGCGGCAAACGATCGACTCCAAAAGAACTTGGCGATGTTTGCCTCGGTGATCCTCGCCAAGGGTTCGGCCTCGACCCACTTCGTGAAGTAGTCGATGGCCACTATCAAGAACTTTCGTTGTCCAGACGGCGGCGAGAATGGGCCCATGAGGTCCATTCCCCACTGGGCGAACGGCCAGGGAGCTGAGAGCTGGGAGATTGGGTTGGAGGGCTGCCGTTGCACCGTGGCATGACGCTGGCACCGGTCGCACTTCTTCACGAAGTCAGCGGCGTCTTCCTTCATTGTCTCCCAGAAGTAGCCCTGATGGAGGGCCTTGTACGCCAATGCCCTGCCCCCCACGTGGTTCCCGCAGATGCCTTCGTGAATCTCCTGTAGCACAAGCTTGGCTTCCGTGGGTCCCACGCACTTGAGGAGGGGGTAGGAGTAGGATCTTCGATACAACTGCCCGTCCATCAGGACGAACCACATGGCTTTCTTTCTGATAAGGCGAGCCGCCTCGCGGTCCTCCGCAGGGTGCCACTGGTGATGTATTCAGCGTACTTGTCCATCCAGCTGGGTTCATGGCTGACCTGATGGACTTCCGCCGGTGGCTTGAGGCTTGGGATCTCAAGGCGCTCCACGTGAGCGCGGCCCAGCATCGAGTCCGGTAGGGTCGCCAGCCGAGAGAGAGTGTCCGCACGGGCGTTCTCCCTGTGAGGAATTTGGAAGATGTTGAAGCGTCGGAATCTGGATGCGCCCGCCTTGACGAGCTCCATGTATTTCGCCATTTGGGGGTCATGTGCGGCATACTCCCCGGAGACCTGTCCCACCACGAGCTGGGAATCAGTGAAAGATTTGAGGTTGGTTACGCCCAGTTCGCGGGAGACTCTCAGTCCGGCAAGAAGTGCTTCATACTCCGCCTGGTTATTTATCGCGGGGAATTGGAAACGGAGTGCGCATTCGGCGACGACCCCGTCGCTGTTGGCAAGGATGAGCCCAGCCCCACTCCCGTCAGAGTTTGAGGCTCCGTCCACATGGAGGATCTAAACGTCCTCGCGGGCTCACCGGGGCCTGTCTCCAGCGGCTGGCCCGAGGGGCCCTCCTCGGGCTCCTTGCCCAAGCCCGCACACTCGACCAGGAAGTCGGCCAGCACCTGCGCCTTCATGGCCGACCTTGGCCTGTACGTGATATCGAACTCGCTAAGCTTCAGTGCCGACTTTGCCAATCATCCTGAAGTGTCGGGTCGGCTGAGCACCGCTTTCAGCTGTTGATCCGTCAGGATAGTGATGGGGTGCGCTTGGAAATAAGGCCTGAGACGCTGGGCAGACACTATTAGTGCGGAAAACGAGTTTCTCGGGCCGAGAATACCTGAGCTCCGCGTCGCGGAGAAGCTTGCTGGTATAGTACACCGGCCACTGGACTCCTTGGCCATCGGCCCGAACCAGGATCGAGCTGACGGCTTCCGGGTGACCGCCAGGTAGAGGATGAGTTCCTCCCCCTCCTCGGGCCTGGACAGCAATGGTGGCGATGCAAGCATCTTCTTCAGCTCCTCGAAGGCCTTCTGGCATTCCTCGGTCCAAGCGAAGTTGTTCATCTTTCTCACCTTGAAGAAGGGGACGGCAGCGGTCTGCCGACCTGGAGATAAAGCGGCTGAGGGCCGCAACTCACTCGGCCGTTGAGTTGCTGCACTTGCTTCTTGGAGGCGGGCTACTCCATGTCCAGGATGGCCTGGACCTTCTCCGGGTTGGCCTCAATTCCTCTTTGGGTCACCATAAATCCTAGGAATTTCCCGACGGAGATGCCAAAGGTGCACTTCACCAGGTTCAGCTTTATCTGATGATGTCGGAGGTTGCCGAACGTCTCCACCAAGTCAGCTACATGGTCCGAATCGGGTTTGCTCATTACCAGCATGTCGTCTACGTACACTTGCATGTTGTGGCCGATCTGGTCCTTGAAAACCCTGTTGACGAGATGCTGGTACGTGGCTCTAGCATTCTTGAGGCCGAATGGCATCATTCTGTAGCAAAAAGTTTCACGGTCAGTTATGAAGGCGGTATGCTCTTCGTCCTCCGGGCTCATTCGGATCTGGTTGTATCCGGAGAAGGCATCCATGAATGACAGGAGGCGATGTCCCGAGGTGGTGTCGACCAGCTGATCGATCTTTGGAAGAGGGAAGCTATCCTTTGGGCAAGCTCGGTTGAGGTCGGTGTAGTCCACACAGATCCTCCACATACCACTACTCTTTCTCACCATGACCACGTTTGCCAGCCAGCTGGGATACTGGACCTCTCGCACAAAACCAGCGGCGAGGAGCTTCTCCACTTCCTCGTTGATCGCCTTCTGCCTTTTCATGGCGAAGCTCCTCTTCTTCTGGCGGACCGGGTGGCAACTTGGGTCCACGTTTAGCCTGTGCAAGATGACCTCGGGCGGGATGCCCGGCATGTCGGCTGTTGACCAGGCGAACACGTCAGCGTTCGCGCGGAGGAACTCCAGCAGGCGAGTCCGTTCTTCTTCAGGGAGCTGGGCCCTGACTTGCACCGTCTTCAGCGGATCCGAATCGAGGGGAAAACTTAGCAGGCGCTCTACGGGCCCTCCCCTGGGTTCCTTCTCTCTTAGGTTGAGGTCGCCGATATCGGGGGCGAGCTCCGCACCCCGGGCGCTCGGGACCGTCTGGAGGCAGAGCGGGACTGGCTGGGTCGTCCCCTTCATCTCCCTAAGCCCGGAAGGCATGGGGAACTGTACCAACAACCTTCTCGTGGAGATCGTGGCATCCAGTTGGTTGAGCCCGGGACGCCCGAGAATGGCGTTGTAAGGCGAAGGGAGTCTGACGACGGTAAATGTTATTAGGACGGTCGTCTGCCGGGGTGGGGATCCGGCGGTGACCGGAAGAGTGATCTCCCCTTCGACCCCCACGGAGTTCTCTGTAAAACCTACCAGGGGGGTGTGCACCGGTCTCAGCTGATCGTGGGACAAGTTCATCCGAGAGAAAGCGTCGTAAAAAAGTATGTCATCCGAGCTTCCACTATCCACCATGATTCGATGTACAGGATGCTTCGTGATGGTCATCTCGACCACCACGGCATCGTTGTTTATATTATCATTACCCTTCCCCTCCTCGGGAGGGATTACATTCTCCGGGTTCCCGACTTCTCGGGCTCTCTTCGCCGCTCGACCGACCCCGCGTGAGATCATGCCCACGGGCTTCTCCGTTGGGTGGTTATCGATTGCAGGGATGGGCGGTAAGGTCGCGAGCGGCTGCCCCTCCGAGGGGGCCTCGTTCCTGACGAACTTCCTGAGGTAGCCCCTCCTAATCAGCTCCTCGATCTCCCGCTTCAGGTTGCGACACTCCTTCGTGTCGTGACCATGCTCGCGGTGGAACTGGCAGTACTTCGATTTGTCCCGGGTGGCTCTCGGGTTCTGAGGAGGAGGTCGGCGGAGGTAGCGCTCGCCCTCGATTTCCATGAGGATCTTGGTCCGAGGTGCGAGGAGAGGGGTGAACCTCCGCTCGGGAGTGGCCTCGCCCCTCGGCCTTGGATTCGGGCGAGGGTCGGCAGATGGCCCGGGCTTCCGAGCCCCCGGGGTATCTCTCGGGGGCGGCCTCTTCAGAGTCTTCCCGTCCAACTCTCGACGGGTACGGTCGGCCTCCTCCGCTCAGATGTACTTGTGGGCACGGAGGAGGAGCCCAGAGTACATCCTGGGCGGCTTTTTGTCCAGGGAGTAGGTCAGGCGGGATGTCTTGAGCCCGCGCTTCAAAGCCAACATGGCGACGGGCTCGTCCAGGCTGTAGATTTCCAGGGCTGCGGTCTTGAACGGGTGATGTAGTCCCATAGCAGCTCCTGATCCTGCTGGCGGATGGAGAAGAGGCTGTCCACCTCTCTCGGCACCTTTCGACAAGCGTCGAAGTGCGCCACGAACTTTCTTTCCAGCTGATGGAAGGAGCAAATGGATCCGGGCCCGAGGCGAGTGAACTAGACTCGAGCGACCTTCCGGAGGGTGGCCGGGGAGGCGATGCACAGAAGAGCGTCGGTGGCCCCCTGGACCCTCATGAGAGCTTTGTAGCTCTCCAGATGGTCCAGAGGGTCGGTGGTCCCATCGTAGGGATCCACTTGTGGCATGCGGAACCGTTTTGGGATCGGCTCCGCCTGGATTTCTTCAGAGAAAGGAGGACGGGAGTCGTAGCCCGCCGGGTCCGCCGACGAGTTCTGCAGGTCGGCGAATCAGCAGGCGAACTCCGCTAGCTTGCGCTCATGCTCCTCCAGGTGCCTCTCGGCCTGGCGCCTGATGGCTTCGTCGGTGGAGTCTTCCATCGAGGCTGCGGGTGAAGGGGGCGCCGATCGGTCTCGGCGTGAAGTCAGGCCTCGGTGTCGCTTGCTGTGATGCACCGTTTCGACCTCGTCGGTCGGGGATCGGCTCTCGTGATCCTCCGAACCGGAGTAGTTTCTTTTTGCGGGAGCTTGGAGGCTCCCACGGGGGTTGGAGACGGCCCTCGGATGGGATGGCCTGCCCTGAATGGAGCGCAGGCTCCCACGCTGCCCCGCGGCTCGGGCCGTGGGGGTCCCTGGCTGTGGCTGCATGGCCAGGGACCGCTGCTGATGCTGAAGCTGCCGGACCGCCGAGGTCAAGGTCTGCAGCTATTGGATGACGGCCGCAAGGGGTCCATCCGTTGAGATAGGCTGTGGTGGAAGAGGAGGGGGAGCTGGAAGCTCCCTCTCCGGGCTGTGGGCCCCTGGAGGGGAGTGAACCTCCCCCACATGGCTGGTGGACGCCTCGCGGCCACGAGTGACCACCATTGTCAGAGAGCGCGACACCTGCAGAAAGCTGGCTCCCGCTAGGGTTTGGTGTCCTGCACCCCCTTCCTGGCGCGCCAATCTGTTGCCGCTCTCGTCACCGCGCCCGCGCCTCGGATCCGTGGATCCTCCCTGACCGCCTGGCGAGGGAGCCTCCCTGGCTACGGCGAACCTGCATGAAGGGGTTAGAAGACCCTGGCCGGGGATCCCGGCGAGGGAGCTCCGACGGTCAAGTCAGTAGACGAGGAGAAGGAACAGATTCTCCAAGATGGACCCCCTAAGGGGTTCCAGACCTAGAGAATTTACTAGTAAGAAAGGTGCTCTGGGGACCAGAAATTCGGCCGGGCCTCCTTGCCGGGCTCACGCCAAGCGATCCCCTCTCGAGACCTCGGATCTCACTCTCGGAGCGAGGCTTTTTTGCCGTTGCTTCTTCCTTGTCCCCAGGCTTATCCGCTTACCTTGTTGTCCCCAGCTTCCTTCCTTTTATCTCCTCTCGCCGTTCGCCTGTCTTCTCCTCCTGGGAGGCTCCCTTCCCCGTCCCTTTCTCTTTCCCCTTTTCGGTGAGGAGGGCCAGGCGGCTTTTCGACCTCATCCACCGAGCCCAACAGGGAAAAGGCAAAGACAGAAAAGGGGGGGGGGGGGGGGGCGGCGCTGGTAAGGCGACCGGTTAGATCTCGGGCCCAGTGAGAGCGCTCTCTTTCCCAAGTGTGGGCGCCATCCGTCTATGGGGCTTGTTTTGTCAGAATCACGCCTCTCGGCTGCGGGACCTGTCAGGCTGATGCAAATGATGTTTCGCGTGCCATCGCCATCCGTACGGGGCACCGTCTGTGATGCGTACAGCCTGAGGGATGACCTCGGGGCCTGCGCCTCCTTCCTTGGGACCTTCTCCGTACGGGTGGCCTGACCTCGGCCGAGGCGGACCCGTCTCCGGGGGCCACCTGTCGGAGGAGCGAAGGATCGATCGACCTCGGCCTAGGTGGACCCCTCCTGGGTGGACACCTGGCGAGGTGGTAGGAGGCTGCCTGGCTTCGGCCGAGGTGGGCCCGTCTCCAGGGGCCACCTGGCGAAGGAGCGAAGGATCGACCGACCTCAGCCTAGGTGGACCCCTCCTGGGTGGACAACTGGTGAGGTGGCAGGAGGTCGCCTGGCTTCGGCCGAGGTGGGCCCGTCTCCAGGGGCCACCTGGCGAAGGAGCGAAGGATCGGCCGACCTCAGCCTAGGTGGACCCCTCCTGGGTGGACACCTGGCGAGGTGGCAGGAGGTCGCCTGGCTTCGACCGAGGTGGGCCCGTCTCCAGGGGCCACCTGGCGAAGGAGAAAAGGATCGACCGACCTCAGCCTAGGTGGACCCCTCCTGGGTGGACACCTGGCGAGGTGGCAGGAGGTCGCCTGGCTTCGGCCGAGGTGGGCCCGTCTCCAGGGGCCACCTGGCGAAGGAGCGAAGGATCGGCCGACCTCAGCCTAGGTAGACTCCTCCTAGGTGGACACCTGGCGAGGTGGCAGGAGGTCGCCTGGCTTCGGCCGAGGTGGGCCCATCTCCGGGGGCCACCTGGCGAAGGAGCGAAGGATCGGCCGACCTCGGCTTAGGCGGACCCCTCCTGGGTGGGCGTCAGGCGAGGTGGTAGAGGAGCCCCGAACCGAGCTCGACTTCGGCGAGAGCAGTTTGTCTTAGGAAGTCGTCTGGCAGAGTAGCCTTGCCGAGCTCGGCCTTGGCAATGTGGCGCTGACTCGGCCGGAGAAACCTCCACGTGGCTCGATCATATTTGGCGGTACCTGAGCCCGACCACGTCATCGTTACGGCCGTAACAGTTAGATTGATTAGTCCATAAATCTAAATGGACCTAATTTGTGGCTCAGTGGATAGCCCGAGTCTTTAGGCTAGTCTAATTAAGTATGATGAACCAATTGGTGTCCAAGGTACGTTTGGCAGTTTGATCTTGGTTCTTTGGGGCTACCTCTTACGTGGCCAACTCGGTTGGTGTCTAAGGCAAGATGGTTAATGGCGGAACCCAACCCATAATCTCACTTACCTGGCTAATGTGGTCGATCAGAATTGATTGGATAGCTCACTGACTTGTGTTAACCCATGTCACCCAAGGTTAATCGGTCTTGACTGATTTTAGGTGCCCATGGGTCATTAGTTATGTATAACCCTCCTTGATAACTGATGTGGTCAGTGGGAGGTTGATCCATGTCTTCTCATCACTTCTTTTGTCATATTAAAATTAAACCCTCAAAATTATTTGGTCCATAAAAAGATGAAGTTATGGGATAACCAAGTCTTATCCTTCCATTAAGTGGGATGGTAATAGGTCAAATAGTTGGGTGTTCATTGGCAAATCCAAAGATCGGGTGTTCATCGGGCTATTGAAATTACTGTTCCTAATATAATGGCTTAGTGCAACTCTCTTAACGGTAGTCAAGTGGGTCAGCCAAAGTTGAACTTGATTATTTGTTAGTTAGAAGCATTGAATTTTGTCATGTTAATGGTTGGATTTAACCAAGACTTTCAATAGGAGGCCCAAAGGTCGATTGAAGTGCACCTTGGTGCAAAACTTAAATACTAGAAGTTACTTGGAGAAGTAATCGATTGAAGAACTTACCTTTAGATGCGCATGGGTGAGCTAGCTAAAGTCGAGCTCATGTGTTGTCTATTGGGTTTTAGTATCTACTAAGGAATTAAAGTGATTCCTCAGATTGGAGGTAGAGGCTACCAGTCTGAACAAAATAGTGAGAGGGCCTTTAGACTAAAGTCTATGTCTTTAGGTTAATAATTTATATACACTAATAAATTTTGGTTTTCCTTTCAGATGTCTTCCAACCTGTCACTCTGGTCTCTTCTCGATAACGAGAAGCTCAAGGGTCACAACTTCTATAGTTGGTATCGAAGGCTCAAGATTGTCCTGGATCATGAATGGATCTTGTATGTGATATTGGATCCGGCACCCGAAACCCTGTTCCTAATACTCGAGGTTCAGTTAGAGATACTTATTAGAAGTGGCTCTCCAATAGGACCACTCTCTGATGCATTATGTTGGCAGTGATGAATGATGAGTTCGGTTGCAAATTCGAAGAAGCCCAGTGAAGGAAATCCTTCAAAGTTTGAAGCAGTCCTTCGGTATACCAGATGACGTTGAAAGGTACAGGGTCTCCTGTGCCATCTACAATGCGTGGATGCATGATGGCACCTTAGTCACTAATAATGTATTGTATATATCGAGATGATTGAGTGCCTGAGATGCTCGGATGTCCCTTACATGAATAGCTCGAGAAAGATGCGATTCTAAATTCCCTACCCTCTTTCTATCTAGACTTTTTTGAATATTTTAGAATGAATAAGCCTGCAATTAACTACCATGTTCTATTGGGATTATTGCAGACTTATGAGAAAGACCACCAACTAAACAAAGGGGTGGTAAATCTAGTGGGAGGATCTTTGGCAGGGCGTCATCCCTTAAAGAAAAAAAAAAAAGAATAAAGGGAAAAAGGTGCAGAATACTTCTGGGCCCAGCCAGGCCAAGAGGGAGAAGGCTGATAAAAGCCAAGGAGATTGCATCATTAGAAGAGGAACTGTCCTCTTTATATTGCATCCCTTGACCCGAACAGGTCCAAGAAGAGAAAGCAGCAGGACGGTGCTGGACAAGGTATTTATATGATAACACCTTGTAGTTTCTCTGTCTACGATACTACTAACTGGGTATTAGGTACAAGAAGTCCAATTCATATTTATAATTCTTTGCACGGACTTCAAGTTAGTAGAAGATTCGAGGATGGTGAGAGATTATTGAACGTGGGAAATGGAAGCCAAGTTCCAATCCTGGCATTGGGAGCCTCAAATTAGTTTTCGAGTCTTGTACAATCATTTTGAATGTCATTTCTGTAGGCCAATTGGCTATGTATGGTTATGAACTATCAATAAAGAATGACATTTGCAAAATCATTTGGAATGGTTCTGTTGTGATGAATGGATATATAAACAATATCATTTATGTACTATCCCGACCTGTTAGTGTATTGTACATGTCTAGCAAACATCATAGGATTGATAATGTCAGCAAAGCATACCTATGGCATTATAGGCTAGGTCATATTAACAAGAACAAGATAAACAGGTTAAAAAATGAGGGTCTTCTCGAGATTAGTGAAAGTGGTTCAGTACCAACCTGTGAGTCTTTTCTTCTTGGAAAGATGACAAAATCACCTTTTACTGGAAAAGGTGAACGAGCCAAAGAGATTCTAAGTCTGGTACATACTGATGTATGCGAACCCATGAATATTAGTGCCGGAGGTGGGTATAGTTATTTCATTATGTTTATAGATGACCTTTCAAGGTATGGTTATGTCTTCTTGATAATACACAAATCTGAATCATTTGAAATGTTCAAATGATATAAAAACAAATTGGAAGGTATATCAAAACTCTTTGATCAGATCGAGGTGGTGATATCTTTTTGATGAGTTTCTTACATATCTTGAAAAAAATGGGATTCTTTCTCAATGGACACCTCCAGGGACACCTCAGTTAAATTGAGTGTCTAAAAGGAGAAATCGAACCCTGTCAGACATGGTTCGGTTCATGATGGTGATGCGGGATGACTCTAAGAATTGCTAAATATATAGAAAAATAGTAAACTAATTATTTTTATGATTTTTATAATTTAATTTATAGGCTAATTTCTCAAAAGTAAAGTAAAGACTAGCAGATAGAGTAGCAATGCAAAGAATCATCATATCACAGGTAAACTCATGCAAAATAATAAATAACCAGGATCCGAGATTGATAAACTTCCAGATTAGGATAGCTTATCTTCATCAAATTAAAAATTAAAAGAAGGGAAGGTTTCTTATCAATCAGAGATTGAAAACTTTGCAGTGAAGAGGATCACTCACACTCTGATCGGAGCCTGGATGAAGAAGCTTCAGTTCCTTAAATTAGATGACCGATCTGGACTAGGTCTGAAGGCAAGGAAAGCCTCTTCTAAGGAGGTGAAACACTTCAGGGATCCTACAAGCATCAGGGGTCAATCAAAACAACAATTAAACAAAGGAATAAAAACTAGGATTTAGAAGGAAACAAAATTAGGTTTAGTTGTGGGTGTCCTAGAAAAGAAGCAGTTGCTTGACTGGGGCAGTAGCTAGGGCATCTTTCTCTAGACATGGCTGATCTCCTGAGATGCAGAGGAAAGCTAGGGCAGCAGGGGTTCAGCCAAGTGACACAAGGAGAGCACTCAAGAATAAGAACCAAATACAAGAAGAAGACAATGTCTTAAAATTTTAGCAAATTGTATTCATAAGGGAAAGATGAATTATAAGAGGGGAAGGGGTGGGGTATTTATAAAGTTCCCATGCCCTCTCTAACTAGGATTATGCTTAGGTTATCAAGCCTTTTCCTAGTTAGATTACATGTCCTTTCTTAGCTAGGTTAGAATTACAAATCATAAAGAAAGTAGGAACACAAACCCTAACAAGGTTAGACTAGTCTTCTCCTTCTCACTTAAGGACACCTCTTGGACTTGGTCAACACTTAAAGGATGCCTATGGGGGCATGTTGGGCTTCTAGGAGCAGAAAGGAGCTGACCCAAAGGGGCTTGGGTGCATAGGCTTGGGCCTCTGGAAGCTGGGGTAGCCTGGTAGCCTGGTAGCAGGAATATTCCATGGTATCTTGCTTCTTAAGGGCTTGGTCTTGGTGCCTGGGCTTGATTTCTTTGGGCTAAGATGCAGGTGGACCTCTGGAATCATAGATGCCCTGGTTTGGGAATATACTCTAGCATCTGGAAGGGAATCTGGGCATTTGGAGGGCATCTGGAAGGAATCAGGGTTTCCGGAAGGCATCTTGGATCCTGTGGTGTCACACAAAATCCAATAATCTGATGTAGTGTCCTCTAACTCCTGGATGAAGCATGGTGGAACTCCAAAATAGTGTAACCTCTTCTCTTGTACAAAATTTGGACTTATACTGGACTCATGGCTGAAGTACATGACTCAAAACTAGACTAAGGTTGAGGGTTGAGACAAATCAACTAACCTCAACTTTTTCTTACACGACACAATCTTAATTGATTACAAAATTTTCAAAACTTTGACACATGACTAAGTAAACGAAATAGGGCCCAGTAATCTATGTCTGATTCTAGTGCCCCCACCAATTCTCCCGGGGTGGGAGGAACTTGATCCCATCGAGTATGGGTCAACCTAGCTCTTATAATGCTCTAGTAGGTCTGGGTTGAGGCACTGCAGATCCTCACAAGTGATCCACGAGTTCTCGAATTTTGGCCGACCTTACCACCGGACCAAATACCTCTGATAGCCTCTATTCCGGGTACATATGGCTTGATCATCCAGGATTCTCTCAATCTTTTCCTTATTATTTGGCCATTTAGTTGGTGGACACTTTGGGGCAGGCTCACTCTCAATGGAAGGAATAGGTCCAAAAGGCTCACTGAGAATTGCTGCTGGCCCCCTATACTCTACAAGATCTGAGATGTTGAAGGTGGAACTAATACCTAAGTCGAATGGTAACTCAAGTACAAAGGCATTGGGTCCAACTCTATTTATTATCTTGAATGGGCCAGCTCCGCGAGCATGAAGTTTCTTTACGGTCCTGGGAGGGAACTATTCAGGCCTAAGCCTAATCATCACAAAATCCCCTGCAGAAAATTCTTTAGCTCCTTTTCAAGAATTAGCCATGTTTTATATAGTTCATTACTTAGGTTTATCTTTTGGTTAATTTCTTTATGCAAATCCCTAACATGCTGTGCAAATGACTCAGTTGACTCAGAAACTCGTGCATATGAGGGTAAGGGGATCAAATCAAGAGGTTTATTTGGTTTGTATCCATGCACAACCTTAAAAGGACTCTTCTTTATGGACCTATTAATAGAACTATTGTAAGCAAATTCAGCTCGGGATAACAATAGGTCCCAATTTCCTGTGTGTTCACCTATGAGGCATCTAAGAAGGTTTCCTGAGCTTCTGTTCACTATCTCGGTCTGACCATCAGTCTGTGGGTGGTAGGCTGTAAAAATTTTAATTTGGTTCCTAATAAGTGCCAAAGAGTTTTCCAAAAGTAACTAGTAAAGCGAACATCCCTATCTGACACTATAGTTTTAAGCAATCCATGTAACCTAACAACATGGTCAAGGAAAAGATGGGCTACTCTAGATGCGTCAAAAGTTTGAGAGTAGGGTATAAAATGGGCTATTTTGGAAAACCTATCAACCACTATGAATATGGAATCATGTTTCCTAAGGGTCTTAGGTAGTCCTAAAACAAAGTCCATGCTTAAGTCCTGCCATGGACGATCTGGTATGGGTAGAGGGGTATATAATCCAGTATTTTATTTTTGCTATTTTGCAACAGCACAGGTTCTACATCTGGATACTATATTGGCAACGTCCCTCTTTAAACTAGGCCAAAAGAATTGGTCCTCCATAGCTAAGATAGTCTTTTTTCTTCCAAAGTGACCAACAAGGCCTCCAGCATAGGTTTCTTAGACTAAGAATTCTCTAAGTGATGTACTGGGAATACATAGTCTATTGTTTTTAAACAAAAAACCATCTTGTAGGGTGTATTCGCTATGGGTACTAGATGGTCCTTGGGAAAGGCTTTGGAAAATCTCACTAAAGTCTGGACATGCTTCATATTCTTCTTTCAACCTCTCAAATCCAATGACTTCAGTGCTAACAATATTCAGAAGTAAGGCTCGTCTGCTAAGGGTGTCAGCCAGCTTGTTGTTTCAATACAAAGGTATAGGCTTGTATAAATTCTACCCACTCAGCATGCCTAGGATTTAATTTCTTCTAGGAGTTTAGAAATCGGAGTGCTTCATGATCAGAATATAAAACAAACTCCTGGGGTAGTAAATAATGCCTCTAATATCTAAGAGCTTGTACAACTGCATAAAACTCTTTATCATAGGTTGAGTACTTCAATTTAGCCTCATTAAGTTTCTTTCTGAAAAAAGGGTGATTCTCTTGGCTCAGAACTCCTCCTATGCCTACTCTTGAAGCATCACAAGCTACCTCAAAAACTTTGGTGAAATCAGGTAACCTTAGAATAGGTGCCTGTGTCATCTTGGTTTTGATCTCTAGGAAGGCTCTATTTGCAGCTTTGGTCCATTCAAAACTACCCTTTCTAATACAGTCAGTAATTGGTGCTACTATGGTGCTAAATTCCCTTATAAACGATTTGTAGAAAGTGGCTAGACCATGGAAACTTCTAACTTCATGGACATTAGTGGGTACTGCCACTCTACTATGGATCTGACCTTTTCAGGATCAGTAGCTACTCCTTCAGGGGTCACCACAAATCCTAGGAAGATAACTCTATGGGTCATGAAATCATACTTCTTCAAATTTGCATAGAGTTTCTCTTTCCTAAGGGTCAAGCAAACTTGTTTCAGATGTTCTATATGATCGTCCTTGGTTTTACTATAAATCAGAATGTCATCAAAATACACTACCACAAATTTACCTATGAACATCCTAAGGACTTGGGTCATAATTCTCATGAAAGTGCTAGGGGCATTGGATAACCCAAAAGGCATTACAGCCCACACAATTCGGACCTTAGAATAGGTGCCTGTGTCATCTTGGTTTTGATCTCTAGGAAGGCTCTATCTGCAGCTTTGGTCCATTCAAAACTACCCTTTCTAATACAGTCAGTAATTGGTGCTACTATGGTGCTAAATTCCCTTATAAACGATTTGTAGAAAGTGGCTAGACCATGGAAACTTCTAACTTCATGGACATTAGTGGGTACTGCCACTCTACTATGGATCTGACCTTTTCAGGATCAGCAGCTACTCCTTCAGGGGTCACCACAAATCCTAGGAAGATAACTCTATGGGTCATGAAATCATACTTCTTCAAATTTGCATAGAGTTTCTCTTTCCTAAGGGTCAAGCAAACTTGTTTCAGATGTTCTATATGATCGTCCTTGGTTTTACTATAAATCAGAATGTCATCAAAATACACTACCACAAATTTACCTATGAACATCCTAAGGACTTGGGTCATAATTCTCATGAAAGTGCTAGGGGCATTGGATAACCCAAAAGGCATTACAGCCCACACAATTCGGACCCGACCTGTTGGGTGTCACCTAGCCCTCTAGGGAAAATTAAGTCTAATTGATTTTAATTAAGGTTTGGGTGAGAATTCAAGGAGATTATTTTGGGCCCAAGAAAGGTTATGACCTCCTGCCCTGATCTGAAATATTGAGTTGTCCTTAAGATCAATTTAAAGAGATGATGAACATACAATGAGCCCTAATGCAAACTAAAACAATCAGAAAAATATAATACTTTTATGTGTTTTATGAGGTGGCAAGTTAAGTTTAGGTTGATTAGGTTAGCAAACAAATTGGGCTTGGGATTGGGGTATGTGGAAGTTGATTAGGTTAGGTTGATTCAAGGTGCAGAAATAGCAGAATTCAAAAAATTAGGATTTCAGAAGATGTAAAATTTGACATGCATTTTGACGTAGAAAAAAATCAGAAAAATCTTAAAATAGAGGATGGGCGGTGTTGATGATCTCTACCAAATTTGATACAAAACTAAAATCAGATGATGATGAAAATCCTAGGGTTTTCAGATTGATGCAGAAATCTCAGGTTTTCAGTTAGGGTTTCTAATATACCAAATTTTAGTGAATTAGGTTTTATGTAAAATTAATTAAATATTATGATAAAATAGAGGACAAGACAGAGAACAATGCATGCAAGTTTCACAGAAATTTAGGGCTTGCACTCAAGAACAGGGAACACTTCATGTAATTTTCATAAACAAATAAAATTCCTATGTGGTCAAAATCAGATGAAAAACAGACACCTAATGCAGCTAGCAGGATGCAGAAATTTAGAACTTGGGGTTTCGTGAATCTAATGCAGATTAAAACTATCCTAAACCCTCTCTGATACCAAACTGATGCAGGATAACTCTAGGAATTGCTAAATATATAGAAAAATAGTAAACTAATTTTTTTGTGATTTTTATAATTTAATTTGTAGGCTAATTTCTCAAAAGTAAAGTAAAGACTAGCAGATAGAGTAGCAATGCAAAGAATCATCATATCATAAGTAAACTCATACAAAATAATAAATAACCAGGACCCGTGAATTGAGAAACTCCCGGATTAGGATAGCTTATCTTCATTAAATCAGAAATTAAAAGAAGGGAAGGTATCTTATCAGTCAGAGATTGAAAACTTTGCAGTGGAAAGGATCACTCACACTCTAATCGGAGCTTGGATGAAGAAGCTTCAGTTCCTTGAATCAGATGGCTGATCTGGACCCAGTCTGAAGGCAAGGAAAGCCTCCTCTGAAGAGGTGAAACACCTCAGGGGTCCTACAAGCATCAGGGGTCAATCAAAATAGCAATTAAATAAAGGAATAAAAACTAGGGTTTAGAAGGAAACAAAATTAGGTTTAGGTGTGGGTGTCCTAGGGAAGAAGCAGCTGCTTGACTGGGGCAGTAGCTAGGGCATCTTCCTCTGGATGTAGCTGATCTCCTGGGATGCAGAGGGAAGTTAAGGCACTAGGGGTTCGGCCAAGAGACACAAGGAGAGCACTCAAGAATAAGAACCAAACACAAGAACAAGACAATGTCTCAAAATTTTAGCAAATTGTATTCATAAGGGAAAATTGAATTACAAGAAGGGAAGGGGTGGAGTATTTATAGAGTTCCCATGTCCTCTCTAACTAGGGTTACACTTAGGTTAACAAGCCTTTCTCTAGTTAGATTACATATCCTTTCCTAGCTAGGTTAGAATTATGAATCATAAAGCAAGTAGGAACATAAATCCTAACTAAGTTAGACTAGTCTTCTCCTTCTCACTTAAGGATACCTCTTGAGCTTGGTCAACACTTGAAGGATGCCTAGGGGGTGTGTTGGGCTTCTAGGAGCAGCAAGGAGCCAGCCCAAAGGGGCTTGGGCGCTTGGGCTTGGGCCTTTAGAAGCTGGGGTGGCCTTGTAGCCTGGTAGTAGGAATATTCCCTAGTATCTTGCTTCTTAAGGGCTTGGGCTTGGTGCCTGGGCTTGATTTCTTTAGGCTAGGATGCAGGTGGACCTCTGGAATCATGGATTCCCTGGTCTACGAATATACTCTGGCATCTGGAAGGGAATCTGGGCATCTGGAAGGAATCAGGGTTTCTGGAAGGCATATTGGATCCTGTGGTGTCACACAAAATTTAATAATCTAATGTAATGGCCTCTGACTCCTGGATGAGGCCTGGTGGAACTCCAAAATAGTGTAACCACTTCTCTTGTATAAAATTTGGACTTATACTGGACTCATGGCTAAAGTACAGGACTCAAAACTGGACTAAGATTGAGAGTTGAGACAAATCAACTAACCTCAACTTTTTTTTACAGGACTCAATCTTAATTGATTACAAAATTTTTAAAACTTTGATACATGACTAAGTAAACCAAATAGGGCCCAGTAATCTATGTCTGATCCTGGTGCCCCCACCAGATGGGCTTTACATCTTTACCGCTATCCTTTTAGGGATTTGCTATGGAATCAGCCTGTTTCCTTTTGAATAGGGCTTCGAGTAAGTCCATTAGCAAAATCCCATATAAGATATGGACTGGACGTAAGACGACACTCTGGCACTTTCGAGTCTAGGGTTGCCCGACTTATGTAAAACATCTAGGAATGGATAAACTTTGACCTAGGTCTGATTGGTGCCTATTTGTTGGGTATCCAAAAGAGTCTGAGGGTATTACATCTACTTACCTGAGGAACAAAAGCTATTCATCTGTCTTAGGGCTATCTTTCTGGAAAAGGAGTTCCTTGGTGAAGGACTGCAGTCGCTAAAATTTGAGCTAAGTGAAGTTCAACAAGTAGAGGAACTGACACACTTAAGGGACAACATAGAACCGGTTATGATTAGTTCACACCTAGAGCCCATACAAGAACCATTAAGAAGATCTGGTAGGGTACCGAGTTGACCAGACAGATACTATGGATTCTTGGTCTGGGATGGTGATCCCATTAAAGTCGATGAGAACAATGAGGATCCGATCTCCTATATGGATGCGATGCAGAGGTTCGACACTGAGAAATGGCTAGGAGCCACGAAATCCAAAATGGAGTCCATTAAAATCAACAATATATGGACATTGATTGATCCACCTGAGGGGATAAAATCCATTGGATGCAAATGGGTTTTTAAAAGAAAAAGGGGTGTAGACGGGTAGGTAGAGACCTATAAAGCCCGTTTGGTTGCTAAAGGGTATCATCAACATTATGGTATTGACCATGACAAGACATTCTCTCATGTGGCAATGCTCAAATCCATTGGCTTTAGTGGCACACTTTGACTATGAAATCTAGCAAATGGATGTTCGAATACCTTTCCTGAATGGTGAGCTGGAAGAGGAAGTGTATATGATACAACCTGAAGGATTCTTATCCACAAACGAGTCAAAGGTGTGCAAGCTTCGAAAGTCCATCTATGGACTCAAATAAGCATCACGGAGTTGGAACATGCGATTTGATAAATGTATCAAGTCGTATGGCTTTGTTAGTAATGAAGAAGAACCTTGTATTTACAAATGGGTTAGTGGTTCTATGATTGTATTCCTTGTGTTGTATATGGATGATATTCTCTTAATCGGGAATAACATCTCAACACTACAAGGAATAAAGGTCTGGTTGTCATCTCAGTTCTCTATTAGGGACTTGGGTGAAGCCTCTTACATATTGGGTATGAAGATCTATAAAGATAGATCTAAGAGACTTCTGGGATTGTCCTAGTTTATGTACATCAGCACAGTGCTGAAGTGGTTTAGAATGGAAAATTTCCAGAAAGGCTATCTCCCGATAGACATTGGAATTGCTCTCTCCAAAAGAGATTGTGCGACAGCTCTTGAGGAGAGAGAGCATATGAGTAGAATCCCATATGCTTCAGTAGTGGGTTCTATCATGTACGCCATGACATGTACTAGACCAGATGTGGCATACTCACTAGGCGTAGTGAGCAGCTATAAGTCTGACCCAGGTGAAGCTCATTGGAAAGTCTTAAAGACCATCCATAAGTATTTTCGAAATGCTAAGGACCAATCACTGATTTATGAAGAACCTAACATAAAACTTGTAGGGTATACTGACTCCAGTTTTCAATCAGATAGGGATGATAGCAAGAGTGTGTCAGGATTTGTCTTTATCCTAAATGAAGGAGCAATCTACTGGAAAAGTTTCAAGCAGCCTACTGTGGCGGACTTAGTATGCATAGCAGAATACTTTGCAGCATCGAATGCAGCAAAAGAAGTAGTGTGGTTGCAAAAGTTCCTTGGCGAGCTGGGAGTGTGATGTGGGATGACTCTAAGATTGTTAATAATACAGGAAAAACCAATAAAATATATATTTTTAACTTTTTTATAATTTTTGTTTGTAGGCTAAATTTTCAAAGTTAAGTAAAGACTAGCACGATGAATAGCAATGCAAAGAATTATCATAATCGCAGGCATACTCATGCAAACTAATAAAAATCAGGATCCGAGAATTGAGAAATTCCTGACTTAGGATAGCTAATCTTCAACAAATCAAAAATCAAGAGAAGGGAAGGATGTTACCAAACAGGGATTAAAGAATCTGTAATTGAAGAGATCACTCACACTCTAATTGGAGCCTAGATGATGAAGCTTCCATTTTCTTGGATTAGATGGCTGATTTGGGCAGTCTTGGAGGCAAAGAAGGCCTTCTCTGGGGAGGTGAAACACCTCGGGGATCCTGCAAGCATCAGAGGATGGTTAGAAAGCAACAACAAAATAATAGAAGGAGATTAGGGTAGAAGAAGATGGAATCAGGGTTTGGATGTTGGCGGCTTGACGAAGGATGATTCTCCTTGCTTGGGCAGCCTAGGGAACTCCTTCTTTGGGCACGTGAAGGCTTGGAAGGTAGCAAAGCTTGGGCGAAGAAGAAATCTTGTAGTAGGGTTTGGCCAGGCAATGAATAAACACTCAAACAACTCAAGAACACCAACACAAGAACAATACTTAAGACCAAAATTTTAGCAAAGTTTAATTCATATGATAAAAAGATTGATTACAAGAGGAAGAGGGGTGGGGTAATTATAGAGCTCTCATGCTCTCTCCTAAAGGGATTATAAGTCTTCTCCAAGTTAGAATAGGTTTACATAATTAAGATTACAAAATAAACCTAGAACTAGGAGTATACAAGTTGAATAGAATAAGAACTTGATTTCCTCCTTCCACTTGGACTCCTCCTCCTAGCTTGGACCAAGTTAACACTCAAAGGATGCCTAGGGTTGGTGTGTGGGCTTCAAAGGGCAGCAATGGGCTGGCCAAGGGCTTGGGGCGCATAGGCTTTGGGCCTCCTGGAAGCTGGGGTACCTGAGTTGGTATATTCCAGGCATCAGACTGGAATCTTGGTTCTTAAAGGCTTGAGCCTAACACTTAAGCTTGATTTCTCCTAGGCTGGGTGTAGATGGACCTTTGAGTTCATGATATGCCCTAGTCTTGGAATATACTCTAGCATCTGGAGAGCATCTGGAAGGAATCAGGGCATCTGGGTGTCAAACAAGATCCCATAAGCTGATGTGAATACTCTGGCTCCTGGGTGAGGCCTGGTGGAACTCCAAAATAGGGTAACCTCCTCTATTGTACAAAATTGGACTCTCACTGGACTCATACTTAAATACAGGACTTAATAGACTGGACTAGGTTGAGACAAATCAACTAGTCTCAACTTATTACAGGACTCAATCTTACTTGCTTACAAAACTGTGACACATGACTAAGGTTCTAAAAAAAACCTAATCAGTAAACCATATGGGATCTAGTGATCTGTGTTTGATCCTGATGTCCCTACCAATTCTCTCAGGCGGGAAGAACTCAACCCATTGACCAAGGGTTAATTTGGCTCTTATACTGCTCAAGGAGGGTCTGGGTTGAGGCACTGCGGATCTGCACCAGCATTCCACAAGTCCTCAGATTCTGGCCGACCTTGCTACCGGACCAAGTATCGCTGATAGTCTCCATCCCGGGTACTGATGGCTTGATCATCCAGGGTTCTCTCAATCTTTTCCTCACCAAAAGGCCAAATTGTATGTGGTCATTCTCGGGTGGGTTCAGTCACAAAGAAAGGGAGTGGCTCAAGGGGCTTGCTAGGTATCACTACTGGCTCCTAGACTCTATAAAATCTGAGATGATGAAGGTGGAGCTAATACCTAAATCAGGTGATATCTCAAGTACATAAGCATTGGGTCCATTAATTTTCATTATTTTGGATGGACCAGCTTCACGAGCATGAAATTCCTTCACAATCACATAATTCTCTGCAAAAATTTCTTTATCTCGCTTTTGGGAATTAGCTAAGTTTTTATTTAATTCATTATTTATGTTTAGCTTTTGACTAATTTTCTGATGCATATGCTGTGTAGAGGCTAGGCAGGTGTAGGCATGTGATTTAGGGCTGTGAATTTATTGGACACAAGACTAACACCTAATAGACTCAACTAGGCTTCCTTATCGAAGGAAACTTATTGAACTCTTCGGGTCAAGACCTAACAAACTATAGACTCTCTAGGTTGACTCTAGCATGGCATGCACATGAAATTTAATATGAACTCCTACTAGGTGCCATAGGGTTTTCCAGAAGTAAAATGCAAACATGACATGCTCAATGAATGAATGCAACATGCAAACTCCTATAAAATGCAATCTAATAGTAAAAAAAATAGAAGAAGTTTCAGGAAAGGGTAGAAAATAAGCGGTGGGTTCAGGGTTAGTTTGGTAGGGTAAGAAATAAGGAGATGGCTCAGGGTTAATCAGAAAGCATAGAATACAGGAAGGGGCTTCAGGGATGAGTCCTAGACTGATGAGAGTGACCTTATGGGTTTGAGGTAGTCCTACAGGGTCTGCATTATAGAAGAATGGGTCATTAATTTCAGGGAAGAGATCAATTAGAGTCAATGGAGTGATTTCATCCTAAGGGTATTGGTTTAAGGAGATCAAGTCCTTAATAAATTCTTCTGGCTCACAAACCAAAGGACTGTGCTCTATAGTTGGGCTTTCTTTTAGTGGCTCCTTAGGTAAGGTTCTGATAATAGTACTTAGGTTCTCTTCCTCTAGCTGGTCTTCCACTATAGGTTTAGCTTGGGTGTGGTCAGGTTCAACTAATGTTGGGTGGTCTTCTACCTTGGTATATATCAGGTCAACTAATTCTAAGTCTTTTATGGGGAACTCTTCTTCTTCCTCATACTCGTTCACTAAGTTTGGGTCAGCCTCATATATCTCCTCTTCAATGTCTTCCTGGTGAACCAATGGGATGGTAAGAGGGGCTGACTAAGGTAAAATTGACTAATACTAGGCTCAAATCTAGGGGTATTAATCCTATAGGATTCAGGTAGACTGAGGGATAGTGGGTTGCTATTGGGTTCATATCTAGGGACTATGGGTTCCAAGGGATTATAGGGCAAGGGTTCAGCTCTATGGGCCTTATCTAGGGTTCCTATTTGGTCATCTAATGGATCAATCCTATGGTTCTTTTGGTTATTGGATTGGGTCATATGGTTAATCTGGGTGGTTACTTGGGCAAGCTGGATTTGGGTTTGGGTGGTTGATTGGTTCAGCTGGGTATTGGTCTGGTTTAACTGGGTATTAGTTTGGTCAAGCTTGTAATTCATTTGGACAAACTAGTCGGTCATGGCTTTCATGAGGGTCTCAAAATTGCAATCCATGGCTGAGCTGGGTTGGGGTTTAGACTTCTGGTATTGGGTTCCGAGTCTAGTGGTCATGCAATCAAACAATTAGTCAGAATGAGATGGTGCAACCAAGCATGCAAAGGATCAATAATTCTAGGGTTTCCTAGACCTAGAGCCAAAACTGAATGGGTCAACTCAACTTATACTTAACCTAACAGCTAATCCTTTCACTGGCCAGGTATGGGGTGGGCTGGTGGGAGGCTCCCCCTGCTTGTCATAGGGTCCTAATTATAAACCACCAGTCCACTTAGGTCATTTGACTCTGGACCCCCAGCCTCAGACACCAGCTTTCAGTAATAGCTAAAGGATTAAATGCACTAGTTAGTCCACACAGTTCGGACCTGACCTGTTGGGTGTCACCTAGCCCACTAGAAAAAATTAGGTCTAATTAATTTTAATTTAGACTTGGGTCAGTATGATGATGGTTATTTTGGACCCAAGACAAGGGATGAAATCTTGCCCTGATGTTAGATAGCAATTGCCCTTAAGATTAGGTTAAAGAAAAGATGGCAATCGATGGTCCTGATGTAATCTAAAACAATCAAAAAAATAAAAATATTTTATGTATGTTTTATGAGGTGGCAAATTAGGTTTAGGTTGATTAGGTTAGCAAACAAATTGGGCTTGGGATTGGGGTGTGTGGAAGTTGGTTAGGTTTGGTTAAGTCAAGTGTGCAGAGTTTAAAAAATTCTGAGATTTAGGGTTTAGATTAATGCTGTGTTGACATGGATTTTGAGGTAGAAAAAAATAATAAAAATTCTAGGACAAAGGATGGATGGTGATGATGACCACTACCAAATTTGATGCAAAACAAAAATTAGTTGATGATGTAAATCCTAGGGTTTTCAGACTGATACTGAAATATCAGGATTTTAGTTAGGATTCTAATATGCCAAATTTTAGTAAATTAGTGTTTTTGTAAGATTAATTAAAAATTACAATAATTATCATGACAAAACAGAGAACATGACTTGCAAATTTCATAGAAAAATAAGATTTCTTTGAGGTTGAAATCAGATGAAAAATAGACACCTAATATAGGTAGCAGGATGCAGAAATTAGGGTTTGTGATCCTAATGCAGATGAATGCTATCCTAAACCCGCTCTGATACTAAACTGATGTGGTACAACTCTAAGATTGCTAAATATGCAGGAAAAACCAGTAAAATATTTTTTTTTAATTTTTTTATAGTTTTTGTTTGCAGGCTAAATTTCTAAAGTTAAGTAAAGATTAGCAGGATGAATAGCAATGCAAAGAATCATCATAATCACAGGCATACTCATGCAAAATAATAAAAATCATCATAATCGCAGGCATACTCATGCAAAATAATAAAAATCAGGATCCAAGAATTGAAAAATTCCTGGCTTAGGATAGCTAATATTCAACAAATCAGAAATCAAGAAAAGGAAAGGATGTTACTAGATAGGGATTGAAGAATCTATAATTGAAGAGATCACTCACACTCTGATTGGAGCCTGGATGATGAAGCTTTCATTCCCTTGGATTAGATAGCTAATTTGGGTGGTCCTGGAGGCAAAGAAGGCCTCCTTTGGGGAGGCAAAACACCTCAAGGATCCTGCAAGCATCAGAGGATGGTTAGAAAGCAACAACAAAATAATAGAAGGTGATTAGGGTAGAAGAAGATGGAATCAGGGTTTGGATGTGGGCGGGTTAAAGAAGGATGATGCTCTTTGCTTGGGTGGCCTAGGGCACTCCATCTTTGGGCATGTGAAGGCTTGGAATGCAGCAATGCATGGGCGAAGAAGAAAGCTTGTATTAGGGTTTGGCCAGGCAAAGAGCAAACACTCAAATAACTCAAGAACACCAACACAAGAACAATACTCAAGACAAAATTTTAGCAAAGTTTAATTCATATGATAAAAAGATTGATTACAAGAAGAAGAGGGGTGGGGTATTTATAGAGCTTCCATGCCCTCTTCTAAAGGAATTACAAGTCTTCTCCTAGTTAGAATAGGTTTACACAATTTAAATGGGAGAAAGATTACAAAATAAACCTAGAACTAGGAGTATACAAGTTGAATAGAATAAGAACTTGATTTCCTCCTTCCACTTGGACTCCTCCTCCTAGCTTGGACCAAGTCAACACTCGAAGGATGCCTAGGGTTGGTGGGTGGGCTTTAAAGGGCAGCAATGGGCAGGCCATGGGCTTGGGGTGCATGGGCTTTGGGCCTCCTGGAAGCCACGGTGCCTGGGCTGGTATATTCCAAGCATCAGACTAGAATCTTGGTTCTTAAAGGCTTGGGTATGGCACTTAAGCTTGATTTCTCTTATGCTGGGTGCATATGGACCTCTGAATTCATGATATGCCCTAGTCTATGAATATACTCTGGATCTGGATGGAATATGGGCATCTGGAGGGTATCTGGAAGGAATCAGGATATCTAAAGAGCATCTAAAGGGTATCTAGGGGTGTCAAACAATATCCCATAAGCTGATGTGAATGCCTCTGGCACCGAGATGAGGCCTGGTGGAACTCCAAAATCAGGTAACCTCTTCTCTTGTACAAAATTGGACTCTCACTAGACTCATACTTAAATATAGGACTCAATAGACTGGACTAGGTTGAGACAAATTAACTAGTCTCAACTTATTACAGGACTCAATTTTACTTGCTTACAAAATTGTGATACATGACTAAGGTTCTAAAAAAAACCTTAATCAATAAACCATATGGGATCTTGTGATCTGTGTCAGATCCTGGTGTCCTCACCAGAGTGGCACCTTCCTTGGAAGTTCCTATTTTGGTGTGTTGTGATAGCACTAGAGCCATTGCTCAAGCCAAAGTGCCGAAGTCTCATCATCGCATAAAACACATTCTGCAATGCTATCACCTTGTACAAGAGATCATGGAATGAGGTGACATTGACCTTCAGAAGATCGATGGAAAGGAGAACCTGGCCGACCCCTTTACTAAAGCCATATGAGTTCAAGAGTTTGATTGTTGTAAATGAAAAATGGGAATAAGATTTTGTACGATTGGCTTTAGTCCAGGTGGGAGTTGTTGAACATTGTATCGTAAAGCTAATCGTCTAGACTGTAGATGGTTGTGCTATTTTGTAATTCTGTATGAATTTCTTAATGAATAAAAGTTATTCTTTTGGCTATTCATCACATATGCATTTTTCTGAAAGGAACTCTTGTATGATGGAGTCCTTAGAACTACATTATATTTGATATAGAGAGGATATATCGAGTAGTTCTTAAACTGGTTCACAACCAAAGGATACATCGTTATAGGACGACGATGTATCAAGTGTAGGTTATTGTATGTCATATTTGTTGGTTGTCCTCTTAACCAAGGAGTGTAGAGACATTGATGTGATATACAGATGAAATATATGACATCTCACTAAACTTGACCAACTACGGAGCTCCCTTCTGCGAAAGAGTTGCTCGTGAAGGGATATGGATATATGTGTCCCTCAGACCTGAGGTCACCATGGTAGCTTGCAAGCAACTCACTGTACTTTAGTGTCAGACTACCTGGATTTCTAGTCCAGTGATGAAAGGCTTCTAGGTACAGTCATGTACTTATGGAGTGATGGTGGTTCAAGATGGGATTGACCCCTATTAAATGGTTTGGAGTGAATGACTCACTATATCTTAATTTAGCAAAACCTTGGCCAGGGTAGTTCTTGTGAGGAGTTACAGAACTTGTAAGGTTAAGATATGATTTGGATGTACCAGGTTAGGGTTGGTAGTCAAACCTTAAGTCATCCTGAGCATTTTGAGGTCAAAGGGATGAATTATGCGGTAACCATATGCCAGAAGTTTTAAAAAGTTGCTCTGCAATCTTCGACCTATCCAGATATTGGGTATCATTACTAGATGACGACTTTGACTGGTAGTGGAAGTGTTCCAGTGCTACTGGCTTAGTGTTTGAACCTATGGGGTCACACACCATAGGGATTTTTATCTAATCTAAAGACTGATCGATGATTAAGAATCGTTTGCCATCACTGGAGGTCAATATGATTGACCATGTTCCAAGTGTCGGCACTTGCAAGTGTCGGCACTTGGAAGTATCGGCACTTGCAAGTGTCGACACTTGGCTGTGATGAGCAAAAATTCTGGGAAGAATTTTTTGGAAAGTTTTGACATCAATTCGAATTTTGAATTCTGGTTGGTTTTGGCTCCAAGCCCTCATGAAATGATGGTCATTCTTTGAAAGGTTTTGTCCCTAATTTAAATTTTGAATTTTGGTTAGTTTTGGCTCCAAGCTTTCATGGAATGATGGCCATTCTTGCCTTATGAGCTTAGAGAGAATTTAATATGGCCCTTGACCTTCTTCCCCAATCACTCCTCCTTCCTCTTTCTCCCTCTCATGGCTGCCTCTTTAAATAAGGATTGTTTTAGTGGTAGCTGGTTGAGAGAGAAAAAAAGAGTTTCTTGTTGAATGAGATTGCTGAAATTCTGAGAGGGAAAAGAAATGGGGCTTGGGAGGACTAAGATTTTTGATTTGTGACTACCTAGCACTCAAGCTAGGTCTTGGAAAAAGAGCTAGTTATGAATGGTTCCACCTCTCCTCGTTGTCTTCCAAGAAGAAGTAGATCGGCTTCAAGGATCTCAAGGAGCTAGCACTCTGAGGGAGTTGACCAGAATCAAGCCCTAGTATGAACTACCTATAGAGGCTAGACACGTGTGTTGCTCGAGGGCTTTTTACAACCTCCTCCTACATGTACATGGTAGGTATCCTTATGCCATTTGGTTCTTTTCCTGCTTATGATGTCTTTTGCAAGCTACATTTCATACTTGTTCCTGTTGCCGGTTGGTGGGGACACCTGAGGCACCAGAAAAAGAAAGAGGCTTTTTCAACCCTCTGTAAATTGATCAATAATTTATGAGTCCATCTGTAATAAGGGCTTAGCTCATCTGAGTCCATTTTAGTTGTTATTTGAGTATTTTTAGTTGTTATTTCAGTTCTATACTAGTCATCTCATGTTGAGCTAGTTCAGTCCAATGCTAGTCAGCTCATGTTGAGCTAATTTTATTTTTTTGAGTCCTGTCCAAGCATACTGAAGACTCAAGACTATATCAAACAAGTGAAGACCAAGTCCAACTAGATTGAAGACATGGAAGTATAGCACAAGTCCAACCCAGGTTGAAGATTTGAAGACCCCAGGAGGAAAATTCAGAAAACCCTGATTTCTTGCAGATGCCCTCCAGATGCCCAGATTCCCTTCCAGATGCCAAAGTATATTTATAGATAAGGGAATCCATGATTTCAGAGGTCCATCTGCATCCTAGCCTAAAGAAATCAAGCCCAGGTGCCAAGCCCAAGCCCCTAAGAAGCAAGATACCAGGGAATATTCCTGCTACATGGCTACCAGGCCACCCCAGCTTCCAGAGGCCCAAACCCATGCACCCGAGCCCCTTTGGGCCGGCCTTTTTCTGCTCCTAGAAGCCCAACACGCCCCCCTAGGTGTCCTTGGAGTCTTGACGAAGTCAAAAAAATTTTTAGGGATTTTTCTACCTAATATTTCCTTATTTTCTAGCTAGGGTTTGAGAGGGAAAATGATTCTTATGTAAAGACTTATGTACCCTTACTTGGAGCCCAAGGTTAAGGGTCTATTTAAGGGACCCTAGCCTCTTGTATGAAGGAGAATTTTGATGAATGAAAACCTTGAGTTCTTCTATTGAGTTGTGTGATATCCTGCTGTGTGCATAAAGGGGTTTGCGAGAGTTTTTCTTCCCAGTGCCGCAATCATCTTCCTGCAGCTAACAAGCATCTCAGATCCCTGTACGCCCACTCCAAAAGAAGCCTTCCCTTGCTATTTTTCCTTTGTTTTATTATTCTTTTGTGAGTTTTCTAACCCCTGACAGGTCGTTTACAGGTCCCCGAGTTCCTACAAATCCAATGACTCCAGCCAAGCCTCAATCGGATCACCGAGCAGAAAGCCGGGTATCCGCGGGTCATTGGCTCGGTTTTCCAGGCTGCATCTGTCAAGGAACAAGAGATCCTTTGCTGCGATCTTCACAGATGTTGTCAGGTACACCCCCTCTACCTCCAGTAGTTTTATTGTAGGAGAACTTGCCCTAACCGAGGCTTCTCAGCCCCGGCGATCCTTCTTTTCTACTTTTCTAGGTCCTAATCTGCATGCTGATTTCTAAAATTCATATAAAATTCCCTACAACTTATTTTAATCTCAAATTCGGGAATTAATCACTCAACCCCACATATAAAATATAAAAAAAGAATCACATGCATATTAGTTCCCCATCATTTGGTATCAGAGCTTAGATTAGGGCTTGTTTTCTGTAATTTTTAGTCTGTATATACTCTGTTTTTTTAATTATTTCTTCCTGATAAAAACTCAAAAAATCATGAAGTTTATTTTTCTGGACTCATCATAATTCACAGTAATTTTAAGAATTTTCGTAGATTTTATTATATTATGTGAATTTTCTTCAAGCCGAAATACAGCATGCAAATTTTTGGCCCTGTTTTTTTTCAGCAAGACAAGTTGGAAGTTTTAGGGTTTTGTTTAGCATCTTTTGCATATCTTTTAATTTTAGTATATTTCTTGCATATTAGGCCATGATTTTCAAGTTTTCTTCTATTTTAATAAAATACCAAAAAAAAAATAATAAAATAAAATTACATATTCTCCAAAAAAAAATACCAAAAACATCTAACCCTAATTTGCATCATTTGCCTGCCATCATTGCATAATCTACTTTTAAGGGCACTCTTTCTATGTCAAATGAGGGGAGGATTTGATCACCTCTCCTTAGCCCAAAACCACATTCCTTGCATTTGGTTCCAAGCCTTAACCTAAAATTAACTAGACTTAATTTGCCCTAGTGGGCTAGGGACACCAACTGGTCGGGTCCGGGCTAGTGTTAGATCACTGTGTCAAGTTATCCTGTGTGTGCCTTGTGCTCAGTGTCTAGAACGGTGGTTTAGGGATTCAATCCTGAAGGGCTTGTGTGCTGGTCCGCCTACCTGGCCAATCTCTGATTGGTGTCTAGGATTGGCAATCAGGGACCTAACACTCCCCTTACACCTGCCTGGCTAAGTACAGGGTTACTATAGGCTAGTTTGCCACCCTGATTGAGCATCTAGTTTGGACTCTAGGTCTAGTCAGTTATAGTCGGTCTGATCGAGTCTTGCATGAGCACTAGATCAGGAGTTTCATATGACCCACCTCCTTCACAAATGTCTGAACCCATGGAAAATTTACAAGCCCAAATAAAAGCCCTAGCTGATCAAATGGCCCAGATAACTACCTAGATGACCTAGTTAACTCAGTCTCGTATTCAAACCAATGATAGAATTGACCATCTTGCCAATAGGTTTGATCAGTTAAAAGTCCAGGTAGGGACCCCAAGAAAAACCCATGGGTCACAGTCTGAGCCAGATCCTGATTCCCCTCAACCTAGGAGGACCTCAAACCCTGATCTATACCATGAGGTCGAACCTAGGAGAGCCCCTTATCCTGACCCGTACTACAATCCTCAACTTAGGAGGACCCCAAACCCTGATCCATACCTTGAGGCTGAACCTAGGAGAGCCCATCGTCATGACCCAATCCCTAAGGTTAGTCCTAGAAGACCCAATCAGGATTTTATAGACCAGGAAGATAGATCCTATTTACCCTCTCCCTACAAGCCTAGTATACCCACAACCTATAGATCTTATGACTCCAAATCCTATAAACCTAGAACCTATGAATCCATAACCTATGAACCTAGATCCTATGACTCTAGATCCCATGATCATAGATCCTATGCACCCACACCCTATGAGCCTAGTAGACCCAACATCCAATATTCTGACCCATATAGGGAGTCCAACCCTAGGAGAACCCAATATTCTGACCCATATAGGGAGTCCAACCTTAGGAGAACCCAGTATTTTGACCCATATAGGGAGTCCAACCCTAGGAGAACCCAGTATTCTGACCCATATAGGGAGTCCAACCCTAGGAGAACCCAGTATTCTGACCCATATAGGGAGTCCAACCTTAGGAGAACCCAGTATTCTGACCCATATAGGGAGTCCAACCCTAGGAGAACCCAGTATTCTGACCCATATAGGGAGTCCAACCCTAGGAGGACCCAATATCCTGACCCATATAGAGAGCCCAACCTTAGGAGGACCCCATACCTTGATCCATCTTTAGAACCTGATCATAGAGCTGACCCAAAATCCTATGACCCCAGATCCTATAATCCTATGACCCATAGATCTGCACCCTTGTCCTATGAGCCTAGAGAACCCATAACCTCTAAGTATCAGCCTAGTACTAGTCATGCTTCCCCTAGTCAACTTGAACCCCATAGGATTAGTATCCCTAAATATGAACCCAATAATGAGCCACTACCTCTTATACAACCTGAACCTACTAGGAGTAGTACCCATAATCAGAGACCAGAACCTAACCAATTTCCTGCTAGCCGACCTTCTCCAACCATTCCTGAGATTCGCAAGGCTTACATTAACGCGAAAGTATATGAAGCTGATGTGAGCCTAGTGGATGAGTATGAGGGAGAAGAGGAGACACCTTTAGTAGACCTAGAATTAGCTGACCCAGTAGATACCCAGGTAGAAACCTACCCAGAGCTAGTTGACCTTGACCACATCCAACCTAAAGCTATAATGGAAAAATAAATAGAGGAAGGGAACCTAGGTACTGCTGCTAGAGCCTTACCTAAGGAAACCATAGAGGAGAGCCAAATTATAGAGTCTAGTCCAAAAATACAAGAACCAGAAGAATTTATTAAGGACCTGATCTCTTTGAATCAATACCTTCAAGATGAGTCCCCTCCTATAGTTCCCATTAAGGACCTCTTCCCCGAAATTAGCGACCCATCCTTCCATTATGCAAACCCTGTAGATATAGCTCAACCTCGTAAGGTTAACCTCATTAGTATAGGATTAGTTCCTGACACCCCATCTTTTATCCTACTTTATCCAACTAACCATGAACCTTTTTCTCTACCTTACCAAACTAATTCTGAACCCACTTCCTATTTTCTGCCCTTTCCTGACACCTCCAGCATTTCTAGGATCATTAAATTTCATTTAGCTGAGATTAGCATACTGTATGCATTCATCATGCATGTTAGGTTTGCATCTTACTTCTGGCATACTCTTTAGAATTTGCTAGGAGTTCACTGTAAATTTTCAGGTGCATGTCAAGCTAGGATCAAACCTAGAGAACCTATAATCTATTAGGTTTAGATCCAAAGAGTTCAATAAAATTTTCTTCGATAGGAATGCATAGTTGAGTCTATTAGGTGTCAGTATGAGTCCTTTGCATCATTTGTTAGGAGTCTGCATGTGCCTAGCATGTTCACCACCCGCACTAATCTTAAAACAACTGGCTAATTCCCGAAGAAGGGTCAAAGAATTTGATGTAGTGGATTCTATCTTGGTTAGGCTTAGGCCTAAAAGAAGCTTCATGCTCGCAGAACCGGACCTTTTAAAGTGATAGAGAAGGATTGGATCAAATACCTAGGTGTTAGCTTGCCTTCGAATTTAGGCATTAGTTCTACCTTCAATATTACAGACCTGGTTGAGTATAGGGAACCGGCAGCGATACCTAGTAAGGCCTTTGGACCTATTCCTTTTCATTGTGAGTGACCCTAACCCAGAGTGTCCACTAACAAATTAGCCTGAGAGAGGAGAACGGATCGAGTGTATCCTGGATGATCAAGCCATCACGACCCGGGGTCATGACTATCAATGCTTCCTGGTCCGATGGCAAGGCCAACCAGAGTCAGACGATTCGTAGATTTCTTGAGAGGACTTGCAACGCCTCAACCCAGACTTTCTCGAGAGATATGTGAGCCAGTCTGACCTTCACTCGACAGGGTCGAGTTCCTCCCATCCCGGGAGAATTGGTGGGGACACCTGAGGCACCAGAATAAGACAGAAGCTTTTTCAACCCTCTGTAAATTGATCAATAATTTATGAGTCTATCTGTAATAAGGGCTTAGCTCATCCGAGTCCATTTTAGTTGTTATTTGAGTATTTTTAGTTGTTATTTCAGTTCTGTACTAGTCAGCTCATGTTGAGCTAGTTCAGTCCAATGCTAGTCAGCTCATGCTGAGCTAATTTTATTTTTTTGAGTCCTGTCCAAGCATACTGAAGACTCAAGACTATATCATACAAGTGAAGACCAAGTCCAACTAGATTGAAGACATGGAAGTATAGCACAAGTCCAACCCAGCTTGAAGATTTGAAGACCTTAGGAGGAAAATTCAGAAAACCCTGGTTTCTTGCAGATGCCCTCCAGATGCCCAGATTCCCTTCCAGATGCCAAAGTATATTCATAGATAAGGTATTTTTTTGAGTCCTGTCCAAGCATACTGAAGACTCAAGACTATATCATATAAGTGAAGAACAAGTCCAACTAGATTGAAGACATGGAAGTATAGCACAAGTCCAACCCAGCTTGAAGATTTGAAGACCCCAGGAGAAAAATTCAGAAAACCCTGGTTTCTTGCAGATGCCCTCCAGATACCCAGATTCCCTTCCAGATGCCAAAGTATATTCATAGATAAGGGAATCCATGATTCTAGAGGTCCATCTGTATCCTAGCCCAAAGAAATCAAGCCCAGGTGCCAAGCGCAAGCCCCCAAGAAGCAAGATACCAGGGAATATTCCTGCTACCTGGCTACCAGGCCACCCCAGCTTCCAGAGGCCCAAACCCATGCACCCGAGCCCCTTTGGGCCGGCCTTTTGCTGCTCCTAGAAGACCAACATGCCCCCCTAGGCGTCCTTGGAGTCTTGACCAAGTCAAGAAAATTTTTAGAGATTTTTCTACTTAATATTTCCTTATTTTCTAGCAAGGGTTTGAGAGGGAAAAGGATTCTTATGTAAAGACTTATGTACCCTTACTTGGAGCCCAAGGTTAAGGGTCTATTTAAGGGACCCTAGCCTCTTGTATGAAGGAGAATTTTGATGAATGAAAATCTTGAGTTCTTCTATTGAGTTGTGTGATACCCTGCTGTGTGCATAAAGGGGTTTGCGAGAGTTTTTCTTCCCAGTGCTGCAATCATCTTCCTGCTGCCAACAAGCATCTCAGATCCCTGGATGCCCACTCCAAAAGAAGCCTTCCCTTGCTGTTTTTCCTATGTTTTATTATTCTTTTGTGAGTTTTCTAACCCCTGACAGGTCGTTTATAGGTCCCCGAGTTCCTACAAATCCAATGACTCCAGCCAAGCCTCAATTGGATCACCGAGCAGAAAGCCGGGTATCCGCGGGTCTTTAGCTCGGTTTTCCAGGCCGCATCCATCGAGGAACGAGAGACCCTTTGCTACGATCTTCACAGATGTTGTCAGGTACACCCCCTCTACCTCCAATAGTTATATTGTAGGAGAACTTGCCCTAACCGAGGCTTCTCAGCCCCGGCGATCCTTCTTTTCTACTTTTCTAGGTCCTAATCTGCATGCTGATCTTCTAAAATTCATATAAAATTCCCTACAACTTATTTTAATCTAAAATTCGGGAATTAATCACTCAACCCCACATATAAAACATAAAAAAAGAATCACATGCATATTAGTTCCCCATCACCGGTAGATTGGTAGATCATTTTGATCGATCTACCAAGCCTTCCGCTGTGCTTATTTTAATATTATTTTAAAATACATTTTTTCTGCCATGCATGCTCGTTTTGCTTTTCCTTCAGTTGTATATAAGAAACTCCTTATTTTGCTTGATTCAAACCCTCTACAAACATGTCTGACACATTTTGGAATAGATGATTTTGATATTGATGAATATACAAATGAAGTAAATGCATTGTTAGAGCCATCCAAGTTAGCACCACACCTCCCTAGACTATAAAATATGAACCATTACTAACTCAATCAAGTCCCTTAGTACCATCCAAAGAAGCACCACCCTTGCTAGAGTTGAAGCCTCTTCCTGAAAAATTAAAATTCTTTTCTTGGACCCAATGATACCCTTTTGGTATTCATTGTGATTTGGGACAGATATGGTAAGATCGTTGGTGAGCCTAGAAGTTACCTAGATTAGGGTATCACTCTTTTTTTTTGTATTTCTTTAGGGGCGGCGAAGGAATATTGGGGATGGAAGACTTAAGATTTGGAACTCATGGGCTTTGGGACTCACACTAACGAAGAGACCTCTCACCTCTAGGGCATTCCATCCTCCTCGATACTTGGAGGCGTTAGTGATGCAGGATAGATGGGAATAGGAACGTTGGTGAGCCTAGAAGTCACCTAGTTAGGGTACCACTATTTTTTTTTTTATTTTTTAGGGGTGGCGAAGGAATATTGGGGATGGAAGACTTAAGGTTTGGAACTCATGGACTTTGGGACTCAAACTAATGAAAAGACCTCTCACCTCTAGGGCATTCCTCCCACCTCGATACTTGGAGGGATTAGGGTGAATTCCAAAGGACATGGGGGTAAAGAAGATGGAATCGAGGAAGGGGATAACTAGACATGACCTATTATCATGTCTTGGGATTGGGCCTCACACCCTCTCCTTACGGAGCAAAAGAAAAGAATCACGCTTTTCTAGAAAAACTCATTTTTATTCACTGAACTATTTTTTTACATAGAACAGAGGGTAGTATTTATAGACCTTTCCAACCCTCATTTGAATTTGAATACAAGATAAAAAGATAAGGATGATTCAGATTCAAATACAAGATAAGGCCTATTCAAATCTCAATCATAAACAACTAAATCCTAAATCAAATTTTAAACAACCAATCCTAATTAAATAATTTTTTGAATTTGAATTATTAAAATCTATGCTACTCCAAGATCAGTGCTGCTCCGGGATCAGTGCTGGCGATGTCCCCATCATTTCCCTGGTGTGGGGAAATCTCGACTCCATCGAGTCAAGATCAGCGAGGCTTTGATGAACCAAATCCAAAGGCTATGCTTTGAGAGCTGTGCAGCTTTGAAATCCATGCGACTTTGAAATTGTGCAGCTCCAAAAATTATCACAATTTTTTTCTCTCTTTTTTCTCTTTTTTTTAATTTCCTCAGCTCTGCTCTGAGAATCATGCACTTTGAGGAGCATGCAGCTTTGAAGATCTTGCACTTTGAAATCCATGCAGAGGGAGAAATCAGCAATAGGGAACTAGGTGCTTTAAGGAATGTGTAGTCATTCACATTCATGCAGGCTTCTTTTGCCTTCTCCATGTATGGATGAATGGAGGAACAGGGGAGGCTTTGGAGGGTAGTCCGGCGGGTGTTCGCCAGCGGTGGTGTTGGGGTGGCTGGCAATGGTGGAGACTCGGTGGGTGATCATCATGATTCGAGCGATGGTGAGGATGGCGGAGGTGGAGTCCGATGCTGGGAGTCGGTGCGCTTGGAAGAAATAGGCGGATCTTGGTGGAAAATAGCAGATTGCGGTATAGAGGTGGAGGAGAGCATTGAGCATAACGAGCATGCTGATGGAATTGGGCAGATCCATGCGGTTGGCTTCGGGTGATGCAGTGGCGACGAGATTGGGGATGGAGGCTGACAGCTGTGGAGACTTCACGGGCGGAGATAGGGGCTTCATGGAAGGCAGGAAGGAGGGGAAGTCATGGGTGATGGCGGGATCCGATCGGTGCCATGAGCAGAGGAGAGGATAGAGGTGGAGGATGACAGCATGGGTAGCAAGGCTCAGACAGTGGGGTTCTTACTCATGGGTGATTGGCAATTAGGTGGGGAAGGCACGGGGGTCAGACGGAGGCGACCGTTAGAAGTTATGGGTAGCAGAGGAGGTGGAGAGGCATCAGGAAGCGAGGGTCCGGGAGGGAAGGTGAGAGCTTTAAGGTTTTGAGGAGGAGAGGAGAGGAGGGGAGGGATAGGGGAAGGCGGACCTTGGATAGGGTGATGGCGGGCATGGAGTTGCCGGTGCAATGGATGGCGATGAAGGAGGCCATGGCAAGAAAGAGTGTGAAGTGGGAGAAGAGGGAAGAACCCAAGCGAGTTTATGAGAAACCCCGGGGTTTGGGTTTTCCCGAGCCGTCAGGCATAATCGGATTGAAGGAAATGGAGGAGAGGTCAGACTAGGTCGGTGGTGGCGTCTGTGGATGGGGTGGAGTCCTCGCTCAAGCATGGCGATGGATGTTGATCGGTAGCGTGGTTAATTCGGGAGTCGTGGTGGCTATGGGTAGTTGATCAAGAACAGGGGAGAGAAAGAATGGTGGGGTTGGGGGAAGGAAGTATGATGGGCTAGGATCGTTGGTGAGCCTAGAAGTCACCTAGATTAGGGTACCACTATTTTTTTTTGTATTTTTTTAGGGGTGGCGAAGGAACATTGGGGATGGAAGACTTAAGGTTTGGAACTCATGGACTTTGGGACTCACACTAATGAAGAGGCCTCTCACCTCTAGGGCATTCCACCCACCTCGATGCTTGGAGGCATTAGGGTGAATCTCAAAGGACATGGGGGTAAAGAAGATGGAATCAAGGAAGGGGATAATGAGACATGACCTATCATCATGTCATGGGATTGGGCCTCACACCCTCTCCTTACGGAGCGAAAGAAAATAATCACTCTTTTCTAGAAAAACTCATTTTTATTCACTGAATTGTTTTCTTACAAAGGACTGAGGGTGGTATTTATAGACCTTTTTAACCTTCATTTGAATTTGAATACAACATAAAAAGATAAGGATGGTTCAAATTCAAATACAAGATAAGGCCTATCAAAATCTCAATCCTAACCAACTAAATTCTAAATCAAATTTCAAACAACCAATCCTAATCAACTAATTTTTTGAATTTGAATTTATTGAAACCTGTGCTGCTTCGAGATCAGTGCTACTTTAGGATCAATGCTGGCAATGTCCCCATCACATTGCATCTAACCTAACCTCTGATCAGGAAGATAAATTGGTGAGAGTACTTAAAGAACATAAAGAAGCAATTGGATGGATAATTGCTGATCTTAAGAGAATTGACCCACTATGAAGCTGAATCCAAACCATATAAGGACATGTAATGGAGGTTAAATCTGAACATACAAAAAGTTGTTAAGAAAGAAGTGGAAAAATAGTTTGATGCCAGTATTATTTACCAAATTTTGGATAGCTAATGGGTCAGTCCAACCCAAGTAGTACATAAAAAGTCAGGAATTACTATCATAGAAAATGAAAAGGATGAGTCAATTCCTACCCGAGCAATGAGTCAATTCCTACCCGAGCAACGACTTATTGGAGAGTGTGTGTAGATTACCAGAAATTGAATGCCATTACTAGGAAAGATCACTTTCCTCAGCCTTTTATTGATCAAATTTTAAAATGGCTAGTAGGGCAGAGTTTCTTTTATTTCTTGGATATATATTCAAGATATAATTAGGCCCCGGTATCTCCTGCAGATCAAGAAAAGACCATCTTTACCTGCCCCTTTGGAATATTTGCCTTTAGACGCATTCTATTTGGTCTCTATAATGCACCAGCCACTTTTCAATGATGTATGTTGGCCATATTTTCTGACATGGTTGGTCAGTTTCTTGAAGTATTTATGGATGACTTTTCAGTGTTCGGATCTTCATTTAATCAATGCCTCCAGAACTTGACTAAGACACTAAAAACGATGTATAGAGACAAATTTTGTCTTAAGTTAGGAAAAGAGACATTTTATGGTTTGTGAGGGAATCGTGCTCGGACATATTATTTCCAAGCAATGGGATTGAGGTCAACAAGGCTAAGGTTGAACTAATCTCAAAGCTACCTCCTCCAACCTCGATTATACAAGTATGATTTTTCCTTGGCCATGCTAGTTTTTATAGACGCTTCATCAAGGATTTCAATAAAATTTTTCGATCATTGTGTAATTTACTTGCCAAAGATAATTTTTTTGATTTTAATAAAGAAGGTATGGCCGCCTATAGCATTCTTAGAACTGCTTTGACCACTACACTAATTATCAAGCCTGCAGATTGGACCCTACCTTTTGAAATCATGCATGATGCCTCTATTTATGCTATAGGGGTAGTTTTAGGATAGAGGCTTAATAAGGAACAACATATAATTTATTATGCTAGTAAAACTCTTTTAGATGAACAAATGAACTATACTACTACTGAAAAAGAGTTATTAGTGATTGTATTTACCCTGGAAAGATCTTGATCATATCTATTAGTGTCTAAGGTCCTAGTTTATTCTGATCATGTAGTATTGAGACATTTGCTATCTAAAAAGGATACGAAGCCTAGACTGATTAGATGGATCCTTCTGCTATAGAAATTTGACTTAGAAATTTTGGATAAGAAGGGTTCCAAAAATATGGTAGCAGATCATATTTCTAGGATCTTAGTAGAATACAATAAAGAAACAATCAGAGATAGGTTCCCTGATGAGCAACTATTTTCAATTTCTTCCAGCAATCTTTTCTGGTTTGCCTATATTATAAATTACTTTGCAACAGAATAAATTCCTTCCCACTGGTCAAAATAAGAAAAGGATAGATTTTTCTTATAGATCAAATCTTATTTTTGGGAGGAACCTGAATTGTTTAAGTACTGTTCAGATCAGGTGATTAGATATGTGTTCCTGAGAGTGAATTCAAAAGCATACTCACTTATTGCCATTCCCGAGATAATTTAGTAGAAGAAAAACTGTAGCAAAGGTGCTGCAAAGTGGGTTTTACTGGCCAAGTCTTTTCAAAGATGCACTCGAATTTAATCGTAATTGCCTACGATGCCAGCTAACGAGGAATATTTCTCGAAGAGATATGATGCCCCTAACCCCTATCTTGGTTCTTGAAATTTTTGATATATGGGGTATTGATATCATGGGACCATTTCTTCCTTCCTTTGGATTTGAGTACATTCTAGTAGCAGATGATTATGTATCAAAATGGATTGAAGCCATGGCAACTCGAACCAATGACCATAAAGTTGTGGTCAGGTTTATTCAATATAACATCCTTAGTCGGTTTGGATACCCAAGGGCTATTATTAGTGATGGGGGTGCGTATTTCATGAATAGGCACTTTGAAGGACTAATGAAAAAATATGGAATTACCTATAAGGTGGCCACACCTTATCACCCCCAGACTAGTGGCCAAGTTGAGGTATCAAATAGAGAAATCAAGCATATCCTTGAGAAAATGGTAAGACCTTATAGGAAAGATTGGTCAGAATGTTTGGATGATGCATTATGGGCTTACCGAATTACTTTCAAGATCCCTCTAGGAATGTCTCCTTACCGGTTAGTATTTTGAAAGGCTTATCATTTACTTGTAGATTTGGAACACCATACATTTTGGGCCATCAAGCAATTTAATTTTGATATGAAAAATGCAAGTTCCAATAGAAAACTTCAATTGAATGAGTTAGAAGAGCTACAAAATGAAGCTTATAAGAGTTTAGAAATTTGCAAGGTTCGATCTAAGGCATATCATGATAAATTTATTAATAGAAAAATATGTGAGCCTAATCAAAAAGTGTGGCTCTATAATTCTCGATTATAATTTTTCCTTAGAAAACTTCGCTCATGATGGGATGGACCTTTTATAGTGACTCAGGTATTTTCTCACGGAGCCGTAGAACTTAAAGACCCCAAGTAGGAAAATACTTTTAAGGTAAATGGCCAACATTTAAAACCCCATATAGAAGAAATTAATGATGGAGAAATAGTTGAATCCATTAATCTTGTGAACCCAGCATTGCCATGATGATCAGCATAGTCTGGCTAAAGACTTTAAACTTGGCGCTCCTGGGAGGCAACCCAATTTATATTTTTATTCTTAACCTTATACTTTTCTTTTTTAGAATGACCCAAGAAAAGCAATAAAATTAGATCGAGAGGAGTATGGCGATATTGGAACATCCAATCCTCGAGTATCCTGCCAGGTGGTATCCTTTCTTGTCATTTATTTTTATCCTCTTCAATTAAGGACAATGAAAATTAAGTTGGGGGGGATAATTAAATTAAACAAGTCATCGAGTAAAACTTTAATCAATTTTTCAGTACCAAACTTTATCTCGATTTGAAAATAATCAAGCTTGCTAAATGAGGAATGATTAATGATTTAGACAGTTTTAAAGATACCAAGGGATGAATTATCAAGGAAACCGAATAAATGGTAGGATTTAGACCAAAATTTTTTGAGTGATTCCAGATCATTCTGACTATTGATTTTGATAAAGAATCTACCTTATAGTGGTATAGGTAGAAATATCAAAAGAATCATAAAAGTTCCTTTTTAAAGCTTAATAAATAAGGTTTTTAGCATCTCTCACTAAGTAACTGGGCCCCTTCTTCTAAGTAGGCATTGTTGTTCATATCAAAAGATGAGGATGTAAATAAACCTTTTGTAGAGACAGTCTTAACACATAGCCTGTTTGACTCGGGTTAGTAAGCCTAAAGGGTGTTTTATACCTAATGCTTTAAAGCCAACTGGTTTGGGAGTCATTGGCCTAAAGCTTGCTACAAGGATCATCTAGAAAGCAAGATATTAGGACATTGCACTGACTCTACTTCAAAAAAATAAAAGGGGGGGACTGAATGAACTAATACTACACCAAAACCAAAGCAACCAAAGTAAGTTGAAGGATTTAAAGAGTGAGATAGAAAGTTGGAAAAGGAAGAACTCTTGAAATTTTTATAACTTCATTCGACCACTAAATGGGTGAAATTGGTAATCCAATGAAGTTCATCTTCAATGGTCTAACCAGGTATCAATCAATTTTAGAATTAGTAAGATAATTTTCACTTCCTGGACAAGTTAGTATACATGACTAATTCATTTACTTTACTTAAGGACGAGCAAAGTTCAAGTTGGGGGGTGTGATAGTTATTAGAAATATTTCAATTAATCCAACTTTATTTTAAAAAATTCATATTTTTATGTAGTGTTTTGCATGAATCAATTCCATAAATATGAAGAGCTCAATTTTAGGAGTTCAACAACATAAATGGCACTTGAATCGGACTTGAAATGAGCTCAGAATTAAATTTTGAAAGATTAAGAAAGAATTACACGAATTTTGGCATAGCAGGTCTACCATGGACCGGTTGAATGGTCTACGAATTGGTCTGCAGTCCATGATCAGCCATGCTATGGTTCACGAACCAGAGCTATGGACTGCCAAAGGTTTTTGGCTAGAAGAATGTTGGGAACACCATCCCGTTGACACCAGAGCTACCTCCTTCGTCTGATGAACTCGCCAGAGCCACAAATTGCTGGTTCCCTCCTTCAAAATTTAACTGATCTTCACCAAGCACCACCATCGGCCTACCTTCCTCCTCGGTCACACTCCCATTTTTGTCCAACATCTCCATCATGTCCGTCACCGGCACACCTCCCCTCGTCATTAAGAAGGTTCATGGCTAGAAAAGAAGACGAGAAGCCCTCTTGCTGTCAACCATCGCCCAGCATGGCCTCCTCCCTACCAGTTCAGCTTCTCATCCCATCTCAATAGCCACAAGCCAGCACCACCACCACTGCCTTTTTCCTCCCACTCTGAAGCTTCCCATGGCCATGAACCACCTTCATCCCATCACCACCCATCAAGACGCCCTCCATGATCTTCACTATTGCCACATGCCATCGAGAGCCATCCACCACCTGTCCCAGTCCACCGATGATCGTTCCACCACCGTCTCACCCTCTCCTCTTTGCTAGAGCTGCCTGAGGCCATCATCCGATCTACGTCCCTCATCGTCGAGTCAGCATGCATCGCCTTTGCTCGTGGATGACCCTCCATCGGCTCCTCTTCCTCTCCACCATCCAACACGAGGATTATAGCCATTGTTGTCACCCTGCTCTTCTGCACTATGTCGAGAGCTGGACAATATCAGTATGTCTAAACAGAGGGTGCAGTTGGAATAAGCAGAGCGCAGTTGGAACATAATGATATGATCGGGATCAAGCAGGTGTGAGGATAAGATTGTTGAACAAAAGACAGGTGCGAGTAATAAGGGAACACGGGATGTGATGCGATGGCAGGTGCGATGGATGAGGATGTGAAACCAAAAATAGTTGAGGAGTTAGTGATGAGAAACTGATATAGTTTCCATGCAGGCTCTATGCATCTCTCTCTTCACCTATAAAAAAAATGAGGTTGTCGGATTCTTCCAACTTTCATTCTACACTCCTTCCATCATCCCACATTTCATCACACTCCACCCTCCACTCCATAATCTCTCCACTCCCATCCACTCTTTCGAGTGCCTTTCTATCGTGGTGTTCCCCATTGCATCACCCCTGATCCAGCACACTAGTTCCACCTACTGATGTGTTGCCACCTAATGATGTGATGTTGAGTCTTCCGAGAAGCGTGATCTCCATCCTATCTAGAAATCAGGAGAATCCAATAATTATTTTATTTTATTTTTTATGATGTATTTCTTATTTCATGAAATGAAAAGGCTTTCCTTTTACTTCATATTTTCTATTACCTTATTTGAAGTAGCCGAGGCTCTATGATAATCCATCCTCAAAGGATGCGAGTCATGCTTTTGAGATAAGTTTCTAAGTGAAGATAATTTTTGACTAGACTATACCTAAAAGGGATGGGCCGTGATTTATGGCTACGGGCTGTTCTCTTGTTAAGATAGACCATATCTTGACTATCTTTAGAGGTATTTATTTTCGATCTCTACTATTTTACTGCTCTACTTTTTCTTAGTAATTAAAATATTAGTTTTATTCTTTAAAAATCTTCTTTTGAAATAACTCAAAAGTTCCTGAGGATTCGACCCTTACTCCCGCTATTCTACCTAAGAATAGTGAAATTAAGGTATTAAATTGGTGCATAGCGATGTGCACCAAGCATCTGGATAGTTGACATGGGGCAATAGGGAGGAGCGGCAATGGGAAGCTTGGGACAGGGTAGATCAAGTGGCAGGTGGTGAGGAAGATGGGTAGCATGGCCATGGCAAATCTCATGGACGAAGACGGTGATGAGGTGGCGGTGTCTCGGTCAGTGAGGAGCAGTAACAGGCTATAGCAGAGGAGAGGAGCAGTAGCAGGCAGAAGTGGGTGATAGCAATCGGCATCTCAGGAGCGGGGAGTAGCAACTGGTTGTAGTAGAAGAGAGGAGCAGTAGTGGGTTGATGCAGGCAACGGTGGTCGGCATCTCGAGAGCATCTTAAGCCGGCGGCAATGGTGGTGGGTAGTGGCATGGGGAAGATGGCTGGAACGGGGAGTGGGGCGGTGGCATGGGAGGATTGTGATGAAGATGATGGTGTCCATGAGCTTGGGAGACAGTAGCCAAGGTTGATCCGGTGGAGGAGAGGGTAGCTTGGGTGGCTTCTCCAGTCGGCGAGGATAGGGGTGACAATAGGACAGCATGGGATGGTGGATGGTGATGAGCGATAGCTAAAATCATTCCATGGTCCACGAGTTTGAGCTGTGGACCGAAAACATGGTTGCCGGTGGGCTTCTATAGACCAAGTGGCCAGTCCATGAGTTTGAGCTGTGGAACGAAAACATGCTTTGGCTCGATATCTACTTTTTATAATTATGCTCAAATTTCATCTTTTTCAAAGGCACTTTAAAAATAGTTAACTATGCAAGAAGGTCTAGTTTAATTATGAATTTTGATTTTTAGAAGATGTTACCACCAATAATTACTTAAATACTTTAAATAAATAAATAAACATGTGATTTATCAGATCCCTATTTTCAAGGTAATAAATATCGACATTGATGGCACAAGAGAATGAAAAAGAGAAAAAAAATAAAATATACAATCAATTAGACATGTAAGATTTTACTATGACAAAAAAAACTTATAAGATTGGAAATCTCACTCTTAATTTCGTATAATTCTTTCAACAAAAAATCTCAAATTTCTCTCATAAGCTCTAAACTCTCAATTCCTATAGGCTTTCTAGAGACCCTTCACCACCCTCTAGATCTTCATATACTATTCCCAGCCTCTGGCCCCATTTTTATATCTTCTGACACACAGAGCATATCATCAGGAGTCCAACATATTGGGTTAAAATTCTTTTTTTCTAGTACACCATTTAATTATGGTGTATATGGAGGTGTCCATTCTGAGAGAATGATTTTGTCCTTAAGATGATCAAGAAACTCACTAGATAAATATTCTCCTTCTCTATCTGATCGAAGGATTTTAATACTATTTCTAGTTTGTTTCTCAACCATACTTTGATACTCTTTAAATTTATTAAAGGCTTTGGATTTTGTGATGGGGACATTAGGATTAGACCAAATTTCTTGGGTTCCATTTGAATCTCAAAGTGATGTTCATTTGACTGAGTCTATGTAATCAAGTTCATGTCAAGTTGTTGAGTCCAATTACTGAGTCCAATTAGTCAATTGAGTCCATTGAAGTCCTGTAATAAAATCTAGTTGAGTCAATGAGTCCATGTAATTGGTCAAGTTGAGTCATGTCAAGTCAAGTTGTCAAGAGGAAGACCAATTGAAGACCCAAGTCAGGACTTCAAGAAGGACCACTCATTCTTGCACCTCCACATGTCATGGCCCATAAGATCTAGCAAATTTGGCAAGTGATAGGTGCCAACACTCTTCATCCTTATCTCGTGGCATTCCAGATGGAAGTAAGTTGCCACCCCACCAGCAAACAAGGAAGTTATATGGCACCTAGGCTTGGAGTGGTCCCCCCTTCCTTTGTATCATGGAGCTGTCCAATGCAAGAATAGAAAGTCAAGATAGCACCCCTTGTTTCTCTCCCATTATTTCCATATACATCAAGCATAAAAAAAAATATCTGGTGCCTAATAGAAAAGGAAGGAGAAGAGATCCCCATCTCCTAGTTTCATGCAACTTCCCACTACATTTTGGAATATTCTTGGCGCCTCCTCTTTCCTCTCCTTATTATATGGCCCCAAATTTCACCAAAGGAGGAAGTCTTCATGCAGCTCCATATTTGGCCGACCAAAGGAAGGAAGAAAGTAGATATGGCCCCACTCCATGCCCATCTTGTCGCCCAAAGATCACATGTGCCCATATTTGTTCATCTTATCATGTACGCCATAGGAGGTCCATAAAAAGGCCCCTCCTCTTGTATTTTGAAAATAATGAGTGAATGAATGAATGAAGTTTGATGAATGAAAGTTTTTGAGAGTTTTTTTATTTGCCTTTGCTTGTGGTGAGCATCGAGAGGTGTGAGACCCTACCTTGCCTTTGCTTTCGAGCATCGAGGGGTGTGAGGTCCTAGTTTTCTTCCACCTTCTAGCCGACCACCATCAACCTCTTTCCTCCAAGCATCTAAGTTCTTCAAGTTGATATCCAGAGTTCTTCTACATGCCAGGAATCAAGCTACTATGACAACTACGGATCTACATCAACTTGACTTGATCACAAGCCATCTCCCCTTTCTTTTCTTATCTTTCTTTGCACTCTCTACATCTCTAACTTGAGTCCTTATTCTTTCTTTGTGTTTGTAGATCCCTCAGGTACTAAGAGCTACAGAGGAGGTCCTCTTTGCCATCAAGAACCATCAAGCAGGAGCCTAGCATCGGGACCTTAGCCTCTTCATCCAGGTGCCTTTCCTAGAGTGGAGAGATCCAAAGATTCAATGAAGAGCAATCACTATTTGGTAACAAAAGCTCACCCTTCTCCTTAGATCTGATTTCTTAAATGTTTAGAGCATGTCCTAACATGGGGTTTCTTAGCCCTAGCGATCCTTCAATCTTATTTAGTTTAAAGATAAACTTTGTGGGTTATTTCTTATCCTCATATGTATTTCTAATACATGTTCTTGTTCTTCTCTCGGGAAAGCCATAAATCTGAAAATTGGTCATCTTCAATCTATTACATCTTTAGTTTAGATTCATCCCCATCATGTCCTGCATCATTTTGTTTCATAAGGTACACATATCCAAACCTAGATAAATCATCAGTAAAGGTGATTAAATAAGAGTATTCTCCTCTCGCTTGAGTTGACATGGGTCCATATACATCGTATGTCTTAACCCTAATAACTCAGTAGCCCTATCCCTATGACCAGTAAATGGAGATTTGGTCATTTTATCCATGAGATAAGATTCACAAGTTTCTAATGATTAATAATCATAAGGATCAAAAAATTTATCTTTATATAACTTTTTTATCCTAGACTTACTAATATGACCTAATCAGCAATGCCAGAGAAAGGTGACATTAACATCTTCTCTCTTTCTTTTTTTGTTATCAATAACTAAAACTTTATTATTGAGTGAAAGAACTAAAAGACCATTAATAAATAAACTAATTGCAAAAAACTTATTACTATGAGAAATAAAGTATCTACTGCTCTTTATATTAATTTCAACACCTTGTTGTAACAATAAGGATATAAAAATAATATTTCTAATAATATTTGGAATATAGTAATAGTCTTTTGATTCTAAAATTTTGCTTGAAGGCAATAATAACAGATAGGTGCCCACAACTTTTGCTTGAATGGTTTCACCACTTGTACCATAAAGCTCGAAGTCACCCTTCTTCAAGCTCCTAATTTTATGAAGTCCATGCAAAGACTTGCATATATAAGACCCACATGCGGTATCCAATACCTATGAATCAGAAGTTGAGGTACTCAATGATAAGTTAGTTTGTATAATGTTCAAATCTTTTGATGCTCCACCAGCATCAAGCTTTAGACTAGCAAGATATGACTTGAAGTTCTTCTTCCTATCCCTACTTGCCATTGTGAAAGTAGATTCCATCAGTAGAGGGCTTCTTTGGCTTCTTCCTCTTCTGGATGCTTTTCTTAGGGTTCCACTTTATCTTTGAACCCTATTTCATTACTATTTTTTTCTTCCCATTAATTAGAAGAAGATGAGCCTTGTCCCATTTAAAATGGCTCTTAGCTATCTTAAGCATGTTATGTAGCTCTAGTAATGAAAGGTTCAATTTATTCATATGATAGTTCATGACAAACCGAGAGAAGGAATCAAGATTGATTGCAGGATCAAATCATAATTAAGCTCACCATCCATAACAAATCCTAATTGACCTAATCGAGTGAATAAGTTAATCATCTTTAATACATGGACTTCAATAGATGAGCCCTCACTCATACGTGCTCAGAACAACTGCTTCAAATTTTATATAGGGTAACCCTACTTTGCTCTCCATAAAGCTCTTTAAGATTGAAAAGTATGGACTGAGATTCCATTTCTTCATGTTGCCTTTGTAATTCATTGCTCATAGAGGTTAACATAATGCACTTGATAGTTAAACTGTCATTCTGTCATATTTTATATGTAGCCCTTTCCTACTCTAAAGAATCATCTTTGATTGGATCTGAATCAGGAGAATCAAGGATGTAGGATACCTTCTCCTAAGTTAAGACAATTCTCAAGTTTCTTAACCAATTCATATAATTAGGACCGGTCAACTTATTAGCATCTAAAATACCCTACAGTGATAAAATAGAAGCCATAATATTAATCTACATAAATAAAGAATAATATATAAGCATACCACTAAAGATGATATATACAACAAGATAAGGACTTATCAATCTAATTATGTCACCCACTCAAGAAGATATACACAACTGGATAAGGACTTATCAATCTAATTGTGTCTCTCATTACTTTTCTACGAATACCATAGCCCTCACCTATGGTAAGCGAGAAATCCTAATAAGATTTTTTTAGTGGGTTTGAGATTCTAATTCTTCATAAATGTCTTGTGTTTACACAATAAATGTTATAAGCTCAAGGATAGAAAATCTTCTTTTCCAATTGCAACCCATGCAACTCTCAACATGATAGATGTCTCTAAGACACTTACAGCCTTGTGTTTATACAACAAACTATAATATCTTAGTTTAGTCAGATCCTTCATTTCTACATAGTCATGATTGAATAATGTTGCCCTTGTGTTTACACAACAAAGCAACATGATTAATTATGTTATAAAGAATTAGATGCACCAAGACAAATTTTATATCAAATCCTAGATTTGGCCTTGTGTTTACACAACAAACGTATTATAGTATTTGACATAAATTTGGCTTAGCATGAAGGAAGGCAATTAGTAGTGTTTTAATCAATTAGCATTTTCAAATCAAGGCTAAATCAATCGAATTGGCCAGGTAAGTGAGAGAGAGGTGGGAGTGTTGGGAATTGTGTCCCAAAGCCAATCGCCTGGGTTGTAGGCGGTTGAGCTAAGTATTGTACTCTTTCTTTGAATTAATAAAATATTATTTTTGGCAGCTCATCACATATTGTATTTCCTTGAAATGAACTCTTTCCATGTGATGAAGTCCTTAGGACTACACCGACTTCGATACAGAGAGGATGTATCGAGTGGTCCTTAAACCCTGTTCATAACCAAAGGATATATTGTACTGGATGGCAATATATCAAGTATAGGTTGTTATAGTTCACATCATTTGGTTGTCCTCTTGACCAAATGAGTGTGGTGACACTGATGTGATCTGTAAGTGGGATATGTGATATCTTATTGAACGTGACTCCGTGCAGCCCCTTTTTGCCAAAGGGATACTCATGATTGGATATGGGTATATGTGTCCCTCTGACTTGAGGTCATCACGGTAGCTTGCAAGCAACTCCCTGTGCTTTGGTGCCGGACTACCCGGATTTTTAATCCGGTGATGGAAGGTTTCTGGGTACAGGCAAGTACTTATGGAGCAGTGATGGACCAAGATGGAATTGACCTGTCTAAACAGTTTGGATCGAATGTCTCGCAGTATCTCAATTTAGCAAATCCTCAGCCGGGGTAGCCCTAGTGAAGAGTCACTAGGCTTGCAAGGTTGAGACACGTAGTCGACTGACTCAGTCTGGGTTGGCAGCCCAATCTCAGTCGTTTTGAGAATTAGAGGTCAAAGGGATGAATTATACGGTAACCATATGCCAGAGGTTCGATAGTTTGCTCCCGCATCTTCGACCTATCCGGACGCCAGGACCCATTGCTAGATGGTTTCCTGTGCTGGTACTAGAATTGTTCTAGTGCTACCATTTAGGTTCGAACCTATGAGGTTACACGCCATAGAGGATTACTCTCTGATCTGGATACCGATTACGATTGGAAATCGTCTCGATTTTATGGTCACGGCATTTTTGCGCACTCTTTTTCCCGTCTTGCCCTTGTCTGAGTCAACCGAAAATTATTCCGGGCTGACCAGGACTGCGCAAGGATTTTTCTGAATCAGTTTTGAACTGATTCGGAGTTCATTTCGGCCTCCAATTGGTTGTGAACCAATTGAACCAAATTCAATTGGGATGGACCAATTGGTTTAAATGGGTTTGAACCAAAATTGGCTTGGACCGGTTAATTGAACCGGAGTTCCTCTCACTTAGATCGTTTTACACGATTTTGACATTGGATTTTTTCCTTGCGCTGAAATAAATTCCAAGCGTTCGGAGGAGACCAAACAACCCATGCGTTGAGAAGGCTGAATGTCCTCCTGCTAGGAATCTTTTCTCCTCCCACTAGTTTGTTTTAAAACCTTTGTTAATGGCTGATTAATTTGGTTAAACTGCAACCGGTGTCTCTTGGCTTTCCCAGTCGCTCCATCTCCCTCTCCATTGCAGCCTATAAATTCTTTGGTCCCCTGTTTCAGCCTGAGTTTTTTACCACCGAGCAACAGAAAGCATTCTACTGGGCGTTTTTTGAGAGGCAGAGAAATCATCCATTTTGAGAGATCTTTTCTTCATTCTATTGGGTGTTGTTGGGTCCAAGATTTGAAGAGTTCTAGGGAGAGGAAGAAGGGCTAATCTCTCATTGATTCTAGTGCTCATCGTGAAGAAGAGCATTGCTCTGTTCTTCTTGCTACAACTTACCGGTGATCGCGTATCATCTTCCAGCGGCTAGCACCGTATGTGGAGAGGGATCTGAGAGCCCGGGCATGTCTCCCCTCTAGAGGGAGTACTCTTTTACTCCTAGGAGCAAGCTACGCGAGCCGGGTTCGCCGCTGCAGCTCCAAACGCGAAGATCAACCTGCTGTCCTGTTCTGCTGTAGTTTTCTGGCAGCAGACTTTTGGGGATTTATACACCTATTTTAGATTATTTCGTTTGCAGATATCAGTGGCAAATCGAAGTAGATTCATCCACCTTGCTGCTATTGAAGTTTGGGAGCAAACGGAGGTCCGGAAGGTGGTGTTTGGACGACGTTTTCAAACCTCAAAACAGGACATCCCACGGTTCCAAGGAAGAAGATCGCTGGAATAGTTTTATTCCAGCTATTCCAGCCTATTCCAGCTTTATCCCAGAGTTATTCCAACTAGAATAAGGTATGAAAAATTATTTTTTAATCATGCATGAATAGAATTTTTAATTCAAATATTTTGCAAATATCTTATATCATCATACATGCCTATTTGCAACTATAATTAGATTAGTTTCTGGACAGAGAAGATTTCCGCTGCGCGGATTTTTAAAATATTTTTAAAATCCATTCTACTCCCGTTGTTGTTTGCATGCCTAGTGTAGGATCATGTCAAACCACCTGCACCATTTTCTTTCAGGGAGGCCCCCCGTACTTGCCTTAGATACCAAAAATTTTGGCTAGGTAAGCAATGTAATTAAAAACTAGTTCTCTTTACCTCACTTTCCTAGACACCAATTGATTATTCGAATCTTAAATGGATTTGCATTATGATTTTATAATACTATGGCTCAATATAATTTTAAAGAGGGCTTTCATCATCTCACGCACATCCTAATTCTACAAACTATCTAACAGGCATACCACAATATCATATCTACCAAGTGTGCCATCATTTTAGGATAACCTTACAATATAGTAGACATCCACTACTATGTTAGGATAACCTTATTTTAGAATGATGATTGAATATTCTAAACATATTTTTATGTCGACTAGGATTTAAGTGAAATCCTAATCAGTGGCATACATCAACATATACTACAACTATTATGCTAGACATAACCATCCAAACTTTTAATTTGACAATTAATTGAATAAATCAAGGTAGCTTTGATACTACTGTTGGGTTATGGTTGCATAGCAGAAGACCATATTTTAAAATTTTAATCCTTGAAATCCTAGTCAACCAAAATCGTAGACCCAGGACTCCCTTAATTATATCAATTAATAGGGCAAAATATTAGGAAATAGAAGAAAACTTGTAACTTTAATATCCTTTATTTTACTAGGCATACAAGTGTACGCCCTCTAGAGATGATCCACATGGAACCGGATCAAGGAAGCACTCCTCTTTCTTGCTCGACTCCTTCCGGCAGCCTTTCTTCCTTCAGCAGCCTTTCTTCTCTTTTAAAACCTTTTTTCTTCTGAAGAGTTGCTCAAAACCTCTTTGAAAACTTTTTTACCATCCTATTATCTTTTCTAATTCTTTTTCTAAGCCCTTATCATAAAATGATGGACTTGGCTTAAAATAAATGACTTGTCCTTATAAGGAAAGGAAGATAGTTGTTAGGACATGCTTCGAATGCTTTGGTTTCAATTACTAAAGCCTTTAAATAGAAAGAGAGGAGGCACCTAATACACCCTTTCATCAGCCCCTAATCTGATATTTAGCATAACAGATAAGACCCTTCAAGCAGAAGGAGTCTCTAGGCAGAAAGGTGGAAAGTGAAATGTTGTTTCAGCAATATTTTGTGCCAAGAGTTGCTTATCACAACTCTTTAGGAAAATTGATAATTAATCTTTAATTTTAGAATTAAAGACTTGGTCTAACACCTCAATAGGTGCATAAATTTGAAAGGTTTATCTGAAAAAAGATGCTTGATAAGCATGACTCTAGCCGATCCCATGAGCCATATATTCCAAGCATCGCAACCCTTTATGAAATTACGCCCATAATTACATAATTTGATCGATCAAATTCATTCCAAATGGACATCTATTAGAGAGGATAGGGGCTAAGACTTATCACTAAATAGGTGATGTAATTAGTGATACATCAAATTGGTGCTAAGAGTTCCAAGCCCTTGGGACTCTTGGTTTAATCAATGGATAAAGGCTATAAAATTAAGATAAATCCCAATTTGGCTATCCCACTTAAGGCTCAACCTAATTTAAGTCCCACTCAAATTAGTTAGCCTAAATAACAAGCATTTAAACCCAATCTAATTAGGTTAGGGGTTAGGCTAGCCAACATATGCTAGTATGTTAATTAGCTAGCCAATTAAGATCCTATGATCCTAATAAAAATATAAATGACTTCATTGATCAATTCCTTAATGTGTGTGACCCTTTAGGCTCCTCATATAGCTTGTCGTAGGTCTAGGTTCATGTTGTTTTATTTTGATTATAAATCAACTAATTGAATTAGATCAATCGAGCTAACCCTAGTTGCCAATTTGAAAATCTTTTAAATTGACTCATGAATTCAATCAATTTAATTCATGATAACCTACAAGACATGATTAATGTTTAGCAATATATCATGCCTATCCAAAAGATCAAAAATTTAATAAAAATTATTAAAATACCATTCAATGGTAAGTTACCATGCAATTCAATCCTTTAATCTTCCTTTATCCTGAATAAGTGATGGGTATGGAAAATTGTCAAACTCCCATACTTTATTCATTCAAACCTCAAACACTAATGAAAACTCGATCGATGAAAGATTAGAAATTCTTTTCTAATTTCATCCTGCTTTGACCAAATACTTCCTGAGTCATCATTTGATGAGTTATATAGGATAAATACCCTTCTTACTAGGAGTGATCGATTCCTTGTTGACCTACTCATAACCTTCATACACAATTCACCATATCGATGAATATCTTATACATGACTAAGTCATGAATGAGTATGAACCAAAACATGAATTCATGTATATAAGATATCATAGTGATCTTAGGTCTAAGGATCACATGCATAACTCTACTAAGAGAATCATCTTTTAACAAGACTTCCATAAGATGTTCTTATAATGGCTCAATTCAGTGAACTCATATCCTGATGAGCACCCACATCCTTATATTAGTATCCCTACATAAGTGGTCATGAGACCAACCACTCTCTCCATCGAGCATACATAGGATGTGCTAGTCTCTTCAGAAATATTGATCCTCCACTCGATGATCTTATAACAAGGAATATTTTAGATTAGGATTTATAAGATCTTAGGTCTCACTGTTATGAACTCTATCATAACCCTAAAATGATTGCCCTAATTTATGGGATTCATCAAAATCTTAAAATAATAAAGTACAAGACACAACAGATGATGAAACAAAATACCTTTTATTAATATCATACATGAGTTGGGAGAAGTTTATAGATAAGCCCCTATTTCATAAAAAAACATAATTGGCTTTTAGGGTACTATTCTTTCACAACGGTCCAAACCACATCCAAATCGAAGTCCTGAAATCTCTCCAACTTGAATTTGAACTCCAAGATTATTTATGACCATCTGATCATGTTGATTGTACCACAGATCATGAGGATTAACTCCAAATTGAAGTCGGATCATCCCTAGGCTATCTGATCCTCACGGAGATCATGTTCAAACATTTGATTGTGTAGTAGATGTGTGTACACCATGCAAAACCCTGTAGACTATGAGGAATCACTCCATGGATTGATGCTTCAACTCCTATGGACTGCCCAAGCCATAGACCACTGATATGTGTGAGGGAAAACAAAAACAGTAGCTTGGGCCTAGGCCTGGACATGCATGCCTGTGGCCTAATTCTTGCTCTGGCTAAGACAAACATATTTTAAGTTGATATTTGGGTTGTTTCCTTCCTAGGTCTAGTTTTTATGGGCTTCTCACATATTCTGGACTTCTTGTGGCATCAAATTTGAGGCATTTTTTCTCACCAATCTTCACCTCGACTTAATATTTGGCCTTCACCTGACTTTGAGAGCTTCTTCAAGGATTTTGCCTTCATGCTCTAGGGCAAATACTTGCTACTCATGAATTGGCAAATATGGAAGTTGAGGCAGGCCACTTGATCCCTCTTCATCATGTGCTGTGCTTGGCCTAAATTGAGACCTACTCGAGAAAGCTTCCTATGAAATATGAAATTCATCGTGCGATGTCACCTATTGTCCTCTCGAGTCTCTTATCTTATGCCCTATCCACCTACTTCTAGAACTCACCTCATGCTGGGCTCCTATTTGCACCAAAGACTCCACCTCATACTAGACTTCCTGTTAAGAGATAGTATCTTCAATGCTTATTTCCCTGTAAAACAATCCTATTATCACACAAAACCTTCAGAATTTCATCACCAGCTCTCCATGTGTAGCCATTTGAATCTAGTTTGCCAACTAAAATTATATTTCTATGAAAATTGGATATGTATTGGACCTCGCCTAATTTCTTCTCTTTCCCATCATGTATCTTTAAGCTAAATATCTTAACATCCTTGATCGCGCAACTTGATTCATTTGGCAAGTGGACAGAACCCTCTCTACTCTCTAAAAAGTTGAACAACTCTCTACAATAATATGATGTAGACATGAAGAATCTAAAATCTATTGAAAAGAATGTGATATATCGGATATCATAAGTGCATCACTGTAGTATCTACCATCATTGCTACCATCAGCTACCACCATAGTAGCCCTTGTTTGATCTTGAGCTATGAGAAATCTCTGACATCATGTCCTAGCTTGTTGTACTAGTAGTACTTGATCTTTCTTGCATCCTTCAACCTAGATCGCCCATCTTGTGATCCTTTGTCACTTTACCTGCTCCTCCAAAGATCACTAACATTGAATTCCCACTTGAACCCAAAACTTGGTTCTCCCTTTTAATAACCTTATTCTGGAGAAATACTAAGATGGCATCTTCCATTTTGATGGTGCTCTTCTCTACTAGAAGAGTAGTCATCAAGGACTTGAAGAATTGCATAAGTGATAAAAGCAAGACCAATGCCCTGGTCTTCTCCTCAAATTTCTTGCGAATATTGTGAGGATCCTCCAGAAGTTACTCAGGTGCTCCTGCATACTCTGTCTTTCAGTCATCCATAGTTGATAGAACTATTTAAAAGAAATAGCATGTTTGTGAGGGACTTCGCCATGTACAACTCCTGAAGCTTCACCCATAGCACCGTTGGGGAAGTCTTGTTCAGCACATGGATCACTATCTCATCCATTAAGTACAAGTAGATCGTGCTCATCATCTACATCTGGGATCACTTATAGGTCTTATTCTCTATGGTGGTCGGCCACTCCTGCATATGAGAGCATTGATTAACCTATACTAGATCAGCACATCTTTCATTCTTGCTTGCCAGAGAGAGAAATTACTCTTTCCATCGAATCGATTGATCTCTACCTTGATTGTGGCTATCTTCTTCATCTTTTTTGATTTCATCAACACAGGCAACCTGGGGCTCTGATACCAGTTATTATAGTACCAATTATACTAATATCATTCTTTTGAGAAATTCCTCATGCAGAATACAGATCCTTGATGCAAGATCATGATTATTAGTGTCGATGCAGTGAGAGAACGAAGAAGAAAAAAATAACATAAAATATATAATCAATTGAGCATATAAGGTTTTACTATGAGAAAAATAAAACTTACAAGATTGGAACTCTTTCTCTTAATTTTGTATAATTCTCTCAACAAGAAACTCCAAATCTCTCTCATAAGCTCTCAATTCTCAAAGAAGTCATGCTGAAAGAAGCCTTACACACCCTTCTTTTGTAAGGGAGCAGGCAACATAGCGCCACACTCTCTGACACTGGCCATTCCTACAGGGACATGTGCTCTATGGAAGCATGCTTGCCATGAGTACAAGCTCTATGCTATCCCCAGCCACTTCCCTAGGGGAATGCACTCTACAAAGATGTACTAGCCACTACTTCTTGTATCGTAGAACATCCTTTAAGTGATAAGTATTCCATATACTCATCCATAAAAATCATTCTTCGGGACCCTCCAAGTAAGTTCTTTCTGAGTATATTAAAAGCTTTTTTGAAGTTCTTCTTGCCTCCAGAATAAGACTTTTGAGAGTCTCAAGAGTTCCCTCATAGTCTCCGAAAGCTCTTGATTGAAGCTTTGATGAAGGTCAGGCCAACGAGAACCCCAGCAAGGTAAAGTAGGGAGGTGAAGTTGAGAAAAGCCTAGAAGGGAACTCACCAAGCTTTCCCTACACTCTTGTGAGCTTCTTCTTATCTCCTCGAAGCCTCGCCTTCTCCCCATGAGCCTCGCTTACTTCACCTAAGCTTTGCCTGCACTTTCTTAAATTTCACCTACATCCGGTTATATCCATTTGCCACCTCCATCGCTTTGCCCAACTCCACTCTATTCCCACACTGTGATTTCCATCAAACCATCCATCTAGAAGCTATGGACCTTTCTTTTCTATTTGCTTCCATGGAAGAATGAAGTAGGCATCAGAGGGTCTACCACCGGGAAACTCTCATCATGGCCAGATTTTTGTGTCTTCATTATTTTATAGTTTTGGAAAACCCACGCATATTGAGGAAATCTTGGAGCCATGCATCATAGTAGCCATATCCAACCTATTACAGATCTCTTAAAGATGGTGCTAACTTGGACTCGACTCAAACAGTACCTAGAGCAAGAGTAGCTACTGGTACGAAGCCAGGCCTCATAAGGTCCTATCACTGGGAGTCGATCCTGTAAGACAAACAACCAAAAAATCTGATACATCGAGGATGGATTCCTAGTGGTAAACCCTTTGATGCCTAAGTTAGTCTTCTAGAGAGGCAAACAAAGAAGGCTTGGAGTCACCTCTGGTTTTAAAGCAAGAGTAGGAGAGGAGCTAGAGAAGAAGCGAAGGAGAGAGATGCTGAGAGATGGAGCAAGATCTATGGGAAAAGGAGATCTCATTGCATATGAGTTTTGCTTCCCTAGGATTGGAACACTAGTGAGTGGAGTTGTAGCGGTTCAAGCACTCTACAAGCAATGAGAAGTGCATGTAAAGGCCTGCAACTCTTGGAACAACACCTTTAAGGCCGAATTGACATGGATGCACTGATTGTCAAGATTGAAATGGTGCCCCTTCATCATGGAATGTACAGGTCCTCCCGACAAGTATATATATGAGTATACAGGGGTCAGTTTGGCCCCTTGCATTCTTGTGGCATCCAGGTGGCAAAGTAGCTAGAAAAAGGGGAGGAATTTTTAACTAGTCAGAAAGGTATACTATTGGCTATCTATGGTAGGTTTCCCTATCCTTCTTCCATTCCTCCTTCTTTCTCTTGCACTTACATCTAATGTGCACTGATCATGGGAGCGAAGGAGCCAGGTTCAACACCTGAAATGATGGCCTCCATTTTGATGGAGGAGAAAGTCCTCGAGTTGGGAGAGAAGTTTGTCCTTGCTATTGGTATCCATCTTGAGGTTCCTAGAAAGAATGAGTGGGTCATATATGGGATGGCAATGAAGGTCACCCTCCATGAAGAATCTTTGAATGCTGGTCTCAAGATCCCCATGCTCTTGATGATGGCAGACTTGTTATGATGGTACAATCTATGTTTGGCATAGTTGGTCCCCAATGCCTAGAGAGCTATTGTCAACTTTGTTAACTTGATGGTTCATCATGGCATGGAGCCAAAGGCAAGGGTGTTTTGTTATTTCTTCCAGGTAAAGGCCTCTCATGGATGGCGCTACGGCTCCCCAAGCAAAGGGTTTAGCTTCCCCACCGGTCTGGTAAAACTGCAAGGTTGGAAGTCACGATTCTTCTTCATCGTTTCCTCATCATTATGGCTATTTCTCGGTCACTAGGGCGAGGCAAAACCTTTTATTACTAGATCCTCTGGTTCTACAAGAATCGGAGTAGATCATGGTAGGCAAGTTGTCACCGATACAGGTCCCACCATTCTGAAAGGAACCATAAGCAGGCTATAGATATGCATTTTAAAATCTTTTTAACATGTATTGTAGTGGAAGAGTAAAGATTAAACTATTTTAATCTAAACATGATATAGAAACTACTTTCTATATAGCCTACCAATGTAATATGACATGAACAACAATGTATAATATAAAACATGAACCTACCATATCAAATCTTTTGATGCACACCTTTTGAAGATGCAAAGCAACTCCTTATAGTAGTGGAAGATGGAATGGATGATGCTCTCGAATCACCAACTGAAGAGGTGGACGAAGCTCTACCAGCCACACAATTGTCTAGCCTCCACGGGTAGTTCACATCGGGGACTTGCTTGACCAGTGCTTTTTGAAGTGCTAGCTCTGGAAATACCTTGGTATCCGATTATTTTTCTTCGAATGTCAAGACTCCTCGCACCATCGAAGAACACAATGGAGGTGGGAAACACTTTGAAAACAATCCTTCCCAGACTCTCTTTCCCAGCCTAGAGCACGAGGCAATCGCATACCCAATACCCTTAGATCTCTCTTCCCATGTTTAGGTAGAAAACCATTCTAGCTTTCTCTCCTTTTTCTCTCAATTTTTGCAAAGCTTTTCTATCAAAAGCCTTCCATTTCCTCTCCTACTCCATGTCCTAAATAGCCCTATCTTATAGGAGAGAGTATGGAAGGTGGGTGAGAGTTATGGGGAGAGTTAGTGGGGAGGGAGTTAAGGATAGCATTTATCCAATCATTAATTTCAAATATTAGGTTAAATTCAAAAATTAAGCTGATAATTAGAAATTAAATGATGTTTGAGTTTAAAATCCAATTTCAATCTCATATGGATAAGGTGCACCAATTTTGGTTCAACCGAGTTGACCCAAACCTAGCCCGAATCAAATCCGATTTGATTCGACCTAGTAAATTTGCAACTCAATCAAATTGAGTTTAGAAGCAATCATATTGCACATTGGGCCTCCAAGACATCATTAACAATTAATGAAAAAAATAATTTCATAACTTTTGTAAAGCTATGTATCGACACATTAGATAAGTCCATGTGTTGACACATTGAAGTGTCGACACATGGGTAAAAATTTTATCTTATGAAATTTCAACCTCTAGATGATTCCAATCATCAATTGGCTATCAGGTCAAGTAGTTACCCCTATGGTATGTGACCTCATATGTTCGAACACTAAGCCAGTAGCACTGGAATAATTTTAGTATCAATTGAAGTCGCCATCTAGCAATGACACCCGACATCCGGATAGGTCGAAGTTGCAGAGCAACCATCAAAAACCTCTGGCATATGATAACTATATAATTCATCCCTTTAACCACTTAATGCTCTGGATGACTTAGGGTTAGACTACCAACCCTAGATCAGCTCATCCAAATATGTCTCAATTTTGCAAGTTCAATGACTCTTCACTAGAACTACCTGGGCCAAGGTTTTGCTATATTGAGACATCAGTGAGTCATTCACTCCAATCAATTTGGAGAGTTCAATACCATCTTGATCCTACCATTGCTCTATAAGTACCTGACTATACCCAACATCCTTTCAAGATCGAATTAGAAATTCAGGGAGTCCGATGCCAAAGAACAATGAGTTGCTTACAAGCTACTATGGTGGTCTTATGTCTGAGGGACACATATATCCATATCCCTTCGCGAACAATCCTTTGACATAAAAGGAAGTTTCATTAGGTGGGTAACGTTCAATGAAATGTCATACACCACTTGCATGTCATACCAATGTCTCAACATTCCTTGGTTAAATGGATAACTAACCTATATGACATACAACAATTTATACTCCATACATAGTCATCCTATAATAATGTATCATTCGATCGTGAATAATTTAAGAACTATTCGATATATCCTCTTATATCGAGTATAAAAAAGTTCTAAAGACTTCATCATACAAGAGTTTATATTAAGGAAAATGCACATGTGATGAATTGCCAAAAGATAATTTTATTTATATCAAAATTCATATCCAATATATAAATGGCACAACCATCTATAGCCTAAACGATTAGCTTTAGGACATAATTTCCAACAACTCCTACTTGAACTAAAGCCAATCAGTATAGAATTGCATTCCCATTTTCCAATTAAAATCTTTAAACTTTTGAATTTCAACTACTTTAGTGAAGGGGTCGGCCAGATTTTCCTTTCCATCAATCTTCTGAAGGTCAATGTCCCCTCATGCCATAATCTCTCGCACAAGATGGTAGCGACGCAGAATGTGCTTGGTGCGCTGATGGGACCTTGGCTCTTTGGCTTGAGCTATAGCTCCAGTGCTGTCACAAAATACTAGAACAGGGCATCCATGGAAGGTGCCACTCCCAGCATGCCCAAGAACTTTCGTAGCCACACAGCTTCCTTCATTGCATCTGATGCTATAATGTATTATGCTTCACAAACTGAGTCCGTCACTATGTTGCTTGGAACTTTTCTAGCAGATGGCTCCTCCTTTTAGGATAAATACAAAGCCCAACACACTTTTGCTATCATCTCTATCTGACTGAAAACTTGAATTGGTATAACCGATAAGTTTTAAGTCAAGCTCTCCATAGATAAGCCATTGGTCTTTAGTATTTCTCAAATACTTTAGGATAGTTTTTACCACCTTTCAATGCGCTTCACCTAGGTTAGACCGATATCTGCTCACTACTCCTAATGAGTATGCCACGTTTGGTCTTGTACATGTCGTTGCATACATTATAGATCCCCCTACCGAAGCATATGGGACTCTACTCATATGCTCTCTCTCCTTAGGAGTTGATGCACAATCCTTTTTGGAGAGAGAATTTTATGGCCTATCGGAAGATAGCCTTTCTTGAAATTTTTCATGCTGAACCGTTTCAGCATGGCATCATGTACATTGACTGGGACAGTCCCAGAAGTCTCGAAGATCTATCTCTATAAATCTTCATCCCTAGGATGTAGGAGGCTTCACCCAAGTCCTTCATAGAGAACTGAGATGACAACCAGATCTTTATTCCCTGCAGTGCAGGGACGCCATTCCTGATTAAGAGAGTGTCATCTACATACAATACAAGGAATACAACCACAAAACTAGTAGCCCATTTATAAATGCAAGGTTCTTCTCTGTTCTTAATGAAGCCATACGACTTGATACACTTATCATATTACATGTTCCAACTCCAATATGCATGCTTTAGTCCATAGATAGACCTTTGGAGCTTGCAAACCTTTGACTCATCTATGGATGTGAACCCTTCAGGATGCATCATATGTACACCTCTTCCAGCTCACCATTTTGGATGGTTGTTCAGACATCCATTTGCCAAATTTTATAGTTGAAGTATACGGCTAAAGCAAGCATAATCCAAATGGATTTAAGCATTGCCACAGGAGAAAATGTCTCGTCATAGTCAATACCATAACATTGACGATATCCCTTGGCAACTAGAACGGGCTTTGTAGGTCTCCACCCTTCTATTGTGCCGTTTCCTTTTGAAAATCCATCTCACCAATGAATTTTATCCATTCAAGTGGATCAACTAATGTCCACACATTATTGATCTCCATGAACTCCATTTTGGATTTTATGGCTTATAGCCACTTATCAGAGTCGGACCTTTGTAGAGCATCCATATTGGTGATAGAATCCTCATTATTTTCATCAAGTTCAATGGGATCTCCATCCTGGATCAAGAAATCATAGTATCTGTCCGGTTGATGTGATACTCTACCGGATCTCCTTAATGGGTGCTCAATGGCTCCATATTTGAATTAGTCAAATCTAGTTCTGAGGTGTCTCCTAAATGTGTTGGTTCTTCTACCTGTTGAACTTCACTAAGTTTAATCTTAGTGGCTACAGTTCCTTCACTAAGAAATTTCTTTTCCAAAAGGATAGCCCTAAGACCAACAAACAGCTTTTGTTCATCAGGTAGTTAAAGAAATACCCTTTAGACTCTTTCGGATACCCAACAAATAGGCACCAGTCAGACCTAGGTCCTAGTTTATCAGTCTGTAAATGCTTAACAAAGGTTGGACACCCCCAGACCCTAAGGTGTGAGAGCAATAGTTTTTGTTCAGACCACATCTCATACGGAGTCCTGTCCACAGACTTGTTAAGAGACCTATTAAGAAGATAACAAGCAGACTCCATGATGGGAACTAATTAGCATGCAAGGGAATTTTCATGGATTCAATATTAAGTTAGGATTTTAATTCCCAAATTTTAGGTCAAATAGATGAAAGAGTAATCCTATAAAAATTCTAGACCACAAGCATGCAAAAAAATCCTCAAAATAGATAAAAACAGGACCGCCAGTGCTAATAGGAAATCCTGGTAGGCTAGGTCTTCTACAATAACTCGATCTAGAGGGCTAGCTGTGTGTAATTTGCAATTTCCTGCTACTTCCATGAAGAGATCCTCTACACTCTTGGATGCGGCCTGGAAAGTCAAGCCGAAAACCTATGGATCCGCCGACTTTTCATCCGCTAACCCGATGTCTAGGCAAACGGAACCCTAACATCATGAAATTTGAGGGACCTGTAAAATACCAAAGGAGGGTTAGAAAAATTAGAAGAAAAAGGGTGAATCACTGAAGAAGAAAGGAAGAGAAAGGGTAGTAGGGACCGCCAAGATGAGGCTTGATTGTGGGCATCCAAGGTGGAAGAAGGCTAGGGTTTTGAAAAACAGGATCTCACACCCCTTGATGCTCAAAGAGCAAAGGCAACACTCCCTCATGGAGCTCAATGTTCACAAGAACAATGGCAAAATAGAAGAAAGGACTCTCAAAATACATTCATTCATTCAATCAATCATTCATTCAAAATTATTACAAGAGGGTGGAGGGGTGGAGTATTTATAGGCTCACCTAGGTCCTTTCCTTGTTAGGATTGGATTACAAAGCTACATAGGACTAGGATTACATAGTTTGATTAGGAAGAGAATTACAAAATGACAGAGGAATAGGAGTACATAATTTGAATAGAATTAAAACTTGATTCCTAGTTGTATGTAGACTTCTCTCTCCTTCTTGGACTTGGTCAAAGGGCTCCTTGGACTTGGTCAAAAGCCTTCTCTTAGGCTTGGACCTTGGTGCCACATATTGGACTGGGCTTGGGCTAGTAGGGGCATCACTCAAGAATGGACTTGGGCTAGGGTGCCATGTCTTGAAGGAGCTTGGGCTGGGCCGCCAAGTTATGAAGAGGGCCTAGAAGGGGCGCTAGCTTGTGGGCTTGAATGGTGGAAGCCTGGGGTGCCATCTTCTGATGGGCTTCTGGTCTTGGGAACCTGGAAGGAATAATATTCCTTGGGTTCCTGATATCTTCAAGTGTGGAGGCTCCATAGGCTTGGACTTTAATTTTATCTGGGATGGCCTGGTGAATGCCTTGGCTAGTGATCCTTCTCTTGTACAAACTGGGCTAACTCAAACTTATGGGACTCAATTGGACTTATGAGGTTGAGACAAGGGATTCACTGGACTTAATGGACTTCTTGCCTCAACTTATTACAGGACTCAATTATTGGACTAACTTTATTATTTCTATTATAGGACTCAAAATTTACAAAAGGCTAATAATGAGTTGACTTGATCCACTAAGCTCGAATGAGCTAAACATATTCCAAAGCTTGAATCATGAACCCTAATGGCATTAGTCAACTTTAGATATAGGACTCAGTGTAACAAAGCTCAAAGCCCAAATACGGGATTCAATGGGCATAATCGGGCTTAACTGAATAAAACCCTAATTACAGGACTTCAAATGACTTATATGACTCCATCCTTACTGGTGTGGGCACCAGGATCCGACAGAGGCTCCTCAACCCTCTATGGATCTCAGATTAGGGTTCCACTTCTTTGTGTCTTGTAATAAGGCTTCAAGCCTCAAATTTGTAATTGTCTTTTGCTTTGAATTGAGTCTATACCTTGACCAATTAGGTCAAATTGAGTCCTGTAATAAGTCAAGTCACAAATCGAGTCCAGTCTGAGTCTCCTAGAAGTATGGATCAATTGCAAGAGTGGGTCTTAAAATTTAGTCTCCTTGAAAGCAAGAAAGGAAAGAAGTCAAGTCAACTTAGGGCCCACTTATGCATCCTACATGGCACCATGACATCTCGCCATGTGAGCAGCACACGTGGCATGCAAGGATGCCCAATGGAGAGGACCACTTCACTTGGTTCAAGCCTTTGTCCCTTCACCCCATCAAGCTCAATTACATGTTAGGGTGGTCAGCCAAGGATGAATTCAATGGAAGATAATGGAGGGAATTCAAATCCCTTACTTCAAGCCCTCCAATCAAGCCTTCTTCCCAATTGCTTCAACCTCTTTGGAAGGGAAAGACAAAAGCCTTGGTCGCCTCCACCTAACACTCCCCTTGTCAAGTCTTGTACCAAAGAAAGAACACCAACAAAGGAAGGAGGAAGAACACATGCCTTGCTCCAAGCCCCTCTTCATGCCTTCTTCCAAAACCAAGGAATTTCTTACCAAGCTCAAGGTGCCAAGGACCTCACTCCAAGCCATGCATCATGCCACGCCCAATCCAAGTCACCTTTGGTCAGCCAAAGAGAGGAGAAGATCAATGTTTTTGGCGCCCACCCAAGAAAGTTTGTAATTTTGTTTCATTTGAAATTCAAATGGGCCTTGGGTGCCTATTTAAAGGACCCAATCCCTCCATTGTAAGGCTATTGAATGATTGAATGAAAAAGAGAGTTTGAGTTTTCTATCCTCCAGCCATTGTCTCCTAGACTAGGTTTGAGTGAAATTTCCTTCATCCCCAGGGACGTCGAGTGGTGTGAGGCCATCTTTCCGTCGCCCCAGGGCATCGTGAGTCCTTCATCCTCCTGGATGTTGAGTGGTGTGAGGCCACAATCCTTCATCCTCCGGGACATCACGGGGTGCGAGGCCCCAACTTATCTCCTTCTTCGACTTCGGAATCCAGCCTGACACCAGGCTCGAAGCCTCTTCTCAACCCTATCCTAGTCCATTTCATTACGTTTCTCCATTTCGCTAATCCCTACTTTGATTACCTACAGGTCCTCCCTAGTATCTCGGGCACCGGAGGCAGTCTGCTTTACCATCACGACCATCCAACCGAAAGCTAGTACATCCATGGGTTTGACTGCTCGGGCATCCAGGCCGCATCCGCCGTTGAGCGATCTCTGCATCGGGCACTTCAGACATGTGAGGTTTTCCCCCTATCTCCTAAGTAGGTATTGTGTTTCGAGCTTAGTCCTACCGGGATTTCTTAATCCTGGGATCTTGTTCTCATTTTCACTATTTAGGGACTTGAACTGCTAGTGTAAGCTTCTGTTATTCACTTCTCTTATTTCTAGTCTTTGCTTGTGATCGGAAATGAAAACCTAAGAAAAACATCTAAAACCCATCAACTAAAAGAAAATTCCTTTGCATCATAAGCATCCATACTAGCACCTCATGCCCCATTCCACATCATTATTGATATCAGAGCAAGGCTAGTACTAGTGCATTTTTTTTTTATTTCTTTCATTTTCTGCATTCTGGTCTGATCATTGGATTGTTTCTCTCTGCAGAGACCTCCAAATTTTATGATTTTTATTCTTTTAGATCGCATTTAATTCAGAGAATTTTTTTCTATTTTCTCAAATTTTATTTCAGTTTGTAAAATTTCTACAAGCCAAATACTACCTAAGAAATCTCAGGTGTGAAACTTCAGCAAGCATCTCATTTCTTGCTTCATTCATCCATCTAGCTTATTTCTTGCATTTAGGGGCATATTTTAATTCCTACATTTTGTTTAGCATTCACACATATGAAAGACACAAAAAAAAAAAAGAAGAAAATTTTAAGTCATTTCATTAGTCATTTTGTGCATCATTCTCCATAACTTATCTTAAGGGCATCAAATTAACATAGGGTCAAGATTTCATTACCTATCCCTAGACCAAAAATCACCACCGACATATCGAAAGACCCTAGCCATTAACTAAAATTGATTTGACGTTTAATATGCTCTAGTGAGCTAGGCACCCACGAAGTCGGGTCAACCCAAGTGCGATCCAAGCTAGATCACTGTTGGTGTGTGCTTGAGTAGCTAGTGTCTAGGCAAGTGTTTAGGGACTAGATCCTGAAGGAAAGTGGGATGGTTTGCTTACCTGGCCAATTTCTAATTGGTGTTAGGCAAGCAAAGAGGAACCTCCACTAACCTTACACTTACTGGCTAGGTGCCAAGTTACTACTTCCAGGTTCATCTTCTTAACTTCACATCTGGAGAGATCTCTTAGGTCTAGCAAACCGTAGCACCGTTCTGTGTGTGTGTTACATGTGCACTAGATCGGGAACCTCTTTTCACCCATCTTCTCCACCCCTACTGAAGCCATGGACCAACTTCGAGTTGACATTGGAGCCTTAACTCAATCCATGACCAATTAGGCAACCAGTTGACCAATAGACTTGATCAAATATAGGCCAGACTAAGACCCCTAGGAAACTGCTAGGCCCCGACCTAAAGCTGATCCTGAGTCCCCTCATCTAGAAGAAACCTGCAACAAGACCCTTACTTTGAGGATGAATTTGGGAGAGACCCTGATCCCTTTGTTGATACTCGTCCTAGGAGACCCAATATGGAGGACCGTGAAGAAAGGGCCATTAGGAGCATCAAGCTTGAGGCACCCACTTTCGATTGAAGTTTAGATCCAAAGGTGTATAAAGATTGGGAGTCTGCTATGGAGCAGTATTTTGACTGGTACTCTATGTCAGAAAGAACTAAGTTTAAGTTTGCCAAGCTTAGGTTGGTTCACCAAGCTAGGTTGTTTTGGAATAGTGTTGAAAATTACATAGAGCAGAAAGGACAATTACCCATAACCGCTTGGGAGGAAATGAGAGATAAGCTTAGAAGGAAATACCTACCTGCATCCTACACCCAGAAACTGTTGGACCAATGGCAAACCCTAAGTCAAGGGAGTAAGAGTGTGGCCGATTACATTGCCAAGTTTGATGAATATGTTATGCGATGTAAGGTTGTAGAGTATGAGGTAACCCCTGTCTAGGTTTGGGCTGGCCTTCATCCAAACATTCACAGAGAGCTGTACTTTAGAGCAACCAGAACATTGGAAGAAGCATACCAAGTTGCTAGGCTCTGTGAGCATTTCCAGAGAGCTCCCCCCTATAGAAGACCTGAGCCCTATAGGAACCAGAGCCGTATCCCTAGATCCATCCAAAGTTATAGCCAGGCTTACCCAAGTCGACCAAGCCCAAATCGAACTGACCCAAGTCGACCAGACCTAGCCCGACCCAGTCCTAATCATCCCAGCCTGAACCGACCCCAATACAGTAGAGAGGAAAAGGGTAAGGCTATTGAAGTCTACAGGAGACCTGATCCCCAAGGTAAATGCTATAGGTGTCATAAACTTGGTCATTTTGCTAGTCAGTGCACCGCCCCTACCTACTCATAGATGAACCAACTGAGACTGAACCTGAACCAATTGTTGAACCTGAGGAGGAAGTCTATATCCTGAAAATTAGTTATTGGAAGAGTACGAGGGAGAGGAAGAAGTGTATGAATCTGAAGACCTTGTAGGAGTAGTCCGATGCATCCTAGCCCAAAACATAGTGCAGGAAGACTAGTGTAGGACCAACATCCTACAGACCCTGATCAAGCTAGGAGATAAGGCATGTAAGGTCATCATTAATAGTGGAAGTTGTGTTAATGCCCTTTCCTTGAGTACAGTCAAATCTTTAGGACTAGCCACAGTTCCCCACCCCAACCTTTACGAAGTCCCCTGGATAGATTCAACTTCAATTCCAGTAAAATCAAGATAAAAATGAGTTCCTATGAAGAATCGATTTGGTGTCACGTCTTACCCATGGGTGTGGGTAGTATCATCCTAGGACGACCCTGGCTTTTTGACCATGATGCCACCCTTTATGGTCGATCCAATACCTGTGTCTTTTCCACCAGGGGAAAAAGATCACAATCAACCCAATCCAACCTAAGGACCCTGTCAAGAAAGGATCTAATAGCCTAAAGGGAAGAAAATAGGAGTCAACCTGATCACACCTAAGGAGCTAGAGAAAGAGATTTTAGAGGGAGCCCCTGTTTGGATTCTAGCCACCAAGAAGAGTCATGAACCAACAACATAGAACACCCCAAGAGGTAGTAAAGACTCTAAAAGAATTTGAGGATGTTTTCCCGGAAGAATTACCTCATCAATTGCCACCCCTTAAAGACATCCAGCACGCTATAGATTTGGTCCCAGGATCCACTTTGCCCAACCTTCCCCACTATAGGATGAATCCCACTGAACACAAGGAACTTCAGAAACAAGTGGGAGAGTTACTTAGGAAGGGTTTTCTTAGGGAGAGTTTAAGTCCCTGTGCCGTCCTGCCCTACTTACCCCTAAGAAAGACGGGACCTGGAGAATGTGTGTTGATAGCAGGGCTATCAATAAAATTTCAATCAAATATAGGTTTTCTATTCCTCGCCTGGATAATATGCTCGATATGATGGCCGGTGCCACTATTTTTTCCAAGATAGACCTCAAGAGTGGTTACCACCAAATTAGATTCGACTGGGGGATGAATGGAAATGGCATTTAAGACTAAGGATGGTCTGTTCGAGTGGGTAGTGATGCCTTTCGGGTTATCTAATGCACCTAGTACCTTTATGAGAGTCATGACCCAAGTCTTACACGAGTTCACTGGAAAATTCCTAGTAGTATATTTTGATGACATCTTGATCTATAACAAGACAAAAAGGACTATCTTAACCACTTAAGGTTAGTCTGCCAACCCTTAGGGAGAATAGCCTTTTCGCCAACCCTAAGAAGTGTGAATTTATGACAACTAGGGTTATCTTCTTAGGCTTTGTAGTTACCCATAAAGGAGTTTCCGCCGATCCCAAAAAAGTTAGGGCTATAGTTGAGTGGCCTGTCCCTGCTAGTATCCACGATGTACGTAGTTTCCATGGCCTAGCCACATTTATAGACGTTTCATTCGAGGAATTTAGTTCAATTGTACCTATAACTGACTGCATCAGGAAGAGAGGTTTTCAATGGACTAAGTTGCAGACAAAGCCTTCCATGAAATTAAGGATAGAATGATACAAGCACCTGTCCTAAGATTGCCAGATTTTCTAATTCGAGTTTTCGATGTTGCTTGTGATGCTTCGGGAGTTGGGATTGGTGGAGTACATAGTCAGGAAAATCACCCCATGGCCTTCTTTAGCGAAAACTTAAGGAGGCCAAAATTAAGTACTCGACTTACGATAAAGAGTTTTATGCAATCATCCAAGCCTTAGGTACTAGAGGCACTACCTGTTATCCCATGAGTTTGTTCTGTTTCAGACCATGAAGCCCTTCAATACATGAACTCCCAGAAAAGATTGAACCCTAGGCACGCTAAGTGGGTCGAGTATATCCAAGCCTATACCTTTGTGCTTAAACATCATGCTGGTACTGAGAATAAGGTAGCTGATGCCCTTAGCCATCGTGCCCTTTGTTAAACACAGTTAGGACTGAGGTTGTAGGATTTGACCGACTTGAGGAGCAATATGAATTTTGTCCTGACTTTAGTGAGATATTCCAGTCTAAGCTTCAAGAACCATTTAGTGCCCATAGTGACTATACCTTACAGGATGGTTATCTTTTCAAGGGTAATAAGTTGTGCATTCTCAAGACTTCACTCCGACATTTTTTAGTATGGGAAAACCCATGCAGGAGGCTAGCTGCTCACTTTGGTAGGAGAAGACACTTTAGCTATTGAAGACCAGTTCTTTTGGCCTGGCCTTAAGTAAGAAGTCGCCAACATTGTCTCTAGGTGCCGGACCTGTGCTGTGGCCAAGCAGCAGAAACAGAATACTGGCCTTTACACACCTTGCCCGTACCTAGTCACCCTTGGCAAGATCTCAGTATGGATTTTGTTGTAGGATTACCCAACCGCAAGGAAGCACGATTCTGTCTTTGTAGTAGTGGATAGGTTCTCCAAAATGGCTCATTTTATACCCTACTCCCAGACCCTAGATGCTTCCAAGTTTGCCAAGCTTTTTCTGGAACATGTAGTTAAGTTACATGGCCTACCAAGACCATAGTGTCCGATAGGGATGTCTGCTTCACTAGCTATTTCTGGAAAACCCTTTGGCAACTCCTAGGCACCAAACTCCAGTTCTCCACTGCCTACCACCCGCAAACGATGGACAAACTGAGGTAGTCAACCGCAGCCTAGGAAACCTTCTTAAATGCTCGATAGGTGAACATACGGGAAATTGGGATCTTCTTTTACCTCGAGCCGAGTTCGCCTACAACAGTTCTGTGAACAGGACCACCGGGAAGAGTCCTTTTGAAGTTGTCTGTGGATACAAGCCTAACCGACCTCTTGACCTAATTCCCTACCCATCCATGCACGTGTCTCCGAGTCCGCTGATTCTCTTGCACAGCATATTAGGGACAAGCATAAAGAAATTAGCCAGAAAATTAATATAAGTAATAACACATAAAAGGCTGGCTGATTCCCAAAAGCGAGCAAAAGAGTTTGAAATAGGGGATTTTGTAATGATTAGGCTCCGGCCTGAACGGTTTCCGCCAGGAACCGTTAAGAAGCTTCATGCTCGTGGGGCTGGTCCCCTTTAAACTGATTAGGAGAATTGGCCCTAATGCCTATGTGCTAGAATTACCTTCGGATTATGGAATTAGCTCGACATTCAATATCTCTGACTTAGTCGAGTATAGGGAACTCACAAACATATCCAGTGAGCCATTTGGGCCTAACCTCCCTTTTGAGAGTGAACCTGAACCTGAGTGTCCACATCCAAATATACTTGAGCAAGGAGAGCGGATCGAGCGTGTCCTGGATGACCAAGCCATCACTACCCGGGGCAAAGGCTATCAACGTTACTTGGTCCGATGGCAAGACGACCCGAATCCGATGACTCGTGGATCACAAGGAGGACTTGCAGCGCATCGACCCCGATATCCTGGAGAGATACCAAAGCCAGACTAACCTTACTCGACAGGGTCGAGTTCCTCCCACCCTGGGAGAACTGGTGTGGGCACCAGGATCCGACAGAGGCTCCTCAACCCTTTATGGATCTCAGATTAGGGTTCCACTTCTTTGTGTCTTGTAATAAGGCTTCAAGCCTCAAATTTGTAATTGTCTTTTGCTTTGAATTGAGTCTGTACCTTGATCAATTAAGTCTGTAATAAGTCAAGTCGCAAATCGAGTCCAGTTTGAGTCTCTTAGAAGTATGGGTCAATTGCAAGAGTGGGTCTTAAAATTTAGTCTCCTTGAAAGCAAAGTAAGGAAATAAGCCAAGTCAACTCAGGGCCCACTTATGCATCCTACATGGTGCCATGACATCTCGCCATGTGAGCAGCACACATGGCATGCAAGGACGCCCAATGGGGAGGACCACTTCACTTGGTTCAAGCCTTTGTCCCTTCCCCCATCAAGCTAAATTCCATGTAAGGGTGGTCGGCCAAGGATGAATTCAATGGAAGATAATGGAGGGAATTCAAATCCCTACTTCAAGCCCTCCAATCAAGCCTTCCTCCCAATTTGCTTCAACCTCTTTGGAAGGGAAAGACAACGGCCTTGGACGCCTCCACCTAACACTCCCCTTGTCAAGTCTTGTACCAAAAAAAAACACCAACAAATAAAGGAGGAAGAACACATGCCTTGCTCCAAGCCCCTCTTCATGCCTTCTTCCAAAACCAAGGAATTTCTTACCAAGCTCAAGGCACCAAGGACCTCACTCCAAGACATGCATCATGCCACACCTAATCCAAGTCACCTTTGGTCGGCAAAGAGAGGAGAAGATCAATGTTTTTGGCGCCCACCCAAGAAAGTTTGTAATTTTGTTTCATTTGAAATTCAAATGGGCCTTGGGTGCCTATTTAAAGGACCCAATCCCTCCATTGTAAGGCTATTGAATGATTGAATGAAAAAGAGAGTTTGAGTTTTCTATCTTCTAACCATTGTCTCCTAGTCTAGGTTTGAGTGAAGTTTCCTTCATCCCCAGGGATGTCGAGTGGTGTGAGGCCACCTTTCCATCACCCCAGGGCATCGCGAGTCCTTCGTCCTCCTGGACGTCGAGTGGTGTGAGGCCACAATCCTTCTCCCTCCAGGACGTCACGGGGTGCGAGGCCCCAAGTTATCTCCTTCTTCGACTTCGGAATTTAGCCAGACACCGAGCTTGAAGCCCCTTCTCAACCCTATCCTAGTTCATTTCATTACGTTTCTCCATTTTGCTAATCCCTACTTTGATTGCCTACAGGTCCTCCCTGGTATCTCGGGCACCGGAGAAAGTCTGCTTTGCCATGGCGACCATCAGACGAAAGCCAGTGCATCCGTGGGTTCGACTACTCGGGCCAGGCTGCATCCACCGAGTTGAGCGATCTCTGCATCGGCACTTCAGACATGTGAGGTTGGCCCCCTATCTCTAAGTAGGTATTGTGTTTCGAGCTTAGGGTATCCCAGTAGTCCTGGTTCCCACTGTTCTCCTCATGTTTAGGGACTTAAACTGCTAGTGTAAGCTTCTGTTATTCACTTCTCTTATTTTTAGTCTTTCCTTGTGATCGAGAATCAAAACCATAAGAAAACATCTAAAACTCATCAACTAAAAAAAAATCCTTTGCATCATAAGCATCCATACTAGCACCTCATACCCCATTCCATATCACTTACTTATAGGACTCAAAGGGCTAATATAGCCAGATTATTGGTTGCAAAAATAAAATGTAGAAAATGGCTAAGGGACTTAAAATTCAGGGATCCATAGTGAACTAGGGTTGATCCTGATGTCCCCATCAATTCTCCTGAGTTGGGAGAAACTCAATCCTGTTGAGTAAGGGTCAATCTAGTGTAGGTAAAAGGGTTGGGTCATGGTGTTATGGGTCATCTTAAGGAATCCACAAATTTTCAGAGTCTGGTTAGCTTCGCCATCGGACCAAATGATATGGATAGCCTTAGTCCCGAGTCATAACAGCTTGGCATCCAGGTCATGCTCGATCCGTATTCTTCTCCCAGGGTGGTGGGGACACTAGGATTAGACCCAGATTACTGGACCCTATCTGGTTTACTTAGTCATGTATTATAATTTTGTAACCAAGTAAGATTAAGTCCTGTAATAAGTTATCCTGTAATAAGTTGAGGCTAGTTAATTTGTCTCAACCCCTATTGAGTCTTGTATGAGTCTAGTGAGAATTTATTTTTGGTACAAGAGAGAGAATACACTACTTTGGAGTTCCACCAGGCCTCATCCAGGAGCCAGAGGCCTCCACATCAACCAATTAGACCTTGTACCATGTATGCCAACCCAGGGTCCAAGAATCTTGCAAGATGCCCAGATGCCCTACAGATGATTTCTAGATGCCAGATTCCCTCCAGATGCCAGGGAATATTCCACATCCTAGGCTACCTCAGGATCCTAAAGACATACCTGCACCTTAGCCCGGAGAATTCAAGACCCAGGTCCATAAAGAACTAAGATTCCATATTAATTTTAGGAATATTCCAGCCCAAGGCGCCCCAGCTTCCGGGAGGCCTAAGCCCATGTGCCCAAGCTCTCTGGCTGGCACATGCTGCCCCATGAGCCCAACATGCCATTCAAAGGAGGCATCTCCAAGTGTTGACTTGGTCCAAGCTAAGAAGAGAGTTCAATTGAAAGAAGGAATTAAGTTCTTATTCTATTCAACTTGTATACTACTAGTTCTAGGTTTATTTGTAGTCTTTCTCCCACAAATTATGTAAACCTATTCTAACTAGGAGAATACTTGTAATCACTTTAGGAGAGGGCATGGGAACTCTATAATACCCAACCCCTCTTCCTCTTGTAATAATTTTTCTTATATGAATTAAACTTTGCTGAAATTTTGTCTTGAGTATTGTTCTTGTATTGGAGTTTTGTGTTTTGTGGATTGTTCTCCTTGTGCCTGGCTGAACCCTTGCTGCCCTAGCATCCTTCTATGTCCCGGAAGATCAGCCATGCTCAAGAGAAGAGTGCCCTTGCTGCCATCCAAGTGAAGGAACCCCTTCTTCTCCAGACCGCCAGCTTCTAGCCCTAATCCTGCTTCAACCCCAACCCTAGTTTCTTTCCTTTTATTATTTGCTATTTTGATTGATCTCTGATGCTTGCAGGATCCCTGATGTTTTACTCCCCAGAGGAGTCTTTTCTTGCCTTCAGATCGGGTCCAGATCACCTTCAGATTGGGAACCAAAGGCTTGTTCTTCCAGGCACCATCTAGAGTGTTGAGGGATCTCTTCTTTGAAGAAACTACAATCGCTGCCTAGTAAAAGCCTTCCCCCTCCTAAGTTCTGATATGGTGATGGGTATGCTATCTTAAATTAGGAGTTTCTCAATTCCTGAGTCCTAGCTTTATTATTCTACATGAGTTATTTTGCGGGTATGATAGTTTCTTGCATTACTAGTCTTCTGCTGATTCTTTACTTATTTTGGATCTTAGCCACTGAATTAAATTCTAAAAAAATATAAAATTTTTATTTTCTGGTTTTCATCAGTCCTATGATCATTCCACATTAGTTTGGTATCAGAGCAGGTTTAGGATAGCATTCATCTGCATTAGGATCACAAACCCTAATTTATGCATCTTGCTAGCTGTAATAGGTGTCTATTTTTCATCTGCTTTCGACCACTTAGGGATTTTATTTTTCCATGAAATTTACATGTCATGTGATCTGTCTTGTCCTAATAATTTCATAATTTTAAGTTAATTTTATAGAAAATATAAATCACTAAAATTTGGTATATTAGAAAACTAACTAAAATCTTGATAATTCTGTATCAGTATGAAAACCCTAGGATTTGCATCAACATATGATTTTTGTTTTGCATCAAATTTGGTATAGTTGTTCATCACCGTTTGTCCTCTATTCTATTTTATATTTTAGATTTTTTTGCATCAGTAACTATGTCAAAATCTGCATCATTTGAAACCCTAATTTTCTGAATTCTGCTATTTCTGCATTTTGACTCAACCAAAACTAACCAACTTCCACACACCCAATCCCAAGCCCAATTTGTTGCTAACCTAATCAACCTAAACTTAACTTGCCACCTCATAAAACAACATAAAATATTTTTTTTTTCTTGATTGTTTTAGATTGCATTAGGTCCATTGATTGCCATCATCTCTTTAACCTAATCTTAAGGGCAATTGCTATCTAATATCAGGGCAGGATTTCATCCCCTGTCTTGGGTCCAAAACAACCACCAACATTCTGACCCAAGCTTAGTTAAAATTAATTAGACTAATTTGCTCTTGTGGGTTAGGTGACACTCACAAGTCAAGTCCGAGCTGTGTGGGCCAACTAGTGCATTTAATATTTTAGCTATTACTAGAAGCTGGTGTCTAAGGCTGGGGGTCCAGAGTCAAACGACCTAAGTAGACTAGTGGTTTTTAATTAGGAACCTGTGACAAGCAGGGGAGCCTCCCACCACCCACCCCCTACCTGGCCAGTGGAAGGATTAGCTACTGGGTTAAGTGTAAGTTGAGCTGACCTATTTAGTTTTGGCTCTAAGTCTAGGAAACCCTAGAATTAGTGATCCTTTGCATGCTTGGCTGCACCATCTCATTCTGACTGATTGTTTGATTGCATGACCACTAGACTAGGAACCCAATACCAGAAGTCTAAACCCTACCCAGTTCAACCATGGAATTAAATCTAGAAGCCCTCATAAAAGCCGGGGTATAATTGAACCAAAGCTTGACCAACTGATCCAATCGACTAACCAAGCAATCCATAGGTTTTACCAACTAGGAGATCAGTTAGGAGCCCCCCTAAGCTCCATAGAGCTGACCCCTTGCCCTATGAGCTCAGGAATCCATAGTTCCTAGATATGAACCCAGTAGTTCCACTATTCCTCAGTAGCCAAACTGTTGGGTTCCGGTGCAACGCAGCGGAAGTGTAATTTCAAAATTGAAACTAAATTCACACCAAAAATCCTAAACCAGGAACTCCTTAAATAAGACTAGAACATATGACAAGAATATCTATGCAAATTAGGATTAGGGTACCAACCTGTAATCTCTTTTCCAACAAACTTGAAGTTGAAGGGGTAACTGAATTCACCAGGCATCCAGGTGTCCGCCCTCCCGGTGATCCACACAGAGCAATGATCAAGAAACACTATCTTCTTTTCAATGGTTCCTCCTATTGAGTTCTTCTTCCTAGAACTCAATTGCTTGGACTATGGCTTGAATTCTTCCACACAAGAGGTAGCCTCCCTTTTCTTGATCTCTTCTCTCCTTCCACTAAGACCTTGGCCCTTTAGACACCCCTTGAAGAAAAGACCTTGTCCTAAGAGGATAGGCTTGTCTTAAGTTGGAGAAGAAATTAAGACAATAATGTCTTAATGTAAGAAAGAAAGAATAAATCAGAACTCCTTTCTTTCCTTTATCGTCGGAGACTTTCGCTCTTCTTGTTCAGTGGCAGAGTTTTGACAGAGGTGTACTCTGTAAAGGAAACAGTGCAAGAGCAAGAAAAGAGTGAAAGAGTCTTTAGGAGAGGAGAGGATAATAAAAGAAACATTACCGAGTTCTGATTTCCCGACCCTTTAAATAGATCTCAGATAGGCGCCCACACATCTCTCCGTGAAAGCTTTTAGGCCTCATTTTCTTACGCCCTTCTTCTTTGCTTCCGATTCCTAAACTCATGTCTTTTTCTAAAAGAAAAGTCATGAAATTTCAGAAGAAGAGAGTCGCGATGTTTCAGTCTCCGAAGAGACGTTATTTCGTTAACCGGGAGAGTCGCCTTTTGTCTTTCTCAAAATTCCCCCTGGATTCCCATCCAAGGGCACACATGTGAGGCGCTAATAATGAGAAAGGAATCCTCCATATAAAAACATCGGAGTTTTTTATGGAGCGTGCCAAGAGTCCATGCACCATGGACTCTTCCAAATGGCACGCCAAGAGTCCATTAGCGCATGGACTCTTTGCATTTTGGCGTGAAAGCTAAGGGGCGGGTGGGGTGCTAGCCTAGGTGCATGGTTAGCCAATAGGGTTAGCCATAATTCCTATAACCTCAATTAGGGTCTAATTAGATCCAATTAGAACCCAAATTGAACCAATCCAGAACCCTAATTCGAATCCAATTCGAATAGAAGCTAGGGTTTGCAACACCTGCTAGAGTGTTATCCTGCAAAGATGATTTAATTACAATTAAACTCTTAATCAATCCTCTTAAGTGTGTGACCCATTGGGTTCCACATCTAGCCAGCAGTGGGTTCGAATACAAGTTGACCTAATTTGATTAGAACTATTTCTAATCGATTTAGGTCAAACCGGGCTTATCCGATTTGATCAATTAGGACTCTTCCTAATAAGTGATCTTTGAGTTTGATCAACCCACAAGACAAGATTGACGTCTGGCAACGTGTCATGTCTACCGGAAGATATGAAATTCTGGTGAAATACCAAAATTACCCTTCAGTAGAGAGTTACTGTATAATTAGATCTTTCGATCAGCCAGCACCCAAAATATAACTATGGATATGAATATATGTCAAATCAAATATTATATTTATTTCTAGCTCAATCTTATATTGATGATTCAATTATCTTGATATTAGAAGCCATCTCTAATATCTTTACTTTCATCAAAGATTTCCTGAATCATCATCCGATTGTTAACTAGCTGGATGCAATCTCCTCTTACTAAGAGTGATCGATTCCTTGTTGACCTACTCATTACCTTCATATCCAATTCACCATTCCCAGTATCAATCCTGTGCATGACTCAGTGTCATGATTAGGATTGAACCAAAGCATGGGTTCATGTACATAAGGTACTTATGGAAGTCTCAGGTCAAAGGATTACTTGTACCACTCCTACTATGAGAACCTTCTATTGACATGTAGCTAAGACTCCATTAGATGTTCTCAAGTTAGATCATATCAGTGAACTCATTCTCCAATGAGCACCCACATCCCAGTATTACTGTCATACACAAGTGACTGTGAGAGCAGTCACCCTCTCCAGTATACATGGGATGTGCTAGTCTTACCGGAAAACCCTGATCCCCTACTCACGGTTCCTTTGACTAGGAAAATTTTAGATTAAGGTTTTAAGACTTTAGGTCTCACTGGTATGATCTCATCATAACCCTAAAATCATAGCCCTAATCTATGGGGTCATCATATAATAATAAACACAGCGTATGATAAAAAAATAATGCCTTTATTAGAATTTTTGTCAATTACAATGGTTTAGGAGATACAACATAGATTGGCTTGTAGGGCATATCCCTTTCAATCTCCCACTTGCACTAAGCCAATCGCCTTTAAATCTTAATCCCATACACTCGAGATGGCGATCAAACTCTCGCTGTGGTAGAGCCTTAGTGAACGGGTCTACTATATTGTTCTTTGTATCAACTCTATTTATGTAGACATCTTGTCTTTCTACTATTTCTCGGACGAGATGGAAGCATCTCAGAATGTGCTTGGACTTATGGTGAGCTCTTGGTTCCTTTGCTTGAGCAACAGCTCCAGTGTTGTCACAGTAAAGTGGCACTGGGTTTTCAATCTCAGGAACAAACCCCACTCTGTGATGAACTTCTTCATCCATACTGCTTCCTTGGCAGCTTCACTGACAGCATGTATTCTGCCTCTGTGGTTGAGTCAGCTATAGTCTGCTGCTTGGTACTCTTCCAACTCACTAGTCAACCATTTAGGGTAAAAACATATCCCGAAATGGATTTGCTATCATCAGGGTCTGATTGAAAACTAGAATCAATAAGCTTCTAGTTTAAGATCAGAACCACCATAAACCAAAAAAAATATACTTAGTCCTTCTCAGGTACTTAAGAATATTTTTAACTGTTTTCCAATGATCCTCTCCTGGATCAGCCTGAAACATATTGACAATGCCTAAAGCATATGCCACATCAGGCCTGGTACATAGCATGGCATACATTATGGACCCTATTGCCGAAAGCATAAGGTATAGAATTCATTTATTTTCTTTCTTCGTGTCTTAGGAGACATTCTTTTAGAAGATGTATGCCTTGACTCATAGGAGATAACCTCTTTTACTTCCATCCATGCTGCTCTTTTTAGCACTAAGTCTGTACCTAGATTGGGATAAACCTAGCATCCTCTTAGATCTATCTCTAAAGATCTTAATACCTAGTATATGGATACTCCTCCCAAATCTTTCATGGAAACTGGTTTGATAACCAAACCTTGACTGATTGTAACATTGGGACATCATTCCCAATGAGAGTATGTCATCTACACAGAACCAAGAAGACTATGCACTCCACTAGTCTTCTTATACACAGGGGTCATCCACATTGTTGATAAACCAACTTTTAATAGTTTCGTCAAAGCGGATGTTCCAACTCCTGGAAGCTTGCTTTAATCCATAAATGGATTTTTTAGCTTGCATACTTGATTAGGTTTATCTTTGAAATAAAACCTTTTGGTTGTGACATGTAGACTTCTTCCTCAAGGAACCATTGAGGAATGCAGTCTTAACATCCCTCTGCCAGATCTCATAATCGTGGTACGCTGCTATAGCAAGTAAAATCCGAATTGATTTGAGCATGGCAATAGGTGAGAATGTTTCATCATAATCAATTACCTGTTTTTGTCTAAAACCTTTTGCCACTAATCTGGCTTTATAGGTTTCAACTTGGCCATCAGCCCCAATCTTTTTCTTATAGACCCATTTGCACCCAATAGGATTAAAACCCTCTGGTGCATCGACCAAGACCCATACTTGGTTTACATACATAGAGTCTATCTCGGATTCCATGTCTTCTTGCCATCTATCTGAATCAGTACTCAAGATAGCTTCTGTATAGGCAGAGTTCATCATTTGAATGACTTGGGCTTCATTATTTTCAATAATAAACCCATACCTCTCAGGTGCCCGTGGTACTCTATCAGACCTACGGGGAGGAGTTTTGTGTTCTAGTTCTGTCTAACTATATGTTCTAATTGTTGAGAACTGTCTATCTGTTTTTCTTGCACTTCTCCAAGTTCAACAGTTCTACCATTGCCCTTTTTAAAATAAACTCTTTTTCTAGAAAGTGGCATGCCTGCTGACAAAAATCATTTGTTCAGTAGGATGGTAAAACTATCCTCTACCCTCTCTATGATATCCTACAAATAGACATTTATCCCTCTAGGTTCCAACTTATGTCCAAAATTTCTTTTAACATAAGCTGGACATCCCCATACCTTAAAATATTAAGATACGGTTTCTTTCCACTCCAAATTTCATATGGAGTACTAACAACGAATTTAGAAGGTACCTTATTAAGAATGTAAACAGCAGTTTCTAGTGCATGACCCCAGAAGGAAATGGGTAATTTGTGAAGCACATCATGGATCGTACCATATCTAATAAGGTACGATTCCTCCTTTCAGCTATACCATTTAGCTGTGGAGTATAAGGAGGGGTCCATTCAGAAAGAATTCCAATAACTTTAAGATAGTCTAAAACTCCGTGGATAAGTATTCTCCTCCTCGATCAGAATGAAAACTTTAATACTTTTCCCGGTTTGTTTTTCGACCATACTTTGATACTCCTTAATTTATCAAAGGCTTCAGATTTATGTTTCATAAGATACACATATCCAAACCTAGATAAATCATCTGTAAAAGTGATAAAATATGAGTATCCATCTCTGGCCTGAGTTGTCATTGGACCATATACATCAGTATGTATAAGTCCTAATAAACTCAGTTGACCTTTCTCCATGTCCAGTAATGGAGTCTTGGTCATCTTACCCATGAGACATGATTCGCAAGTTTCTAATGTTTCATACTCATAAGGATCAAGGAATTTTTCCTTGTATAACTTGCTTATCCTAGACTCATTAACATGACCAAGTTAATGATGCCAAAGTAAAGTATCATTAAAGTCTTTTCTTTTTCTTTTTATTATTGACATGAAAAACACTATCATTGGAAGAAAGAGTTAAGATCCCATTACTAAATATGCCAGAACAAATAACTTTATTAGACAACATTATCGAGCAACCAGTGCTCGTTACATCCATTACATATCCTTGTTTTAACAACAAGGAATAGATATAATGTTCCTAATAATCTTAGGCATATAGTAACAATTTTCGAACTCCGAGATCTTTTCCTGAAGGCAACTTCAGAATATAGGTCCCTACAGCTTCTGCTTGGATGATATCAGCACTAGCACCGTAGAGATTGAAGTCACCTTCCTTTAATACTTTAAGCTTGTGGAGGTCCTGCAAAGATTTGCATATATGGTAACCACAAGCGGTATCCAATATCCAAGTATTTGATATAGACGAATTTAATGTCAATATAGCATGTATTTCATACATACCTTTTGGTGCATCTGCCGCACCTTCACAGTTGCAAGGTAAGCCTTGCAATTCCTTCCCAATGTCCCGCTTTGCCGTAAAAGAAACAGGTTGACTGTTTTGAGGCCTTCTTTCCTTTCTTATTCTTATTGATGCCACCCTTAGGGTTTAGCCTCCTATTAAAAGCCTTTTTGCCTGATTTCTTCTTATTGGTCTTATCAACAAGAAGAAGTGGAGCCTTTTCTTTCTTAACGTGGCTCTCTGCTGTTTTTAACATATTTAATAGCTCAGGCAAGGAAGTGTTCAGTTTGTTTATGTGATAATTCAAGACAAACTGAGAAAATGACTCCGGGAGTGATTGTAGGATTAAATCCTGATTCAACTCCCCATCCATAATAAAATCTAATTGACCCAATGTGGTGATTAAGTCAATTACCTTCAGAACATGATCCTGAACGGATGTTCCCTCTGTCATCCTAGTATGAATAACTGCTTAGATATTTCATATCTAGCAGTTCTGCTTTGTTCTCCATAAAGCTCTTTTAAATTGAGCATTATGGATTGAGTATCTGCTTTCATGCTATCTCTGTAACTCATTGGTCATAGAGGCCAGTATGATATACTTGACAGTGAGGGAGTCATTATGCCATATTTTGTATGTGGCCATATCTTCCTGTGTGGTATCGTCCCCTAGTGGATTAAGACTAGGGTATCAAGAATATAAGAAAGTTTTTTCTGAACTCAGCACAATCTTTAATTTCTCACCAGTCCACATAGTTTGGACCAGTCGTTTGTTGGTATCTAAGATACTTCGCAGTGATAATGAAGATGCCATTTCTACATTTAATAAAGAACAATACATAAGCAAACAACCATGAAATGACTTACCTAATTAAATAAGGTCTTCAATTTAATTATGTCTCCTACTATTTTATCAAAAATCATAGCCCTCACTATGATATCGAGAAGAACCCTCGATCGGTTTCTTAGTGAGATTGAGATCCTAATAACTTATAAAAGATCTTGCAGAAAACACAACAAATCTTTTATAAGCTCAAAGGTAGGAAACTCTTCCAATTATATCTCATATAATTCTCAAAATAACTTGGCCTCTAGAACATTATTAGTCTTGTAGAAAAACACAACAAACCATAATGTTCTAGTTAAGTCAAGACCCTTTCATTTCTATACAGTCAGTACTCAAATATAATGCCCTTGCAGATAACACAACAAAGCATTATACTGAATATACTGTAAGCATATCTGTGCACTAGACTAGTATTATGTCAATCACCATATTAGGTCTTGCAGATAACACAACAAACCTAATGCGTTCATAACACAATAATGATCCAGCATGAAGGAAGGCCAATATATAGTATTTTTAACACTAAGCATTTTAGTCAAGATTTAAATATAATCAAATCGGCCAGGCAAGTGGAAGAGATGTGGGAGTCCCCCCCGTTGCTTTCCTAGACACAATAAAAATTGGCCAGGTCAGTCAACGGAACCAATTAAAAACCACAATTCTCTTTACCTTCCCATAACCACCTTTCTAGACACCGAATGATCAATTGTTCATCATGACTAGTGATGCTTATTAGTTAAATATACTATGACTTAATATAATTTTTTAAGAGGAGGGTTTTATAAAATTGCCAGCACATTCTTATAGAACATATCACAATCATATCACTCTGATAAAACAAATATGTGCTAAGTGTGTCATCATACTAGGATAACCATTTACCACATAATGGATCCACCATTATGCCAGGGCAACCTTATTTCAGTATGATGACTTCAAACTAATCATATCTCTATAATAATTAGGGTTTGAGTAAAAACCCTAACTAGTGGCACACATCAAAACATATATGCAATCAAAAAAATATGCTAAGTGTAATAGCATATTAGGATTTAAAAAACCCTAATATGTAACACACAAACTATCATAGATTATAGTCTTAATTAAGGTGGTTCTGATACCACTGTTGGGTTCCAGTGCAATGCAGCGGAAGTATAACTTCAAAATTGAAACTAAATTCACACCAAAATCCTAAACCAGGAACTCCTTAAATAAGAATAGAACATACGACAAGCATATCTATGCAAATTAGGATTAGGGTACCAACCTGTAATCGCTTATCCCAACAAACTTGAAGTTGAAGGGGCTAACTGAATTCACCAGGCATCCAGTGTCTGCCCTCTGATGGTGATCCACACAGAGCGATGATCAAGAACACTATCTTCTTGTCCAATGGTTCCTCCTTTTGAGTTCTTCTTCCTAGAACTCAATTCTTTAGATTATGGCTTGAATTCTTCTACAAAAGAGGTAGCCTCCCTTTCCTTGATCTCTTCTCCTCCTTCCACTAAGACCTTGGCCCTTTAGACACCCTTGTCTTGAAGAAAAGACCTTGTCCTAAGAGGATATATGATTGTATTAAATTGGAGGAGAAATTAAGACAATAATGTCTTAATGTAAGAAAGAAGGAATAAATCAGAACTCCTTTCTTTCCTTTACCGTTGGAGACTTTCGCTCTTATTCTTGTTCAGTAGCAAAGTTTTGACAGAGGTGTACTCTGTAAAGGAAACAATGCAAGAGCAAGAAAAGAGTGAAAGAGTCTTTAGGAGAGGAAGAAGGAATAAAAGAAAACATTACCCAGTTCTGATTTTCCCGACCCTTTAAATAGATCTCAGATAGGTGCCCACACATCTCTCCGTGAAAGACTTCTCACGCCCTTTCTCATTTTCTCACGCCCCTTCCCTCCTTCTCACGACCTTCTAGATTAAAACTCATGACTTTTCCTAAAAGAAAAGTCATGAAATTTTAGAAGAAGGGAGTCACGACGTTTCGGTCTTCGAAGAGATGTTATTTCGCGCAACCTGGAAGAGTCTGCGCCCTTTTGTCTTTCTCAAAAATCCCCAACCGTTGGATTCCATCCAAGGGCACACATGTGAGGCGCTAATAATGAGAAAGGAAGCCACCCCATATGAAAACATCGGAGTTTTTTATGGAGCGCGCCAAGAGTCCATGCGCCATGGACTCTTCCAAATGGCGCGCCAAGAGTCCATTAGCCCATGGACTCTTGGCATTTTGGCATGAAAAATGCTAAGGGGCGGTGGGGATAGCCTAGGTGCATGGTTAGCCAATAGGGTTAGCCATAATCCCTATAACCTCAATTAAGTCTAACTAGATCCAATTAGAACCCAAATTGAACCAATCCGGAACCCTAATTCGAATCAAATTCGAATAGAAGCTAGGGTTTGCAACACCTGCTAGAGTGTTATCCTGCAATGATGATTTAATGACAAATTAACTATTGATCAATCCTCTTAAGTGTGTGACCCATTGGGTTCCACATCTAGCCAGCAGTGGGTTCGAATACAAGTTGACCTAATTTGATTAGAACTTTTTCTAATCGATTTAGGTCAACTGGGCTTACCCGACTTGATCAATTAGGACTCTTCCTAATAAGTGATCTTTAAATTTGATCAACCCACAAGACAAGATTGACGTCTAGCAACGTGTCATGTCTATCCAGAAGATATGGAAATTCTGGTGAAATACCAAAACTACCCTTCAGTTGAGAGTTACCATCAATTAAATCTTTCGATCAGCCTACACCAAAATATAAATATGGATATGGATATATGTCAAATCTAATATTATATTTATTTCTAGCTCAATCTTATATTGATGATTCAATTATCTTGATATTAGAAACCATCTTTAATATCTCTACTTTGATCAAAGATTCCCTGAATCATCATCCGATTGTTAACTAGCTGGATGCAATCTCCTCTTACTAAGAGTGATCGATTCCTTGTTGACCTACTCATTACCTTCATATCAAATTCACCATTCCCAGTATCAATCCTGTGCATGACTCAGGGTCATGATTAGGATTGAACCAAAGCATGGGTTCATGTACATAAGGTACTTATGGCAGTCTCAGGTCAAAGGATTACTTGTACCACTCCCACTATGAGAACCTTCTATTGACATGTAGCTAAGACTCCATTAGATGTTATCAAGTTGGATCATATCAGTGAACTCATTCTCTAATGAGCACCCACATCCCAGTATTAGTGTCATACACAAGTGACTGTGAGAGCTGTCACCATTTCCAGTATACATGGGATGTGCTAGTCTTACAGGAAAACCCAGATCCCCTACTCAGGGTTCCTTTGACTAGGAATATTTTAGGTTAAGGTTTTAAGACATTAGGTCTCACTGGTATGATCTCATCATAACCCTAAAATCATAGCCCTAATCTATGGGGTTCATCATATAATATAACACACGTATGATAAAAAATAATGCCTTTATTAGAATATTGTCATTACAATGGTTTGGGAGATACAACATAGATTGGCTTGTAGGGCATATCCCTTTCAAGGATGTATGATGGAGTGATATGGACTCTGTTAAATCTCAAACATGTACCATAGTTGAAAAAGAATTTAATTTCTTTGGGCTACTTGGAAGAGCAGGGATATTTTTAGTTGCCAATCTAGTTAGATGTTTGAGAATAACCAAGGAGGCTTTGGTGGTAATGAGAGGAAGAAGACTGAGCAACAATCTGTGGTGGGGACACAGAGGCACCAGAATAAGACAGAGGCTTCTCAACCCTCTATGGATTGATTAATAATATATAAGTCTATCTGTAATAAGGACTTAGTCCATCTGAGTCCATTGTAGTTTATCATTTGAGTCTTTTGAGTTATCATTTCAGTTCAGTATTAGTTAGCTCATGTTGAGCTAGTTTAGTCCAGTGCTAGTCAGCTCATGTCGAGCTAATTTTATTTTTAAGTCCTGTCCAAATACACTGAAGACTCAAGACGATATCATACAAGTGAAGACCAAGTCCAACCAGTTTGAAGACATGAAGTGAAGCCCAAGTCCAACCTAGCGTGAAGATTTGAAGACCTCAAGAGGAGAAATCAGAAGCCCGGGAGCCCTAAACTACAACCCGTAGCTATTGGACCAGATGAAGGCCCAGGAGAGAACCAGAGAGCCAAACCAACTTATGGACACCCCCCTTGGTCGGCCTCCCCTATGGTCACCTCCTTTGGCCAACCAAAAGGGAGAGGGAGAGATTATCCTAGTGTCATATGGAGAGAGTGGGCTAGGGTTAGAACTTTGTGTGGGAATGATATTCATTTGTAATGACATATGTGTCCATGCTTGGGCCTATTTAAAGAGGACACCTTCTCATGTATGAGAGAGATTATTTTGATGAATAAAATTCTATTGAGTTCTTTTCTTGATGTATGCCTCATTGCTATGTGCATCAAGGGATCTTGTGTAAGCCTAAAGTCCTGCCGAAGTGCTGCTCGAAGAAAATCCTAGCTGACCAACCTTCTTCCAAGCCTCCAAGCCTCTTCTTCCAACATGCCCCTTGCTGCCTTTTCTAAAATTTATCTTCTTTCTAGCTTTGTTTTCTCACCCTTGATGATTGTTTGTAGGTCCCTGAATTCCTATGAATCCAACGACTCCAGTCGGGCCGCAATCGGACCACCGAGCAAAAAGCCGGGAATCCGCGGGCCTCCAGCTTGATTTTCCAGGCCGCATCCGTCGAGGAACGAGTGATCTCTTCGTCGCGATCTTCACCAGGTGCATCAGACATTGCCAGGTACACCCCCTATATTCTCCAATAATTTTATTATAGATGAACTGGCCCTAACCGAGGCTTCTCAGTTCCAACGATCCCCTTTTTACTCTTTCTTAGGTCCTGATATGCATGCGTTCCTCTAAAATTCATATAGCACTCTCTATATCTTATTTTGATCTGATATTCGAGATTTAACCACCTCACCCCACACATAAAATACATAAAAATAATCGCATGAATATTAGTTCTGTATCAATCTGTACAAGATGGAAGGCTCAGTTGTGAATGATAGTGCGGAGGTGCTTATAGCGGCACAGGAGGAACAGGTGACATATAAACTGTGGCACTATCGGATGGGTCATATAAGTGACCGAGGGCTCACGGAGTTAAGCATAAAAGGGAACATTCTAGCTTTGAAGAAGGATGGAAATGATCTGTGTGAGCCATGTATCTTGGTAAACAGTATAAGTGAAATTTGCTGTTTGTACCAAGCCAAGTAAAGGAGTACTAGATTTGGTGCACTCGAATGTATGGGGACCAACACTTGTTTTATCCAGGGTGGATTAAGGTATTTTGTTACCTTCGTTGATGACTTCTCTAAGAAATTGTGGGCGTATATGATGAGAGAAAAATCATATGTATTTGCCCGGTTCAAAGCCTGGAGGGCTTAAGTAGAGAAGGTGACAGGAACATGTGAAGTGCCTTTGGTCAGATAATGGTGGGGAGTGATGCGGGACTAACTAGATGCAAGATGATAGGAATGATGCAAGTGATTTTTAGTTTTTTTATGGATTTAGGATTCCCGAAGATAGACAAGAGTAGATCTAGGGTTTCTAAAATAACAAGAACTTCAAGCAAGCAAGTCCCTAAACATAGATAAGAAGAGGACCCCGAGATTGAGAAACCCCGTAGGACATAGCTCTCTAATCAATATCAACTTAAGAGTTTTAGGGTTGCAAACCTTAAAAGCTCTGAAGCACCCGATGCTGAGTTCACTCGCTCTCACGGATGCGGCTTGGATGATTGAGCCTTCAACCCCCGCAGATGCATCGACATTCTGTCCGAAGGTCTCGAAGGCAAGGGAAACTGACTCCGTACTCATGGTACCTGGAGCACCTGTGAGCAATCAAGGAAAGGTTAGGATTCAACAAGAAGAAAACAAGAGATGAAGGAATGAGAGTTGAGATTGGTGGTGGATGGAGTTCTTCTTGCTAGGCGCCAAGGTGGATCATCCCGATGGGCTCCAAACTCGAAGATGGAGGATGGCTTGCATGGAAGAGAAGGTAACTTGAGGCCTCACGCCTCTCGATGCCCGAAGGCGAAGGTGCTCCCTCACGAAGATCGACGTTCTTAAAGAACAAAGGCAACTAACAAGAAGAGTAGCACTCAAATCTTTTTCTTTTCATTCATCAAAATTCAACTTTACAAGGAGGGGTAAGGCCCTTTATACAGGCACCTTAAAACCCATTCAAATTTTAAAAAAATACAAAGCTTCATGAAGAGGGCACCCAAATTCAAATTTCTTCTTCCTTTGGCCGACCAAGGTCTTGTGGCTTGATTTGGGGCTTGAAAGAAGGAAGTTGTCTTCTTGATTTGAGGGACAATGCTTGTCTTCCATAGCCAACCAAGCACTTTGGGAAGATGGCTTGATATGGGGCTTGAAACAAGGGAGTTGTCTTCTTGATTTGAGGGTCAATGCTTTTCTTCCATAACCGACCAAGCACTTTGGGAAGAAGTCTTGATATGGGGCTTGAAACAAGGATCATGCCTTCATTGCCCATTGACCTTCCTTGGATGTCCATAGCTACTTTGGGAAACAGTCTTGATAGGGGGAGGGAAGGGAGGAAACAATTAAGGAATGGCACCCAAAAATTCCAGCATTCCCTTCTTACCTTGGCCGCCCATTTGTAAGGTGATGTGGCACCACAAGGGATGGATGAGATGGCACCAAGTGGCATCTCTCATGACTTGGGAGATGGCTTGACCCATTAAAAATTGGACTAGACTCGAAGACCACTCTGGCTTGGGCCCAATCTTCAAACAAACTTGGACTGGAATCATTACAAGACCCATAGACACAACTTGACCAAATTGGTCAAGGTACATGACTAAAAGCAATTGAGACTAAATTTATGACTAAAAAATATAATGCTTAGGCTTGAAGCCTTATTACAGAACCCAAAAGATGAAACCCTAATCCAAGATCCTCAGAGGGTTGAGGAGCCTCTATCAGATCCTAGAGCCCATACCAATTCTCCCAGGGTGGGATAACATGAACCTTTCAAGTAAGGGTTGATTTGGCTTTAATATTTTTCCAAAAGGTTGGCTCAAGGTGCTACAAGTCCTCTTGGGCATCCTACGAATCATCGGACTGCGGTCAGCCTTGCAATTGGACCAAGTAACATTGATACCCTTTACCTCGGTGGTCATAGCTTGATCATCCAAGACACGCTTGATCCTCTCTCCTCTCTCAAGTAAAATTGGTAGGGACACTAGAGGTACTAGAATAAGATAGAGGCTTCTCAATCCTCTGTAGATCACTTAGCTACATTCAAGTCCATTGTAATAAAGCTTAGTTCATTTAGGTTGTCTTTATTTGAGTCCTGTATTAGTCAACTCATGTTGAGCTAGTTCAGTCCAGTGCTAGTCAGCTCATGTTGAGCTAATTTTATTCTTTTGAGTCCTATCCAAGTACACTGGAAACTCAAGACCCATCATATAAGTGAAGACCAAGTCCAACCAGTTTGAAGATATGGAAGTGAAGCCCAAGTCCAACCAAGCCTGAAGATTTGAAGACCTCAGGAGGAGAAATCAGAAAACCTGAAGCCCTGCACCAGCCGGAAGCAAATTGGGCCAACCCAGGCCCAGGAGGGAGCTAGGGTGCCAAGAGCTTATGGTGACCACCCCTTGGTTGGCCACTTAGAGTCACCCTCTTGGCTGACCAAGGCAAGGAGAGAGGGAGAATTTTTAGGGATTTTTTCAACCTAAAGTTTCCTTTTTTTCTAGCTAGGTTTGGGTGGGAATAAGACTCCTATGTAATTACTTCTGTATCCTTACTTGGAGCCCAAGCTATAGGTCTATTTAAAGGATCCTAGTCTCTTGTATGAAAAAAACTTTGATATATGAATGATAATTGAGTTTTCTACAACTACTATGTTCTACCCTGCTCTGTGCTTAAGGGGTTTATTGGTGTCTTCTTCTTCCCGTGTTGCAACAGATTCCTGCCGCTAGCCTGTCCTCCAAACCTTGGCCGCCCACTCCAAAACTTCATTTCCCTTTGCTGTTTTCTCTCTTATTTTTCTTCTTCCTTGAGTTTTCTAACCCCTGACAGGTTATTTGTAGGTCCCGGGACTTCGACGAATCCAACGACTCCTGCCAGGTCTCCATCGGACCACCAAGCAGAAAGCCAAGAATCCGCGGGTCTCTAGCTTGATTTTCCAGACCGCATCCATCGAGGATGAGTGATCTCTTTACTGCGATCTTCATCAGAACTTCATACATTGCCAGGTACCCCCCTCTACAACTGTAGCATTATTGTAGAAGAACTAGCCCAACCGAGGCTTCTCATCCCCGGCAGTCCTTCTCCTTCCGATGCTCATAGGTCCTATTTCACATGCTTTTAGTTTCTTTCTTGCATAGTTTTCCTTGCTTAAATATGTGATCTGCTCTTCAAGATTAGACTCATAACTTGAATTAAAACATACAAAAAAAAATAATTTCATGCATATATAGGTTCCACATCAATTTGGTATCAGAGCTTAGATTAGGGCTCATTTTCTGCACCTTTTATAATCCATATATATACTACTCTTTTATTGTTTCTCCTTGCTCAGAACTCCAAAAATTCTAAAACTTATTTTGTTAGATTTACATTAACTTAAAGTATATTATAGAGTTTTTTCAGATTTTATTTCAGTCTGTGCAGTTTGTCCAAGCCAAAATACAGCCTATAAATTTTTGGCTCTATTTTTTTTAGCAAGATAATTTTGGAAGATTTAGGGTTTTGTTTAGTATTTCTTTGCATATCTTTTTTTTTAGTATGTTTCCTGCATATTAGAGCATAATCTGCAAATATCTTCCTGTTTAAGAAAATTCTAAAAAAAAAATTACATATAATCAAAAACACCAAAAACATCAAAACCCTAATTTGCATCCTCATTTGCCTGCCATCATTGCATAATTTACTTTTACGGCACTCTCTTTATGCCAGATAAGGGAAGGAGGTCATTATCTTTCCTTAGCCCAAAACCACCATCTTTACATTCCATCCCAAGCCTAACTTAAAATTAACTAGACTTAATTTTGCCCTAGTGGGCTAGGGACACCAACTGGTCGGGTTCGGGCTAAGTGTCAGATCACTATGTCAAGGTAACCTATGTGTGCCCTGTGCTGTGTCTAGAATGGTAGTTCAGGGATTCAATCCCGAAGGGCTTGTGTGCTGGTCTGCCTACCTGGCCAATCTCTGATTGGTGTCTAGGATTGGCAATCAGGGACCTAACACTCCCCTTACACCTGCCTGACTGAGTGCAGGGTTACTATAGGCTAGTTTGCCACCCTAATTGAGCACTTGTTTTGGACTCTAGGTCTAGGAAGCTGTAGTTGGTTTGATCGAGTCTTGCATGAGCACTAGATTAGGAGCATCATATCACCCACCATCTTCACCTTTGACTGAACCCATGGATAACTTTGAAGCCCAAATGAAAGCCCTTACTGATCACTAGCCCAATCCATCATCTTAGGCTTGATCAATCAAATGCCCAGTTGACCCGTAGACTTGATCAAATAGATGCCCGACTAGGAACCCTAGAGAAAACCCATAGGATTCAGACTAGATCCAAACTTGAGCGACCTTTACCCACACTACCCAAATTATATGAACATAGATCCTATGCACCCTCTCCCTATAAGCCATAATATACCTACAACCGATAGATCTTATAACTCCAAATCCTATGACTCTAGAACCTATGAGCCCATATTCCATGAGCCCAGTAGACCCAAGACCCATAGAGCTGAACCTAAATCCTATGATCCCAAATCCTATAATTCCATGACCCATAGATCTGCACCCTTGTCCTATGAGCCCAAAGAGCCCATAACTCTTAGGTATCAACCTAGTACTATTCAGGTTTCCCCTAGTCACTTGAACCCCATAGGATTAGTACCCCTAAATATGAACCCAGTAGTAAGCCACTACCCTTAGGCAACCTGAACCTAGGAGTAGTGCCCATAATCAAAAACTAGGACCTAGCCAATTTTCCCTTAGCCGACCTTCCCCTACCATCCCTTTGATTGACAAGGCTTACATTAACGCAGAAGTATATGAAGCTGATGTGAATTTAGCGGATGAGTATGAGGAAGAGGACACACCTCTAGAAGACATAGAAGTAGTTGACCCCATAGGTACCCAGGTAGAAGCCAACCTTTTATAGTTAGTTGACCTTGACTATACCCAGCCTAAAGCTGTAGTGGAAGAACAATTAAAGGAAGAGAACCTAGGTACTGCTACTAGAGCCTTACCTGAGGAAACCATAGAGGAGAGCCAAATTATAGAGTCTAGTCCTAAAATACAAGAACCAAAAGAATTTATTAAGGACCTAATCTCTTTGAATCAGTACCCTCAGGATGAGCCTCCTCCTATAGTTCCCATTAAGGACCTCTTCCCTGAGATTAGTAACCCATCCTTCCATTATGCAAACCCTGTAGATATACCTCAACCTCATAAGGTTACCTCATTAGTCTAGGATTAGTCCCTGATGCCCCTTCGTTTATCCCACTTTATCGAACTAATCTTGAACCTTTTTTCCCTGCCCTACCAGACTAATTTAGAACCTAGTTCCTACTTTCTGCCCTTTCTTGACACCTCCAGCATTTATAGGATCATTAGATTGCACTTAGTTGAAATTAGCATACTTCATGCTTTCATTACGCATGTTAGGTTTGCATTATACTTCTAGCTTACCCTATGAAATTTGCTAGGAGCCCATTGTAAGTTTTCATGTGCATGTCAAGCTAGGACCAAACCTAAAGAACCTATGATCTGTTAGGTTTAGATCCAAAGAGTTTAATAAAAATTACTTTGATAGGAATGCATAGTCGAGTCTGTTAGGTATAGGTATGAGTCCTTTGCATCACTTGTTAGGAGTCTGCATGTGCCCAGCATTGTTGCCCAGGTGGCTTTTCCCAAGAGGGGGGTGAATTGGGAATTACAAAGTTTTTGCAAGTATGTGCACAAGTAATTCCTTTTAGTGGTTGAGTGCTATGCAAATCAGAGAATAAGTGTAGAAGCTGAAAGGTAAATCAAGCACAGCACAAATAAGGCAAGTTTATAGTGGTTCGGAGCAACCCAGCTCCTATGTCCACTACCCAAGTTCACCACTTGGGATTTCCACTATATCCCCCAAACTAGAATACAGTTGGATTGTTTTACAGGCTCACAATCCCAACCTCTACACTTTGGTTTTTAAACCGGGCTCACCAAAGAACCCATACTAGGTTTTCACAAGCTCACCTGGAACCTCTGCACTTTGGTTTTGAAAAGGCTCACCAAAGAAACCTATTTGGTTTTTACAACTGGGCTCACCAATAACCCAAATATTCTAAGAGTAGAATAAAAAAGCAACTATAATAACAAACTAAGTTGTCTGGTGGTTGCCAATGCAGCTTGAGTGAACATCAATTGAATGCTCTTCAATGCACTTTAATGGCTTCTTTGCTTTCCTCAAAAGATGCTTCAAGCTTCTAGTAAGAGTTGGTTAAGGCTTGAAGGTTGACTTCAAAGCTCAAGTGCTCTCTCTTCTTACTTCAATAAATATTTAATAACTGTTCATTAACTCATTAGTCTCTTCAAGAATGTTCTCATATCTCATTTAGAGAGACTTCAACTACCTTCCCTTGATTTTGAACATTGTAGACCGTTGGGAGGTAACAGGTTACTGTTGGAGCACTTTTGGAATTCAAAAATAGAAAACTGGAACTAGCCATTGGAGTGACCCCGTCATTCCAATCGGCTCGAACAATCTTCGAGTCAGCTGGATTGAACACCAATCGGCTGGGTTCCATAGTTGAGAAAATGGTTCACTCTGGATGAGTCGGCTAGGCTGAAATCCAGTCGGCTCGGATCCTTGAGACTCTCGGAACGTTCTCAACCATTTTCTGGATGAGTCGGTTGGGCCTTGGTGCCAGTCGACTGGATCTGTGTGCCAGAGAACTTCTTTCATGTGCTAGTGCCAGAGTCGACTGGTTCCTCCAACCAATCGGCTCGTGAGTGGTTCTTCAGCCAGATCAAATTCAATTCTGCAGAACTCTTGTGCCAAGCTTTGAAGACTTCTTCAAGATCTTCTTATAATAAAGTCAAGAAAAATTGAAGCTTGAAAACTACTAGAAGTAACCCGTTATCTTTGATTTAAGTAGGAAATTTTTGTTGGGTTCTTCTTTACAAGATTCTAAACACTTTACAACTCAACTCAAAGCAATAAAGATTGTAGGGTTTAGAAAGTATGTCAATGTAGTTGTCCTACAAAAACTTGTCAATAATTTGAAGAATTGTTAGATAACCAAATGTATGCTCCAATGTTTTGTTATCATCAAAATCACTTTACGGGTCAACAATCTCTCCCTTTTTGATGATGACAAAACATTGGGCATGAAAAGAATTTATTCTATTCACAAGTAGATGTATATCATAGTAAGCATTTACACTTGTTTGACAAATCATAACATCAACTATATTCTCAAATGTGTATCAATATATACTATACAGTTATACACAAAGCCAATTTTATAAACTGTAAGTGTCAGAAAATAATTGCTTGTATGTATCAAGTAGCATTAAGTATTGAAAGTTAGATGTAATAAGTAGAGAGCATTTTAGTAATCATTGAAGCAAATTAAGCATGTAAATTAAGCATGTATATCTTCCTTTTTATAAAATTTGTAAACAATATGAAATTCTCTTAAGTTTCTTCCCCTTTATCATTCATTTGAACCTTTCAGCAGGAAAGTATGCAAAATCATTAAGCTCATCATTAAGCTTCCCCTATCTAATTAATTGACTTTAGCAGTTCTATTCCAATTCATTGAGTTTCTTCTTTCATGCACTCTATTATATAATAGTTCTCCCCCTTTTTGTCATCAAATCAAAAAGATTAAATAGTTAAGCTCAGATTTTTAAATAGATTGAGAAAGTATCAAGATTTGTTTGAGATAATTTCACTTTCTCAACATAGAGAGAGATTTCTATTTAAGAAAATAGAGAGTGTAAACAGGATACATAAGTACACACATTACACCGTGATCAAAAAGTATTCATTGCATTTCTATCAAAGGATTTAGTATGGCAATCATTACAAACACTTCAAAAAATTTCCAAAAAGTATACAATACTAAAGACTTATTCACTTTCAGATTCCTCTTTAGGTACATTGGTAGGTGTACTAGCACCATACCAAGCAGGTCTAGGTGGTCTACTAGAGGATGCAAGAGGTGGAGGTGCCTTAGGGGGTGAGAAGTAGTAGGAGCCCTAGTGGAAATAGGAGGAGGATCATACAAGGGTCTGGTCCTAGCAGTGACCTCCAAGGATCTAACAGTGCCACAGATGGAAACCATCTCCATCCAGATTGCTCCAAGCTGTTGCTCCATATCCTTGAGGCTTGCTGGTACTTTGTTCACTACCTCCTTCATCTCACTGATTTCTTTTTGCATTGATATAAGCTCAGAAGCTTGGACATTGGCAAATGCTTTGGCTGATCCTCTAAGTCTTCCAATCTCTGACCTGATGATCCCAATGCCTCTAGTGTAGTCATCTGCATCTGTCTAGTTTCCGTAATAGTTCATCCTAATGTGCATTTGGCTTCATTCAGTTCATGCTGGAGTCCTTAGTGGCATCAACAGATTTCATATTTTCAGAACTAGAAGAGATACAACCTAGGATTGGTTGAGTTCTATTTGAGGTGCCGATCTTGAAGCTTCTATTGCTTTAAGACCTTTCCTTGTAGATTTGAACATGTTCTTCTACCTATCCAGTCTGCTATCCACTGACTTTTTCAATCACCAAATAGAGAAGTAATTGTACCTATCAGTGTGTCATTCAAACTCCTCATCTGCTCTTCAATCTGACTTTGAATGATTGGAGGATGTGATGCTGCAATAGGGTAGTCCGGTAAGGAATATCATTGCAGGCAAATCAAACTCGGGTGCAGGCAATCAAACTCAGCTCAAGCATATCAAAATAGGAGAAGGTGCTCTAGCCTCCTCAAAGGTAGCAGGAGCTTAGAAATAAGAGACTCAGTCTCAGGTGCAGGCACAGAAGATGTTCCAGCTTCAACGCAGCAGTGCCAGTAGGTTCTTCTTCTCCTTCTTCTTCCTCTTCACTACTTGAGCTGCCTATAGCCCTGACATTTGTACCTTTTTTCCTCCATACTCCTTCAACTTGGAAGTACCCCCCATCCTCTCTAGTGATTTTGAAGTGTAGACATTTGTATGGTGCAATTCTAATCCATCTTCACCCTCCAAACTCACTCTTTGAGACTTAAACAGTAGGGTAAGCATCATTCCATAGGGTAGACATGACTTAGCCTTTCTATCTATCTCCTTCATTTGCATATTATAATGTAGAAAGATTTACAGGAGTTTTCTCTATAATATGTTCCATAAGCATAAATCTTTTTCACTCACCCAATCAAATCTTCCTGTTCTTTGCAAGAATATTCTGCAGATAAAATTATGTAGCAACCTCATTTCTAGAGACATGGTATTAGCAAACACTGTTCCAATCCACCAACATCTTCTTTGTTTAAGATTGTTCTTAAAGTTTTTTCCCTATTGTCAATCACTAGAATTTCACTCCATCTGAAGGTAAGTCCAGTAAACCATGTAGAAATTCTTCATTGACAATAATCCTTTTTCCTTTAATAGTGGATTCAACATGATGTGTTCCCAATCTTAGATTTTCATAAAAATTCTAACAAGAGTGGGATAAGTCTTTTCATTTAAAGAGCAAAACTTTCTCCATCCTTATCTTCAATCAAATCTTCTATTTTTAAACCCAATCCCCTTAATAACTCAAAGTTAATTCGATGGCCGGAGTTACCGGTCATGTAGACTTCGAAGGGATTTGACTTGGAACAGTTGGAGCATCCCTTGTGGCTTCTTCTACAATTTCCTCACTGTGAACGGTGCCACTTGGCTCTTTTTGACGCCTTTTAGACCTTCTTTCCCTTTCAACAATTGGAGCAGCCCTAATGGAGCATTTTCCAATTGCACACTTGGTAGCCATACTAGGAAAGATGGAAAACTGAGAGATTGGAGAGCTTGGAAGGGAGATAGAAGTCTTTGGAGCAGGATTTGGAGAGGAACGAACCATTAGAGAAAAAAAAAAGGTTAAACGACTCGGAGAAGGGTTTTATAACCCAAGTAAAATACTTAGGCATGAAACTCCAGTCGACTCAAATAGCCCTAAAAAGGCTCGAGTCAGTTCGGCCAGAGCTCTCCTAAAACAATCAGAGAATCTAGACGACTCGAAAATGCTCGAGCTGGCTAGGCCAGAACTCATTCAAAACTCTCAGAAAATCCTCGACTCGGCTTAAGAGCCAGTCGACTCGAATAGAGAAATTAGAGTTTTGAAAATTTTGATCATAAATCAAAAAGATTTTGAAGAGAATCTCAAAGGAAATTAAGGTTCTATGATATAGAATAAAATCAGGAGGTTTTCTAGATAATGTTTCCTTAAATTTGAAGAAATTAGATTAAAGAATTTAGAAGGATCGCAAAGTCCTAATTCACTCCTAATTAGCTCAAATCTATCTTGATTAAGTGACTTAGTAAATATGTCAGCTAATTGATCTTCAGTAAGACAAAATCAAGCACTATATTACCATTTGAAACATGATCTCTAATAAAATGATGTCTAATTTCAATGTGCTTGGTTTTAGAGTGTTGAATTAGATTCTTTGTCAAATTGATAGCACTTGTGTTATCACATTTAATTAGATTTTAGATTGTGATGCCCCAAAGTCTTCTAGTTATTGTTTAATCCATAACACTTGAGCACAACAACTACCACAGCCACGTACTCAGCCTCAATTGTGGACAAGGCTACAGAGTTTTGCTTCTTACAGTGCCATGAAATTAAATTCAACCCTAGAAATTGGCATGTACCCCTAGTGCTTTTTCTATCTATCTTACAACCAGCATAGTCAGCATCAGAGAATCCAATCAAATTCAGGTAGAATATTTAGAATACCAAATTCCTAAATTACTTGTTCCTTTCAAATATTTAATTATTCTTTTGATAGCAAGCATATGTGTTTCTTTTGGTGATGACTGAAATCTAGCACATACACATATACTATATAATATGTCAGTCTACGTGCATTCAAATACAATAAGGATCCGATCATACCTCTATATAGCTTTTGGTCAACATTGGATCCATTTTCATCTCTTGTCCAATCTGCGAGCTAAGCTCATGGTGTGCTCATTGATTTGCTACTCTCCATACCAAACTTTTTGATGATTTCTTTGATTATTTGGCTTGGTTGATGAAGATGCCTTCCTTTGTTTGTTTTACTTGAAGTCCAAGAAAGTTCAGCTCGCCCACTAAGCTCATTTCAAATTCTTCCTGCATAAGCTTAGCAAATTCTTTACACAGAGATTCGTTAGTTGCACCAAAAATGATATCATCAATATATATTTGTACAACTAAGATGTCATTATTCTTCTTTTGACAAATAAGGTTTTGTCTACATTTCCTCTTGAAAAATTATTTTTAATTAAGAAAGCGCTAAGTCTATCATACAAGGCTCTTGGTGCTTGTTACAAACCATAAAATGCTTTGTTTAATTTAAATACGTGGTTTGGAAAAAAGTGATTTTCAAAACCTGGTGGTTGTTCTATAAAAACTTGTTCAGAGATAAATCATTAAGAAATACACTTTTTACATCCATTTAAAAAAATTTGAAATTCATGTAGCAAGCAAATGCAAGTAGTAATCTAATGGCTTCTAGTCTTGCTATGGGTGCATAAGTTTCATCAAAATCAATACCTTCTTCTTGGTTATATCACTTAGCCACTAATCTAGCTTTGTTTCTTATAATTTTTCTTGCTCATCTAATTTATTCTTATAGACCCATTGGTTCCTATTATTGGATGGTCAGTAGGTCTATCTACAAGTGTCTATACCTTATTCCTTTCAAACTGGTTTAATTCTTCATGCATTGCCATCATCCAGTTTGGGTCAGTCTCAGCTTCTTTTAGGCTATGGGGTTCTATTTGTGATACAAAGGCTAGGTAATCATATGCATCCTTATGTACAGACCTAGTCCTAACACAATGTGAAAGATCTCCTATGATTAATTCTTTAGGATGAGATGTAACATACCTCCAGTCCCTCGGTAGATCGGTGTGATCCTTAAATACCATTTCTTCTCCATCTTGAGTGTCTTTGTCTTGAATCTCAAGTCATCCATTCCTTTTAGCAATGTGCCTGCATCATTATCTATGCACTCTTTTTGTCTAGAAGGTGTAGGGTAGTTTCAATAAATACAACATGAATTGACTCTTTAATAGTAAGAGTCATTTATTAAAAACCTGATATCTTTGCTATGTAATGAATAACCTAGGAAAATGCATCTTCAGCTTTAGAATCAAATTTTTCTAAATTATCTTTTCCATTGTTATGCACAAAGCATTTGCATCCAAACACATGAAAATACTAATATTGGGTTTTCTATCATTCCAAAGCTCATAGGGGGTTTTCTTTAAATAGGACGGATTAAAACGCGGTTTAAAATATAACATGTAGTGTTCACCACTTTTGCCTAAAAGTTCTTTGGAAGATTGCCTTCACACAACATTGTGCGAGCCATTTCTTCCAATGTCCAATTTTTTCACTCTACAATACCATTTTGTTGAGGTGTTCTAGGAGTGGAGAAATTGTGATCAATGCCAAATTCAGTACAATAATCTTCAAAAGATTGATTTTCAAATTCGGTTCCATGATCACTTCTAATTGAAATCAAAGAAAAGTTCTTTTGATTTGAAACCTTTTTATGGAATTTTCTGAACATGAAAGTTTTCATCTTTCGAAGCAATAAACAAAATCTAAGTAAATCTCGAAAAATCATCTACTATCATAAGAGCATATTTCATACCTCCTAGGCTTGTGGTCCTAGTAGCTCCGAAAAGATCTATGTGAAGTAGTTCAAGTGGTCTTGTTGTAGAAACTATATTCTTTGATTTAAAACTTCTTCTAGTTTGTTTACCCATTTGACATGCATCACAAACATGATTTAAGTCAACTTTAAATATAGGCATAACTCTAACAAGATATTTAGAATTATTTTGGCAATAGTATGCATGCTAGCATGACCTAATCATCTATGCCATAGTAAACCCGACTCTTTGGTCTTAGCATTCATTGCAACTAGACTAAAGCTACTTAACATGGCAAGATCATTAAGATCTACCACATAGATATTTCTAAGTCTATGTCCAATGAACTTATTGCTAGAATCTAAAGAGTTAGTTACTATATACATAGAGGATTCAAAGACAACCTTGAAGCCTTTATCGCATAATTGACTTATACTTAAGAGATTATGCTTCAACTTGTCCACTAAAAAACATTTTCAATAAAAGTGAAGGGAGTTATTTTGATCTTACCAATATCGATTATTTTCCCATTGCCATTGTCTCCAAGGTGACCAAGCCTCCTTCTTTCATTTCAAGGGTGATAAATTGGTCCTTGTCACCCATCATATGTCTTGAGCAGCCACTGGCTAAGTACCATCTTTTCTTCAATCTTTGGGCTGCAAGACATTCCTACAAAATAGTCAATGAATTCTTTTAGGTACCCAAGCTACCTTGGGTCCTTGCAGGTCAGCAGAGGTGATTCCTTTGGGAACCCAATCTTTCTTACATTTTTAAGGACATTTCTAGAATTATTACATTCAAAAGCTTTATGTCCTATTCTTTTACAAACATAGTATACAACTTCAGAGTTTTTGATAGAAATAGAATTTGAAGTTCTAAAAGTTGATCCACTTGATGTATTTTGAACTTTTTGAAATGTATGCATTTTTGCTCAAGTTCTTAGAAACATATAATAATGATTTTGAAGTTGAAACATTTTTTGGTGTGGCCAAAACCTTTTGTGATAAAACATTTTGAACAGGTATTTTAGATTTCACAAAAGTAGTTGCTGAAATTCATTCATAAAAGATGTTTTTAAAACCAATTCTAGCTTTGTTTCCTGAAATCCTTTGTTCTTTTAAAATTAACTCAAAGCTTTGTTTTCTTCTCACATAAAAGATTTTCATTTTTCGCTTTTCAACTTGTTCAGAAAAGTCATGCAGTTCTTTTTGTAATATAATTCTTTTCTAAAATTTCATCTTTTGTTTGAGTAAAGAATCATTCATATTTTTCAATGATTTTATCTTTACTCCAGCTTTCTTAAATTCAGATAGTAAATCATGAAAGGCAGAATTTAATTCATCAAAAGTGAATTCAGTGCAGTTTTTAGGGGATGTTACCTCATCTTCGAGACCCATTAAGTATAGATTTGCAGTCTTAGCGATCTCTTCTTCTTTAGATGAAGATGATTCTTCACTGTCAGACCATGTGGAAACATGGCTTCCTTTTTCTTTTTCTGTCTGAAGGATTTCTTCAACAGAAGTCTGACGTATGTGCCCCGGCTTCTTGCATTCACGCACATGGGGACTACTTCTTTATCTTTCTCTCTGTCCTTTTCCTTTTCTTTTTCATAATCCTTCCTATGAAATTTTTGGTTGTATCTTCCTTTCTTTCTTTCCATAAATTTTTGAATCTCCTCACAACCATAGCAAAGGGTAGAAGTCACTAGAGATTAGGGTTTGCAGGGGATGAGAAAGAAGAGATAACTGAGGTTCACACAGATTCCCCATGGAGGACAAGCACATAGCAAAGGCTTACATAGATGCCCTAGGGATCACACAGAAACCCTAAAAAGTTCACACATAATAAAGAAATCATATTCATCATCATTCATTGAAAAAATACAAGAGGGGTGGGTATTTATAGATTCACCCTAGAGTACATAACTTGAGGGCTAAGAAACCCTGACATGTGGCCAAAAACCCTGGTGGACCCTGTTAACTGTGGGCTTGTCTTGGACTGGAGCTTTCTCTTGTTGGCTTGGCAGCATGAAAGGATCTAAGTGCATAAAGGCTAGCTCTGGTTGGGGGCCTGGAGAATCTCCTGGCTATGAATCTCCTTTTGCACATGACCTGAATGAAACTACATTGACTTGACTGGACTTGACTAGACTAAAAGTCTGGACCTGCCTATGTGGACTCAACTGGACTCAGTTGTCTCACATTATTACAAGACTCAAATAAAATAAAATAAAATAGACTTTGGTCCCCATCATTTTCCTGGAGCTGGGAGAACTCGACTCTGTCGAGTCAAGCTCAGCAGGGATTTGACGGAACCGAAACTAATCAAATCAAAGCAAAGAGGCTAGTTTCAATTTTTTTTACCTTTCTTTCTTTTCTTTCTCTGAATTTCTTTTTTTATTGGTTGCTCTGAGATTAGAGTAGCTTTAAAGATTGTGCAGTGCTGAGATACGTGCTGCTCCAGAAAGCATGCTGCTCCAGAAAGTGTGCTGCTCCAGAAAGTGTGTGTTGAAGTCGGTAACAGTGAAAGCATTTGCCTTCATGTTCATGCGCTAGACTTCCCTTTTCCCCACGGACTGAAAATTGGAACAGGGGAGGCCCTCTGGCAGTGAAAACTAGCACGCCTTCACCGACGACAGTGAGGGAAGGAAGGCGGCGGCATGGGGGTCCGACTGGTGGGAGAGATGGAGCTGAGGAGGTGGTGCACTCAGGTTTAGGCAGGCCGTCGGTGATGATGAATGCAGAGATCGACTGGATGGCAAGAGCAGCACGATCGATGCTGTTGGCAACAACGGGCGCGGAGCGATGGCGATGTTCATCGGCGTCGCCGGCAGTGGGAGAAGTCGAACTCGTCAAAGGGAGTGATGGTCCACCCATCGAGAGGATTTTCGTTCCCTGGATCTTTGTCATCAATGGCCAGAAAGAGGCCAGGAATGCCACCATGAGGAGGAGGATGAGGCGGAGGAGGGCCACCATCGGCCGCTGCTCCCAGTCGCACCAGCATCTCCCCATCCGTACTGTCGTCGCTTGTTTTAGAGGCGCGTGCGGTCAGGGCATCACAGACGAGGGCAGAGACATGGTGGATCCCCGGTCATCGACTATAGGCAAAGGATCTGGAGGTAGGGGGTTGGGGGGTTGGGCATCGACTGTTGGTGGTGAGCAAGAACAGGGCATCGATTGACAAGGGACGGGAGGCTTCACGCGATGGAGGTGGACGAGGGTTTGGGTGTGAACTTCTTGATCGGCGTCGGTGGAGGCGTGCTTCAGGGGTGATGGAGAGGAGAGGTTCTCGGGTGCAGGGCATTGACGGACCTCGGTGGCTAACCGAGGTTTGAGAAGTCTTGCACATGGAGATCTGGATAGGATGAAGGATGCAGAGCCGGGAAGGAAAAGAAAAACATTAATCCTCCAGCTCTGATACCACTTAATGTGGGACAGAATCACGGGATGGATAGCTGGCGAGCATAAAGTCATCAAAGATTAGGGTTTGCAAGGGAAGAGAAAGAGAGATAACTGGGGTTCACACAGATTCCCCGTGGAAGACAAGCACACAGTAAAGGGCTCACACAGATGCCCAAGGGATCACATAGAAACCCTGAAAAGTTTACACAGAACTAAAGAAATCATATTCATTCATCATTCATCGAAAAAATACAAGAGGGGGTGGGTATTTATAGATTCATCCCAGGGTACATAACTTAAGGGCTAAGAAACCCTGACTTGTGGGCCAAGAAACCTTGGTGGACCAGGTCAACAGTGGGCCTATCTTGGACTGGAGCACTCGCTTGTGGGCTTGGCAGTATGAAAGGATTCAAGTGCATGAAGGCCAGCTTTGGTTACGGGGCATGGTGAATCTCCTGGCTGTGAACTCTCCTCTTGTACATGACCTAAATGAAACTACATTGACTCGACTGGACTTGACTAGACTAAAATACTGGACCTACCTAAGTGGACTCAACTGGACTCAATTTCTCACTTTATTACATGACTCAAATAAAATAAAATAAAATGACTTTTGGTCCCCATGATCGTTGGCGAGCATAGAAGTCATCAGAGATTAGGGTTTGCAGGGGAGGAGAAAGAAAAGATAACTGGGGTTCACATAGATTCCCTGTGGAGGACAAGCACACAGCAAAGGGCTCACACACATGCCCTAGGGATCACATAGAAATCCTGAAAAGTTCACACATAACTAAAGAAATCATATTCATTCATCATTCATTAAAAAAATACAAGAGGGGTGGGGTATTTATAGATTCACTCCAGGGTACATAACTTGAGGGCTAAGAAACCCTGACTTTTAGGCCAAGAAATCCTAGTGGACCTGGTCAACAGTGGGCCTATCTTGGACTGGAGCTCTCTCTTGTGGGCTTGGCAGCATGAAAGGATCTAAGTACATGAATGCCAGCTCTGGTTGGGGGGCCTGGTGAATCTCCTGGCTGTGAACTCTCCTCTTGTACATGACTTGAATGAAACTACATTGACTAGACTGGACTAAAAGACTGGACCTGCCTAAGTGGACTCAACTGGACTCTGTTGTCTTACTTTATTACAGGACTCAAATAAAATAAAATAAAATGGACTTTTGGTCCCCACACCTGATGTTCCCATCAATTCTCCGGAATGGGAGGAACTCGACTCCATAGAGTAAGGTTTGCTCTGGCTCTGGTATTACTCAAGGAGGTCTGGTTATGGTGCTACAAGTCCTTTCAAGTAATCCATGAACCGTCAAATTCGGTCGACCATGCCAACAGGCCAGGTAGCATTGATAACCGCAGCCCCGGGTCGTGACCACTTGATCGTCCTGGATACGCTCGATCCGTTCACCTCTCTCAGGCCAATTTATAAGTGGACACTCTGGGATAGGTTCACTCTCAAAGGATGGAGTAGGTTCAAAACCTCACTAGAAATCACTACCTGTTCTCTATACTCAACCAAGTTAGCAATATTGAAGGTAGAGCTAATATCAAAATCCGAGAGCTGATGTAACATATAAGCACTGGTTCCTCCCTTCTCTATCACTCGAAAGGTCCAGCTTTGTGAGCATGAAGCTTCTTAACCATAACATAATCTCCTACATGAAATCTCTTGGCTCTCTTTTCGGGAATTAGCCAGTTGATTCAAAATTAATGCTTAATGCAAATGATGCACCTGACTTGTACTGACACCTAACAAAATGTAGACTCAACTATGCATTCCTATTGACAAGGACTTTATTGGACTCTTCTGGGCCTAAACCTAATAGACTATAGGTTCTTTAGGTTTGACCTTGGTTTGACATGCACATGAAAACTTACAATGAACTTCTAGTAAATACCAGAGGGTATGCAAGAAGTAAGATGAAAACCTAACATGTACAATGACTGTATGCAACATGCAAACTTTTAAAAATGCAATCTAATAATGAGAAAATTAGGAGAAGTTTCAGAAAAAGGTAGGAAATAAGAAGTAGGTTCAGGGTTAGTCAGGTAGGGTAGAAGTAAGAAAAGGGTTCAGGGTTGATTGGATAGAACAGGATATAAAAGGGATGTCAGAGATTAGTCCTAGACTAATAAGGTTGATCTTATGTGTTGATGTACATCTACTGGGTTTGTATAATGGAAGAATGGGTCACTAATTTCAAGAAAAAGATCTTCAATTGGGATCAAAGAAGTGACTTCATCTTGAGGGTACTGGGTGAGATAAGCCAAGTCCTCAATAAACTCTTTTGGCTCAGTAAGCGATACCAGAGCTAGAGCGACCCTTACCCGATGGAGTTGAGTTCCACCCACTTCGGAGAGTTGATGGGGACATCAGTCAACCATAGTTTACTATGGGTCCCTGAGTTTTGAGTCCCTAGACATGATGCAAATTTTATCTTTGAGTCCAATAATTTGCCTATGTTAGCCATTCGAGTTTTGTATTTGGGCCTTGAGTTTATTTCTTAGGCCTTGTTACACTTGAGTTTGTATTTTGGTCCCTAAGTCCTGTTTAGGGCCTTTCTACAGTTGAGTCCTGTAATTAGAGTATTGAGTCAAGTTTTGGATGCTTAGTTTTTATGAGTCCTGTAAGTTTTGAGTTTTATGCATTCAGTCAAATTTTGTAAGTCTTATATGAGTTCATCCATTTTTATAAGAAGACTCAAGTCACTTATGAAGCCAGTCAGCATAATACTACAACCACTGCATGGAATCTAGTCATCCATATAATTATGCCATTTGGGAAGCATAGAAGGACTTTTGGAGCTATCATTGAAGACCTGGATGACAAGTACATCATCCCACCATGAAAAGATGGACAACCGGAAGAAACCCTAAAAGACCCAGCCCAGCACTGAAGTGGGCCGCCCAAAGCTTAAAAGCCCAATATTCTTCATATGGCACCCCACCTTATGGTCACCCTCCATATGGCGCCCCCTTATGATTACCCCCCTTGGACCAAGTCAAAGAGAAGGAGAAGACCAAGTCAAAGAGGAGGAGAGGAGTAATCCAAGTTGGGAGAAGAAATTTGAACCTATTTGGGAGAGGACTTGTGGAAGAGTTTGTAAAGGAAAAGGAAGACCATGTAAACTCTCTTGTATGCCCTAACTTGTATGCCTATATGAAGGCCCCTTCCCCCCGTCATGTATTATTGCTGATTAATGATGAATGAATTATTATTGAGTTCCTCAAATTATGTATGAAGTTTTCTATATATTTAGGGTATCTGTGTGATCCCTTAGGGTATCTGTGTGATCCCTGCGCCTTGACTCCAAGCCGACAACCTCTTCATCTTCCTAATCACCCCTCTTCCTTCCCTTCCATCCCTTCTTCTTTCAGTGATTTAACCTTTTTTCTTCTTTATTTTCTAACCCTTGAATGGTGATTTACAGGTCCCTCAGAGTTCACGAATCCAAGATTCCAATTGACAAGTGTTGACCCTATAAGTGATTTTGATGATAACCAAACATTAGAGCATGTACATTTTTTTCTAACAACTCTTCAAGTGTTTTACAGTTTTTTTAGGATAAGTTAATTGTTCAAACATCAACTCCTACACCTTTGCTTCTTGTTTGAGTTGTGTTGTAATTTGTTCTTGTAAAGAAGAACCCAATGAAATGCTAAGAAAAATTATGTAGAAAAGGTTACTTCTGTGTATGTGCCTTAAAATTATTTTGAGTTGATATGATTGAAAAGTTGTAAGAGTGTTGGTAAGAGTTTTACTTTGAGTTCAATTATCAAAATCTTGAAGAAGATAATTGAGCCAACCCAGCATGTTGAAGAACCGACTCTACTTCATGGCATGTAGCAAGGATTCTGGTACGCAGCAATCCGAGCCGACTCAAAGGTAACCAAGCCGACTCTAGTGAATCTGAGTCGACTAGAATTTGTCCTAGCCAACTCCTCCAGAGTCTAGTTTTTGAATATTTCTAAGAATAGCCAACGAGCTGACTCGAACCAGAAAGAGCTGACTTTGCTAGACCTAGTTTTGAAGACCTGAGAAAGCATGCTGACCTGAACTGCAATGAGCCGACTCTTCCAGAGTGATGATTTCAAAACCTGAGAAGAAGAGCCGATCAAAGATCAAAAGAGCCGACTCCTCGAGTTCAAGATTTTCAAAGATATAAGTTTGAGCCGGCCCGAGCTATCAAGAGCCGACTCATCCAAGTGAAGTTTTGCACCCTGAGATAAAGAGCCGACTACATTGAAGATTTGGCGACTCGACATATCAACTCGAAGGATCTGAGCCGACTCGAAGGAATTCGAGCTGACTCGAACATCACTTTTAGGTATCCAACGACTAGTTCTAGAATTTATTTTTGAATACCAAAAAGTACTCATCAGTCACAATCCACTTCCCAATGGTCTTCAATGGCTAAAATTACCGTGAAGTGATGGAAGACCTTATATTTGAAGGATTTGAACTTCCTTGAAGCAATAATTAGAATTCTTCAAAGTTTTGAGAGCTATATTAAATTCCTATCTACCAAAAAGAAAGAGAGCACAAGAGCATTCAAGCAAGCCTTCAAGTCTTCACCAATTCTGATCCAAAGCTTGAAGCAATTTTGGAAGAAGCCACTAAAGCAATTAAAGCTCATTCAAGTGCAAGTCAAGTGGACTTCTATCAAGCTGCACCGGTAACTATCTGACAAATTGAGTTTGTCATTATTGTTGCATTTTATTTCAATTCATTTTATTAAATTATTGGGATATTCGTGAGCCTAATTGAAAAACCAAATAGGTTCTTGGTGAGCCTTGATAAAAACCAAGTGTTGGGTTCTTGGTGATCTTAGTAAAACAAAGTTAGGTTACTTTGGTGAGCCTGTTCAAAACCAAAGGGTGTTGGGTTTTCTTTGGTGATCCCGTTAAAACCAAAGTGTAGAGGTTTTGGATTGTGACCTGTAAAACAATCCTACTGTATTCGGGTGTGAATATAGTAAAAATTCTAAGAGGTATCTTGGGTAGTGGACATAGAAGCTGGGTTGCTCCGAACCACTATAAACCTTGTGTGTTGTATTATGATTCTCTGATTTCTTTTAGCTTCTGCATTTAATTTTTAATCACAACACATAATACTTCGAAAAGAAATTTTAATTGCACATTATCTATGTGAAAGGATTATGCCCTAAAGGCCAATCAAAATATTGTATTTCGATGGGATTTTCTTTTGTATCCCAAACCAGTGTATTGACATTATCAATTAATAAGGCATTTTATTTTCATCATACACTATGTCTTATTAATTTTATTAAGATATGATAAACCCCATTGATTAAGGCTATGGTTCTAGGGTTATGATGAGATCATACCAGTGAGACCTAAAGCCTTAAAACCCTAATCTAGAATATTCCTGGTCGATGGGATATTGAGTAGGGGATCAATGTTTCTGGTAAGACCAGTACATCCTATGTATGCTTGGTGAAGAGGGTGACTGATCTCACAGTCACTTGTGTTTGACACTAATACTAAGATGTTGGTGCTCATTAGAGAATGAGTTCACTGAATGGATCTAGCTTGAGAACATCTAATGGAACCTTATCTGTTTGTCAATAGATAGTTCTCATAGTGGGAGTAGTGCATGTGGTCCTTTGATCTGAGACTGCCATGGTATCTTGTATGCATGAATCCATACTTTGGTTCACACTCAGTCATGACACTGAGTCATGCATGGGGTGATACTAGGTATGGTGGATTGCATATGGAGGTTGTGTGTAGGTCAAAAAGGATCGATCAACCCTAGTAAGAGGGAAGCGCATCCAGATGATTTCAATCAAATAAAGATTCGGAAAATCTTTGATCAAAGTATGAACATTAGAAAATTTCTAATGGTACATTAATGAATCATCATTATCAGATTGAGCAAGAAATGAATATGAAATTGGATTTGATAAGTATCCATATCCATAGTCATATTCAGGGTGCAAGTAGATCGAAGGACTGAATTGCCCGGTAACTCACCACTAAAGGGTATTTTGGTAAATCCACCAAAATTTCTCATCTTCTGGGTAGGCATGACATGTTGCTAGACGTCAATCTTGTCTTGTAGATCTTCATGACCAATAATTTTGTTTCATGAGTCAATTCGATGTGTGATTCGAATTGGACAATTAGGTGAGCCAATTTGACCTAATTAGGTCAATCGGGTTCGATCGGATCTAATCGGCTCAAATCTAAACCTACTGCTGGCTTGATGTGAAACCCAATGGTCACAAACAATAGAGACTTGGCCAAGAAAGTCATTCATGATTTAATTAGGGTCATAGGATCCTAATTGGATAGCCGGATTACATACAAGCATATGTAGGCTAACCAAATTCCTAACCCATTGGATTGGGTCTGGTTGCTTGCTAATTGGGCTAACCTAATAATGGGAAACCTAAATTAGGTTGAGTCCTAAGTGGGGCTAGCCTAATCAGAGCTAAATCTAATTTTAATTTGGATTTAAGGGCATTTTAGGTGCCATACATGAAGAGTCCCAATGGCATGAGACTCTTGGTACCTAAATGATACCTTAACTTCAAAGGGCACAGAATGAGCTATAGATCTTTGATTTAAATATAATTATATGGTTAGAAAAAAATTTTATGATCTTTACAATGACACCCATATTGCCTATATTTTTATTGATTGACATTCTTTAAAGTTTGTGTGGAAGAAGGATGGCGCACGCGGTGCATGAAGAGTTGTAACTCTTCATGTAGCGCGCGGTTCTGATGGAGAGTCCTTCTGCTATCAGGACTCTTCATAATCTCTAATATTTGGATATTGAAGAGGTTCCTCTTGGCTTTCCAGGGACCGGTAATTGACATGTGGCAAGTGAGAATTCGTCTAGATAAAAGAAGGGATGTGAATTAGGCCTTCGGTGCATGAATGGGCTTATTAGATATGATTTTTCAAGCCAAATAACTTCTCTTTGGTCTTGAAAAATCATATCTGATAAGTTGATGGGAGGACATATCACACGCCCCTCTTGTATCTATAAATAGGGGGTGGTGAAATGACTGATAAAAATAAGAATTCCACCGAAGTACTATTTTGAGTGTCTCTCTCTCCCTCCTTTCTTTAAAACAAGACTAGTCTTATTAAGACAAAGTCTTTTCTACTAGGACAAGGCTTTTTTTTAGACATAAGCATAAGAGGTCCTACACGATGGTTGTCCTAAAACCAAGAGTGGTTTAGGAGAGTGTCTTTAGTGCCCTACAATAGGACAGGGTGTCCTACAATGGTCAATAGACCAAAAGCTACCGAAAGAGTTCCACTTCTCCAAGCAACTTGAAGAAGGAGTTCTTCCTTGGTCCGAGTTTCATGTGGATCACCATTGGAGGGCGAACGTTTGGATGCTTGGTGGAGAAGAAGGCTGAATCAGGGTTTTCTTCATCGGATTGGATACTAGCGGTTCAAGTTGGTGCCTAAACTCTAGTTTATATTATATATGCATGTTTGTATGATTTAATTCCTGGTAAGGAGGTCTTAGGTTAAGGGTTTGGTAGTGGTTTCATAATAAATTTTTGAAATCCATGCTTCCGCCCTGGACACCAAAACCCTTACAGTGGTATCAGAGCCACCTTATTAGGGCTAAATCATACAAAATATGAAGTTGCCCAATTTCATAGGACTCTTGAGGTTACCCATTTTTGTAGGACTCTACAAAAGTTTAAAGTTACATATGATTGATATGTTATGCATATATGTATGTCACTGGTTAGGGTTTTCACTTAAACCTTAATCGATATAGAGATATGTTTAGCTTTCTAGTCATCATACTGAAATAAGGTTTCCCTGGCATAATGGTGGATCCATTATGTGGTAGATGGTTGTCCTAGTATGATGACACACTTGGCACATTATAAATGATATATGATGCATGGTTGATGAATGGTAATATTAGAATGTGCTTCTGTTTGAATTACCCTCTATTAAAATTATATTAAGTTGTAGTGTCATATACCAAAGAAAAATAATCAAGATGATTAGTTGATCATTCGGTGTCTAGGAAAGTGATTCATGATCGGTAAAAAGGACATGATTTTTAATTGGTTCCGTTGACTAACCTGGCCAATTTTATTGGTGTCTAGGAAAGCAACAGGGGGACCCCCACTACTCTCCCACTTACCTGGCTGATAAGATTAACTTAATTCTTGATTGATCTGGTTAGTGTAATATTCACTACATTAAGCCTTCCTTCATGCTAGGTCATTATTATGTTATGATTCGTATTAGTTTGTTGTGTACACACAAGGCCTATTATGGTAACTAACACAATTTTGGCATGGTGCATTTGATGCTTATGGCATGATTTAATATAATACTTTATTGTAACACACAAGGGTATTATTATTATAATCATGACTATAAAGGAATGAAGGGTCTTACTTAACTAAAAATATTATAGTTTGTTGTGCACACACAAGGCTATTAATATTTTAGAGGCCAGGTTTTGTTGATAATTGTATGAGATACAATTGGAATGAGTTTTCCTACCTTTGAACTAATAAAAGATTTGTTGTATACACACAAGGTCTTTTATAAGGAATTAGGATCTCAACCCTACTAAGAAAACCAATTAGGGTTCTCGATCATCATATAGAGGGTTATGATGCTTGATAAAATAGTGTGAGACATAATTAAGTTAAAGTCCTAATTTAATTATATTTTGTCAATATTGGTTGTTTGCTTATGTTATGTTCTTTGTTAATGTAGATTAAATGGCCTCTTCACTCTCACTCTGTAGTATACTTGATGTCAATAAATTGACTGCACCAAACTATGTTGACTGGTTGAGAAACCTAAAGATAGTACTCAGCCAGGAAAAACTTTCTTACATTCTTGATACCCCTACCTTGGAACCTTTAGAAGAAGATGCCTCGCATGAGGAAAAGACCACATACAAGATGTGGCAAAATGACTCACTCACTGTCAAATGTATCATGCTTGCCTCTATAACCAATGAGTTATAGAGGCAACATGATAGCATGGACACTAACTCCATACTACTTAATCTAAAAGAGCTATATGGAGAACATAGTCGAACTGCTAGATATGAGATATCTAAGCAGTTGTTCCGCGAGAATGATAGAAGGTACATCCGTACAAGACCATGTACTGATGGTTATTGACCTGATCACTCGATTAGGTCAATTGAATTTTGTTATGGATGGGGAGTTAAATCAGGATTTGATCTTGCAGTCACTCCCGGAGTCATTTTCATAGTTTGTTCTTAATTATCATATGAAAAACTTAACACTTCCTTGCCGGAGCTGTTAAATATGTTAAAAATAGCAGAGAGCCATTTAAAGAAAAATAAGGCTCTACTTCTTCTTATGGATGGGATCAACAAGAAGAAGTTAGACAGAAAGGGTTCCAAGAGGATTTGAACCCAAAAAGGGGCATCAAGAAGAAGAAAGGAAAGAAGGCCTCCGACAGATGACCTGCTTTCACTGTGGCAAGCTAGGTCATTGGAAGAGGAGCTGCAAGGCTTACCTTGCAGGTGTGAAGCCTGGTGCATCGGATGCACCAAAAGGTATGAAATAAGTTCACACTATTTTGTCATTGGATTCTTCCATTTCAAATACTTAGGTATTGGATACCGCTTATGGTCATAATATCTGCAAATCATTGCAGGGGCTGCAGAGGCTTAGAGTATTGAAGGAAGGAGACTTCGAGCTCTACGGTGATGGAGGAGAGTCCATCCAAGTAGAGGCCATAGGGACTTATATCTTGAAGTTACCTTCGGGGAAGATTTTAGAGCTGAGAGATTGTTACTATATGCCTAAGGTCATTAGAAATATCATATCTATATCCTTGTTACAAAGACAAGGTTATACTATGAATGTGATGAGCAATGGTTGCTCAATCAGCTTTTCTAATGAAATTATATGTTGTGGCATATTTTGCAATGGTCTTTTAACTCTATCCACTAATGACAATATAATTCATGTAAGTAACTAACGAAAGAGAGATGATGTAAATAATACTTTACTCTGGCACTGTCAGATTGGACATATTAATGAGACTAGGATTAGCAATTATACAAGAAAAATTTTCTTAATCCTTATGATTATGAATCATTAGGAACTTGTGAATCATGTCTCATGGGTAAAATGACCAAGACTCCATTTAGTGGACATAGAGAAAGGACAACTGAGTTATTAGGACTCATACATACAGATATATATGGGCCTATGACAACTCAGGCCAAGGGTGGATACTCTTATTTCATCACATTTATTGATGATTTTTCAAGGTACAGATTTGTGTATCTTATAAAACAACATCTGAAGCCTTTGATAAATTTTTAGAGTATCAAAGTATGGTAGAGAAACAAACGGGGAAAAGTATTAAAATCCTTCGATCAGATCGAGGAGGTGAATACTTATCCACCGAGTTTCTTGATCACCTTAAAGAAAAGGGGATTATCTCTAAATGGACCCCTCCTTCACACCACAATTAAATGGTGTTGCTGAAAGGAGGAATCGTACCTTATTAGATTGTACGGTCCATGATGTGCTTCACAGTGTTACCTGTTCCTTCTGGGGATATGCCTTGGAAATCGTGGCTAATATCTTAAATAGAGTACCATCTAAATCTATCTATAGCACTCCATATGAGATATGGAGGGGTAAGAAACCCAATCTTAAGTATCTTAAGATATGGGGATGTCCAGCCTATGTCAAAAGAAATTTTGGACATAAGCTGGATGCTAGAGCAGATAAGTGTCTATTTGTAGGATATCCTAAAGATAGTATAGGATATCTGTTCTACCACCCTACTGAATAAAAAGTTTTGTCAGTAGGCATGCTACTTTTTTGGAGAAAGAGTTCATCCTACAAAAGGGCAGTGGAGAAATATTGAACTTGAAAAAGTTCAACAAATAGATACATCTCAACCAAATGATAACATAGTTAGTAGAACCAGAACACACCACTCCTATCCGTAGGTCTGATAGGGTGCGTCATGCACCTGAGAGGTATGGGTTCATTATTGAAAATAATGAAGTCCGGATGATTGAAAATGATGAGCCTCTAACTATACGGATGCTGTCATGAGTGGGGACTCAAACAGATGGTGGGAAGCCATGAGATCTAAAATGGACTCCATGTATGTCAACCAAGTGTGGACTTTGGTTGATGCACTAGAGGGTGTTAACCCAATTGGATGCAAATGGGTCTATAAGAAAAAGATTGGGGCAAATGGCCAAGTCGAAACTTATAAAGCCAGGTTAGTGGCTAAGGGTTTCAGACAAAAACAGGGAATAGATTATGATGAAACATTTTCTCCTGTTGCTATGCTCAAATCTATTCGGACCATGCTTGCTATGCTATAGCAACATATCATGATTATGAAATCTGGCAAATGGATGTGAATACCGCATTCCTTAATGGATTCCTTGAAGAAGAGGTCTATATGTCACAGCCAGAAGGTTTTGTCTTGGAGACTAAACCTAATCAGGTATGTAGGCTGAAGAAATCCATTTATGGATTAAAGGAAGCATCCAGGAGTTGGAACATCCGATTTGATAAGACAGTCAAAGAGCTTGACTTTATCAAAAATGAGGATGAACCTTGTGTGTACAAGAAGACTAGTGGGAGTGACATAGTTTTCTTGGTTCTGTATGTGGATGACATACTCCTCATTGGAATGATATCCCAATGTTACAATCAGTCAAGGTATGGTTATCTAAAGAGTTTTCCATGAAAGACTTGGGAGAAGCATCCTATATACTGGGTATCAAGATCTATAGATATAGATCTAGGAGGATGCTAAGCTTATCACAGTCTAGGTACATTGACCAAGTGCTAAAGAGATTTAGCATGGAGGGAAGTAAAAGAGGTTACTTGCCCATTGGTTATGGCATACATCTTTCTAAGAAGATGTTTCCTAAGACACCTGAAGAAAGAAATAGAATGAGTTCTATACCTTATGCTTTGGCTGTAAGATCTATAATGTATGCTATGTTATGTACCAGGCCTGATGTGGCATATGCCTTAGGTATAGCCAGTAGATTTCAAGCTGATCCAGGAGAGGATCACTGGAAGGCTGTGAAAAATATTCTTTAGTACTTGAGAAGGACTAAGGATATTTTTCTGATATATGGAGGATCTGATCTTAAACTGGAAGCCTATTCAGATTCTAGTTTTCAATCGGATCAAGATGATAGCAAATCTATTTCAGGGTATGATTTTATCCTAAATGGAGGAGCTGTAAGCTGGAAGAGTTCTAAACAGCAGACTGTAGCTGACTCAACAACTGAGGTAGAATACATTGATGTTAGTGAAGCTGCCAAGGAAGATGTCTGGATGAAGAAGTTCATCTCAGAGTTGGGCATTGTTCCAGAGATTGAAGGTCCAGTATCACTTTACTGTGATAATACTGGAGCCGTCGCTCAAGGTAAGGAACATAGAGCTCAACACAAATCAAATCATATTCTAAGATGCTTCCATCTCGTTCGAGAGATTGTTGAAAGATAAGAAGTCTACATTAAAAGAGTAGAAACGAAGAACAACATAGCAGACCTGTTCACTAAGGCTCTACCACAGTGGGAGTTTGATCGCCACCTCGATTGTAAGGGGTTAAAATTAAAGGAGATTGGCTTTAATGCAAGTGGGAGATTGAAAGGATTATGCCCTAAAAGCCAATCGAAATGTTGTATTTCGATGGAATTTTCTTTTGTATCCTAAACCAGTATATTGACATTATCAATTAATAAAGGCATTTTATTTTCATCATACGCTGTCTTATTAATTTTATTAAGATATGATGAACCCTATAGATTAGGGCTATGGTTCTAGGGTTATGATGAGATCATACCAGTGACCTAAAGCCTTAAAACCCTAATCTAGAATATTCCTGGTCGGTGGGATATTGAGTAGGGGATCAATGTTCTGGTAAGACCAGCACATCCTATGTATGGTTGGTGAAGAGGGTGACTGATTCATAGTCACTTGTGTTGACATTAATACTAGGATGTGGGTTCTCATTAGAGAATGAGTTCACTGAATGGATCCAGCTTGAGAACATCTAATGGAACCTTATCTGTTTGTCAATAGATAGTTCTCATAGTGGGAGTAGTGCATGTGGTCCTTTGACCTGAGACTGCCATGGTATCTTGTATGCATGAATCCATACTTTGGTTCACACTCAATCATGACATTGAGTCATGCATGGGGTGATACTGGGTATGGTGGATTGTATATGGAGGTTGTGAGTAGGTCAAAACGGAATCGATCAACCCTAGTAAGAGGGAAGCGCATCCAGATGATTTCAATCAAATGAAGATTCGGGAAATCTTTGATCAAAGTATGAACATTAGAAATAGTTTCTAATGGTACATTAATGAATCATCATTATCAGATTGAGAAAGGAATGAATATGAAATTGGATTTGACAAGTATCTATATCCATAGTCATATTCAGGGTGCAAGTAGATCGAAGGACTGAATTGCCCGGTAACTCACCACTAAAGGGTATTTTGGTAAATCCATCAAAATTCCTCATCTTCCGGGTAGGCATGACACATTGCTAGATGTCAATCTTGTCTTGTAGGTCTTAATGAACCAATTGATTTGGTTTCATGAGTAAATTCGAATTGGATAATTAAGTGAGCCAATTTGAACTAATTAGGTCAATCGGTTCGATCGGATCGAATCGGCTCTATCCTAAACCTACTGCTGGCTAGATATGAAACCCAATGGGTCACATATAATAGAGACTTGGCCAAGGAAGTCATTCATGATTTAATTAAGGTCATAAGATCCTAATTGGTTAGCCGGATTACATACTAGCATATATAGGCTAACCAAATTCCTAACCCAATTGGATTGGGTCCGGTTGCTTGCTAATTGGGCTAACCTAATTATGAAAACCTAAATTAGGTTGAGTCCTAAGTGGGGCTAGCCTAATCAAAGCTAAATCTGATTTTAATTTGGATTTAAGGGCATTTTTGTGCCATACATGAAGAGTCCCAATGGCATGGGACTTTTGGTACCTAAATGATACCTTAACTTCAATAGGGCACAGAATGAGCTATAGATCTCTGATTTGAATATAGTTTATATGGTCAGAAAGAAAATTTTATGCTCTTTTCAATGACACCCATATTTCTTATATTTTGACTGGTCAACATTCTTTGATACTTGTGTGGCAGAAGGATGGCGCGCATGGTGCATGAAGAGTCGCAACTCTTCATGTAGCGCGTGATTCTGATGGTGAGTCCTTCTGCTATCAGGACTCTTCATAATCTTTGATGTTTGGAGATTGAAAAGGCTCCTCTTGGCTTCCCAGGGACTGGTAATTGACATGTGGCATGTGAGAATTCATCCAGATAAAAGAAGGGATGTGAATTAGGCCTTCGGTGCATGAATGGGCTTATTTGATATGATTTTTCAAGCCAGATAACTTCTCTTCGGTCTTGAAAAATCATATTGATAAGTTAATGGGAGGACATATCACTCTCCCCTTTTGTATCTATAAATAGGTGGCGGTGAAATGAGTCTGGTAAAAAAATAAGAATTCCATCGAAGTACTATTCTGAGTCTCTATCTCCCTCCTTCCTTTAAGACAAGACTAGTCTTGTTAAGACAAGGTCTTTTCTATGAGGACAAGACTTTGTTTTAGGATGTAAGCCTAAGGGTCCTAGAGGAGGGTTGTCCTAAAATCAAGAGTGGTTTAGGAGAGTGTCTTTAGTGCCCTACAATAGGACAGGATGTCCTACAGTGGTCAATAGACCAAGGCTGCCGAAAGAGTTTCACTTCTCCAAGCAACTTGAAGAAGGAGTTCTTCCTTGGTCCGAGTTTCATGTGGATCACCATTGGAGGGCGAACGTTTGGGTGCCTGGTGGAGAAGAAGGCTGAATCAGGGTTTTCTTCATCAATTGGATACTGGTGGTTCAGGTTGGTGCCTAAACTCTAGTTTATTTATAAATGCATGTTTTGTATGATTTAATTCCTAGTAAGGAGGTCTTGGGTTAAGGGTTTGGTAGTGGTTTCATAATAAATTTTTGAAATCCACGCTTCTGCCCTAGTCACCAAAACCCTTACACTATGTTAATTTGTAAATTTCCAATTCATCCCCATCTTGGGTAGCCACCTGGGCAACAACTGGTATCAGAGTTGTGTCTCTGATTACTTTAGAGTAAAGATTGATGGCTCATCCCATGAGTACATCCCTGGTGGAAGGCCAGTCAACTAATATACCTCCACTCTTCACAGGCACAAATTATTCTTTTGGAAAGCAAGAATTAAGATATATATTCAAGCTATTGATTTTAATTATGGAAGGTCATTTTTAAAGGGCTACATGTTTCCATGATTAAAATTGATGGCGTGGATGTCCCTAAGCCAGAAGAAAAATAGGATGAACACAACATGAAATAAGGGGAATTGAATGCCAAAGCAATGAATTTGCTTTACTGTGCTTTGGATTCCAATGAGTTTAATCGAATTTCCACTTGCACTTCAGCAAAGGAAATTTGGGATAAACTTGAGGTGACCCATGAAGGAACTTCTCAAGTGAAAACTTCAAAGACTAATCTTTTAGTGCATAATTATGAATTGTTTAAATGGAGCCAAATGAAAATATCTCTGCCATGTACACTAGATATATAGATTTATTAACAGTTTGAAAAGTCTTGGTAGGGTATACTCAAATGCTGATCTAGTACTGAAGATATTGAGATCACTTCCTGACAAATGGGATCCTAAAGTTTCTGCCATCCAGGAAGCTAAAGATTTTAATACTTTATCCATGGATGAACTAATGGGTTCTCTCATCACACATGAACTAGCCATGCAGCATAGAATGGATGATGATCAAAAAAAGAAGAAAACAATTGCATTCAAGGCTGCATTGGAATCAAAGGATGATGAAGAGACGGAAGATGACTCTACCTCCTCCAAAGATGATATTGAAGATGAAGACATTGCAATGGTCATGAGGAGATTCAGAAAGTTTAAGGAAAAGATGAAAGGAAGATATAATAGAAAATTTCATAAATGAAAAGAACATTCAAAAGAAAAGGATAAGGACAAAGATAAAGATAAGGAACAAGTCCCCACCTGCTATGAATGAAGAAACCGGGCACATTCATCCAGACTGTCCACAACTAAAGAAATTTTCAAAAGAAGAAAAAGAAAGCGATGGTTGCCATGTGGAGCGACAATAAAGACTCTACTTCAACTGAAGAAGAGAGACCACGAAAATAGCTAACTTATGTCTAATGGGTCTCGAGGATAAGGTAACTTCTCCCAATACTCAAATTGAATTTTCATTTGATGAGTTAAATTCTGCATTTCATGATCTTTTATCTGAATTTAAAAAGGCAGGAGTAAAGATTAGATCATTAAAGCATATCAATGATTCTTTACTCAAAGAAAAAGAGGAGATTTCATAAAAGAATATTTTATTGCAAAAAGAACTTCATATCTTTTCTGAAAAATGTAATGTGTTGAAAACTAAAAATAGTTAGTTTCATGACAAAAATAATATCTTGTTGAAAGAAATAATGAGCTAAAAAAGGAGGTTGAAAAACTCAAGCCACTTGTTGAAAAACTAACTTTATCTTTTAACAAGCTTAAGTTGATTATTAAAGATCAAAGAATTTCTGGTAATAAAGTTGGAATAGGTTTTAATGCTTCAAATTCAAATTATGTTTTAGCAACTACATTTGTGAAATAAAAAGATTTTGTTCCCAAGTTTACTTCTCATAAAGCTTTTGCGATAAAAGGTTCTACTTCCATTTCAAAAACTACTTTATGTTCCAAAAAACTCAATTACAAAACCTGCTATTTTTGCATTTCATTCATCTAGAATTTCAAACTATAAATCCTTTTAAAATTCTAGAATCAGATGTTTTTCTTGCAAAGAAATAAGACATAAAGCTTTCAATTACAATACTACTAGAAATGTCCATAATAGATCAAGAAAAATTTGGGTTCCCAAAGGAACCACCTCAGCTAACCTACAAGGACCCAAGTTAGCTTGAGTACCTAAAAGAACTCCTTAATTTTCTTGCAGGAATGTCTTGCAGCCCAGAAATTGAAAAAAGATGGTATCTCGACAGTAGCTGTTCAAGACATATGACGAGTGACAAGGATCAGTTCATCACCTTGGAAATGAAAGAAGGAGGTATGGTTTCTTTGGAGACAATGGCAAAGGAAAAATAATCGAAATTGTAAGATTAAATAACCCTTGTATTTTCATTGAAATGTATTGCTAATAGATAAGTTGAAGCATAATTTATTAAGTGTTAGTCAATTATATGATAAAGGCTTCAAAGTTATCTTCGAATCATCTATGTGTATAGTAACAAACTCTCTTGATTTTAGTAGTAAATTCATTGGACATAGACTTGGAAATATCTATATGGTAGATCTAAATGATCTAGCTGGACTAGTAGTTCCAGTTTAGTTGCAATGAATGCTAAGACCAAGGAGTCTTATTTATTATGGCATAGAAGATTAGGTCATGCTAGCATGCATACTATTGCCAAGTTGATTTCCAAAAATCTTGTTAGAGGCATGCCTAAGTTTAAACTTGATTTTGATCATGTTTGTGATGCATGCCAAATGGGTAAACAAACTAGGGGGAGATTTAAATCCAAAAATATGATTTCAACTTCTAGACCTCTAGAGCTACTTCACATAGACTTATTTGAACCAACTATGACCACAAGCCTAGGAGGTATGAAATATGCCCTTGTGATTATAGATGATTTTTCCAGATTTACATGGTTTTGTTTATTGCTCACAAAGATGAAACTTTCAAATGTTTAGAAAATTTTACAAAAAGGTTTCAAATCAGAAAAATCTTTCTATAATTTCAATTAGGAGTGATCACGGTTCTGATTTGAAAATCAATTTTTTGATGATTATTGCACTGAAAATGACATTGATCACAACTTCTTCACTCCTAAAACACCATAACAAAATGGTGTTGTAGAGAGGAAAAATAGGACTTTAGAAGAAATGGCCCGAACAATGTTATGTGAAGGTAATCTTTCAAGGTACTTTTGGGCAGAAGCGGTGAACACTGCTTGTTATATTTTAAACCATGTTTTGATCCATCCTATTTTGAAGAAAACCCCCTATGAGCTTTGGAATGAAAAGAAACCCAACATAAATTATTTTCATGTTTTTAGATGCAAATGCTTTATACTTAACAATGGTGAGGATAATCTAGGAAAATTTGATGCTAAATCTGATGAAGTAATTTTCTTGGTTATTCACTACATAGCAAAGCATATAGGATATTTAATAAAAGGACTTTTACTGTTGAAGAGTCGGTGCATGTTATCTTTGATGAAACTAATCCTTCACCATCTAGAAAAGATGAGTGTATTGACAATGATGCAGGTACTATTCAAAAATAGATGGAAGACAAGAGCATTCAAGAAAGACCAATTGAAGAAGGAGAAGAAAAGATAAGTAAGGATCATACCGATCTACCAACTGAATGGAGGTACGCTACTTTTCATCCTAAAGAATTAATTATTGTGATCCTTCACAAGGTATTAGGACTAGGTCTGCACATAGACTGCACATGACTACCTAGCCTTTGTATCACAAATAGAGCCTCACACTTTAGAAGAAGTAGAAAATGACCCAAACTGGATGTTAGCTATGCAAGAAGATATGAACCAGTTTGAAAGAATTAAGGTTTGGACACTAGTTGATAGACGTAAAGACCACCCAATCATAGGAACCAAGTGGGTCTATAGGATTGTTGCAGCGTCAACTCCTGGACCGGGACGGGGGTGGCTGGATGTGATGGAGCGCTCCTCTCCTGGACGAACCTGCAACAAAGTCTCCAAGGGTGCTGGTGGTGTTTCGATGGGGGACCCTCCGATGCCTAAGTTAGCAGGAGGTTGAAGGAACAAATGGAGGAATCTGGGAATCAATAGTGTATGGAGAGGGAAGAGTTGTTCTACCTTCAAAGGGGTCCCTTGAGTACCTTATATAGGCACGGAACAGTCCAAGATTTGTTAGGGGAGAGGCTGAGAATGATCAATCTGCCCCTAGGAGAATTTGGAGAGTGGCCACGTGGTGCGCGGATACGGTGACATCATGGAAGTAGTGGAGTAGGGCTGTTGGGATGGCAGGATCCTGCAGTAACAAAAAGGTGCTTCTGGAATTCCCTGGATGCTAAGGCATGCCTGTCGGACGTCGGTCGTGGGAAAGCTGGTCGGCCGGACTAAAGGCCAAACCTCCAAAGGAGAGCGACAGGCCAGACCCCAGTAGGAGAGGGTCATTCAGACCTTTGCTTAGGTGGGTCCAACCTCTGAAGGAGAGCGACGGGCCGGACCCCAGCAAGAGAGGGTCATTCGGGCCTCTGCTTCAGTGGGTCGGACCTCTAAAGGAGAGCGACGGGCTGGACCCCAGTAGGAGAGGGTCGTTCAGACCTCTGCTCTGATGGGTCGAACCTTTGAAGGAGAGCGACAGGTTAGACCCAGCAGGAGAGGGTCGTTTGGACCACTGCATAGGTGGGTCGGACCTCTGAAGGAAACAACAGGCCGGACCCCTGTAGGAGAGGGTCGTTCGGACCTCTACTATGGTGGGTCGGATCACTGAAGGAGAGCGACGGGCCAGACCCCAGCAGGAGAGGGTCATTCATACCTCTGCTCCGGTGGGTCGGACCTCTAGTAGTTGGAGCCTTGAAGGGGCGGCCGGGTCGGCCCGCAGGACTGGGCGAGCCATCATGGTACAACAGTTGTCCCCCATGCCCTTGTGCTTCGAGTGAGTCCGTAGGCTCGAAGGGTGAGGGCATTAAATCAGTAATTGCATCAGCCTTTCAAATGATGGCGAATTTGATTCGGCATGCTACAACCAGCTACCTTCTGCTCTAATTTTTGCTCCTAGACAAGTGTTAGTGCCTGGTTGGTGAAGACAAGGGGAGCAGTTATTGCCGATACGGGGCATGGTAGCTACCTGTTTGGATTCTTGATGCGACATGGGGCACATGGCCCCATCAGAGTGGTTGGTGCACTTGCCAGAGTGATACATCTGCCATTGTTTTGACTGTCACGCGAATTGCGGCCGGATATGATCCGGCGCATCCCCTCGGATTCCCGCCCAACTCGAGAACTGAAGTGCCAGCCATCAGATCTCGGCACGTGGGGGGATGCGTTGTCAAGTTTCCCCCGGGCACCTATAAAAAGGGGAAAGCAGCACCTAGAAAGAACCTTTCACCATGCTTGCACTTGAAGAGAAGGCAGCCTCCTCCCTCCTTGTGTTGCTTTAGCCTCTATTAGGGAACCAGAGAATCAGTTAGTCTTGTCTCCACCTTCCACCATCTTCCTCCCTTTCTGCAACCCATCTTAGAATGGCTTCTGGGAGTCAGAGTTCGACTCGCGGTCATAGGGAACCCGGCCTTTTTGACATCCCTTCGGCCATGACCCGAGAGGGTTGAAAACCTTAGGATTGTATATAACATTCCCTCCACCTTACACCTGACCGTCCCTTACCACAAGGGTAGAGTGAACAGGCCTTTGAACATCGGAGCTCTCCCCGTGTACGAAGACCACCTGAAAGCCGGCCTTCATTTTGCGATCCATAGCTTCTTTATTCAGGTTTTTAACACATATAGAGTCACCCCCTCCCAACTGACCCCGAATAGCATTCGGGTTCTGTGTGGCTTCGTAGTCCTGTGTAGGGAGGCCGACATCGAGCCTAGGGTATCCCTGTTTTCCATTTTTTTCTTATTGAAATAGGATTTCCGGAGTCAGGAGTGGTGGATGTTCGGTCCATGCCCTGGCCAGAAGATACTAGGGGGGCTTCCATCAGCCATTCATGGATGGAAGTCCGATACTTCTTTGTAGACAGCCTGGAGTCATGGGGCTTTGAGGCAGCTTGGAGGAAGCCGAGGCTGAATTCTTTGAATGGGAGGAAGGTCTCGAGGGCCGACGAGGCGACTTCCATAAAGTGAATGATGAGGACCCAAAGATCGTCGGCTTCATGCTCCACGAGGGGAGTCTTCATCAGGCTGGACTCAGTCGGCACCCGATGTTAGGTAGGACGAGAGCCGTAGAGAGTCCGGCTTCTTTATCTTCTGCCGGCTTGGCAGCCGTACCTTACTTTAACTTTGTTTGATGACAGGTGGCAATGAAGCCAGAACGAGCAATCCTTTCGGTGCGATCTGCACAGCGGAGGGCCGTTTGCATTATGGAGCCAACCCGCAGGAGCCGAAGAAGCGGGCGGCTAAACTGGCACCCGAAAGGCTGAAGAACAACAGATGGTAGAGCAGTCCACCATGGTGGTGTCGGTCGGGTCGGAGGATGACATGCCTCTGATCGAACGCCGAACGGTGATTGCTTTCGAGCAATCCTATTCGGGTGGACAGCCGGTCGCCCGAACAGAGGAGAAGCTTTCGATGTCGACTAGGTGTGGTGCGGGCACCAGACTCAGAAGAAGACTTCAGGGTCCATCTAGATCTCTGATTGACCTTGCCCGAAGAATTAGGGTTTTCTGGTTTTGTAATAAGGTTGACCTGATCAACTCAATTTGAGTCTGTAATTTTGTCATTTCAATTTTTGTTGGGTATGTTGACTCGTCCAGTCCAAGGCCCAGGTGGTGTCATTCCCCTTGCCATAGGGCAACACATTTTCCAGCTACAAGTGGGTGCCACACTCCTGCCACATCTCTATCCAGTGTACCTTGGTCCCTATGCCTCAAGTAAGCAGGTTCTTTTTCTTGCACACCACTTGGGGGAGAAATCCATCAAGATACCTAATCCAAGGAGAGACAACTTTTCCAGATAAACCCAAGCCAGGATGGCAGAATTTTTCTTGAAGAAGGATCAAGGAGGTGCCCCACAATGTTCCATAAAATCCAGTTATAAAAGGGAAGAGAGCATGTCTTGGGGAGAAAATCAGGAGGCACCCAAAGTCTCCAAAAGTGCCAAAGCCATGAAAGGAAGAAGTCTAAACTGTGGAGCAAGACTAGGAGGTGTCCAAATGAGCAAACCATGAAGGAAAATCCTGATTCATGGAGATACTAGGAGACATCCCATAACCTGCCATTGGAGCTGATTTTCAAGTTTTCTTGAGTTTTTGGGCTGCCCACTCATGGAAGGAGTCTTGGGAAGAAAATTGATGCCTAAAGTGTGGGTTAGTCCTATTAGTCCCACATGGGAAATGTATAAAATTTTATTTCTTTGTTATGTCTATATATTCAACTCTATGTAACTCTTGAAAATGATGAATGATGAATGAATCAATTTCTTTGTAAGCAACTTTGTGTTTCTCTCTTCGCACTTGTATTCAAGTGTTGAGCTCCATGAGGGAGTAAATCCGGTTCCTTAGGAACCTTGAGGAGGTGTGAGATCTCCAACCCCAAAACTCTAGCTTAGTCAACCCATCTCTACTCCACCACCACCAAACCCTAATTTTCCATCTTCAACCCACGGCCCTCTCTTCACATCGAAGCCGGTCACCAGCATCCAGATTCAGATCAACTGTTTCGACTACAGCCAGTTCAAAGGAGAGTCAGATCAGTATAAAGATCTCCGGAACTCTACATCCAAATCTTCATTAGTACTCAGGTCAGTGTCTTTCTTTGAGTTTCTGGTTCTTTTTTTTGTTCTTCTTCTTCTAGATCCTGAGTTCGAGAAGAGGCCAACTTGCCATAGGACTACAATCCGAGGATCCATTGCGAAGATACCCCGTCTCCAAGATCCTATAATCTGCTCGAGAGTGTCCTTCAATTGAGCAACGAGAGATATCACAGTCAGGTATAAAACCTTCTCTTCTCTTTCGTCTGTTTCTTGAAAGAGGAGTAAACCCTAGGTCTGGGGGTTTCTCATCCCCACGATCCTACTTCTGAGTTACTCTGATAATCCACTCCTTTTAATTGTGCTTTCTGTCATTTCTTAGTTTCTTTCAACATTAGTTTATCTTTCCTTTGAGTCAAAGCCCTTCTAAAATAATAAATAAAAAAAAACATTTTTAATTTCTTACGCATCGCATCATCTCTTCTGTTCCGCATCATTTTTGTATCAGAGCTTCTGTTCTGCATCATTTTTGGTATCAGAGCTCTCGTTCTGCATCAGGGTGGACGCGGCTCCTTCATCTCTGCCATTGGAGCCGACTGTGGCAACCCCCATGACAATCAAGGGAACCCCTACAGGGGATGGCTGTGTCGGCCATAATGAGAGGGCCGGCGTGTGCTCATGACGAGGAGGAGTGCCAAAAGTGGCATGACACTGAGGAGGCTAAGGAGCTGCTTTAGAGGGCCGCTCCCGATAATGACGAGCGTCCGTGAACGAGGCAGCCAAGAGTTCTCTCTGCCATCTTCTAAGGGTAAGTATCGCTTTTTATTTCCCATCCCGACTTCACGGTGGCGGCTTTCTAACTGTGAATGTCTGTCAGCAGCTTGTTAAGGACAACTTGCTGATGGACGAGGGCCTAGACGAGCTGCTCTATCTGAAAAGCAGTTGACCCAGAGGGCCGAAGCAAAAGAGCTGGCAAGGGACTAGCTTGGAGGCACTGACGACCTCCAGGGAGAAGGTGCTTGGCTTGAGGGCTGCAGCAGTTGAGGTGTCCCCTTGCAGGCTGAATCGGAGGCCCAGAAGAAGCTGTTGGAGAACTTGCTGGCCCAAAAGGTGGATCGGGAGGCAAGACTAAAAAATAAGAAGAAGAAGGTCAGGCCCTGACCTGTCAGCTGGCCATCGAGGAGGGGTGCTTGACCGAATGTGAGGTCTGTGTGCAGGGCCACCAAGCAGTGGCGGAGAGGTTTAAGGCCCTGCTAAAGATGGCCCAGGAATTACTGAAGATGGCCGGTGAGAAGGCCGTTGCGACCTACAAAGCCTCGGAGGACTTCACCGAGGAGATGATTGAAGCCTGGATGGTCGGCTTCGGCTATGGATATGACGAGTGCCTAGGAGAGTTTAGTGCAGCCATCCCAGACCTCGAACTATCATTCCTTCAGCCGCCAAAGCCGATGGAAGAAGAGGGTTTGGAAGCGGTGGATCCGACTGCCCGAGGGCTGATGCTCTAGTGGAGGCTGTCGTAGAAGTTGGCGGAACGGACACCCTGGTTGGAGCCAAGCAGAAGCAACTGAAGGGGCCGAGGAGGTCGAAGTGACTGTTATAACTCAAGGGGCCAGAGCGACCGTAGTTAGTGTACCTCCCGAGGGTCAGACTTAGTTGTTTGTAAAGGTCTAACCTTCGGTTTTGTATAAAAACATTTTGAAAGTAATGAAAAATTTTCTTTCACAATGTCTCACTTTTTTCCTTTCTAAAATTTCACTAAGTGTGGACTAGTTGGCTGGTCTGAGCAGATGGTCTGGACTCCAGGGAGAGCATCGAATAGTGGCCCAAGCCGAACTAGATTCTCTTAGAATTTTTGCTCTAAGTATTGGTCCGTCGGCTTGCCCGGGCCAAGAGTGATTGAAGTGGCAGTCGGACTGTAGCTCAGGACAGAGCAACGAGCTTAGGAATTTCAACCTAAGTGTTGGTGCGTTGGCTTGTCAAACCTAGAAATAGTTGAGGCAATGGTTGGACTATAGCTCAGGTCTGAGCAACTAGATTAGGAATTTCAACCTAGGTATTGGTATGTCGGCTTACTAACCTAGAAGTAGTTGAGGCCACGGTCGGACTGTAGCTCAGGACGGAGCAACAAGCTTAGGAATTTCAACCTAAGTGTTGGTACGTCAGCTTGTCAAACCCAGAAGTAGTTAAGGCAACAGTCGGACTATAGCTCAGGCCGAGCAACTAGCTTAGGAATTTCAACCTAAGTGTTGGTTCGTCGGCTTTTCGAACCCAAAAGTAGTTGAGGCCTCGGTTGGACTGTAGCTCAGGCCGAAGCAACGAGCTTAGGAATTTCAACCTAAGTGTTGGTCTGTCCACTTTCCAAACCTAGAAGTAGTTGAGGCCTCGGTCGGACTGTAGCTCAGGCCGGAGCAACGAGCTTTAGAATTTCAACCTAAGTGTTGGTCCGTTGGCTTGTCGAACCCAGAAGTAGTTGAGGCAACGGTCGGACTGTAGCTCATGCCAAAGCAACTAGCTTAGGAGTTTCAACCTAAGTGTTGGTCCGTCGGCTTTCTGAACCCAGAAGTAGTTAAGGCCTTGGTCAGACTTTAGCTCAGGCTGAGGCAACGAGCTTAGGAATTTCAACCTAAGTGTTGGTCCATCGGCTTTCCGAACCCAGAAGTAGTTAAGGCCTCAGTCGGACTGTAGCTCAAGACAGGGCAACGTGCTTAGGAATTTCAACCTAAGTGTCAGTCTGTTAGCTTGTCTGGACTGGGCTACCCTAGAGCCTCTACCGACCGGAGTCAGACTTTTGGAAGTGGGCTGTCCTAGAGCCTCTACCGACCAGAGTCGGACTTTCGGAAGTGGGCTGCCCTAGAGCCTCTACCTACCGAGTCAGACTTTCAAAGTGGGCTGCCCTAGAGCCTCTGCCGACTGGAGTCGGACTTTTGGAAGTGGGCTACCTTAGAGCCTCTGCCGACCGGAGTCAGACTTTTGGAAGTGGGCTGCCTTAGAGCCTCTGCCGATCGGAGTCGGACTTTCAGAAGTGGGCTGCCCTAGAGCCTCTGCCGATAGGAATCGGACTTTCGAAAGTGGGTTGCCCTAGAGCCTCTGCCAATCGGAGTCGAACTTTCGGAAGTGGGCTGCCCTAGAGCTCTACCGACCGGAGTCAGACTTTTGAAAGTGGCTGCCCTAGAGCCTTTGCTGACCAGAGTCGGACTTTCAAAAGTTGGCTGCCCTAGAGCCTCTACCGACCGGAGTCGGACTTTCGAAAGTGCACTACCCTAGAGCCTCTGCCGACCGGAGTCAGACTTTTAAAAGTGGGATACCCTAGAGCCTCTACCGACCGGAGTCAGACTTTCGGAAGTGGGCTGCCCTTGAGCCTTTGTCGATCAGAGTCAGACTTTCGAAAGTGGGCTGCCTAGAGCCTCTACCGACCGTAGTCGGACTTTCAGAAGTGGACTGCCCTTGAGCCTACGGCGACCAGAGTCGAACTTTCGGAAGTGGGCTGCCCTAGAGCCTCTGCCAACCAGAGGCGAACTTTCGGAAGTGGTTCACAAAAAAAATGTGGACTTCATTGATAATACTTGCAGAGGTTGTCTACATTCCACGGACGTGCCACCCATCGCCCGTCCAAAAATTCAAGATGATAGGTGCTGGCTCGAACCACTTCATCGACCTGATAAGGTCCTTCCAATTTAGGGAAAACTTGCCTTGCTCAGTCGGCCTCGAAATTTCGATCCTTCGCAGGACCAGGTCTCTGACATAGAAAGCTCGTGCCTTAACACGTAAGTTGTAATATTTTTTCCATCTTCTGGCTGTATACTGCCATCTTCATGCCTGCCTGAAGTCTAGTTTCTTCGAGCAAGTCCAGGTTAGCCCTTCGTTACTCGAAGTTAGCTGTTCGATGTAGTGGTCAATCCGGAGAGATTGAAGAGAGGTCTCAACACAGATGACAGCTTCGCTCCCGTAAGTGAGGTTGAATGGGGTTCGCCGGTTGACATTCTAGCGTCATCCGGCATGCCCATAATACTGAGTGGAGCTCCTCTGCCCAAAGCACTTTAGCTTCATTCAAATTTGGGACTTCCATGGATGCTGAGTTGAAACGGCCATGAAATCCTGAAGGGTCTCTCCCTCCTTTTGCAGCACAGGAGAGGTAGTCGGTATTCCTCGAGGTCCGACTGCAAGTCCTGAAATAGAAAAGAAAAGTGATTCGAGTTGAGAAAAGGAGTGGATCGTACCTAGCTGGATGGCAGAGAACCACATTCGGGCGGTCTTCTTATGGGTAGCAGGGAAGGCGATGCAATGGGCTTTGTACCATCATATGGGCTTTGTACGTGCCCAGATGGTCCATCGGGTCAGTGGTACCATTGTAACGGTCCACTTGTGGGATCTTGAAGTGGCAGGAAATCATCTCCGCCAGGATCTCATCAGAGAATAGGGGATAGGAGTCATATACCTGTCCCCCTTCGGCCTTCTACCGGAGTGCAATTTTGGTAATTCACTCCTCTATGCGCATGATCTTGCTGGCATAGTCCCTCGGAGGTTCGGTAGCAAGCCGACCACCGACCGAGATGGATTCGGTGTAGGAAGGCAAAGCAGACCTTGCCCTTTTGATATCGGTGAGGTCACCCAAGGACCTCCGGGGCTCCATGGTAGCTTGAGAACAATGCTGAGGGACCTCTGGCCATGGGCTTCCCTTAGCAGTAGTTAGAGGATTGGTGCAGCAAATAGCTGGTAGTGCTGTTGATTGTCAGCGGCTTCCTAGAAATGCTGAACTACAGTAGTAAGCATTTCAATGCGATTCACCAAAGTTTGGAACTGCTAGAATCCCAGTGTGATTATAGGTCTGCGCAGCAGCCATGGTGGCGGTGGTATCATCCTCCCTGGGAGGTTCCTCAGACCTGGAAGGGGAGATACCTCTTTTGGTAGTGGCATTTGGAGCTCTTCCCTTAACCATTTCATAGCAAGGGCGATGGATTCCTCCTTTTAGAAAAGGGAGCACTCTTTCTCTAGCGCCAATCTGTTGCGGTGTCAACTCCTGGACGGGGAACGGGGGTGACTGGATGTGCTGGAGAGCTCCTCTCTCGGACGAACCTGCAACAAAGTCCCCAAGGTGCTGGTGGTGTTCCGGCGGGGGACACTTCGATGCATAAGTTAGCAGTAGTTGAAGGCAACAGAATGGAGGAATCCAGGAATCAACAGAGTACTAAGAGGGAAGAGTTATTCTACCTTCAAACGGGGTCCCTGAGTACCTTTTATAGGCACGAAATAGTCCAAAATCTATTAGGAGAGAGGCTGAGAAAGATCGATCTGCCTCTAGGAGAATCTGGAGAGTGGCCACGTGGCGTGCGGATACGGCGACATCGTGGAAGTAGTGGAGTAGGGCTGTTGGGATGGCAGGATCCCGCAGTAATAGAAAGGTGCTTTTGGAATTTCTTGGAAGCTAAGGCATGCCTGTCGGACGTCGACCGTGGGAAAGCTGGTCGTTGGACTAAAGGCCAAACCTCCAAAGAAGAGCGACGGGATGGACACCAGTAGGAGAGGGTCGTTCGGACCTTTGCTTAGGTGGGTCAGGCCTCTGAAGGAGAGCGACGGGCCGGACCCTAGCTGGGAGGGTCGTTCGGGCCTCTGCTCCGGTGGATCGGACCTCTGAAGGAGAGCGACGGGCCGTACCCCAGTAGAAGAGGGTCGTTCGGACCTCTGCTTAGGTGGGTAGGACCTCTAAAGGAGAGCGACGGGCCAGACCCCAGCAGGAGAGGGTCGTTCGGACCTCTGCTCCAGTGGGTCGGACCTCTAGCAGTTGGAGCCTTGAAGGGGCGGCCGGGTCGGACCACAGGACTGGGCCGGTTCTGGCTGAGGGTGAGCCATCATGGTACAACAGGAATAAATTACTTGAACAAGAAAATGTCATTAGAAACAAAGCTCGATTAGTGGCTAAGGGATATAGTCAAGAAGAAGGTATAATTTTGATGAAACCTATGCACCCGTAGCGAGACTAGAAGCCATTAGATTACTTCTTTTATTTGCTTGCTACATGAATTTTAAACTTTTTTAAATGGATGTAAAAAGTACATTTCTAAATGGTTTTATCTCTGAACAAGTTTTTATAGAACAACCACCAGGTTTTGAAATCATGCTTTTCCAAACCATGTATTTAAACTTAATAAAGCTTTATATGGTTGAAACAAGCTCCTAGAGCTTGGTATGAAAGACTTAGCACTTTCATAATTGAAAATAATTTTTTCAAGAGAAAATTTGATAAAATTCCTTTTATCAAAAAGAAAATTAATGATATATTAGTTGTACAAATTTATATAGATGATATTATATTTGGTGCAACTAATGATAAATTTTGTGAAGAATTTGCTAAGCTAATGCAGGGAAAATTTGAAATAAGCCTAATGGGAGAACTTAATTACTTCCTTGGAATTCAAGTAATGCAAACAAAGGAAGGGATCTTCATCAACCAAGCCAAATATACCAAGGAAATAATTAAAAAGTTTGGTATGGAGACGAGCAAACAAATGAGCATACCTATGAGCCCATCTTGCAAATTGGACAAAGATGAAAACGGATCCAATGTTGACCAAAAGCTATATAGAGGTACGATCGGATCCTTATTATATTTAACTACAAGTAGACCGAATATCTTTTATAGTGTATGTGTATGTGCTAGATTTCAATGTAATTCTTAAGAAACATATATGCTTGCTGTTAAAAAATATCAAGATATTTGAAAGGTACAAGTAATCTAGGTCTTGGGTATTCAGAATAATAATCTTTGAATTTAGTTGGATTTTCTGATGCTGATTATGCTGGTTGTAAAGTTGATAGAAAAAGTACTAGTGGCACTGTCAATTTCTAAGGTTGAATTTAATCTTATGGCACTGCAAGAAACAAAACTTGGTAGCACTTTCTACTACTGAGGCAGAGTATGTTGCTGCAGGGAGTTATTGTGCACAAGTATTATGGATTAAACAACAACTAGAAGACTTTGGTGTTACAAAATACAAAATTCCTATCTAGTGTGGTAACACAAGTGCTATAAATTTAACCAAAAATCCTATTCAGCATTCTAGAACTAAGCACATAGAGATTAGACACCATTTTATTAGAGGCCATGTTTTGAATGGTGATATTGAACTAGAATTTATCCATACTGAAAAATATTAGCTGACATTTTTACTAAGCCACTAACTTAGGATAGATTTGAATTGCTTAGAGGAGAATTAGGGCTTTGTGATCCTTTCTAAATTAAATAACTGATTTCCTTTAAGACTAAGGATAAGTTATCTAGAAAACCTCCTATAATTATTCATGATTGTTGAGCAACTTTCTTTGGGCTTTCATTTTATTGAATTCAATTTTTTAATCATTTCATTTTCTGTAGAAAGTTTCTGTTCAGTCGACTCGAGCAATCTTGCTCTGGTCGAGCCAGCTTGAATGTCTGAGTTCTCTACCAATTGTTATGGTCGAACCGACTAAGTCTTTGCTTAGCCAACTCGATGTTCTGACTTTTCTGAGTTCGCTCTGGTCGAGCTGACTCAGATTTTTCTAGGGTTGAGCGAGCCAACTCGAAAGTCAGAAAATCGCTATTTAAGTAGTTTTGAGCTATCTTTTATTGTACTTCACTACTTCCATTTTACTTCAAATACACCCTACTCCTCTCAGAAACTTTATTAAACTCCCAAAATTCATTCCCTAGAACATAAATTTCCTAAATTCCAATGCAATAGCTTCTCGAAGATCTGCAAGGAAGATTCTTCAAGTTGGTAAATCAAGCACACGCAGTGAAGATACAAAAGGGAAAAGAGAAAAGAGGAAAAGGTTTACTCCTGAGCAACAAGAAGAAGAAACTCCCTCTCCTACTGCATAGATTATCTCAGTGGCCAACCGACCTGTCACTTGTGGAAGAAGAACATATTTTTCCTTCTTAGAAGAGATGGAAATGAAGATCGAAAGATGGATAGAAAGTCAGGGCTAGAAGCATTTCTGTTCTTTGGACATCTTAACCTACCCCTCACTGATACGAATCTTTTATGAAAATATAGTTCTTCAAGAATTTCATTTGGAATTAACAATTCAAGGAATCAAGATCATCATGGATGAAGAGAAGTTGGGAAACTTGCTATAGATGCCTACAGATGGTGCCACTAAGCTTACACTACCGAGCAAAGAACACATATTAAAGCTCATTTTGGAGAAAAAAAGACATAAGCTCCATTCAGCATGTTCAGGCCAACTTACTGTCGAAGGAAATGAGGCTTCTACATAATATGGTCAATAGAATATTTCCTCCAAGGACCGGTCGCTTTGATTGGGTTAGTGAGAAAGACATGACCTTTATGGAACATCTAATAGAAGAAAAGCCTCTCAATCTTCCCTACATAATGTGATTCAAATGACTGAAGTAGCCAGGAAAGCAAAGCCTACCTACCCTACGATATGGTCTTTACTCTACTGCTTGAAGAAGCTGGAGTTGACTTAACCAATGAGATTGGCAAGCTACTACATCACTTTGACACTTACTCCTTCAATTCACTGAAAAGAATGAGTTACAAGCTACAGGAAAGAATATGGATAAAGAAAGTGTCTAGTCAGGTTGCTGCTACTTCTTCAGAAGATGATGAAGCTACTGCTATTGAAGAAAGATCTGAAGGTTCAATGATTACTCCATCTGACCTCAAGAAGCTAATATTTCAGAAGATGGAAACAATTTCAAGTTCATTGATAGATCACGTGAACTCTGCAATTGATAAAATGAAAAGTACAGTTAATGCAAGCTTGTAGAAAATGAGATTGAACAGAAGCTTCACTAGGAGAAATTGAAAAGGAAATGGAGGATGTCAAAGAAGAAATCAGAAGCATCCTACTGCAATCCCAAAAGGAAACAATCACTACTGAAGATGCTCCTGTATAGATCTTCAAGGAGTCACTTGAAACTTCTACTCCTATTGCTTCATCTGATCTTTCTTCAATTAAACCTAAACCTATTGAGACCAAGAAGAAACCCAAAACCAAGAAGACTAAGACTTTTAAAGCCCCTGTTTGAATTAGGTTCAGGGATTAAGTTTTAAACATCTGAAAACTAAGACCTTTGATAAGGTTATAGAGGTAGGCTCCTCTTCTTCTAGTGAAGAAGAAGAGAATAGTTATTGGCTAGTCTTTTGGTTGTAATTTTGACCTTGTTAATGTTTTACTTTTTATCTTTTACAATATGAATGTACTTTCCTTCTCACTTTGTATCGCAATATTCTCAGTGAAATGAAAGATCCTTTAGCAATTTTCTTTGTTGTCATATACTATCTGATACAATGCTTTGATATAACTATGATGAATTTTTAATTAGAATTTCTAATTTGAGAAAGTGAAATTATCTCAAACAAATATTAAAGACATTCTCATTCTATTTCAAAATCTGAGCTTTATTTGAAATCACCTTTTTGATTTATTGACAAAAAGGGGGAGAAATGTGTTGTCAAGAAAATTCTCTTACGTATGTTGAGCTTCCTACCAATTATTCTTAAGTGCATAAAAAGAATGAAAAAGGGGGAGCACAAAAGTGATAATATTCAAAAGAACCTAATACTTAATTACTTTAAAACCTATAGAAAGGGGGAGATTCTCTTGAATGGTTTTGCTCAGATTGCTACTTATTCTTAATGCTCTGATTGATATTGCTCTACAAATTGATCTTAATTTTGTCAATTTTTTTTCCAAACTCTGATACTCCATGTTTTGTGCTAATTATAATATTATGAAGCACGAAAAGTTTGATACCTTTATGATATACAATGATATCATCTCTTGAGCTCTGATACTTATTTACCAATTTAATTGGCTCCAATACATGTGAATATTTAACTCTCAAATACTTTTATGCATCTAAAATGTAAAGAATTTTTCAGGCCCAGTGTTTTGTCATCATCAAAAAGGGAGAGATTGTTGATCCCATAAGTGATTTTGATGATAACTGAATATTGGATTATGTACATTTATTTTTAACAACCTTCAAGTGTTTTATAATTTTTTGTTGAATGAGTTAATTTTCAAACATCAACTCCTACACCATTGTTTCTTGTTTGAGTTGTGTTGTAATTTGTTCTTATAAAGAATAACCCAATGAAAAAGCTAAGAAAAAATTATGTAAAAAGGGTTACTTCTGTGTATGTGCCTTAAAATTATTTTGAGTTGGTATGATTGAAAAGTTGTAAAAGTATTGGTAAGAGTTTTTCTTTGAGTTCAATTGTCAAAATCCTGAAGAAGATACTCGAGCCAACCCAGCATGTTGAAGAGCTGACTCTACTTCATGGCACGCACCAAAGATTCTGGTATGTAGCAATCCGAGCCGACTCAAAGGTAACCGAGCCGATTGCAGTGAATCCTAGTCGACTGGAATTTATCCTAGCCAACTCCTCCATGTCCAATTTTTGAACATTTCTGAGAACAACCAGGTGAGCCAAGCCAAACTAGAAAGAGCTAACTCTACTAGACCTAATTTTGAAGGCCTAAGAAAATGAGCCGACCTGAACTGTAATGAGCCGACTCTTCCAGAGTGATGATTTCAGAACCTGAGAAGAGGAGCCGACCAAAGATCTAAAGAGCCGACTCCTTGAGTTCAAGTTTTTTAAAGATATAAATTCGAGCCAACCTAAGCTATCAAGAGCCGACTCGAAGGAATCCGAGCCAATTTGAACATCGCTTTCAGGTATCCAATGGCTAGTTCCAAATTTGTTTTTAAATGCCAAAAAGTGCTCCAACGGTCACAAACCACTTTCCAACGATCTACAATGGCTAGAATTTCCTTGAAATGATGGAAGACCTTATATTTGAAGGATTCGAACTTCCTTGAAGCAATAATTAGAGAATTCTTCAAAGTTTTGAGAGTTACATTGAATATCCTATCTACCAAAAAGAAAGAGAGCACAAGAGCATTCAAGCAAGCCTTCAAGTCTCCACCAACTACGATCTGTAGCTTGAAGTAATTTGGAAGAAGCCATTGAAGCAATTAAAGATCATTCAAATGCAAGTCAAGTGGACTTCTATCAAGCTACACCGGCAACCATTCGACAAACTGAGTTTGTCATTATTGTTGCATTTTATTTCAATTCATTTTATTGAATTGTGGGTTATTGGTGAGCCTGGTTGAAAAACCAAATAGATTTTTGGTGAGCCTTGATAAAAACCAAGTGTTGAGTTCTTGGTGATCCTGGTAAAACCAAGTTAGGTTTCTTTGGTGAGCCTGTTCAAAACCAAAGGGTGTTGGATTTTCTTTGGTGATCCCGTTAAAACCAAGTGTAAAGGTTTTGGATTGTGATCCTGTAAAACAATCCTACTATATTTGGATGTGAATATAAGGAAATCCCAAGTGGTATCTTGGGTAGTGGATGTAGGAGTTGGGTTGCTCCGAACCACTGTAAACCTTGTGTTTGTATTGTGATTCTCTGATTTCTTTTAGCTTCTGCATTTAATTTTTAATCACAACACACGACACTTTGAAAAAAAAATTTAATTGCACATTATCTGTGTTAAATTTGTAAATTCTTGATTCACCCCACTCTTGGGTAGCCACCTGGGCAACAACAAGCTTTCGGGTCACCAGATTGAAAGCCACGAATCCGCAAGGTCGATAGATTTATTTTCCAAGCTGCATCCATCGAGCGTAGAGCGAACTCTTCATGGATCAATTTTCAAATCTCTACCAGGTACACCCCCTAGACTCATCAGGTAGCGGTATTGCAGAAGAGCTAGTCCTAACCATGGATTCTTAGCCTTGGTGGTCCTGTTTCTTCACTTGTAGGATCTATTTCTGCATGCATCTGCTTCTAGAATTTCTATAGAATTCCCTACTTTGAATCATGGTTTGAAATTTGGGATATAAACTTTTAATTTAATGATTAATACATGAAAAATAATTGGCATGCACGAATAGTCCCACATCAGGTTGGGCTTGGTTTTGGAGGTACTAACCCTGTTAGATTAAGAGTGACTGGTCGTGAGTACCCTTTGATAAGACTCGAACTCCCTAGCTATGTGATAAGCTTCCTCATGATTCTGAATTTTCCAATGGGATAGTTTCTCTTGGATGTCCCTACGTAGGCCAGCTCGAAACCTCTATATGATCATAGCCTCAGACTCAACTCTGCTACATCTCCTAACAAACCCATTAAATTTCTTAATATACTCAACAGTGGTCTATCGCCCTATCTCAGTTTGTACCATTGGTCTAAAAGTCTTTGCTCATATAATATACCTAGGTACTTTTCTCTTAGCCTACTTCTCATGGCTTTCCAGCTACGTATTCTTTCTCCTCTTTGATAACATTCATCCCCAATAGCTGCCCAATGCCACTTAACATATCGGGTTAACCTACGTATGGCCAATCTTAATTTTTCAAACTCCAACATCCTAGTGTACTTGAAATAGTGATCCATGCTCTCCTCCCAATCGATATACACCTCTTGTCTTCCATCAAAAGTGGGTGCATAAGGTTTGGTGCTCCTAATGGGTCCCTCCTCGTAGTCACCAAGAATGGGTATGGGCTCCTAAGGCTAGACTCAGGGGCAAGATCATGATTATAGGCTCTTGTATCAAGGGAATTAGGCCTAGAGGAGTTGAATTTAGCATGGGCCTTGTGAGCTTCAAATCTATCTTCTACTTATCAAGCCGATTGTTCACCCTAGCTACTTGTTTAATGAGGACCTTTAATTGATCTTCTTGATCATTCTCCATGGGTTCACTTGTTTGGGAATGATGGGGATGATAGGGGACTCCTGATCTAGTCGACATGCACATACAAACTCAAACTCGGGCTAGGGGTTTGCTATTCCTAGAGTCCAAACCAAATGTTAGGTCAAGATGACAATCTTGGTGATAGTAACTTAGCACCTGGCCAGGTAAGTGTAAGATTGGTGGAGATCCCACATTGCTTGCCTTAGGCACCAATTTGAAATTGGCCAAGTAAGCGAACCAACCCACCTTCCTTCGGGCTCTTGTCCCTGAACCACTTGCCTAGACACCAGATATACACAAGCACATACAAACAAGTTGTCTAAATTGGCTTGACACTTGGTTTGACCCGACCTTGTGTGTGTCCCTACTCACTAGAGCAAATTAAGTATCTACTCAATTTTAACTAGGGGTTGGGTTCGATATGCGGGGTGGTTGTTTTTGGGCTAAGGAAAGGTAATGACTTCCTTCCCTTATCTTTTGATATTGATGCCCTTAAGTGATTTATGAAAATGATGGCATACAAATGATCTAATGAGATGTATCTAAGTTATGATTTAGATTTTTGATATATGATAGCAGAAATAAGGTGCTGGAAATGACAAGAGATGACTAAATGCAAAATTAACTATTTGAGAAATGAAAACATGAAAAGATGCACTTGCTAAAAATCTCAGAACAGATTTTGTTATCAAGAAGTTTTATAGCGTGTAGAGATTTTACAGGCTGCAATAAAATCTAAGAAAATTATCAAAATTACTTTCCATTATTTGGAATCTAACAAAAGAAAAATCAAAAAGTTTAGAGGTTCCTACAAACAGCAACACCTAAAACAACAGGCCATGTTCAGAAAGGAAAAAATGCAGAAATTTAAAGAAGATGAGATCTAATGCAAAATTTTTCTTTTGGTTTTTTTGAAAAAAAAAGAAAAAACCTAACTCCTTGTATTCCCCTTCAAAGGTCAATCACAGTGGCACCCCTACATGCCATAGAAACTCCCCGTGGAATGGGAAGTTAGGATCTTGCAGCCCTTCTTGTTTTCTATGACTAGACGGCCTGGTGAAGCACCTAATCCAAGTACTTAAAAAGTGTTAAGTCCTAACCTGGCTCTAATACCAAACATGATGCGGGACTAACTAGATGCAAGATAAGAGAAATGATGCAAGTGATTTTGTTCTTTGTAATTTTTAGTTTTTTTATGGATTTAGGATTCCTGAAGACAGACAAGAGTAGATCTAGGGTTTCTAAAATAACAAGAACATTAAGCAAGTAAGTAAGTCCCTAAACAAGGATAAGAAGAGGACCCCAGGATTGAGAAACCTTGTAAGACTTAGCTCTCAAATCAATATCAACTTAGGAGTTTTAGGATTGCAAACCTTAAAAGCTCTGAAGTGCCGATGCCGAGTTCACTCGCTCTCGTAGATGCCTCCTGGATGATCAAGCCTTCAACCCCCACGGATGCACCGGCTTTCCATCCAAATATCTCAAAGGCAAGGAAAACTGACTACGTATTCGTGGTACCTGGAGGACTTGCGAGCAATCAAGGGAAGAGTTAGGATTCAACAAGAAGAAACAAGAGATGAAGGAATGAGAGTTGAGATTGGTGGTGGATGGAGTTCTTCTTGCTAGGCACCAAGGTGGATCATCCCGATAGGCTCTAAACTCGAAGATGGAGGATGGCTTGCACAAAAGAGAATGTAACTTGAGGCCTCAAACTCTCGATGCCTGAAGGCGAAGGTGCTCCCTCACAGAGATCGACGTTCTTAAGAAACGAAGGCAACTAACAAGAAGAGTAGCACTCAAATCTTTTTCTTTTCATTCATTAAAATTCAACTTTACAAGGGAGGGATAAGGCCCTTTATATAGGCACCTTAAACCCATTCAAATTTAAAAAAATACAAAGCTTCATGAAGAGGGGCGCCCAAATTCAAATTTCTTCTTCCTTTGGCTGACCAAGGTCTTGTGGCTTGATTTGGAGCTTGAAAGAAGGGAGTTATCTTCTTGATTTGAGGGTCAATGCTTTTCTTCCATAGCCGACCAAGCACTTTGGGAAGATGGCTTGATATGGGGCTTGAAATAAGGGAGTTATCTCTTGATTTGAGGGTCAATGCTTTTCTTCCATAGCTGACCAAGCACTTTGAGAAGAAGTCTTGATATGGGGCTTGAAACATGGATCATGCCTTTATTGCCCATTGACCTTCCTTGGATGTCCATAGCTCCTTTGGAAAGAGGCTTGATAAGGGGAGGGAAGGGAGGAAAGAATCAAGGAATGGTGCCCAAAAATTCTAGCATTCCCTTCTTTCCTTGGTCGCCCACTTGTCAAGGTGATGTGGCACTACATGGAATGGATGAGGTGGTGTCATTGGCATCTCTCATGGCTTGGAGATGGCTTGACCCATTAAAATTGGACTAGACTCGAAGACCACTCCAGCTTGGGCCCAATCTTCAAACAAACTTGGACTGGAATCATTTTAGGACCATAGACACAACTTGACCAAATTGGTCAAGGTACATGACTAAAAGCAATGGAGACTAAATTTATGACTAAAAAAATATAATGCTTAGGCTTGAAGCCTTATTACAGTACCCAAAAGATGAAACCCTAATTCGAGATCCTTAGAGGGTTGAGGAGCCTCTATCAGATCCTGGTGACCACACCAGGGAGTACTCTAGCAAGAGTTCAACGTTACTATGAGGAAAATGGGATCAAACACCATTACACAGTAAGGATGACCCCACAATAGAATGGTGTTACAGAAAGGATGAATCGAACACTATTGAAGAAGGAAAAGAGTATGTGGCTACAGTCATCACTACCAAAAAGGTTTGGGGTGATGCTATTACTCTGTCATATTTTCTTGTGAATAGATCCCCACATTTCAAGTTGAATGGAGGACTTCCAGAAGAAGCTTGGAGTGGGAAGAAGGTGGAGCTTAGCTACTTGAAAGTCTTTGGTTGCCCAACTTATTTCATGTGGAGGCAACTAAAAGAAGCAAGCTAGATGCTAAGTCAAAGAAGATGATATTCATAGGGTATGCACAAGGAGTCAAAGGTTACCTACTATGGGATCCTTAATCATAGAGGACAGTGATTAGTAGGGGTCATTTTTGATGAAAGGAGCATCTTGGAGAAACTAGGGACTGCGGTTGGAAGTGCAGTCACGAAGATGAACAGCAGTGAGTGCCCAACATAGGTGGAGGATAGGCCATCAACATCAGCCAGAAATGGAGTTTCAGTTGAGGTGGAGTTGGGTAGAAAGATTCTCCAAGGTGAAGGAGAAGCAAGGAGAAACCAACTATTCAAAGGGAGGTGCAGGAGGAGCCACAAATAGGAGACTTGCAGGATAGTGCAAGGGGAGTGGCATTGCATAAGCCTCAATGCACAATTCGGATACCGATGAGATATGGCATGGATGAAACTATATCATATGCTCTTATATTGATTAATGGAGATCTAGAAAATTTTATGGAAGCCATGGAAAGTCCTGATAAAGAGTCATGGATGCAAGGCATAATGGAAGAGATGAAATCTTTTAAGAGGAATCAGACATGGCAGCTGGTGGATCTACCTAAAGTTGCTCATGCAATTGGCTACAAATGGGTGTTCACAAAGAAATCAGTACCTTCAGAGCAAGGTGAAGTGAGATATAAAGCAAGGCTGGTAGCAAAGGGATATTCATAAAGGGAGGGAGTTGACTATATAGAGGTGTTTTTCTCCTATGGTATGCCATAGTCCAATTCAGGTGTTATTATCATTGGTGGCAAAACATGATATAGAATTGGAGTATATGGATGTGAAGACAGCCTTTCTACATAGAAGTATGGAAGAGAAGATCTACATGAAGAAACCTAATGGCTTCATTGAGATTGGACAAGAGAACAAAGTATGTCTACTCTAGAGGTCATTGTATGGTTTGAAACAATCACCTTGTCAGCGTATCACAGATTTGATACATTTATTTTGAGCCTTGGGTTTCTCAAATGTGAACATGACCATTGTGTTTTATGTAAAGGATGTGGATACCATGGATGCTCTCTATTTACGTCTATATGTGAATGATATTGATGGCTAGCAGAAGTATGAAAGCTATGAAAGGGCTAAAGAGAGTATTGTCTCATGAGTTTGAGATGAAAGATTTGGGATCAGCATAGAAAATCCTTGGAATGGAGATTTGCAGGGATAGATGCAAAGGAATACTCCATTTGTCATAAGGTGGGTACGTCAAAAGGATACTCGAGAGGTTTGGGATGGAAAAGGAAAAACCAGCAGATACACCATTACCAGGGCATATTTCTCTTTCAAAAAACTAGAGCCCCCAGACAGAGATGAGAAAGAGTAAATGGAAAGAGTTTCATATGCCAATGTAGTGGGCAGTGTGATGTATGCTATGATTTGTTGCAAGCCAGATATAGCATATGCTGTAAGCCAGGTGAGTAGATACATGGCTAATCGTGGGAAGGAACACTGAAAGGCGTTCAAGTGGATTTCAAGATATCTATAAGGGACTCAAAAGCATGGACTGGTATTTGGTGGGCAGCTAAAAGGACATGAATGAAACTGTTGCCCAGAAATGGAGCCTAAGAGAGGGGTGAATTGGGTCTTTTAAAAAAAAATTTAAGACAATAATGTGAGAGGCAAGTGGTGCTTGTGAATAATGAAAAATTCAATGCAAGATATTAGCAAAAATTAAAGAGCTAGAGAGAAGAGAGTAATCACACAAACACAAGATTTATAGTGGTTCGGTGCAAACCTAGCACCTACATCCACTCCCAAGCCACCCTTGGAATTTTCACTATAATCCACACCAGATTACAGACGACTTGTTTTTCACAAGGCTCACAAGTCAAAACCTAAGTGGTTTTGTCACTTAGGCTTACCAACAAACCTTAACACTTGTTTTGTCTTCGGGCTCACAAGTTAACCCTAGTTGTTTTAATCCCTTTGGCTCACCAACAAACTACAATAACCTTCTTTCAAGACCCCCTTGAAAGCAAGGTCAAATCACAATAAAACAGATATGAAATTTAAAAACTACAACAAACTCTCTTCAAGAGTGATTGGAATCTTTGAAGCTCAAAAGGATGCTTTGTCTTTACTCTTCCTTGGAATCTCCTTCAAGGTGCCTCTTTTTGGAATGATGTAAGGATGAGCTTGTAGGCTTTTCAATGGAATCAAGCTAGAAGAGGCTTTTGATGTAAAGTTTGGAGAGAATATTGGCTTTATGGCTTTTGAGTAGACTTCAATGCACTTGAATACACTTCTCTTCTCTTCTCTTGCTTTAAAATGAGGTTGGTGGAGCTTAAATACACCAAAAGCCTTCCAAAAAATGGTTTGTGACCGTTGGTGCCTTGGAAATAGACATTTGGAGCTTGAAAAGCAAGTTATGCAAGCCAGAAAAATAGATCCGTTAAAGCTATCAAGCTGCAAGTGTCGATACTTGGCAGTCATTGGTGCGACACTTGGCTGTCAGGGTGTCGACACTTGACACAAAAATCCTCAACAATACAAAGTTCTGTATTTTCAAAAATCTCAGGCCTTGAGTCGACACTTGGAACCTAAGTGTCGACACTTGGTGTCGACACTTGAATATAGGTGTCGACACTTGGAGTGCCAAAGATTTTTGTCTGTGCCAAATGCTGAAGTGTCGACACTTGACTGTCCAGTGTCGACACTTGAGACTGAAAACTTTCAGATTCAGTATAAATGCTTCGAAAATATAAATAAAATTCTTGAATACATAACACATAATATTTAAACATTTTTATACCCTTTTTCAATGAAGAGGATGCCCAGATTGTGAGAATTGCTCCATGCCATTGCGTGCCATACACCATAAGTTTTGAGATTTTGAGGTGCTTTCTTCCTGAAAACTCACAACTTGAAATCCTCATTAGAATACAATATGCACTCAATGTTTTGTTATTCATCAAAATCACTGGGTGGAGCCAACAGGAACTCTATAGAGTCAGGTGAATATTCAGGTCCTTTGGAAGGGTTTGTTGATGCAAGCTATGTAGATGATCTTGATACAAGAAGGTCTACAACAGGTTATATCTTTTGCATGAATGGTGGACCAGTTTCTTGGAGATCAACCCTTCAACCTATTATTGCTTTGTCTACAATGGAAGTAGAGAATAAGAATTATGAGCTGTAAGGAAGCACTATGGTTGAGAAGGCTAGTGGCTGAAATGGGAGTGAAATAGTGTATGCGGTCCTGCACAGTGATAGCTATAGTGCCATACACTTGACTCAAAACCCAGTCTATCATGCTCGCACAAGCATATAGATGTAGATACCATAAAGTCAGAGAGCTGGTGGAGGTAGGAGAAGTGGTGCTGGTGAAGGTCCATACATAAGAAAACTAGTTGGATGCACTTACAAAAGCTCTACCAAGGGAAAGCTTCTACTCTTGTATGTGGTTGATGGGTTTTAGGAGTCTGGCATATGTAGCCTTGAAGCACCAAAGTGGACATTATTGAGTCTGGGGTGGTGCGTTCAAGGCTTGTTGGGTCAATGTCCTTGTGTTGGTCTAGTCTATCATGGTTGTCCATGATGTATCTAGGGCTAGGAGTAATTCCGGGATGAGTCCTAAGTGTTGTAGGCAGAGTTTTGATTAGTCTGGGTTCTAAAGTCGGCTCCTTTGATGTAAGAGTTGACTATGCTAGTTGGCACGACTCAAACATGGGAATGTGTTCTGGTCGAGTCGGCTCATTGGGTTCGAGTCAGTTCGGTTACACAGTCAGGAAACCCTATGGTTTGGACGAGCCAGCTTTGATGCTTAGAGTCAACTTGGTTCTAAGTCGAGTTGACTCAGTGTCTAGAGCCAGCTTGATTGATGGGTGAGCTATTTTAAACGCTACCAGCAGGGAGGGAGTTTTGGGGTTCTCGGCCATGTGCGACCGAGGTATATATATTATAACTTCTTAAGAGGTTGTGTGAGGGTGGTAAATGAACTTCTCGGATGTGGAATCAAGAAAATCATCTTTCTCCAAAGAATTCTCTTCTAATCCCTTATTCTCTCATTCTTGGATCTTGACAAGATTGATCTTCAAAGACCTGTATCCTACCATGTTCTCCAAGGAGATCGCTAGCAGAGTGATGCGGGACAAAGGGGGGCTAGGATGATCATTGGAGAGCTAAGAAGTCTCCTGTGATTATGGTGAAGAAGGCGGAAAAAGAATATAGGGGAGAGAAAGATGGATACTCTATGGACTTAGGACTTACCTTCACGGAGAGACGTCGCACCTCTAGGGCACCTCACCCACCCCATTACATGTAGTCTATGGCATCCCACCCATCTCACTACATGCAGAGCCTAGGGCGTCCCACCCATGTTGCTACCTGGGGCCAAGAAGGAGAAGCTCCAAGATCATAGAGGGGACTCAGCAAGGAAGAAATAACTAGGGTCTCATCCCCTCGATGCTAGAAAGTGAAGGCAGTGGGGTCTCACACCCCTCGACACCCCAGGTGAAGGAAAGATGGGCCTCATGCCCACTCCAAATGGAGGTGGAACCAAGAACACTCTTTTCTCAAAAATTCATAATTCTTCATATTTTATTCAAGAGTGGAGGTGCCTTTTATAGGCTTACAAAACATGGGGTCCAAGTAAAGAATACAAGGTATGCATCTCATAAATGGTGACACCCCAAACCTGCTTTGTCTGTAGCCTGAAAACATGGTAGAAAACTAACCATAATCCTCCCCATATGGTGGAAAATGAAACTAATCCTAATATAAAACTAATTTAAATAACTTTCTAACTGGTCCATACATCCATTTAAAATAAATAAAATAGGCATACTCTGAATTCACCAAGATCAGTGCCTACTCTGAAATCTATATAGAAGGATTGAGATCGCTTTGAAATCTGTATAAATTTTTTTTTACTTTGGGATCTATGCAAACACTTTGGGCTTGGAAATCCATTTTGGCCCTGCAGCAATCACGATGTCACATAGGGGGAGACGAGGCCGGTGGTTTGGTGGCATGGCGGCGACGATGCTTGATGGGGGGTCGGCGGGGCAGACAGGAGGGAGAGATCCATAATTACTGGTTGCGACGAGGTGGGGATTGGAGGGGATGGCAGCGAGCAGTTTACTGATGAGACACCGATGGAGCTTCTGGACTTCATGGTGGCTGGGTGTCGAGGCTGATGGTGACGGTGATGGGGTGGCGTTGTAGGGAGAAGCAGTGGTGCCACTTGCCTTGGAATAAGGAACAGAGGAGAAGGGCTTGGGGATGACCGGTTCATGTTCTAGGCATCTCCTCCGACTGCGGGCGGCTCTCGGTGATGCGATTCTGAACGATAATGATGGACAACGGCGTGGGGGAGGGGCGCAGCATGGCACAGGCGGAGCAATAGGGGCGGGTGACCGTGGGCGGTTTCGGTGGGACTCGCCGGCATTTGCACAAGAAGATCGTTGCCAGGGGGGAGGTGGATGCCGTCGGGGGTCGCCGGTGATCGGGCTTGGCGGACCAAGACCGGCGGTGAAAGATTGGGAGTTCTTGTAACATAGTCTTGAGGTAGAAGATGACAGGGATAAGGACGAATAAGTTGGGAATAAAAGAGGGATAAAGTGGAATCATGGGGATAACTGGAATAGGTGGAATAAAAAAATTACAAAAAAAAAAAAAAAATAAATTCTGGGATAAAAATAGAAAAAGCTGGATAGGTTTTGATGTTCCGATCATTCCCCTGGGGTGGGAAAAAACTTGACTTCGTCGAGTCAAGCTTGCTGCAATTTTTTTTTCTTTTTTTTCAACCCTAATCCTCTCATGCTCTGATACCAAAATTGATGCGGGACAAGGGGGCTAGGATGATCATTGGATAGCTGAGAAGTCTCCTGTGATTAGGGTCAAGAAGGCAGAAAAAAAATGTAGGGGAGAGGAAAGATGGATACTTTATGGACTTGGGACTTACCTTCAAGGAGAGATGTTGCATCTCTAGGGCACCTCACCCCCCCACTACATGTAGTCTAGGGCATCCCACCCATTTCACTACAAGGAGAGCCTAGGGCATCTCACCCATGTCGCTACCTGGGCCCGTGAAGGAGAAGCTCCAAGATCTATAGGGGACTCAGCGAGGAAGAAGATAACTAGGGCCTCATGCCCCTCAATGCTCGAAAGCGAAGGCAGTAGGGTCTCACACACCTCGACACCCGCACATGAAGGAAAGATGGGCCTATGCCCACTCCTAACGGAGGCAGAACCAAGAACACTCTTTCTCAAAAATTCATAATTATTCATATTTATTCAAGAGAGGAAGTGCCTTTATATAGGCCTACAAAACTTGGGGTCCAAGTAAGAATACAAGGCATGTAGCTCATAAAAGGTGACACCCCAACCTGCTTTGTTTGTAGCCTAAAAACATGGTAGAAAACAAACCACAATTCTCCCTATATGGTGGAAAATCAAACTAATCCTAATCTAAAAATAATTTAAATAACTTCCTAACTAGTCCATACATCCAGATTTAAAATAAATAAATTAGGCATACTCTGAATTCACCAAGATCAGTGCCTGCTCTAAAATCTATGTAGAAGGATTGAGACCGCTTTGAAATCTATATAAAATTATTTTTACTCTAGGATCTGTGCAAACACTCCAGGCTTTGAGATTCATGCATAAATTTTGGTCCTGCAGTAATCAGGATGTCATGGAGGGGGAGACAGGCTGGTGGTTCGATGGCACGGGCGGTGACGGTGCTTGATAGGGGGCTCGATGGGGCGGACATGAGGGAGAGATCCAAAATTACTGGTTGTAGCGGGGTGGGGCTCAGAGGGGATGGCAGTGGGCAGTTCGCTGATGAGCAACTAGTAGAGCTTTCAGACTTCATGGTAGCCGGGTGGTGAGGCTGATGGTGATAGTGATGGGGTGGAATTATAGGGAAAAGCGGTGGTGCCACTTGCCTTGGAACAAGGAACAGAGGAGAAGGGCTTAGGGATGGCCGGTTCATGTTCTCGGCATCTCCTTCGACTGCGGGTAGCTCTTGACGATGTGATTCCGAATGGTAGCGATGGATGATGGCACGGGGGAGAGGAGCGCGACACGGCACGTGCCAGAGCAGCAGGGATGGACGGCCGTGGGCGTTCCGGTGGGATTTGCCGATGTTCCCATGAGAAGATCATCGCCGGGGGGGAGGTGGACGGCCGTCGAGGGTCACTGATGATCGAGCATGGTGGATCCAAGACCGGTGGTGAAAGATTGGGAGTTCTGGTAACATAGTCTTGAGGTTGAAGATGACGGGGATAAGGAGGAATAAGTCAAGAATAAAATGGGATAAAATGGGAACAGTGTGGATAACTAGAATAGGTGGAATAAGAAAATTACAAAAAAAGTAAATAAAATCTAGGATAAAAAAGAAAAACCTAGATGGGTTTTGATGTCCCCATCACTAGGGCATGAAGCTTAGCAGGGCTTTAAATAAGGGATTCACCACCCTTCCTCGAGATAAGGTTTGCCTAGGACTTTAGAATAGAGAGTTCACCAACCTTGCTCGAAATGCGAAGCTCATCCAGGATTTTAGAATAGAGGGTTCACCATCCTTACGTAGAGAATAAGATTTATCTAGGACTGTAGATTAAAGGGTTCATCAACCTAACTTGGAGCATTAGCTCGTCGAGGATTTTAGAGTAGTGTTTGAAGACCTGGCATGGGGCATGAAACTCACTCAGTAAATTAGAATAAAGAGTGATGCGGTCAAGGCTAGCTCATGGTTATGCAGGGTCATTCCCCCTCACCATGTGCTCATAGGCTTTATTATTAGAGATGGACCGAATGGAATGCTATGACTCTCATGTCCTATTTCAAGGTGCCTCATGTGGGGAAGGAGGATTTCCAAATATAAACCAGAGTTTTCCTTTAACTCATAGCTAATGCAACACTTGAAGAGGCTAAGCTACCTCACCCGAGGGTGTAGAGCCCATCCAATTTTTGCCTAAAAGTCTGATCACTTAAATAAGGATTACAAGCATGGAAGCCTAACTTGGGAGTTAGATTACTTAACTATGGCATGAAATGTGATGAAGATGTCATGCTTGGGAGACTTATCATTTAACCAGGGATTATGGGTATGGAAGCTAGACCTGGGAGGTTGATTGCTTAATCAAGATTGAAAGGTGACAAAGATGTCATGCTTGGGAGACTTATCATTTAACTAGGGATTATAGGTATGGAAGCCTGACCTGGAGTTTGATTGTTTAACTAGGCTTGAATGTGGTGGTGATGCCATGCTTGGGAGGCTTATTGCTTAACCTAGGATTATGGATGTGGAGACCAAACTTGGGAGTCTTATTCCTTAACCAGGGCTTGAAGGTGATAGAGATGCCTTGCTTGGAGGCATATACTTAACCAAGAATTATGAATGTGGAAGCCTGACCTAAGAGTCTGATTGCTTAACCAGGTCTTAGAAGGTTGTATTGCCTTGCTTGTGGCATGGATCTCATCCAATGCTTGGATGAGGATCATATTGCCCCACCTAGGGTGCGTATCTCATCCAGGGCTTAGCCTGGGAGTCTAATCTCTTAACCAAGGATATTGGATGTGGAGATCAATATAGGAGTCTAATTGCCTAACCAAGACTTAGTTAAGGGTATGGTAACCCTACTAGGCTTGGAGCACACCTAGGGTTTTTCCAGGTATGCCTCCATTTCCATGAGCCTGATGTTCAGTGGCCACTTTATGCAAAGGAGGGGGAGCCTTCATTATAAATCAAGTCAACCTATGAATTGAAAAGGCACATCTTATTGATAATTGGTTTGGAGATTATTAGAATTCTAGGTGCATGGGATGGATGTCCTATCCAAGTGTTCTAGATGATGGTTGCTGAAGCGTATAGCCTCAATGACTTGGTATGGTCCTTCCCAATTGGGCTAAGCTTCCTTCATTTGGTCAGCTTGCTGATTATGGACTTCTTAAGCACCAAGTCTCCTACATAGAACTATTTCTCCTTGACCCTAGAGTTAAAGTAGCAAGGTACTCATCATTGGTGCATCACCATTTAGATTTAGGCCTTCTCTCTCCACTTCTTCGAGTAGGTCAAGGTTTGCCTTGAGATCCTCCAAATTCTGGCATTTTCCATAGACTTCAACCCTGTATGAAAGCAAGCCTAGCTCCAAGGAGGCGATTGCTTTAGTTTCGAAAGTTAGGTTGAGAAGAGTCTCCCTAGTTGGAAGTTGGTAGGTCATTTGATAAGCCCAAAGGATAGTGTTATATTCATTTGACCAGAGTCCCTTAGCCTTGTCATGTCGAGTCTTTAGACCCTTTAGGATACTTTGGTTGGTGACCTCCGCTTCTCATTATTTATAGATATGCAAAGGAGGTAAACTGATGGATAATCTGAATGTCTTTGCAGAAGTCTTTAAAGGATGTACTATCAAACTACTAGCCATTATCGGTAATGATCATCTAAGTCAAGCCAAATCGATAGATAAAAGACCACCAAATGAAATTGCGAGCTTCCTTCTCAATGATTCAAGCTAGGGATTCTACCATTACCCATTTGATGAAGTAGTAATAGTGATAATAAGAACCTTTCTAGGTCCGGAGGCCGAAGGGAATGGACTAAGGATGTCTATCCCCCACTGAGCAAACAACCAAGGTGAGCTAATAGGAGAAGAGGTAATGATGGTCAATGCTAGATGCTAGTATGCCATTGGTAAGGACCATAATATTGCATGAATTTGATGACATCCTTGTAGAGTTGGGCTAGTAATATCCTTATCTAAGGATCTTGTATACCACGGCTTGGCCTTTGAGATTACCCCTGTAGATGCCTCATGTACCATGCATAGAGCAAGTCAGCCTCCACAGGTTAGAGGTAGTAAAGAAACGGCATCGAGTAGGATTGCTTGTATAGCTTCTCCTTGATCACCACATATTGGGCCAATCAACTCTTAATTCTTCAAGCCTCGGCCTAATTCTCGGGTAACGTCCATCCTTCAACTATCATATCAACAGGTCCATCCAGGATGCTCACAATCCACCTACATCACCCAATCTTGCTCACTTCGATATTTGGCTTCTCTAAATTCTCCACCTATGCTCCTTTATGGATATCTGGGTACTCTGTGGGAACTAATCTAATGTAGGTCTACCCAAGAGTTCTCTATCCTAGGTATTTGCACAATCTCAAAAGAGAGAAAAGAAGAAATTATTTTTTTACCTTCTCCAGATACTTCTCCATGATGGGAGCCTTGGCTTTGTACTTTCTATGAACTTGGCCAATGACTACTTGGGAGTCACTAAGAACTTGAGGTACCATAGGCAAGCTCGTGAGCCAATCTTAGCCCTATAGGAGTGCTTCATACTCCATCTCATTGTTAGAGGTCCTAAACTGAAATGGAGAGCTTGCTTAGTAACAATGCCATTGGCTCACGAGGATCATCTCTATTTGAGCCTCCTAAATGGGATGCCCCATCGACATGAACCAATCTAGATTTCACACCGCTAAGATGGTGACTACTGAAGATTGGCCCTTGAAAGCAATTGAAATATTGTAATTTTGATCCCAAAATCACCTGATTGACATTTTATAAAGGCCCTTATTTTCATCATTTTCTGTGTCTTTTTTGTTTGATGATGAACCCCATAGATTAGGGCTATGGTTCTAAGGTTATGATGCGATCAGTACCAGTGAGACCTAAAGCCTTAAAACCCTAATCTAAAATATTCCTGGTCATGGGACATGAGTTGGGGATCAATGTTTCCGGCAAGACCCACACACATCCTATATATGTTTTGTAATGAGGGTGACTGATCTCACAGTCACTTGTTTTTGACACTAATACTAGGATGTGAGTGTTCATTAAGAAGAATTCACTGAATTGATCCAGATTGAGAAGATCTAATGAACCTTATCTGTTTGTCAATAATAATTCTCATAGTGGGATTAGTGCATGTGGTCCTTTGACCTGAGACTACCATAGTACTTGGTAACCTTATTACATGAATCCATATTTGGTTCGTCAATCAAGTCAGGACCTGAGTCATGCAAGAGGTGATACTGGTTTATGTGGATTGTAATGGAGTTGTGAGTAGTCAACCAGGAAGGATCAGCCAGTAAGAGGGAATGCCATCCAGCTAATTTAAAATGATGGATTCAGGAAACCTTTGATCAAAGTATGAACATTAGAGTTATTTCTAATGGTTCATTAATGAATCAGCATTATAAAGATTGAGCTAGGGATGAATATGAAAATTGGATTTGACAAGTATCCATATTCATAATCATATTCGGGATGCAAGTTGATCAAAGGACTGAATTGCCCGGTAACTCACCACTGAAGGGTATTTTGGTAATTCCACCAAAATTCCACATCTTTCGGGTAGACATGATACATTGCTAGACGTCAATCTTGTCTTGTAGGTATATGATTGAGTCATGGTAATTCAAATCAGTCAATTTGAATTAGATTCTAATTGACCGAGTCGAGCTAGTTTGAGTTGACCTAAATCGGCTTAGTTAAGATCTAACCGAATTAAGTCAAATAGAACTCGGACCTACTGCTAGCTAGGTGTGGAACCCAATGGGTCACACACAAAAGAAAATTGATGAAGGATTTAATTTGGAATTAAATCATGTTTGTAGGATAAACACACTAGCATGTGTTGCAGACCAAATTTCTATTCGAATCAGATTCGAATTTGGTTCTGAATTGGGCTTAATTGGGTTCTAATTGAACCAGATTAAGGTCCAATTTATTTTTTAGGACATTGGGCTAACCCATGGCTGAACCCAAGTGAATTTAATTCACTGAGACCCTCTCTCCAAGCCGCCCCCTCCCTTCTCTCACCCGCGCGCGGCAAGAAAGAAAGTCCACGCGCGTGGACTTCTCTTAAAACGCGTGAGAAGAAAAAATGTCAGAGAAATTTCTGAATAAGGGCATTTCAGATCCTTGTCTGGTGCCCTTGGATCTGGATCTGATGGCCAGAAAAATTTAAGAAAAAGATCCGTCGCTTTTCGGTCGCAAATCCGTCTCCAAAAGTCGCGATCCTTCCTGAAGTTTTTCCGAGAGTTCTCCTCGTCGAAAAAACGAAAATCAAATCGGAGAATCATGATTTTTGGTTGAGGGGACGCGTGAGGAATGAGGGATCGTGATCCCTGGGGTTTCAGAGGGTTGCGTTGTTTCGAGATGACACCCCTCTGAGATCTATAAATAGGGTTGGGGTTCTCGGGGGTTTTCACACAACATAGTTCAGAGATCCAATTCCCTTTCTTCCTCTCCAGAATACTCCTTCCTCTTGTTCTTGTTGGGTATTGTTTCCCTTACAGAGGTATCCTCTGTCGAAACTCTGACCCTAAACAAGAATAAGAAGAAGGTCTTGAACGGTAAAGGAAAGAACAGGGAAAGGATCTATTCTTCTTTTCCTTCTTGAATTAAGACTTTGACTGTCTTAATTTTTCTTCCAATTCAATTCAAGAAAAGGGACTCAAGAAAGGGAATTCTTGAAGAAAATTCAAGAAGAGGAAAGAAGGAAGAAAAAGAAATTTTCAAGAAAGAAAATTTCAGCCTAAAGGTCCAAGAATTGAATTCTTGAAAAAGAATTCAAGAAAAGGAACCAAGAAATAGAAATTGTTGTCTTCATTGTTTTCTGTGTGGATCACCATTGGAGGGTGAACATTTGGGCACCTGGTGGAGATTCAGAGTTTGGATTTTGCGATACAGGTTAGTATCTTAATTTGAGATTAAATCTTATATATACATCTTATATGTTTTAATTCTTTTAAGGAGATTTTGGGTTGAAGGTTTGGTGAAGATTTCATAAAGATAAAAATTTTTTTGAAATATATGATTCCGCCTTGCCACCGAACCCTACAGTGGTATCAGAGCCTCCTTATTAAGATTAAAATATATATTCTGGATTTTAGATGCATATTTATATAAGTAACATGAGATGTAATATATGTTTGTTATAATGTCACCAATTAGGGTTTTCACTCAAACCCTAATTGTTGTAGAGATATGCATAGAGATCTAGTCATCATACTGAAATAAGGTTGCCCTGGCATAATGGTGGATCCATTATGTGGTAAATGGTTGTCCTAGTATGATGACACACTAATCACATATTTGTGTTAATTATGCATATGTGTTTGATGTATGCCACTAATTAAGGTTTTCATTTAAACCTTAATTTGCATAGAGATATGTTTAGCCTTCTAGTCATCATACTGAAATAAGGTTGCCCTGGCATAATGGTGGATCCATTATGTGGTAAATGGTTGTCCTAGTATGATGGCACATATTTGCTAGAATGTGCTTTGTTTTAATAAAGCCCTCTTTAACAACATATTAAGTTGTAATGTCATATACCAAAAGCAAAAATAATCAATATGATTAGTTTATCATTCGGTGTCTAGGAAAAGTGGTTCATGATCGGTAAAGAGGACGTGGTTTTTAATTGGTTCCGTTGACTGACCTGGCCAATTCTTATTGGTGTCTAAGGAAAGCAACGGGGGGACTCCCACCACTCTCCCACTTACCTGGCCGGTATGATTAACTTAATTATTGATTAATATGCTCAGTGTAATATTCACTACATATGGCCTTCCTTCATTCCAAGTCATTATTATGTTATGATCCATATTAGGTTTGTTGTGTACACACAAGGCCTTTTTCTTTATGGTGACTAACATAATTTTTTGCTTGGTACATTTGATGCTTATGGAATGATTTGATATAATACTTTGTTGTGTACACACAAGGGTATTATGATTAATATCATGACTATATAGCAATGAAGGGTCTAACTTAACTAAAATATTATAGTTTGTTGTGTACACACAAGGCTATTAATATTTTAGAGGCCAAGATAAGTTGAGAATTATATGAATTACAATTGGAAAGAGTTTTCCTACCTTTGAACTTATATAAGATTTGTTGTGTACACACAAGGTCTTTTATAAGGAATTAGGATCTCAACCCCACTAAGAGAACCAATTAGGGTTTTCTCGATCATCACAGTGAGGGTTATGATGCTTGATAAAATAGTGGGAGACATAATTAAGTTAAAGTCCTAATTTAATTATGTTTTGTCAACATTGATTGTCTACTTATGTAATGTTGTTTGTTAATGTATATTAAATGGCCTCTTCACTCTCACTCCGTAGCATTCTTGATGCAAATAAATTGACTGGACCAAACTATGTTGATTGGTTGAGAAACCTGAAGATAGTACTCAGCCAAGAAAGAATTTCTTATATTCTTGATACCCCAACCTTGGAACCATTAGGGGAAGATGCCTCGCAAGAGGATAAGACCACATATAACACGTGGCAAAATGACTCACTTACTGTCAAGTGTATAATGCTTGCCTCTATGACCAATGAGTTACAGAGGCAACATGATAGCATGGACACAAACTCCATATTGCTCAATTTAAAAGAACTTTATGGAGAACATAGTCGAACTGCAAGATATGAAATATCTAAGCAGTTATTCCGTGCAAGGATGACAGAAGGTACATCCGTACAAGACCATGTATTAAAGGTTATTGACTTAATCACCCGATTGGGTCAATTGGGTTTTGTTATGGATGGGGAGTTGAATCAGGATTTAATCCTGCAGTCACTCCCAGAGTCATTTTCACAGTTTGTTCTTAATTATCATATGAACAAACTTAACACTTCCTTGCCTGAGCTATTGAATATGTTAAAAACAGCGGAGAGCCATTTAAAGAAAAATAAGGCTCCACTTCTTCTTGTGGATGGTGTAAACAAGAAGAAAATAGGCAAAAAGGGTTCCAAGAGGAGGTTAAACCCAAAAGGGGGCATCAAGAAAAAGAAAGGAAAGAAGGCCTCCGGACAAATGACCTGCTTTCATTGTGGCAAGCCGGGTCACTGGAAAAGAAACTGCAAGGTTTACCTTGCAAGTCTGAAGCCTGGTGCTAGTAATGCACCAAAAGGTATGTATGAGATACATGCAATTTTGTCATTAGACACTTCTAATTCAAACTCTTGGGTATTGGATACTGCTTGTGGTCATCATATCTGCAAATCATTGCAGGGACTACAGAACATTAGAGTTTTGAAGGAAGGCGACTTCGAGCTCTACGGTGCTGGAGGAGATTCCATCCAAGCAGAAGCTGTAGGGACTTATATGTTGAAGCTGCCTTCTGGGAAAATTTTAGAGTTAAAGAATTGTTATTTTATGCCTAGAATTATTAGAAACATCATATCTGTACCCTTGTTACTTAAACAAGGATATATTATGAATGTAATGAGCAGTGGCTGCTCAATCAGTTTTTCTAATGAAATAATATTTAATGGCATATTTTGCAATGGTCTCTTAACTTTATCTTCTGATGACAATATACTACATGTTAGTAATAAACGAAAAAGAGATGAAGTAAACAATACTTTACTTTGGCACTGTCGTCTTGGACATATTAGTGAGCAGAGGATTAACAAGTTATACAAAGAAAAATTCCTTAATCCTTATGACTATGAATCATTAGGAACTTGTGAATCATGTCTCATGGGTAAAATGACCAAGACTCCATTTAGTGGACATAATGAAAGGACAACAGAGTTATTAGGACTCATACACACTGATGTATGTGGACCTATGACAACTCAGGCCAAGGGTGGATACTCATATTTCATCACATTCATTAATGATTTTTCAAGGTACGGATTTGTGTATCTAATGAAACATAAGTCCGAAGCTTTTGAAAAATTTTTAGAGTATCAAAGTATGGTAGAGAAACAAATGGGGAAAAGTATTAAGATCCTTCGATCAGATAGAGGAGGTGAATACTTATCCACCGAGTTTCTTGATCACCTTAAACAAAAGGGAATCATCTCTGAATGGACTCCTCCTTACACACCACAATTAAATGGTGTTGCTGAAAGGAGAAATCATACTTTATTAGATATGGTACGGTCCATGATGTGCTTCACAGACTTACCTGTTTCTTTTTGGGGATATGCCTTGGAAACAGCGGCTAATATTTTGAATAGAGTACCATCTAAATCTGTATCTGGTATTCCATATGAGTTATGGAGAGGAAAGAAACCCAATCTTAAGCACCTTAAGATATGGGGATGTCCAGCTTATGTCAAAAGAAATTTTGGACAAAAGCTTGATGCTAGAGCAGAAAAATATCTATTTGTTGGATATCCCAAAGATAGTATAGGATATCTATTCTACCACCCTACTGAACAAAAGGTTTTAGTCAGTAGGCATGCCATTTTTATGGAAAAAGAATTCATCCTACAAAAGGGCAGTGGGAGAAATATTGAACTTGAAGAAGTTCAACAAGCAGATACATCTCAACAAAATCATAACACAGTTAGTATAGAACCTGAACACACCACTCCTATCCGTAAGTCTGATAGAGTGCGACATGCACCTGAAAAGTATGGGTTCATTATTGAAAATAATGAAGCCCGAATCATTGATAATGATGAGCCTCTAACATATACGGATGCTGTCATAAGTAGTGACTCAGACAAATGGCTGGAAGCCATGAGATCCGAAATGGACTCCATGTATGTCAACCAAGTCTGGACTTTGGTTGATACACCAGAGAGTGTTAACCCTATTGGATGCAAATGGGTCTATAAGAAAAAGATTGGGACAGATGGCCAAGTTGAAACTTATAAAGCCAGATTAGTGGCTAAGGGTTTCAGACAAAAATAGGGAATAGATTATGATGAAATATTTTCTCCTGTTGCCATGCTCAAATCTATTCGGATCATGCTTGCTATAGTAGCATATCATGATTATGAAATCTGGCAGATGGATGTGAAAACTGCATTCCTCAATGGTTTCCTTAAGGAAGAGGTTTATATGTCACAGCCAGAAGGTTTTGTCTTGGAGACTAAACCTAATCAGGTATGTAGGCTAAAGAAATCTATTTATGGATTAAAGCAAGCATCTAGGAATTGGAACATCCGATTTGATAAGACAGTCAAAGAATTTGACTTTATCAAAAATGAGGATGAACCTTGTGTGTACAAGAAGACTAGTGGGAGTGCCATAGTTTTCTTGGTTCTGTATGTAGATGACATACTCCTCATTGGGAATGATATCCCAATGTTACAATCAGTCAAGGTATGGTTATCTAAACAGTTTTCCATGAAAGACTTGGGAGAAGCATCTTATATACTAGGCATCAAGATCTATAGAGATAGATCTAGGAGGATGCTAAGTTTATCCCAGTCTAGGTACATTGACCATGTGCTAAAAAGATTTAGCATGGAGGAAAGTAAAAGAGGTTACTTACCTATTGGTCATGGCATACATCTTTCTAAGAAGATGTCTCCTAAGACACCTGAAGAAAGAAATAGAATGAATTCGGTACCTTATGCTTCGGCAGTAGGGTCTATTATGTATGCTATGTTGTGTACTAGGCCTGATGTGGCATATGCCTTAGGTATAGCCAGCAGGTTTCAGGCTGATCCAGGAGAGGATCATTGGAAGGCTGTGAAAAATATTCTTAAGTACTTAAGAAGAACTAAGGATATTTTTCTAATATACGGAGGATCTGATCTTAAACTAGAAACTTATTCAGTTTCTAGTTTTCAATCAGATCCAGATGATAGCAAATCTATATCTGGGTATGTTTTTACCCTTAATGGAGGATCTGTAAGCTGGAAAAGTTCTAAACAGCAAACTGTAGCTGACTCAACAACTGAGGCAGAGTACATTGCTGTTAGTGAAGCTGCCAAGGAAGCTGTCTGGATGAAGAAGTTCATATCAGAGTTGGGCGTAGTTCCTGAGATTGAAGGTCCAGTATCACTTTACTGTGATAATACGGGGGCTGTTGCTCAAGCAAAGGAACCAAGAGCTCATCACAAATCAAAGCACATTCTGAGACGCTTCCATCTCGTTCGAGAGATTGTCGAAAGACAAGAAGTCTGCATTAAAAGGGTAGAAACGAAGAACAACGTAGCAGACCCGTTCACTAAGGCTCTATCACAGCGAGAGTTTGATCGCCACCTTGATTGTATGGGGTTAAGATTTAAAGGCGATTGGCTTTAGAGCAAGTGGGAGATTGAAAGATTGTGCCCTGAAAGCCAATTGAAATATTGTAATTTTGATCCCAAAATCAATGAATTGACATTTTATAAAGGCATTATTTTCATCATTTGCTGTGTCTTTTTGATTTTATGATGAACCCCATAGATTAGGGCTATGGTTCTAGGGTTATGATGAGATCATACCAGTGAGACCTAAAGCCTTAAAATCCTAATCTAAAATATTCCTGGTCGATGGGACATTGAGTTGGGGATCAATGTTTCCGGCAAGACCAGCACATCCTATATATGTTTTGTAATGAGGGTGACTGATCTCACAGTCACTTGTGTTTGACACTAATACTAGGATGTGAGTGTTCATTAGAGAATGAGTTCACTGAATTGATCCAGATTGAGAATATCTAATGGAACCTTATCTGTTTGTCAATAGATAATTCTCATAGTGGGAGTAGTGCATGTGGTCCTTTGACCTGAGACTACCATAGTACCTTATATACATGAATCCATACTTTGGTTCGCAATCAATCATGACACTGAGTCATGCACGAGGTGATACTGGTTATGGTGGATTGTATATGGAGGTTGTGAGTAGGTCAACAAGGAATTGATCAGCCCTAGTAAGAGGGAATAGCATCCAGCTAATTTCAAATGATGGATTCAGGAAACCTTTGATCAAAGTATGAACATTAGAGTTATTTTCTAATGGTTCATTAATGAATCATCATTATAAAGATTGAGCTAGGGATGAATATGAAAATTGGATTTGACAACTATCCATATTCATAATCATATTCGGGATGCAAGTTGATCAAAGGACTGAATTGCCCGGTAACTCACCACTGAAGGGTATTTTGGTAATTCCACCAAAATTCCACATCTTCCGGGTAGACATGATACGTTGCTAGACGTCAATCTTGTCTTGTAGGTATATGATTAAGTCATGGTAATTCAAATCAGTCAATTTGAATTAGATTCTAATTGACCGAGTCGAGCTAGTTTGAGTTGACCTAAATCGGCTTAGTTAAGATCTAACCAAATTAAGTCAAATAGAACTCGGACCTACTGCTGGCTAGGTGTGGAACCCAATGGGTCACACACAAAAGAAAATTGATGAAGGATTTAATTTGGAATTAAATCATGTTTGCAGGATAAACACACTAGCATGTGTTGCAGACCAAATTTCTATTCGAATCAGATTCGAATTTGGTTCCGAATTGGGCTTAATTGGGTTCTAATTGAACTAGATTAAGGTCCAATTTATTTTTAGGACATTGGGCTAACCCATGGCTGAACCCAAGTGAATTTAATTCACTGAGACCCTCTCTCCAAGCCGCCCCCTCCCTTCTCTCACCCGCGCGCGCCAAGAAAGAAAGTCCACGCGCGTGGACTTCTCTTAAAACGCGTGAGAAGAAAAAACGTCGGAGAAATTTCTGAATAAGGGCATTTCAGATCCTTGTCTGGCGCCCTTGGATCTGGATCTGATGGCCAGAAAAATTTAAGAAAAAGATCCGTCGCTTTTCGGTCGCAAATCCGTCTCCAAAAATCGCGATCCTTCCTGAAGTTTTTTCGAGAGTTCTCCTCATCGGAAAAATGAAAATCAAATCGGAGAATCATGATTTTTGGTTGAGGGGACGCGTGAGGAATGAGGGATCGTGATCCCTGGGGTTTCAGAGGGTTGCGTTGTTTCGAGATGACACCCCTCTGAGATCTATAAATAGGGTTGGGGTTCTCGGGGGTTTTCACGCAACATAGTTCAGAGATCCAATTCCCTTTCTTCCTCTCCAGAATACTCCTTCCTCTTGTTCTTGTTGGGTATTGTTTCCCTTACAGAGGTATCCTCTGTCGAAACTCTGACCCTAAACAAGAATAAGAAGAAGGTCTTGAACGGTAAAGGAAAGAACAGGGAAAGGATCTATTCTTCTTTTCCTTCTTGAATTAAGACTTTGACTGTCTTAATTTTTCTTCCAATTCAATTCAAGAAAAGGGACTCAAGAAAGGGAATTCTTGAAGAAAATTCAAGAAGAGGAAAGAAGGAAGAAAAAGAAATTTTCAAGAAAGAAAATTTCAGCCTAAAGGTCCAAGAATTGAAATCTTGAAAAAGAATTCAAGAAAAGGAACCAAGAAATAGAAATTGTTGTCTTCATTGTTTTTCTGTGTGGATCACCATTGGAGGGTGAACATTTGGGCACCTGGTGGAGATTCAGAGTTTGGATTTTGCGATACAGGTTAGTATCTTAATTTGAGATTAAATCTTATATATACATCTTATATGTTTTAATTCTTTTAAGGAGATTTTGGGTTGAAGGTTTGGTGAAGATTTCATAAAGATAAAAAAAAATTCTGAAATCTATGATTCCGCCTTGCCACCGAACCCTACAACTACTACTTCTACTTATGCTTCTTCAAGGAGTATACATTCCATGAGGAAGTTAGCCAATGTTTGGGCTTTGATGGAGGGCCATGGATAGTAGTGGATGTCAAACTCTCCAAGCTCTACTACCCACTTAGCAATTCTCCCAGAGATGTCTAATTTTTGTAGAACTAACCTCAGGAACAGGTCCATCAGGATGATAATGGAATGTGCTTGGAAGTAGAGCCATAGCCATTGAGCCCGAATTTGGAGAGCAAATGAAATCTTCTCCATCATCGAGCAGCTGGTCTTCATATTTGTTAGCAACTTATTGATATAGTACACCAACTTCTTTGTATGGTTATGTACAAGTACAGCATTTCTCTTTCTCTTGGCCTGGTTAAAAGGGGAGCAGCGACCAAGTATGTATGAAGCTGCTTGAAGGTAGTTTATTACTCCACTATACAATAGAAGTTCTTGATTTGTCTAAGGGCTTTGAAGAAAGGTAGGCACTTATCACTCGACCTAGCAAAAAACCTTCTTAATGCAATTATCCACCCTGCTATGCATTGTACTTCCTTTCATATCCTAGGTGGTAACATTTCTAGGTTGGCCTAGAGCTTTTCTAGATTGGCTTCAATTCCATGGTGCGAGACCATAAAATCCAAGAACTTTACAAAGGATATGCCAAAGGTGCACTTGTCTGGGTTAAGTCTCATGTGGTACTTTGTCAAGGTTTGAAAGGTTTCCTTAAGGTTTTCCATATGCCAGCTTTTTACCATCTATTAGCTTTTTACCAGTATGTCATCAATGTACAATTTGATGTTATGGCCAATCTAGTCTTTAAAGTCCTTATTGACAAGATGCTTGTATGTAGCTCCTACATTCTTCATGACAAAGGGCATCACTTTATAGTAGTAAAACTCTTGGTCTATGATAAAGGATATTCTTTTCTCATCTTTTAGGATCATCCGGATCAGGTTATATCCAAAAAAAAGCATCCATAATGCTAAAAGCCCATATCCAAACATAAAATCAACTAACTAGTCTATTTGAAGAGAGGGAAGCTATCTATCAAGCATACTTTATTTAAATCGGTAAAATCAATACATACCTACCATTTATCACTTACCTTTTTGATGAGTACCACATTCACCAACCACTCTGGATAGTTGACCTTACGGATGAACCTAGCAGCATTGAGTTTGTCCACCTCGTGCTCAATGGCTTGCTAGTGTTCAAGGGCAAAGCTTCACTTTTTATGCTTCATCTACTTATGCAAAAGGTTGACATTTAATCAGTGCACCATGACCTCTAGATCTATGCCAGGCATGTTAGAGGCGGTGTATGTAATGATGTTTGCATTTGACCTCAAAAAGGTGATGAGTCGATCATGCGAGGCCTCTTCTAGTTGAGACACAATCTGGGCCTTTTGGGTTGAGTTGCGTTGTTCATGGGAACCAAGAGATGCTCTTTTGCTGGTCGACCTTGCTCTTAGTTCTGCTCATCCCTGAGATTGAAGATATTAATGGGTAGTGCTTCTTGGAACCTCTTGCCTTTAAGAGTGGCCATGTAGCATTGTCTAGCCAAGGCTTAGTCACCTCGGACTTCACCCACTCCTCGAGTGGTAGGGAACTTCATTAGTAAGTTGTAGGTGGAGACAATGGCTTAGAGGACATTCAAGCCCAACCTTGCTAGGATAACATTGTAGGTTGAAGGGATCTTCACCACCAGGAAGATCATCAAAACCCTTGTCGTTCTTGGTGTTTGACCTACAGTTACAGATAGGACAATCATGCCTTCTACAAGAATGGCATCTCCTAAGAATCCTATCAAGGAAAAACTCATCTTCTTTAGATGGTCTTTCAAGAGGTTCATTCTGCTATAGGAATCATAGAACAAGATGTCTGTAGAGCTTTCATTATCAATTAAAACATTCCTTACATAATAGTTGACAATGGTAAGGGAAACTACAACAACATCATCATGGAAGATTTGGATGCCTTTAGCATTGACATCAAAAAAGATAATGACCTCATCCTACCTGCACTACTTGGCTCGAGGGGCTTTGGGAACTACTAAAGCAAGGGCTCCTTCAAATAGCAAGGCTATCCCCCTGGAAAATCCTTCGGTGATGGTGTTTACCAAGCCATAGGTGGGACGATTGTCCATAGGAGGCTATATATCAAACTGGGACTAGAGGCCAAGGGCATCGACATCCATGGTCTGATGGACATAGGCCTACAAGTAACCATAATGAACCAAGTTTTTTGTCTCCTTTTTAAAGGCAAAGCAGTCCTTTGTATTGTACCCATACTCTCAATAAAAATGGAAGTACTTTGAGAGATCCTTCTTAGTCTTCTTACTCATCTTCCCGGGCCAGTGGATGATATCCTGGTTTTTTATCTCCATCAAGATCTATCTCCGGAAGTGTTCTATGACATAAACTCATTGAAGGACAATCTGATATAGAAAAATCAAATCCCCAAGACTCAAAGAATAGGTTCTAGAAATTTAGCATAAAATTTTGATTCTCACCTTAAATCAACCATGGAAAACAAGTTAAGGTCAATAAAAAAATTGCTTCACATGAGCATCAAGCGCCACTCCACTACTTTGCTCGCATGCTGAAGCAACATGGAAAGGGGGATGAACTACATAGGAACATCTTCCTCAGAGAGGGTTTCTCTCCTTTTTAAAACTATCTTTTAGAGGGGTGGGGCTCACTAATTTTTTTAGAACATTTTCTTGATCTCTCAATCACTTTTAAGGAGGGAAGGGCATGGTCTTTTTTTTTATTTTTTTGATAAACCAAAAGGAGAGGAGGGGATTAAAGGGCATGGTCTTTAAAAAATATTTCAGAAATAGATTTCTATTTGGATTAGTGATAAATCCAATCCATGGAAAAGCCAGCAAGAATAGAAATATGATTTCTATTCATGCAAACATAAATCTATTGCATAGATTCTTCTCCCTTTTTTTATCACCCAACATTGGATTTTATCCCAAATCTCAAAGCAAAGAATGGCATGCCCCTCAATGACCACGTATCCAGGTTACATGCTGAGAAATTCTATAATGATCATGTATCCAGGCTTGGTCATCTATAATGACTCAAGAAGGGAAGATAAGACTTGGGGAACGAGTTTAAGATTTCATCCTTATCCAACTACTCATGCAACAGAAAACCAAGTTTGCTGAGGCATTCAATTTGTTTGATCATGTACAATACATGATCTGTAATCGATGCCCCCTCTTGCATCTAGGCATTGAAGACAGCACAGGAAGTTCTATACCTCTCAGCATCCTTAGGGGTGCCAAAAGACTACAACATTTGAAGATCTCCTTAGGTTATGCATCCTTAAACATTCAACTGAATTCATTATTCATAAAGGCCCTTATTATGCAATGCACCATTATACAGTCATTTAGCTACTTCTAATAAGTATCTCGAACTATCCCACATGCATTGGGAGTAGGCTATTCAAGTGCAAGGTTAGTAAGGATATAAAGTTTCCTCTCATACTTGAAAACAATCTTCAACTTACAATACCAGCTATCAAAGTTGGGCCCATAAGTTTATCATAATTCGATAGTAAGAGAGATAAGGTATTAGCCATTACTGTAATGGAAAACATAACAACCATTTAGTATATGAAGTAAACAAAAGGTTCCTCCCACTATATTATACAAACTAATAGCCTCTACCTCCAATTTGAGAAATATATTTCTTAGAAGGTACTAGAATCCACATAAACTATATATGGGCCCAAGTGTGGCTCGGCCAATCCATGTGCATCTATGGGTAGGTCTTAACCAATTATTTCTCCAAACAATTTCTAGTAAAATATTTTTCCCTAAACTTTTCTTTAGCAGGCGTGTGGTGCCTCCACTGAAAGGCTTGGTTTGGATCAACCATTAACATGACCATATTTAGTGCATCTAACCAATGAATGATCAGGCTCAAGTATGGTTCAACCAACCTGCCCATCCATCTAAAAGACACCACAAAATCATCATGACATAGATAACAATTTCAATATCTAGATACATACCAAGCATGTGGCACCTCCAATATTTATCTAGACTATTGGACATATTACCATCTATCTTAATGGGAGGCTATAAACCTGTTATCCCCAAAACTATTTCATTTTAAGGACCTAATAATTTAAAGGATTTAAGAGAAGATAATTCAACAAGCAATAGAAAATCCTCCTACTGACTCACTAAGTCATTAAATAGGATAAGAGGTAAAGCTGGTTCATGGATACCTTAATCAGTCACACAGACAAACATTGATGGCAAGGGTGAACTCTAATCACTTAGTGACAAAGTGAAAATAGATTGACCACTTTGACCAGGCAAGTGAAGATCAGTGAGAGGGTCCTTGTTTCTTTCCTTAGACACCATCACTAGCCAAGAAAGAGAATAGTCTCAATTAAAAACCCCTCTCAACCACTTTCCTTAGATAATAATTGGTTTATCAAATTCAATTTGGTCAGCTAAAGGACTTAAGCTCGACTATTGAGCTATAATCGAGTCCATTTGGTACAATCAAATATATGACCTTGATCAACTATAACTGTTATGTTTGATCAAGAGAAATCTTTACCTAATTTAAAACAACTCTTGGTTAGATTTGATCAACTGCTCTAATTAAATTTAGTCCATTGTGCATTGATTATGATCCCCGTGTTTAACCTAGTCAAATAAACACAATTAAAAATAACCCATTGCTAAAAATTCATTATTTAACATAAAACATAGATTATAAAAACAATTTTTTTTTAGATCAAAAATAATCATGAATAATATGGATCTAAATAGCATTTATGCATCACATATGAAAATACAAAACATCACATGTTATTATAATTATACAATTACTTTTTGCCATTCTTCATCTTGATTCATATAGGCACCCCTTCCATCATAGTCCTCTATGGCAAGACAGCCTTTACTATGGTTCTCGAGGAGTACTACGCTACTAAGTAAAATATAACTACAATAAACATAGCATGTATAAAATTTTAGAGATTCATGTCTAATTTAACATAAATAAACATACATGAACATCTAAATAAAAATACATAATAACATATCTGAACATAATTATAATTAGGTTGTGTTGATGCTGATCTCCATAGACCTGATGGAGTGCCTGGATCACTAGTCCACCTTGTTGCCCAGATGGCTTCCCAAGAGGGGGGTGAATTGGGATTAAAAACTTTTGCAAGTATATGCACTTTGAAATTCTTTTAGTATAGAAGTTAAGTGTGCAAAGCGGAAGTAAATAAGTTGAAGCAATAAAGCAATTAAAGCACAATCACAAACATCAAGAAATAGAGTGGTTCGGAGCAACCAGCTCCTACATCCACTACCCAAGGACCGCTTGGGATTTCCACATATCCCCAACCGGAATATAGTCGGATTGTTTTACCATGCATACAATCCAAACCTATACACTTTGGTTTTACCGGATTACCAAAGAAACCCTAACTCCCTTTTGTTTTACACGGGATCACCAAAGAAAACCCAAACACTTGGTTTAAATCGGGAAAACCAAGAACCCAAACTTAGGTTTTAAGAGGTTCACCTAAAAACCTTTAACTTTCTCTTAAGACATAGCCCCTTATTTTTAGAGAGTAAACAAAGATAAAGAAAATGTAATCAAGCAACTACAACAAACCAAGTTTCTTTAGATGTTGCCGATGTAGATCAAGAAGAAGCCAAGCCTTGAGTGCTCTTCAATGCTCTTCAAGCTGCTTCTTCCCTTCTTTAATGAGTGGATTCAATGATGGAGTGGAGTTGGTGAAGCTTTGAACCCAACTTGAATGCTCTTTGAGGTAGGTAGTGGAATGACTTGAAAGCTCTTTGATTTCTCAAGATAATTCAGCAATAAAGCTCTAATAATTATTTAATCCTTCAAAATAATCTTCTTTATAGTTTTCCATGAGATATAGCCGTCGTAGGGCTTTGGGATTCTTGAAATGGCCGTTGAAGATGAATTGGGGTTCAAATTTCAATTTCAGCAACTAGCCATTGGAGTGCTGGTAACGGCTCAATGAGTCGGCTCGAGTTCCAGGAGTCGACTCGAAGTCTCAAACAGGCCAAAAACACACTTTTGTAGGATCTAACTCTTTATGCTGGAGTCGGCTCTTGCCTTCTAGCTTAAGGTCAAGTCAAAGACATACATACCTAGAGTCGACTCTTGGACTAAGAGTCGGCTTGAGTTCTTAGAACTTCAAAAAATATATTTTTGGAAGAGTCAGCTCATGGACTGGGAGTCGGCTCTTAGTTCTGAACTTTGAAACTTTCTCCGTGCCATGCTGCCATGAGTCGGCTCTTGCAAGTCTTTAAAAATTGCTTCAAGCTTCCCCAAAAATCTTCAACATTGAATCAACTAGAAGCTAATCTACATACTTTATAAAATTTTTCCAATTTAAAGCCCATTTTACATGATTACAGTATTCATAAGCTAGGGCTTTTACAAACTCAATTGAATTACCCTTAAGTAATTTTGAAAACCATTTTAAACAAAGGTAACCAATTCCTGCAAAACTTTTTAAATAATTTGTAAAGAGTTAGTATTAAATACATGCTCCAATGTTTTGTCATCATCAAAATTATTCCAGGGGTCAACAATCTCTCCCTTTTTGATGATGACAAAACACTGGGCATGATTAAAAAATTTAAAAGCACTTTACAATTACAGTATTTTCAAGTCTATGTGTATCATATAGGTTAGGTATCAATGTATCAATACAATGTGCCATAATGTATCAAATGTATAGAATTGAATATCAAATATCATATGTATCAAGTGTATTGAAACATGATGTATCATATGTATCATAACATGATGTATCGACACATGATGTATCAAGGGTATTAACTATACGATGCGTATCGAAACTTATGGAATTTTCAAACTTTTGAAGTAAACTTAAGTTTCATCAAATTTCCATGAATCAAACATTCATTTCATCAAAATTTCATAACATTCAATTATCCATATAGCTTTTGTAAACAATTTTGATCAATTTTCATGAATCAATATAGATTTCCAAGAAATTTTCATGAATCAACATAGCTTCCATAAATCAATTTAGCTTTTTCTTTTCAATAAATCAATATAGCTTTTTCTTTTCATGCCACACACAGTCTCCATTCTCCCCCTTTTTGTCATCAACAAAAGGTATATGAGAAATGGACATTCATTCATAGCATTAATTCATTCATAACATTAATTCAATCATAACATTGATTCAAGTGAACATGTATCATAATAAGTGAAGTATATATATATATGAAATAAGTTAATACATAGCATATGTGATACTTTACAAATGTGCCACAGCACGACAAAATAGTATCACACTAATCAAAATACAACAAAATAAAATCCTAAAACATCAGAATGAAGGGCTAGGATCACTATCAGGTTCTTCCTCATCAGAGGAGGAACCAACCTCTAGGATACCTGGACTAGGTTTGAACTTGGGGAACCTAGGTCGAAGATCCCTAATCCTAGTCCTAGTAGGAGTAGATGTCCTAGTCATTTTAGTTTTAGCTTTAACTTTGGTTTTTGATTCTGATGAAATAAAGATAGGAATAACTCTAGTTGTAGGTGGATCAATAGATAATGCTAAAGTGCTGGTGGTCGAAAGCATCTGAGTAGCCGGAGTCACTCCCACATCGGTAGATCCAGTAGCCTCCATACTATCCTGAGGCTCAACAACAATAGGTGTGGCATGATAAGGTGCATCAGTGCAATGTGTCGCCTGTCCTTGCTCCGCATGAGTGCCAGTACCGGTCCCAGTGCCAGTGCCAGTCTCTGTGGAAGTAGAAGGTGCATGATGGCTGGCAGCAGATAGCTGTCTCAGTAAAGTCATAATATCATGAAAACCCTACTGCATCTCGGACTGAAGTGAACTAATCCTCCTATCAGTGTAAGTCCTGAGACAAGAAATCTCCTCCAAGACTCTCTGAAGTCTATCATCTATATCATGTCTAGCAGCAGTAGGAGTCCTGATTGGTGAGTGAGGTGTAGCAGGAGCTGGCTCAGATGGTCCAGCCTGTTGCCCAGAAATGGAGCCCAAGAGGGGGGTGAATTGGGTCTTTTTAAAAAATTAAAACAATAATGTGAAGTTCTAGTGGTGTTTGTGGATAATAATAAATTCAATGCAAGAGATTGAATGCAACGAAAAATAATAAGTGAGTAGTAATAACCAAAGAGCAAGAGAGAAAGAGGGCAATCACACATAAACACAAGGTTTATAGTGGTTCGGTGCAAACCTAGCATCTACATCCACTCCCCAAGCCACCCTGGAGAATTTCACTATAATCCAAACAAGATTACAGCTGACTTGTTTTTCACAAGGCTTACAAGTCAAAACCTAAGTTGGTTTTGTTACCTAGGCTCACCAACAAACCTTAACACTTGTTTTGTCTTCGGGCTCACAAGTTAACCCTAGTTGGTTTTATCCCTTTGGCTCACCAACAAACCACAACAACCTTCTTTCAAGACACCCTTGAAAGTAAGGTCAAATCATAATATAAAAATAGATATACAACTTTAAAACTAAAACAAACTCTTTTCAAGAGTTGAATGGAATCTTTGAAGCTCAAGTTGATGCTTTGTCTTGACTCTTCCTTGGAATATCCTTCAAAATGCCTCTTTTGGAATGATGTAAGGATGAGCTTGTAGGCTTTTTCAGAGAATCAAATTATATAAGGCTTTTGATGTGGAGTACTTGAGAGAATATAGGCTTTTTGGCTTTTGAATGGACTTCAATATACTTCAATGCCTTAAGAATGAGGTTGGTGGAGGTTAAATACACCAAGAAACTTTCAAAAAATGGTTTGTGACCATTGGATCCTCGGATCTAGCCATTGGGAGCTTAAAAAGCAAGTTCTACAAGTCAGAAAAATAGATCTATTAGAGCTGTCAGGCTTCAAGTGTCGATACTTGGCTGTCAGGTGTTGACACTTGATTTCTAGGTGTCGACACTTGAACTTTCAAGTGTCGACACTTGAACTTTCAAGTGTCTACACTTGATGCACAAGTGTCGACACTTGACACAAAAATCCTCAAATGGCAAAATTCTATATTTTCAAAAATCTCAGGCCTTGAGTCGACACTTGGAAACCTAAGTATCGACACTTGGTGTCGACACTTGAGTTCTGGGTGTCGACACTTGGCATGCCAAGAGTTTTTGTTCGTGTCAAATGCTGAAGTGTCGACTCTTGCTTCCCAGGTGTCGACACTTGAGACTAAAAACCTTAGATTCAAGTGTGAATTACCCCAAAAACATAAATATAAATGTTGAAACTTAAATGGATCATAAATAATAATAATTAATCATGTAGATGCCCTTTTTCATGAAGAGGATGTCTAGATTTGTAAAAAAATGCTCCGTGCCACGGCGTGCCATGATACATAAGTTTTTAAAATTTTGAGATGCTTTTTCCTTGAAAACTCATAACTTGAAATACACATTAGTATACAATATACACTCAATGTTTTGTTATTCATCAAAATCATTGGGTGGAGCCAATAATCTTTCCTTTTTTGATGATGACAAAACCTTGAGTAAAATAGCATTAATTTTCAAATTTCAACTGTTATAATTCATGAATATGAATGTAAGTCCATATGAGGCATAATCTTCATAGTTAGGAAGAATTAATCTCCCCCTCAATTAGATATTTCTAATTAGAACAAATAATATGTTATTTCAGGATAACAAATTAGATCAGATTTGAAGGTTCTCACAAACAAGGTGGAACCACAACAATTTATGCATTTATAATCTATACTATTACTTGATTTGAAGGTTTACACAAACAATTTTATGCATTTATACAATCAATACTATTACTCCCCATTTTTGTCAATCATTAGAAGGGAGAATAACCTCCCCCTCACAATGAGCATGGAGACAAAAAGATGGTAGAGTATCAAATGATAGGTATCAGAGCCAAAAAGATCTAAAGAGAGAATCAGAGCTGAAGAAAGTAAATTTAACCAATCAAACACAAATAATAAGCACTAAATTGAAATATATAACTGATAAGAGAAGTTTTCAGTACAAAAATTTGCTGAGTCATCAGCAAAAACTAAAACATACAGAATGTATCAGAGTCATACAATAATCAGAAACATACAAACATGAACCATAAAAGACATACAACGGAAGAGACAAAAGACATAAAAGATATCTGTGAGGCTAATCCTCATCAGATGGAATCTCAGGACAAAAGGAGCACTGATCCTAGATCTAGAGGCTAAGGCCCTAGGAGGTTCTAAAGCTCGACGACTCCTAGTGCGGCCAGAAGGACTAAAAGCGGGTACAACCCTAGATGATATGGTGGAAGCGGGGGAGAGAAGATCAACTGGTGTAACAAAGTCTGGTGTGGAATCAACCAAGTCAGTAGGAGCAGCTAGGGTAGTGGGAGGATCGTGACTAACCACCTCAAAACCATTTGCACTGCCATCACTGTCACTACCACTGCCCACGATCTCTGTAGCTCTGTCCTCATCCATATATTCCTGACCATCACCATCAACTGTATCAGCATGGTCTCTCTGGTGATCATCACCATCATCATCATCATCAGAAGATACAACTGCAGGGGCTGCTGGAGGTATAAGGGATCTTAATAAATCCTCAATACGAGCGAAGCCCCCTCCATAGTCCTACGGATCTCAGCATGCTCCGAGGTAGTATGTGCTCGAAGAGTCTCAACCTCGCTGCGTAGCTGAGTCAACTCACCCTGATCTCAGTAAACTGCTCTCTAGCGTGCTCCTTAAAGGGTAATCCAGTAGTAGGTGGCAGAGGAGCTGAAGTACCAGGAGCTGAATGCTCTGCCTGTGTTGATGGAATATCAATGGGAGGAAAACTAGCTGGCTCAGATGGTCCTGCCTCTGCCTCTCGAAGCTCGTCCTCCTCATCTAGCTCCTGGCCAGACTCTCTATGCACCCATCGACCTGCGACTAGTCTATACCCCATACGGTGCAAAGACATCTCATCATAGATCTGTATGTAGTATCTCGTTGGAGATCTCCCCCTCTAGTGATACTCCACACGCTCTAAATAACCTGGTCAGGGCCATGCCGTAGGGTAAACAATGATGGTGCTGAGTCGTGGCATCGTGCATCTGTACTAACATCAAAGATGGAAGGTTGATCTGCCTCCTCTCTATCAGACTCGTCATCACCATCAGCTCTCTCTCAATGATTGAAGTCGAACCTCCCAGTCTTCGATAGAAGTATACGGGTCGTGATGTGGTGTAACTGGCACATCTCCAGGGATAACTGGTTCGCGGTGACTATAGATACACCACGAACATCCTCTCGCTCGAGGATACACCTAAATGCTACCTCCCTGTCATCCACAGTAAAAACACTGATTCCCCTATGGGGGATCTCCCAAACTCTGCCAGTAGCTCTGCAGAAAGTGAAATCTGAACACTTCTCACGGTCGTAGTCCATAGAAGTCGTCGATAGTCCATCACACCGTAGAACTCTCTCACTAGATGAGGGTAGTACCTCTCCTGCATAGTACAGAAGGGTACTAAACCTGCATCAGTGAGCACCTGTCGCAAGAGAAAGTGGTGCCTATCAAAATAATCCAGGTCAACTCTGCTCCCATAGGCTACTAACTTCCCTGCCATCCTCTCTGCAGGGGGAACTCGGTGTGGCAGAATTACTAGCCTGTGCAGAATCAAATCTAGCCTTCGATCTCCTCTCTAAACCTCGACTAGATCTCTCCCTAAATGCAAGTCTCTTCCTGGGACCCATTACAGCAAGCTGACCAAGAGAGTTTAAAGAAGATAAGCTAGGGAGGATTCACTCAGACTAGGAGCAAAGGGACTGGTTAAAAAATCATTTTACAAGATAGTCTTGAAACAAACTTAGAGTTATAAATTACCAAGATAATTTGAAAAGCCATAAACATTTTAAAGGTGAGGATTTTATAAGCTAGATAAAGTTTTTGGCTGGAAATTTTATAAGAGTATATTTTGTAATACCAAAATACCAAAATACCTAGGTTTTGGGCTTAGAACATTTAGGGTTCTACCAAAATAAAAAAATGTGGCAAAAACATTATGATAAATATGATAAATCACTAGAAATATGTATTAAATACTAGTTTTTAGGTGAATACCCAAATTTTGGCTAAAAACCAATCAAACAGTGATTTTACCCAAATTCGGATGAAATATGCGTGGAGAACGACCTAAACCATGAGAAAACCATGAAAAATATCGTGTAAATCACTATTCCTTCAAACGGAGTTTTGGAAAACCACTAAAACTCGGGAAAATCCAGTCGTAATCCCAAATAAAATGGCAAATCCTTAATTTAGGTCAAAATGGTTTAACGGTGAGGAAAATGAAAAATAAAATGGAATAAAAGAGATTGGAAGAGATAATACCTGATTCGTGAGGGGTTAAATGGGAAGAGGAGAGATTTGGATAGAGGGGGACCATTATAGCTTGAAATCGATGGGGGAAAATAAAACAAAAATCCTTGGTCAGTACTTTTAAAAATAGATTTTGTTTCACAAGTGTCGACACTTAGTATTTGTCAAGTGTCAACACTTGGTCAGGTGTCGACACTTGACAATATCCAAGTGTCGACACTTGACCAAGAAAATTTTAAAAAAATCAAAAAAATTTTCAAAAAATCTAAGAAAATATTTAACAACTTTGGGGCTCAAAGCAAGTGGTTTTTAAGTGAAATGTCTTAGGTATTATTAAAACTATGAGAGTTCTAGAAGAATGGGTCAATGACACCTAACTCTCTTCTAATCAGACAGAACCTATCCTCACTCAAAGGTTGGTAACACATCTGCTAACTGATCATCAGTACATACAAAATCAAGAATAACATTAGAGTTTTGTACATGATCTCTTATGAAATGATGTCTTATTTCAATGTGTTTACTTCTTGAATGTTGCACAGGATTCTTAGTTAGATTGATTGCACTAGTATTGCCACATCTTATGGGTGTCTTAGTTAGTTTAATGCCAAAATCTTCAAGTTGTTTGTTTGATCCAAAGAATTTGAGCACAACAGCTTCCAGCTGCTATATATTTGGCTTTCGCCGTTGATAAAGCAACTGAATTCTGTTTCTTGTTACTCCAAGAGATCAAATTTACTCCAAGAAACTGACAGGTTCCACTAGTACTTTTACGATCAAGTATATACCCAGCAAAGTTAGCATCAGAATAAGTAATCAATTCAAATGAAGAATCTCTAGAGTACCATAAACTAATTTCAATAGAGCCAGATAGATATCTAAGTATGCGTTTAATAGCCAAAAGATGAGACTCTTTAGGATTAAACTGATATCTAGCACACATACAGACGCTAAACATGATATCTGGCCTACTGGCAGTAAGATATAGCAATGAACCGATCATGCCATGATATAATTTTTGGTCAATAGATTTATCTGATTCATCCTTGTCATGTCTACAAGTAGAGCTCATAGGGGTACCTAAAGGCATAGTGTTCTCCATCCCAAACTTCTTGAGTATTTCTTTTGTGTACTTTGCTTGGTTGATGAAGATCCCCTCTTTGGTTTATTTTATTTGGAGTTCGAGGAAGAAATTAGTTCTCCCATCATGCTCATCTCGAACTCACCCTGCATTAACTTTGCAAAATCTTGATAAAGAGATTCATTAGTAGTACCAAATATTATATCATCTACATAGATTTGTACTACTAAGAGATCATCAATCTTTTCTTTAAAAACAAAGTTTTGTCTACATTACCTCTAGCAAAATCATTTTTGAGCAAGAAAGAACTTAAACGATGATACCAAGCTCTAGGAGCTTGTTTCAAACTATACAAAGCTTTATGAAGTTTGTAAACATGATTTGGAAATTCAGAATTTTCAAAATCAAGAGGGTGTTCATGTAAACCTCCTCTTCAATTAGACCATGTAAAAATGCACTTTTAACATCCATTTGAAATAATTTAAAATTCATAAAGCAAGCAAAAGCCAACAATAGCCTAATTGCCTTAAGTCTAGCCACAGGAGCAAAGGTTTCATCAAAATCTATCCCTTCCTCCTGATTGTATCCTTTGGAACTAGTCTAGTCTTATTTCTAGTAACAACACCATTTTTATCAAGTTTATTTGAAAAACCCACTTATACCAATAATTGAAGTATTTGAAGGCCTATCTACTAATGTCCAAACATTGTTCCTTTTGAATTGGTTAAGTTCATCTTGCATAGCATTTATCCAATTACTATCACATTCAGCTTCCTCAATAGTTTTAGGTTTTTTTTGAGAAACAAAAGCTAAGTAATCACAGACATTTCTAATGGATGATCGAGTACTTATACCTTTAGATGATCACCAATAATTAGTTCTTTTGGGTGTCTATGAGCATACCTCCATTCTTTGGTAATGGATCAACTGTTGATGTGTTTTCATCACCTTGTGCTTGACCTCCTTTAGTGTTTTGATCATCGTTCTGTTCCTTGGTAAGCCCTTCATTGTTGTTTACACTTTCAGTTTTCTTGCTGCCTATTTCATTAGTGAGTACATCTTCTTTTCTCGAAGGTTTCTAGTTAGATTCATCAAACACCACATGTATGGATTCTTCAACAACAAGTATTCTTCTGTTGAAAACCCTGTATGCCTTACTAGATATGTAGTAGCCTAGAAAGACTCCCTCATATGATTTGGCATCAAATTTACTTAAATTATCCTTACCATTATTTAAGATGAAACAACGGTATCCAAAAATGCAAAATAACGAAGTGAGGGTTTTCTACCCTTCCAAAGCTCATAAGGTGTTTTCTTTAGAATCGGTCGAATTAAAACTCGATTTAAAACATAGCATGCATATTTATGGCTTTCGCCCAAAAATATCTAGGTAAGTCATTTTCACAAATCATGGTGCATGCCATTTCTTCAAGAGTTCTATTTTTCTTTTTACTACCCCATTTTGTTAAGGTGTCCTAGGTGCAGAAAAATTATGATGAATGCCATTTTAAATACAAAATTTATCAAAATCAGCATTTTCAAATTCGGTTCCATGATCACTTTTCAAAGATACGATTGAAACACCTTTTTCATTCGAAACTCGTTATGAAATCTAATGAATTCAGAAAAAATTTCATCTTTATGTGCTAAAAACATGATCCACGTAAATCATGAGAAATCATCTACAATAACTAGACCGTACTTCTTACCTCCAAAACTAGATGTTCTAGTTGGCCCAAAGAGGTCCATGTGAAGCAACTCCAAGGGTCTAAATATAGAGATTTCTCCTTTTGGTTTGAAAGAGGATTTGGTTTGTTTTCCAAGTTGACATGCACTACAAATCTTGTCTTTTCAAAATTGAGTTTAGGCAAATCCTTTATCAAATTCTTTTTGCTAAGTTTTGATATCAAATGCATGCTTGCATGTCCTAGTATGCGATGCCAAAGCCAACTAGTTTCATCGATCTTGGTTTCCATTGCCACTAGGCATTGACCATTTTGAATAGGAAGATCATCAAGATCAACCATATAAATATTGCCATGCCTATGACCAATGAACTTGATGCCATTGTCATCTAAACTAGAAACAATGCACAAAGAAGATTCAAAAATAACTTAAAATCCTTGTCGCAAAACTGACTAATGCTAAGCAAGTTATGTTTCAAACCATTAACATATAAGACATTATCAATATAAGAAGAAGGGTGATATGACTTTACCAATACTGACAATTTTGCCCTTTCCATTATCACCAAAAGTTACATTGCCACCATTTTGATATTCGAGCGATGAGAACTGCTCCACATCTCCTGTCATTTGCCTTAAGCAACCGCTATCAAGGTACCACATTCTTTTCTTGTTGGTTGCAAGGCATACCGTAATAAAGATCAAGTGGAGACTGTAGGTACCCAAGCCATCTTGAGTCCTTTTAGGTTAGTGGTATTGGTTCCTTTTGGAACCCAAATATTTTTAATATTACTCAATCTTCTTTTGTTGCACATATAAGATTTATGCCCTTAGTACCACATGTATAGCAAGTAATGGATGAAGATGCAGGCACAAAGAAATTTTAAAAGTTTTGTTTCTTATGAGTTCTAAATCCTAAACTTGCAAAAACTGCTGTTTGGTTGTTCAAAAGCAAATTCAATTTTCATAACTATAAGTAAATTTATCTACAAAAGGTTTTAATTTTTCAATTTCTTCTTTATATCTTTTATTTTCATCCAAATTTCTTTGCTTTGTTTTGAAAAATTTCATTTGAAAGTGAAGAACATTTCTTTTTCAAAACTTCTTTTTTCTTTTTCAAGAGCTACAATCTTATCATTTAATTTCTATTTTGAAGAAGAAGGCATTCATTTTCATCTGAAAGCTTGTCATTTGTTTTGGCTAAATCCAAATTTTACTTCTTTAAATCTTATGTGTTTGATTTTAGTTTTTAAAATTCTATGACTAATTCGTCAAAAACTTCATGAAGCTCATCAAATGTAAATTCATTTTCTGTTTCAGAGCATACCTCATCATGATCAGCCATCAGACAGAAGTTTGCCACCTCCTATTATTCTTTCTCAGAACTGGAGTCCTCACTATCACTCCAGGTTGACATCATGGCTTTCTTTCTCAACTTTCTTCTGCTTTCTTGAGCAAGGGGCAGTCTACCTTGAAATGGCCGAGTTTCTTACATTCAAAATAAGTGGGCTGCTCCTTCTCCTTCTCTTTGTCTTCTCTTTACTTGGCTCACCTTTCAGAAGATTCTTCTTGAAGTTGAACCTTTCTTCCTTATAAACTTCTGAACTTTCTTGCCATTAGAGCTGTCTTATCTTCTTCATCACCTTCTTCAGAGTCATCGCTTGATTCTTCTCTCACAATAGATTTGAAGATGATTACTTTCTTCTTTTTGTTGACTTCCATATTCTTTTGTTTGAGGGAGAGCTTATAGGCCATCAGTGAGCCAATATTTGTTCAAGTGGAAAAGTGTTGACATCCTTGGCTTCTTTAATAGCTGTTACTTTTGCATCCCAAGAAGCCGGTAGAGACTGAGAAGTTTGTTCACAAGTTCAGCATTAGAAACAATTTTTCCTAGGCTTCTCAAGCCATTCACAATATTTGTGAACCTAGTATACATTTCACTAATAGACTCAGTAGGTTCCATTTTAAACATTTCATACGTATGAATAAGCATGTTAACCTTGGTAGTTTTCACTTGGTGTGTACCCTCATGGGTAACCTCAAGTATATCCCAAATCTCCTTGGTGGAGAGACAATTAGATATTCTATTAAATTCACTTGGGTCAAGAGAGCAAACTAATAGATTCATAGCCTTAGAATTGAGCTCGATTTGCTTAATGTCATTCTCATCCCAATCATCTTCCATCTTTGGAGTGAGAATGCCATTAACCAACATTGTAGGCTGATGAGGACCTTTTACAATTGTCCTCCATAAATTATAATCAAGAGCTTGAATAAAAAATGCATGCATGTTTTCCAATACGTGTAATTTTTTGCCATTGAAAAGTGGGGGATGATTGAAGCTTGACCTTCAACTATACCCATTCCATTTGGGGCTGCCATGATCTTTTACTCAAGATCCTTGGACCTACAGAGAGTACTGGTGATCTGATACCACTTGTTGCCCAGAAATGGAGCCCAAGAGGGGGGGTGAATGGATCTTTTTAAAAATTAAAACAATAATGTGAAGTTCTAGTGGTGTTTGTGGATAATAATAAATTCAATGCAAGAAATTGAATGCAGCGAAAATAATAAGTGAATAGCAATAACTAAAGAGCAAGAGAGAAAGAGGGCAATCACACACAAACACAAGGTTTATAGTGGTTCGGTGTAAACCTTGCACCTACATCCACTCCCCAAGCCACCCTTGGGAATTTCATTATAATCCAAACAAGATTACAGCTAACTTGTTTTTACAAGGCTTACAAGTCAAAACCTAAGTTGGTTTTGTCACCTAGGATCACCAACAAACCTTAACACTTGTTTTGTCTTCGGGCTCACAAGTTAACCCTAGTTGGTTTTATCCCTTTGGCTCACCAACAAACCACAACAACCTTCTTTCAAGACACCCTTGAAAGCAAGGTCAAATCACAAGATAAAAATAGATATACAACTTTAAAACTAAAACAAACTCTCTTCAAGAGTAGAATGAAATCTTTGAAGCTCAAGTTGATGCTTTGTCTTGACTCTTCCTTGGAATATCCTTCAAAATGCCTCTTTTGGAATGATATAAGGATGAGCTTGTAGGCTTTTTCAGAGAATCAAACTATATAAGGCTTTTGATATGGAGTACTTGAGAGAATATAGGCTTTTGGCTTTTGAATGGACTTCAATACACTTCATGCCTTAAAAATGAGATTGGTGGAGGTTAAATACACCAAGAAACTTTCAAAAAATGGTTTGTGACCATTGGAGCCTCGGATCTAGCCATTAGGAGCTTGAAAAGCAAGTTCTGCAAGTCAGAAAATAGATCTGTTAGAGCTGTCAGGCTTCAAGTGTCGACACTTGGCTATCAGGTATCGACACTTGGCTGTCAGGTGTCGACACTTGATTTCTAGGTGTCGACACTTGAACTTTCAAGTGTCAACACTTGATGCACAGTGTGTTGACACTTGACACCAAAATCCTCAAATGGCAAAGATCTGTATTTTCAAAAATCTCAGGCCTTGAGTCGACACTTGGAAAATTAAGTGTCGACACTTGGTATCGACAATTGAGTTCTGGATGTCGACACTGGCATGCCAAGGATTTTTTTGTTCGTGCCAAATGCTGAAGTGTCGACACTTGGCTTCCCAGGTGTCGACACTTGAGACTGAAAACCTCAGATTCATGTGTGAATTACCCAAAAAACAAAAATATAAATGTTGAAACTTAAATGGATCGTAAAAAATAATAATTAATCATGTAGATGCCCTTTTTTTATGAAGAGGATGTCCAGATTGCAAAAAAATGTTCCGTGCTACGGCGAGCCATGATACATAAGTTTTTGAAATTTTGAGATGCTTTTTCCTAAAAGCCCTCATAACTGAAATAAAATTAGTATACAATATGAAATCAATGTTTGTTATTCATCAAAATTCACTGGATGGAGCCAACACAGCCTCATCAGTCTATGCCTCAGACTCCTCACCATGTTTCTGAGCAGCCTATGCATCATCATTTGAATCCTCTGAATGTGCTACAGGAACACCTGATGTCTTCCTGATCCAATTTCTATCAACTTTAATAAATCCCATTCTGGTCAGGGATTTCACTGTGTACCTGTTGGTGTGCAGCAATAGATGGCAGTCCTCTCTAGTAAGATCAATATCAGCATCCTGGAATTATAGTGTAAATACCATCCTGTAAGGCAAACAAGCTCGTGCCCTACTTATTGCCTCCCTCATCTGAGAAATCGTAATGAATGGCAGGTTGAGGGGCTCCCCCTCAATCAGTCATCTCATAAATATTAGGCGTACTCCCTGACCCAATCAAATCTCCATGTCCGGGTAAGAAAATCTTGCTAATGATATTGTGCAATAGCCTCATCTCCAATGAGGGATGATTTGCACTTACATGTATAATTTCCTTTATATTTGATCTCCCCAAAATGAGTCTATGTGTCTTCACCTTCTCCTTCATAACTAAATAGCATTCTCTTTCTTTTGGTATATTCAGTAAACTTGAAAGCTTCTGCTCACTTTTTTCTATGAAGATCCTTTTCACTGTTCCTACCAAATGAAATGCTCCCAGTGACATGCTCTCAAAAAATTGGCGAACCAGGTTTGGATAAGTTGGAACATTTAATTGACAAAAATCCTTCCAACCCTGTCGATGCACCTACCCGGGTAACCTGTCAATTTCCCATGGGAATTACTTACCGGGATGCAGGAACTTCTTCCTCTTGCTCAATTGGCAGATCCTCTTCTGGAATCGAAGTGTCCAATCGCCTCCTTATCCTTTGTTCTTCAGCGACAGACCGAACTACTCTCCTTGCTTTCTTTGCCACAGCCTTGCAAGGCACCATTTTGTAATGATTAAAGGTTTGAAGAGATTTGAGAGGGTTTTCGGAGAGTTTCCTAGAGTGAAGTGAGGAGTCGGCTAGGATGAACTGGTCAAAACCTAGAAAACATAATGAATAGGAAATAAGGAAACCCTACTTAAAAAGCTTCGGCCCGACCTTCGAGTCGGCTCGCCGAGAGCCCTAAGAACTCGAGTCAGCTCGCAAAAAGCCAATCTAAAGGTCAAAATGGGTCAAACTCAATTTCTAAAGGTTTCTAGAGTCTAAACTAGGTTGTCCTATGCTCTAAAGAGAAATTTAAAATTTCTAGATAATTTTTCTTAATTTTCAAAAATTAGGTCAAATAGGTTTAAAATGGATCACATAGCTCTAATTCTCCTCTAATTTTCTCAAATCTATCTAGACTTAATGGTTTAGTAAGAATGTCCGCTAGTTGGTCTTCAGTAGGTACAAATTCTAGTTCAATCATATTGTTTAAAACATGATCACAAATAAAATGATGTCGAATTTCAATGTACTTAGTTCGTGAGTGCTGAATTGGATTTTTTGATAAATTAATAGCACTAGTATTGTCACATTTAATAGAAATTTTGGATTGGACAACACCATAATCTTCTAGTTGTTGCTTGATCCACAACACTTGAGCACAACAGCTCCCAACAGCTACATATTCTACCTTAGTAGTAGATAGTGCTACAGAGTTCTGTTTGCGATAGTGCCAAGGAATCAAGTTAACACCTAGAAATTGATAGGTGCCACTTGTGCTCTTTCTATCTATTTTACATCCTCCATAATCAGCATTAGAATAACTAATTAACTTCAGTGATGTGTGCTTAGAATACCACAAACCTACATTACATGTGCCTTTCAGGTATTTAATAATTCTTTTAACAACCATGATGTGTGATTCTTTAGGATTAGATTGAAAACGTGCACACATACAAACACTGAATAATATATCAGGTCTACTAGCTGTTAAAAAAAGTAATGATCCGATCATTCCTCGATATAGTTTTTGATCAACATTTGTTCCATTTTTATCTTTGTCAAGTCTACATGCAGGACTCATTGGTGTTTCATTTACATTGCTTGATTCCATGCCAAACTTCTTGATTATTTCTTTAATGTACTTGGCTTGGTTGATCAGAATACCTTATTTAGTTTGTTTAATTTGAAGTGCAAGAAAGTAACTCAATTCGCCCATCAAGCTCATTTCGAATTCTCCTGTGTATTAGCTTAGCAAAGTCTTGACATAAAGATTCATCAGTAGATCCAAAAATGATATCATCAATATATTTGAACAATTAAAATATCATTTTTCTTTCTTTGAATAAACAATGTGGTGTCAACACTACCTCTTATAAAATCATTATTAATTAAAAATTTACTCAATCTATCATACCAGGCTCTAGGTGCCTATTTCAGACCATATAAAGCTTTATTTAGTTTGAAAACATGATTTGGAAAAATATGATCGATAAAACCAGGAGGTTGCTTAACAAAAACTTCTTCAGATAAAAAACCGTTTATAAAAGTACTCTTGACATCCATTTGAAATAGCTTGAAATTCATAAGACATGCATAAGCTAGTAGCAATCTAATGGCTTCTAATCTAGCTACTGGTACATAAGTTTTATCAAAACTATTCCTTCTTCTTGATTATATCCTCGTGCAACCAGTCTAGCCTTATTTCTAATTACATTACCATCTTCATCTAGTTTATTTCTATAAACCCACTTAGTGCCTATAACAGGATGATCATTGGGTCTTTCTACTAGGGTCCAAACATTATTTCTCCTAAATTGATTTAATTCATCATGCATTGCTAACATCCAATTAGAATCAGTTTTGGCTTCTTCTATATTATGTGGTTCTACATGTGAAACAAAAGCAATTAAATCATGTGCTCTATGTGCAGATCTAGTTTTAATACCTTGAGATGGGTCTCCTATAATTAATTCTTTAGGATGTGATTATACATACCTCCATTCTTTAGGTATATCATTATGCTTTTTACTCACCTCTTCTTCATGTGGTTCACTTGATTGTTTGTCTTTAAGAGTTAAGTCTTTCATTCTATGTTGTAAAGTACCTGCATCATCATTAGCAAAATTTTCCTTTCTCGAAGATGTAATGTCAAATTCATTGAAAACACATAAACAGATTCTTCAACAGTCAAAGTTCTTTTGTTGAAAACTCGATAGGCTTTACTATTTAAAGAATATCCAAGAAAATAGCCTCGTCGGATTTTGCATCAAATTTACCAAGATTATCTTTTCCATTGTTAAGAACAAAACATCTGCATCCGAAAACATAAAAATATTTGATATTTGGTTTCCTATTGTTCCAAAGTTCATAGGGGTTTTTTCTGATAATAGGTATAATTAAAATTCTGTTTAAAATATAGCATGCGGTATTAATAGCTTCTACCCAAAAGTATTTTGGAAGATTTCCTTCACAAAGCATTGTTCTGGACATCTCTTTCAAAAGTACGATTCTTTTTTTCTACAACACCATTTTGCTGTGGTGTTCTAGGTGCAGAAAAGTTATGATCAATACCATGCTTTATGCAAAAGTGATCAAAATACTGATTTTCAAATTCAGTACCATGATCACTATGAAATGACATGACAGAAAGATTTTTCAAATTTGTAACTCTTTTGTAAAACTTTTTGAATATATTAAAAATATCATCTTTATGTATAATAAATAAACCCATGTGTATCTTGAAAAATCATCTACAATCACAAGTCTATATTTCATACCACCTAGGCTGGTAGTCCTAGTAGGTCCAAATAGGTCCATGTGAAGTAGCTCTAAGGGTCTAGAAGTTGAAACTATGTTTTTAGATTTAAAATTCCCCTCACTTTTTTCCTAACTAACATGCATCACAAACATAATCAAATTAACTTTAAACTTCGGCAAACCTTTGACTAAATCTTTTGCAATAAGTTTAGCTATTGTGTCCATACTAGCATGACCAAGTCGCCTATGCCATAGTAAACTTGATTCTTTGCTCTTGTCATTCATTGCTACAAGACTTGTATTACTTGACATAGCTAGATCATTAAGATCTACCACATAAATGTTACCAAGTCTGTATCCAATGAACTTAGTACTAAAGTCAAGTGGATCAACTACTATACACATTAATGACTTAAAAAATACATTAAAACCAATATCACATAGCTGACTAATACTCAAAAAATTATGTTTTAATTTTTCTACAAGTAACATGTTTTTAATAAATGTAGGAGTAATTTTGATTTTACCAATACTGATTATCCTTCCTTTTCTATTATCACCAAATGTTACCATTCCACCATCTTTCTGTTCTAGAGTGAAAAATTAATCAGCATCACCAGTCATGTGTCTTGAACAGCCGCTATCCAAATACCATCTTTTCTTTATACTTGTTGCTGCAAGACATTCCTGCAAAACAATCATTTAATAAATTTATGTACCCAAGCATTCTTGGGTCCTTGCAAGTTAGTGGAAATGGTTCCTTTTGGAATCCAAACTTTCTTAATTTTCTTTTTGTCATTATGTTTCAAATAACATTCAAAAGCTTTATGACCAATGTTATTACATGCATAGCATACAATCTTTTAATTTGAATAATAACCATGAAATGATGCAAATTTAGGTCTAACATATTTGGAACTGATGAATTTAGGAGCTTATGAAGTAGAAGTTAAAAATTTGTTTGAAATAGAGCTTTATAACCAATTCTAAATTTATTATTTATTTTTTTTGATCTTTTAAAATTAATTCAAGTTGTTAGAACTTAGGGTTAATTTTTCAACTAAGGGTTTCAATTTGTGAAATTCTTTCTTTAGGTCATCATTTTCATTTTTCAAATCCTTATTTTTCAAAAAACTCTTCTTTTTCAAACTGAACAACTTTGAGTTTTTTACAAACTAAGTTTAGTACTCTTTGTAAAATTTTGTTTCTTTCACAAAATTTATTTTTGTCTTTTTAAATACATCACATTGATGTTTTAAATCTCTCATTTTTAAACCAATTTTTTATTTTCTGTCAATAGTTTGCAAAAAGCATTTTGCAATTCATCATAAGTGAATTCTAAATTAGGTTCAGAAGTGCTTACCTCATCCTCCAAACCTATAAGATAGATTTGCACTATTTTTGTTGTCTCTTCTTCATCCTCTTCAGTGGATGTGGTTTCATCACTGTCACTCCAAGCAGCTAGCATTACCTTCTTCTTCTTTTGGTAAATATCTTTTTCTTCACTTCAGGACAATCAGGACGGATGTATCCTGGCTTCTTGCATCCATAGCAGATTGGTACTTGACCTTTATCTTTATCTTTATCTTTTTCTTTATCTCTTTCTTTTTCTTTTCCAAAATCACCTTTTCTGTAATACTTTCTCCATCTGTTTATTTTTCTTCTGCCCATGAACCTTTTGAATTTTCTCATGACAAGGGCAATTTCATCATTTCTAAGATCATCATCTTTTGATGAGCCAGATTCTTCGTTCTTATCTTCTTTAGTAGCTTTAAATGCAATGGCTTTTTTTCTTTTTGTGTCTTCCTCAGTTCTTTGTTGCATAGCCAATTCATGAGTGATCAAAGATCCAAGCAATTCATCCAGTGGTAGTATATTTAGGTCATTTGCTTCTTGAATTGCTTTTACTTTGGCTTTCCACTTATCTGGCAAAGATTTTAAAATTTTTTGGACATGATCAGTATTAGAATAAGTTCTACCCAGACTCTTCAGGCTATTTATAATATTAGTAAAACGAGTATACATGACAGATATAGTCTCACTAGGATCCATTTTAAACAACTCATAATTATGCACAAGAAGATTAATTTTTGTTGTTTTAACTTGAGAATTGCCTTCATGTTTGATTTCTAATTTGTCCCAAATTTTTTAGCAGAATTGCATGTTAAAATTCTGTTAAACTCATTTGGATCCAAAACACAATACAAAAAATTCATTGCTTTGACATTCAGCTTAGCTAATTTCATATCATTCTCATCCCAATTATCTTCTGGTTGGGAAACCTCTACATCATTAACTTTAATTATGGATGTGTAAGGTCCTTTCATGATAATTTTCCATAAGTGAAAGTCTACGCTTGAATGTATATCTTCATTCTTGCCTTCCAATAAGTGTAATTAATTCCGGTGAAAAGTGGTGGTCTGTTTGTGGATTGACCTTCGACCAATGAAGTGCTCATGGGATGTGCCATATGTCTTTACTCTAACTAACTTTCAGAGAATCAGCTCTGATACCACTTGTTGCCCAGGTGGCTTCCAAGAAGGGGTGAATTGGGATTAAAAACTTTTGCAAGTATGTGCACTTTGAAATTCTTTTAGTGTAGAAGTTAAGTGTGCAAAGCAGAAGTAAATAAGTTGATGTAATAAAGCAATGAAAGTACAATCACAAACACCAAGAATAGAGTGGTTCGGAGCAACCGGCTCCTACATCCACTACCCAAGGATCGCTTGGGATTTCAACTATATCCCCCAACTGGAATACAGTTGGATTGTTTTATCAGGCTTACAATCCAAACCTATACAATTTGGTTTTATCGGGATTACCAAAGAAACCCTAACTCCCTTTGGTTTTACACGGGATCACCAAAGAAAACCCAAACACTTGGTTTTGAACCGAGAAAACTAAGAACCCAAACTTAGGTTTTAAGATGTTCACCTAAAAATCTTTAACTCTCTCTTAAGACACAGCCCCTTGCTGTTCTTAGAGAGTAAACAAAGATAAAGAAAATGTAATCAAGCAACTACAACAACCAAGTTTCTTTAGATGTTGCCGATGTAGATCAATATGAAGCCAAGCCTTGAGTGCTCTTCAATGCTCTTCAAGCTACTTCTTCCCTTCATTAATGAGTGGATTCAATGATGTAGTGGAGTTGGTGAAGCTTTGAATCCAAGTTGAATGCTCTTTGAGGTAGGTAATGGAATGACTTGAACGCTCTTTGATTTCTCAAGAAAATTCAATAATAAAGCTCTAATAATTGTTTAATCCTTTAAAAATAATCTTCTTTATAGTTTTCCATGAGATATGATCGTTGTAGTGCTTTGGGATTCGTGAAATGGCCGTTAGAGATGAATTGGGGTTCAATTTTCAATTTCAGCAACTAGCCGTTGGAGTGCAGGCAACGGCTCCACGAGTCGGCTCGAGTTCCAGGAGTCGGCTCGATGTCTCAGACAGGCCAAAAACAAACTTCTATAGGAGCTGGCTTTTCAGGCTGGAGTCAGCTCTTGCCTTCTAGCTTTCAGTCAAGTCAAAAACATACATACCTAGAGTTGGCTCATGGACTAGGAGTTAGCTCGAGTTCTCAGAACTTCAAAAAATATATTTCTGGAAGAGTCAGCTCTTGGACTGGGAGTCATCTCTTGGTTCTGAAACTTTGAAACTTTCTCTATGCCATGCCGCCATAAGTCGGCTCTTGCAAGTCTTTAAAAATTGCTTCAAGCTTCCTCAAAAATCTTCAACATTGAATCAACTAGAAGCTAATCTACATACTTTATCAAATTTTCATAATTTTAAGTCTATTTTACATGATTACAGTATTCATAAACTAGGGCTTTTGCAAACTCAATTGAATTACCCTTAAGTAATTTTGAAAACCATTTTAAACAAAGGTAACCAATTCCTGCAAAACTTTTTAAACAATTTGTAAAGAGTTAGTATCAAATACATGCTCAATGTTTTGTGATCATCAAAATCATTCCAGGGGTCAATACACCTCCTTAGGTTCCTACAAAACAAATCCATGATCGAAATTCTCTAGTGGGGACACTCCGATGCCTAAGTCAGTAAACATCGGATAACAGAATGGAGAGCTTGTTGAGAATTGTATCCAAAGCTAATAATCTAGGCTATAGACGTTTATGCTATCTTGTACTTTTATATAAATTCTTAATAAATAAAAGTTATTTATTTCAGTTGTTCATCATATTTATATTTTCTTGAAATGAACTCTTGTATGATGAAGTCATTAGAAATACATTGTTTGATATAGAGAGGATATATCAAGTAGTTCTTAAACTAGTTCACAACCTAATGATACTTTGTTATTGACAACGATGTATCAAGTATAGGTTGTTGTGCGTCACATTTGTTGGTTGTCCTCTTAGCCAAGGAGTATGGAGACACTGGTGTGACATGCAAGTGAAATGTGTGACATCTCACTAAATGTGACCATCTGTGGAACTCCCTTCTTCCAAAGGGTTGCTCGCGAAGGGATATGGGTATATGTGTCCTTTAGACCTGAGGTCACCATGGCAGCTTGCAAGCAACTCACTATACTTTGGTGTCGGACTACCTGAATTTCTAATCTAGTATGGAAGGTTTCCGGGTGCAATCAAGTACTTGTAGATTGGTGGTGGATCAAGATGGAATTGACCTCTCCAAATAGTTTGGAGTGAATGACTCACGGTGTCTCAATTTAGCAAAACCTTGGCCAGGATAGTTCTTGTGAGGAATCACAGAACTTGTGAGGTTGAGACATGATCTAGATAAACCAATTAGGGTTGGTTGTAAAATCCTAAGTCATCCTAAATATTATGAGGTCAAAGGGATGAATTATGCGGTAACCTTATGCCAGAGATTCTTGTGAGGTGCTTTACATCTTCGACCTATCCAGACATCGGGTATCATTGTTATATAAGGACTTTGACTTGTACTGGAAATGTTCCAATGCTGCCAGCTTAGTGTTTGAACCTATGGGGTCACAAACCATAGAAGATTTCTATCTGTTCTTGAAGCTGATCGATGATTGAGAATCGTTTGCTATCACTAGCAGTCAATGTGATTGACGATGTGTCAATACTGAGGGGTCAACACTTGGCAATGACAAGAAGTATTTCTACAAGACTTTTCTGGATGAGCCGACTTGACCCGTGCTCGAGCTGACTCGTTCTATGTTCTGGTCAAGCCGACTCGACCATACTTGAGCCGACTCGACCCTGCTCGACCCGACTCGACCCTACTCGACCCGACTCGACCCTACTCGACCTGACTCAACTGAACAATATGACTGTTCTATGTCCTGGATGAGCTGACTCGAATATGTTCGAGTCGACTCGTCTCTGCTCGACTAGAAATTCCTGGACGATTTTCTGGGAAGAATTTTTGGGAGGATTTTGGGCAAGTTTTGACCTAGTTTGAATTTCGAATTCAAACCAGTTTTGGCTCCAAGGTTATATAGTATGATTATCATATTTTCCTCTTTGGGTTGGTCTCGATTGGTATGACCGTGATTCTCTCCCCATTCTCTCCATCTCTCCCTCCATCTCTCCTCCTCTTTCTCCCTCTCATGGTCACACCTATAAATGAAGGTCATTCTATAGGCTGCAGAGGTTACACTATATTACAATAACAAGAGAAAAGAGAGAAGATCGAGAAGGGTTATGAGAGGTCTTGGGAAGAGAGTGTTTGGGAAGGGGTTCCTGCCTCCTCCAAGTCTTCTTAGAAGAAGAAGATCGACCAAGGATCTCGAAGAGCTAGCACTCTGAGAGAGTTTATCAGAGTCAATCCCAGTGTGGATATCTTGTAGAGGCTAGACACGTGTGTGGCTCGAGCACCCTCCTCTTCCTCATAGCTTCTCTCCTGCACTCTCTAAGGTATAAAGTATGGTACTTTTATATTTGTTGTTTCTCTAGCTTTTGATGTTATATGTGTGCTAGATTATTATGCTAGATCCTGTTGCGGGCAGATTGGTTGATCGATTAGACCTATCTATCGAGCCTTCCATTGTGCATGCTTTAAAATATTTTAAAATGCATATCTTTATGCCCTAGTTTTCTTGCATATTGTATGCTAGGTGTAGGTGCTTTTCACCTTCAATGGTATCAGAGCAATAGGTTCATTTTGTAGTATAATGATGCTAGTATGCTATTAACATCCCCTTTCTTTCTTAAGTACTTGGATTGAGTGCTTCACCATGGCCGTCCGATCATAGGAGAGAAGGAGGGCTGCAAGACCCTCTCTTCCCATTCAATGAGATCTCCTATAGCATGTAGGGGTGCCACTGTGATTGACTATTGAAAAGGAAAATAAGAAGAAAGAAATTTATAGATTAAAAATATTTTAATCTAACGTTATGATCATAAAACAAATTTAGATTATATCTAAGAGTTTTGTTTTAATCATGTATAATCACTAAATTTGAATTGTTCAAATTAGTTGCATGTATTTTGAAGTCACTATTTTCTGCCCCCGTAGTTGAGCTGACTCGAATCCTACTCGAACTGACTCATCTTTGCTATAGATGAATCTATTTGTTGTAGTTCTGCTCGAGCCGACTTAACCCTTGCTTGAGCCGACTCGACCAGAAATTTCTGAAACAGTAAATTCAAAATATGCTTGTAAAATTATTTTACATTCTTGATTAAAATTATTTCGATTAATTTAAGGCTATTGAACTTAATTGAGAATTAAGAATGACTAAGAACTCTAGGAATGTGATTCAAAGATTTTAAGTCATTTCAATAAGCCTTAAGGGCATGGGTTAGCATCTATTAGGTCCTTAATTGGGTTAGACCTATGTTTAGATGCATTGGACTAATTAGAAAACTAATCTAATCAAATGTTGAGTTAGGATTTCTTCTCTAGATCTCTCTAATAATTAGATTGATTAGTCCATAATCTAAATGGACCTAATTTGTGGCTCAATGGAAAGCTCAAGTCTTTAGACTGGTCTAATCGAGTCTGATGAACTGATTGGTGTCGAGGTAAGTTTGGCATTGTGATCATGGTTCTTTGGGCTACCTCTTACCTAGCCAACTCTATTGGTGTCTATGGCAAGATGGTTAATGGCAAAACCCAACCCATGATCACACGTACCTGGCCAATATGGTCGATCAGGATTGATTAGATAGCTCATTGACTCGTGTTAACCCTTGTCACCCAAGGTTAATCAGTCTTGACTGATTTTAGGTGCCCATGAATCATTTATTTTGCATAACCCTCCATTACTGATATGGTCAATGGAGGTTGTTCATGTATTCTCATCTCTTCATCTATCACATTATTTAAAAGTCCTTTAAATTATTAGGCCCTTAAAAGGACAAAGTTAAAGAGATAACCAAGTTCTTGCCTCCCAATAAGTGGGATAGTAATGTGTCCAGTAGTTTGGTGTTCATCGATAGATCCAAAGATCTAGTGTTCATCGAGCTATTGGAATTGATGTTTCTAATATGATGGCTCAGTGCAACTCTCTTAATGGTGGTCAGGTGGGCCTGCCAAAGTTGGGCTTGACTATTCGTTAGTTAGAAGCATTGATTTTTTCTTGTTAATGGTTGGACCTAACCAGGACCTTCAATAGGAGGCCCAAAGGCCGATTGAAGTGCTCCTTGGGGCAAAACCCAATTACAAGAGGTTACTTGGAGAAGTAATCGATTAAAGAACCTACCTTTAGACATGCATGGGGCATGGGTGGGCCGGCCAAAGTTGGGCTCATGTGTTGTCGATTGGACTCTAGTACCTACTAAGGAATTAAGTAATTTCTCGGATTGGAGGTAGAGGCTATCAATCTGTGCAAATAGTGGGAGGGACCTTTAAACTAAAATCCATATCTTTAGGTTAATAATTCATATACACTAATTAGCTTTAGTTTTCCTTTCAGATGTCTTCCAACCTGTCACTCCTCCGGTCTCTGCTTGACAATGAGAAACTCAATGGACCCAACTTTGATAGCTGGTATCAAAGGCTCAGGATTGTCCTAGAGCATGAATGGATCCTATATGTGATATCGGATCTGGCACCTGAGATCCCTCCAGCCAATGCTTGGGGTTCGGTCAGAGACACTTATCAGAAGTGGCTCACTGATAGGACCACTATCTGACGCATCATGTTGGTGGCGATGAATGACAAGTTCAATCGCAAGTTCGAGGAAGCCCAGCTAGAAGAAATCCTTCAAAAGTTGAAGGAGTCTTTCAGGACACCAAATGATGTTGAGAGGTACAGGGTCTCCTGTGCTATCTACAATGCATGGATGCGTGATGGGACCTCGGTCACTGATCATGTACTGTACATGATCGAGATGATTGAGTGCCTGGGCAAGCTCGGCTATCCCTTGCATGAACAACTTGGGAAAGATGTGATTCTAAATTCTCTCCCCTCTTCCTATCTAGACTTTCTCGATCATATAGAATGAATAAGCATGTAGTCAACTATAATGGTTTGTTTGGGTTGTTGCAGACTTATGAAAAAAATCACCAGTTGAATAAAGGGATGGTGAATCTAGTGGGAGGATCTTCAGGAGGGCGTCTCCCCTTTAAGAAATGAAAGAAGAAAATAATAAAGGAGAAAAGGTGCTAAGTGCTTCTGGGCCTAGTCAGGCCAAAAGGGTGAAGGTTGATCAAAGTCATGCAAAGTGCTTCTTCTGGAAGAAGCAGGGTCATTGGAAGAGGAACTGTCCTCTTTACATTACGTCCCTTGACCCAAACAAGTCAAAGAAGAGAAAGGTGTAGGATGGTCTTGGACAAGGTACTTATATGATAACACCTTGTAGTTTCTCTGTTTGTGATACTACTAACTAGGTATTGGATATTGGAAGTCCAATTCACATTTGCAATTCTTTACAGGGACTTCAAGTTAGTAGAAGATTCGAGGATGGTGAGAGGTTCTTGAACGTTGGAAATGGAAGCCGAGTTCTAGTTCTGGAATTGGGAGTCCTTAACTTGTTTTTGAGTCCTGTAATGTCGTTTTCAACGAGTATCACTTCTGTCCTTCTTTCATTTGAATGTCATTTCTGTAGGCCAATTGTCCATGTATGGTTATGAACTATTAATAAAGAATGACATTTGCAAATTATTTTGAATGGTTTTATAATTTGAATGGACAAATGCATGATGGCATCTATGTACTATCGTGACCTGTTAGTGTAATGTACACATCTAGCAAATACCCTAGGATAGATAATGTCAGCGAAGCTTACCTATGGCATTGTAGGCTAGGTCATATTAACAGGAACAGGATAAACAGGTTGAAAAGTGAGGGTCGCCTCGATTTTAGTAAAGATAGTTCACTTCCAACCTGTGAGTCATGTCTTCTTGGAAAAATAACTAAGTCACCTTTTATTGGAAAAGATGAACGAGCCAATAAGATTCTGAGTCTGGTACATACTGATGTATGTGGATCCATGAATGTAAGTGCCAAGGGAGGGTACAGATATTTCATTATATTCACAGACAACCTTTCGAGGTTCGGTTATATCTTCTTGACGAGACATAAATCTGAATCGTTTGAAATGTTCAATGATATCGTAGTGAAGTTGAAAAACAAACTAGAAAGTGTATAAAAATCCTTCGATTCGATCGAGATGGTAAATAACTTTCAGGTTTTTTCTGATATATCTTGAGGAGAATGGGATTCTCTCTCATGGACATCTCTAGGGACACCTCAATTGAATGGAGTGTCTGAGAGGAGGAATCGAACCTGTTAGTCATGGTTCGGTCCATGATGGCTTTGCCTCTCTGCCACTATCCTTTTGGGGATATGCTCTAGAATCATCCTGTTACCTTCTAAATAGGGCTCCTAGTAAGTCCGTTAGTAAAACAACATATGAGATATGGACTGGACGTAAGTCGACACTATCATACCTTCGGGTCTCGGGGTGCCCGTGCTAATGCAAATATTTGGAAACGACAAACTTGGACCTAGGTCTGACCGTGCCTATTTGTTGGTATCCAAAGGAGTCTAAGGGGTATTACTTCTACTTAGCTAGGGAACAAAAGTTGTTCGTCATTCTTAGGGCTATCTTTTTGGAAAAGTAGTTCCTTGGTGAAGAGGGACTGTAGCCACTAAGATTGAACTTAGTGAAGTTCAACAAGTAGAAGAACAGGCATACTTAAGGGACAACATAGAACCGACTGTGATTAGATCACACCCAGAGCCCACTCAGAACCATGAAGGAGATCCGGTAGAGTACCGAGCTGACCGGATAGATACTATGGTTTCTTGGTCCGGGATAGTGATCCCATTGAACTTGATGAGAACAATGAGGATCCGATCACCTATATGGATGAGATGCAGAGGACCGACTAAGAAATGGCTAGGAGCCATGAATCCAAAATAGAGTCCATGAAGATCAATAATGTATGGACATTGGTTGATGCACCTGAAGGTATAAAATCCATTGGATGCAAATGGATTTTCAAGAGGAAAAGGGCACAGACGGGAAGGTGGAGACCTATAAAACCCATCTGGTTGCCAAGGAGTATCGTCAACGTTATGGTATTGATTATGATGAGACATTTTTTTCTATGGCAATGCTCAAATCTATTCGAATCATGCTTGCTTTAGCAACGCACTTTGACTATGAATCTGGCAAATGGATGTCCGAATAGCTTTCCTAAATGATGAGCTGGAAGAGATGTATATGATACAACATGAAGGGTTCACATTCACAGATGAGTCAAAGGTGTGCAAGCTTCAGAAGTCCATCTATGGACTGAAGCAAACATCAAGGAGTTGGAACATGCGATTTGATAAGTGTATCAAGTCGTATAGCTTCGTTAAGAATGGAGAAAAACCTTACATTTAAAATGAGCTAATGGTTCTGTTATTGTGTTCCTTATGTTATATATGGATAACATTTTCTTAATCAGGAATGACATCCCAGCACTGCAAGGAATAAAGGTATGGTTGTCATCTCAGTTATCTATGATGGACTTGGGTGAAGCCTCTTACATACTAGGTATAAAGATCTATAGAGATTGATCTAAGAGGCTTCTGCGACTGTCCTAGTCTATATACATCAATACCATACTGAAATGGTTCAGCATAAGAATTCCAAGAAGGGCTATCTCTCGATAGGCACTGGAATTGATCTCTCCAAAAGGAATTATGCGACAACTTTGAGGAGAGAGAGCATATGAGTAGAATCCCATATGCTTCGACAGTGGGTTCTATCACTTACGCCATGACATGTACTAGACTAGACATGGCATACTCACTAAGCATAGTAAGCAGATACTAGTGTGACCCAGGTGAAGCTCATTGGAAAGTGGTAAAGACCATCCTTAAGTATTTATGAAATACTAAGGACCACTGGCTAATTTATGGAGAATCTGATTTGAAACTTGTGGGGTATACTGACTCCAGTTTCGAGTCAGACAAAGATGATTGCAAGAGTATGTCAAGATTTGTATTTATCCTGAACGAAGGAGCAGTCTGCTAGAAAAGTTCTAAGTAGCCTACGTGGCAGACTCAATATGCGAAGCAGAGTATATTGCAGCATTGATGCAGCAAATGAAGTTGTGTGGTTATGGAAGTTCCTTGGCGAGCTGGGGGTGGCACCTTTCCTGGATGGTCCTATTTCGGTGAACTGTGACAACACTGGAACCATTGCTTAAGTCAAAGAGCCAAAGTCTCATCATCGCACAAAGTATATTCTGTAGTGCTTTCACCTTATATGAGAGATCGTGGAACGAGGTGACATCGACCTTCAGAAGATTGATGGAAATGAGAACCTAGCTGACCCCTTCACTAAAGCCTTGGAGTTCAAGAGTTCGACTATTGTAAATGGAAAATGGGAATGGGATTCTGTACCGATTGGCTTTAGTCCAAGTGGGAGTTGTTGGGAATTATGTCCCAAAGCCAATCGTCATGCTGTAGACGATTGTGCTATCTTGTACTTGTATATGAATTCTTTAATAAATAAAAGTTATTTATTTCGGCTATTCATCATATTTAAATTTTTTTAAAATGAACTCTTGTATGATGAAGTCTTTAGAACTACATTGTCTGATAGTAGTTCTTAAACTAGTTCACAACCAAATGATACATTGTTATAGGATGACAATGTATCAAGTATAGGTTATTGTATGTCACATTTGTTAGTTGTCCTCTTAACCAAGGAGTGTGGAGACACTGGTGTGACATGCAATTGAAATATGTGATATCTCACTGAACGTGACCATCTGCAGAGCTCCCTTCTGCCAAAGGGTTGCTCGCGAAGGGATATGTGTATATTTATCCCTCAGACATGAGATCACCATGGCAGCTTGTGAGCAACTCACTGTACTTTATGCCGGACAACCTGGATTTCTAATCTAGTGTGGAAGGTTTCTGGGTGCAGTCAAGTACTTATGGAGAGGTGGTGGATCAAAATGGAATTGACCTCTCCAAATAGTTTGGAGTGAATGACTCACTATGTCTCAATTTAGCAAAACTTTGGCAAGGGTAGTTCTTGTGAGGAGTCACAGAACTTGTGAGGTTGAGACATGATTTGGATAAACAAAGTTAGGGTTGGCAGTAAAACCCTAGGTCATCCTGAGCATTATGAGGTCAATGTGATGAATTATGCGGTAATCTTATGCTAGAGGTTCTTGTGAGGTGCTTTGCATCTTCGATCTATCCAACATCGGGTATCATTGCTAGATGAAGACATTGACTGGTACTGGAAATGTTCTAGTGCTATCAGCTTAGTGTTCAAACCTATGGGGTCACACACTATAGAGGATTTCTATCTAATCTTGAGGCTGATCGATGATTGAGAATCATTTGCTATCACTCGCGGTCAATGTGATTGACGATGTGTCGACACTTGAGGGGTCAACACTTGGCAGAGAGAAGTATTTCTGGAAGACTTTTCTGGATGAGCCGACTCGACCCCTGCTCAAGCCGACTCTTCTGTGTTCTGATCGAGCTGACTTGACACCTGCTCAAGCCGACTCGATTGAACAATATGACTATTCTATGTCTTGGACAAGCCGACTCGAATATGTTCGAGTCGACTCATCTCTGCTAGACCAGAAATTCCTGGATAGTTTTCTGGGAAGAATTTTTAGGAGGATTTTGGGCAAGTTTTGACCTGGTCTAAATTTCAAATTCAAACCAGTTTTGGCTCCAAGGTTATATGGTATGATTGTCATACTTACCTCTTTGGGTTGGACTCATTTGGTATGACCTTGATCCTCTCCCATTCTCTCCCTCCATCTCTCCTCCTTCATCTTTCTCCCTCTCATGGCCGCACCTATAATGAAGGTCATTCTATAGGCTGCAGAGGTTACACTACATTACAACAACAAGAGAAAAGAGAGAAGATCGAGAAGGGTTGTGAGAGGTCTTTGAAGAGAGTGTTTTGGAAGGGGTTCCTGCTCTCCTCCAAGTCTTCCTGGAAGAACAAGATCGGCCAAGGATCCCAAAGAGCTAGCACTCCGAGGGGGTTGATCAGAGTCGAGCCCAGGTGTGGATATCCTGTAGAGGCCAGACACGTGTGTGGCTCGAGCACCCTCCTTCTCCTCACAACTTCTCTCCTGCACTGTCTGAGGTATAAAGGTATGGTACTTTTATATTTGTTGTTTCTCTTGCTTTTGATGTTATATGCATGCTAGATTATTAAGCTAGATCCTATTGCGGGCGGATCGGTAGATCGTTTAGACCTATCTACCGAGCCTTCTGCTATGCATGCTTTAAAATGTTTTAAAATGCATATCTTTCTACCCTAATTTTTCTTGCATATTGTATGCTAGTTGTAGGTGCTTTTCACCTTTAGAGCTCAAGGATGGAACATAGATAGATAGAAAAAGGGAAGAATCATCCAATTGGCATGGTTTAGGATAGACTTAGACTTGCTTGCCTCGGAAGTCCCTCTTACACCTTTTTATAGGCATTGCTTTAATTGAAAGTTGTTAAGATTTTGTAACTGATTGTTGTTTGGGAAGTTAGTTAACATAACTTTCCCTTAGCTAATTGCAATTATTATTGATGGTTAATTATCTTGATCTTGCTGACATCGTGGCTATCAGTTTTATGATTGGTTGGTTGTAACAACCAGACTTATTCTTGACAGGCCTTAAGTCGAAATAGATTAGCCAACAACTGGTCTGCTAATTACTGTGGAGTATGCCGATGTCCAATTATGAGTCGTAAGTTGTCATTGGCTAAGATATCATGCTGATTCGTTCTCATATCGGACTCCTGAAGTATTGTACTGATCCATTCTCATGTTGACTCCCAAAGCATTATGCTGATCCATTTGGTTGATAGGTGCGAATGGATTAATCAAGGCTTAGAACCGATAATCAAATCTTCAGTCTGGTATATTATAACACTTGCCCACTACTCCCATTTCAAAGTAATTTATTGCTCTGAAAGATGGGAGTATTATTTTTTATCATTTTTTGGTATATAATAACTATTTTCTATTTTGACCATCATGCTCTGGACAGGTGTTAGGCTCTGGTTGGCTTTAGGAGAGTCGATGTGGGTTCAAGGGTCATGTAGATTCTTTTCATTTCAGTGCTCCGACTGACTCTTCATCTTTGACCCAGATTGGGGAACGTGACATCATCACAATCATTCATCGTAGTACGAAAACATCATCTAGTTGTTAGTCAGATTCTCGTGGATCAAGGCTGACAAGTTGGTTTTCCTCCCATCAAGTCAGCTTGTGTCTCTAGTCGTTCGTATCCATGACCAGCACCATTTGTATGTGGCACAATCAAAGGTGCTTCGCATCTTCTGAGGGGGGTATTCGAGTCATTGCCATCGCCTATATAAAGGATGCCCACCCATGTTGGACGAATATTCCTGCCTTCATCTCTTATCATAGAAATCTTCATCTCCCACATCCTGCTCCAAGCTCCTGTTCCTTCAAGTCCTCTTCCAACTTCATAGGTTAGAGACTCTTTCTTTTCTTCAATACGGTTAGGTCTTTAAGGGTTCCTACCACCGACAGGCTTCCAATTGGTAGGGGAGAAGGTAACCCCTCTAGCCTTATAGGTTCTCTAGGAGAGGTGGTGATGAATCGAAACCATAATGCATTGTGAGTTCCATGAGATTAGCATCTTAGCGAGATCATTACCATATCCCTAAAATCCTTCCATTAGTGCTTCCTCAGCCCGATGAAAGGGTAAATCGCACTCCTGGCACCATATCAGTGTACGAAGACCACCTGAAGGCTAGTCTTCGATTTTCTATGCACTCTTTCTTTGTCAAAATTTTTAATTTTTAACATGTAGTCCGGGCACAGTTTACTCAAAACAATATTCGAGTCATCTGTGCCTTCTGGTAGATCGAGTATAAAAGCGAGGACTTCCCTATTCACTTCCTTCTTCATGCTGAAAGACTTCCATGGTCAAGGGTGGTGGGTCATTGGCCCTCGCTCTAGTCAAAAGTTGGTCACAGGACTGCCATCCGCTATCCATGGATGGAAGCCTTGTTTCTTTTTCTTGTTTTTCTCTTATCATTTGGGTTTTAACATGGAATGGAGAGAACCCTGTTTGGATGCTAATGTCAGTAAAAAAGGTTCTGAAGGCTGACCGGGTAGACTTCAATAGGCTCTCGAGGTCTAAAGTTCTTAAAGCAAAAGAGTTGCTGAGCGAGCATAATATGCATCTCACTCAAATCAGTTCATCCCAATTGTTAGGTATACTTCATAATATATGATTTCCATTTTGTCTTGAATTTCTTGTCAGCTAATTACCATTATTTCTTTGTTTTATAGGTAAAAAGATGAAATCAGACTTCGGCATGCTTCGTTAAGCTGCCCATAAGAGATCTGTACCAGTCCCTTTGGCAGAATCGGAGAGTCGGAAGAAAGCTTGAGCCAAAGAGAACACGAGAAGTGCTCCTACACCACTGAGGATGATGTCGGATGATGACGACATTCCTCTAACAGAGCTTCCTCAAAGACTACTACTCTGACTCAACCTTCGGAGCAGTCGATGTCGATATCAGCAGCCGATGCATTGCCACTTCAACATCCTTGTCAAGACAAGGGTAAAGCTCCCCAAACTGAAGAGATGCCAAAGGGAGGCAATCAATATGAAGGGGAGTATGATGAGGACTTCACTGTCTTCTCTGATGGGAGGGGTTTGGAGTACCCCGAGCTGGCCAAAAGATTAATCAAGGCCACGCTCCTCCTGAAAGAGTGGGAGGTTACAAAGAACCGTCGGCTAGAACAGATTGTCGACTTAGTGTATCCCAACATTTTGAAGGTAAGCCGTAGTGTTTTCTGTCAACTTCTTTGAGATTGTGAAGAATATGACTAACTTTTTATTGTCTGATGTAGCTTATTCATGAAGTGACCCTAATAGAAGAGAGCATATTAGGATTCGTGGACCTTAGCAAAGGCCTTCATGAAGAGCTGGAGATGGCGAGGGCCATAAAAGAGGTGGCCGAAGAGCTAAGGTCAGCCATGGAAGAAAAGCTAAATAAAAATCACCGATGTTCAGGCTTTGGAGGCCGAGCTGAAGAAGGCCCAAACAAAAATAGCCAAACAAGAGGCGAAGCTCAGGAAAAGGAAGAAGAAGATCCACTCCTTAGAGCATTCAGCCAAGGAAAGCCAAAAAAGGCTGAAGAGGCTACACCAAAGGCTGATCTGGCTACCTAGGAGGTAGTGTCGGCAAAGGAACAAGCTGCCCAGGCTATTGAAGACTATAAGAAGTCTTCGAGCTTTAAGGATGAAATGATCGAGTTCGGGATAGTCAGCTACTAGGTAGGCTTCAATGACTATCTCAAGGAGCTTCTGGAGCTTATCCAGCTTTGGACATGTCAGGCATTCAATTATACGAGATTGAAGAAGAGCCCGCGAGGCAAGCTGAAATCGAAGAAGTTCTAAGGTAGTCAGAAGAGACTCCTCCCATGGCTAATCTAGATATTATTCCAATTACTGACGACTGATCTTGTACTCTTCCTTTTTGTAATGAAAATGTAAAAACTTTTTTTTGGAATGAATGAAGAACTTCCTTCTTTCTCGTGTCTTATACAATGGATTTATTCCACCAAAATTTTTCCAAGTATAATGTAGTTGGACATCTTTTAGTTCCTGTTTGGGAAGGAAACTTTTCTAAGTATAGGATCATCGGATCCTTTCCAACTTTCACTTGAGAAGATAAATTTTCTATGTGTAGGGTCATTGGACCCCTTCCAACTTTCACTTGAGAAAAGAAATTTTCAAAGTGTAGGATCATCGATACGATGACTCGATGCCATGGAGGCATTTTTGGAGTAACATAGTATAGCTCAACTTCCTTGTTGATTCTGATCATTTTTATTAATATGGTAGACTAATGAGCTCAATTTTGTTGGTATAGTATGTGAGTTAGGCCCACTTGCATGTTTGTTGGATATACCAATGGAGTAGGCGAGTTAGCCCCCCTTCTTGTGCTTATCAACCATATCGGATAAGGTAGACTGGCTAGGCCCGCCTTAGCACTTCGTCGGATATACCGATAAGGTAGGCTGGTTAGGCCCACCTTGTGCTCGTCAGCTATGTTGATAAGGTCGGCTGGTTAGGCCTACCTTATTTGGGTATCTTGATGAAGCCATCAAAAGAAAATTTTATTGATGATACTTGCAAAGATTTTCTACATTCCAGGGTTGAGGCATTTGGGAGCCATCCAAAGTTTCAAGTCGATAGGTCTTGGGCGTACAACCTCAATGATTTCATAGGGTCCTTCCTAATTGGGAGAGAGTTTCCCCTGTTCCATCGGCCTAGATACTTCAAACCTTCATAATACCATATCTCCAGGTTGGAAGGTTTGTGTCTTCACCCTGGAGTTGTAATATTTAGCGACCTTTAATTGGTACATAGCCATTTTCACTTGAGCCTTAAGTCTGGTTTCTTAGAGTAGATCTAGGT